>CM072781.1:20708750-21945000 GCA_036936925.1 Cenchrus fungigraminus | reverse complement strand
TCGGCTGCAGTCGTCCTCAGCGGGCCCAGCCTGGGCAAGTCGGTGGCGGCCTCAACTGCACTGGGCGTGCAGTCCAGTGGGGCCACCTCCACGTCGCTTGCCCTGCTGGCGTGCGCTCCGACCAGCTGGGCTTCGACTCCTTCCAGCTGGTCGTCCACGCTGGCCACCGTGCGGTCGAGCCCGCGGACGTCGGCGGGGAGGAGCTCCCCGGGCTCGGTGGACCAGCCTTCGCACGCGCGGACCTGGACCTGAAGCCGCGCCTCCCTCTCGCCGGCACGGCGGATCTGGGCCTCGGCCTCGGCGAGCCTGCCCTCGCGCTCGGCGAGCACGAGCGCCACGTCGGCGAAGTCGGACCCGCGGTGGTTGTTGTACAGGCGGACCACGAGTTCCGCCGCCGGCAGGTTAGCGAGCTCGGGGTTGGCGAGGGACCCCAGCAGCGAGCCGGTGGCTGCGGCGGCGACGGCGGCGGCGCGGTCAGACACATCGGAGCCGGAAGACGCCATTATCTCTCTCACGCAGTACTTGGCTGGGATCGACGCGCGCGGCGAGGGCCGGAACCCTAGCTTGCGGAAATGGACGGCGACGTAGGTGCGAGCTCGCGCGCTTGTCGCCGGGACAGCGCGGCTTGCGTGCTCTCTCGACCGGCGGTGGGGAGCTGAGGAGCGTCGGCTGCTGGTGGATGGATGGTTGGGTGCCCGGCGGCGGTGGGGAGTGGAGCGGAGGTAGGCTAGGGTTTCGCGTCGTGCGGTGGTGGCCTCGGGATCTGGGGCAGACGGGGAGCGGATACAAAGGCGGCGGCGGCGGCTGATGCAGTGGCAAACGGAGCACGGGTCTACGGGTTTTGTCTGCTGCCTGAACGGCTGGCTTTTGGATTAAAAAATTGTCGCAACAGTGTTCGGCTGTTCTTTTATCGTCAATTTATACTCTGGAAAAGGTTTTTGTTAATTAAAAATGGGGAGAAATCATCTCTTCATGACAGGGCGCAAACAATTTAGAGTGATATGCAAAATTTCAGAGCCGAATAAGTAAAAGAAAATAAAATCAAGGTGTGTTTGATCTGACGGAGATGCTTTTCTGAACCTTTTTCTCAGTCGTTGTAGAATCTTTAGCAAGACAAAGACATTGTACTAGTCAGGTAGGAGATATAATATTATTGTATAATACAATGCCCCAAAGTGACAATCAAACTCATGTTGTACCCAACACAATTCTGTCGCTCTATTGTTATCATCTACAAAAATAATCTCGGTGTGATAAGCTAGACACTCTTATTACATATCAGCTCTGCTTGGACTCGAGAAATCCTTCTGGCCGGGTTCAACTACTTGAGTTGTTATAATAAGCATGAAATAGTGGCTGTGGATGCATGAACTCAAGAAGAGAGTGGCATATATCGGTGCCTCTTCTTGTCCTGATTATATAACCGCTTCCATTTTTTCACACACTTTAAGTACAGAACTGAAAGCTACTTCAAATGATGGTCACACCTTAAATTATGTTAGCACATAACTAATAAACAAAAAGGGCCGTCTGTATTCGATCGATCACCAACAGAATATCTACAGTCTCCATGATTGCATCTAACAGGGTGCAGAGAAACCTTTCTTTCAGATGTTCCAAGAATTTTCAAGCTGTGCAACAACAGCAGGCCTTGTATCCTTGACCCTTCAGGTACAACATTGTGGAAATACTGAAGACTCAATCCTTGCTAGAAATCAATAAATGCAGAAGAAATATTCTGTACTTCCAAGAGTAGAAACCATATATCAGGGCATGAGTAGGTGCTTGCATGTTGCCATGTGGTTGAAAGAGTACAAACAAGTTGTCCCTGGATGATACATGTTTGAAATTCAACATGACTCCGGCCCGTGACTTGTTGCAGATCAATCATCTTATTTTTCAACAGCTTACCTGTCTATATATGCAAGTCATCCGTAGAACCGGTGCACTGCTGATCACAAAGGAAAACATATATATGCATGGGAATGTGAGGACCTTCTAATGTATATCAACAAAGGTGATGAACAAAAACATATCCTTACTTCAAAAAGGAAAATGATGGAGGAAATCTCAGACTGGTAACTGTTCAAAAACATTCATACAAGATTTGAACTTTTGGATTATAAAAAAATTGAATATGGGGAATAATGACACAAAACATTTTTTAGGAATAAAAATATGACACATAAAAAAGGGGTAAACTCATATAGCAACAGGAATTTTTCTCTTACAACGTATTGGAGCAGCAGAAAGGTTGTCAAGAAATTGGTAAGAGGGGCCGCAATGTACTTATGTCATGCTGATCTGAAAACAATAATCTTTTGAATATCAATATGTATAGCACCTCATCAGTTAAAAATAATGAATCCAACCAGAGCTGTTCCTATTCATTAATGCCCAGAGCTCTGTTGTCCTACACACCACAAAGCAGAGATAATAATCTCGCTGAAGCAAGTCAAGCAGCTAATAAATCACTTAGCAGTACCCCTTTCTGATACAGCTTTTGAGCAGTATCTTCTCATTCAGAGGATTCTAGACAGTTTACCTATAAATAGAAGAAGACGGTGATTCCTGGTCCCATATTTGGGGCAGCACCACTCGCATCCCTTGTAAAAGCACTCAAAGTGGTAGCAGGTCACAACACTTAAGTGCCAGTAGTAGTGCCATGCATTTAGATGGCATTGGAATCCTCTTGCCAAATTAAACACCAAGTTTTTTGCTTGCTGGCTCTGTGATGAAAGACAGATTAAGCACTAGGGAAGGAAGACCATGGAGCTGCCTAGTTATAAGTTATAACTGTGAGCTTTGACGACAGCAGATAACAGAAACCACTTTATTTTCATCTTTTCCTGTCCTGTGACTTTGCCTGTTTGCCAGATCAATTAAGCTGGAGTGTTGTGGGATTGCAGATGCTAGATGGTGATGATCCCTTCCAAATTCTCTATTTACTTCAAACTCAGCTACACAAGTCCGTTTCTATACATGGAGATCCTGATTCTGTTGTCATATGGATAGTGAGAAATTACTGCATTTTCAGAGCCCTCTCTACAAGCACTAAAAACAAGGATCAAATGGGAATTGCCTTGCTTACTAAAACCTATTTTCCCTGGATATAGAAGAATGGCTAGAACGCCTATATAATAGTCTGTTGCATGTAGTCTCACTTTCCTTTCTCTTTTTTCCCTTCTTTAATTTGTATGACTGAACTCTTGGATTTTCTTTATCTGTTTCGTTAATACATAACCAGTAGGGAATACCCCTCCTATTTCTTTAAAATAAAATATAACCCTGTAGTAAGGTATTCGAGTAGTAGAAGTAGTGCATCATGTCCTTGTCCTTTTGAATTCCATAAAGTAAACTGAGGTGAGTCATGGACCTCCATGTGCATATTTCATCAATGTGACCAGCCAATATGTGTAATATCACACATGAATATTTGCTACCAGAAGAAACTCCAACTATATGTTCATTGCCCTAAAAAGGTGAGCTACAACAAATAATTATCATTTGTATTGTGTGCATGCATTTTAGGGTACCCTAAATTACATAATCTTGCATTAGAAATGGCATTGCAAAGCTTTTACAACAGAAAAAAGAATTTCCAAGTAAAGACACAAGAGGTCTCTACTTAAACTACTGTGCATTCTGATCGATCTTCATCGTTGAAGAACACACACACTCATATAATATATTCAATATTGTACAGTGTACCTAAGAACTTAATTATCAAGTAAATATAATAAAATACCAACTTAGTATAGGGGATAAACATGATTCAAAATTTAGCATCCCTTTTAGGTCATGAACACCAGTCCATAACATTCGGACTGCAGAATAAGTTTTATTGTACAATTCACTCCTACTAATATAATTACTCAAAATATGTTTCGGTTTGGAAAACAAAACTAGAGATCGCTATCATTTCTTGAGTATTCAGTTCGTGATAATGTTGAGTTTTTATACTAAATTTCAGTAAGTCAACATATATATGTATTAAATATATTAAACATTTCTGATGTACATATTTCCCTATGATGTCATTTCTGTGCAGTGATGCCTATATAAGCTGTAGAAGAGCATAAAAAGTATATGAATCTGACAATTTAATTATATTTCCTTGATATATGTTATACATCTTGATGATCACTGTTCTTCTTAGGCAAAAGCTAGTAGACAAGAGTATTCCTTATTGTTCTATTGATAACTGATAAAGTGGTAGAAACCACGCAAGTAAAACAAACAAAAAGGAAAGAAATAGAGAACGCCAAAACACATTGAATTATAAGGCTTTGCTCCTAAAGGATCTGGACAGGTTCTTCAGCAAGCTGATTTTCCTTAGCTTGGACAAATTTGTTATATGGGATAATTATGATTTCATGGTCAACTGCCTGGCCAAAGAAACAAATAGGCAGGTTCTTTCAGGTGGAGAAACATTTGTGAAACATTGTTTGAGCACTTGCTAAGGTTTTGCGCCGTCAGTTATGAGGTGAGAAGTGATCAAACTGTTCATCTCTGGATAGATGTCAGCTGATCTGGACAAACACTTCAAGTAGCATATATCCTGAACTGTTTGATTTTCCGAGAATGCTCATATTACAGGGAAACAAACCTCCCAGCTGCAGCACCTGAGAGATCCTTGCAGTATATAGCACCTCACATTTATGACTCACTGTATGTTTGAAAATGCTCATGGGAAGAGGTCTTTGCTCCTCTGCTATAACAACTGTGCCACCTAACTCCGCAAGTTTTCAAATAAGATATATATGCTTAACACAAGGGGTCTATTGCGAAGAAAGAATACACATTTAGATTTACCTGATACTATATCAACATAATATTATTGAGGCGATAACTACCAACTATCTTTCTTTACCAACATATATATTATTTTCTAACGTCATGGAGCATCTGAAATGTGGCATGCATTTTTTAAATAAGGAGGACCCAACAATCTCAAGGTGCACAGAAAGGTTCAAGCATGTACTCATCTTGGTTATCCAATATATGTGAAGTCGTCTAAACAATTTCTCCACCTTTCTGATTGGCTATATATATGCTGCTTTTTAACTCCTCATTCTCTTTAAACTTTGTTTCCTTTTTAATATGGGGCCTCCCGGTTCCTCCTGTCCACATAAAAATAACACCAAAACAAATATGGAAAACGAGATGTCACACTGTAATAAACTTGGTGGCAATTTGGAGACAAAAGGAATGTATCTAGAAAAATCAAAACGACTAGTAATTTGGGATGAAGGGAGTACCTGTCGTCTATACATGCAAGTCATCCAGATAATTGGTACACTACTGATCACAAGACACAATATGGAGGACCTTCCAAATAATGTATACCAAGGTGAGATGAACTAAAAAGACATCCCTACATAAAAAAAGTGTTGGAGGAAATCTCAGACTGGTAATATAACTGTTCAAAAACATTCATGCAGGATTTGAAACTTGGGATTAAACTTTCAATTTTGGAGAATAATAATGATATAGAATATTTCATGAATAAAAAGAGCAAAGAGTGTAAACTCGTATATAGTAATAGGATTTTCTTTCTCTTACAACGTGCTGGAGCAGCAGAAAGGTTGTCAATGCAAGGAATTGGTTGTAACTGGCCGCACTGTGCCTATATATCACGTTGCATTATTGATAACAAAATATGAACTGTTGAAATCATCAACACGTATATAATTAAAAATGAAGGCAATATTGTAGTAAGCTATTAAAATAGTATAAATAGCACATGGCCTTGTCTTTTTCAAATGCATATGGTAAACAGAGGAAACAGAGAAGAGTCAAGCACCATCCATGGGAATGCTTCATCAATCACCAATATAACTAATATAAATTGATAGTTTCCAGAGGAGACTACTATATAATTATTCATTTGTTGTAATGATGTTCCTGCTTACTTTCAGAAGGTGCTAACAGCTTATAGTGAGATGATCTTATATATCTTTCCCACATTTTGCTAATTTGCTTTCACAGAAGTATGGATTCACTATTTGTGTGTAAATATTACATAGATGCTTCTGATCTGTCACTGCATATTTTCTACCAGCTGAAGAAAACTCCTACTATTCGTGTGTAGCCCTAAAATATGGTGAGCAACATCAACCAAGTGTCATTAGTATTGTGCAAACGTAATCGTGCATTAGAAATGACATTGCCAAGCTTTTATAACAGCACAAAGAATTTCCAAGGAAAGACCAGAGGTCTCTACTCAAACTGTTACATGCAGAATTTAATTACTGAAACATATGCACACATATAATATATTTAATACTCTATAATGGTACCTAAGAACTTAATTATAAAGGAAAGATAGTAAAATACCTAAGTTAGCTTAAAGGGAATAAACATTTCATGACTCCATTAAGCCATGAACAAAGTTCATAATAAAAATTTGGACTCCAGAATGATTTTTATTGTATAATTCACTCTAATTAATGATATAACTCAAATAATAGTCCAATTTAAGAAGAAAACTAGTGACCACTACCATTTCTTGGAATTTCAATAACTAAAGCTATATGTCTGTACCAAATTTCCACAAGTCAACATAGATGCATTCAATATTAAAAACTTCTGCATTATTACCCTACGATGTAATTAATTCCCATGCAGTGATGTATAATTAAGCTGTAAAACTACTATATGAATCTACAAAACCAAGTATATTTAACTATAAACGTCTCTAACTTCCAAGTTGATTTAAAATATAATAACATATTCATGATGGATTTAATAAAATATTTTCTATTCAAAGATATAAAATTTGAAATTGGACACAACTAAATGTCTTACATTTTATGCACAAAAAGAATTATTTCATTCCAAGAGAACATTTCAGACCCATAACAATTCACAGAAAGCCACCCACAATTGACACTTCACTTAAAAAGATTCAGTCATGTGAGAAGAATTAGGTTGTGGAATTATTGAGAGCCAGAAAAAATCAATGGAGATGAAAATTCAATGTTCTATTCATGTAAAAAATTGAAAATAGAACAACTGGAGCAATCATAATTTCTTTTACCACCCCCTCATAGAACTTTTCCCTTATATATTATACATACTGATGACTACTGTTCTTTTTAAGAAGATGATAGAGAAAAGATTCCTGCTTATTGTTCCATAGGTAACTGGTGAAGAGGCGGAAATAAACTAAGCAAGTAAACAAACAAGAAATAAAGGGATGGAATAAAGAACACCAAATAAAACACATTATGAGGCTCTGGTCTTAAAGAATATGCACCCAGGTTCTTTAGCAAATTAAAGTCTGATGTGCCTCAGGCAAAATTGCTATCTATGGGATAAGTATTATTCAATGGTCAACTACCTGGCCAAAGAAATAAAGGGTTCTTTTGGACAAATGCATTATGAAAATTTTGAGTACTTACAAAGTTTTTCGGCACTTGTGGTGGGCAGTGTCCAAACTGTTTATCTCTGGATAGATGTTTGGCCTGGACAAACACTTCCAAACTAGCATGTCCTGAACTTTTTTCCTTTTCTGAGATTGCTGATATTACAGTACTTGAAAGAAACATCTCAGCTACATATATCACCTGAAAGATCATTTCAATAGAACCTTGTGAGTACAAGCTTACTACTAATTCAAGCACTGGAACAACTCCATAGCATCCACAACACTGACTGGATGATACTCAGGGAAACAGGTCTTTTCTCTCTGGGAAGGCCTGTGTCAAACTTCTGATAGGGCGTCAACTGTACCAGTTTTCAAATGGCTTAGGTAATAATCCTCCTGTCAAAAGACGCGTAAAGTTTTCTTCTACCTTCTTATATATTTAAAAATTAGCTTAACAAAAGGGGACTATACGGCAAAGAAAGGGCATGCATCTAGATCCATATATATAATTGTTCTACATTATTTTAACTTTCCAAAGGCTTGCTTGGGGGGGGGGGGGGGGGTGGGGGGTGGGGGGGGGTCAATTGGGGTCAATCTATCTGATACATATACAATGAACCTTCACATGCTTATTAGCTATATTCTTCAGGAGACAATTTTCACTGCCTTTGTTTCTTTATGAAAATTATTGTTGTTGGGTATACTGGATTCGGGGGGGGGGGGGGGGTCGTATGGGGAGCAAACTAAGGGTCAGGCATGATGCGTCTTATTGATTATCCATTGTAACAATTCTTCACCCGTATTACTTCTGATTGCCTATATGCTTTATAACTATATTATCCTTTCCCCCCTTTTTAGTCTCTAATTATGTTTAAAGTTTCTTAGTTTTTAACATTGGGCCTTTCCCTCCTGTTCATATTATGAAAAACACCAAAATAAATATGGAAAAAGGGACGTCCTCAACCACTCGACTGTAACCTTGCTGCACATTTGGAGATGAAATAGTCACTTTTATGTTGCATGAACATATCACATCACTATCCACTTTGATTATTCAATTGCAGGGATTAGCAATTCAACTCACATTTTCTGGATTATCAGTCCCTGAAGGACGTACTAGCTAGTGCATGCACATGTACGTTAATATGTTTGCACAAAAATATGCTGCTACATTTTCATTTGGAAATTACTCTTTAACACACAGGCAACTGCACCACTCCAGACTAAACACTAACACACTAGCTAGGGGTCTCTGCTACCTGCCTGTGCACGCTTAGAGCCATACCTAACCTGTGTGTAGTAATGCATCGGCCATATATAGTGTAGTGAAGATAATTTAGTCAGCCAATAATATCATGAGAGAGAACTGTTTTGTGTGTAGTGAGAGGGGTCGATATCATCCATATGGTTAGCTCTCACTGTCAATTTTCCCCCCTTGTTATCAGAAGAAAAACAACAAAAATTTACAAGTGCGTATGCAAATATCACTCAGCACATGCAAATACTGAAGTTGTAAGATTTAATAAGTTAACGGAACAGCCTAGCTATTGGAAAATGGAATTGAGAAAGCAAGCGGTATATATCATGGTGACCTACCCCATCTACCATGTATGTTACTAATACCGTGTTCAATTGATAATTTGAATAAAGACCTGGGTAATAACTCATTAATTAGCGAGTTGGTTACAGCCCAAACCAAAGCAATTTTCCAATATTAAGTTGGTGCAGTCACCCATATCCATATGCATGTGTAGAATCAAGACGTATATTATATTGTTATAAAAGAAGAAACCAAATTTGCAAGGAAACAATTGCATAATTTCTACCAGCTAATTAAGATCACCCAGTGGCGAAGGTAGAGCGAATTGGAGGGGGTACCGGTGCGCTTGCCTCGTGGGTGCATAGAGTTGATCTTGTTGGAAGCTGAGTTCCTAGTCTACCGGGCGCCGCAGCCTACGCACGCGCCCACGACGCGCTCTCCGCGCACGACGCGGACGGCCTCGCCGCGCACGACGCGCGTGTCTCTGCCGCGCCCGCCAAGCAGTTTAGTTAGGAATTCTGTTAGCCTAGGGAACGTTGTACAACTGTATAAATATGAGCACTACAGATCAATAGAGGTGTGGTTGATCCAATCCTATTCTTCATGGTATCAGTTACCCTCCGATCCTAATCTTCCGCTACCCTTTTCTCTCCCCGACGCGCTCTGCTTTCTCCTCTGCTTCGCTGCCATGGCGGACCAGTCCGACTCCTCGTCCAGCTCCGGTGATGAAGCCCCTCCTCCTGAGCCTGCACCCGCCTGCACTCTCCAGACCATCGACATTCGCAACCATGTGCCTGTCGTCCTCGACTTGGATCAGTCGAACTACGGGCAATGGCGCTGCCTGTTCGATTCGGTCTTTGGCAAGTTCGGCCTCGACGAACACATCCGTGCGCCGCCTCCAATTGCCCAGCGCAATGCCGAGTGGCGCATGATTGACTGCTGCATCGTCAATTGGCTCCACACCACCATTGCCAAACCCGTCTTCGACATCATCAACAAGCCCCAGGCCTCGGCGTTCACCGTCTGGGGCGACATCGAAGGCGTCTTCCGCGACAACGAGCTCCAGCGGGCAACCTACTACGAGGCCGAGTTCCGCTCCATCCAGCAGGGCGACCTCAGCATCACCGACTACACCATGCGCCTGAAGCAGCTCGCCGACAGTCTGCGCGACGTCGGGTACCCGGTGTCGGAGCCGAGCCAGGTGCTTAATCTTCTCCGCGGGCTCAACCCCAAGTTCCGGCACGTCAAGCCGGTCATCAACTCCAAATCCCCACCCCACACTTTCATGAGCGCCCGCTCTTACCTGCTGCTCGAGGAGATCCAGCTGCAGCACGACGCCAAGATGGAGGCGGGGACCGCCCTGTACGCCGCCAACTCCGCGGACGGCGCGGCCTCCAACTCTCGTTCCGCCGACGGCGGATCCACCGGCTCCAACCAGCGCTCCAAAGGGAAACCCAAGAAGCGCAGCAAGGGATCTGGGAGCTCCTCCTCCGGCGGATCTGCGGCGGGGGGGGGGGGGGGACCGGCGGCACGCCCGGCGGCCGGCGGCACGCCCGGCGGCGGCGGACTGCCCCAACGCCCGGGTGCTCCGTGGTCCGCGGCCTATAACCCGTGGACGGGCCTGGTTCAGGCCTGGAGCGTGCCTTTCAGGCCACCCAGCTCCAGCGTCTTGGGCCCCCGCCCGCCATTCCCGGCCCAACAAGCGATGACCGCCTACCATCTTCACCAACCCGCCGCGCCCGACGCCACCTCTGCCGCCGGCGTCTGGGACAACAGCGCGCTCTACACCGCCCTCAACTCCGCCGGCGTCCACACTCAACCACCCAGCGCCGGCGACTGGTACCTCGACACGGGCGCCACCGCGCATATGTCCTCGTCTCCCGGTACCCTCCCTCACCCTCAACCTCTCTCTGCTCCCACCTCCATCATTGTCGGAAATGGCGCTCGTCTGCCTGTTACACATACAGCGAGCGCTGCCATTCCCACATCCTCCACTCCCCTGCATCTTCGCAATGTTCTTGTCTCCCCTCCTTTAGTCAAGAATCTAATTTCAGTTAAACAACTTACTCGTGATAATAATATCTCCATTGAATTTGATCCCACTGGGTTTTCAATCAAGGATCTTCCAACCCGCACGGTGAAGCTCCGATGTGACAGCCCTGGAGACCTCTATCCGCTACGGGCGCCACTGCATTCTGCCTTCACGGCCTCTGCTTCGTCGCCGGTGGAGCTCTGGCATCAGCGGCTTGGTCACCCCCTTTCTCAGGTGTTAGCCACTTTTGAATTCCAATGTAATAAATCTGAACTCCACTCTTGCCATTCTTGCAAGCTTGGCAAGCATGTTCGGCTCCCTTTCAAGCCGTCAACTCATCAGACCTTTTACCCCTTTCAAATTGTGCACTCCGATGTTTGGACATCTCCGATTTATAGCAATTCCGGTTACAAATATTATGTTGTTCTTCTTGATGATTATACACACTATGTTTGGACCTTTCCAATTCGCCAGAAATCAGAGGTGCTACCGATAGTTCGATCCTTTTTCCCTTATGTGCACACACAGTTCGGTCTTCGTGTTCTTGCGCTGCAAACTGACAATGGCAGGGAATTCGATTCGGCCACCATGCGCACCTTCCTTGCTTCTCAGGGTGCTGTGTTCCGGCTCTCATGCCCCTACACCTCTCAGCAGAATGGCAAGGCCGAGCGCGTTCTCCGGACGATCAATGATTGTGTCCGCACCATGCTCCTCCACAGCGGTGCGCCTCTGTCCTTCTGGGCCGAGGCGTTGCAGACGGCGTCCTACTTGCTCAACCGGCGGTCGTGTCGTGCCACGGGCCCGGAAACGCCGCACCAGCTCCTCCTGGGATCGCCACCGCGCTACGACGAGCTCCGCGTGTTCGGGTGCCTCTGCTACCCAAACACCGCGTCGACCGCCACGCACAAGCTCAGTCCCCGGTCGGTCGCATGCGTCTTCGTTGGCTACCCCGGCGATCACCGTGGATACCGGTGCTACGACATCACCACGCGACGAGTCTACACCTCTCGTCACGTCGTCTTCGTTGAAGATCAGTTCCCGTTCCGGACAGCCGCGCCACCACCACGTTCGCCACCGCCGAACCCCTGCATCTGCGACGATCCAGTAATCCTCCACGCGCCGCCGCCAGTACACCGTGGGCATCACCGCGCCTCCCCGCCGCGGTCACGCCCACCACGCGCTCAGCAAGCCACGCCGAGCCCTCATGCTTCTGTAGCACGCGCACAGTCGCCGCACGTCGCACCCACCGCCACGCCTTCACCCATGCATGTCGAGCCCGCCTCGACACCGCCGCATGGCCACGCCGACCGAGCCGCGTCGTCCTCGCAACCCACCACCACTCCACAGACAGCCGCGCACCCACCGCGACATCCAATGGTCACCCGCGCCCAGGACGGCACGCGCCATCCCAATCCCAAGTACGCGCTCACGAGCTCCACCCCGGCCCTGTCTCCCACACCGACATCCGTCCGCGCCGCGCTTCAGGACCCCAACTGGAGGGCCGCAATGCAGCAGGAGTTCGACGCCCTTCAAGCTAATGGCACATGGTCCCTCGTTCCTCGACCTCCCGGTGCACGGGTCATCTCCGGGAAGTGGGTTTTCAAAACCAAACTACGTGCCGACGGCTCCCTCGACAAGTACAAAGCACGGTGGGTTCTTCGCGGTGATACCCAGCGTCCAGGCCTCAACTTCGGCGAGACCTTCACACCTGTGGTTAAACCGGCGACGATCCGCACCGTGCTCACTCTGATCGCATCCAAGGACTGGCCGGCACATCAACTCGACGTCTCCAACGCGTTCCTTCACGGCAACTTGACGGAACGGGTCTATTGCAGACAGCCGCCGGGCTTTGAAGATCCTGAGCGGCCCGACGACGTCTGCCTCCTCTCCCGGTCCCTTTACGGCCTTCGTCAGGCGCCCCGGGCATGGTTCACGCGTTTCGTCGAGCACGTCTCCTCCATCGGCTTCGTTCAGTCTCGCGCCGACGCGTCGCTGTTCGTTCTCCGGCGTGGCGTGCACATGGCCTACCTGCTCCTATACGTCGATGACATGATCTTATCCGCGTCCTCGCCGGCACTGCTCCAGGACATCGTCGTCAGGCTCAAGAGCACGTTCGCTGTCAAGGACATGGGCGCCCTCCACTACTTCCTCGGTGTCGAAGTACAGCGATCCAAGGACGGCTTCTTCCTCTCCCAGCACAAGTACACGGCGGACGTCCTGGAACGCGCCGGAATGGCCAACTGCAAGCCGCTGTCCACGCCGGTCGACACCAAGCAGAAGCTGTCGAACACCGACGGGGAGCTGCTCCCAGATCGCGACGCCAGCTGGTACCGCGCCATGGCTGGCGCCCTACAGTACTTGACCCTCACTCGGGCGGACATCGCATACGCCGTACAGCAGGTTTGCCTGCACATGCACGCGCCACGGGACAAGCATTCGGCGCTGCTCAAGCGCATCTTGCGCTATCTCCGGGGAACGGCGGCGCACGGACTTCAGCTGCACCGAGCATCTCCACCGACACTAACCGCCTACAGCGACGCGGACTGGGCCGGCTGCCCAGACACTCGACGTTCCACGTCCGGGTTCTGCGTATTCCTCGGCGAGTCCCTGATCTCGTGGTCGTCAAAGCGCCAAAGCACGGTGTCACGTTCCAGCGCTGAAGCGGAATACCGCGGCGTCGCCAACGCCGTGGCCGAATGCACTTGGCTGCGCCAGCTCCTCGGCGAGCTCCAATGCCCTGTGTCCACGGCCACGATAGTCTACTGCGACAACATCTCCAGCGTTTACATGTCGAGGAATCCAGTCCATCACAAGCGCACGAAGCATATCGAGTTGGACATCCACTTCGTGCGCGAGAAGGTGGCCCTTGGCAGTGTTCGCGTCCTACAAATACCCAGTGCTCAGCAGTTTGCAGATGTTTTCACAAAGGGCTTGCCGACATCTCTCTTCCAGGATTTTCGATCCAGTCTTTGCATCCACCCAATGGCCGCCAAGACTGAGGGGGGGTGTTGGAAGCTGAGTTCCTAGTCTACCGGGCGCCGCAGCCTACGCACGCGCCCACGACACGCTCTCCGCGCACGACGCAGACGGCCTCGCCGCGCACGACGCGCGCGTCTCTGCCGCGCCCGCCAAGCAGTTTAGTTAGGAATTCTGTTAGCCTAGGGAACGTTGTACAACTGTATAAATATGAGCACTACAGATCAATAGAGGTGTGGTTGATCCAATCCTATTCTTCAGATCTATTGGGGGTGCTTATATGGTGGAAAATTGATCCTCATCACTGTTTTTGTAAAAAATTTGTGGGTGCATCTGCACCCCCTAGCCAATATAGTATACGTCCGCCCTGAGATCACCTATTTCACATCAGTGCTTTTTCAGGCTTTAAGGTCCTGTTTGGCATGGCTCCAACTCCATAGATTTCATATGAACATGCTCCATATCACAGTCCTACTAAATTAAATGCAGAACCCCAATTATTGGAAGTCGATAGTTTGGCAAAATAACAACAATCATAAACATGCATTACATGCTTGAAGCAAATAGGAGTACACTAAAAATCAACAAAATAGAGAAACAAGCACATGCACCAATAGATGAGTGCCACTCCACATTTTCTCCTTGCTTTGGAGAGGCTTGCATATAAGTAGCGCAGTAGGGTGCCACTTCCACATTTTTGCAAAGCATCCATACGCTGCAAGTTCAAAATTAATTCAAGAATTAGGAGTGAAGAAGAATGCAACGGCGGCTATCAAAATCCTTGTGCTTATCAACACCTATTTTGCATGTACAACACAGCTAAAATCTGAGCAACTACTGCAGCTAGGACCAATATAATTAATAGCAAGTGCTAGGATTATTTTTTGAAAACAGAAATTCTAAACTGAAACTTAATAGCTCGTGAATGTAAGCAACCGCATGTAAAAATGCATGAGCAATTGCAGAATTTAAATTTCGGGTTTAAGTGATTCACCAAAATTACATCCCTAGCACATGCTATATATATAATTATATATTCATCATGACAAATGGGAATTTAAAACTTTAGTTATATATCTAAACAAAGATACCAATATAAAAATTCAAACCCAAATGGTTTGAATTCTAATATATATAGGAGCAGAAAAAACATTACTAATGCCAATAATGAACTTCAGTACACCACTACTAACAATTAAGATAAACAATTTTCCATACCTTAAGAGTCACTTTTGTGGTGCTTGTCCATGAGGATCCTCCTCCGCGCCCGCTGACTCGGAGGGCGGACGAGCATGCAACCAGAACCTAAGGTTCGGCTGCTGCGAGTGCGACTCAGCTGCCATCTTGGCTAGGATTATCCTCTCTTTCTCCTTGAGAGCTTCCAAAACCATCTTGTAAATTATTCCTTTCTCACGTGGCTTGCTTCTGGTAGCTCTTTGAGGCACCACGTTGGCTCTCGGTTTAAGGATCATGTCGCCTCCTACATGAGCAGTCTTCTTTGCTTTCAGGCTGCCTGGAGTTGGACTTACAGCTCGAAGCAGTGGAGCAGCTGGTGGTAGTAGGTTTTCCTGGCCCTGGCACACAACTGCAAGTGCATGTAGTGGATTTTCCGGTGCGTCGTTATCTACTGTATTAATGGATACGGATTCCGATTCTGCAGCGAAGCCCTCACCTTCAGCTCCAGGCAGCAGCTTCAGCTTTTGCAAGTACTGACTCAGCGTGAGCGTGTCGTCAGGGTCCACGTCAGCGCTGTCTGCCTCGATCGTCTCCCCGTCCTCGCGCTCGACGCCTGCCCGGCCGTCGTCACCCGCATCAGCAACGGTGCTCTCGACGTCGTCGTGGCAGATGATGTCGTCATCAGGACGATCCACGTCAGCCGCGGGGCCTCCTGCGCCGAGCTCAGGCCCGACCTCCCCACGAGCGCGGTCACTCCCGCTGGCGGCGTCGGTCGGGCGGAGGCCCGCGCGCGCCTCGGCCTCGTCGGTCCTGCGCTCCAGCGCATGGATCTCGGCCCGGAGTCGCTCCTCCGTCTCGGCGGCCCGGCGCGTCTGCGCCTCCGCCTCGAGAGCGCGCGCCGCCAGCTCCTCGTGCAGGCGGCCGGCGGCCTCGTCGGCTCTTCGCTCCAGCGCGCGGATCTCGGCCCGCAGCCGCTCCTCCGTCTCGGCGGCCCGGCGCACCTGCGCCTCCGCCTCGAGGGCGCGCGCCGCGAGCTCCTCGCGCAGGCGGCCGGCGACCTCCTCGGCCTCGCGGATCCGGGCCTCCGCGGCGGCGGCGCTGCGCTCCCGCACGGAGAGCACGAGCGCGGCGTCGGCGAAGTCGGACGCGCGGTGGACACCGAAGAGGTGGACGACGAGGTCCGCCGCCGTCATGCTGGCGAACCTGGGGTTGGACAGGCTCGCCAGGGACCCGGCGGCGGCGCCGGCACGGCCGTCGGATCCGGAGGTGGCGGCCATCTCAGACGTACTGGAGCACCGGACTTGTTGCTAGGGTTTGCTTGCTGGCCTGGGGATTGGCGCAGAGCGAGCAGGAATGGCGGCGGCGGCTGTGTGCAGTGGGCGAGTGAGCAAGAGTGGGGGATCGACGCGGTGTGGGCCCACAGGTGCTTCTCTGTCTGCTGCGGTGCTGCCTGTGACGGCGCTTGTAGCAGTCTACGCGTTTTCTTGCCACGGTCAAAAAAATCATCTCGTACTTACACAAATATTAATACTCGTGAAAAGAGAGCTGGTTAGATTTTTAGCATAAATAATTGATATGCAAGCAGATAGACAATGACGGGTTCTTGAATATTGATACGTATACAGAGACTTACACACACACAAAAAAAGAATATTGATAGAGATATCATTATAACTTTTGGATGACTAAACCTTTGAATGCCATGAAATTAGCAAGATGACCCACGCAAATAGCGCAGGCAGGTAGCATTATTTATGCTAATTTATGAATACTTTATTTCAAAATAAATATAAAATAACTGTATTTAGTCCTATCATGCTACCAGAATAACGGACCAATATATTATCATATTCAGTTTTCATATTTTGTTACAAATCTTAACTGGAATTTAAGATAAAATGCATCTTTTTTGTTCACCAATCACTGGTTGCTACAACCCCATATATACATGATCTAATTTTGTCTTATGGCTATCATACATTTTCCCATTATATACTCTTTTTCCTTGGGTCAATAAATATGTTGTTATGCATACCAAGGTATATCCTTAGTCCTTGTGCTTATCATCTCTCTCTTGCTTGTGCTATGGAGAGGAGTGTTGTCCGTTATGTTGAATGTTGTGGTCACCAAAGACACATTCTTGATTGCGATTGTTGTTCTCTCGCATCAGACATTACATGCAGCATGTTGCCACACACATGTGAAATGTCGACTTTCTTCACTATTTAATATCCACTATTATCCCTCAATATGCTCCACCATATTATCCACTATCGTGTTAGATCCAACCAGTTTTCATCAAATCGACAACCTCTCTATCCCCTGCTAGCGCTTTGTCACCAAATCGTAGGCAAGGACTATAATGAACTGGTGACTTTTCTGCTGGTGGACCGACGAGTTAGTTTAGTTACAGGTGTTAGCCTAGCTCTACTTGCCAGTGGTATTAAAGGTTGATAGCAAACAACAGTACACCATTGCATAAATAGTTTGTCCTCTCTTTCTCTCTCACGGCATATGAAAATTTTAACATGTCGCAAGGTTATTGTTGTGACGTTCAAGATGATGCTTTCTCAATGTGGACGCGTGTCAGTGGAGTTGATTGTGATGATGGTGATCATTAATACTACTATATAGAAAGAGTTATGATTAACGGATCATCACCGGTGGTGATACATTTTCACGTCGGTTCATAAGTAGGTAGGCATGGTGAAGGTGGTGAAAGTGTACATCACAACTAGTACCATCCATGAAACCTCTATGGAAGTTGGAATTCGTTTTCACCACCAGTTTGGGGTATAACCCGTTTGTCAACTGCAGCTCTTCAATATCTTATCCACATTCACCCCCTTTACTCTCTCTCTCTCTCTCTCTCCCTCTCTCTCCAAGTCATTGTAGTGGGTGTCAAGCTATGGCGGCATGGCGAGGCTCTAGCGGTACCTATTTTACTTTTCAAGAGGCTTCACCACCAATTCATGGTACGACGGTGATCGGGACACTATATGTCATTGCTGATCCAAATCCAATGGGATGCCAAATTGATGGTGATGTTGTGTTTAGGATTGGTGGTTTTGGACCTGTATGGAGTAGTGGAAATCAAGTATTCTTGTTTTGAGACGCCAACTGAAGTCGATCGGAATGCTAAGTTTGGTCTTGTTTCAAAAACAACAGGGACTAAAATTGGATGAGTCACAAAAGTTATATACTTAAGTTGAGAAAAGACCAATTTATTTACAAACATTTTTCTCACTCCATACTATCTTCATAACATGGAGTTCATGGAAGATTCAAATATATTTATTTGCATTCCACGTCTTTTTTTTGAGAAATTATTCTTGTTTTACATACTTAAGTTGAGAAAAGACCAATTTATTTCCAAACATTTTTTTTCATTCCATACTATCTTCATAACATGGAGTTCATGGAAGATTCAAATATATTTATTTGCATTCCACATGACTTTTTTTTGAGAAATTATTCTTGTTTTAGATTCCAAAATTATACAATTATTAATCATGAACTCATTGGTCAAATTAGTCCAAAAATCATTAGATAATAATAAATTATGATGGTGTATATTCTTTTTTCCCTTAACATCCCTATTCTCTCTCCTTGATTTAATCATTCGGTCAAAGCTAGTCGGAATCCGAAATCGATTTTCCATATATGTCGCCTATGTGCATGCTGGAAGCAAAGTGAGCGACTGGCCATCCAATGACAACAAATAAATATGGGATCGATTTTCAACCACTCTTTTAATAAATATATAAGCTGAGCAAAATTGAATTATCTTGTTGATATCGTGGAGCTCTTGCATAAAACTATCCATCGACTTCACGGATGAAACCATTCGCTGATGCTACCGAGGTCATGTATGTGAAAACATATTACACGGTTCCCATTGTGCCCTTGATGAGGGGTTCAATCCCCATGGTGAGCTAAGGGCACCCATTCAAACAACAATTTGTCTATCTACGACGGTTTAATTTTTACTGAAGCAATATCATGTTGATTGTGTTTTAGTGGTGCCTTTAGATAAAATTCAATTTCTTTTTTTTATCTCAGCCTCATTGAAGATAAATTATGGGCACCAAAATATTTTTCTAGTGCAAATGTTTATTTGCTAGTTCACATTATAGCACATCAATTTCCGCGAAATAGGTGAATCCGAAGCTAAAATAGCCTCGGCCAAAAGTAGTTACAGATCGAGATGAGCTGAACTAAAAAACTAATTCGTCTCGTACTTCACTGCTTCCAAAAAATATTTTTGTCCGTCAGGATCGTGCATGCACGGGTATTTAAGTGTGACACAAAACTATTACCGGTATGTGTAAGGTTTCTTCTTAAATAGATCGTATGTGTAAGGTTTCTTCTTAAATAGATTACGAGATTACATGTATACATGTGAGGTTTTATGAGTATCCTAAATAGATCCATTTAGAAATATACCTACACCTACATGTAACTCAAGGTATTTTTTATGCTTGGAACCGAGTCCTTCTCTAAGGCATGCTGTACACATATGGGATTGCAAATATTAACTTTGCATGGCAGCACGAGTCTGTAGTCCTATATTGCCACATTGGTATTTCTTTAAAATTCTAAATTCAGATATTTAGTATGAAGTTTTTAGATTAATATAAGCCATTAGATCTTCATAAAATCCAATGCTCTAAAATCTTCTCTTTTTTAAATTAATGTGGGAATTTTTAGATTCTCTCGGTGAACACGTGGTGACTTCTTTTAACTCTGTTGTATTAAGATAATAGATGATTGAATAGGAATAATATACGTCAGAGATGTGCAGATAAAATATAGTTTATGATTTTTTTAAAATAAAAAATGTGAATGAGAGCAAAGGGGAACATAATATATCAAGAAATTGGTAACATACTATCAAGGGAATCCTGGCTAATGCACACATACCATTGCATGTTGATCACAGAAGAACGAACGGGTGAAATTGCTATAATATATGCGAGGAAAAAAGACGAGACACTATGTATCTTCATCATTATCCTAGAACATAATGTACTTTCAAAATGCATTATTAAATGTCCAAATTATGTCCCCTTAAGTGTGATCAAAGGGTATGTACATGTGTGCATTGCATTATATATGTGCATGTAAAAAATATATTTGGGAGCCTAGATATCAACACAACATCAGAGCTAGCAAATATCATCACAATGCCACAAAGACCGTAACATTTTTTTTTATATTGAAGGGCAAAAGAAATCTACGTACTGTCACTTGTTGTAACTGTGACTGTGAGGGCTGCTTGAAATATGGGTTCAGTCATATATTCTTAGCAGGATACTGAGATAGGGTAGTAGACTAGTAGTACAAAAGCATCATCCTCCAGCGGCTCGGCTGAAAGATGATAGTTGTTAAAGTTCTACAAAAAAACCTCATCAATTGCTTCTGCTTCTACGAAGATTTACAGAAGAATACTAATGATTTAGCAAGTTATCACAAACCACTTCTGCATGAATATATGCATGAGAATGATTTATAATAGGTTTTACTGATTTATATTGGATGCACAAAGCACTTTCAGACCCAATAACCGTGCATGCATCTATAGATGTTGGATTCCTGTAGCTTTTGGAGCACCTTCATTCTCCATGCACTAAATACTATTGAATGTTTCTCATCAATGTGACACTTGAAAAATAGAATACAAATGCACACCATAAAAATAGGAAATGAGTTATCCGCCCGGCAGTTACATTGGACGTCATCATTACCTGAAAGATATGATTTGATTAATCAGATTAATTTGCATGAAAAGGAGAAATTATATTCCAAGCTAAAGTTTCAGGTCCATGAATTTTCATGTGAAGTCATAAAAAATTAAATTCCATCTCTAACATTTTTCAGAAGAACAAGATTATGAGATTATTTGAGAGCCAGAGACAATTTCAACAGATCCGAGACAAAATATAGTGCATCATCTTGTAGAAAATTTTATATTAAGAAAAATAATAGAACTGCAGGAAAACTCTAATGATGGAATCAACAATTTCTTTTACCATACTCATGAGGAAATTTCTATGATGTCTTATACATCACGAGATCACCATTCTTTTAAGAAACGAGGGTCTTCTAGGTCCATTGATAACTGATTAAGAGGCACAAACCAAGCAAGTAAAACAAATAACTAAGGAAGAACCATATAACACCAAATATATATAAAGGAAATGGAGATTACATGGTAATTTGGAGATGAAAATACTAATTTCTTTTACATTGCACAAACATATATTTTATCCATTATAAAAGGTATGGAGTGTAAGCAAGCGTGCCCTAGTACATCTCTAATATCATGTCTTCATATATGACATAAAATACTCAATTTCTCTCTTACATTTTGAGTTACAACTCTAATCATCAGATCAAGTCTGTTGGCACTACATATTGCACAATGAGATGAAACTAGAGCAAATTCGCCATATATTTTATTTAGGAAGTCTTCGATTTCCAGAATTATTAGTGGCATGCAAAACCATGTTTCAACCTACATCCACAACTTATCTATACTAGACAATTCGGCGCGCGTTACGCGCCCTATCAATATCTTAATGAAAAACTGCATATATTTGAACGGACAACAAATACAACATCAAAGGCGCACAACTCAACAGCAGTACACAATCCCACAAAAATAATGTACAATCCGTGACTTTGATTTTACCTCATTCCAGCACAAACAAATAATAAATGGAAACAAAATCTATGTAAAAACATTCATGTCAATAGATTGAAATGACAGAGTACATTCTCGCAACACAATGCAATCAGACCTCAGTGAAGGAATCACTAGACCGCTACCTCTTTAATCTTCCTGAATTTGTTGATGATGCATGCTCTTTGTTACTATGACCTTCCATACTCGTGTCTTTTGAACTCTCAGCTGCAGACTTTGCCGCTTTACTGGTAGCATGACCTTTACCAAACACCAAGCTAATTGAGTCCCAATACAAGAAAGTCTTGTGCCTGTACCCAACCGACTTCTTATTTTTCTTAAAAAAAATGTCAAAATAGCAAATAATCAAGATAAAGATTGTATTGTCCAATCAAATAATAAGCTAAGTAGTAACACACATGAATGCTATGTGCGAACAAACTGGAAAGGGGAAAGGCTCAGAAATGGTAAGCTTCCTGAACAAAATAGCAATCAGACAAAAAAAGTAAAGCTGTAACAACACAAATCAGAAAAAAATTGTTGACTCAACTTCAACTAAATATTATCGACTATAGAAAGCAAATAAAATCAACATCGTTCGCATGAGCCCTCTCCTGCTATTACTTGATGAAACTTTCTTCAAAAAATAATGCATACAAGTTATTCAGGTAGTAGGGAACATCATTTCGAGGCTATTTTTACTTTTTTTTTCAAAAATAGAATTTGTGAGAATTGTTCTGCTAGCCGATCATACATCTTTTACACGGTAACATCAAGCATACATGCACAAAATGGTATACGAAAGAGTAAAAACAGAACCAAGCATACCTAGATAAAGTTCTGTGTGGCCAGGGAAGTAGGAGCATGAATATTTCTCCCTAGTAGAACCTGCAATTGAGGAAAAAGAAGCATGGTCTAGAATGAGTAATTGCTAGTTTTCAAATGCTATATGCTTTTACTGAATTTGGTTTAAGAAGCTAGCGGGTCCAGGCAAAGCACTCTTAATGACCAATGATCTTTATCACGAAATATTATTTTGATGATCTTGAGTGTAAACAAATCTCATTTTAGAATGTGAATGTCTATGTGTTGATCTTTATATTGTAAACAACACACGAGAAATATAGGCAGCTAAAACAATCAAATCATCAGAACAAGCAGCTCTTCAAATCTGTTATGCAGGAAATAGGCGAACAAAGCCGATTAAAAACCCATATTGCTCAGATAGAGGCATGTCATCTCAACATTCAAATACAAGTAAACACGAGGCATGAAAGGCAACAGATAACATGCATGACACAAGGTTTCATCATGAAAACTGTGCTAACAAATACATCGTCAATATGTTAATATATGTTAGGCATTTGAATCGTGAATATCACAACACATGAGAGCATCAAGCACAACGGCAAGTTTCTTAAGGAACTCCGATCAGTAGATGGTCTAACACATACAAAAGGCGCAATTGGTAGAGGCAATATGGAAGCGACCTAGTGATTATGGTTGTACCAACTTAAACTAATTGGAAGATACAAAAGATGAAAGATCATATGATAGACACAGTAGTACAAGAGAAAGAGAGGGGAAATGAGAGCAGGAAAATTGATTTAATAGAAAACTAATTTAAGCCTACAGTTCTTCTCTTTCTAAATGCATGGAGAACCCAGGTACTCAGATACTATGACAGTACTAAATTTTTAGGAATTAGCTGCAGCCAAGGTAACTAAAGAAAAGGGCTAACATAAATCATTTTGGCAAGAAGAGACATAAACAGTCAATCACACACTAAAGTGGAAGGCAACAAACACACATAAAGAAACATGTAAGGAAGAATAACTCAGCACTGACATGAATGTAATTGGAGATATATCAGAAAAATTTAACATTAGCCCAGTCACTGTAATCGGCATGTTTTCTTTTGCTTGGTCATTTAGAGCAGTCACGGTTAGGACAGACAAAATTTGCACTCAGACTGCATCTCATCTTGTACTTCAAAATACTCAATTGAGCTAGCAACAACAGTTGAGCAACCAAAACACACATTTTCTAATTTTTTTTGTTAACTCCAAAATGCATGCCAAAAGTTCCAAAATTATAATCATAAACATGAAAAGATTAGGTAGCTGAGCTATGCATAAAACATCCTGTATCAGCCACAAGTTGAATGGTATTTCAAATTACACATCACTAAGCTATTTTTAGTCATATTAGAGCTATAATGCAGACAATTGGATGGTGAAGCTAAATACATGAACTGATCTTTATAAATACATACCAGGGCTTCTTGAGCTTTTTGGTACCCGCAGCTGTTGTTGCATCACTTTTGTTACTGCTGCCAGCAACATCAGAATCAGGATCTTATTTCTGCGCGTGCAAAACAAATGCGGGACCATGAGCCTGTAAAAGAAATAATTAACCTTGATAAGCTCCTGCAGGTTGTATTGACTTCCCCTGAAGCTGCTAATCTTTGCCTCTCCAGATGCTGCTAGTCCCTCACATCCACACACTACAGCAGAGAGCTGCAACAGCTAGCAGGATCAATGGATGAAGAGAAATCGTGAATCAATCGATCAATCCATGCATCCATCCATCATGATCACTTACACGTTCCCCAGGATTATGCCAACGCTGCAAGCGTGAGGCTAGCCGTCGCAGGAATGGCGATTGTAGAGAGCAAATGGAGAAGCTTCAGCTTCTTGATGCGGCCCCACCTTTCGGCTCCATGGGAGGAGCGCTCCAGAGGCGCAGGTAGATGGGCGGCCCGGTCCATCGCAGGCTGCGCATGCGAGCTAGAAAATTAACAACCTGAAGGCAAGAACGTAGAGGAGGATGGGGAGGAAGAGAAGCTTAGACCTGGGAGGAGGAGCACCAGGAGGATGGGATAGTGGCTGCGACAGCGGCTGGGCCCCGAGCGCGCGTCTGACACACGCGCACGTATGACGAGCTCCAGGGTGCGCACTACCCCTGCCTCCGGCGTCCACAGGCCTAGGAAGAGCGGGCCCCTCCTCCGCCGGTACCAGGACGGGAGAAGCGAGGCGAGGTGGATGAGGACCACGACACGGGGTCACGTGCCGCTGTGGTCACTGTGCCGAGGACAGCCCCGCTGGGCCGCGCACCGCCATGGACCTAGGGAAGCAGGGAGAGGCGGCGACGGTGCTCCCTCCGAGACGCACCCCAAATCGGATGTGTATCCCGCGGGAGCAAACGACGGCGAGGAGATCAGGGAGGTGCGGCCGTGAAAGGTGACGGCGGCGGTGTTCCAACTCCGAGCCGCGCCCCCGCGCCGGATCTGGATCTGCGGGAGCGGTCAGGGCGGCGGCGACAAAGGAGAGAAGGGAGAGGCGACGGAGAGCAGCCGGAGAGGGAGATGGAGAGGGGAGGCGGCGGTGGAGAGGAGAGCGGGGGTGGGCGGCGGTGGAGAGGAGGAGAGAGGGATGACGGCGGGGAAGAGACGGGAGAGGGTTAGGGTTTGGTTTGGGCTGCGAGATCTGTTTGTGATTCCCAAAGAATAGATGGACTTTTTTGCAAAAGCGCCAGCGGGGGGGGGCGCGGGAGCGAGCGCTGCGCGACACGCGTCCAGGCAGCGCGGTGGCTCGCTCTCGTGCGAGCAGATGGGGGGAGATTTTAAGAACTTTGATGATCTTCTAGATGGGTAGTAACTACTATTAGAAGTTGTGACTCTTAATTGTTGAAAACTTGCAACTCTTGGTGTATTGGATAAGGAAGCAGACAGGTTGCATTGGGGATCGAAAGCGTGGGAAGAGTGTGAGTGTAACAATTACTAACTAGCTAGTGGCATATAAAAATTAAATAAAGTAGCAAATATATTCACAAATTAAACCAATGGGGGTCTGGGACCACAACAGTTTTCAAAATTGAAGTGAAAAAAATAAAATAGTGTTACTTATATTAATGATTGTGCTTGAGGAAGGTTGTTGCAATATGTATATTCTCTATATTTTTTTGTTAGCAGGATGAAGATTGCTCATTTTTGATATAGTGACGTCCCTAACAAATTTCGTGTTTGGATCCAAACTCGATCTATTTGTTGTCACTACACAACCCTTGCTTATTGACAACAACACAAATGATATTAATGTGATGTATAAGACCCAAAGACTATGCGATTAAACAGAGAATTGTATGACTTTCAGATTTATTTTAACACTGACCACAAGTAAGTGGCAGTAATCTAGCATAACATATGCGCTTCTCAAATTTGAACTTTTAAAAGAAATTGCAGGGCAAACTCTGATGGCAGTTTCTCATGTAATTATTCAGTTGTTGCTCCACGAAATATTGGAGCCTTCTCTAACATAATATAATTGGCATGTTGCTGCTCATGTAAGTTTTTCTTGATGTGCTATACATCATGATGATCACTATTCATGTTGAACCAAATGGTAGAGAACATTCTCTTTCTTATAGTTCTAATGATAATCAATAAAATGAGACACAAACAAAGTAAAATACATAACACCGAAACTTGGTGCTAGTTTTTTCCGTTATAAATATTTCACCACCCACTCCACTCAGCTCGGTCCATGTGATTAAGACTTGTATCTGATATTATTCTGTATTAAGCAATGACAGAATAATAGTGCATTTAGTGACAGCAGTCTGAGTATGTGCTTCCTTTGCACTTATTCAAAAAACTTACAATTTGTGTATCAATTTTACATTGATTGAAATGAAAAAAATTCTTATTAATTCATTGATTTTACAACATAAAGATATGTTTTATCTATGTTAGTCCATAAAGAATATTATGTCAAAATCTAGCGTTGTCCAATCAAGTCACATGGAACACATCACTACCACAATCAGATGAAACATCAGTTGGGCCACAGATCTCTCAGAAACATATTCAGTGTTCAAAAATTCATGGCAACCATGTTTTTGACCTGTAACTTCTCTAATTAATCGTCCATCTCAGCTATATATATGAGTTAATTATAAGCATATATCACCTGGAAAAATATCTACTGCTATATATATGTTGCAGTAACCAATTAAACAATAAAACCTAGATGGATTCATAAAGGAGTTGTAAAGTCCAGTCAACATATAATTTCAGACCCTGAACTATGAAAATGTTGACAATTTTAATTAATTTTCCACTCCATGCACAGCAATATTCTATATGATTCCATGCCACAATTATGATCGACGTACAAAGAAAACCAGCAATAAATTAAGCTAATTATTATCCAGAGACCAGAAGGGTAATGCGACATGACGAATGCGACATTGTCTTAACAGAGCTAGCAAAAAGTACTAAACCAACATATATGAATAAATATAATTGAAGTAATGATTTTGATGCTTCTTCAGCATGCTCTTTCCAAATGCATAACTGGAAAAAAGAATTCCAGATTCCTAATTTGATCCACAGGGAGCTGTATCACAAAGGCGCTAACTTTTTCTTTGTTTCCGTCAACGGAAGCATAAAATACCGAACTTCTTCCTGCAACAATTGGACAACAACAGATGATGTCTTGTTTAATTTCTTGAGTTCGTAAGAACTCCTTTGCAGAGGACCAGGGTACAGTGACAACGTCCATCCAAACAAATTTGCACCAACTGAGCTGCCCAAAAATATTGAAGTGCAAACAATTAGTCTATGCACATATAATTTGTTAGACATGATACAACAAAAAAATATGGATAATATATAGTTGCAACAAGATTCCATTTTCCAAACAAACATTATATTCATAATAGGAAAAACAACTATTGCAGATGCAAAAGGAGATGATAGAATCACACTTAATAAACGGCCTCATAGTAATATTTTGTTATGCTTGACTAGAATACTTATAAACGGCCTCATAGTAATATTTTGTTATGCTTGACTAGAATACATGCATGCAAGTATATATGATATATATACTGTATTCAACATTGAGTGCATGGTGCATGCACACGCGTGCGTGCACGCACACACCGACAAAAACACACACCTCTCTAAATCATGAACAAACACACACAATTCTATCTAAATCATGGAACATACACACAAAATGTTTTCTCAAAATCTTGGAATACACCAGAAACACACATAACGTTACATTTAAATCACGGATCACAATAATTTAAAATCACGCACATGCATAATGATGGTATTTAAACCCAGTGCTATAAGTATTTTATTTTTACAGCCATGTTATACTACTGCAAAAACCCTTATTATGAAAAATTAATCAGTAGACTACATAAGCTATATTTAACACAGATAATAAATCATCATCATACCTCAATGTGTTCCTATTCATCCTCATCGGCGATAAGATCAATAATCTCACGGTGCTCCGAATTCTTCTCAGGACTTCCTCGCAGGGGGCTTGGAGCTTCCATCATGGCGCGGCTCTTGGCTATCCTTTCCTGGAATTCCGTGATCAAGTGGTTGTCCTCTTGGATTTCATTGTAAAGGATGTCCCCAAACTTAGTAACCACACGGAAATAATGGATCTCAGTGTCCATCTAAGCAGCTGTTGACGGCTGTTAAGTACCTACTTTAGCCGTCAATATACTCATCAATAAAGGAGCATAAGGCATTTCTTACACGTATTTAGTTAAGAATAATGTAGTTTCACTTGTCCTTGGAGATTATTTGATTGCAGGAAAATAAGTAGGAAAAGAGTGACAAACTCACCTTCTATGGTCCATGCCACATCACCTCATCCTAGGTGGGCTGCCAACAAGGATGCCATGCATGCACACCTGCCAACAAGGGAGCCATGCATGCATGCCATGCAAGCAATCCAAGTGAAGCAACCCTCGACGAATCAGAGTGTGACACGTGGACATCACATGGATCCATGGGCCCACAAAGGCATGCAATTCACGCCAAAACAGGGTGGACACCGGGAACCGACCTAAGGACCCACAGGACAGCCACCAGGAGGAAGCACACCCCGAGTGGGGCCCACAGGGGGTCGGCCGACCCCACAGGTCGGCCGAACCGATCTTGTGGCCGCCACTCAGGGCCTTCCACGTGGTGCTTCCCTATTGGTCCTAGGTGCCATTCCAGGGGTGTTTGCATCCATTCCTCGCCGGTGCCCGGGCTTATAAATAGAAGGAGAGGGGGCTCACTTATGAATCATCCACACTTGCAACACCTCTCTCACTTTTAGTCTCAAGGCTAGGAGGTAGGCTAGAGTAGTTCTAATTCAGGCTCCAAGTCTACTTTGGGATCTAGGTATGAGTTCTCTTGTATCTTATTTCATTTGTATGACTTTGATCTACTTTAGTTATTTATCTATTTCATATAAAGTTGTGTTAGTATACATGAGTGATTTGTTCATGTGTTCATCACCTGTTCATCATTTAGAGGCTCCTGTTCTTGATGAACAAGGCCTTTCGATCCACTTGACGGGTGACTTTTACATGTTTCTGGTGTTTGTTCATAAGTTAGAGGCTCGTGTTCTTCGTGAACACGACCCTTTGATCCAGTTGAACAGACATAGGAAAACACGAATCCGTTTGTGTACATAACCTGGTTTGATCTAATTAGATGACATGACTGCGTTGTATGAAGTCCGTGCTTAAGCTACGATACTCGGTGTAATTGGCTGGTTTATCTGGTGGCTTGACCTGGGTCACAATAGCCCGGGCCGGTCAAGTCCGGCTAACAACGTAAGCATGGTGCTTGGGTTGCGTAGCTACCTTACTTATGAGTTTATCCCACGGTTTGTCTTGGGGTAGGCCGCGGTAGTGACAGCCGTTGGTCCCTCTGAAATCCCCTAAGTTCGGATAAGCTGTAGGAGTCTAAAATATAACAACCGGAGTTGTGCGGAAGCAACGCGGGAGGTTATCTCCCTGTGGTACCTGTGTGCTTAAGTCAATGTTCTTCAACGCTAGTGTATCTAACTCGTTCTTACCAGCTTTATGTGTATAGTACATAAGAACCTAGAACTAACTTGTATGTTGCCTCCTATGCCTAGGACCCCTTAGAGAGAGAGTGAGTGTGTGTGTGATCACACTACCCCTATTATCATTATCTTACCCTTGCACTTGAGTGTCTGATTTATTTCCGTCTATGATCTATACTCATTGCAATAGTGTTGAGCTTGTCAATCCACCAATGCCTTCCTTGGATTCGATACCCTTTGGAATACTCCTTTGGGGAAATGCTACAATGGTACTTCCGTACGCTTGCGGACTCCTGTGACGTTAAGAATTACCAACCAGCATTTCTGGCGCTGTTACCAGGATGGGTTCCAAACCCGTTCTTAGGTGTTTGCGTTAAGAAATGTCAACAAGCATTTCTGACGCCGTTGCCGGGGAAGGCTTAAGGATGACGTATCAATACTTTGCATATGTTTATAATCATGACAGGAATAAAATAGTTCTCAATGCAGGCTAACTTGTATTGTCTTCTTTGTCTATTGATGATGAAGACAGGGAGCGCATGACTGGTTTCGACTTACCGCCGAATTTCACTGAAGATCCTGAGTCACTCGTAAGGAAGGCACGAACTCGTTTCGGCTCTCCTTTGCGTGAACGTTCGGAAGTCGATCCATTTTCCTTTGTGCCATCTGCATCAACTTTCATGGCCAACCCTGTCGAGAAGACTCTCCGCGAGTACTCCGCTCCCTCTGTTGACCAAGTGCCGACAGGCCCTGTGATCAACACCGGGAATGGAAACTTCGAGATCAAGACTGGCCTAATTACGATGGTACAGGCTAGCTCATTCTGTGGCAAGCCTAATGAAGACGCGAGCACCCACCTGCAGCAGTTCCTGGAACTGTGCAGTACCTTCACTATACGAGGAGTGGAGGAAGATGCTATTCATCTGCGACTGTTTCCCTTCTCACTCCTGGGAAAGGCAAAGCAGTGGTTCTATGCTAACCGTGCAGAAATCAACACTTGGGCAAGGTGCTCCGCAGCATTCCTCGTGAAGTTCTTTCCGTTGGGCAAAACCAATGTCCTTCGGGGGCGAATTTTAAGTTTCCAGCAAGCGGCAAATGAGACTATCCCAGAAGCTTGGAAGAGGCTCCAGGAGTACATCCTGGCGTGTCCTCATCATGGGATGGACAACTGGCTTATTCTTCAGAGTTTCTATAATGGGCTGACTCCGACAGCCCGAGGCCATATTGATGCTGCAGCTGGAGGGGCCTTCTTCTCCCTTACTATTACTGAAGCTACCACACTGATTGAGAAGATGGTTACCAATCAAGGGTGGAGTGATGATCGACTCCAGCCATGTCAAAGGGGTACACATACCGTCAAGGAAGCAGATATGTTGCACGCCACGATGGACCTAATGATGAAAAGAATAGATGATCTAGCCAATGAGAAGGCTGCCATGGCCACCACTACTCAAGCTATGGATGCTCGCATGACTTGCGATGTCTGTGGTAATACTAGGTATTCAGGGAATTATAGCCCTGCTACTCAGGAGGATGTGATGTACATGAACGGCAACAACGACGGTTATCGTCCACAAGGAGGTCAAATGTGGAATCAATCACGCCCTTATTATCAAGGAGGTAATCAAGGTAATTCTTTCAACCCAAACCAACCTTCCTTGAAAGATCTAGTCTTTGGGCAAGCTAAGATTAATGAAGGCTTTAATAAGAAAACAGCTGCCTATGATAAGGCTTTTGAGAGCCTTAATGTTAAAGTTGATAGCCTTTCTTCTGCTCTTAAGGACCAGTTGAGCTTTAATAAGATGATAGAAACCCAGTTGGCTCAGTTAGTCGCTATGGTTCCTCCAGTTGAAAATGCGAAAGCGGTAGTCACGAGAGGGGGTAAGACCACTCGCGATCCGCCCTATCCTAACCATGCAGGAACAAAGAAAAGTACAAGCAATGAAGAGCCCAGTGGAGAACCACTTGGCATGAAGGAGCCCTCACAAGCAAGAGCACTTGAAGACAGGGCAGATAAACCTGAGTTTATTGAAACAAATTTATTGCCATTCCCTCAGCGAAACAGGAAGACAACAGTGGATGATCAATTCACTCGTTTCGTGGACATGATTCAAAAGGTATATATCAATGTTCCACTCCTTGAGGCAATGCGTGCACCCACATACGCACGTTACCTCAAGGATATCCTTACCAAGAAGCGAGCTCTACCCATCTCGGAGGTGGTGAAGCTCACAGAAGAGTGTAGCGCAGCTATACTCAATCGTCTACCAGAAAAGAAGAAGGATCCAGGATACCCCACCATCACATGCACAATTGGAACACAGAGATTCGACCATGCTCTCTGTGATCTTGGCGCCAGTGTTAGCGTCATGCCAAAGGTAGTCTTCGACCAACTCAACTATACGGAATTATCCCCAACTTCCTTGCAGCTGCAGCTAGCCGATTCCTCAGTCCGGTATCCAGCGGGGATAGCCGAGGACATCCCGTTGAAGGTCCGAGACTGTTTCATTCCAGTGGATTTTGTAGTACTTGACATGGACATTGGCAATGAAGTACCACTCATTCTGGGACGTCCATTCCTGAGCACGGCTGATGCACAAATTGATGTTGGCACTGGAGTAATCCGTCTCCACGTCAATGGCAAGGAAGAAAGGTTTGAATTTCACCCACGTAAGGAACAATGCTCAATGGTTGAAGGCATACCAAGAACGGGCACTCCTGCCCAAAGAAGTGAATCTACGCAACCACAAGTGGACAGCCTCATTGCCTTTATGAAGAATTTCTAGAAGCAAGAGCGAGAGCAAATGAATGCAGGACAAAAACCATATTGGAAATCTAAGTCCCAGTCCAAGGTGCCACTCCCCGCACCTCGTAAACCTCAGACGACCAAGAAGGTGTGGAAAAGAGTGGACAGGGAGCTGACTCCCTCGTCTCCAAGAGCGGATGACCCTACACTAAGGTAATTAATGTGGGAGATAGTCTGGCTCTGGAAGACTTGAAACAAAAGAGCCCTTCGCCGACAGGTAAGATCGGTAAGTTATCCTATTCAATAAAAGTTCTGACCTCTAAAAAGAATCAAGATATCCTTGCTCCACTCTGTTTGTACTCTGTCGAAATACAAGCTCATAGGCGAACTCCATCCGGACGACTCCCTTGAGTCTAAACTGTACAAGACACGACAGCTGCGACAGCTAGAGGAGCAGAGGGCTTACTACGTGTGGATGGGATACCACCCTCCGCAACAGTGAGCCTGAAGCTAGCTTAGGGGAGGACCCCCATTCTGAGGTAACTTGTATCTTCTATTGTTTTCAGAACCCCATATGCTAAAAACACATAAAAATCTGAAAAAAGTTAAAAAGACCAAAAATATTTATTTGCTTTCTTAAAGTAGTTTGTTTTCATATGCGCGGTAAGAGTGTTCTTATTCTCCATGGTTGAAATGATGAATAGTTGCTCTATTTATTCCTCTTGTATGCCTTGTTTATAGCTTAGTATCCTATCCAAGTTTTGAGTTTGTTGGCTAGTATGATCGAACCTGAGCTTGAAATTTGTGGGTAGCAAAAAGTATGATCTTTGCCTAAGTTGTTGCGAGGTATGATATGGTATAATAGAGTTGCTATGAGCTAGTACTAAGTGATGTTTGATATCCGGAGTTTTCTTTTGAAAAATGTTAAAATGATAAGTTCCTCAATGATGAGAAATTCCTATCTAAGGCCATATGTAGATCTTAGCTTCTGTTAACCTCCACATATGCTACCTGATTTCTTCATTGAGTCTTGTCGAATTGTTGTGACCCTCGGCGAGTAAACTTGTCATTACTCCTATGATCAAGATCACGTACACACCACCATATGTGAAACTTCTACACTGGAAGTTAGCAACTATCATTTCATCCATCCCCCATCCATTCCACAAAATAAAGCTCCGCGCATGTTCCATGATTACTCTCCCTCCAAAAAATATTCAGCAAGGACTATGGGCTATGATCATTAAAAAAAGAGAGAAAAAGAATAAAGAGACATAGCCCAAGTCTCAAAAATTTTGAAAAGGAGGAGAGTAAAATCATGCAAATAGGAGTTCATTATCCATCCACCATACACACACTTTTGCACATCTCGATCAGGGTGTATGACTTGTTCTCCCAAGGATCCGGTTTTCGACTCGACAATACATGAGAAATAGGTATGCCACATGTTTTCCCTACCTACAGCACCATATATCAGCCTATTAGAAGTAGGTAGTGAAAGAAGGCAAAACCATGCCTTGGTGAGGAATCATACACATTGAGCGATCCGAGAGTATCATTTGAGGAACTTTGGTTTCTTTTTGAAAAACCTGCAAAACCTCCGGATTGATAACTGATCAAGATACATGCGATTAGTAATCTTTATACAACCATTCTATCTTTCAACCGCCCAAGGCAGGTGAAGCTACATGCCCCATATCAATCGAGCATAAGGTAAGATCAATGCCAACTTTTTCAATCCTTGATTGAGTACCTAGCTGTATCTTGTTATACATTAGGAATACAACATCGTAGTAACTCCTGATCAACCAACCTAAGTCCTTATCTCTTGCTCGGGATGAGCATGAGGCTAGCTTGGGGGAGTTGTTGACGGCTGTTAAGTACCTACTTTAGCCGTCAATATACTCATGAATAAAGGAGCATAAGGCATTTCTTACACGTATTTAGTTAAGAATAATGTAGTTCCACTTGTCCTTGGAGATTATTTGATTGCAGGAAAATAAGCAGGAAAAGAGTGACAAACTCACCTTCTATGGTCCATGCCACATCACCTCATCCTAGGTGGGTTGCCAACAAGGATGCCATGCATGCACACCTGCCAACAAGGGAGCCATGCATGCATGCCATGCAAGCAATCCAAGTGAAGCAACCCCCGACGAGTCAGAGTGTGACACGTGGATGTCACATGGATCCATGGGCCCACGAAGGCATGCAATTCGCACCAAAATAGGGTGGACACCGGGAACCGACCTAAGGACCCACAGGACAGCCACCAGGAGGAAGCACACCCCGAGTGGGGCCCACAGGGGGTCGGCCGACCCCACAGGTCGGCCGAACCGACCTTGTGGCCGCCACTCAGGGCCTTCCACGTGGTGCTTCCCTATTGGTCCTAGGTGCCATTCCAGGGGTGTTTGCATCCATTCCTCGCCGGTGCCCGGGCCTATAAATAGAAGGAGAGGGGGCTCACTTATGAACCATCCACACTTGCAACACCTCTCTCACTTTTAGTCTCAAGGCTAGGAGGTAGGCTAGAGTAGTTCTAATTCAGGTTCCAAGTCTACTTTGGGATCTAGGTATGAGTTATCTTGTATCTTATTTCATTTGTATGACTTTGATCTACTTCAGTTATTTATCTATTTCATATAAAGTTGTGTTAGTATACATGAGTGATTTGTTCATGTGTTCATCACCTGTTCATCATTTAGAGGCTCCTGTTCTTGATGAACAAGGCCTTTCGATCCACTTGACGGGTGACTTTTACATGTTTCTGGTGTTTGTTCATAAGTTAGAGGCTCGTGTTCTTCGTGAACACGACCCTTTGATCCAGTTGAACAGACATAGGAAAACATGAATCCATTTGTATACATAACCTGGTTTGATCTAATTAGATGACATGATTGCGTTGTATGAAGTCCGTGCTTAAGCTACGATACTCGGTGTAATTGGCTGGTTTATCTGGTGGCTTGACCTGGGTCACAATAGCCCGGGCCGGTCAAGTCCGGCTAACAACGTAAGCATGGTGCTTGGGTTGCGTAGCTACCTTACTTATGAGTTTATCCCACGGTTTGTCTTGGGGTAGGCCGTGGTAGTGACAGCCATTGGTCCCTCTGAAATCCCCCAAGTTCGGATAAGCTGTAGGAGTCTAAAATATAACAACCGGAGTTGTGCGGAAGCAACGCGGGAGGTTATCTCCCCATGGTACCTGGGTGCTTAAGTCAATGTTCTTCAACGCTAGTGTATCTAACTCGTTCTTACCAGCTTTATGTGTATAGTACATAAGAACCTAGAACTAACTTGTATGTTGCCTCCTATGCCTAGGACCCCTTAGAGAGAGAGAGTGAGTGTGTGTGTGATCACACTACCCCTATTATCATTATCTTACCCCTGCACTTGAGTGTCTGATTTATTTCCGTCTATGATCTATACTCATTGCAATAGTGTTGAGCTTGTCAATCCACTAATGCCTTCCTTGGATTCGATACCCTTTGGAATTCTCCTTTGGGGAAATGCTACAATGGTACTTCCGTGCGCTTGCGGACTCCTGTGACGTTAAGAATTACCAACCAGCATTTCTGGCGCTGTTACCAGGATGGGTTCCAAACCCGTTCTTAGGTGATTGCGTTAAGAAATGTCAACAACAGCCTTCTGCTTGCCCGCATGGGTCTTGGAAAGGAGGCCAACCTCATCCTTGTTGGTCACACACTCACCTACACAAACATTATTGTTAGCCCCCAAGTGTTCCTAGCACTCCAAGGCCATAGCTTCACTATGCTTGCTGGCCTCATCACTCAGGCACTTCTTGGTTTCAGCAAGTATCTGCTCCAAGGCCTCGACCGCTGCCGCCCCCACGCTATGCTTCATTAGCATTGCCATCTATGCGATCCTGGAACTCCATGGCCATGTGATCATGGCTTCTAGTGTCATCATTGAGGTGCCCCTGGAGTTCAGTGACTCTACCCTCTAGGATGACAGCTTTTTCTTCTGCTTTACTAATAGTAGCCTCTGAGCATACCTGGAAGTTCATGGCTGTTGTGTGGCACCTGGTGATCTCGTCCTCAAGCTCCACCTCAGCTTTGATAGCTTTGGACTCGAGGGCTTCGATCTCAGTCCGGTGGTTGGCCTCGACCGCGGTGATCTTCTGCTCCGGCTCCTAGATCTTGGCCTGCAGTAGGGACTTGGACTCGGAAGCCCGACGGGAATGAGCTTCAGCTCTAAGAGCTCTCTGTTCGAGAGCCTGAAGCGCAGCCTGGTGGCTGGCCTTGAACTCGGCTGCCGCAAGCTTCTACATGCCGACCGTCTCCCGCAGTCGAGTGGAGGTCTCTGTGGGCAGGCGGATCTCCTCCTTGGCCTCGGTGGCCCTACGGTTGAGAAAATTGATCCTGTCGCGCATGACGGCCGCGTCCTTGTCGGCCGCACAGATCCGGCTATCGGACTCATCGAGCCTGTGCTTGAACTCCGAGAGCATAGCGATCGCCGCATGGTCCTCCGAGCCAGACACGGTGAGGAGGCCCCTAAGGTGCTCCAGCAGGTCCGCGACCCGTAGATGCACGCGGTGGGGTCGACGTCGTCGTCCGAAGCGCCGGTGGTGGCTTGCATGCACAAGCTTCCCGAGTGGTAGCCGCCACGGCCACGGGATCTAGAGGCCATGCGACTCTCTGGCAGCGTGGATGACCGGACTGGTGGGAGGCGGCTTGAAACGAACCGGATTCCCAAAACCGGAAACCCGATCCTCTGCACCTCTGTGATAGTCCCAGGAAGTGGCTATCATGTGCAATCCCTGTCACAAGTGGTACAGATCCATACAACATGGGAATAAAGGAAACATTACATAATTTTTATTATAATATCAGAGTACATTTCTTTGGCATATGCCGGGTACAAGTCCAACTGGACTAAACAATAAAGGTAAAACATCTACGCAGCGGATCTTTCGAAGCGAAGCGACTCCAGCTCCACAGGCAAACTTGAGTGTAGAACCAGCTCTAGTGTTCCCATTCTTCATTGTCGACGTCGTAGTTGGCCCCTGAGTCTGAAAGCACCGCCATCTACCCGATAAGCGGGTAGGTCATGTCAGCTTCCCAACAAAGAGCAAAAGCGGTAGATGAATTCTAGTATGCATGGATAAGCCTATATCTAGCTGTAGAAAGTTAATGCAACAGTAGCGATAGCAACAACAAGGAATGCAGAACAAGCGAGGAGGTCACCATCTCTGAGGAGATCCGCACCTCCGAGGCCAACGCCTCCGGGGTCAACACCCCAAGCCAAGGAAGTCAACACCAAACACCGAATCTTATCCCAAGATCCAGCACCCAACTCTCATCTGCGATGTGGGGTCACTGGCTCCTATCCCCACATCTCAACGGCCCAAGGCCGGGCTCACACACTCAGGGAAAAGAAGCAGCACAAGAAAAATCTAGCCAGGTGAGAGATCAAAAGGGTTGTCCATACCAGTGGACACAGACTATAACTATAGGTTTAACACTCTGCAGAGGTTGTACAACTGGACCCGCTGGATAGGGTAGAAACGGGGATCAGCCGTTCCACATCCCTACCTAACGGTCGGAGACCTAGAAGTGGATAGCACTCTCGTGCCTCTCCAAGCCTGACTCGTCCTGAACTGGGGCACGAAACTTGCCAGCAGGGACTCGAAGCTATGAAACCATTCCCGGAGGAGCCAGGACGATGTCTACTCGGGGGGTTTAAATCGTCCCCCTCACGATCACACCGATCCGCCTACAAGCTGAATGCTATCTACAAACTAGTTCTCAGACCGAACCCCGCCCATACGTGAGCGAACGGTTTGTATGAAAATAGCCCAAAGATCAAGGTCACACAGTCGATCGGTCCTTAATTGCAAGGAGCGAGCACTCCACCAACTCCACCCGTCCGACACGTCGCTAGGGCGGGAGGCCAGGTCGCATCTCCCCTAAACAGGCGACACGTTCACAAGTAACCAAGCGGCTCGCTCCCGCGGTAACACGTCAACGAGACACACTCACCCAAAACACACGCCAGAATACCGAGATATCCCAATCTCAGCCCAACACCAGAGATCCATCCATATCATAAAACAGATAAATTAGGGATATTTAACTATTTGCCACTCTTAAGTGGTGTAAAAAAACTCTCACTGACAAGTGGGACCATCTGAGTCACTGCAGGTGGGCCAGGATGGCAAATGGGCTGCCATTCACATCGTAAGGATGGCAAATGGTTAATTATTCTGGTAAATTAGCTAGGGGTCTGTACCTAGTCCCAAAGGTAGGAAGTTCAAGGTACATGATATATCAAAATCAAGGCATGGCTTAAAGATTGTATATGCATTTAATCAACCAAAGTAACATAAATAAAGCACTAGCAACTAAAAGCATGCATGGGATCTATATGGTCGGGAGTGACATGACACCTACGCGGTAGTCGTCGTAGAGTAGTAGAGGTTTAGGCCTTCCTTCGGGTCGGAGGTCATCTCAGTCGTCGCAGCTCGGGTCTTCAAACTTGATTACAAGCCTACACGAGACACGACACGAAAATAAATAACGACACTCAACTAGGCAATAAAAGAACATCAATTTAGAAGAACCAAATAAATCCGAACTAGCTACAAGCAGCACTAGTTTAAATTAAGGAAATTAAAGCAATTAGTTTTATATTAAAAGTAGTTTTAAGCAATTAGCTTTTTATACTAGAAAACAAAATAGGGAGAAGGGTTAGTTCAATGTTGGGTTGCTGATTCAAAGGTTGAGGCTTTGGTGATCACGCTGGCAAAGTATTAGCGTGATTGATGGTTGCAACAAAGTGGAAGTTCAAAAGAGGAGCAGAGTAAAGCAAGGCGAAGCGAGCTAGGTAAGGCATAAACAGACCAAAGTATGCGGTGGCAGCACACAAAGAGATGGAAAGGATCGTCTTGGTCGATAAAAAGGGTGGTGATGCGGTAGGGCGTGCTCAAGAGCGCGATGGAGCAAGTGCTAGCGATGCGACGATAACCAAGACGAAGTAGCTAGGTTGTAACACGAGGTTTCCATGCTTGAAGCAGAGGCCTCTGCTCAGGGCGCGACCGTCCATCACGCGCGGATTCCCAATTACATACACATGGTGCGTCTCACGCCTCGCAGCAAGAAACAAGGTAGGGCGAGAACGGGTATGCGGCAATAAGCGGTGGAAGCAGGGCAACCAAGGAAAGCGGTTTGAACACGACTTGAGGGAGTTATTCCTATCCGCTGCACGCTAGTGGCTAGTTGCGGGGCTCCGGCGTCCCAGACACACAATAGCGCAGTGGCGGGCAGCAGCCACGAATTCTACGCCAAGAACACAGGCAAAAGGGGCTTGGTTCAAGGGCAAGACCGGAAAAAGGATAGGGTAGCAGCGAGCGGCCCGGAATTACGAAGCCAACGCAACTAGTTTCATAATTTTCGGAGCTCCCGATAATTAGTTATGAATTTTTAAAGGAAAAAGGATTTATAAAACATTTATTAAGACCTTTTATAAAAATAGAAAATGATTTTATTAATTAAAACCCGGCTGATGTTAGCATGATGTCAGCGGTCAGCAAGCTAGTGGGCTGTTAGTGGGCCCAAAGTGTCAGTGGCCCATTGGGCCGGCCCAGATCGGCCCAAGAATCCCAAAGTCTAGAAAAGGTCCTCGAACAGTGCTTGTTTCGGCCTGGTTAGACCTCGGACTCAGATCGGCTTGAATGGGCTCTGATGGGCCAGAGCGCAACTACGCCTATTTGGGTTTTACTCGCAGAAGTCCGGTTCGTCTCCCTGAACTTTGCTAGGGTTCAGCGGCCCTCCCGGACGCGAGAGCGTGTCGTCGGCACAGCCAGGCGCGGTACTTCGGCGAGCGGCGGTGCGAAGAACGGCGGTTAGGACTCCGGTGACATGGCAAGGTTAGAGGTTCGGTCCAGGCATGGCTAGACAAAGGTTCGGTCAAAGCCTCAGCCTCGATGGCCAAGGATCCTTGGTGCACCGGGCGCAGACTTGGCGGCGCCGGTCGTGGCGGCGACGTGGTGCGAGGCCGGCCGAGCGCTGGGGTGCGCATGGTTGCGGCAGTGGCACCCGCGTCCCTGCGAAGAAGAGCGGCACGAAGGCCGGCATCACAGAGCGGCAAAGTAGGGAAAGGCTAGCAGGTTCTCGACGCTCATGGCTCAAGCTCAAAACGTCGAACTGCTGGTGTGTGTGCCGAGGCAGAGCAAAAAGACGGCGAACAAGGGCTCCGCACGGCGGCGCGGCGAGCGCGGACGGTGAGCGGTGCGCGGCACCCGCAAGAAGAGCATGGCTCGAAGGCCAGCACACAGAGCGGTGACGCGGTGCACGGGAACGGTGACGGCGCGACGTAGGGTTACTGAGCGGCGCACCCGCGGGGAAAGTAGGATCACACGCGGCACGAAGGCCGGCTCATCACAGGCAGGCGAGCATGGAAAGGAAGGAAGGTGGATTGATCGGGTGTCTCGCCAGGGGCTTGTGGAAGGCTACGGCGGTGCAGGGAGAAGTCGAGGCCGTGGTGGATTGGCGTGGTGCAGGCAGGCCGGTGGTCGTGGTTCGGCTTGGGGACGCGTCGTTGGTGTTCACGGCGTTGTGGCACTCTTGGAGCTCGGCTCCTCGTCTTCGTGACCGTCGACGTCCTTGGTGCTCCCAGCGCCGGCTCCAGCTCGGTGTCGTCGTCCACGGCAGCGCTTGGCGTGGTGTCGTCGTCTGGCTCCCATCTTCCTCCCGCGGACCTCCCTCTCCTCCTTCCCTCCTTTCCCTCCCTTTGGTGGTTGTGCAAGGCGCAAGATGAGGTAGGGTTTTCTCCCTAGACGACTTGGGCGAGGTGTGGTGATGCAAGAGGGGGAATCAGGAAGGGGATGCGGCGCTGGTGTTCTTATAGCACAAGGCTAGGGTTCGGCAGGGGCTCGGCATGCGTAGGGTGGACGGCTGGATGAGCGCCCGTACACGAACGCCGAGAAGCGTCGGCGCGCAGGCGGCCGTGATGCGACGGGTTGTTGCTGTCGCGAGCGGGGTCCAGCGCGGCGCGTAGCTGAGGCGGCGTCCAGGCGGGCCAGGGCTGTCACGACGGTGGTGTGCGTGCCACGCGGGGCAGCGCTGGCGCGAGGCGTGACGGAACGGGGGCGGCACAACGCAACGGGAAACGGAGCAGCGGCGCCTGTCCGTCCACGCGAAGGAAGAAGAGAAACAGGGGAAGGACGGTTGACGTGCGGGGCCCGCGGAACAAAGGAATTTTTTATATATATTTTTTTTCTTTGATTTTCGAAAAATAAATGGACGAATCAAAAATTTCGAGAAATATACAACGGCCGCCGTACCCCACGGCGGCAGGAGTTCCTGCCGCCGTGGGGCACGGCGGTAGGGGTGCCGCCAACGGTCGGCTGACCTGCCAGGTGGGGCCAGCTTCCTACCGCCGTACCCCACGGCGGCAGGAGCCCTACCACCCTGGGGCACGGCGGTAGGAGCCTGCCACCGTGGGGTACGGCGGCAGCGTCACCCCTATATAAGGGGGCGACGGCTGCCGCCACCCCTCCTCCCTCCCTCACTCTCTCCTCTAAATCTTCGGCTTTCAACCCTTCAGAGCACTTTTGACTAAGGTATGTTTCTAAATTTAGTTTAGTTTAGTTAGTGTAGTTAGTTATTTAGTTTAGTTAGTGTAGTTAGTTAGTTTAGTTAGTTCAGTTAACTTAGTTTAGGAATTTCAAAAATTTTAGGAATAGTTATAATTCAAATAATTAGATTAAATTAATGTAAAAGTATTAAAATATTTTAATTAACATAATTCGTTTAAATTAGTTTTAAACTTCTAGAAAATGGTTATAATTCACATAATTAGATTAAATTGATATAAAATTCGTAGAAAATAGTTTAAATTCACATAATTCGTTTTAATTCATTTAAAATTCCTAGAAAATGATTATAATTCACAAAATTAGATTAAATTGATATAAAATTCGTAGAAAATATTTTTAATTCACATAATTCGTTTGAATTCATTTAAAATTCCTAGAAAATGGTTATAATTCACATAATTAGATTAAATTGATATAAAATTCGTAGAAAATAGTTTAAATTCACATAATTCGTTTTAATTAGTATAATTCGACTAATTGATTAAATTATGTTATTTTTTGCAGTTATGGCTGGATCGTTGGAGTACGTACGGCCGGAGTTGTTCGACGAGGCGGTGGACCGGCACCACCGCTCATACGTGTCGGCTGTTCTTGGACGTTCGTCCGGCAGTATACGTTTCCGGACCACCCGCACGTTGATGCCGATACACCAGCGGTGGATTCCGAAGTACGTAATTCATTTTTATTATTTATTTCTGTTTCTTTACAATAGTAATTGCATTAAGTAAATTAATTTTGTTTTTTTTCAGGCTACGCGCTACAGGAATTCTCCCTTTCGCGCGGTTGGTCGAGGGGGACAGGCTACGAGCTGAGGTTCCCCGGGCGGAGCGGTTGACGCGGTTCAGCTACGACGCCCCGCTGATCGCCGCGTTCATGGACCGGTGGCGACCAGAGACGCACACCTTCCACTTCCCCGTCGGCGAGATGGCGCTCAGTCTGGAGGACGCCGCGATGTTGGGAGGACTGCCGTGTGCTGGTGAGGTGATGGGGCCGAAGGACATCCCCGCGACGTGGCACGCCGACTTGCTCGGTTCGCGAACGTTCCACGGAACGATCGCGCGCCTCAGCCGTACGTGCCCTTCGCCAACAACCACGGGCCCACCTGGACTTGGATCCAGCAGTTCAGCGTACGTGATTCTAACTCTTATTTTCAACGTTTGTATGCATTTTAAACGAATGTGACGATGTACCTTTGTGTGTGTGCAGGCTGACTACATGGTGGGCGAGGCCGACGACCCGACGTCGGACAGGTTTTTGGATGTCTACCTGCTCTGGCTGTTCGGGTGGGTGCTGTTCTGCGAGTCAGCGGGGGACTCGGTGTCGAGGTACCTGCTCCCCTGGGCTCAGCGGATCACCGACTCCCCCATCGAGGAGATGCCCTAGATCAGCTGGGGCAGCGCTGTTCTGGCCGCTACCTACAGGGGGCTGTGTTCGGTAGTGTCGAGGCCGGGGAGTAAGGAGGGGATCCTCCTGGGGTGCCCTCTCCTGCTGCAGATGTGGATCCACGAGCGGTTCGACATCGGTCGGCCCAAGGCCGACCTCTCGGAGTACGTGTCGCTGCCAGAAGACACCGACCCAGCGGACCTCCCCACCATGGGTTCTCTGTGGTGCCTCCGGAAGGTAATGACCTCCCTTATCGTTTTATTCGCTTAATGAGTTCTTTAGTTTGATTCAATCAACTTTTCATGTTCTGTGCAGCACGTTTGGGCTGGGGAGCAGGTGAAGAAGGCGTACAAGGACTTCATGGGTCAGATCGACCGGATGGTCGATGCCCAGGTCCGGTGGACGCCGTACGCTACTGCCATGGTCGCTGCCCGTGCACCACAGGGCCTCTCGTCCCTGTGCTACCGAGACCAGGCGTACTGGATGACGCGGCGACGATTGGTCTTCGACGTCTACGTCGAGGAGTACGCCGTCCACCGGGTGATGAGGCAGTTCGGCCTCTTCCAGGAGTCGCCAGTACCCGTTGCGCCACGTCTGCCGCTCACAGCGCACAGGTGAGCTACCATTTGCCAGTTATAATTATTTTCCGTTCTTTCCGACAGCCGGGCCTCGACAGCCGGAGACGACGGCACTTAGAGCGCCGATCTTTCCGCTAGGAGGTTTCAGACCGCCGGTCTTTCAGTTTGCGGCGGCATATATTCCTTCCTCGTCCACTCCGCCTATGTTCCAGCCTGGTAACGACCTTAACTTTACAGTAAAATTCGTTAAGTACGATACGTTTTGGAGAACTAATACTATTCATTGCAGCCGGTTTCGACGCGACCACCGAGGAGCACCTGGGCTGGGATGAGTTTGGGTACGACGACATTCTCGCGACCATGGATGCCCCGCAGGCCGAGGAGGTTGGCCCGTCACAGCTCACACAGGCACCGCCTGTTGGGACTCAGCAGACACAGCCAGTGGGCGGAGCGACCCCGGCGGCCGGCGGAGCGACACCGGCTGGTGCAGGGTCGTCGTTGGCGGGCGGAGGGACACCGGCGGGCGGAGCGACACCGGCCGGCAGAGGGACACCGGATGCTGCAGGCTCGTCGCAGGCGGCCATGGCAACACCGTCTCCCGACCAGCTCGGACCGCGGGTGGTCAGGCCACCTGACCCCTGGACGTACGCCCGGGACCACATCTGGGCTGACGCTAGAGCTATTAGGCCGAAGAGGCACCGACGCATTTAGATATAGTAGTACTTTTACCATGATTTTGTATAAACTATTTGCATCTACTCGTCGATTATGATATGATCTTGTGATTATGCTTATACTTATCAGTTTGTTGTTTTTTAAAAAGGTTAAAAGTGTTTTAAAAATAAAAATTTTAAAAAAAATAAAAAGGCCTTACCGCCATGTGGCACGGCGGTAGGGGCCTGCCGCCGTGGCGCACGGCGGCAGGGTCCTGGCGCCGTGCCACGCGGCCCTGCCGCCAGAGGTGCTCTCCTGCCGCCGTACCCCACGGCGGCAGGAACTTAACGCCGTGGGGCACGGCGGCAGCCGCCGTGCCACACGGCGGCAGGTACCTGCCGCCGTAGGGTACGGCGGCACACGTATATTTCTCGAAATTTTTGGTTCGTCCATTTACTTTTTCGAAAATCAAAGAAAAAAAAAATATATATATAAAATTCGGAACAAAGAGATAAAGGAGGGGAGCGGATGAGCTGGGTCTGCTGGGCTGAAATGCAGAGCAGGCCTCGCTGCTCTTGGGCTGCTGCTGGGCTAGCGGTTGGGCTGCGCAAAGGAAGAAGGAGGGTGCGGTCTGGTTTGGTGCCAAAAGAAAAGGGGCTTCTGGTGGACTTTGCTAGTAGAGATGCAGCCCAAGTTAGTTGTTAGCTTTTAAAATTAGTTTGAATATAATTTGAGTTATAGTTTGAATTTGAATATAATTCAAATTCAAACTCCACACAATTGAACACCAAATAAAATCCAAAAAAATCCAAATCACATTTATACCATAATTTGAAAATAATTTTTTATATGGTTTGATTTTATATTGAATTTGAGATGAGAGCTAGCAAATTAGGATCAATTTTGGTAGCACACAAGTTCAAACAAATTTTTTTAAATTTTAGCGAAAATTCACACATAGCAAAACATTCAAAATTCTGGGATGTTACACGGCTGGAGAAGCGCAAGGGTGGACGACAGAAATGGAGGCTTGTGTGCTCTCTCGACAGGCGGTGGGGAGGGAAGCTGTGGAGCGTCGGTTGGAATGGATGGGTGGTGTTGGATGCCTGGCGGCGTGCGGCGGGGTGGGGAGCGGAGGTAGGCTAGGGTTTCGTGCGATGGTGGACTGGGGATTTGGACAGAGGGGGAGCGGATATAAAGGCGGTGGCGGATGCAGTGGCACACGGAGTGGAAAGCGCAGTTGTCTTCTTTTCTGACCACGCGGGCCCATGTTTGTTGGTTTTGTCTGCTGCCACAATAGTGTTGTGGGATTCAAAAATTGTTGCAATAGTTCCAGCTCTGTTCTTTTATCGACAATGTATACTCAAGAAAAAGTTTTGTTAAACCTGGAGAGAAATCATCTCATGATGTGTGGGTCATACACTACCGGAAACTGAGAAGTCGACATGTGCCTGAGGCACACGGCTAGGGCTGGACGCCGAGCCAGCTCGGCTTGGCTCGGCTCGGCTTGGTCTGGCTCGTTAATATAACGAGCCAGCTCGACTCAGCTTGTTAACAAAACGAGCAAAAACGCTGGCTCGGCTCAGCTCGTTAATAGCTCGAGTCAGTTCGTTAGGCTCGCGAGCTAGATGTAAATTTGGAATGACATTACCACCTCAATATATATGAAACACAAAATAATATAGTAATCATACATTTTTAAATCTCCAAAATATTGTAGTAATCGCATATGTAATCAGCATAATATTAATTAGTTGTGACTTGTGCGTTTTATTTACACTCCTTATGCATAGTGCATTTCAGAGACTTAAAAATTTATGATTATTAAAATCTAACTGCCACTCCCTTTTTATCTATTATCTAATCGAATGAATTTTAAATAAAACAGTTGAGTGGATGGGAAGTCGAACAGACATCAGACAGAAACTAATTAGGGATTTGGAGGAGTGAACGAGTGGATTTAAGCCCGCCTCCTTATTGACTCCTTATATTTGACTCTACATGTTTAGCTTGATTGGCTCGTGAGCAGCTCGCGAGCTGGCTCGAGCTTGCTCGTTAATGAAACGAGCAAAACAACTGCTTGGCTTGTTACAAAATCGACCGAGCTGAGCCGAGCCAAGACGAGCTACCATCAAGCTAAGCCAGCTCACGAGTTTTTGGCTTGGCATCCAGCCCTACACACGGCGAAGGCCAAAATACACACTGCAACAAATTCGCTGTGTGTATTTCCCAAATACACACAACGAAGGGTACACAACACACAGAGGCATGGCGAAGAGCTCCTCTGTAACACCTAGAAATTTTTCGATTTCAGGATGTTATTAGGAAGAATAATTAAGCAACGATTTTGACATAATTTTAAAATTTTCTCAACATTTATTTTCTTTACAGGAAATTTAGTTAAGGAAAACTATTGTTTGTTTTTCTAAATAAAATAAAATAATTCTCTGAGTGTTGCATTCATTTCGATTGCATAGTTTTTGATTGGTGTGTGGTTTTCAAAATCATACAAAGTTCAAATCTAAAACCCCAAAGCTCTTCCTATCTCTCTATCTTTATCTCAGTCATCCGACATTCTTTCTTTTTCTTTCCGCGGCCCAACTAGCTCGGTCCACTTCTCTATTCTCGGCCTGCTCTGCCGGCCCACTCCCGCTCGCTCCCTTGGGCTTCCGGCTCATTCTCACCAGCACCGGCCCAGATTCCTCTCCTCCCTTTCTATCTCGCCGCCAGTTGGGGCCCGCTTGCCATGCTCGTCTCCTACCTCCGACTGGGCACTGCAACGCGCTCTATCGAGCCCGAACCGGTCCAAGTGCTGCTGCTCTTTGCCTTCCTTCATGCTTGTCCCCCTCCCTAGCCGCACCTACTCGCCATCCAACGCCCACGCCCGCACACACCCATGCGCCGCTGCCGCATCACTTGGCGCTCTCGCCTGCATCCTCCTGACCGCGCCGCTGGCGCCGGCTCGCTGCCTGCACGGCGGCATGCCCCTCTGTTTCCTGTGTGCACGCCCCTGCTCGCGCCGCCCGGTCTTTTCCCGAGTCTGCCGCCCCTCCCTGCTTCAATCTCCTCCATCAAGGCGCAGTGAAGACTCAACGCCACTCCCTCCTTCAATTCCCCTTTAGTTTCCCTTCCGTTTTCTCTCCCTCCGCACGTAATGGCCAGCCACCTCATCTCTACCATCTCTGGCCGGCGTCACATTGTGCCGCTCGCGCCCGTGTTGCGACGCCGCCGCTCTACGCCCTCCTGTGCAACCATCCGTGTCCCTCTGTATGCCGGCTTTACTCCCGAGCCGCGTGCCTGCGTAGCGCTCAGCTCGCCTGGCTCTCGTGCCCGCCTTCCACATGCTGCACGCCTCGCCGGCTCTGCTCTCTCGCGCCTGGCCGGCGCCGTCCTGCGGCTCGCGCCCGAGCGCCCGCATCACGCGCTCGCGTCCACCTCCCTGGCCGTGCTGCTAGCTTTTCCCCTACAGCCCCGCACTGTTTTCCTTCAATGCTCGATGGAACACTCAATCGCGTCCCCTCCGTTTCACCTTCCTCCTGGTAACGGCCGCTCCACTCGGCCACCACCATCACCCTCACCTTCAAGCCGCCATTAATGGCCGGCCTCCTCTTTAATCCTCCTTGGCAGCGTCTTGCTCACCTCCTGCACTCCTCACTCAAAACCGTCACCCCTTCACTCCACTAGTAACTGCATGCCATCATGGCCTCAATCTCAATGGCCGCCGCCGTTTCCCTTTCACAGCGTGCCGCTGCCACTTCCTTTTCCTTCCTTGCTCTATAAAAGGGACGTCCGAGCCCCGCGCCCCTGCTGCTACGCTCCACCTCACCTGCGCAAGCGCTGCTGCCATCCGAGCTCGCCGGAGCCGAGCGACACCCGCTCGTCCTCCGCTCGTTTCGTCGCACCGCGACGCCATCGGACGAGGCCACCAGCATCACGAGCTTCACCTCGCCGAGACGGAGGTCCGCCTCCTGGTCCTGAAGCCCTCCGATGCTGGAGTCCCACCGGCCACATGAAGACCCGAGCCGTCCGCCGTGCATCACTGCTGGCCTTCGGTGCCTTCGCCGGCCAGGAGCTCCCCGGGGCCAAGCTGAAGCCGCATGCCCACTGCAGCTCCTCGTCGCCAGAACATCGCCACAACCAAAAGCCGCTGGCGCAGAACACCGTCGCATCATGCAAAGCCGGCACCACCACGAGAACCATGGCGTCAAGCTGGAGCTCCGCCGTGTCGCTCGTCGTCCGCATTCCGGCCGCCTTCGTCACTTCCCGAACTGCCGGCTAACACCATATCTCTCCGTCCGCTCTCTTTTCCGGCCACCTGTCATCGTTCTCCACAGCTGGTGAGCTCCATGTCAACACGTACACGTTTCAGTGCCTGGGTTTTCTGTTTTTCCTTCGATCCTTCATGCCTACATGCAAACACCCACTCGTTCCATCTCTGCAGCATCGCCACAGCCGCCGGAGTTGTGCGTCGCCGCTGTTGGCTGCTCGTCTCGCCGGGATTGTCGCCACCGGACCAGGCGGTCAACACCAAAAGGTCTGCGATGTCAAGCCGCGCCCCTGCCTTTGGTTCTGGTCGCCATCTAGCTGCCGGAGAAACTCCACCGTGCGTACCGAACCGGCTGCGCCGTCGTCCGCCGCCCTGGCCAAGTCCGGCCAACAGCTCTCGGTCCAAAAATCTGTCCGCATCGTCCATATCTTCTTCTGCCTGCTGTGTGAGCAGACTCGCCGCTGCCGTGTTCCGGCAGGGACGATGGCCGCTAAAGCTTCTGCTATTGTTGCTGTTCGCCGGGACTAAGTGGATGGCTGAAGTCTCGTCGCATCTGTACCAAGCTAGTGCTGCTCCTTCCTCATCAGCTCCACGCTGTTCACGATCAGTCACCATGTTAGAGGTGAGAAGCTTCATGCTAGTATAATTCTATTTCTGTTCAAGCGTGTTCATCACTAGCATGTTGTCTTTCATTCTCACGCCAGCCACATGCACATGCAGTAGCTGCTGCATGCATGCAGACTTGTGTTATTCTTGTTGATCGACCTCACAATGCTTATACTTATGTAGTTTCATCCTTTGCCATGCACTCGTGATCACGAACTGAAGATGCCAATGTCCTTGATTTGTTGTCCATCATCACTCTACCGTCGATTGTATATCATGCAAGGCAGCACACCATTCTACAAATGCTGACACTCTGTTTAACCCACACGCTTGCATGCATGTGTTTGCCACAATCAAGTATACACCTAGAAAGCAAGCAAGCAGTTCGCCCATACATCTTCCTGATGATGTCACCATTACATAATGTTTATGTCATATACATGTTATTCCTACAAAATACAATCCCAATAAATTTCAGCATGTGTTTTTCAGCAATATATATAGCACATATCTTTTCTTTATCTTGATCTATATGTTATCTTGTGTGTCTCGTGAATCTTCTTTGATAGCCCTTCCGATCTATAGTAATCACATATATCTATCCAATCTTGTTTAATCCATTAGATCTTACGTTTTAACCCGTTTAAGCTCGTTCTTGTTGCGTTAGTTCCGTCTCATCATAAATAATGTACTAGACATGATGTTTACTCTAAAATGAGTTTTGATAATTTATTCTATATTAACTTGGTTAATGCCTATTAAACTTGTTTTCTAAATAAAATCTAATTAGAGTTGAACACTGTGTTTTCATACTAATGTTAATTTGATTAATGCTTATTTGAATAATTCTTTCAATTAAAAGCTACTTAGGTTTTTACCTCGGTTTTTATAATCAAATTTAAATAAATTAATGTTTATGCAATTTGCTTTCTAAATAAAAGCTACATAGGTTCTATCTCGAGTTTTCATAATTAAATGTTAATTTGAGTTATATGAATATAAATGTGTTTTGAATTATAATTTGTGTAGTTGAACTTGAAACATAAAGTTATACGTTTAGATGCTTTATATGCTTCTTTTGAATTCAAATGTTTAATTTACATAAATCATACTTGGATAATTATGAATAAAATTGGACTAAGTTTTACATCGCTCTTTTATATTTAAATATAATTTGCTTAATTCTAAATAGGGTATTTCTCTGAAATAACCTATGTACATGATTTTATTAAATTAAAATATATCAAGCACATAGCTTTTGTGTGTTATAATTCATATATCTCTATAGATGTGCCTTTTCAACGATAGCTCCGTTCTTAGCGTTTCTTGCGTTTGCGTTCCTAGAACCAAACCCTATCTTTTTTAAAAAAAACCTTTTCTTGATCGGTGTATTGTTCTTAGTTGTTCTCGTTTGTTGCTTTGCATGTGTTGTGCCCGATGATTGCCCGAGTAGAAGGTCGAGTTGTTGTTCGGAAGTCATGAAGATCAAGAGTATCAAAGAGCAAGAGTGGAAGAACATAAGAGTAGTTTTTGTTGGATAAAGGCAAGTGGTCTTCTCCCCCTGCATATTCTATTTTATCCTATATAATTGCATGACAACTAAGTTTATCTTTTATGATATTGCATAAATTTGATGGGAAATCCTTTTTAATAAGGACATGACTAGACTTTATCCTTGAACCCTTGAACAAACTGGTTTAAATAAATGTTTTGGGTAGACAATGCTTAGTTGCTTTACCTTGGGATGGTTGCAAATGATCTTTTATACAAATGAAAGTTATGCGTGTTTATGATGAAGCTCATGGTTAATACAAGAACACCTTAATTTAATCGGAACATGGAGAACCACCCAAGAAAACAGTGCAACCACAGTCTATATGGCTCTGGCTTAGCCAATTAATTAGGCGTGTGGAATTTTCTGATAGCCTTTCCCGAAAGGGGCACAGGGGGCCAGAGTTGAAGGGGTATAGCCCGGTTCTTTTGGGGTAGCAGCCTTTGCTAAGGTGCTGACCACTAGGGAGGGTTATGGTCCGCTCCGCTGCTGTAACTGTCACAGGTTGTTGGTCTTCTACATTCCTTTGTAAAGGCTTCGTAGTGGACCCCTAGCCACTCACCTCGGAAGTGTTTAAGGGCCTTGCAAACCCGGGCGACATGGGGAACACGAACTGTGGGTAAAGTGTACAACCTCTACAGAGTGAAAACTGATCGATCAGCCGTGCTCACGGTCAAGAGCGGCTTGGACCCTCACATGATAATCAAACTTAAAGATGGACTTAAATCGTGGTTCTTGTGGTTTTGAGATGAGATGTTTTCTAAATGTTTAAGTGGGTTGGTATGAACTTATATCTAGTAACTAGGTGCTTGTTAATTAAAACTTGACCAACATTAAAATGCTAACCGCTGTAAACCTTAGCCTATCCTTGATAGCCTTGCATCTTCCCCCACTTGCTGAGCTCCAACCATAAGTGTGCTCACCCTTGCTAAACCGCTGTTCAGAAGAAGAAGGTGTATGAAGTCCAGAAGATGGTGCTAGGCGTACGCAACCCCCAGTCGTTTGCCTGTGAAGTTTGGAGCCTTTTGCTTCCCAGGATTCTGCTGTAAATCTCTGATAATCTCTTTTCTTTACGTGATATTGTTTCTGTTATTCACTAATGATGTCACTATATGTATGGAACTAGATCCTGGCATACATATAGGTAGCACTTGGTTTGTTTTGGAAACCGGGTGTGACATCCTCACTGTGTTCCTTTTCTCGGGCACACGGCAGAGCTCTTCACCATGTGTTTTCTCAGGACGCGTGATGAAAAAAAGCAACAACCTGCACGACCGGAAACGGCGGTGGCAGACGACATCGGGCAACTTCACTGTGAGCCATAATTCACACACGACAAACATTTTCCAAAAAATAAAAAAATGTCGAGCCGATGCAGCCCCGCGCGCTGCCGCTGCTCCCCAACTGGCCGAACGTCACCAGCCACCGTCGCCGCCCCCACCACACCACCACCGCCACGCCACCGCTGCCACCACCACGCCATCACCACCACCACGGAACAGAGAGAGAAAGAGAGGAGGAGAACCTTACCATCGTCGGGTCTGAGCAGGAGGAAGAGACGGCCGTAGCCGCGCGCCGCTCCTTGCCCCATCGTCCCTCCTCACCGGTCACTCTATTCCGGTGAGGGGCGAGCGAGGGGGAGGGAGGAGAGGAGCCGTGAGAGAGGACGGAGGACCGGGGGGGGAGGTGAGGGCCGGCGGTGGTCTAGTGGAGCCGTGGAAGGGTGAGAAGCTGATGTGCCATCGTCCTCTCGTGCACGGTAGCTAGTGTCGCCCTGCGTAGATGCAGATGCGCCGCCCTCTTGCGCCATCCTGCGTAGATGCAGATGCCCTGGTCGCTGGGAGGGAGAGGAGTGGAGAGGAGGGGCGGCGGGCCGGGAGGGAGAGGAGCTAAGGGGCGCACGGCGGGTTCGACAGGATCTGAGGGGGAGAGGGCGGTCGGCGGCTGTGAGAGAGGGGTGCGGTTAGGGTTTCGGGGTAGAGGAGATTATATACTTAAGGCTGGTGGGGCAATTTGGGCCGGTAGAACTAATGGACCGGCTGGCCCAATTTGGGTTCGTCGAGTGCCCAGTAAGGGTCCACGACAAAGACATTTGCTTTCAAAAAATGTTGAAATGCATTTAATTAGTTAAATATAGCAAACAAATGTACCAAAAATTTAGCATGGAGTACAACATGTTGTATGTGAAGAGTAGAAAAACTTCCAAAGACAGTTACTTTCACTCCAAACCTAACTGCATTCTTCTCAACTCTATGAAACCTCTTTGGAGATGTTTCTATTTGTAAGCATCGTACGTGAAAAAAAGTATGAAACTCACTAAATTTTTTAACATAGTCTCCACATATGATATCATAAGATATTGACAAATAATGAGTTTCAGTATAGAACAACTGATAATTCAGAAAAAAACAATACGACATACCTAAGATTCAGTTATGTGGTGCTTGACCATGATGATCCTCCTCCGCGTAGAGGAGCATACAACCAGCACCTAAGGTTCGATTGTTGTGTCTGCAAGGCAACAACTGCCTTGGCTAGGGTTGTCCTCTCTTTTTCCTTGAGTGCTTTGAACACAATCTTGTAAAACATCTCTTTGTCACATCGCTTGCTGGTGGTAGAGGCACTAGCTTGCTGGTTCTTGGTTTAAGGGTTATGCCACCTCTAATGGAATGCATTGCATTGTTCTGTGGTTTGCCATCTTCTTCCGAGCTTACTTCAAGACCATTCTTTCCCCTCTTCTTTGCTTTCAGGTCATGAGTTCGCGAAAGGTCGATGCCTAGAGTTGGACGTATAGCTTAAAGTAGCGGTATTGGTCTTAGGTTCTCCTGGTCGTGGCAGACACAACTCGATGAACTACATGTAATAGATTTTTCAGTGCAGCGCTATCTTTTTTATTGCCTTATTGGATACAGATTCTGATTCTGCAGAGAAGCACTCATCTTCAGGCAGCAGCTTCAGCATTTGCAAGTACTAGTTCAGCATGAGCGTGTCGTCGGGATCCACGTCAGCTCCATCTGCCTCAATGTTCCCGTTCTCGCGCTTGACACCTGCCCGATCGTCGCCACCTGTCACACCTGTTTTTCCAAAGAAAACCAAGCGCAGATCTATATACATGCCAGGATCAAATTTCATGCATATAGTTGACATAAGTGAATAACAGAAACAATATCACGTAAGAAAAACAAAGATTATCAGAGTATTACGCTTAAATCCAGGAAACGAAGTCTCCAAACATCACAGGCAGTCGACTAGGGGTTGCGTACGCCTAGCACCAGCAACATCTTCACAACGACTTCATTGCAGCTTCCTCTTTCTGAGCAACATTGTTTATAGCAAGGGTGAGCACATGTCGTACTCAGCAAGTGTGTGGAAAGTATGAATGCAAAGGCTTGACAAGGAAAGGCTGACAAGTTGACTGCATTAAGCACTTTTAGTTGGTCAAATTTTATTAGCACCTGATTACTAATAAAGTATAAGTATATACCAACCCACAATTAACATAAAGAGAAACGCCATAAGCATAAGACTAACATAACCATAACAACGATTTAAGTCCATCTTCAAGTTCAATTATCATGTGAGGGTCCAGGCCGCTTGTAACTGTGAGCACGGCTAACCGGTTAGTTTTACGCTCTGCAGAGGTGGTACATCTTTACCCACAAGTCGCGTAAAAGTCCCGAAGAACTTTGAACCCAACCATGCGATTGTTGGCATTTCGTAACGTCGATCACTTAAGAACATATCTGGGATCCATCCTTAGCGTCAGCATTAGAAATGCCTTTAGGCAGCTCTCAATGTCACAACTAATGGCACAGGGTTAGCGTGAACATCGAGACTTGCATAGGTTAATCTAAACGATCATGAACGAATCCGCAAGCGCACAAATAAACCATTGTAGTATTTCCCCAAGGAAGGAGAGTATTCCAAAGGTATCGAATCTGTGGAAGGCAATGGCAGATATCTTAGACTTATGCTTTTGCTCTGAATGTAAACCAAGAGATAGATATAGGGAACAACACACTCAAAAATAGGGGTAAGATAAAAGATATAAGGGTAGTGCGACACACACACACTCAAATCTACCTCTACTCTAGCACACTACGGCTTAGGGGGAACATACGAGTTAGCTCTAGGTTCTAATGTACTAAACATACAAAGCTAGAAGATACAAGAGATGGGCATGAGTATTGCATGAGAGAGATAAGGTTCAGCACCCAGGTACAAACGGGGAGCTAGCCCGCGATGACCAGCACTCTGCGAAACTAGACTTTAGACTCCTACAGCAGGTACCCCAGCGCGGAGGTTGCCCAAGGATCCAACAGGACTGTCACCACCTGAGGACCGACCTCTATCGTTACGGGGGGTATGCTCACAACTATCGTAGCCAGACAACCCAGGCACCATGCCTACGTTGCTGCTAGACTCCACCCGGCCCGTGCTATTGTGACCCAGGGTGAGAGCCACCAGAAGAGTGGTCAACTAGACCGAGTACCGTAGCTTGAACACAGACCTCATGCAACACTCTCATGCCATCTAACAAGATCAACTAAGGCTAGACATACAAACAGATATGAACTCTCTTATGTCTAATCAATAAGATCAAAGGGTCGTGTTCGTGAAGAACACGAGCCTCTAACTTATGAACAAACACATAAGGAAGGAGTTTGTCACCCTTCAAGTGGATCAAAAGGTAGTGTTCACGAAGAACACAAGCCTCTAAATGATGAACAGAGGATGAACTCAAGAACATATCAAGAATATGATCTACCATGACTTTATATGAAATAGCTGAATAACTGAAGTAGATCAAAGTCATACAAAGAAATAAAGATAAAAGAGAACTCATACCTAGACTTTCAAGAGGACTTGGAACCTGAATAAGAGCTACTCTAGCCTACCCCCTAGCCTTGGAAACTAAAAGTGAGAGGAGAATGAGAGAGTGATGTGTGAGAAATGGGAGCCCCTCCCCTTCTATTTATAGGCAAGGACAAGGCTTGCTCGGACGCCCAAATGACCCCGAAACACCCGGGAGTGAGGCAATGGACCAATGAGCAACCAACACGTGGAGGGCCAGGATCAGGGGACCCTAAGGCGGTTCGCCCGATCCTAGGATCGGCCGGCCCCCTAGGGTGGCCCCCTGGCCTGTGTTTTCTCTAGGTGGCTGCCCTGTGGGCCCTTTGATCCATCCCCGGTGCATGGCTTGATTTGGTATCCGAGGTGGGCCCTTTGATCCATGTGAAGTCCATGTGGCGTCCTCCGATTCGTTGGTGAGTGCCTCCCCTGGATCGATGATGTGGATTGCCATGTTTCCCTTGGTGGCAGCCACCTCCTCAGCTGAGTTGGCATGGTTTCTTCATAGAAGGTGAGTTTCCATCTCTTTTAAAGGGTAAATCACCTACATACAAATAATCTCCAAGGACAAGTGGAACTACATTATTCAAACCAAAATGCTAGTAAATAATGCATATGCCTCCATTTATGTGAGAATATTGAGGGTTGGAAATGGTGAATTTCAACCGTCAACAGCAATGCCGGCCAAGCATCATACCACACTACTGAGGTGTGATTGCATAGGGACGCTACGAGGCCTTTACAAAGTTTCCACAGAAAGTTGCAACCCACAAGGTTACCAGATCAGTTAGCAAGGTATAAAGTCCTCTAGCGGGTACCGTGTCTTAGCAAAGCCCAACTCCCCGATAGAACGAGTCCATACCCCACAGTACCACCGCCCCTTGTCCTTATCAGGTAAGGTCACTTCTAACCAGAGTCACTAATTAATTAGCCAAGACCAGAGCCATTTAGTTCTTGTGGTTGCACTGTTATCCTGGGTGGTCGCTCCATGTTCCAATTAAGCATGGTGCTCTTGTTTTTACCAGAGGTATAGCATAAAAGTAAAATATGTTCATAATTAATGTTCATTAAAACAGCATAACCCAAGGTATAGCAGCTAAGCATAGCTACCCAACAGAAGGATAAACCCAGGTTGTCAAGGAATGATAATAAAACTAGGCAAACCTTAGTAGGACCCGTCAAATTATATGCAGAGCATATGCAATGTGATTAATAAAGTTATTAGGACAAAAGAACAAGGACACACTTGCCTTTAACAAGAGTAATGTTGCTGCTCAAAATATCTTCATCTTTAACCTCTTCAAAACTTCTCGGACAACGCGTTCATTCTACTCGCATTAATCATCCAAAGCAAAACATTCGGAGCACACACATACAAGCAAACAAATGAAATACATTAAAAACAGTACACCAATTGTCGGGGTCCTCAACCGCCGAAAGTAGATTTGTATCGTGCCGTGTGTCGGATCCGGATGGTTGACACGGGAGACACAAGGGTTTTATACTGGTTCGGGCCTCCGAGGAGTAATACCCTACGTCCAGTTCCGAGTACTCGTATTCCTATGCCAGGGATGTCTGTAGTAGGGGTTACAAACTTTGTGATCGGTCAGCCCCTCAAACGGTTGCACTCCTCCCCCTTTTATAGATGCAAGGGCGAGGGGCAAAAGAGGGAAAACGAAAATATGCTACAGTGCTACAGCTTGGTGGAGTCTTTTCCGTCATTGATGTCTGTCAGGCGGTGTTGAAGGGCGCCGAGCTGTGGTATCGCCGGAGATCGCCGCGTGTGCTGTTGCCACTGTTCGTCCAGGGCACATGGTGCCTCCTCCGAGTAGTTTACGTGGTGACTCATCCTTCTTGAGTGCACCTTAAGCCCGCCACGTTAGGGCCTAAGGGTTGGTAGGCCTTGTCCGTAGATGGTAATCGAGTGCCTGTTCTGACGGGGTGGCGTGCAGCTGGTGTTGGATGGGACAGCATGTCGGAGGTCGTGGGAATGCACTGTGCGTCATTACGGCTCTTGTCAGACCCGGCCGCCCTCCCGTCGCGCCAGCTGCGGTCTTTGCATGGTGTGGAAACTGGTACCACGCGTGTCGTTGTGGAGGAACCTGGGGGCTGGGGTGATGCCACGTTCTTGTGGGACCCCAGATCCACGCTCCGGCTTCCCCGTGTGAGCCCCGTCTTAGTCGGAGACGGAGGTTACTCGTGCGAATGAGTAGTCAGAGGCGAAGCGGAGCGTACTCGGAGACGAGGTGTACTCGTGCAAGGCGGAGAGTACTCGTGCGAGGAAGAAGATACTCGGAAGTGGGGAAGTCTTGTCAGTGAGGGTCTTGACGAAGATCTGCATCCCTCCCTGTCCCGGATCTTAGCCTTGACATTGTCAATGGTGTCAGAGGACTTCATCCCAAGGGCGATTAACTTGTTGCTTAGGGGGCCCTAATCTAGGCCCTCGTTAGTAGCCCCCGAGCCTGTGGTGGGAGTCAAGGACTCGCTCGCAGGCTCATCGTCGGGGAAGCGTCATAATTTTTGTTCTTTCATTTCCTCGGTGGGTGCGCGCGAGCGCATTCGCCGGATGTAGCCCCCGAGCCCATGAAGGAGTTGTTGACTCATTTATGGGGTTTTGAATCTTGAAATGTTGTCGTTGCTTCGAAATCTTCGGTCGTGGCAGTCATGGCCGTATGGGTAGTTGCGTCCGTCATGTTGGTCGTGGCTGACGTGGCGATCACGACGGTTGGAGGGGACGGCGCATCGCTAGTTCAGGCCTGCAGGCCCACCCGGTATCGAACTGTCGCAAGGGCGTGCTCCTGTCACCTCAGGGGACGCGCCCACCGAACTGGCGGTTTCACGGCGTGGTGGGGCCAGCATTTAATGTCAGCAACCACGTTTGCCCCTTATAAACCGCGCGCCGGTTGAGCTCCGTACTTTACCCCCCGATTCCTTGCCTTTGCCAGCGTTGTTAGCTCGCCCGCTCTTATCCCTTGCGTCTCCGCCGTCGCTTCATGCATCCACCTCACGCCCCCGAGCCCGACAACACCATGTCGAACTGGACGCGCTCCAATGTCACCCGTGCGACCCTCCAGCACCCTGTCACCGCCGGATTGCTGCCGGTGCCCACTGCCACCGAGGAGTGGAAGGTCCCGGGCAGTGAGTCAGTTCAGCACCCGCCGCCCGACTACGTTGTCTCGTTCGTGGCGTTCCACGAGCGGGGCTTCTCCGTTCCCATCGGGCGATTCATCCGTGCCGTCCTTGCGGAGTACCGGCTGCAGCTCCACCACCTCAACCCCAACAGCATCCAGCACATGGCGGCATTCGAGGTGTTGTGTGAAGGGTACCTGGGAGTGGGTGCGCATTGGCATCTCTTCCGGTATTTCTTCAAGTTCCTGTGCCTGAAGGACAGGTCACTTCCGGCGACGATCGGGTGCGCCAACCTCTGGATGAAGATGGGTAGGGGGGATGAGTACATCTCCGGCACACGGACCAGCTCCAACAGCGGTTGGCACAAGGGGTGGTTCTACCTCAAGGACGACCCCGAGCACCCGCTTCTGAAGTATACCGGTGCCTCAATCGCCAAGGCGCTGGCGAACTGGAGCTACGGGCCCCCGGAGGCCGAGCAAGAGAGGCTGCTCGGGGATTGCTAGGCGGTGCGGGCCAAGCTGCGCGACGCCGGGGTTGACTTGGCGGCCATCATCGGCCAGTACCACGCGCTGGGGATCGTCCAGCTCTAGCGGCGCCGCCTGCGCATCTGCCAGATGACGCGGGACAAGGCTCCCTTCGAAGGGACTGTGACGGCACCCCGGCTCCCCTCGCTGGATGAGATCCAGCGGCGAGTAGGGCTGGCCATCGGGAAGGCCACCTACTCGTGGCCACCATCCCGACTTCTACCCATGCTCCCCCGAGAGGGGTGTTGACATTTCTTAACACAATCACCTAAGAACGGGTTTGGAACCCATCATGGTAATAGTGCTAGAAATGCTGGTTGGTAATTCTTAATGTTACAGGTGTCCGCAGCGCACGGAAGTACCATTGTAGCATTTCCCCAAAGGAGTATTCCAAAGGGTATCGAATCCAAGGAAGGCATTGGTGGAATGACAAGATCAACTCTATTGCAATGAGTATAGATCATAGACGGAAATAAACCAGACACTCAAGTGCAGGGGTAAAATATGATAATGGGGGTAGTGTGATCACACACACACTCACTCTCTCTCTAAAGGGTCCTAGGCATAGGAGGCGACATACGAGTTAGTTCTAGATTCTTATGTACTATACACATAAAGCTGGTAGGAACGAGTTAGATACACTAGCGTTGAAGAACATTGACTTAAGCACCCAGGTACCACGGGGAGATAACCTCCCGCGTTGCTTCCGCACAACTCCGGTTGTTATATTTTAGACTCCTACAGCTTATCCGAACGTGGGGGATTTCAGAGGGACCAACGGCTGTCACTACCGCCGCCTACCCCAAGACAAACCGTGGGATAAACTCATAAGTAAGGTAGCTACGCAACCCAAGCACCATGCTTACGTTGTTAGCCAGACTTGACCGGGTCGGGCTATTGTGACCCAGGTCAAGCCACCAGATAAACCAACCAATTACACCGAGTACCATGTGAAAGTCACCCGTCAAGTGGATCGAAAGGCCTTGTTCATCAAGAACAGGAGCCTCTAAATGATGAACAGGTGAAGAACACATGAACAAATCACTCATGTATACTAACACAACTTTATATGAAATAGATAAATAACTGAAGTAGATCAAAGTCATACAAATGAAATAAGATACAAGAAAACTCATACCTAGATTCCAAAGTAGACTTGGAACCTGAATTAGAACTACTCTAGCCTACCTCCTAGCCTTGAGACTAAAAGTGAGAGAGGTGTTGCAAGTGTGGATGGTTCATAAGTGAGCCCCCTCTCCTTCTATTTATAGGCCCGGGCACCGGCGAGGAATGGATGCAAACACCCCGGGAGTGGCGCCTAGGACCAATAGGGAACCACCACGTGGAAGCCCCTGAGTGGCGGCCTCAAGGTCGGTTCGGCCGACCCCAGGGATCGGCCGACCCCCTGTGGGCCCCACTCGGGGTGTGCTTCCTCCAGGAGGCTGTCCTGTGGGTCCTTAGGTCGGTTCCTGGTGTCCACCCTATTTTGGCGCGGTTTGCATGCCTTTGTGGGCCCATGGATCCATGTGATGTCCACGTGTCACGCTCTGATTCGTCGGGGGTTGCTTCACTTGGATTGTTTGCATGGCATGCATGCATGGCTCCCTAGTTGGCAGGTGTGCATGCATGGCATCCTTGTTGGCAGCCCACCTAGGATGAGGTGATGTGGCATGGACCATAGAAGGTGAGTTTGTCACTCTTTTCCTGCTTATTTTCCTGTAATCAAATAATCTCCAAGGACAAGTGGAACTACATTATTCTTAACTAAATACGTGTAAGAAATGCCTTATGCTCCTTTATTCATGAGTATATTGATGGCTAAAGTAGGTACTTAACAGCCGTCAACAACTCCCCCAAGCTAGCCTCTTGCTCGTCCCGAGCAAGAGATTAAGGACTTAGGTTGGTTGATCAGGAGTTGCTACGATGTTGTATTCCTAATGTATAACAAGATACAGCTAGGTACTCTATCAAGAGTTGAAGAAGTTGGCATTGATCTTACCTTACACTCGATTGATATGGGGTGTGTAGCTTCACCTGCCTTGGGCGGTTGAAAGATAGAATGGTTGTATAAAGATTACTAATCACATGTACCTTGATCAGTTATCAATCCAGAGGTTTTGCAGGTTTTTCGAAAAGAAATCAAATTTCCTCAAATGATACTCTCGGATCGCTCAATGTGTATGATTCCTCACCAAGGCTTTGATTTGCCTTCTTTCACTTCCTACTCCTAATAAGGTGATATGTGGAGCTGTAGGTAGGGAAAACATGTGGCATACCTGTTTCTGATATATTGTCGAGTCGAAAACCGGATCCTTGGGAGAACAAGTCATACACCCTGATCAAGATGTGCAAAAGTGTGTGTATGGTGGATGGATAATGAACTCCTATTTGCATGATTTTACTCTCCTCCTTTTCGAAATTTTTGAGACTTGGGCTATGTCTCTTTATTTTCTCTTTTTTTTATGCATGCCTTGAGCATGTTTCTCTCTTCTTCTTCTTTTTTTTACATAGCCCATAGTCCTTGCTGAATATTTTTGGAGGGAGAGTAATCATGGAACATGCGCGGAGCTTTATTTTGTCGAATGGATGAGAAATGGATGAAATGATGGTTGCTAACTTCCAGTGTAGAAGTTTCGCATATGGTGGTGTGTACGTGATCTTGATCATAGGAGTAATGACAAGTTTACTCGCCGAGGGTCACAACAATTCGACAAGACTCAATGAAGAAATCAGGTAGCATATGTGAGGTTAACAGAAGCTAAGATCTACATATGGCCTTGGATAGGAATTTCTTATCATTGAGGAACTTATCATTTTATCATTTTTCAAAAGAAAACTCCGGATATCAAACATCACTTAGTACTAGCTCATAGCAACTCTATTATACCATATCATACCTCGCAACAACTTAGGCAAAGATCATGCTTTTTGCTACCCACAACTTTCAAGCTCAAGTTCGATCATACTAGCCAACAAACTCAAAACTTGGATAGGATACTAAGTTGTAAACAAGGCATACAAGAGGAATAAACAGAGCAACTATTCATCATTTCAACCATGGAGAATAAGAACACTCTTACCGCGCATATGAAAACAAACTACTTTAAGAAAGCAAATAAATATTTTTGGTCTTTTTAACTTTTTTCAGATTTTTATGTGTTTTTAGCATATGGGGTTCTGAAAACAATAGAAGATACAAGTTACCTCAGAATGGGGTCCTCCCCCAAGCTAGCTTCAGACTCACTGCTGTGGAGGGTCGTATCCCAACCACGCGTAGTAAGCCCTCTGCTCCTCCAGCTATCGCAGCTGTCTCTGCACCATGGTGTGAATCCTCTTGCCCGTCATACGCTGCCAGTCCCGAGTGGACTCAGCCTGCTGGTGCATTGTCTCCTCCATGGTACCGACACGGATGTTGAGCTCGCTCATCTGCTGAGTGAGGGTGGCCCCACGAGATGACGAGCGCAACCCGGACGATGAGGATGAGTCGCCGTAGGTAGCACCTGCGGGCCGAACCCACTCGCCACTCCCTACACTAGCCCAGGTCAAGCTACTCACACCCGGCTGACTCATGGGTTGGTCCCAACCGGGGGCATATCCGGGTGTAACTCTAGACATGTACCCGGCCGAGGCCCATGCGCTAGACAGCGGAGGTGTAGGCTGAGGCTGTGGCTGAGGTGACGGCTGCGGCGGCAGATGTTGTGGCGGTTGCTGTGTTGTTGCTGCCCTCCTCGATGCACTCCTAGTGACCCTGTCTCCAGAAACACTAGAACGATGAGGTTCCTCAAGAGGAACGGTCAGTGGCCCTTGGCCGTACAAACAAAAATCCGGGTTAGGTAACCGAATCTAGTTTGCATAGCCAGGGTAAAAGAAAACCAAGGAATCATCCGGGCCCTTTTTAAGAGTATGTCCTTGAATCAGATATGCCTCATCTATCATGGCCCGGGGAGAATCAATGTAGGGAACGTTAGCCCCTTGTGTAATCCCAAGACTCGAAATGATACGTGTGATCAGAGAAGTACACTCAATAGAACCCGTCATCCTAAAATTTGTCAACCACTGACGAATCATAGCTTGCAATGGGGCGATTTTGATTCGTCTGACCGTGGCATATAATATCCTCATCTCGTCTGTGCGCACGGTTCGAACATCATCTCTTGGAAAGAGAGTGATGGCAAGCCACTTGTGCCACAGTCGGAGAGTAGGATGCGTTATATCGTTGCACCGAGGTGCTAACTTGCCACGGACAGGCCGACCAGAAATCTCTTCCCAAAAATTATCTCGAATAAAATCACTACAAGCTTGATCGAGAGAAATAGCACAACGACGATGAAAACCGAGAGCACGACTAAGATCATGCCATGAGACTCGATACGACGTTCCATGGAAACGAAACGTAATACCGGTCTCATCCTCCCGAAGAGTACAAAGGAACTGAATGGTGAGAGGCCTAGAACCGATCTCCCACACCGGAACAAAGTTCTCCCAACCAAGAGCATGCCAAATGGAATCGAACTCGGATTCCATACCTGTTTTCTCGAGAAGGGCCGAGTCGAACTCCTTGGTGTTGGCGGAGACTCGATCCTTGATGAGAGCATAGGCCTGTCTCTCCCGCTCGTCCCTTAAGTCGATGAAGGCGGCATGGGTGTTGATCACCCCTTCGGCTCGTGGCGTGGGTAGCTCCTCCTCTTCCTCTTCTTCACGGTCGGTTGACATTGGACTTGGTGTAGCTCCGGAGTGGTGAGATGAGCCCTCTCTGTCTCTAGAACGACGTGAGCAGGTGACCTTCCGGTACGCACTGGTAATCCAACTCATCTTGCACAACAATGGGACAACACGAGCAACTCGGTGATGGGTTAGTGAAATTGAATTGAAATCCTTACCGAACTTGCTCCACCAATATTCAATACTCAGCGACAAATTGGAGAGAGTGCTTGACACTTCCACTTGAGCAAGAAATCCAAGAAAACCAAAGAGCAAGAGCAAAGAGGAAGAGAGGGTGATGGAAATGAGTGAATGGGTGAAGAAACCCCTCAATCCCCCTTCTATTTATAGGCAACCGAGCTAGGCACCGGGGTAGAGGACAACGGCAACAGCTAGGAGCCGTTGGAAGAGGCGGGGCCCACTTGACCATTGGCCAGGGTCGGCCGACCCCTGGGGTTGGTCGACCCCCTGTCGGGCCCGCCTACTTCCAGCTTTTTGCAACGGCTCTCTAACGGCCACCTGATGTCCTGCCCAGATGTCTAGGTCCAGATTCACCCATAATGTTGCTCGAAAAATTTTTCTAGGACTTTCTACTCAAAGATTTATTTTCAGAATTTTATTTGAAAAGGGAAATTTGCTAGAAAAAATCTAGCATGCAGATGCAAGGTTGGAAAAATTCAAATATGCATTTGGAAAAAATCAAATAAACTTTTGGAAGGGAAATATGAGATAAATACCAATTTTACCTTTTGGCAAAAAGGACTCATCTTTTTTAAGTCTGAGAGCGAGACTTTTCTCGGCGATCAATTCCACTCGTCACCCCATTCCCGAGAAATTGATGGAGATGACTTCTGTATTTCCCGCCACACCCTTCTTATTTTCTTAGGCTTTGTTGGAGTGGTGGGAAGTCGCGAGGGTTGTGGCTCCGTCCATGCCCCTGATTGCTCATTTTTGCCCTGCAGTGTATAGCATTTCTCTTTTGTTGCCTGAAATCGGAACATCAAGTTCCTCTTCCCAATGCGGAATCGGATCGTTCCGGCTCCCACATTGATCCTTGCATTGGCGTCACTCAGGAACGGTCTCCCAAGAATGAGAGGCATTCCCTCATCATCTTGCATATCAAGGACCACGAAATCCGCAAAGATGCATGAACCTTGGATGAATACCAATAAGTTCTCTACTATCCCCTATGGATGTCGGATCGATGCATCAGCAAGTGGGACGGCCATCGCAGTTGGAGTTAGAGCTGGATACCCCAATTGTTCAAACATGGCCTTGGACATAAGGTTAACACTTGCACCAAGGTCACAGAGAGCATGCTTAATCTTCTGGTAATATATCTTGCAGGTGATAGCCGGATAACCAGGATCTTTCATGTGTGTGATTGTTGAAGATTCTCATGGGTCAAATATTTGCTGTATAGGTCTCCCTGCATAGTCAGTGGTTTGTGCCCGCCCAGAATGCTTACCCCATCTGGTGGACACTACACAAACATTTTCACAGGAAGATACGGGTTGCCCCGGAATCTTCATGTCTTCAGCAGAGGGAACCAAAGCTGCTAATTGAGCCAACTGTGTTTCTATCATCTTATTAAAGCTCAACTGGTTTTTAAGAGCAGAAGAAAGGCAATCAATTTTAACATTAAGGCTCTCGAAAGCCTTATCATAGGCAGTTGTTTTCTTATTAAAGCCTTCATTAATCTTAGCTTGCCCAAAGACTAGATCTTTCAAGGAAGGTTGGTTTGGGTTGAAAGAATTACCTTGATAATAAGGGCGCGATTGATTCCACGTTTGACCTCCTTGTGAACGATACTCGTTGTTGTTGCCGTTCATGTACATCACATCCTCCTCAGTAGTAGGGTAGTAATTCCCTGAATGCCCAGTATTACCACAGACTTCGCAAGTCATGCGAGCATCCATGGCTTGAGTAGTGGTGGCCATGGCGGCCTTCTCATTGGCTAAATCATCCATTCTCTTCATCATTAGGTCCATCTTGGCGTGCAACATATCCGCTTCCTTGACGGTATGTGTACCCCTTTGACGTGGCTAGAGTCGATCATCACTCCAACCTTGATTGGTAACCATCTTCTCAATCAGTGTAGTTGCTTCAGTGATAGTAAGAGAGAAGAAAGCCCCTCCAGCTGCAGCATCAATATGGCCTCGGGCTGTCGGAGTCAGCCCATTATAGAAACTCTGAAGAATCAGCCAGTTGTCCATCCCATGATGAGGACAAGCCAGGATGTACTCCTGGAGTCTCTCCCAAGCTCCTGGGATAGTCTCATTTGCCGCTTGCAGGAAACTTGAAATTCGCCCCGGAAGGACATTGGTTTTGCCCAACGGAAAGAACTTCGCGAGGAATGCTGCGGAGCACTTTGCCCAAGTGTTAATCTCTGCACGGTTAGCATAGAACCACTGCTTCACCTTTCCCAAGAGGGAGAAGGAAAACAGTCGCAGACGAATAGCCTCTTCCTCCACTCCTCGTATAGTGAAGGTACTGCATAGTTCCAGGAACTGCTGCAGGTGGGCGCTCGCGTCTTCATTAGGCTTGCCACAGAATGGGCTAGCCTGTACCATCATAATTAAGCCAGTCTTGATCTCGAAGTTTCCATTCCCAGTGTTGATGACAGGGCCTGTCGGCACCTGGTCAGCAGAGGGAGCGGAGTACTCACGGAGAGTCTTCTCGATAGGATTGGCCATGGAAGTTGATGTGGATGGCACAAAGGAAGCTGGATCGACTTCCGAACGTTCACGCAAAGGAGAGCCGAAATGAGTTCGTGCCTTCCTTACGAGTGACTCAGGATCTTCAGTAAAATTTGACGGTAAGTCGAAACCAGTCATGCACTACCTGTCTTCATCATCAATAGACAAAGAAGACAATCCAAGTTAGCCTGCATTGAGAACTATTTTATTCCTGTCATGATTATGAACATATGCAAAGTGTTGATATGTCATCATTAAGCCTTCCCCGGCAAAGGCGCCAGAAATGCTTGTTGACATTTCTTAATGCAATCACCTAAGAACGGATTTGGAACCCATCCAGGTAATAGCGCCAGAAATGCTGGTTGGTAATTCTTAACGTTACAGGAGTCCGCAAGCACACGGAAGTACCATTGTAGCATTTCCCCAAAGGATTATTCCAAAGGGTATCGAATCCAAGGAAGGCATTGGCGGAATGACAAGATCAACTCTATTGCAATGAGTATAGATCATAGACGGAAATAAACCAGACACTCAAGTGCAAGGGTAAAATATGATAATGGGGGTAGTGTGATCACACACACATTCACTCTCTCTCTAAAGGGTCCTAGGCATAGGAGGCGACATACGAGTTAGTTCTAGGTTCTTATGTACTATACACATAAAGCTGGTAGGAACAAGTTAGATACACTAGCGTTGAAGAACATTGACTTAAGCACCCAGGTACCACGGGGAGATATCCCCCCGTGTTGCTTCCGCACAACTCCGGTTGTTATATTTTAGACTCCTACAGCTTATCGGAACGTGGGGGATTTCAGAGGGACCAACGGCTGTCACTACCGCGGCCTACCCCAAGACAAACCGTGGGATAAACTCATAAGTAAGGTAGCTACGCAACCCAAGCACCTTGCTTACATTGTTAGCCGGACTTGACCGGGCCGGGCTATTGTGACCCAGGTCAAGCCACCAGATAAACCAGCCAATTACACCGAGTACCGTAGCTTAAGCACAGACTTCATACAACGCAATCATGTCATCTAATTAGATCAAACCAGGTTAGGTACACAAACGGATTCGTGTTTTCCTATGTCTGTTCAACTGGATCAAAGGGTCGTGTTCGCGAAGAACACAAGCCCCTAACTTATGAACAAACACCAGAAACATGTGAAAGTCACCCGTCAAGTGGATCGAAAGGCCTTGTTCATCAAGAATAGGAGCCTCTAAATGATGAACAGGTGAAGAACACATGAACAAATCACTCATGTATACTAACACAACTTTATATGAAATAGATAAATAACTGAAGTAGATCAAAGTCATACAAATGAAATAAGATACAAGAAAACCCATACCTAGATTTCAAAGTAGACTTGGAACCTGAATTAGAACTACTCTAGCCTACCTCCTAGCCTTGAGACTAAAAGTGAGAGAGGTGTTGCAAGTGTGGATGGTTCATAAGTGAGCCCCCTCTCCTTCTATTTATAGGCCCGGGCACCGGCGAGGAATGGATGCAAACACCCCTGGAATGGCACCTAGGACCAATAGGGAAGCACCACGTGGAAGGCCCTGAGTGGCGGCCACAAGGTCGGTTCGGCCGACCTGTGGGGTCGGCCGACGCCCTGTGGGCCCCACTCGGGGTGTGCTTCCTCCTGGTGGCTGTCCTGTGGGTCCTTAGGTCGGTTCCCAGTGTCCACCCTATTTTGGTGCGAATTGCATGCCTTCGTGGGCCCATGGATCCATGTGACATCCACGTGTCACACTCTGATTCGTCGGGGGTTGCTTCACTTGGATTGCTTGCATGGCATGCATGCATGGCTCTCTTGTTGGTAGGTGTGCATGCATGGCATCCTTGTTGGCAACCCACCTAGGATGAGGTGATGTGGCATGGACCATAGAAAGTGAGTTTGTCACTCTTTTCCTGCTTATTTTCCTGCAATCAAATAATCTCCAAGGACAAGTGGAACTACATTATTCTTAACTAAATACGTGTAAGAAATGCCTTATGCTCCTTTATTCATGAGTATATTGACGGCTAAAGTAGGTACTTAACAGCCGTCAACAGGGGGACCAACAAATATGTAAGTTCTTCTTCTTTCCGACTAGCTTTCCGACTATTTTGCTTTCTGTGTGTTGATTCTCGTCTTCTCTCCTGCCTTCAGTTGAGGCCTGCTGCCCCTCTCCCCATGAAACCCCCTCTTCCTCAGGACGTGATGCCGAATCGCGCCCAGGCCGCCGCGGTCAAGAGGAGGGCCGACCGCAAGGCCAAGCACAAGGACAAGGCGATCGCAAAGCGCGAGCGGAATGACCACCGCGCCAAGCGTAGGAAGATGAAAGAGGTCGTCGTCTCCTCGGACGAGGATCCCTCTTCGTTGCTGCCATGGTCTAGTGATGACAGAGGCGCCGACGTCGACTGGAGCGCACTGTCGATGTCATCCGTGTCACCCCCTACCCAGCGGCAGGCCGCGGGGAGCAGCTCGAGGCAGCAGCCGGAGCCAGTCGCCCATGAGCAGGGGACGAGCTCCAGTTCGCATCCGCCTTCTCGCCCCGCCCAAGAAGATCGGCGGGTGACTTGCTCCTGATCGAGCCCCGGTGGCCAGGAGCATCAAAGGGAGAGGAGGAGATCCCCGCGGCGAGACGACTCCTCCAGGCGGCCGGCGGATCGTGATTCATCCGCCCGTTGTCCCTCTGGCGACTTGTCGCGACGGGGGTCACGCTCTCCGAGGAGGTGGTCGCCTCCCCTGGCGAGATCGACATCACCGGCTCCTGCTCCGAGCGTGTCGTAGGGGGAGAGCACGAGTGCTCCTCCGCGGCACCTCCAGTCCCTGGTGATCCGGGGCGGGGGACCCCTCCTGTGCAGGTTCCTCTTGCCCAAGGCGGAGGTCGGAGCGCGCCGTCCGATGCCGCGGCGAACAAGAGGCCGGCCCCTGAGTCGTCGGGCGCGGCCCCCAGGCCCGTGAAGCGGGCCTGTGTCACCTCCTCCATGTAAGTGTCGTTCTACGCTAGCTTGTCATCTTGTTTCTGATTTTCCATTTTGCTTTTTGACTCGCTCTCTCGTGCCAGTCGTTCCAACACAGGCGCGATTAGCCTTGCGCTGCGGAAGCGCGCGGCTCTGAGCGCACGCACTCCTTCGTCTCCTCCCCACTCTCCGACTCCTCCGCCTACGCCGGCACAAACCGAGGGCCAGATCGCCGAGGCGGCTGAGGCTCACGAGGTGGTTGCACCTCTACCCTCATCAGGTGATGGAGACGTGGCCGTGGGGCAGGGAGCCCCTGAGCAAACCGAGCCCCTGACAGCACCTCTCGTTGATCGAGGCGTCGATGCGCAGGCGGCTCCAGAGGCGGTTGTGCCCCCGGCGTCGGGCTCTGATGGCGGCGAGACCGAGGAGATGACGACCCCTTCGTCGTCCATGCAGCTCCTGGAGGCCGCCAATACGGAGGGACCTAACCTCCCAGGTGACGACGCAGCCGCTTATGCGACCGAGTTGGAAAAGTGCCTGTTGGCTCCGGAGGAGCTGCCGGCCGAGATGCTCGTGCCGCCCGCACCGGAGGTCATAGTTGCGGTCGAGGAGGCTGTGACGAGCCCGGAGGATTCCAGGACCCAGTCGGCAGAAGCGGGGCCTGACTCCACCGTGTCGCTGGAGACGTCGCGCTAGCCCGCCGCCGACGCTGCAGAGGTGGTGGGGGTCGCAGACTCGCCTCACCCTGATGTGCAGGCGTCTGCTTCCCTTGAGAACGTGGTGGGCGGCGCTTCCTCGATCACCATCCGAGAGGTCAGAGAGAGCTCGGGAGTCCACCCCGTCTCGGCCGCCGAGGGGGGAGAGCATGGCCTCGGCCTCGGGCGCGCCTCACGGACCAGAGCCCGTGAAGCCGACACACACGATGATGAGGACGAGGAAGCCACGGCTCGTCACCGCCTCCAGTGGGGCCTACGGTGGGCGGAGCAGGCCGTTAATGAGCTGGTCATCCGGCCTCGTCGGTGAGTTAGCCGATCCCAATCTCGTCTCTGTGTTGTTGTTTCTGGATTGTTTCTGGTGTTTGATCTTTTAGTCGGCCCAGGTGCTTGCCAGCTGTAGCGCCAGGAAGACACACACCATCGAGGAGCTCCGGGCTGAGAAGGCCCAGCTGGAGATGCAGCTGGTTGCCGCCCGATTGGCGGCCGCGGGGGCGACAGCGAGAGAAGCGTCGACGAGGAGTGCGCTTGAAGCCGCGGCGAAGTCCGCAGAGGACCGCGCAGTCTGCCGCAGACGCCGCTGTCTCGGAGAAGGCGCCCCTCGAGGCCAAGCTCGCCCAGGTAGAGGCCACAACCACGGAGCTGCGAGCGGCTGCTGCTACTGCCGCTGAGACGGCCCGGACCGCAACCGCTGCGGCCTCCGCGGCCGAGGCCGCGTCCCAGGCAGCCGCCGAAGAGAAAGCGGCGCTCGAGAAGAAGGTGGCGGACCTGCAGCAGGACCTGGTGCATGCCGAGGTGGACCTCAAGACGGCGAACAAGCAGGTCTGTGGCCTCTCCACCAAGCTGTAGGAGGTCACCGATGAGGGGGCCCGACTCCGAGAAAGCAACAGCAAACTGGCGCAAGATGTCCATGGTGAGTTGCTTCGCACTTTCAGCCTTCGTGATCCCCTTTTGTCCTCGTTCTGCTTGTTGCAGGTGCTGACTAATTTTCTTTTTGATTTTGTCAGGACTCCGCTTGGCTCGTGCCGCGGTGGTCGTCAAGCTCGTGGAGAAGTCACAAGAACTCACCAACGTCGAGCTTAAAATCCATGAGATGTCTGGGACGGCCAAGAATTTGTCGAACCATCTTGCGAGTATGATTCCTCACCTTGTCTTTTTTCTTCTCGATTGGCGCTTCCCGAAACCAGATTCTGACCCGTTCCTCTCCCAGGGGTCAAGGCTGAGCTCGAGGACTCCCGGAAGGCCCAGCACAAGGCAGAGGAGGCGCGCAAAAGGGACATTGTGGATCGCACCAAGTTCGGTCGGTTCATCGAGCAGGTCTTGTCAGAACTCGGCGTCCCCCCTATCCAGATGCCTCCCCAGACGCTCGGCGACCGGGTCAACCTTCTGCCGGGTGTTGTCAAGGAGAAGGAGCTGACGACATCTCGATAAGTGGTGCACCGGGTCCTCTCCATGTTCAACTCGCATTATCAGGGGCTGGACCTTCAGGCGCTGAGTGGTGGCTGGGCCCCCGGCTATTCGAACGAGGACCTTGACAAGATCGAAGAGGATTGCGCCACCTTCGCCCGTGCCATGGCCGACACCGCCATGAAGGACCTGGACCTGATTCCAAGAGACACACCTGCTGACGGCTCCGGGCCTTCCCATTAGATGTATCACGTTGTATAACAATTAAACGAAACTTGCACGTGTGCTGAAAAGAACAGCTTTTCATTTTGTTTCAAGATCGTCCTTTCTGATGCCTTCCCCGAGCATTCAGGGGCGACTGCGAGATGAAGCGGTGACGATTAGGAATTTAGGACAACCGAGCCCTTACTCTGGAGCCGCGGGGGCGTAGGAGTTGGAGAACTCGATCAGTCTACGTCATAAAACACCATCACATAACCGCAGCCCCCGAGTACTTTAGGGATGTTCAGAAAGCGACTTACGCATTTTTTCATGAAAATTGTTTTGAGCCGGAGCCCGAGCGGTTACCCGAGTGCCTTCTGAAAGTAGTCGGACGTCAACCTGTGGGTCCGGGCTGCACTTGCAAGTCTTCGTACCGTAGCCGCAGGGGCGTAAGAGCTAAGAGTCTTGGTCAAGCAACAACATCGAAATGCACGCAGATCAATATCCTTTCCCCTCGCGAGGTGAAGGTATTCCGCCAAAAAAGAACCGCTCGGCCGTGCGATTGGTCACGACAAAGGTGTCGGAGAGTTTTGTTTTGAAAATAGAAAAACGAAAGGGGGGCATCGTGCCTCGGGTAGCCCCCGAGCAGTAAGTGTCTTTTGCATGGGCGCAAGGACGCTTGCCGCTCAGCCTTTAGATAGCGTTGAAGCATATAGAAAAGAGTACAAGGATATCGAGCACTTATGAAACGAGAACGAAAGCACATGGCATTATTCATTGATCATAAGTTTGAAACAGGGAACATTACTCAAGGGTAAAAACTATGTAGATGTTCTATGTTCCATGCATTGGAGATGATTGTGCCATCCTCGTGTCGTAGCTTGAATGTTCCGGGTCGGAGGACTTGGTCGACGATGTACGGCCCCTCCCATGGGGGCGCAAGCTTGTGTCGGTCCTTGTTGCTCATAACCCGTCGGAGTACCATATCTCCAACTTGGAATTGGTGCTCGTGGATGTTGCGCTCGTGGTAGCGCCGTAGAGCCTGCTGGTACCGTGCGGAATGTAGGAGCGCCACATCGCGTGCTTCATCGAGTTGGTCGATCGCATCCTCGAGCGCGACCTGGTTTCCTTCTTCAGTGTACGCCCGGACTCTCGGGCTGCCATAGTCGATGTCCGTCGGGAGCACCGCTTCCGACCCGTGCACCATGAAGAATGGTGTGGAGCCGGTTGCTCGACTCGGCGTGGTGCGCAGGCTCCAGAGGACGGATGGTAACTCTGCGACCCATCTTGCCCGGAACTTCTCGAGGTGTTTGATAATTTGGGGCTTCAATCCTTGTAGGATCATGCCATTGGCTCTCTCGGCCTGCCCGTTGGTCCTTGGATGTGCAACAGCAGCCCAGTCCACGCGAATGTTGTTGTCATCACAGAACCTGAGAAACTTTTTTCCCGTGAACTGTGTGTCGTTGTCTGTGATGATCGAGTTCGGGATCCCAAAGCGGTAAATAATGTCGGTGAAGAATGCAACGGCTTCCTCGGAGCGGACCTTAACTACGGGTCGGGCTTCGATCCACTTAGAGAATTTGTCAACAGCAACGAGTAGGTGCGTGAAGCCCCCGGGTGCTTGCCTGAACAGCCCGACTATATCCAGCCCCCATACGGCGAACGGCCAAGTGATGGGGATGTTCTGAAGCGCTTGCGCAGGGAGATGAGTCTGCCGAGCGTAGAACTGACAACCCGCACAGCGTCGCACGATGTCCTTGGCGTCCGCCAGCGCAGTGGGCCAATAAAATCCTTGTCGGAACGCTTTTCTGACTAAAGTTCCTGCGGCGGCATGATGTCCGCATGTGCCAGCGTGGATTTCCTGAAGCAGGTCTCGGCCTTGATCTCTCTGAATACAACGCATGAATATGTCCGCCGCACCTCACTTGTGGAGCTAGCCGTCGATAAGGACGTATGATTTGGCTCACCGCGAGATGCGACGCGCCTCCGACTGGTCGGAGGGCAACTTCCCCTCGACTAGCCACTCAAGTATCGGAATACGCCAGTCGGGATCTTTTGGGTTGGGCTCTTGCGGCTGATCAATCTCCATGACTTCTGGCGCCTCTAGCTCTGGTGGTTGTTCTTCGTCGACTCAGACAGACGGTGAATGCTGGTCGCTAGCAAACACGTCGTGTGGTACGGTCTTGCAGCTTGATGCTGCTTTGGCGAGGATGTCTGCAGCTTTGTTAAAGTCCCACAGCACGTGATGGAGCTCGAGCCCATGGAACTTGTCTTCTAGCTTACGCACGGCTCGACAATAGGCCGCCATCTTGGGGTCGACGCAGCTCTTCTCCTTCATAACCTGATCCACGACGAGCTCAGAGTCCCCACGGATCTCAAGACGACAGATTCCGAGCTCGATTGCGATTCGAAGGCCGTTGACGAGCGCCTCGTACTCGGCCACGTTGTTGGAGGCGGGAAAGTATAGTCGAACCATGTACTCCATACGCACGCCTAGAGGCGAGATGAAGACAAGGCCTGCCCCTGCTCCTTCCTTCATGACAGAGCTGTCGAAATGCATTGTCCACATGTCGTGCTCGATTGGTGCTGGCGGAGTTTGAATCTCTGTCCATTCAGCAATGAAATCCGCCAAAACCTGTGACTTGATGGCACTGCATGTCGCGTATGTCACGTTCTGTCCCATCAACTCGAGGGCCCACTTAGCTATCCTCCCTTCAGCCTCAGGATTTCGGATCACTTCCCCGAGAGGGTACTTGGACACCACCACGATGGGATGCGAGTCGAAATAGTGTCGAAGCTTGCGTTTGGTGATCAAGACAGCATATACAAGCTTTTGAATTTGAGAATAACGGGTCTTTGAGTCGGAGAGAACCTCACTTATGAAATAAATGGGTCGCTGCACCTTAAGTGATTTCCCTGGCTCTTCTCGCTCAACCACTAATGCAGCACTTACAACCTGCGTCGTTGCAGCCATGTATAGGAGCATCTGCTCCTCAGGCATTGGTACTGTGAGTACGGGTGGACTCTTCAGGAGATTCTTGAGCTTATCGAGTGCTTCCTGAGCCTCGGGTGTCCAGGCAAAGTGGTCGGACTTTTTCATCAGGTGATAGTGGCAAACTGCGCTCTCTGAGTCGAGCGATGAACCGACTGAGAGCCGCGAGGCAGCCTGTGACACGCAGCACGCCCTTCAGGTTCTGAATTGGCCCCATGTTAGTGATGGCTGAGATATTCTCAGGGTTAGCCTCAATGCCGCATTCGGACACGACAAAGCAGAGGAGCATGCCCCTCGGAACCCCAAAAATGCATTTTTCAGGGTTTAGCTTCACCCCGTGTTCTCTCAGTTTCGCGAATACTTCCGTAAGGTCGGGGATCAGATCGCCTGTCTTCTTCAACTTGACCACGATGTCATCAACGTATGCTTCGATTATTCGCCCTATGAGATCACCGAAAACGCACCGCATGTATCTTTGGAATGTAGCGCCCGTGTTCTTGAGCCCGAATGGCATCGAATTGTAACAATAAGCACCAAAAGGAGTAATGAAGGACGTTGCGAGTTGGTCCGCTATGCACATCGCGATCTGGTGGTACCCGGAGTACGCATCGAGAAAACAGAGGGTTTCGCACCCTGCCGTTGAATCGACTACCTGATCTATGCGAGGCAAAGGAAACGGATCCTTGGGACATACCTTGTTAAGGCTCGTGTAGTCAACACACATCCTCCATTTCTTATTCTTCTTCTTTACAAGTACAGGGTTAGCTAGCCACTCGGGGTGGAACACTTCTTGGATGAACCCCGCACTAAGGAGCTTCTTGATCTCCTCGCCTATGGCCTTGCACTTGTCGTCGTTGAAACAGCGCAGGCGCTGCTTGACCGGCTTCGATCCCGGCTTGATATTCAGTTTGTGCTCGGCAACCTCTCTCGGGATCCCCTTCATGTCGGAGGGTTTCCATGCGAACACGTCGAGGTTCGCTTTGAGGAAGTCGACGAGCGCGCTTTCCTATTTAGGATCGAGCGCTGTCTCAATACGGAGCGTGCGGCCATCATCGGTGACGGCCACATCCTTGACATCCTTGGCGCGCTCGAAAGAGCAGGCCGCTCGCTTGGATGACTCGGGGATATCTTGGTCCTCGGAGGGAGGCTCGGCGTGGAGCTTCTCGGACCGGATGAGTGTCTCAGCGAATTGAAAGCACTCGGTATCGCACTCGTATGCGTACTGAAATGTAGTCCCCTCTGTGATGACCCCCTTTGGACCAGGGATCTTCAACTTGAGATACGTGTAGTTGGGCACGGCCATAAACTTCGCGTAAGCCGGCTTCCCGAGGATGGCGTGGTACGTCCCCGAGAACCCCACCACTTCGAAGGTGAGGGTTTCCGTGCGGAAGTTCCGCGATGTCCCGAACGTGACGGGCAGATCGATCTGCCCTATCGGGAGTGCATCCTTCCCGGGGATGACCATGTGGAAAGGTGTTGGCGATGGGTGTAGTCGGGACCACGGGATGCCCATGCTGTCGAGCGTTGTCATGTACAGAATGTTGAGCTCGCTCCCTCCATCCATCAGCACCTTGTGGACCCGCTTGGTCCCGATCAGAGGAGCCACCATGAGAGGGTAGCATCCCGGTTGCGGTACATGGTCGGGGTGGTCCGTTCGGTCGAAGGTGATCAGGGTCTCCGACCACTTGAGGTACGACGGTGTCGCAGGCTCGGTGTGGTAGACTTCGCGCCTGATCAGCTTCTCCTTGTGCCTCGACTGTCGTGCTGGTGTCCCGCCAAAGATCATGTGGACCGCGCCATCTTCACGAGGGAAAACAACCTCCTCGTCATCGTCATCGTTCTCGGGGGGTGGCGCGGCATTCTTCGGAGGATCCGCCGTCTTGGGCTTGAGCGTGCCGTTGACGTAGTTCTTCATTAGGTGACAATCCTTTAACGCGTGCTTAACTGGTGTCTCGTGATGAGTACACGGCGCCTCCAAGAGCCTCTCAAAATGACCCCTCGGGAGGCCGTTCTGGTTGTTCTTGGGGCGCATAGCCTTGCGCTCGACTGCTGCAACAGTGTTGTCGTCACGGCCTCGCTTGTCGCCCTTCTTCTTCTTCTTGGACCGCGAGGAGGGTCCCTCACCACCATCCACGACTTGCTTCCCCTTGCCTGGTGGGGGAACCAACGTTGCTGCTACTGCCTCCTCCCCGTCGGTGTGGTTGGTTGCGATGTCGAGGAGCTCCCGAGTAGTCCTCGGGCTCCTTCGCCCTAGCCGGTGGATGAGGGTGGTGCTGTTCTGGAACGCCGAGATGGCGTCGTTGTCTGTTGCAGTGGGAAGCTCGGTGCAGCGCCTAGAGAAACGCCTGATGTAGTCGCGCAAGCTTTCCCTCGGCTGCTGCTTGCAGTTGTGCAGCTCCCACTGCTTGCCTGGCCGGGCGTACGTGCCTTGGAAGTTGCAGATGAAGGTTTCACGTAGGTCCGTCCAGCTGTTGATCCTGCCACGTGGCAGGTGCTCGAGCCAGGTCCGCGCAGAGTCGGCGAGGTGGAGCGGCAGGTTCTTGATGATGAACAGGTCATCCGTCGCTCCACCCGCCCGGCACGCGAGCCTGTAGTCTTCCAACCACACGCTAGGGTTGGTCTCCCCGTCATACTTGGGGACTGTCGTTGGAGCCCGGAACCGTGAAGGGAACTTTGTGTCTTGCACCTTCCGACCGAAGCGCGAGGACCCTTTGGATCGGGTGACCAGCTGCGGTCACGTTCTTCATTGCTATCGTAGCGTCCGCCACACCTCTGGCTATGCCGTCGGCGTGAGCGGTGCCCGTCACGCTTGTCGCGGCCATCGTCGTTGTTGCCGTAGCCGTAGTCGTTGTCGTCGTCGCCAGCGGTTCGGCGGCGAGCCTTGAGCGTGTCGCGTTCGTCGCGGTGGGGCCCCAGGTGTGACTTGACTGACGGTTCACGGGCCTCCTTGTCGTGCCCTCGGTGCCTTGACGGAGACGGGTCTTGGCGCCGTACGGATGGTGCACCTCGCGCCTCGCGCGCGCGTGATGCCGAACTCTCAGCCTGCTGTGCGGCCGCCGTCTCGAGTAGGGTTTTGAGCTGTTGGCGAACCCTCTTCTCCTCGGGCGTGGCCGGCTCGGGGCAGCCACGTAAGAGCATGGCTGCTGCCGCGAGGTTTTGCGACGCGCGCCTGAAGCGTGGCGTGCCGTCATCGTCGATGGCGGCATCCTCGTTGATGCGCCGGTTCACATCGCGCGCCCGTACGCGAGCTTGCGGCACCGGCTGTTCTGCCTCCTGCTCGCGGTGTTGCTCGTGCCGGTGGCTTTGCTGGGGCTCCTCCTCCGTGCCGAGCGCTTGGTGGAGGTTCGCCAGCTCTTCGTCGAGCTGGCGCTTGGCCTCCGCAATCTCGTCGAGGCGCGCCCGACGCTGGGCGTCCCCGTTGCGGTGACGAGGGTTCTCCTCGCCATCTGTCGAGCTGGTGGCAGTGTGGGCCTCGAGGACGTTGCACTCTCGCGTGAAGTCCTGGGGAGGCGCCGGTGGCCCCCGCCGTGCAACTGCGGAGTCTGGGGCGATGTATGACGCCCTTAGCCCGTTCACGTAGGCAGTCACCGGGTCGTCCGGGAGGCCTGGCTGCCCATGGGGGTACATCGCGCTGTACCGCTCCATGAATTCCCCCCAGGCCAGCGGCTCGGATCCGCTGGCCTGGAAGGCGAGGTCGGTGAGGTAGTAGGCTGCGAGCCTAAACCTCTCCTGTGTTGGGTTAGGCCCCAACATGGCCCTGATCGATTCGTCCGTGAAGCCACGGACGAAAGCCGCGCGCGTCGCCGCTGCCGTCGAGGCGGTAGGACACGCAGGTCGGGAGAAAGTCCTCCCGACGACGGACTCCGCCGGCCCGGTGTAGACGAAGCCGAGGGGGCCGAAGAGCATGGTGGTGCTGGGAGTCAGCGAAACTCCGCGGCCTTCGATCCAGATCGCTGGTGTGATTCGGCGAGACACAAGATGTCCCCCTACCTGGCGCGCCAATTGTCGGGGTCCTCAACAGTCCGTAGTAGATTTGTATCGTGTTGTGTGTCGGATCCGGATGGTTGACACGGGAGATACAAGGGTTTTATACTGGTCCGGGCCTCCGAGGAGTAATACCCTACGTCCAGCTCCGAGTACTCGTGTTCCTATGCCAAGGATGTCTGTAGTAGGGGTTACAAACTTTGTGATCGGTCAGCCCCTCAAACGGTTGCACTCCTCCCCCTTTTATAGATGCAAGGGCGAGGGGCAAAAGAGGGAAAACAAAAATATGCTACAGTGCTACAGCTTGGTAGAGTCTTTTCCGTCATTGATGTCCGTCAGGCGGTGTTGAAGGGCGTTGAGCTGTGGTATCACCGGAGATCGCCGCGTGTGCTGTTGCCACTGTTCGTCCAGGGCACATGGCGCCTCCTCCGAGTAGTTTACGTGGTGACTCATCCTTTTTGAGTGCGCCTTAAGCCCGCCACGTTAGGGCCTAAGGGTTGGTAGGCCTTGTCCGTAGATGGTAATCGAGTGCTTGTTCTGATGGGGTAGCGTGCAGCTGGTGTTGGATGGGACGGCATGTCGGAGGTCGTGGGAATGCACTGTGCGTCATTACGGCTCTTGTCAAACCCGGCCGCCCTCCCGTCGCGCCAGCTGCGGTCTTTGCATGGCGTGGAAACTGGCGTCACGTGTGTCGTTGCGGAGGAACCTGGGGGCTGGGGCGACGCCACGTTCGTGTGGGACCCCAGATCCACGCTCCGGCTTCCCCGTGTGGGCCCCGTCTTAGTCGGAGACGGAGGTTACTCGTGCGAACGAGTAGTCGGAGGCGAAGCGGAGCGTACTCGGAGACGAGGTGTACTCGTGCGAGGCGGAGAGTACTCGTGCGAGGCAAAGAGTACTCGTGCGAGGCGGAAGATACTCGGAAGTGGGGAACTCTTGTCAGTGAGGGTCTTGACGAAGATCTGCATCCCTCCCTGTCCCGGATCTTAGCCTTGACATTGTCAATGGTGTCAGAGGACTTCATCCCAAGGGCGATTAACTTGTTGCTTAGGGGGCCCTAATCCAGACCCTCGTCACCAATCATCGTAAAACGTACTGAAAAACAGTACTAAACTGATGTTTACGTTGAGATGAACGTGTGAGCAAAAGAACAGCTGGAATCGGAATTGAATTGAATAAGATATGGATTTTTTTAACAAGAAAAGGATAGTTGATTGAACATGACGTGAGAATGATATCACCATGGAGCAATAATGGAGACAGAAAATTAGAAAAATAGATAAAATTGATTTTAACATGTGGACAAGGATTTCATAGATGAATAAAAGATTATTCTATAGACAAAAGATAGGCCTAAAGATTACTGGAGTTTCAGACGAGGCCACAAGATTTATGAAGCTTTGATGTATGGCAAAAGAAATACAGAATAACCATTCTAATGACTTTGCTAAAGGAAAATCCTAATGATTGCTACATATCGAATGATCTCACCATGATGTCATCTTTGCATGGCACATGGCTTCTTTCCTTCTATACGTAGGATGGCTTTGCTTCCATATGCATGTATGCATGCATGGTCCTTCTTGCTTGCAACTGATGGCCGGCGGCGAGACTCTAAATTAACTGATGTAGATGACGGCAATAGATTAGAGGCATGCAAAGCCAACAACAGTACAGAGAACAGCAGTGGCCGGCGGAACTTAATTATTAAAGCATGCGACGTCAGCCATTCAAACTGGAGGGGGAGAAAGACGAGGGGTTCTCACCGAGACGCTATAGCGGAAGGCACGAGTTGAGATAGATGGTCGGGATGTGTAGATCGGCTTCACGTGGACGAGGTGTTCAACGTGAACGATGGATGACGGCAGCAGATTGAACTCCACGTTGGCATCTATGGTTCAACCTTAGCATGCTTCTGTTCTCCTTGCAGCAGCTTGGTCACAGGGACGACGAACTCACAACCGGACCTCCTCGTTGCTCCTCGATCGTGTGGTGATGAAGTCCACCACCGGCGGCCGGCGTACATATATGGACATGCAGTGGATGGCTGGCAGCAGTGATAGATCCACGGCGACGTCCTGCGAACAGCTTCCTGGTGGCATGGTGATGATGCTCGTAGCGGCGACATCTCCACGACCAACTCGGACATGGTGCAGGTGCGGCGGAAGGGATTGGAGCCCTGGCGGACGGAAACCATTCAACGCTAAACTCTCGGACGAGATCGATGGCGGCGGTAGCTTGAGGGATTGAGCTAGGGCATAGGTACTTCTTGCCGGTGCAAAAAAAACTGGGCAAAAGAAGAGCATATATATAACACGTACTGGACAATCAGCATGATGCATTGGGCCGGCCTTGAGCTCTTGACGTGCACGACCCTGATCTCGAGTTGGACCTTTGCATCGTGGTATATGTGGAGAAGACAAAGATTGAAATAAAGAAAAGAATGGGCCAGCAGAGCCAATAAATCAAACATGGCCTGCGTCTGATTTAGGTGGGAGAAAATATTGCATCAGCTCAAAGAGCTTCGGCCATGCTAGACAAGGAAGGGCTCTCGGGGAGGTGCTCACCTGTGGAGGTGATAGAGGGACGCAGCCGAATTTCGCCGGCGACGGCGGACGGCGGCCTGTAACTCGGCACCAAGTAGCGGTGGCGCTCCGGCGGGCTTCCGGTGACAGGAACGACCGGTGGGTGTGCAGTCCGGCGAGGCGGAGCTCGTGGCAGGACGACTTGCTCTCTCGGCGTCCTCGTCCGGCGAGTCGGCGAGCGGCCGGCAGCGGCGCTCGGCCTCCTGGCGACGGCGGCGCAACGCAGAGGCGAGCTAGGGCGGCGGACGGCTAGGGCACACGGGCCTCGGGTGCTCACTTTTTATAGGGCGCGGGGCACGAGGTTCCCTGGCGTGCACGCCAAGGAAAATACGGCGGCAGCGGTCATGGCTGTGCTGGCCACGGGTGGCCGGTGCTGGGCCCGGATGGGCTTTCGCGGGCTGGCCGCTGGGCCGGGACGGAGCGGGTCGGCGGGGATGGGTCGGGCTCGTGGGCTCAGCCCAGAAGGAAAGGATGGTTTTCTTTATTATTGTTCGAAATTATTTTCAGTGCAAAAACAATTCCAGAAAAGTCTAGAAAATGTTTAGAGGCACGAAAAATACCAAGAAAATTCTCAAAATTCCCAGAGATAGATTGAGACACGAACAATCCAAATAAAATATTTGGAGCTCATGAAAAGGATTTTAGAGCCTTCTAATAAATAGAATAAGCTCAGTGAAAATGAGAATAATTTTCAGAAAAAGTTGGAAAAAATTCTCGGAAGGATTTGGTCAGCACCTAAGCGCGTTTAAAAACCTTTTGCACTCATAAACACCGAGATGCATCGGCATGTATGCAACACACAAAACCATTTATTTAATTCCGAAAAATAAACAAAGCCTTTTTCCTATACTATACTTCCTGTAAAGAAGATAAATGTTGAGAAAATTTTAAAATTATGAGAAAAATGTTTAACTATTCTTTCTATTCACACACTGAAATTGGAAATTTCGAGGTGTGACACCACCCGCAGCAGCAATGCCCTCGACATCGTGCGAGCTAATGTCATCAGCATCCATGTCAGTGTTATTTCCATCCTTCTCGGATGCAGCCACGGGGTCTTACGATGCACCAGGCTCTGGCCCGACCTCCGCCGCAATCGATGAGGATCCTCTGCAGTAGATGAGGGAGCTCTTGAGTCACTGACATGTGGGTCCGGTCCCACATGTCAGTGACCCAATTGCTCTCTGCAGTACTGTAGAGGATCCACTTCCCGCCGCAATAGCACGGTCGCACCCGCCGGCAATCATTATTTGTGCCAGCTCATTTTTTACCTAGTACGGATGGCTTATTTGTACCAGCTCATTTGTGCACGGCGTGTATGAGGTGATTTGAATGTTAGGTTTCTCTAGTTGTGTCACAGAGAGAGAGAGAGAGAGAGAGATTTTATTCTAAATCATGGAACACATACTAACACACAAAAAGATCACTCTAAATCAAGCAACACACACAAAGTTTACTCTAAATCATAGAACACTGTCAGTGTCCCCCTTTGTTGGCGGCTGAGGGGTAAGGACTGCTGTTAAGACTCTTATCAGTAAGAGTATTAGTAGTGGCTCATCGCCGAACCCCAGGAGGCATCATCCATGACGACGTCATCATCCCGGAAGCCTCCCCTGAAGCCCTTGGCATCGGGGGGAAGGACGAGCAAAGAACAGAACTCAAGGAGGAACAGTTAACGAGACGACACAGGGCAAGCGACTGCTACATCCCCGTAAAAATGCCATGATTACGGGAAGACCAACGGCACATGCTTGCTAGGGCCTGTTTGGGCGCATGCTTGACACTAGTGCTCCGCTCAGGCGGTGCAGCCGCCCTCGAGGCCACTGTCAGACCTGCCCGTGTGCAGTGAATCGGCATGGGAAAGGAACGAAGGCGGGCCCCACTAACGCCAGGCGAGGCCCATGAGAAGACAGAAGAGGAGACCAATGTGGGCATGTGGGCTTCCCAGGAGGCATCCCAGGTAGGTCTCGGGAAGGACCTCCCCTCACACGGAGCAAAGGATGTTGCTGGGTACATGCTAGTGCGTAGGGTCCACGAGAGACAAAAAGGGTAACTGCTACTAGCCTAACAGGAAGGGACACCTGACAAAAGTTGTAGAGTGTTGTGGGCGCCCTCAATTGCGAGCGATGCGTTCACACCAAAGGCGGCACATGTGAACTGCCATAGAATAGCTATAAAAAGGAGAGAGGCGAATTGAGCGAACAGACCAGAACGACCCTCCTTGAGAACAAGGTAATTGAAACAGCAATACACAGGACATAGGGTTTTTATCCTCCGGGAGTCTTGAACCTGATCAAACCCTTGTTGTCTCGTTCTCGTGAACCGATCACACTAACAAAATCACCCACACAAACCATCCCGCTTAGCACATGAACTCTCCCCTAGGTCGGATCTCTAAAAGGGGGTCCCATCGGATCCCTGCTTAAGGTGTTCATCCACCGTCAAACACAAACAACATTTTCTATTATGGAATACAGATACACCAGTTTTCCCAAAATCATGGCTCACATTTAGACATGCCCTATGGAGCTTGAAATGTACCCATACAGGTTCGAGTAGCTAGCAAATCTATGAGCTGGGGTCAAGCTCACTCATGTGGGATGGCGCCCACTGACTCGGATGCACAAGTTGTGGATGTGCAAGCCATGAACATATGTTCTAGAAACCATGCTTCTCACAATAGAGATATGCACAGAGAGAAGCCTACTCAAACCCTAGCTAATATGCAGGCAATGAGTACTATGAGCATAGGGAATGGAAGCCCCTAGGGTCAAATGGCCGAATAGAATGGAAGACTACGTTGGATGGAGATAGGGATCTTATAAGACCGAGCTAGGGCTTTGTCTAGTGTGGCAACTTGGGGGTTTCGGGCAGGTACATAAGTGCAAAATTAAGCAGAAATCAAGGTAGCAAGTGAGAGATGTTGTGCTAAGTTTCATCTTGTTGGTACACATTTGACCTATGCAAGGATTTGGGGCACCACCAACATGATGGTGGTCATGTCACCCTCTCATGCAGCACGAGCAACATGGTGAGGAGGAGAAATGTCCACAACTGGGGAGGCATCTCATGGCCCAAATCCCATGCCAAGGAGAGTTGAGAGCATGTGTGGTGGTTGCAGGCTTTGTAGTGGCATGATGTCATAGCATCCCAAATTAGCGATCCGTAGCCAATGATCGAACAACATCATCATCATGTCCGGGTAAGCATTGGGTAGGTCAGGGTAACTATAGCACTTGCTACACCCTCCAATAAGGTAAGCTAGGTTGGAAATTAAAAGAAGATGGGTGAAGAAGAAATAGAAAGAAGAAACCGAGACTAAATGGGGTTTACATACATGCCTATGAAGGACATTAGCTTCTTCATACATGACGCATGGAAAATTCCTCAAATGTGTCGACCTATAGCACATCATTTGGAAGATTCATTCACGTCAACCTGATAGCCGATACGAGGATAAAATAGAACCACTAACATGAATGTGCATTATCTGTGGTGATCTTATTAAATGCCAGCACAAATTCTCTGTTCGATAATATAAAATAGAACCACTAACATGAATGTGCATTGTCCACCAGAAGAACAAAACATTAATATATGCAATATGCCATCCAGAAGGATAATATAGTCCCTCTGTTAGCACTACAAAAAAACCTGCGGTCTATGACGGTCGATTTTCGTCACGGATCATCAAAATTTCGTCATAAAACAGCATCTATGACGAAATTTCATATCGTCATGTATTGAGTGTCACAGATTAAGCGCCGTGACGAACTAACATTTTCGTCATAGATTAGCGTGATCCATGACGTTCTCAAGCCGTCATAGATTGTTGCAAAGCCCATTGAACCCAGCCCGAAGCCCAACATCTATGATGAAAGTGACCGTCATGGATTAACTTGCCACGTCACTCGTAGATGACATGGATGATGAGCTGGCTGCTGATGTGGATGAGGACGTGGTGAATGACGTGGCAATTGATGACTTGGTAGTTGATGATGTGGTAGCCGCATGGCACATGATGTGGCAGCCACGTGGCACTGATGTGGCAGCCGCGTGGTAGATGATGTGGCAAGTGATGAGGTGGCAGATGGCCTGGCAATTTACAGGCTCAATTCAAAATGGGCCAAAATAGACCAGCTATTTGGCTTTTATTTCCAGCCCATTGAAAAAATACAATCCATACAAATTTCAGCCCAATCGAATATCCAGCCGAAAAAATAACAAAAATAAAATTAATCACGTTTGCATTCAGCATGACATCAAAGGAAACATCGTATACTTTTTTCATCCAAGATAACAATCAATCAGCCATTCCAGCACCAGAAAAAACAAAAAAAAATAGTTTCATCAGAACACATTAAGTTGCAGCCGCATAGCTCCTGCTTAACTTGGTTCATTTTGACCCAGTAGAAGAAATATCCATTATGTTTGACGCTCTTCTCATTCACATCCACAACAATGTTGTACCTGCACGGAAATTCAGAGGTGAGATCTCTGCGATGTGAGCTCCATACATACACAAAAAATAGTCTAAGAAATAACATAAGCAATTTTAATACCTTTCTGCCATTTGGCCAAACAGGTTGCTGGTACAGCACATAAACTCCTTGCCGCCAAAGTAGCAACTGCATCAGTTGAGTCCATGTAAGCATCGTTTTAATCCATCCTTTTCACATAGCAGCATGCATTCTTTTCCCAATGATCTGTTAGATAAAACATGTGTTCATAAAAACATATTCACATCATTGGAAATAAACAGCTAACAGCCTGACCTAATGTACAGATATACAATTGATAAGAATGTACAAAGCTGAAAGTATCTACTGCAGTCCTAATTAACAAAGCTGAAAGTCAGTCTGCAGCAATTCCATCACTCCCTGAAATGATGTAGCAAGCAGCAATACAGGCCAAAAGAAACATAGAAGTTAACAATACTCAATCTCATTATTGGCTATCAGGAATTTGTAGACTGACACACTAATGTTGAAATCGATAGGACTTTCTTATGCATACCAGCTTGCACATGCTTTTGGAGTTGATGGTACAAGAATTAGTATTAAAAAAATAAGGGATGGAAGAGCACAGGGTAATACTGGTAGCAAGTAACTGTTTAATGGAGGTTGTAACTTCCTAGTTCCTAGATAATATCACACAGAGAAATGTCACAACCCAAATCGTGAAAGATGATAACATGACCTCAGGTATGCCGGCAACAAAATTCACCATACACTTGGCATGGACATCAATGAACTGTGTGCAACGATATACATGATTCACAAAAAGTATATGCTTCAAGATGTAGCAGAAATACAGAGCACGAATTTGGCAAGATCAGTTGGTATTTTAGTAAAAAAAATGTGAAGATCAAGCTAACGATGAAACAAGGGCCTCTCCAACCACTTGGTAAGGTCACATACAAACCAGAAACACTTTCACTTAAAGGAGACCACACAGTTTAGAACAACAAAATCAAAAGAAAAATGTCTTGATTAAACAGAATCTGCAGTTACTCAATGCATCCAACCAGCTCAAACTTGTATCCATTTGATACAGACATGACATAGATTTCCCATCCAATTAACAATTCCTCTTCTATTTGTACTTGTATTCACTGTATAAAGCTTAGTGAATGGGGAAACCATAGAGATTGCAGGTTTAATTCGCCAGGAGGAAGGGAGATAGGAAACTAGGACCTAGGGTTCGTAGCCGGAGCGAGAAGAAGGAGAAGAGGGGAGAGGAAGGACGCAGGGTGAGGAGAGGGACTTATCTCGAATCCGGCCGTCGAGCGCATCGAAGCCGGGAAGAACACGTCGATGGGACTGGCCCAATGCCGCGCGGAGCCCGTCGACACCAGGATCTGAGCGCCGCCGGCCGTCCACACCGCAGATCTGAGCGTCGTCCACGCCATAGCCTACACCGCAGATCCAGGTCAGCGCTCCTTCAGGCCGTGATGCCCCGGCTGCCAGCGCCTCGCCTCCTGACGCACGCCGTCAGGGCCCGCAGGGGATCCCACTCCTCGCCAAAAGGGGTCACTACAGCAGATCTAGGCTGCCCGTGGACGCCGTACGACTGATGACCCTCCCTCCATGAGCAGACGTGGCCATAGGGAGAGGGCAGCCGGGTTCGCGACAGTCTAGTCCCGACGCTGCCGGCAGTGGCTCCTGGGCGGGGGAGGTGAGGAGAAGGAGAGGGAGGGGGCGGTGGAGGTGAGGAGGGCTAGCCCCGCCTTTGCCGCTGCGGCTCCCGAGCCGAGCTCCCTCCCCATGCCGGCGTTCTTCTTCCGGCGCGCGGAGTCCACCTGGATCTGAGACTCTGAAGAGGAAGAGAGAGTGTGTGGGAGGTAGGAGGCGGCCGGGAGAATGGGCAGAGTGCTAGGGTTCAGAGTATCGATATCAGTCATTGGTTTGAAGATAGACGGTTAGGATGAACGGATAGCTGGGATGAGTTAGACCATGTGGCTAAAATGGGCTTTGTTTCATTTCTTCTTCAGTTTAATATTTTTCTTTTTCTTTTTCATTTTATTTAGCAATGTGAAGTAACACATAAAAATAATCATCTTATATGCAACAATATATTTTTTATATGCAATAGACTGCAAATAAGTTACACTGAAGAAGTTTCAATAGTTTTAGAAACTATTTACTATTTTCTATCATTTAAATGAATTTATGCATGTTTACCGAAAGTAATTCCAAATTGACCTATATATACCTCTAATAAGATTCAAAAAATTTCAAAAAACTATATTTAGGAGCTTATGGTCCATTTTAGCCTGCATCTTGGAGATTGACAAACAATTCAATTGTCTTATAGGAAAAATTCAATGTTCTATTAGCCACCTTTTTATAAAATAATGATAATAATACCCAAAACATCTCCAAAAATTATGTAAATTGGCATAGAATCATTTTATGGATGTACAAGCTTGAAAAAAAAAGTTTCATAAGATTTTACGAAAATCGGAGTATACATGTTCACAAACTATATAGGTCACTCACATTGTTTCATACAACTCAACTTAAACTTTGAAGTTTCAAACAACTAAAGTCTTGTATAGCTCATATACACCTGAAATTCATACGCAATCTCACATTTACCCTGGTATAAACATTTGTGGGTTTTCATTGCCACTTGTTGTGTAGAAAAGTTGATTTTCTATTTTTAAATACCTAATTAAGACACCTTTATGAAGTAACTCGAAAAATAAATATCTTATATACCAAAAAGACATTTTTCAAATGTAAACGAACACATATAAGTTGTCACCTAGGAGTTTCAAAAATTTTCAAGTAGATTTGCTATTTTCTATCATTTAAATGAATTTCTACATGTTTACTGAAAGTAATTCCAAATTGACCTATATGTACCTCTAATAAGATTCAAAAAAATTCAAAAAAACTATATTTAGGTACCTATGGTCCATTCTAGCCCACATCTAGGAGATTGATGAAAAATTCAAATTACTTATAGGGAAAACTCGAACTTCTGCTACTGACCTTTTTATTAAATAATGATAATAATACCTAAAATGTCTCCAAAAATTATGTAAATTAGCATAGAATAACTTGTGGATGTACAAGCTTGAAAAAAAAGTTTCATAAGATTTTGTAAAAATTAGAGTATATATTATTCATAAATTAGCTAGTCTCTCACATTGTTTCATACAACTCAACATAAACTTTGAAGTTTGTATACCCTAAACTATTTTCTTTCTCATGTACACATCAATTCTGGACATAACCTTACATTTACTCTTATATTAACATATGAGGATTCACATTGCCATTTGTTGTGCAAAAAAGTTATTTTTCTATTTTTTTAAAATCACTAATGAGTACACCCTTGTGAAGGAAGTTGCAAAATTGTTATTTTATATGCCAATAATTTATTTTTCACACGTAATAGACAACATAAAAGTTGTCATGTAGGATTTTCAAGAATTTTCAAGTAGATTTACTATTTTCTATCATTTAAATGAATTTATGCATGCTTATTGAAACTAATTACAATTCAAACTATAACTATGCAAAATATTATCTAGAAAATCCCTAAAAACTATATTTAAGCACGTATACTCAATTTTAGCCCATATCCCTGAAAATAGATGAACTATTCAAATGTTTGTTATGGATAATTCTAATTTCTTTGCACAACTTCATTGAAAATAAAAATAATAATATCCAAATTCAGTCAGAAAAATCTGAAAATTCCCATGGACACCTTAAATTTGGACCCAACCTTACCTTTACTCTCAACTGTTTTAATAAAGTTGGATGATACATTATTCACAAAATGATACATCTCTATTTCGCATAATATAAATAACACTGTACCAAACTTTCTTCACAATTGAAGTCACAGCGCAGTGGTAGGACTTGTGGTTGTCTTCTCTGTCACCTGGGTTTGAATCCCAGCCTCGATGCCTTTTTGGCTTTTTGCCAATTTGTTGGCGGCCGCTGCGGGGGTGTGGCGCGACGCGGCTGGCCGGGGCCGTGGTGCGCGTGGCCGCTGCCTGGCCGGGGCCGTGACATTGGCCGGTGGCAAAAACTTTGTAAAAAATGTTGAATGTAAAAGGAAAACACAAAAATGTTTGTAGCATAGTGGTAAGGGTTGTTTAGTTGAGGCAAGAGGTGCACGGTTCTAACTTTGACATCTTCAATTTTTTCCATGTTTTTTCATACATCACTCTTTTCTTAAGTTTTTTAATTTATTGATCGTGATGATCTATATTTCTTTTCACACATTACATTAAAGTTTGCTTGAAAGTTTTTTTAATTTATTAATCATGACAAAATGCTGAAACACATCATGGGTCGGATTATGACGAAATTGGCACAACATCATAGTGTTTGGACTTCATATCAGGCTTCATATCAAACACTGCTAATCTATGACGAAATCTGACTGTTGTCATGGATGTAGTGTGATCTGTGATGAAATCTATGACGAAATTGGCACAATGTCATAGTGTTTGGACTTCATATCGGGCTTCATATCCGGCACTGCGAATCTATGATGAAATCTGACTGTTTGTCATGGATGTAGTGTGATCTATGACGAAATCAAAAAACGTCATGAGAATTTCGTCATGGATCAAAGGATTTCTTATAGTGTCGGTAATATATGACGTTTTGAACTATAGAAGCAGGTTGTTTGGCTGGTCTGAAACATCAACTATTCCGGATACTGGAGGTATGTAGTAATAAGCAATACAATCAACATTCTTTGCGAACTCATAAAAAATAAATAAAAACAGAGTCATGACCATATTGGTTCTAAAACATAGAGATGACAAAATCCAACAGTCACGGAGGACCCCGCAGATAGTTTCAAGAGAGCAGCAGGCTTACCTTACCACCAAGTTAAGTTGTAGCCTCTTTATTTATTACTGTCAAGGGAAGCAGAAAATACCTTACTTTGTTCCAACAGCAACTTTCGAACAACAGTTGACGGTATCATGTTTCCCCAGTTGGCAGTTGCTAAGCAGAGCTTTTCAACAGTCTAGGACGATTACCATCCAGATAAATTACCATCAACTGAGCTGCCCAAAATTGAAGCAAACAATATCAAATTTATGGGCATGTAGTACGTGCACATATATAATATTGTATTAAAATGACATTGCAAATTAAAAGACATCAATAATAACAAGTTTACATGTATACAAAAAATGAACATTCATAATTGGAAAAGTAGCAACTACAAATTTTTCATAATATAAAGAGACGCATGCTAGTACTGCTTTTGTATAATGCCATAAAGTTAATCATATGTGTGTGTGGGAATTAGACGTCTTGATATATTGTAAGCTGTAGAAGGGAAATGCAATTATACACATGCAAATTATTTGTTCACGATGTTAAATCCATTTTAGTTACTAGAAAAAATACTACTGTATACAGCGGGCCATGTCTTACTTTGTTGTTTATTTCGGCCAAGATCTCCATGTGTAGTTACATTGTCTATGCAGTAGTATATATTGCAACTAATTGAGGTGTCAAAAACCTTTTCTTGATTCTCAGATATACACCCAATAAAATTATGTCAAAAATCTTGAGTGTATTATATACACAGTAGTAGTAAACACATGTCAAAGAAATTATACTAGTAATTTACACGACAAGGAATATAAAAAATAATAGCTAGCAAAATACAATTTCATCACAGATCCCTTTTACAGTTCATCGATATAACAAATTGTACTGATTCAATATATGATTTCCATTCTTCATAAAAGTAAAAAAAAACATTTGCAAGGGCATCTAGTGCACAATAATATTGTATTACAATGACATTGCAAAAGACATCAATAGTAGCGTAAACAAGTTTACATTTTCTACAAAAATGAACATTCATAATAGGAAAAAGTAGCAACTACAGATAATTCTTTTTGATATAAAGAGATGCATGCTAGTATGTACTGCTTTGTATAATGCCATAAAGTTAATCATATGCACATGTATGTCAGATTAGATCGATGTCATGATATACTTCTGTATAAGTTGTATGCTGCTGAAGGGAAATGCAATTGTACACATGCAAACTGTTTGTTCACGATGTTAAATCCATTTCAGTCACTAGAAAAAAATCATTGTATCCAGCCATGTCTTATTACTAATTTGTTGTTTGTTTCTGCCAAGATCTCCACATGTTGCACTGTCTATGCAGTATAGTATTGCTACTAATCAAGGTAGCAAGTGAGAGATGTTGTGCTATGTTTCATCTCGTTGGTACACATTTGACCTATGCAAGGATTTGGGGCACCACCAACATGATGGCGGCTATGTCATCCTCTCATGCAGCACGAGCAACATGGTGAGGAGGAAAAATGTAGGCAACTGGGGAGGCATCTCATGGCCCAAATCCCATGCCAAGGAGAGTTGAGAGCATGTGTGGTGGTTGCAGGCTTTGTAGCGGCATGATGTCATAGCATCCCAAATAAGCGACCCGTAGCCAATGATCGAACAACATCATCATCGTGTCCAGGTAAGCATTGGGTAGGTCAGGGTAACTATAGCACTTGCTACGCCCTCCAATAAGGTAAGCTAGGTTGGAAACTAAAAAAAGATGGGTGAAGAAAAAATAGAAAGAAGAAACCGAGACTTAATGGGGTTTACATACATGCCTATGAAGGACATTAGCTTCTTCATACATGACGCATGGAAAGTTCCTCATATGTGTCGACCTATAGCACATCAATTGGAAGATTCATCCGCGTCAACCTGATAGCCGATATGGGGATAAAATAGAACCACTAACATGAATGTGCATTATCCGTGGCAATCTTATTAAATGCCAGCACAAATTCTCTAAACTTGTTATGTATGCTGGTTATTGATGGCAATCGTCATGAATTTTAAGTATTCATATAACTACTCATGTCTGTCGGGTATCCCAAGTGCACATAGAGTGCCTTGTAGTGTAAAATTAGACATTTAGTAACTATGTGCGTAGGGGTGGGCATTTGGGTAACAATTTAGAAAATTCGGGTTGGGTGATTTATGTAATTTAAAATTAAGGTTTGAAAATTCCTACTTGAATGTCATGAAAAAAAAGAGAATACCTGAATTTTTTGGGTACCTATAAAAATCGGGTTCGAGTTCGGGTTTTCCCGAATTACCCAATAAATTGCACCTGTTTGTTTCCCAACTGCCACCGTGCATGGCCACCACTTTGATAGTGCATGGGATGAACAAAAATGCGGTTCAACATATCACATACCATTGTACATAGCAAACAACAAGCAAAATTAGTGGATCAAACTAATAAATTCCACTATATTTAGAATCTACTAGTGTGTAGTTCAATGTCTATAGTTGGGGTACATTGGGAATTCGGGTACCGGAGTTGAATACCCGACTTAAATTCAGGTTTCTTAACTTTATTCGTACTCGAAATAGTGTGATCGGGAATATCAAGTTCGCGTATTTCGGGATCAGGTTCGGGCTGGGTTCAGGAAATTCTGTCCACCCCTATGTGTGCATCGGTAACACGAATAGCATTTTTGTGTTTTTGTATGGAACGGACAGCTATTTCTTCTTTTGTGCACGTCGGGGCCATAGATGCCCCATTTGCATAGAGCAAACTACTTTTCTATGGAGAATAGAGCGGCAGATCGACACGAAGCAGCAATAGTGCTTCTCTCTATATATTTCAATCTCATTCATCTTGTTTTTTTATTTTTCAGTCATTAGAGAATTTAATTATTTTTTTCATATTCTAGCATACGATTGACGAATAACAAGCAAGATTGATATGAACCATTGGTGCAAGCCTTGGACCTTGAAGCCAATTAGATTGTGCTCTGACAACTCAACTTCTACAATGAAAACCAGTATATAATATTGGCGGCCATTATAATTATAGAATACCATGACTTGCGTTGCTGGTACTACACAACAACGATGTGCATTGGCTGACACCACAACTTCTGATCAGCAAGTGATGACATGTCTAGTTTTTGCTCTTGTTATCGACTAGCACATATGTGCATCATCTCTCCATGGCCAAATATAGCGGTGGTGGAACGAGGTCATCGTCACCATACCTTTATCATGTCTTTTTCCTTCACCACTGAGGAGACCATGCTCGAACGGGTAAGGCCATCAACAATCCCAGAGGATTTCGTAGTCCTTAATTTGATCATGATCTTTTTGTAATACCTTGCATTGCCATCCTCCATCTTGATATCGATCGAATAGTATCAAATGTAGTGATACATTGCACCTATTTTCAATTCAGTGAATATAGTGCTGCTTACTGTTAACGGTGGCAATTTATTCTTTTGTTCTAATTTTTTTAATTTGGTTGTTCTTGCCTCTGTGTTCCTGGTCGGCAAGAAATAGTGTCAATCCCTACTGGTCTATATTTGTGCTAGCACGAAAAATTCTATATAACAAAGGTTGGCCAGCTTTATCCTCTCGCTTCTCGTGCTTTCTAACCTCTACTCAGACACCACTCCGCGCCTCTGCGATCTAAATAGTTTCACACAATCCCTTCAGGGGGTGATTAATTGGTTGGGCGAATGTGGCTTGGACCAGTCTCGCCGGATGCAAGTTCTTTTGATTGGTTGCATGCATTGGCGTCCGAGCCTGGCTCCCCAGGTGCATGCAACAGGCACTTCCCGGCCTGGCTCTCCAGATACGAGGAAAATGAGCGTATCCGCTGGGCCTGGCTGGATTGAGCTCGCGAGCTGCACGGGATGAGAGTGGAGGGTGCGGAGCAAACTTGCTGAGCAGAGCAACCGATCATCTGCTTGTCTTGACCATGTCGCAGAAGTTCAGAGAACCAAACAGCAGGCACTGCATGGCGCTAGCCGGGCCAGGCAGAGCCAGGTTCGCTCGTGCGATGCAGGCTGAATTAGCCAAGAAACCAATCACGCCCTTCACCTTCGAGATGTCGTGAAACTTTTGTTCCTCAACACCTCCACTAAGATTAGAGTCGGCAATGAGAATAAAGTGAAGCTTTGGCGCCATAGGTGGCTTGACAGTGAACCTAATTAACATTGCACCGCATCTCTATGAGCTTGTCCACCAGAAGAACAAAACATTAATAAATGCAATATGCCATCCAGAAGGATAATATAGTCCCTATGTTCGGTAATATATGACGTTTTGAACTATAGAAGCAGGTTGTTTGGCCGGTCTGAAACATCAACTATTCCGGATACTGGAGTTACATAGTAATAAGCAATACAATCAACATTCTTTGCAAACTCATAAAAAGTAAATAAAAACAGAGTCATTACCATATTGGTTCTAAAACATAGAGATGACAAAATCCCACAGTCACAGAGGACCCCACAGATAGTTTCAAGAGAGCAGCAGGCTTACCTTACCACCAAGGTAAGTTGTAGCCACTTTATTTATTACTATCAAGGGAAGCAGGAAATACCTTACTTTGTTTCAACAACAACTTTCGAACAACAGTTGACGGCATCATGTTTCCCCAGTTAGCAGTCGCTAAGCAGTCCTTTTCAACAGTCTAGGACGATTACCATCCAGATAAATTTCCATCAACTGAGCTGCCCAAAAATGAAGCAAACAATATCAAATTTATGGGCATGTAGTACGTGCACATATATAATATTGTATTAAAATGACATTGCAAATTAAAAGACATCAATAATAACAAGTTTACATTTCTACAAAAAATGAACATTCATAATTCGAAAAGTAGCAACTGCAGATTATTCATAATATAAAGAGACGCATGCTAGTACTGCTTTTGTATAATGCCATAAAGTTAATCATATATGTGTGTGGGAATTAGATGCCTTGATATATTGTAAGCTGCAGAAGGGAAATGCAATTATACACATGCAAATTGTTTGTTCACGATGTTAAATCCATTTCAGTTACTAGAAAAAATACTACTATATCCATCGGGCCATGTCTTACTTTGTTGTTTATTTCGGCCAAGATCTCCACATGTAGTTACATTGTCTATGCAGTAGTATATTGCAACTAATTAAGGTGTTAAAAACCTTTTCTTGATTCTCAGATATACACCCAATAAAAATATGTCTTAAATCTTGAGTGTATTATATACACAGTAGTAGTAAACATATGTCAAAGAAATTATACTAGTAATTTACACGACAAGGAATATAAAAAATAATAGCTGGCAAAATACAATTTCATCACAGATCCCTTTTACAGTTCATCGATATGACAGATTGTACTGATTCAATATATGATTTCCATTCTTCATAAAAGTAAAAAAAACATTTGCAAGGGCATCTAGTGCACAATAATATTGTATTACAATGACATTGCAAAAGACATCAATAGTAGCGTAAACAAGTTTACATTTTCTACAAAAAATGAACATTCATAATAGGAAAAAGTAGCAACTGCAGATAATTCTTTTTGATATAAAGAGATGCATGCTAGTATGTACTGCTTTGTATAATGCCATAAAGTTAATCATATATACATGTATGTGAGATTAGATTGATGTCATGATATACTTCTGTATAAGTTGTAAGCTGATGAAGGGAAATGCAATTGTACACATGCAAATTGTTTGTTCACGACGTTAAATCCATTTCAGTCACTAGAAAAAAAATCACTGTATCCAGTCATGTCTTATTACTAATTTGCTTTTTGTTTCTGCCAAGATCTCCACATGTTGCACTGTCTATATGCAGTATAGTATTGCTACTAATTAAGGTGTCAAAAAAATCTTCTCTTGATTTTCAAAGATAGATCCAATAAAATAAGTCTAAGAAGGCAAAATTAATTTGTGGATGTATTACCTACACATCAATATTAAAATGTGTGTCAAAGAATTTATACTAATAATTTACGTGACTAGGAATATACGAAATAATGGCTGGCAAAATACAATTTGATCACAGATCCCTTTTACAGTTCATGGATATGACATATTGCAATAATTCAATATATGATTTCCATTCTTCATAAAAGTAAAAACAAACATATATGGTTTAAATTCTAAAATATATAGGAGAAAAACATACTGATGCAAACTGTTTGCAGTAAGCGACGAAACACAAATAATATGCATGCCGTACCGATATGAATCACTGTTGCGGCGCGCCCTTGCCAGCATCGTCGTCAGGACCCTCCTCCACGGCCGTCGGCTCTCGAGGCGGAGGCGCGTGCAGCCAGAACCTGAGGTTCGGCTGCGAGGCCCTGGCAAGAGTTGCCTTCCTCTCTTTCTCCTTGAGCGCCTTGAAAACCATCTTGTAAATCACCCCCTTGTTGCGCAGTGACTCAGGTTCATCAGGGACTGCACCTCTACTTGCTTCCACGCCACCATCGTCGTTCGGTGCCAGATCATTGCCTGGAACCACAACATCAGCAAGGGCAACCAGGTTTTTGGCAGGTTGATCATGTTCAAATCTCTCCGTCTCACCTCCGATTTTACCCTGATCAGGCTGCTGATCATGCTCACCAACTCCCTTCTTGGTTTCTGTTTCCTTTGGAGCATCTTCAGCTTCTTCTGTGGTATCGGCTTCCGATTCTGGTACTGCATTTGAGCAACTACCACCTCCCCATGCCCGCACCTTGAGCTTCTTCGAGAGCTTGCTCGGAGGAGACGAAGCTACGGCCTTCTCCTTCCTCTTGCCGGAGGCAACCTGCATAGGCGCCTCCTCTTCCTCCGGCTGTGCCGCCTCCTCCTCTTCGTTGGTGAGTGCGGAGCCAGCAGGCCACGTCGAGGACGACCACCACGACGGAGGCGCGTGCACGTGCTCCCTGGAGATGCCGCGGCTGCCGGCGTCGTAGGCCGCCTGGAGGTGCGCCTCGGCCTCGGCGGCCCTGCGCTGCCACGCGCGGATCTCGGCCTGGAGGCGCTCCTCCGCCGCGGCGGCGAGGCGGCGGGTCAGCTCCATCTCGGCCCGCAGGCGCGCCGCGGCCTCCTCGGCGGCGCGGGCCCGGGCCACGGCCCCGGCGAACCTGCGCTCGCGGGTGGTGAGCTCGAGCGCCACGTCCACGAAGTCGGAGTGGCGGCGGTTGCGGTGGATGAGGTGGCTCATGAGGTCCACGGCCGGCATGTTCGAGAGCCGGCGGGCGCCGTGGAAGGCTGTGCCCAGAGACGGAGCGGCGGCGGCGGATGGGCCCCCGCCGCGGGCGCTCGAGCCGTGGCCGCTGGATCCGGAGGCCATGCTGCTCGATCAGCTGCTCTCGCGACGACGCGGCGAGGGATGGAGCGGAACCCTAGCTACGTACCCGGGCGGCCGGACAGAGACGTACGGCGGCGAGCATGCAGATCCAGGGGATTTGGTGGTGGTGGGCGGCTGGGGATTTGGGCCGGCGAGCAGTGGGAGCGCGGAATGGAGGCGGCGAGAGAGGCCTGCGGCGGCCGAGGTGACGTCAGGAGTGAACTGAAAGCAAAGGCAGTCTTGCTGTAAGCGTGACCGGGGGGCCCGCAAGTTGACCTGTGTTTGACAGCCGTTTTGCCGTCTGGCGGTCTGGAGTCTGGTGGTCTGGACTGCGTGTGGCCGGGTGAGCTGTCCCGGCCAGGTGTTCCGTGGGTGGGGACCACCTGTTTTCCTTGTTCGTTTAGAGCAACTCCAGCAATATTCTCTATTTAGAGCCTCTACTTTGATGAGTAAGTTCTCTGTTGTGTGGCCAAAAACCTTCGTTTAGCGAACGAATAGCACGGTGTGGCGGCGTCTGGCCGGGCTTGGGGGAGGCGGCGGCGGGTCTTGGCCTGCGGCGATGGATCCCTCGCTTGGCTGGGCGTCGGCGGCGGCCGGCGTGACCGAGCTCGGGCGGCGCGGCGGCGGTGTCCGCTCGCCCGCCCGGCCCCAGATCCGGCAGCGCCATGGCCGGATCTAGGGGTTGCGCGGAGGGGTGCGCTCTTGTGTGGTGGCGGCGTGGTGTAGGGGTTGGGGGGGCGGCGAGACGGCGACAGCGGCAGTTTGGCAGCTGCGGCGGGCGGGGCTCCGGCGTGCGGCCGCAACTTGGCCGTGGCTTGGCCGTGCCTAGCTGGTGGTTTGGTCGTGGCCCGACCGTGGCTGGCCGTGGCCGACCGTCACCGGCCGAGGCTGGCGGTGGCCAGCTGTGGCTGGCTCTGGCTGGCTGTGGCTGGCCATAGCCTGGCTGTGGCTGGCCGGCCGCTTCTACTTCTTCGACAACACTGCCGGTTTGGTGTCGCCATGATGGTGGGGCCAGAGAGGCTAGCGGGTGCTTGTTGCGTCACCGAGGTGGTGCTTCGGGATGCGCCGGGCCCCTTCCGGTGGTGGTGTTGCGGGAGCGGGCTACTACCATGACCATGAGCGGGCGGCAGGCATGGTGCATTCAGGCGAAAGTCTCCACTAGCTGACGGTGGACATGATGGCGGCGCCCCTTGGGCATCGGTGTCCCCGCTGGGGGCATCATGGTGAGGCACTGTGCTCTCGTCGCGTGGGGCTCCTAGGGTGAAGACCTTGTCCATCTGGACGTGCGACGGCGGTGCCTCGGCGTCGTGACCTTCTTGGAGGCGTCGTAGTTTCGAGTCCTGCCGTTTGTGCTATTGGTGGTGGTGGCTGGCTGGTGTGCTTGGTTCGTGTTGCTGCCAGGGTGCGGAGGATCCGTGGAGCTGGAAGGTTTGAGCTGTCATGCAAGGTGCAGTGGTGATCTTGGTGACGGGGGCGGAGGAGGTGCTCTCATTACGGTCTAAGATATCTGAGTCCTTGGTAGAGGAGTGTGAGGCGGTGGATGTGGCGAGGCCCCCACGCAGAGTGGCCAGGATCAGTGGTTGCCATGGTACTGAGATGGGAGTATGTGCTGAGGCATCCCTGGATCTGAGAGATCGACGATCTTGTATGTGCAGTTTGAGTGTGACAGTTCTATGGTGGAGGAGCTCAGGGGGTCGTTTGTGTCTGCAGCGGGTTGCGCCTCGGCGTGGCACAGCGTTGGTGACGACAGCGCAGGTGTCGGCGGCTTGTTTCGGTCTTCTCTCCCATGTGGTTGAGGATGGTGGTGTGTTGTGTCGTGTGCGTTTGTTCATGTTCTGGGGTTTGTTCGTGTGGTGGTGTCTGCTTCGGCCCGTTATGTACTAATGTTGTTTCTTCTTATATGACATAGCAGTGCTCCTGCTTTAATTTCAAAAAAAAACTTTGATGAGTAAGGGCTGCTCCTAATTTTTGGGTGCTCTAATTTTGTGTCCAACTCCAGCAATAATCCCAACTTGAAGGCCCCTACTCCCACCTTACATGTGGGACCTACTCGTCAGTGGGTCATACCCTTATCTTTTATCCTGGCCTCTCCTCCTTCCCACATCCATCCCCCGCTACTCTCTCTCTCTCTCTTCCGGTCAAGTGCGGTGGCGGCGGTGCGGAGGGAGCTCGACCTCCGACCGCGCGGGGAGGCGGCGGCGCGGAGGGAGCTCGACCTCCGGCCGCACGCGGAGGAGGCGGCACAGGGAGGAGGCCTGCGAGGCAGAGCGGCCCGCGCGGCCGGTCAGCGCAGCGGCAACACGACGGAGCTGAGGACGCGGAGCCCCGACGACGGCATGGAGCAGCTCGGCGTGCGTGCCTCGGTCCCCACGGCCGCAGAGGCGGCGCCTGCTTGAGCTCCCCACCCCGGATCTAGGGGGTCGCACGAGCTTCCCACCCCAGATCTAGGCGGACGGCGGTGGGGGAGCTGGTGGGCAGTCCTCCGATCCAGTGCCGCCATGGGCAAGCTCGAGCTCTGGCCAGGCGCGTCACCGACGAGCTCGGGTTCTTACCTTCGGCTGGGCGCAGCACAGGCGAGCGCGAGCTCGGTCAGGCGCGGAGGTGGCGCACGAGGTCGTCGGGCGGCGGATCTCGGACGCAGAGGCGACGGCACGGAGGGGTGTGGCGGGCGGGGTCGGTGGGTGCGGAGGGGTGATCCGAGCGGCGTCATGCACGGGGACGGCAGGAGAGGCGGCTCCGCGTCGTGGCGTGCGGGGGCAAACTGCCTAACCACCGAATAGGGGCCCCTCTCTCCACCCGCAGGAGAAGGGGGGCGGAGGGGAGAATTAGAGGGTGTGAACACTGTTAGGGGGCTGAGTTGGGGCTCTGCTGGAGTGCGATTTTTTGCTTTTGGTCCCTCCTTTTCGAGTAGGAGGTTCAATAGGAGGTCTGCTGAAGTTGCTCTTAAGACCGTCTCCAGCAGCTACCGCAAACTCTCCCCCGTGCGCAAAATGAGGAAGGAACCGGTACTGTTGCTGCTCCAGCAGTAGGCGCAAATGATGCTGCAAAATGCGGCAGACGCTCCCCGCACGCGCATACTCGGGGAAACTGAGTGTTTCTCTCTCCTTTCTTCATTCCAACGGCCCCCGCCTCCTCCTTCCCACCCCGCGCTGCCTCTCCTCCCTTGGTGCCTCCTCCTCCACCCCGTCGCCCCCTTCCTCTTTCCCCAGCTGGCCAGCCACCTCCTTCCCTGGCTGTCTCGTGCAGCTCCTCCAGGACGACGCGGTCTCCCTCCCGCACGGCAGGCCGCCGGCAAGGGAACTCCGGCGCACGCGGGGTCAACGCTCCGCCTCCGCCATCTCCTCGAGGAAGCCGCCACGGCGGCATCGATCTCGGTGTGCGGCGGCGGCGGCATCCAGGGCCCGCGGAGAGCAGCAGCAGAGGTGGCTCGGCCACGGATCCGGTCGGTGGTGAGCCCGCCCCCGCCCCCGCCGCGCCACCTGCCAGAGCCGTTGAGCCCGGTGGCGGTCCCGAGGTCGAGATGGATCCGGCGGCGCCTCTTCCTCCCCCGGCGGCTGCCTCCTCCACCCTCGGCCTCCTCCTCCACAGCGCCGGAGGCAGCTCGAGCTCGGCGGCGTTGAAAGGCGAGCAGGGGCCGACCTCCCTCGATCCGGCGGCGGCAGGGCTCCATCACCGCCGTCGCGCTACTCCGCCCGCGCCTCGCCTTCTCCCCCCACGGTGGGCGGGCCGGAGGAGGAGGATCCGGAGGCGGAGGGCGGCTGGGCGGGCCGGAGGCGGAGGCACTCGCGAGCTCCCGGCGGCCAGGCGGCAAGCACGAGCTCCCTCCCTTCTTCTTCCGCGCTGCTTGCCGGAGGGGGCGTCGGCGTGGTGGGTGCCGGCGTGGATCCGCTTTGTCGTTGGCCGCCCCGCCTCGGCCTCCTTCTTCCCTCTGCGACGGGAGCTCCTCCGCGTGGTGGGCGACGGCCGCCCGGCATCCCCATCTCCGCCCCGCCTTGACCTCCACCTTCCCTCGGCGACGGCATCGCCCTCTTCCTTCCCCGACTTCCGACCGCACGCGGGAGCCAACTACCGCGGGGCGATGCGCGAGGGGAAGCGCTCCACCGCTGCAGTCCTTCCTCCTTTGCGCGACGGGATGGTCTGCATACAGGTCTTTTTTGCAGATCGGCGACGAGAACCTGCTGGAGACGGTCTAAACTGGTATATGGGTCGGCTAGTTCAGATTGCCTACTCAAGTATTCTCATTTTTTCATGGATCATTATATTGTCATATGTTTGAATTCTTTTTTTTTTGGAAACGCTTGTCATGTTTTGAAATATAGTGAAAAAATTATATCTTAACAAAAATTTCTCGTTCTTGACGAAATATATTTAAGTTGGTAGTCGAATTTTACATGCTGAATTTTGTTGATGTGCTCCATTGGCGGAAGTCACAGTTTGAAGGGTAAATATGTAGTGCAAACCACATATTAGGTGGAATCCTGGAAACCAAAGTAGTATTTGCAACTCAAAGTGTACATCGATTACAACTTAGATTAATGGTCAGTTGCACCAAAAGAGATATTGTACAGTACTAGGAGGGAGGGGTAGTGTGTACCGTACCAGGTGGGTAGTGACCCGTAGTTCGAGTTGCAATCGATCTGTCACTCCTAGTTGTACAGTACTAGGGGTAGTGAGTACAGTACCAGGTGGGTAGTGAATAATAGTTCGAGTTGCAGTCGATCTATCACTCCGAGTTGCAAATAATTTAGTTTCTAAGATTCCACCTAATAGGTGGTTTGCACTACATATTTTTCCCAGATTGAATGCTTGACATGTGTTGCATTGAAAATAGTTTCAGGTTTTCATAGGGAAAAAATTCTAATTTACTCACCTCACCCATTTATTTTGTCCACTTAACCTCTTAAGCAAAATTTGGACTCACTTTACTTCCCCGGACTATCTTGTTTGGTCCAATATACTCCCTAATTATATTTTTCTTTTTTGTTTCTTTGCTTACAAGTTGTGTTTTAATTTCAGATTTTGACGGTGACTTGTAACATGATCCTCTATATTAGAAGAATATATTAACAATGTTTTGTGATTACTTTTTGTACATTTTTGTAAATCTAATATTAATTTTATATTAAATATTTCTAACTTATGGAAATAATTTTAAAAATTCTTAGTATAATGGAAAGCCTCATGTTTTGTATGTGCTCAGAAAATTTGAACTAAAAAATTCAAGTCATACACAGACTTGGTAAAATGAGTCTAAATGGAATCATGTTTTTTTAGAATTACATAGTACAACGCAGACCAACACGCACGCACACTCACCCCTATGAACACACATACGCAAAGCCTATCTTTATGAGCACCTCACCACTGGCGCCTCGTCATCGACAGGAACATCGCTTACCACTTAATGCATAACGTCGGAAAATCTCAGAATAAATCTAGAAAAAAGTGCGAGCACCAGAATTCGAAACCTATGGGTAGCGTCCCACTCGACAATCCCATTCGTGATTTTTTTTAGAATTACACAATACAACGCAGACGCTGACAACACACGCACACTCACCCTTATGAACACACGTACGCAAACCCTACCCCTATGAGCACCTCCGAAGGACTGAGCACCGGCAGATATGGAGATTCCTGAAGTCACCACCAGCGTCTCGTCGTCGACGGGAACGTCGCTTACCACTTAATACATAACACCGGAAAATCCCGGAATAAATCCAAGAAAAAGTGCGAACACCAAGATTTGAACCCTGATGGGTAACATCCCACTAGACCGTTCTACTATTGGACTACAAGCCCATTCGTGATCCTGATTCGCGATTTCAGTCAGAATCATGTAATGATGTTTTTTTTTTGAGAAAAGAATCATGTAATGATGTTTTGTTTGTAGCAACTGCTAGCCCAGAAAATATGAAGCCAAACGGCCCACAAAGCCCAAGCAGGCAAGCAGCCTGCGGTCGGGCGAGTTGGTGGTGGTGCTTTGCCGATTGAGCGAGCCACGTACACCGACCGTATGGCAGCCGAAGCCCAATGACCGACCAGCAGCAAACAACACACGCTTGTTTTTGCCAGGTGTGAGGCCCACCTTGGCTGTTTTCTTTTTTCTTTTTTCTTTTTCACTCCAGAGAAGAACTATTTTTCGTTTGCTAAAGTTAAAATCGAACTGCTGAAATATACATATATCTTATATAATTAATCTATGGCCTTCCATGTGTGCTATTCCTTCAACCATGCACGATTCGGCAGCACTTGCTTGACGGTTTGAGGCCCGTCGTGGGGAAGGTAATTGGCATATCAATGCAACCATTCAAGCAAGCACGGCTGATAAATCGTCTTGTAGATAGACGTGTCTTTCAACAATCATTTCCCGGAACTGATAAATCGAAGAAGAAATTGGCACATGTCGCACATTGCACATCGATGCAACGCTCGTATTCAGACTGGTCCTGCCATAGTCATATCTTGCATTTTGTTGGCCCAATCATAGTCATCTTGCATTCAATGCATCCGCTGTATGGATATATGCTTTCCATTCCCTCCGTGTGCTCGTACAATCCTGAACAAATAATATGGCCCCGTCCAAGCGAGATCAGATATATGCATCTGTCTTGGATACCTGTTCGAAACGTTGAATATTTACAAGTTCAGAAGGATAATAGTACATTCAACCTTCAATATCATTCATGTGGTATAGTTTTTTCTTCTTTTAAGAATAGGCCGACTAGGGTTCGTGAAGGGCGACAGGGTTGCCGCCGCCGCCGGAGGCCACCGCGCGCGGGGATGACTGCAGTCCGCAGCTCCGGCCAGAGTCTCCGAGCGCCTCCACCACCGCCGGAGCACCTGCGACCTCGCCATCCCTATCTTCCTCTTGCCCACGGTCGAGGGGAGACGGCGGTGGCGGCGGGGGCCTCACCGATTGGGCGCGTCAGATCCTGCACAGCCTCGCCTACCTCCACGCCCACAACCCACCGGTGATCCACCACGACCTCAAGTGCGACAACATCCTCGTCAATGACCACCATGGCCAGGTCAAGATCGGCGCCCTTCTTCCTCGCAGCCGTGCTCCGCCACCAGCCGACGGTGCACATCGTCATCAACATGCTCCATTTCATAGCGCCCGAGATGTACAACGAGGAGTACGACGATGAGGGGGAGGACATTAGGCTGAAGAAGTATGATTTGAAAATGAAAATTTGAATTTTGAAATCTGTTCAGGTTTTGAATGTCTTGTGAAAATAACACATTGACAAGTTCAGTTCCAGTTATTTAGTAGTAGTTTAGATATTGACTGAATTGATGGCTGAGTTATATTTTGATAACTGAATGTCATGGCAAATACTGTCTATTTAGGTGTAAGTTCAGATCAATGACATATGGTTCATGAATTATGTTTCTTTTCTTGTTCTTGCTGAATGAATTACTCTGCAAAACAATACAAATCATTTGAATAGTAATTGCATTCAGTTGAACTGGCTTGGCATTGAAGTATATTGATGCTATGAATTATGCTGACTGAATGTGAAGTGATCCCTGGGTCATGAATTCAGTTTTTTGAGCTGAATGAACACTGCAAATGATGTCATAGATTTTAGTTTCAAGTGAGGTATCATGTGATGAGCTTTTGTTAGGTGGTGTTGGTAGATTGTAGGGTTGCCTTGGAAACCTGTGAAATCTAGGTGTTTTATGTTCAGGTCTTATGTCTGAACTCGTGTTATAAGAAACCTAAGAGTTGAAGCATAACTGTCTGCAGCTCTGCGTTCTTGTGTTCCACTCTGATGATCGATCTCATCTGTGACATTCTGGAAACATAATTGTTTGTAGCTGGTGTTGAAATGGTAGTGTTTAAACCTATATTTGTGGCTTAGCAGAGTGGTACAGGGAAAGACATCAGATCAACGACTGCTGAACTATCTCGTAACAAACAGACATAATGATATCCTTTTGAGATTCATCAGGCACCAATTGCCTGTCACAGCCATTTCTACAATCTCAATGACAAATATCATCTGATTTTGGGCATTTGTACATGCATGATTTGCATATGTACAAGCTGAACCAAATAACGTAGGCATTTCACATCAAAAGATCAAAACTGTAAAATTTCAGACACAGACAATTCCATTGACCAGCTGAAACCACAAGTAATTAACTACTGAACATGAGTACTGGATGTCAGTATTTTAGACACCGAGCCTACCACGGGGTACCCGAAGTAGTAGATTGTGCGGTGGGGCTCGCCGAGATCAGAAACACAATGGTGAGACACGGGGCACACAATTAGATAGGTTCGGGTCGCAATGTGCGTAATACCCTACGTCCTGTATGTTGCGTGGCTCTGTATTGATTGTGTATGTTTTGAGAGGGGTCCCTGCCTCACCTTATATGCCACGAGAGGCAGGGTTACAAGTCGGATTGGTACAAGAGTACTATTCGAGTAGGACTAGGAGTAGCCTATACGAGTTATAGAAAGCTATCTTAATCTTAGTACAAATCCTTGCCCGTCTTGTCTTGCCTTGTGGTCCACGGTAATCTTGCACCGTGGCCCACTAGTCGAGTAGTTCATGTGTTGTAGGATCTTATCTCCCGGGTATGGCCCACATGTTTGGTGGGCCCAGGGATGCCCGGTCGACAAGCCCCCGAGTACTTTGTAGTCGAGTGTGATGCTTCCAAGTAGTCTTGAAGGTCTCCACGAGTAGTTCCCAAGCGTTCCCGAGTTCTGCAAGCTTCGATCTTCAATAGTACTTGAATCATTACGAGGCTGGAAGGTACTCCAGCTAACTCCACGAGTAGTCTTGAAGTCTTCTCGAGTTGTTCCCAAGCGTCCCTGAGTACTTCCCTTGAAGGTCTTCAATAATACCCGCTTCGTTCTTGAAATCTTTTCATCGAAGATCCATATGGAAATGTGATTACTAAAATCGCATTCCATATGGAATGTAGCCCCCGAGCCTTAGGTCGAATCCAGGATTCAAGCTGAGGGTCAATCTTCTAGCATTTGATCTTGCTCCAAAAAATCCGTAGAAAATCCGAAGAAAACATATGGGAATGCGATTACTAAAATCGCATCCTATATGGATGTAGCTCCCGAGCCTTAGTTCGAATTGACAATTCAAGCTGAGGGTCAATCTGATGTCTTCGTTAACTAATCTTGTGAAATCCTGAGAAAAACTAAAGGACACGTGGCACGGAGCCCCCGAGCCTTGAGTCGAGTACTTTCTCGAATTGAAGGATCCAATCTGACTGTAGAAAGTGGCCTGAATTCAGTGTACTATAGCTGAGTGAAAACCAATCCCATCGAGTAGTCGAGCCCCCGACATGGAGCCGAGCAGGTCTTGGAATTTGTACAAAGTCCACTGACTTTAACCGAAAAATAACGCCCTGCGTGAAACCAATCTGTTGAATACGAAGGGTCACCAGGTCGAACCGTTAGGGTTTTGGCTTTATAAAAACCAAGGGGAGTATCCCTTAGGGTTTCACTGCTTCCATTTGCCCTTAGATCCAGAAAGAAAGCCCCAGCACCTGTAGCCGCCACAGAGTTTGAGCATCTACGCCGCCAAGTGCTTCCACCTTCACCCCCTCGCAGCCCCCGAGCAGATGCGAAAGAAGACTCTTGTGACTGAATGGATGAAGACTGCGCCATCCAAGGGACAGATGGAGAAGAAGAAATCTGGCCACGGCAAAAATCAGTTGCCGGAGCCAAAGTACAAGACGGTGGTGATCAAGAAACCATAGAGCCATGCCGCCTCTTGGAAAAAGTCCAAGATGAAGGAGGATGACATCAAGGCCCTTGAGGTTGCTGGCTTGCTGCGCGAGAAGGCAGTCGTAGGTTGGAGCTCTGCCGCTGGGGATGCGTGGCCCATGGAGAAGACTCCAGATGAAATCCCAATGTTCGGCCACTTTGTCGAGCGTGGGTTGACTCTGCCGGCCTCGAATTTCTTCAAAGGGTTCCTCGACTTCTTCAAGTTGGAGCACGTGCACTTGAACCCGAACACTTCTGTGAAGCTTTCCTTGGAATTCGCCCACATTGGGCTTTATTTAGGAAGATATTCCGATTGAAGCCACAGCCCAATGCCAACTTCCCAGTAGTAGTCGGTGGAGCTGGTCTTCAGATGTGCCAGAAGGCACAAGAGTTGTACTTTAAGTATGACTTGATAGATTCCAATCAAGATTGGAAAACCAAGTGGTTTTACATTGACAACACCCCGCCTCAACTGCCCAAGCCAAGCATGTTTGCGCCAGTGTACGAGAGGCTCTGGAAGGACGAACCGTCGATGCAAGAATGCATTCAAATTCCAGAGTTACTGGCGAAGATTGCGCAGAAGAAGGCGCAAGGCTTGACAGCTGAGAGGGTAGCCTTCAGCTTCATGAAGCGCCGAGTACAACCTTTGATGCAACGGGAGCATCTAGGGTACGAGTACACGGGCCTTGGAGATGGCTCCAGATTGTCTGCAGAGGAGATCTGTGATGATCTCGTGATGGAGAGGCTGCAGAAGATCTTCAAGAACCTTCATGGAATTCCAGCAGCTATCCGAGAGTTCAGTGCTGATAATCCTCCTCATCTGGTAAATATCCGTAAACTAGCCCCCGAGTACTTATTCAAAAGTAGTCGTGAACTTAGAAATTTGCCTTGTTTTGCAGGAGGATGTTCTTATGTTTGTCTCCATCCCTCCTCCTCGCCCTCGTGATCCGCTACAAGCGCCAGAGGAAGAGTCGTCTCAAGTTGAGGCTCAAGCCCCCGAGAGTAGTCGATCTGCTCAGGGGGAAGACGAAGTGTTGGTGGAGGACGCCTCCTCGAGTGATGATGACGAGCAGACACTTCAACAGCATTTTGAAGTGAAGGCTTGTTATGGGTACTCTGAAGCGACAATCCCCAGTGGTGCTTCCGCAGGAGTGTTGAAAAGGCCAGCTACATCTCTTGTAGATGATGTGACACAGCCACCGCGGAAGAAGAGGACCACTGTGGGAAAACGCGCTGTGAAGAAAATCACAGCCCTGCCATCCATTACGGTTAGTTTCGAGAACTTAAGTAGCCAATATCTTGTTGGGTACTCGTAACTGTTGTAATGACTTGTAATTTTGACTTGTGCAGGTTATCGAGAGTACTGCTCAAGTACCCGCGAGTAGCCCTGCAAGGTCAACAGAACCTGAGATGGTTCAGTCACCAACCGTAGAGACGGTGATGCCTGGGCAACAAGAAGCCGTGACGCCGAGAAGTGTACCATCTGTGGAGAGTGTCCCAGTGGAGCTGGCGGCGCCCACATTCTTTGACATGCTGGGACCAAAGGTTGTGGTGCCTCGTGCTGCTCTGTAAGTACTCGAGTACTTCTTTAAGTTGTAAAATTTGATTATGCTGACCAACTTGTTAATGCAATAAATCCACTGATGTGAAGTGGGGAGCTTCTGGAAGTAGTTCTGTTGGAGGAAATCAGAACCCTCCAGCAGAAAAGGAAGATGTGCTTCCAGAACCCCAAGTGGTGGCTGCTGAAGCTGATGCCGCACAAGCAATGCGCCTGCTCTGGAGTGATGTAGTCAAGGCAGCAGTGGATGCAGCTTCCCAACCAAGGGCTCAACAACCCGATGACATAGAGGCGGTGGTGAATGAAGGCCTGGAGGTTGATCCAGAAGCCAGATTGTGCCATGAAGTCTCAAATGTTGAAGCCCCCGTGCGTCAGATAGATGCACGGCTAGTGCTTGAGAATAGCCCAGAGGGTCGCATAATGCCGCATGAGCCAGAAATTGAAGACCCGGCTCCTCTGTGTAGTGCTGCGATGTACTCGGAGGCAAGCACAAGTACTCAATCCAAAGCCGAAGGTTTGATGCCATATGATGACTCTTGCCTGGATGAGGATAACTTGCAAGCGCACTCCGAGATGTTCCGTAGTGTAGAGAAGCTTTTTGCGGTAAGTTCGAGAACATAGTCCCTTGTAGAGTACTTTAGCTAAAGATATCTTGTCTTTGACCCTTGAGTTGTTTGCTTTTTCAGGAAGTTGTCAAGCAGTCGAAGCGGAAAACTCGTCTGCTTGAACAATATGCGGCGAACATAGAAGAGGTCACACAACTCAGAGAAGAACTCAAAGAGCAAAAAGCCTTGTCTCTGAAGCAGCAAGAAAGACTTGATAGCAATGCCGCCGAGTACCACAATGAAGTCCAGAAGCTGACAGCTCAGAAGGATGACATTGTTGGGAAGAACAAGTCATTGCACCAGAAGAATAAAGGTATCCCCCCTTTCTGAATTTACTTTCGAGTACTTATTTTTTGCAAATTGCACCCTTATATGTTGTGTTGGTCTGTTGCAGAGCTGGCTGAAGAGGTTGAAAGGCACAAGAGGAAGCCTCTTGACTGGCAATTGGCCTATAACCGTGAAGAATCAGCTCGCCTTGACCTCGAGGCACAATATAAGGTGCGGTGTATGGAACTTGAGTGTGAAATGCAGATTCGTCTTGACGGTTGGAATGATTTGCTGACTTGTATGCAGTCGCTCAAGATCAAGATCGAAGAATCCGAGTGTCTGCGAGCGGAATTGAAAGTCTTGATGGAGGCAGTCGAGCCAGTAGCCAATCTCTTTGAGCCCAGAGTAGCTGGAGTTCAGCCCTTTCCACTTGTGGAGAGGTTGAAGGACACGCCAAAGAAGATACTAGCGTATGCTCAGAGGCTGGCTTGCACAATTCCTAATCAAGTGCTGGGCTTCATCAAGTCCTTTTATGCAGACGCGGGTCTGACAGTCATCATGAACAGAAGATCTGGGGATTGCACCGACGATAGGCTGAATGAGCTGATGCAGCAGACATCTCCAATCGCGGAAGCAGTCTCCAAGTTCATAGATCTACGTTAGATGAACCTGTATGATAAATACTATGGAAAAAACAAGTGTAATTCCAAAATAGTGTTTATGTAATATAATTGAAAACTTGAGTAAGTCAATTATCTGGATCTCTTGTTTGCTTGTGTGAATGCCATGTACTCGAGTTCATGATCAATGAGTGTACGGCTGCAAAAAGAGATACGGTACTCGAGTAGAAGTACTCAAGTCTAGATATGTTCTGAAGAATGTTAACTTAATCACAACGAGTAGAAAACCTTAGTTGTAGCAGCATAAAAGAAGGCTTTGTTGTGAAATAAGCAAAGGGACAGTAACAAGTCGATGTATAGAATAACCACTTTATTACTGAACACATTGTATTGAGTTTACAATGTCTGGATACACTATTGAGTAATAGTGCCTTAAGTATCTCTGAGGCTATGAGCCTAGTGAGAGAGTACTCGCAAGGATGTTCCGAAGAACGAGTAAGACCGTAGGAGACAGTGTGATGAACTCATCCTTGCTGTAGCAGCAACTTGTGTGAGAGTTCCACTGAGACCCTACTATGAAAGGTGTTACTCTAGGCCGCAGCCTCTTATTGAGAATAGAAACATGGACAACATGTACCACTTATTACTCTATACGATACGGAGTCGTCTGGAGAGAGTTGTCATGACTCCCTACGAGTTGTCGCAGAATGAGACTGCCTGGAGAGGATTATCGTGATCCCCTACGAGTAATCGCAACCGAAGCCGCCCGGAGAGGATTGTCGTGATCCCCTACGAGTAGTCGCAGCCGAAACTGCCTGGAGAGGATTGTCATGATCCCCTATGAGTTGTAGCAACCGTAGCTGCCTAGAGAGTTGTTGCAGCCGTAGCCGCCTGGAGAGGGTTGTTATGACCCCCTACGGGTAGAAGTGACAAAGCTGGTCGATGTTCCAAGAGTTGTCGACTTCTTCACCTTCAAGAGTTTGGAGACGATATGAACCAGGGCTGGTAACCTTCGCAACAGAGAAATGGCCTTCCCATGGTGAGTTGAGTTTGTGTAGTCCTGTCGTGTTCTGGATATGACGAAGGACTAAGTCACCAACATTGAAGGAGCGTTCCTTAACATTGCGGTCATGATAACGGCGAATCTTCTCAAGATATCAGGCTGATTGAATGAGTGCATTGCAGCGGGCTTCCTCGAGACTGTTGACATCTGTCTGTCTTGTTTCTTCAGTTACGCCTTCTTCGTACTGGTCAACCGCCGGAGATCGCCACATGACATCAGCAGGCAAGACGACTTCAGAGTCGTAGACCAGGAAATAGGGAGATTACCCTGTGGGAGTAGTAGGCTGAGTACGTAGCCCCCAGAGTGTATTGGGTAGTTCCTTGATCCACTTGCCGCCCTTGGTGTTTGCAGCATCATACAGTCGCTTTTTGAGAGCATCGAGTACCATCCCATTAGCGCGTTCCACTTGGCCATTGGCACGTGGATGAGTGACGGAAACGTACCAGACGTCAATTCCACTGTTCTCACAGTACTCCCAGAACTGGTGATTGTTGAAATTTGAACCCAGGTCTGTGATAATGCGATTGGGGAACCCATAGCGATGTACGATTTCATCCAAGAAGTTGAGGACTCTATCAGCCTTGGGACAGGTAACAGGCTTGACCTCAATCCACTTGGTGAACTTGTCGATAGCCACCAAAACTCTGTTGAATCCTCCTGGTGCATTTGGGATAGGACCAATCATGTCCAACCCCCAGCAAGCGAAAGGCCAAGTTGGTGGTATCGTGATGAGTTTGTAGGCTGGAACGTGTTGTTGCTTGGCGAAGAATTGGCATCCATGGCATTTTCTGACTAGTTCCTCTGCATCAGCAAGAGCTGTAGGCCAGTAGAAAGCACGTCTGAATACTTTTCCCACCAAGGTACGGAAAGAAGCATGATTGCCACAAATTCCTCTGTGTCTCCTCCAAGATTTCCTTGCATTCTTCGCGAGAAACACACTTCATGAGTACATCAGAACTTGCGCCTCGCTTGTAGAGTTGATCTCCGACTAGAGCATAAGCCTTGACACGGCGTGAGATGCGCTCGGCTTCTGACTTGTCTTCAGGAATCAACTGATTTTTAATGTAGTCGATGAAAGGAGTTCTCCAGTCCACGTCAATCATAAGCACTTCTCAATCAGTTTGAACTGAAGTAGTCGTGGGTACAGATGATTGCTCCAGAATTGATGGTTTGTGGAGTTCATGAACGAAGATTCCTGCTGGCACTTGAGCTCGTGTAGATCCTAGCTTCGACAAGACGTCCGCAGCAACATTGTTGTCGCGAACAACATGATGAAACTCGAGACCATGAAATTTGTTCTCAAGTTTGCGTACCTCCTGATAGTACGCATCCATGTTCTCAGCATTACGATCCCAAGAATCGTTGACTTGATTGATGACCACCAAAGAATCACCATAAACAAGTAGTCGTGTGATGCCAAGAGAGACTGCAAGGCGAAGACCATGCAGTAGAGCTTCATATTCAGCTTTATTGTTTGAGACCTTCCAGAAGATCTGAAAAACATATTTGTGTTGCTCGCCCTTGGGGAGATTAGAAGCACTCCGGCACCGGCGCCTTCCAACTTGAGAGAACCATCAAAGTACATGACCCAATGCTCTGGTCGCTCAATTAGAGTTGGAACTTGATTCTCCCGCCACTCCGCCATGAAATCAACCAAGGCTTGGGACTTGATAGCAGTGCGAGACTTGAACTCGAGCGTTAGAGCACCGAGCTCTACAACCCATTTCGAAATCCTTCCTGTGGAATCCCGGTTGTGCAAAATCTCGCCAAGCGGGTAGCTAGAGACCACAGAAATCTTGTACTCGTCGAAGTAGTGGTGGAGCTTTCGTGAAGTAATCAAAACCGCATAGAGTAGCTTCTGTATCGGAGGGTAGAGAGCTTTGGATTCTAAGAGTACTTCACTGACGAAGTAAACCGGCCTCTGGACAGGGTAGCCATGGCCTTCCTCCTGCCGCTCAACAACAAGAGCAGTGCTGACAACATTAGTAGTCGCAGCAATGTAGAGCAAGAGCTCTTCATTTGGCAGAGGAGCTGTGAGGACTGGAGGCTTGGATAAGAACTCCTTGAGTTGAGAAAGAGCTTGATCAGCTTCAGTTGTCCACAAAAACTTCTCTTGCCTTTTGAGTAGTTTGAAGAAAGGTAGACCCCGTTCTCCAAGTCGTGAAATGAAGCAACTGAGTGACACCATACATCCAACAAGCTTCTGGACATCCTTAATAGTAGTCGGAGCTTGCATGTTGGAGATGGTAGTAATCTTCTCAGGGTTTGCTTCAATGCCACGATGGCTAATGATGAACCCGAGTAGTTTTCCTGATGATACACCAAAGACGCATTTGTTGGGGTTGAGCTTCCAATGGTACTCTCGTAGTGAAGTGAAAGTTTCCTCAAGATCCGCGATAAGCATGTCTGGATCCCTAGTCTTTACAATGACATCATCCACGTATGCTTCCGCGTTCTTGTGAAGTTGCTTCTTGAAGCACGCTTGGATAGCTCTATGATAAGTAGCACCGGCAAAGGACATTGTTGTGTAACAATAAGCACCAAACGGGGTGATGAACGCGATCTTCTCTTGGTCAGATTCCTTGATTGCAATTTGATGATAGCCCGAGTAGCAATCAAGGAAACATAGTAGAGCACAGCCCGCCGTGGAGTCAATGACTTGATCAATCCGCGGCAACCCAAAAGAATCCTTGGGGCAACGCTTGTTAAGATCTGTGTAGTCGACACACATCCTCCAATAATTAGAGTTCTTCTTTCTGACAAGCACAGGGTTAGCAAGCCATTGCGGGTGAAAAACTTCTCGAATGAAGCCAGCCGCGAGTAGTTTGGCGAGCTCTTTCTTGATAGCATCCATGCAGTCATCAGCAAAACGACGAAGATATTGTCTCTTGGGGGTAGCATTAGGATCGATGTTGAGTGAATGCTCGATCAACCTCCTGGGCACACCTGGCATGTCAGATGGTTTCCATGCAAAGATATCACGGTTAGCCTGATGGAAATTGACGAGTGTGTCTTCCTATTTAGGATCAAGCTGTGCACTGATCATGGTCGTTTTGCTGCTATCGCCAGTACCAAGGTCAATGGCTTTGTTCAAGACGTCACTAGTTGTTGCAGGCTTATTGTTGGTGTCCGTCTTCTCGGGAACCTCCAGCTCGCTCGGAGCAAGCTTTTTAGTTGCAGTGAAGACTTCCATCATAGCATTGGGGACTTGAGTTGTTGAAGCAAGTTCCACGGCTTCAGTGTCGCAGTCGTAAGAACGCTTCAAATCCCCTTGCGGTGAGAGAACTCCTTTGGGGCTTGGCATCTTGAGTACAAGGTACACATAATGTGGGATAGCCATAAACTTTCCCAGACCAGGTCTGCCAAGGATAGCGTGATAAGAAGTCTCGAAGTCAGCAACCTCGAACTTGATGTACTCGGTGCGGCAGTGAGCCATAGTCCCAAAGGCAACGGGTAGTACAACTGAACCCAAAGGAATAGCTGCGTTGCCCGAGATAATACCATAGAACGGCGAGTTGGTCTTGGTAAGCATGTTGGTGATATCCAGGCCCATCTTCTTCAAGGTCTTGGCAAACAGGACATTGAGACTGCTGCCACCATCAATAAGAACCTTAGTAAGCCTGGAGCCTGCCACCACTAGATCCAGAACGAGAGGATATCGTCCTGGCTCAGAGAAATTAGTCCATTGATCCGCCCTTGAGAAGGTAGTGGGGGTTTCAGACCACTTTAGAAAAGTTGGAGCTGCTGGTTCAATGAACATGATCTCCCTGAGTGCAAGTTTCTACAGTGCTTGGTTGGAATCCCACCAAAGATGACATTGATAGTGTTGGATGGGTCTTGAAACCTAGTGTCTTTGCCTGTGTTAGCCTTCTTCCCCTTGTTCTTGCGAAACCTTGGGTTTGGGTGCACTGATTCGGGTGTGTTTTTCAGTGCCCGACAAAGTTGGTAACACTGCTCTGTAGTATGATCGCCCTCTGGGTGCCATGGGCATTTCTGCTTGGTCAATGTTGCCCAGTGAGAATCATCTTCAGGCTTGGTGATGGTTTCCATGGCAGCAATAGTATTGTCAGGCTTGCGCTTGCGATTAGGATTGCTCGAGTAGTTATTACTCGTACGATTGCCTTGCTGTTGCTTGCCACTATTGCTTCCACTAGCATTGTTGTTGTTGTTGTTCTGGTTGTTGCGAAGATGCTTGAATCGGTTCCGCACCTTGTCTTCCTCGTCCGCCCAATGAGTGATCATCTCCTTGAGCTTGGTGATGTTGGCTGGGCGAGCGCAACCAAAGTCTTGGAATAGCCTATCATCATAGAAACCATCCTGGAAAGTGTCTATGACTTCTTTCTCGGTAACATCAACAACAGTGGCTCTCTTTTCAAAGAAACGGCACATGTACTCGCGAAGAGTCTCGCCTTGTTTTTACTTGATCAGCGCAAGGTCCATCCGAGTACCATGACGGCCTAAAGAACCCGCGAAGTTGCTGGTGAAGCGTTGCTTGAGTTGTCCCCAGTTGTCGATAGAGCCTTGCTTAAGGGACTCGAACCATGTGAGGGGTTCTTGTTCTAGACAAAAGGGAAAATAGATACATTTAGTATCATCATTGCCCCCGGCATTAGTGATAGACAAAGCATAACAGCGCAACCATTGTCTTGGATCTTGCTTGCCATCGTATTTAGAGATACCGTAGGGCTTGAATTTCTCCGGAAGAAACAAAGCTTGAAGGCGAGCAGAGAAAGTAGGAAAGGAGTCAGAGTCAACATCCTTGTGCTTCTCACGCTCAGCATGCCTGGTGTTGATTGTTGTGCGAGCATCATAGCGAGAGTCTCCCGACTTGCTATTGACACTGCCATCGCCGCCTTTGTCCTTGTTGCTAGCTTCCGGTCGTATGCGACTGGGAGTGTGAGTGTTGCGATGAGCACCCCCACTGCTGCCATGGTGACTAGGAGTACTGGTATTTTGACGAAGCAAAGTGTAGGCTAGTTCTGCCAGCTTCGCGACTTCTGCAGCCGCCCTGTCACGAGGCATCGAGCGACCAAGCAAGTTGATCGCGTTGATAGCTTCCTCTGGAGTGCGATATTGGCGAGTAGCAACCGCATCCAGAGCCTCTTGTAGATTACGAGTAGGAACAGCTTCCGCGAGTTCACGACAAAGGGTTGCACGATCAGTGTTGTGTTGATGACGTGCAGTCTTGGCCTCCGTAGTTTCATCAGCAGGAGCATTGACAGAGAGTTCATCATCAGATACATCATCCGAAAAGTGATAATTGGCGCGATGCCCTTGCAGATTAGTTGCATCGACGACGAAAACTTCTCGATAGGACAAGTGAGTACCCGTACTCTCAATGAGCTCAGTATCAGTGTCATAGTCAACAAGCTTGGCACCTTCCTGGAAGGGTAAGTTGTCGAGACAGGCGATAAAGCGCTTCTGATCATCCAAGGTGAGATCAGCAGGCACATGCTCAGGCCAGTAGACGAATCTACCCTCAGGTGTCGATGTGATCACCAGTCCTTGAGCAGGGCCAAACAATTGCTGTGCTTCAGTAGAATCCGAACCGTAGTCGAACTCGAACTCAGACGAATCTGAATCGAAGTAGTCGAGGTTGACTTCCGAATCCGAAGAGTACTCGAGCACAGTCTTTGAACCAGGGTGCATGAGGATGTCCAACGCAGCTTGGTAAGCAGCACTGACATGGCAATGGCCGAAGAGGGGTGGTGTTGGAATGCTATCCAGGCTGAGCGCAAGCTGTGAAGCTGGGAAGAGCAACTCAGGCTGAATAGGAGACAAAGTCGAGTTGTACTTGGACTCCAACTCGAGTTCTCCGAGTGGATCAGAGAGCGAAATTTCACCAAAATTTTCAACGAGTTCCTCCATCGAAACTTGCGTAAGCGTCGAGGACTTGAACTTTGACTCCGGAGTTGATGCTAAGAAACACAGGAAAGATCCAGCGCTGTCAGCAACACAAACCCAGGAGCCAAAGACGAAGGTGTCGCCTTGATGGAAAGCGATGGTCGGCTGGATGACGACAAGAGCCATCAAGTTCGCTAGCAGATCAACGATGAGATCCCCTACCTGGAGCACCAGCTATCAGTGTTTTAGACACCGAGCCTACCACGGGGTACTCGAAGTAGTAGATTGTGCGGTGGGGCTCGCCGAGATCAGGAACACGATGGTGAGACACGGGGCACACAATTAGATAGGTTCGGGTCGCAATGTGCGTAATACCCTACGTCCTGTATGCTGCGTGGCTCTGTATTGATTGTGTATGTTTTGAGAGGGGTCCCTGCCTCGCCTTATATGCCACGGGAGGCAGGGTTACAAGTCAGATTGGTATAAGAGTACTATTCGAGTAGGACTAGGAGTAGCCTATACGAGTTATAGAAAGCTATCCTAATCTTAGTACAAATCCTTGCCCGTCTTGTCTTGCCTTGTGGTCCACGGTAATCTTGCACCGTGGCCCACTAGTTGAGTAGTCCATGTGTTGTAGGATCTTATCTCCCGGGTATGGCCCACATGTGTGGTGGGCCCAGGGATGCCCGGTCGACGCTGGATTCAGAAGAAGTAGTTCACATAACTTCTAGAATTCCATCCCTATTTACAGACTCAGTCAGCACAAAAGCACTACTTATTGTTTGTTGCCTTCTCGACTGCAGCAACAGCCACAAGCGTTGACCATCTGTTACAAAAGCACTACTTATATTGAAAGCATATAAGAGAGTACAGGTTTCACCACGAGTTCACACACGCTGGGGTTGCCACACATAAAGACCACCGAGAGACAACCAGGGCTGAGACCAGCCAAAGCTTACAAAAATAGGAAAGACTAAAACAGATCATACAGACAGCACAGGCTAAATCCCCTACACTCCTTTCAGAAGGTGTCCTCGACCGATGCTTTTTCCTTCAGACTCTCCTGAAATTGCATCAGCCATTCTGTGACTCGTGCCACCCCGGCGTCCAACTTGATTAGCTCTTCTGCTCTTAGCTGCATGCAAGAAAGCATTTTATATATTACATAAGATGGAGAATTAGGACACACCCCCCTCAATAACAAATTTATTTCTTGTAATCCATAGAACCCACAAAACCACCCCCAAAATGAAGAGTTTCAATTTGTAATTAGAGCAGCCTAGGGGGATCCACCCCTCCAGGCACTCCTGTAAGTTTAGCGGATATTTGTGCAATCATGCCTCTCATATCACTTGAACAAACAGTATGACCCAAATATAGGAACAGGACACAATAATTGGAACACCATCTAGCAAACTTTGTAAGTTGAATGAGACAACTAATTAGTTCCAGTGCTCATAAAATAAATCAAACACAACAGGGACTTACAGTGAGTTATGCACAGATCAGTGCTCTACAGAAGAACTATTTAGTTCAAGTGCTCAATAAATTTGAAAAGATTCTATATTTCAGCAAAGATTTAAGGGATAAAAGCTTTCACGGCAAAAACATCATGCTTTGTTTTGAACTGTTATCGACAGAGGACAAGTTAATTTCGTAAGTGCCGCATTGCAACCGAAATAACAACGCCATCGCCTCATCTAATTCATCTAAGGAATGAACCTATGATTCAGTTGAAATTGAAACTGAAAGAGTGAAGAAAGGGGACTAATTCACCTTCTTCTCCATACCCTTCTTCACCTTCTCCTTCGGAGTCTTGAGCCCCACCTACTCGGAACCCTAATCCAGAACCCTAACCTCGCCGGAGATGATAGTAGGACGTTCATTAGAGAGGGACAGTGGTGGAGAAAAATCGTACTCACATTGTGCTCCGGCGACAAGGACGAGGACGTGGTGGCGCCGGCCATGGTCTTCTTGGCCACGACACCGGAGCCGGAGTGCATCTCCCCCTGCACGATGGCTCTCAGCGCGCGCTCGGAGGCGGAGGGGATCTCCCGGCCCGCGCTGGCCTCAGGCGCCACCTCGACGCCGGGTCCCCGGGTGAACTTCCCGGATGCGTCCCGCTTTTGTCGACCGGCATGTGCTGACTGGCCATGGTTCTTCCCAACCTTGCCCATCTTCGAGATGGAGGCGGAAGCAGCAGCGGCGAAACCCTAACTGGCGGCGGCGAGAGGCGAGTGGAACGGGGAGGAGAAGGACTCAGTTGGAACTTGTGTGCACGGATGGGACGAGAGGAGCCGACGAGGTCCCACTTGTCACTGATAGCAGCAAAGTATGTTTCCATGTCAAGAACACGTAAAACAATCGACGGCTCCACATGCCAGTGACTCAATTCAAAATCATTCCATGAATTTTAAAAACTTCTACATAGATTAATATTTTCAAAAAAATGAACCAAAATTGGTGCAGTTCCTCACGAATGTAACAGATCCCTATACCAAAATTCGCATTAAAATTAAAATTATTTTGGGAGATACAAAAATAATAAATTTAAAATGTTTTTTGAATTAATTTGACTATTTTTATTTCAAAAAATATACTGAATTGTGAACTCAAATTTGTTGTGGAGAGGTTTCAAACCATCCCTAACATGCTTATATTTTTAGATATTTTTTTAGATTTCGAAAAAAAATTGTATTCTAAAGGGACATCGAGCTACATGTGATGTGAAACTTGAACACAAGCATCCGACGAGATGAATCAAATCAAATGTAAACATTTGCAAATTAGTTACCAAAAATTGTGCTTGTGTCTATGAACAAGGTAAGTCATTACACAAAAAATTAGAACAAATTTCGTTTCGATTGCGAATTTAGAAAATATTTGAGAAAATCAAAAAGTCACTACTAAATGGTTTTCATTATTAATGTATAATGGAACTTTGAAAGCTAAATGGAATGTGTTTAGTTGGTAGAGAGTGCTTTTGAAAGTTTGTAGGGAAAAATCAACTCATTTGGAGTTCGGAAGACGAAGAAAAACAAGTTTGAAATTATAAATACGAATCAAAAACAAAAACAGTGGAATTCCATGAACTCAGCGAAGAACATAACGTTAGGGTGGGCGCCGACACGTGGGCCCCACATGTCGGAGACTGATGCAGCGGGGGTGGCCGGGTGAGGTGGCAGGGGTGGCCTGGTGACGTGGCGTCCAAGGAAGAAGTGCAAAAATAATTAAGGATCATAGAATTTCACAAGAACATGTGTAGCTTAATGGTTTGTCTGGTTTAAAGATACCTTGAGGTCTTGAGTTCAAATCTCCAATCTCCTCTTTGTTTCTTTTTTTATTTTATCATTTTTTTCCATCCTCTTTTTTCTTTTTTAAAATTTTTTTGAACTTCTGTGCACGGATGGGACGAGAGGAGCCGACGAGGTCCCACTTGTCATTGATAGCAGCAAAGTACGTTTCCATGTCAAGAACACGTAAAACAATCGATGACCCCACATGCTAGTGACTCAATTTAAAATCATTCCATGAATTTTAAAACTTGTACATAGATTAATATTTTCAAAAAAATGAACCAAAATTGGTGCGGTTCCTCAGGAATGTAACATATCCCTGTACCTAAATTCGTATTGAAATTAAAAGTATTTTGGGATATACAAAAATAATAAATTTAAAATGTTTTTTGAATTAATTTGACTATTTTTATTTCAAAAAATATAATGAATCTTGAACTCAAATTTCTTGTGGAGAGGTTTCAAACCATCCCTAACATGCTTATATTTTTAGATATTTTTTTTTAGATTTCGACAAAAAAATTTGTATTCTAAAGGGACACCGAGCTACATGTGATATGATACTTGAACACAAGCATCCAATGAGATGAATCAAATCACACGTAAACATTTGCAAATTAGTTACCAAAAATTGTGCTTGTGTCTATGAACAAGGTAAATCATTACACAAAAAATTAGGTTAAAAATCGTTTCGATTGCGAGTTTAGAAAATATTTGGGAAAATGAAAAAGTCACCACTAAATGCTTTTCATTATTTATGTATAATGTAACTTTGAAAGCTAAATGAAATGTGTTTAGTTGGTAGAGAGTGCTTTTAAAAGTTTGTAGGAAAAAAACCAACTCATTTGGAGTTCGAAAGATGAAGAAAAACAAGTTTGAAATTTTAAATACGAATCAAAAACAAAAACAGTGGAATTTCATGAACTCAGCGAAGAACATAACGTTAGGGTGGGCGCTGACACGTGGGCCCCACATGTCGGAGACTGATGCGTCGCACGCTCCCGCCTCCCGATTGGGCCCACTATTCGTTTGGGTCAAAAAAATTTCCTGAAATCAGCCCAATGCGGCCCGAATGACAAGAAACCTTCCTGGCGCGGGAGGCAACACAGATAGTACCACCTCGCCTTCCCAAGTGAATGCTACACAACTTATATAGCAAGGCTTGCGCACTGGATTGAAATTACCCACACATTCCTTCAGTGGCCAAGTGATTCTGTGTAGCCAACTTATTATTTGGGTTCCTAGCGGGACGAGCTCGACAGTGTTCCCCATTAGGTTGAGCCCAAAAAAAAGGTGGCACCTGGCACTGTTGGCCCTTTTTTATTTTGACATTTTTGTTCACTTCTACAAACCCTTTCGTGCGCCAGAAAATGTTCCTTGTGACAGATATTATCATCCATACAAGAAACTCAACAGCAAGGCATGTATACATGTCAAAATTCTCAAGTTGCAGCAGCTGAAAGGTACCATATCAGAAAACATATGGCTGCACCAAAAATTTCTTGTGGGCGGGAGTTTAGTCCCACCTCGTTTGTCTAACTTGTGCAACACCTGCTTAAAATTTTAGCTTCGTCCGAGTGTTTTTTAGCTTCGTCCGAGTGCTTTTATTGAGTACCATGATCCATTCGAATGCTTTATAATTGGTCTGACCAGGTTAATGACCCAATCCTTGTTAAATCTTATCTTGGTTCAGTTAGAGTTGAACACTCGATACAGCAAGCACTCCATGAAAAAAAACCACAAACAATGAAAATTATGAAGAGAACAAAAATTACTATATAACCACAAAACCTGAACATTGTTCTGTCATACAATGTGATCTACAAACCCTAACTTTCTTTCGCCAGAAAATGATCCATGTGACAGATTATCATCCATACAAGAAACTCAACAGCCAAGACATGTATACATGTAAAAATTCTCAAGTTGCAGCAGCTGAAAGGTACCATATCAGAAAACATATGGCTGCACCACAAATTTCCAGAACTGAAACTGAATAGTTGAAAATCATAATTTATAAATTGTCATGCTTCTGTCTCACAAGACCAAGGAAATTTATGACAGATAACTCAATAGCCAAGGCATCCAGAGGAACTACTGCTGCTACATCTAGAGGAAGAGACAGCGTCCAGAGGCCAACGCGTAGCGGCAGCAACAATGCCGAGTTAGGCTGACGATGACGAAGAAGACTTCCCTACTGACTGCAACGGGTTGGTGGGTGAGAGCTCCATACATTGATGTTTTTATCTAATTTACAAATTCATCTATTTCTTATTTTTATTTTTGCATTTTACTCTGTACCATGTATGAACTATCAATTTATTCTTCAAATTTGAGGTAATATCTCAATTTGCATTAAAATTATGTGATTAGAATATATAGATGCATAGGAATGGACTTTACTGTTATCATGGGTCTCCAAAACACCCAATTCTTCACTGATAATCAGTTTGCCAACTGTATCAATGAAGCAAATCCCTCTGATGCACCGGATTGGAGCACCAAACCCTTTTCCCAGTCTATTGTTGCCTCTTTGACAGGTTCCTCCAAGGTACACAAGATACCCAGAGCTCAAAACCAGATGGCAGACTCAGTTGCTACAAGTGTCTTTCCACATTATGCAGTAATCTTATACATTCTCATAGGTGCCCTCTTTTGTGTCCACTCCAGCTTGTAACCATTAACATTGTAATGGTTTTAACAGCTTCATGCTGTTAGTTATGAATGAAGAGTCAGCTTGTAACCATTAACATTATCGTGAAATGTTTCTTGTCAACAAAAAAAACCATGGATAGGCAACTTGGGTACAGTAGAAGAAGGGACATGCTCACATAGTATGTTAACTTACATGGTTTGTTAACTTGACATGGTATGTTAATTTGACGGTGTGCTGCCTACGGTGTGTCGCCTATCTGTGGCATGGTACCCAAAACAATGATATGTTATGGTATGTTAACTTGACATGGTACGTTAACCTGACGACACACTAACTACAATGTGACGCCTATCTGTGGCAAGGTAGCTTAAACACTGATATGTTAACTTGCCGATGATATGTTATCCATACATTACATGTTAACTTAACGACGGTATGTTAACGTTCCTTTTGCACTCTCAATCAACAACAAATGCAGACAAGTTACTGGACCAACGATGCCCACACAACTACTTGAAACACCTAGCAGACAATACTAACATATGGCCGCACCAAAATTTTTAGCTAACTTGTGCAACGCCTGCTTAAAATTTTAGCATTGTCCGAGTGCTTTTAGCTTCGTCTGAGTGCTTTTAGCTTCGTCCGAGTGCTTTTATTAAGTACCATATAACCACAGCACGTGAACATTGTTCTGTCATACAATGTGATCTAACACTAAACTGATAACAACACAGGACACCTATAATACAGAATTCATCTCTCCAATCAACATGCAAAGGCAGACAGACAGACAAGTATTGCGGCAGGATCACCCAACTAGATCAACTAATCAAGTGCAATTATCAGTTTCTCGATTTGAGAGGCCAGGTCATCATGAAGCGGTTTCCCAGAGGTACCTCCACACCCAATTGGCATGTACTCGAACACCTTTGATATGAGCCAAGAACATATCTCTCACCAGCCCCCACAAACTCAACTGCTGGTTTCATGAAGCCAAACAAGAACCCACAGGTACATGAGAAAGAGAACTTTTGGTTTCATGAAGCCAAACAAGAACCCACAGGTACAGGAGAAAGAAAAGTCATATACAGGGATCTAGAATTTTGTTGGAATATATACCTTTGCCAAATCATTTATCCAACACATCCTCAGGGAGCATTTTATCCTACAAATGAAGAGGGACATTAGCAAAAAGTACACATGGCTCACAGACAACCAATTTTTGACTTTGATCACAATTACTCTTAGCTTACCTCATCTCTCAAGTTGCATGTTCGCCGATTGTGACCCCGATCTTTACATAGGGTACATTTCCTGTCAGATTTATCTGAACTTGACTTCAACTATTTCTTCGGGGCCCCTCTGCCAAGCACACATATAGGATCTAATACATTACAACACTCCACAGAATCGACATCCAGGGCTTGTGGGAGCACAAGACCAAACGTCTTGCGTCCACCCTCTTCTCTATTTCGATGGATCATAGCAGCTTCCTCTTCAAGAACGTGTTTGAGCCGTTCAAATGCTTCTTGTGATTAAGCTGCTGCAAAGGCTGTCATTTCACTCATATTGTGTAGGTCATTGTACCTCTGTACACTATCAGAATAGTCATACATTGTGCTCTTCCTTGTAGGAGGAAATCCACACTTGGCACCCATCGTCCACCTTTCCACAACACAGCAATCTGGAAGCTTACTTTCTTCGCGAAAGCCCAACACAAAGAAGATGTGTGAGCATGGGGTTCCAAGGGACTGTAACTTTAGACAAGAACATGAAATTTCCTTGACCTTGTCCTCAACAACACATATGTCACATTTCACAAAGTATCGTTTTTCTCCCTTATCAACCCTTGCAACTTTATACTCAACAATGTTATAGCCATCCATTTCCTCAATCAAATAACACTTCTCGGCTACTTTCAGACTGTACAGCACATCATCATAAAAAACACTTGTTGTGAACCTTTTTGTAGCCTCATGCACAAAAATTGAAGCATCTGGTTCCAAGCATGGCTTGTAATTGGATACAAAATCCAGATTCGCTTCTCTAGTGCGCAGCTTTACAACACAATTGTCAAAGTGTTGAAACAGCTCTAGCAGTGTTATTTTCCGATCTAGATTAAACTGGATCCTAGAGTGTAGGCTCTCGCTACACTGGTTGCTCCTTAGTCCTAAATAGCGCTTACTAGCATGATACGCAGCACACCAGGATTCCCTCCTCTCATACATCTGATATAGCCACGAGTTCTCATCTGTGACATCATGCTTACTCAAGAAAACCATCCATTTCAACTCAATCTCTTCTATATAGCAACGATCATAAAGAAAGCACCTAATCCCTTCTTTCACATCGTCGTCCTTAATATTACTCACAATGTTATTCTCAATATGCCATCCGCATAGCCTATGCGATGCATTCGGCCACACAATACTGATTGCATTTTGCATAGCAAGGTCTCCGTCGGTGATCACAGATACTGGATGTTTCTGAGACATGGCTTTAGTGAATGCACTAAGCAGCCACACATAGGACTGAGTATCCTCATGAGTAATAATTCCACAAGCAAAAAGAACTGTGCTTTTATGATGATTCACCCCAACAAAAGAAACAAGAGGCAGGTTGTATTTATTGGTTTTGTATATGCCATCAAATACGACGACGTCACCAAATGCTCTATAATCCATCTTAGATTGAAAGTCGCACCAAAGCACTCCCGTCAGATGCCCTCCCCCATCTCTCTTGCGGTCGTAATGGAAGTCTGGATCTCTGTGTTTTTGAGCTATCAAGTAATTCATGATTGTTTGAGCATCACCGGCGGAGAGCGTCTGCAACTTATTGCGATGGCAGAAATTGTAAAGGTCCCTTACTGTAAATCCAACCTTATCATAACCACCATACCGCTTCAGCATATTGTCTATGATCTGGTGTTTGCGGATTCTAGAAACCTGCATATGCACAATCTCTGCTTTCTGCTCATCACTAATTTTTCTGTGAGAACGCAGGAAACAAGAAAGGTCTGGTTGAATCATCAGATGGTTGTGTTCGTCGATGAAATCCTTCACATACCACTGCTCTGTGTTATAATCCAATGCAATCACAAATTTAGCACGGCATCCACTGCGAGTGATATTCCGCGACCTTCGCAACTTGATCTCCCTCATCAGGTGCTTCTCTGCGCGGAAACCTTGATTGCTGCAAACAAACTTGTGAAGGTTCCTCTCATTGTGGTCCGTGTCCCACTCGCAGTAATCCTTCCTCACACTAAATCCTTTCTCATAAGCGTACTCGTTATAAAACTCAAATCCTTCATCCTCACTATTAAACATCTTCATAACTATTTCATTGTAGTCCGGCAAAGAATTATCATTGGACATTTCCGCCTGGAAAGAAAAGAATTAAGAGAAAGTGTTGCTGCCTGCAGGAGTTCATAAATTCAGAGTATGAATTCAACAACTAATTTGGCAGCTACTGAATATAACTAGCAACCTTCCATTCCTATACTAGCTGGGCAAACAAAACAATTATCATACAGACATCGGTAGCCAAACACCTATGAAATCAGAGCTCACACTAACAGAATCATTGCCAATTTTTGTGTCGAGGTATAATACTCAAAATCACCACCAATTATTGCGAATCAAGAATCACTAGTATATCACACACTTATCTACGAAAAATCCCACTGAATTATCATGTACAGAGATGAATTACCAGTACATCTACAAGATCTAGTAAAGGAATCAAGAACTACTGCATCTACAAGGGGGTGCCTACAGTAGATCAATAACTAGAAATCAAGAAATACTACATCGACAAGGTTCTTCTTCATGAATCAAGAAATCCTAAAAAGCACGGGAGAGGTGAGGAGAAAGGCGTGGTTGCTTGACTCACCGGCGAGAAGAACAGGGTCCGATGGGGATGGGCACTTGAGGGAAGAAGACTGTGTCGGCGTCGTCGTGCCGACCTGCCTTGCCGCCGGGGCTCGTCGTCGGGAGAGGCAGGGAGAAGTCGCCGGCGTCCGGAGGCGGCGGCGCGGCAGGGCCACCGGTGCGACACCTTGCGAGGGCGCCGGCGGCAGCTGGAGGGAGGGAGAGATGAGGGTTGTGTTGGCTACGGAGCAGGGAGGCGTGAGGGAGGGCCGCCGTTCGGGATCCTCGCCGGAGGAGCTGTCGCCGCAGTCTAGGGCGTTCGCCTCTGGTTCGCCTCTCGGTTCGCGTGCTACGTGAGCGTCGACTGAGGGGCAGACGTGGGTAGGGGGCGCAGTTTTGGGGGGCGACCTACAAACGCGAAATGACCAAAATACCCTTTGCGGTAGAAAAAAACTTTTGGTGGAGGAAATGGGAGGAAATTCCAAGCACCATAACATCACTCTCTGAAAAATTCAAGCATACAGTAATAAGATACATAAAAACAAATATGATGATGAATATTTAATGTGAAATTTTAAATATCTTTCCTGTTCAAGGCAAGTATTGCACAGCCAGAATATTTATTTGCCGTCATAAACAGTTACATGTCACGCGTCCGTGTAGCTAGCCCTATACTCTGCCCTGCCATTGCCCCTCAACTCTGATGGGCTCTCTGCTTGTTGATGTGTACATGCGCCGTTCCTCTGCAGCCGAACTGGGAGATTGATCTTAATGCTGATGGTTGCAGGACTGGATGGTTGGGCTTCAACAACTGACCTAGTTTGCGTCATCACCTTTGGAAAACCTTCAGCTGCTTGCCGTTCATGAGATCGTATTAAGAAGTTGAAAGAAGAAATCAGCTAGGATTTGACCAGAGGAATTCAGTGCTTCCATCGGATCGTCGTCCATTGTCCACGTCTTCCAGCAAAGGCAATGGGGGCACCCCGTGATGGACTTTTCATCTGCCTTCACATGTGTTACAGCTTCAGTTTTCAACTTTATATTTCACTTGATTGTTCGATTGATTTCGAGATCATACTGTTCCGGTTTGGATCTTTAATTTACTGGCCCTGTGCAGCAATTAGCTAATATGATCACAGCATGATCAAACGGCCAGAGTTAAATCACTACTGTAAATCTTTAATTGGAAGCACAATTCATAAGGTAAAAGTTTTTTCTCCAGGAGATCGTGTGCTAAGCAAAGGCTTGAATGCCCAACTGCATGACTTCACTGTCACACGTCGAGCTCAAACCTTTAGTGCAGGGTACGCCTTTGATTACACATCCACACGTATGTTGGTGTGACAATAATCTAAGCTCCGAGTTGCTGCACGACAGAAGCAGAGATGCACGGTTGGCAAGATTTGCTTCCCGGCTAAGGTCTCTAGCTTAAGGAGATGGAATGACAGTAACGCCAACAACGGTTGAATGAACGAATGCCAACTGCTGAACTGCAGGGCTTCATTGTCACATAATGGATATCAGCCCATCGGTCAGTACGCACGTCCAAGTCTAGAACTCAATGTTTCACAGGTATTCATCAAGTTTCTTGGTTGTTTGTTTCATGGTGCCGGTTCAACATCATGAGAGAAGACATAGCTTCAGATATTCTTGCATGCAAATGGACCTTCATAAATCATTTGCATGTTGCAAGACAACATCTCGGCATATATGGAAAGTAGTTTGCCCATCTCTATCCACATCATCATTGCGCATGGTTCTGATCTCTGCAGCTAGAGCTCTCGACATTACCCAATGCAAAAGTCAGGTGATTTTTTTAAGATAAGAAATAGAAGCCTTATTTACCTAGCAAGTAGTGCTTCCTATGTATAATTCCAGAGCCTTGCAACGAGCAGTGTAGATGGACCCGCCGGCCAGGGCTGCGGGCAGTAGGTAGTTCGACGTTCCTTTCGATCAGCTGAACCCAGCAGGTATAATTGTGGTCCTAAACAGTGCCCGTGATTACTTAGCCGTGCGTGCAAGAGGATTACTGATCCGGGGGCACATTCTGTATGTATCTGCTCGGAACCCCGCTTCAATTCAATGCTTGCAAAACGTGTTGTCTGAATATTTTGATGATTTTGGTGCGCATCCTAAACTTAAATTTAGATGTGCGGTCGATTTCAAATCATTTTGGTATGCCTTTTAAATGGTCAGTAAACGGAAGGCTATATCTAAGCATGAGAAATTATATTTTGTTCGCGTAGTTCAGCATTGGGATCGAATTAGCTATTTTGCTGTGTATGTATTGTCGTCGAAAGCAAATGTACACAGATGACACTTTGTGAAACCCCAACGTCCATTGGCAATTTCTATGTCAAAACAAAAGTTCAGTTTCGTTACCCAACCAGTAGATCAAACAATATAAGACTGACTAAACGCAAACGCAGCTGCTCTGCATCACAAACAGTTGTTTCTGGACTTGTTGCCTTCGGCGGCTGGCCAAAAATCTTTGGATATCGTGATGATGACAGAACTGTGATGATTGTTCCCGTGATATCGTTCACAGTGATGGGATTCAGAAACGTCTGGCAAATTCGTCCGAAGAAGGTACCTGATGTACGGGTTCCATCACCCATGGATCCCACAGAAGATTTGGTCCTCAATTTTCTCTTTTTTTATTCTTTTCAGGTCACCAAACGATCTATAGCCTATTCATTCTGAAAAATCATTTTTTACACTACGACGGCTGGCACTGTAGTCAATGATATTTCTGAATATTCAGCTCTGGGTGGTTCGCTCCGGATTAAATTCAGGTTCAAATTAAACTATGGTTGGTGTAGCCAGATGAGGATATGCACCTTTTGTCACTGTAACATCAACCTACTGACTACTCACTACTGTGTGTATACGAAAGTTAGGAAACATGCACGCACTCTAGAAGAAATGGTGAGACAGGTACAACCGTTGAGGATTAGATGCAAATGATCCAACCGGACAGTATTTTGTTATAGGAACCATGCCCAATGCGTTGGAGAACAGCTTTCGTAGAAACTCGAAGTAGGTTACAGATTGAGCAGACGACAAAGAAACTGAAGAATCTTTTAGCAAACATACCAGTTGTTAAACTAGGGGTTGTTACTGTGCCTAAAATCACACTCCAAGACATCTTAATTAAAGCCCATCTTTAATAGACGAATCCTGGGTTCATTCCCCGCGCGGGTAGCGGGTCCACGTCGCTCGTTATCTCGCGAGCCGTTGGATCCGCCCACTTCATGATGTTCACCGTCCGATTGCGGTTCTAATCGGATCTCAGGTCTCAACCCATTAAGCCGTCACCCGGGAGTGTGCGAATCGTCGCGAATCCAGCCGTGGCCTCGTCTCTCCGCCTGTCGCGCCACCGCTCTGCCTGCCGCGCCTCCCTCCTCCTCCAGCCCGACCCGCACTGTTGGCCGCACTGGCTGACGCCCGCGGAGCGCCCATCCGGCACTGGCTGGCCGCTTCGCCGCCCCCGACCAACCGCGGTCCAGTTGCTTCCCGTCTCAATCCGCGCCGCCCACGACAGCGCCGCAGCGCACACTTTCCTCACCGCCGGGCACGCCTTGACTCCTCGACCTCCCCAACCTCCGGTCAGCGGCGCGCATCTCCCTCGATGTTGCGTCTGAGTCCTCAAGCCGTCGCTCACCTCCGTCACCCGAGATGCGCTAGGTGGGACACCTCATCCCCACTGGCAGCAGCCTGGTTGTAGCGTTGAATTCCCCACTGCCGCTTGCCGACCCGCCCCTATCGAGGGCGTCACCATCATGTCCTCGGTGTTCATTGTCTCCATCTTCGTCCGCACAAATCTCCGATGTTTGTTGTCAGGAGTCAGGACGACATCTTGCGGCTGCAGCAGAACGGAAGCTAGATGTACCACGTTTTTATGCTCCAAGGCTTCAAGCTCCATCAAACACTATCTCCCCTAATTGAAGAGAACAACTCCATCAGCCATCATGGTGTGCAATGCATGCTACGGAGTACGTTACAGCATGGGCTTTCTAATTTACACACGCATTTACAATGTATAACTATTTTGTTCAAAATTATTTCAGATTTCCTATAAAGGCATTGTAACACACAAGATTATTTTTATTTATAGGTTTATCAAGTCAACAAGATATCAGCACTGACATGCTTTTGATCAGAGCGACCCTTTGCCCAGTTAGGAGGGCAGCGAATGGAGCTAACTATACTTTGTTGCAAGGCAAGGTGGTGAATAGATTACGCATGACATCAACAGATGAATCCCGTTGTTTGAAAGTTGGGTCCATTAGTTTTTGAAGCCAACTCCTATTGACAAATATAAGGACACACAGTACTCATGATTCTGTATGTCCAGAGAAATTTTTTCAACAATGTTTTTATTTCTCCTTAGACATACATTTTCTCAAATTTAAAAAACAACTACTGTAAAAAATTGAAAAACTGCAAGTATAGCATTTAATTATTGTCTTCAATCTGAAACTAAACAACTGGAGAGATACTGCGTGTTCTTTTGTCAGAAAAGCTTCAGCTGTTACCAAACATATTAACACCTCCACTAACCAATATTTTTTTATTTGAATATAACAACATGTATGTTGCTCCAATGCTAAAAAAAGCTACTTATTTGAGTTACAAACTGTGTTTTCAGATATTACAATCATAAGATCTGATCAAAATTTAACTGACTCTCTGTACATTGTTTGTTTTACACTCTACGACTAAGGCAATAGATTCTCTTAGGCTTCTCCGAAGACTTGGTGAGAACAATTTTTACATCAAGAACATAAAACTGATGAGTTGTGACTGCTCTTTACAGGAACTGATGGAACGATGAGCAGATTGTCTATGTCTTTCTGCGCCAAAGGTAGTGTTGGAAGAAGGCCACTGAGAACAAGTAGTAGAGCAGCTTTGCCATGAATGGGGCAACATTGTGCCGTGGACTCATGGTAATGTTCAATCTCAACTTCAGATTGCATTTCACTACCTTTATATAAGAGCTGCCCACACAGATTAACTACAAGAATTTGTCCTTATGCATTTCTTTTGTCCGTGTCGAAAAACATGTTCAGTTGATGCATATATGTTAAAATTAGCTATGAGTAGTAAGTTTGAGGCTGCAGGTACTGATGAGAAAGTACAAGGTATGGATTTCCAGAAGAGAATCCAACAACTAAAAGCTCTTTTTCTGCAAATGTACTGTTAGCAGCTTCATGGCAACACTACTAACAGGTAGCAATCAGGTATGATATCTCCGTACACATGCACAAGCAACAAAATCAAATTTCCATGGATTTAGATGATGTTCCATAAGCAACATATTGAGTTATTGACATTGTCCAGAATTCATATATACAACAAATTCCTAGGTTCGACAATAAGCTTTGTATATAATAATACTTCTACCATAAAACTTCCTGTAAATTGAATGATCTTTATGTAAATCCACATTAAGTCAGTACATGATCACATTTAAATTGTTATATCTTATGCAACAGCTAATGAGTGAAACTACAAATGTGAATTTTGCAGAGGTAGAAGGAGCGTTACATTTTACAAATTTATTAATATATTCTATTTAAAAGAACAGACAGAAATCTGCAAGTAATCATGGAAGTGCTGACTGCAGCAGCAATATCACACTTTTATTTACCTGCTCGAATTAGTGTACTCCTTATATATAAATTCTCACAATCATCTCTTAATGCCATAACGTCTCTCATTTCTACCAGATTGAGGATGGAAAGAAGCAAATCCGACTGAGACATCCACAAATAGAAAAACTCTGAAGGCGATGAAGCTAACCCAGCTGGACAACACATAAATAAAGTTTAACCATTCCAAGATTAATTATCCTTCATATTGAGAATTACCAAGGCCTTCTTTGTAACTCTGCCACAATCTGAAATTTTTTAACTGTATGTTCTGAGTTTTGATAGATCCACAGAATTTTCTGTTTTGACAATTTGCTACATGAAAGTAGAAGAATGAGTCATTTACTTCCTCCATCACTCTAATTTTCTTCCGAATTATGTTAGATTAGAAGCACATCATATTATTTTGCTTAAAATAGGTGTGTTTATTATGTATGCCTGACCCATTTCCTTTAGTGTCGACCAACATGATAAAGATTAGAGAGCACCTGACTCTCCAAAAAGATGATTACTTGATACTTGATAGATGGTGAATAATAACACCTTGTTTCCCATCGGAACAGACCATCTATTATTAACTTCTAAATGTATACTTTATATAGTATAATCCAAGTTCAATATGTTGAGCAAGAAACACTGGTCCAATCCAAATTGGTGCGGCAACGCCGCAACCACAGTTTCTAGTCTATTCACGGGCAAGCTCCATGAGCTACGGCGGATTGAAGGGCCCAATTTTCCCTTTCATTCAGCTGTCCAATCGTGTCACAGCATGACGCATTGACGCTAACGACACTGGGTTCGAGGAGTTCCCCGATTTGCTACTGTTCGCTCGTCATCGGCTGACACTGTCTGATTATCCCGTTCTTCCGAGACCACTCTGCTGTGTCGTCTTCGGGATCTGTCCAGACACACACATCACAGGAAGAATCTTGGCCTTGCACTGTGCTGACACAGTGAACACACCTGCTCCCAGATTCTTCAGGCTTCATGGACGACCCTCATTCGTTGACCACCCTTCGACTCTTTTTTTCTGCATCTCCGAGACCTGTGTAGAAATCGACCGGTACGCATCATGGACGACGGGCGTCGGCGGCTTGTGGTTTCGGCAGGCTTAGCAGCCTCCGGAAGAACACAGAGACGCCGCCGGCCGGGGACCCCTCCCTGCTCCCGTATCATGAAGCCTAGAAGAGACAACAGAGCAGAGATACGTTGGGTCGGCCGTCCGATCGGAGATCCGACGGATGTTTTGTTTGGGGTTGGTTGGTCATCGCTTGATCAGCGGACGCCGTCGAGGGGTTATTGCTGCTGTTTCAGGGATGGTGACTGATCCTTCACCGAATGATGATGATTGGTGCCTTGATGAAGTATCATATCGCTCTCGTGTACTGCTCGAGAGGCCTAGCTATAGCTAGCAGAGATATCCCCTCGACCCCTCCTCATATCAATCACTAGAGACAGCCCGTTGGTTTGGACTTTGGCTAGAATTCCGTAGCAAGCACTTCAGTACGTTGTTGCGGTGACCATACATTGAATAGTATCACTATTACTAAGACAGGCGATGATAGTGCATCACAGCCGGTCCCTAAGCTGATAGGCTGATAGCCGGTTCCCCATACGGCGGTGACCTATCGCCGCCGACCCAGCGGTGATGCATGGATTGGGGCTAGATATGATGGTGTTATAGTAGGGCTAGTTTGGTAACCTGGCTGCCACAGCCAGGCTAATGAGTCAGGCTTGAGTCAGATGGGTCAGACTCACGAGATGTAAAGATTTTGATCAGTAAAATTGCAGTCCGTAGTACCGGCGGCTGGGCTGAGATAGTGTTTGCTGAGCTGAATGTAACTGATAGGGATACCTTGCACATGAGCTAAGATATGCTTACCCTACCTCTCCTCTCCCAACTCGCCTCCCTCCTCCAGCGTCGCCACTGGCAAGGCTCTTCTTCGCGTGTGCGCGCTCCTCCACACGGCATGGGGGCTGCCGGCATCTCGCCCCCTTCCCCGCGTTGTGCTCCTCTGCGGCCGCCGAACATCTGGCATCATCACGGCCGTTCTCAGCTTGCCCCCTTTCCGCCCTCGTGCGACTGCTGTTGGGAGAGAATCCCAGACACATTAAAGAGATGAAACATACAACATATATGAATAAATGATCAAGCCCCCCCCCCCCTCTGGGCTTAATTTAGAGAGAGGAGGTGGTGGATGTTTATATTATTTCCAATAGCGGAGTCCATAAGCCCCGCAAACAAGCTCTTGGACCCTATTTTGAGCCTCTTTTATACACAAAGGGGTTCATCGTCTTAGCCCTTCACTGTGTGAAATGAACCCCCTCCTCCGATGTTTCACGCCATGCAGGCTGGCGGGCTGCTTTTGCACCCAGCCGACCAGGCCTGACAGGCGCCGTCCAGGCCACCAAACGGGGCTGTTTGCACCCCGTGGGCCTAGTCACACGGTGAGGCCGGCAAACAAACACGTTTGTAGTGTACTGACTTACTTCCTCCGTCTCTTATTGTTGGTCGCTAGGAAAGTGTGTCTGTGAGGGAAATCACTGTTCCCTAGCGACCAACAAAAATGGACAGGGGGAGTATGTACAATAGATGGGCCATATGCACACTTAGGCACTTTTGCATTTTAGCCCTTGAACTTTTTGCAAATGAAACTCAGTGTGTAAAGTACACGAAGTAGATTTGACTCTCTTCGGCAGATCTTCAGCAGTGTTGTGAGAGAAAATTATTATATTCAGATTTTTACAACTGATTTATTGTGAGGGAAAAATACTGGAGAAGAAGCCGAATAAAAGAAGCGAACGGAGCCAGTCGATCAACAGGTGGATGGAGAGAATTCAACTCTTAAGATAAGTTTTTGGTCACATATACATGTTGTTTTACATTCTGCTCAGTTCTCACCATCCACTCCTACTTAGTATGTTTTTTAGCACCATCTATTCCTATGTTAAGGAGTACTCCAGCTCATCACTATCCCGAGCTAGCGCGACACGTCCGCTCCCCTGTGGCTGCGGGGGTGTAAGATGAAGTCTCCGGTTCCCTAGGAGATGAGGTTGCTGTTTGGGTTGCATCTGCATTGCATATCCCGATCCTGTCGTATACGGAGATGCATCGATCGTCTGTCGATCGGATGGCGGCGATCCAATGACATCGGAGCGCTAGTACGGAGTACGTAGTAGAGTAGGCCGCGCGCCCACAAATCCGTTGCCGAGAGGACGGGAGCGCGCGTGAAGGCACGTGCGCCTGTTCCGCCCGCGCGCTCGCATGCATGGTCTCCTCCGATCCGACGACGACCACGCGAACGCGCTCGTAGCGCGTTGGCAAGGCTGCCGGTTGTGGCGCCTGCCGCCCGCGTTCGAGCCCCAGGCTCGTCCGGGTCGCACCGGGATTTATTCCCAGTTTCTCCAGAGCCACCCTGGGTAGATTAGGGTACACACGCGTGCGCGTTCAGTGGTACTGCCGTTTTCCGTGCACTGGTAGCTAGAGGCTTCCTAATTTCTCCTAGCGTGTGTTAGGACGCGCACACGTGTGGTGTGAGTGTGGTGTGTGTGGTTCAGTGCGTCCTGTTGTTGTACCCTCTCAAAAAAAAAATCCGACGACGACCACCATACCCAGCCGCATCATCCGGATCCGGCACAGCAGCGCTAGCAGCTTACGGAGAATGGAAGAGATAACCATCCATCGCAGACCGCCGCCGCCGCCGCAGCCTGCCGGCGGCCGAGCTCGTCGTCGAGCCACCCCCGGCCGGCTGCATGCGTTGCGGGAATCGCGGGCTGCCTGCCACGGCACATACACGTCGTCGTACTACGTCGTGATCGTTATATGCAGATGCGTGTGAAGAATCAAAGAATCTAAAGTTTGTTTTCGACCTTTGTTTCAGGCCGGGCCGGGGAACTCCGCGATCGAGCAAAGTACGTTAATTGTTTCCATTCCAATGCGAGATCGATCATACAGTATGCAACAACACGCGTCAAGTACTCGATCTGGAATTCGAATCGAAAAGGTTGTTAAAGTTGTGTCATGAACCCGGTTAGTTTCAGGGATTTCGATCGGGAACGGCGCAGCCATGCATGGATGACGCCGCGCTTAGCTAGCTCTAGCATCACGGAGTGCAGCTAGCCTGCTGCCTGCCTACCGACGACGACAGGACTATGGGTGTGTTTAGTTCACCAAAATTTTGGGAGGCCCTTTCAAGAGGTTTGTTTGGATTGTAGGGGTAAATGTTCACCCCAAGGTAAATGTTTTGCCCTTTTCATTTGCCTCTAATAATATTTACTCCTTAAGATATTTAGATTAAGGGGTAAATGTGGGGTAAATGTGGATGTGGATGTGAGAGAGAGGGCTGGAGTCCACCACAATTTTGCTCTAATTTGCTACTTTTTAGGGGTAAATAAAATTAGGGGGCAAAACATTTGCCCCACCACATTTGCCCCACATGTTTGGCACCTTAGGGGTAAATTTGCCCAATTTGCCTCATTTACCCCTCCATCCAAACACCCCTAAGGTCTATTAGAGGTAGTAAACATAGACTAATTATAAAATTAATTACACGAATGGACGAGAAATTCTGAGACGAATCCATTAAGTTTAATTAATCCGTCATTAGAAATTGTTTACTGTAGCATGACATTGTTAGATTCGTCTCGAAAATTAAAGTAGGGGTTGTGAAATGGGTTTTGTCACTAATCTACATTTAATATTCCTAATTAGTATTCGAAGTTTGATGTGACGGGTAGTTGGTGAAATTTTGGAGAAGTAAACAGGCCCGTACTACTCGTGACGGCAATTGCTGTGCTTGTGTTACGTTCCCAACAAGTACGTCATTATGATTGATGAATTCAGACCAATTACTATAACGAACCCAAAGCAGACATCTTTTTGGGGGCAAATAATTAACTTGCAGCGCTGTAGGAATCCCTTCCAAATGAAAGGAACGAAATCTTTCTCTTTAGCGAGAAAACGAATAAGTATGCATATGGTATGTAAACCTGGAGTGTTTAACCTTTAGATACCATAGAACGAAACATTTACCGCTGTTGGTTTTTCCCCCCTTTCAGGAAACAAAAACAAGACTACTATTGATTCACAACTCAACCGGTATGGATGATGATCACTAATTAATAGCTTCTTCGGTTTTCATGGCCTCAACGGATGACATCGATCATGGCCACAACGATAATATACAATCCAAGTATATAACTTGATGCTTCCAATTAGAAGTCCCAAAAATGTAATCATGCAGGCTACAAATAAATTAAGCCAAGATTTTTGTTACCGGACATATACAAGGAGGGAAAAGTCTACATCGTCACCCCCCCCTATGGGGTGTGGACTACATAACATAGTGAAAATACCGCTCATACATGCGGCCGCGGAGCCTCGCCCTGTTCGTCAGGCTGACGACCGGTGGCTGGTGTTGATTTGTTCTGAGAGAAAAGTACTGCTGGCTGGTGGCTGATTTGTTCTGAGAGGAAAGTACCGCTGGCTGGTGGCTGATAAGCCAGACGAACAGGGCGCCTATTCGAGTTCTGTGATTGGTACCATGCAGCTGTGGGACCCATGCTGCATGTGGTCAGATTCCCTTTGTCAACTAGTTCAAATTTTGAAACAAAAATCCAAAATCGAATCAAATTTTGAAAAAAAATATTTAAAAAATCTTGAAACAAGAAATCAAAATCGAAATATTGAAACATCAACATACCAAAACAAAAACGAATCAAAATCTTGGAAAAAAATCAAAATCTTGACAAAGATCCGTTTGACCGGATGTGATGGGCACCCACATGCATGATGGGGCCCACGCCACATGCAACCAATCAGGAAGCCGCAAATAAGCTCCGCGGCCGCTCCTACATGTGGTAATGCATTTCTGACTACATAACCCCCAACCTATGAAACAGTCTATATCACCCCTGAATTTTTCAAAAACAGTCAAATTATATAACTATGAAGAAAAGTATATATCTAAATCTACAGCAAAAAATATATACTAAAACATATATGTTCACTTGGTAGATCTACTCATTTGAAGTTCAACACAATTAGATTTTTCATTTTATGATTTTTCTATGATTTACTATGATTTTTCAAAACTGCTTTAGGGGGTAATTTGATTGATTTTGAAAAATTCAGAAGGAGATATAGACCATTTCATAAGTTACCAGTTATGTAGTCCACCTCTTACAAGTTAGGAGTTATGTAGTACACCTTCCATAATTAGAGGGGTGACGTAGAATTTTTCCATACAAGGAGGGTGTGCAGGGAAAATAAAGCCAAATCTAGCGATGAAAACGGACGGAAACGGGCGGGATAAACCCTTTCCCATTTCCGCTCCCGCATTTTATCACCGGAAACGGGGCCGGGTCGGAAACAGTCGGGAACGGGAGCGGGAGCAGGATAGGGATAAGCGGGTGTGCAGAAATGAACCAATGCGGACGGAAAATCAACGGAAACGGACGGGAACGGGGAACTTAAGTCGAGATAGCACACATCAGTGCCCCCTATCAAAGCACTAGTATTTACAGTTAACTCATAGAATATTATCACACAATAACACAAACTGATAAGTGATGACCACAAGTCCACACATTGATAACAACCACAAGTGACAAGTCCACAAACTCACTTAGTGACATAGTGCAACGGCATAACCTGACAAAGTGACAAGAGACAACTACAAGTCCACAAACTGATAGCAATCACAAGTGACAAGTCCACAGACTGACATACACATACTGATAACAACCACAACACATGATGACATGAAGACATTAAGTTCAACAGTAACTCCACGAATCAACAATTCATCATGACATCAACAAGTCTTCACAGCTCACCCTCTCCATTCATCTGGTCTGGATCACTTCCCATGTCCTCATCCTACATTTTTATGACATGTGTTCATGAGTGAATACTTATCACAACATTACAAGGTAAATACAAGCATATGATCATTCTTTTTTCAAGACATTATTGCGCTATGTATGTACTGTACTGAGCCAAACATATTACACATACCTCTTCATTCAGATTCAGTGGCCCACTAGGAGAGGGAGACATGGTTTCTGGAAGCGTCAGATCAGCCACAATTGATGGAATATATTTAGAATCTAAAAATTCAATGCAAGATACATGTATAGTAAACAGATAATTCATAGAGATGGTTGAAATGAACAACTCTAGTTGAGCAGCTACTTAGATCAATACCTTTTCTGGCTGCATTTAACCAATCCTTAGTGCATACCAATGCTTGTACCATCTCAGGATCAAGACGATTACGATAAGGATCAACAATTCGGCCAGCAGCACTAAATGCGGACTCCGAAGCAACGGTTGACACTTGTATGGACATCATATCTCGAGCAATTTGTGCAAGAACAGGATATTTCTCTGTATTGTTCTTCCAATATGCTAAGATATCAAATGGATTCTGCTGCAAAAGCTCATCTGCCATATATTTATCCAACTCATTTTCAACTGTATTGTTCTTCCAACCAGCTAAGAAGTTATCAAGTTCACTATCTTCATTTTCGAATAATGAATCTGCTTGGCTGCTATGTTCATTCACACTAGATGAAGGCCTAGAGCTTGCATAAAATTGATACAGCTTCTTTGAGACACTAATAAACTCTTCAACATGAACCTGATAATAATCACCATAAAATTTTCTCATGTAGAATTCCACAATCTTCTCCTTATACCTAGGATCAAGGAAGCACGCTACAGCAAGACTAGTACTAGAACATTCCCAATATTTGTCAAACTTTTCCCTCATAGAAATTGCCATAGCTCTAATGATCAAATCTTTACTAACACACCATTTATTAATCAACTCCTTAATCTCACAAAAACCTCTATAGAACAAATTAGTTGTTGGATAAGTAGTACCAGATAGTAGTTCAGTAAGATCATAAAATTTTTTCAAGCACTGAAAAACTGTAGCAGCCATGTTCCATTCATCATCAGAAGGAGAAATATCTTTATACTTACGACGATTTGAGGTCTTGAGCCTAATGAAAGCACGCTTGTAGTGCAAGGCATCTCTTAACATCATGTATGTAGAGTTCCACCTAGTCGAAACATCAAGTTGAATCCCTTTTGATGTATCCAAACCACACTCACTAGCACGTTTCATGAGTTCTTCCCATTGCAAAGGAGAGCCTTTCACTGTCAGTACAAGTGCTTTGATCTTTTCAAGTGCTTTGTTAATCACAGCCAAACCATCTCTTGCCACTAAATTAAGAATGTGGCATGCACATCTGATATGAAAAAATATGCCATCACAAACCAAAGAAGCACTGCTATTTTCCTTGAGATCATTAATTATATCACAACCACTAAGTTAGCTGCTGCATTGTCCAAAGTCAAGGCAAATAATTTCTTTTCAGCAAACCACTTAACCATGATCTCAGTAAATGACTCTGCTAACTTATGACCAGTGTGTCTTCCTTCTACATGAAAGAAACCAACAATTCTTTTTTTGAATATGCCACTGATCATCTATCCAATGCAAAGTGACACACATGTAACCCTTGTTCTGACATGATGTCCACATATGCATGGTAGCACTAAAGCGACAAGGAACAGTCTTCAAATATGCATATAACTTATCTTTTTCTTCATTGTATATATCCATTATATCCTTCCTAGCAGTGACTCGAGACTTGAATGTAAAGCTAGGGCGCAAAGACTTGATGAATTCAACAAAGTAGTCATGCTCGACAATATTAAAAGGATATTCGTGCATGATTACTGCCAAGTATAATTTTTTGAGACTAGTCTCATAATCATACCTGTAAGGCACAATGGCTGTAACATCTTTTCCATTGTCCTTCTCTGGTTTCAGTTGCAGCTGCCCTTTTACTTGTTTATGTTGTGACTTCAAATGGTTCCGAAATGCATTTGTTCCATAGTTAGACTCAGCTCTGTACTTCTGCTTGCATTTTGGGAAGTTGCAGTGCCCCCAAAGTTGCTCATACTTCTTGCCATCAACCTCTACTACTAAAGTACGCTTGGTGAAATACTTCCACACAATAGATGTGCATCTCTTCTTCCTCTTTCCTGACCCATTTGCCTCCTCTTCCTCAACCTCATCATCCTCGTCATCATCAATAGCAAGTATTTGTTGAGTACCTAAAGCACCTGGAGTTTGAGTCTGTGCGCCACTAGCATCTTGTTGTGTCTGTCCCTGTGTGCCACTATCAATGTCAGCTGATCGATTTGCACCATCACTTGCCACAGCAACCTTCACTACCGATGAAGATGGTGTAACACTGCCACTAGTACCTGCACCATCAATTGCTTTTATCTTTGATCCTGCCAAAGAATGAAATTTCAATGTTACTGCAATGCCTACTGATACTTGATATTCTCCTATCGTCCTTGAATCTCCTGCTGCTAGAAACTAGAAATAAAATGTAGTATTACTGCTACCATGTACCTGCAATGGATCCACTAGTGCTGCCTTTCACAGAAGTCGATGGGATTCGTGGTGGCGACGGCATGAAGCTTGACAAACCTAGGTGCTTCTCCGGCGGTGGCGGCAAGGAGCTAGAATCTCCTTGGCGCGACATCGCCTCCAGACCAGCCTGCACGGTCGCACTTGTAGGGCGGTAGGCTGGCAGAGGACGAGGTGGTCGGTGGGACGACGCAGCAACGGGCAGATTGACGACGGTAGTCGGCAGGGGACACGGCGGAATGGCGAATCGACACGCAGCGGCACGAGACACGGCGGATCGACGATGGTCGGTGGTCAGTAAATCGACAGGCTGTGTGGGCGGTGGTGGTGCGTGGTGCGGGCGGCGGCGGTGCGTGGATGCGTGGTGGCGTGGTGCGGGCCGCGGGTGTGAGCGCTGCGCGGTGCCGCTGTGCGCGCTGCGCCGCCTGGTGCGGTGCGGCGGTGCCTCGTGCCTGGCGGGTGGCGGCGGACACAGGAGTCTGCTGGCTTCTGGAGTTGGACCGAGAGGGGTGTGGTAGGGTTTAGATGTGGGCTGTTGGGCTGGGCCTTGAAGTGACATGGTGTTTCGCTGTTTTGGGCTTTGTCCGAGTTACAAGGATACGGGTCAAATACGGGATATTTCCGACTGCATACGGGGTCCCGATAATACGGGCGGGGTGGATGCTTCTCCGTTTCCGTCCCGCTCCCGAATAGCCCCATCCCGGAAGCCGCCCCGTTTCCGAATTTTTCCGAGAATGCGAAAACGGCCGGGTAAAATGTGGAAAACGGGTCGGGTCGGGGCGGGATTTAACCCGTCCGTTTTCAACGCTAGCCAGATCTCGATGGGACACTCAACGCCAACTCGCCTAGGCCTAACCTACGCCAACATTCCATATGGTTCAGTGATATTTTGTGTTCTGCAAGAGCACCGGTACATGGTTGTTGAGATCTATCGTCCTAATTTGTACACCTGCTTGTTTGCCATGCACAACACGCCTTCAGCCTAACACCCTTCGATTAAGCGATGAGTTTGACCTCACGCTAGTCATGCTTCAAACTACACGGATTGCAATAAGCACGACGAGGCAGGAGAGACGGGCGACGATGTCCGTACCCAGTGGCCGGAAACTACCTATATTTTCCCCCAAGATATAAACAATTGTTTTGAAAAGTTTAAAGCACTACTGCACCTTGTAGCGCGACAAAACATCAGTGATCGCACGAAATATAGATTTTCCCCACTTTATTTACGCTGTGCACGACCATGCATCACGTCGATGATTCGGTATAGAAAGTAAAAAAAAATGAGAAAATTAATGTGCATTATTGTAATATTTTAAATAATTCCATGACTACGTATAATCTTATTTGTTAAAACAACGTACTCTTAAATCTCCGCTTCAAGTGAAACATCAATGATATCTTATTACTGCAAAAACTTATGCATATATAGGAGTGTGCAGTAGTTCTTATATATCAATGATGATAGCTAGCTAGGCAGGGGAGGCTCAATTTTCTGAAATACTAAGGCCGGAAAAAGGATTCCTGATAATAAATGAAATCATGAGAAAAGATTGGAACCATCTATACCTATATAGGAGCACTCCACTAGACCCCGCTTAGTTGGTGAGATTTTTGGTGAAAGTGGTGAAATTTTTGCATTGAGAAACATGTTCTGTGAGAGGTGACACGGTCTGCAATGCGAAAATTTTGGGAACTTTTGGGGAATTTTTGCATAGCTCTGTTTCTCTTAACACGCAAATTATTCATGTCACCATCCACTATATGCCATGTCACAATCCACTAGACCATCTACTATTTATGTCTTCAACCAATTTTCTGTGACGACTAACGACTAATAACATGTTTTTGTGAGTAGCACGTCAAAATCTTTTCACAATATGTAGAAATACATATTGGATCAATCATTTAAGATTGATTTATCTTGACAAAATGAACATTCTTTCATGTATAAATATTTTATAATATTGTTTATAAAAGAATATTACTATGCAATTACTTTGGTATTTATACTCACATTTTACTTTAAAATTTTATTTAAAAAATTCTCACATCAACGCGCGAAGGTATCGCCTAGTGGTATAGAAAACTCGCCCCGCAGGGGTAGTCGTAGAGAAAACCCATCGATGAATGTTCAATTCAAACAAACCATGCATGCTAGCTGATGACTGATCGACTTGTGCGGAGACATATGTTGTTTAATAATATTTGACTTGTTCTTTACAAGCTTTTTCAGTCGCGTCAAAACTTCTTGACCGAAGAAAATGAGGGAGCGTCTAGAAGATTTCAGACTTTCAGATTTAAAACGCGAAGCTTGTATGTGGCTTCTACATAAGGTCTTGTTCAGTTCCCCAAAAGTTCTCAAAATTTTCGCATTGCAGACCGTATCACCTCTCACAGAACACATTTTTCAATGCAAAAATTTCATCACTTTCACCAAAAATTCACCAACTAAACAGGGCCTTAAGCCCCGCAAAATATGAAGACCAGTTTGCATTAGGGGTTTGAGCCAAGGGTTTTTTTCTCAACCGTAACCGACCCGGTTACCGTTGCAACCGGTCCGGCCCGGTTACGGTTCCTGCCGGTTACGAACCGGTCAAATTCAAAATTCAAATTTAAAAAAAATAAAAAAAAACATTCCTAAAAGTACTTTAAGTTGCGAAGAATCTAATGGTGGCAAAATTTTTCAAATAGTTTAGTATACTTTGCGGGCATTAGAAGTTCAACCGCCGGTTGAACTCCTAATGCCCGCAAAAAATACTAAATGCACTAATATTTGAAATTTTTTGACACTATTAGATTCTACGCACTTTAAAATATTTTAAAGATTTTTTGTTTTATTTTCTAATTTTTAAATTCAAATTTGAAAACACGTCAAATCCTTCATTAATTCGGTTTTTTTGTCAAACCGTCCGGTAACCGGTCAAACCGGACCGGTAAACCGGTGTACCGGCTGGTAAGCCGCTAGGAACCGATTGAACATGCGATTTGATTTGAAATTTGAATTTATCCTATTTTTACCGGTCAAACCGGTCCGGTAAACCGGAACCGGAGGCCGGCGGTTCGGCCCGGCCGTTCGGTAAGAAAAACCTTGGTCTGAGCTAGTTTTTGTGGCTTCTTGCAGCTCATCATTGCCTTATAATACGCATGCGACCATGAGCCAGGTCAGACACAGCGCTAGGGAGAATATATCGAAGAGAAAAAAAGAGAGAAAGGACACTATCCTCTGCAGGACTACAACATCGCTGAGGAAAGAAATCAGATAGAGAGGAAGAATGGAGGGCGAATGGGTTTGTAGTCCAACGGTAGGATGGTCCGATGGGACGCTACTCATCAGGGTTTAAATCTTGGTGCTCGTACCTTTGTTTGGATTTATTTGGGATCTTCCGGCGTTATGCATTAAGTGGTATAAGCGACGTTCCCGTCGACGACGAGGCGCCAGGGGTGACTTCGAGAATCTCCAGATCTGCCGATGCTCAGTCACTCAGAGGTGCTCATAGGGGTGTATTTCTTAAAAAAGAAAGGAGGACAAAAAGAAAAGAAGGGGATAAATAAATAGAAAGAAGAAAAGGAAGAAAAAGAAAGGGAAGTAGGAGAAAAATAAGAGGAAAAAACAAAGAAGAAAAAGAAAAATAAAGGTTCTATATATGGACATTTGACATCTTCCTTCTAGTCTAAAACGAAAAAATCGTTATGCTAAACGTTTTTCTAAAATTATTTCAGCAGTTGGTTCTAAGCTAGTTCATAGATCACACGTGTTCATAGGGGTGAGTGAGCATGCGTGTGTGAATGTCTGCGTTATACTGTGTAATTCTTAAAAAAAAGAAAGGAGGACAAAAAGAAAAGAAGGGAAGAAATAAATAGAAAGAAGAAAAAGAAGAAAAAGAAAAGGGAAGTAGGAGAAAAATAAGAGGAAAAAACAAAGAAGAAAAAGAAAAATAAAGGTTCTATATATGGACATTTGACATCTTCCTTCTAGTCTAAAACGAAAAAATCGTTATGCTAAACGTTTTTTTTAGATTAATGCTAAACGTTTTTCTAAGATTATTTCAACAGTTGGTTCTAAGCTAGTTCATAGATCTCGCACAAGTTCTGATACTTTCTTTTCTCTCAGCACGAAAGTCGAATCTGCATGCTGACTCTTGTTAGGTCAGTCTCAGTGTAAGATTTCACCGCACTATTACTAATGTTGTCATGTCATCTATGAAATGAGATGAAATTATCATTCTCAGTGTAAACGATAATATCCTCGGTGCAAGTGAAACGATAACATCCTCAGTGCAAGTTTCACAGAGATTTCATGAACTTAGTAACTATGCTAGTTGGATTTTATGGTGATGAAACTCTCCTTAGGTCCCTCCTCATAATTAGGCTGACGAATCAACAAAACTAGTGATGTAGTGTATAATTTAATGTTATGAAACTTTTCATGAGATTGATCTTATTGAAGAAGATCTAAACATAGGGTACAGTCACTCAGTCAGAGAAGCTTGAAAACCTACTTTTCGTAGTGACGAGAATCGTGCTAAACGGGATCTAAAATCACTGTTTGGCCCCGCCCTTCCAGATCGTGCTAAACGGGATTTTTCTTTTTTTGAGAATTACGCTAAACGGGATCTAAAATCACTGTTTGGTCTCCGTCGTCCCCGAAACGTGTGACCCCACCGATCAGGAGGACCAGGAGCGGGTCCGGCCCGGCAGCCCTGAGCCCATGACCCAGCCCACCCGCTACAGCATTCCCCTGCGCGTCGAACCAAGCGAGTCCACGCGCCTCAGGAAACGGCGGCCCGCTCCCCCGCCTCCGCCTGCTTTCCCGTGACGCCACCCCTTCCTTCCACCCTCGCATTAAGGGCCGCCTCCCCTCCCTATCCCCTTCGTCGTCGCGCCCCAGGACTCCCTCTCCCTCCTCCTCCTGCTCCTGCTGCTTGACCCACAAGCCTTCTCCCTCCCCCCTCCCCCTTTGGGGGCTGGGCGCCTCCTCCTCCTCCTGCTGCTCCTACTATATATACGCGCGCGCGCGCGCTACCCCGACCCATTCGTAGTCGTAGCATGCTCGTTCCCGCTCCCGGATTGGCAGAGCACGGACGCCGTCGCGATGGATTCGCTGCCTTCCTCTTCCTCCTCTCCCTGGGCCTCCGCCGCCGGCACTCCCTGCTGCCGCTTTGACGCCCTGCGGAGGGCCTGCGCCAGGCACGCCGCCGCCGCTGCGGGGGCCGCCGGCTGGGCGCTCGCCGCGCTGCTCACCTGCGTCTTCGCCGTCGGTACTTGCTCAAGCCTCCTCTGTTTCTTCTTTCTTTCTTGGCCTTTTGGGGCTGCTCCGCGTGATCAATTGGGGATGGATCCTCCCCCGATTCCTGTTTCGGGTGGAGGCAGTGTCGGCGTGCTTCTTGATCGAATTCGGCGGCGGTTGATCGAATCCATGGTCGATCGAGTAGCCTTAATTTCAGGCCTTTGAGGTCGAGGGCTGCCGTATGGTTCCGTAGTGCCCCGCGCACGCCCTCTTCTGCCCTGTTCCCCCGCGTTTCCTCAGATTGGGAAGGAATTCAATCTTGCAAGCCAAAATCTAAGTGGCTTTTTGCCACTTGCGTCTTGCACGGGGCATTCCTGTCTTGCAAGCAAGCTTGTGCCGTGCCTCTTTGTTGCTCTATGTTCCATCGAGTTTACTGGCTCCAGTGTTCCATCCTTTTCTCCTGCCTCTGTTTAACGGGACTGTTCTGGCAGGAGCAATCATCATCTTCTTCTGTGGGCGACTTGATAGATTTCTATTACAAATGATATAATTCCAGTTTGATCATGTTGTGATTTTTCCTCCGTTTGCGCTTACTGCAGTGGGCTCACTCGTCGGGATCTTCATTGGCGCATTCATGGGGATGTCCACGGAAAGCGGCATGCTCCGCGGGGCTGGCGTCGGAGCAGTCTCCGGTGCAGTATTCTCCATTGAGGCTGTTGAATCCTGCATCGAGATTTGGAGGTCCAGCCATTCAGGAAAATACAGCATTCTCTTTGTGGTGAGTGGAAGAATCTGGTGACTGCTTTCTCTCATTCACATTGCAACTTGCAAGGGAGGTGAAAGATCATTTTCATGTACCTACTCGAGCATGCTTGCATACTTCCCTGTTTGTCGGATGGCATAAACTCAGATGAGCATGTGAACACAGTAGCAACCTTTTCTGTTCAACTAGCTGCTTCTCTGATGACAAATCCAACACAATGTTTGTCTGCTTTTATATTTCACAAGAATTTGTTCTGATTTTTGTTCTGCTTTGGTTCTTTCAGCTGGACATCATCTCTAGCCTCTTCAGTGGAAGAATTGTGTGGGAGAAAGTCAGTCCAGCACTGCAGCGTGCAGTACAAAGCCAGGTACAGAGCTCTTCTTATCTCTGGCAAGTTGTACTGCTCTGAAATGAGTTTACAATGTTTGCTACTGCGATAAACCCTCTCTCCTTTGTACCTCAAGTTGTACCCCACCAGTATTGTTCCTTTAGGAAAATATAAATCTAGTGAACAATTAATGCAAGAAACATTTTCGGACCTTAGGATTAATGGGGTATGGGTTTCTCAGCATTAAATGGTTATGTGAATAATAATGTGGCTCATGGCCCCCATGCACCTGCTAGAAGAAGTTTCTGGTCACAGAAATATCTAGATCTGCATCTTTGTGCTTGAGATCAACCCCAGAAACATTTTTATCGCAGCACCTAAAATGTGGATATGTAAATCTGGGGAGTAGTATCTGAAAACAAGTTCTGCATACTGTCAGATTTTTATGCAGTCTGCTAATTCTCAGGTTTAATTAGACACTACATAACTTCAGGTTGGAGGAGATCTTGCAAAATACTATTACTAACTTTCAATATTTGAAAATTTTGAACTGAAGTAAAAAAAACATATTTTTGGACTTTTATGCATTCAAAAGAACACCTGGGAGCTGATATTTTCCAAATTGGTATAATTTAAGTTAATTTTTTTCTCTTGAGAAAAAGGATGCACAGCTGTATTATTTTATATTACATGCAAGTAGTTGTTGCACGCAAACCATATGTTTCTGTAGGACCAGACAGCGTTTCTTTTGGTGCACTCTCTCTTATGAGATTTCATAGAACCAGATAATATTTTTCTTGTGCACATACTCCACCATAAATACATTTCATATTGATTTGCAGGGTTGCAAGGTTATATGCGATTGCAACTCAAGATACTTGTGCTAGCACTAGTCTGAACAGTGTGGTTTGTGTTATGCAGATGAGTCTACTGAGCACACCATTCATGGACAACAATGACCTTTTCGAAACTGGCAGTACAGGAGGCATGCCAAGGGAACTGATTGACAGGATTCCAAAGATGAGGTTTGTTGCTGCAAGCAATTGCAATCAGGAAATCGATAGCAGCTGCTGCTCAGTCTGCCTTCAGGTTAGTGTGATTTCGACATGCTGTATTCCATCTATCTGTAACATAAAGAGTATCAGTTTTTTGTACTAATGACATGTTAAACTAATGTACTAGGATTTTGGAGCGCAACAGTTTGTGAGGGCCCTGCCTCAGTGCCAACATGTATTCCATGTTCGGTGCATCGACAATTGGCTCCTTAGACAGGCATCTTGCCCACTATGTCGATCCGGTGTTCATACAGATGATATGCATATGTAAATAAACTCGCAGAGTGGCACCTGGTGTATTTTCATAGTGAATACCCGTGCTCCTGTTTGATATCATAAATATAGTTGTATACATAGGTTTCTCTCTTTTGTTACTTCTGCAGTCCTATGTGGTGCTATGCTTTCAGCTGCACGTTTTTGTCAAAGTAATAACATGATGATATGTACATCTCGAAAATGGACCGACTAACAAGCTCCCTGAATTATGGTTGTGCCTCAAGAACTCTCTGTGTTTCTGCTCTTGTTAACTGCTGATGATGACCTGCTAATGCAATTGTTTGCTACTTGGCAACTAATGCTAGTACCATCGGAGTCTAACCTTGCAACTATAGGTTGCTGGTCATGGTTGAAATTGAGATGCTGAACAGTGTGCTATTTGTTCGGAGAACAGAGATTTTCAACAGACTCCTGCTGCACCATTGATTTCCAGATGGTGAAGTTCTTGTGAGAAATCGAAAGGGCACAAGAGCTTCTCTCTGAAGTTTTGTTTGGGAAAGATGTGTGGCAACACTACAGTTGTATGGTGAGTTGCAAACTTGCAACACATGGAAGAAATGTTGTGACCAACTGAAAGTTCACCTCACACTTTCTCCATCATGCTGTTTGTAGAGAAAGGGACTTTTCTTTACACAAGGATGGAAGATGCAACTTCTTCTCACAGAAGGATGGACGATGCAACTTCTTACAGAAGGATGGAAGATAGCTACATTGATGGATACAAGATAGCTACATTCGTACCACCATTAACTTTTAATGAGTACTTTAATGGGTGTCCTCAGGGGGTATAAATAGACGACATGAGCCTGTAAGACTTGTAGCAACTCATGTTTCGTGTAAAAGAGTTAACAACGTAGCCTCGTGTCAATAAGAAAAGCGCAAAGTTGAAGTCAATAAGCAAAATATACAGTCCCACAATTGATGTGATATTTTATCAATTCGTTTATATTCTCTGTAATTACAACTGGAGTTCTAAGACATACCCTGCTTTGCTATGGCAGATCATGCTATTTTACAAAAGTGCCATCATAGATAAATATAATGTTGCGTCGAATGTTCAGCAATTGACAAGTTTTCTGTGCTGGTCATCGCTTGGTTTGTCAGGTAACAATATTTTTCTCTCACATCAAATCAATATAAGCCACCTTCCCAGCCAACCAGCAGTACTTTTCTTTCACAATGAATCAGTACTAGCCAGCTGTCACCGGTATGAGTTTTGTCCGGTAGGGTTGAATTGGAGATGATTGCGGAATCTGTTCCATGCGAAAATGTGTGCACCAGGCTTTCTCTATCGGTTTGTTTCCGTAGAAAGGGACATCCCTGCTTTTATACCCGGCCGGAAGAGTCGAAGGAGCAACAAGTACGATCCTAAAACTGATAGACACAAGGTAGCTAAAATCATTGAGTGTGCAATAAGTACGTTTACGGATGCTGTTAGAGGGGGGCCGTCCAAGGCCTCACCAAACTACAAAATAGCACATTCTTTGAGACTATCACAGCCTAACCACTCTTCTTGCCCCATGTAAAGGGTTAACCACCAAGCCTCGTTTACTTTGTCCAGCTGACAATTTCAAGCGCATACAAAAATAGGACATATGCTGGAGTGAAAAATAGATGAGCCAAACATTGTACTGCTACATACCTAACATTCAAAGTATTCAAGCACAGTTTTAAATAAACCAATATAAACGAGGATCATTGTTGTGGACCTTACATGCAGACAACATTCGTAGCCTAATTTAAAGAAAATAAGAGCCCAAAAAATTGAAATTTGGCACATACTATGCAAGTAGGACATATGTGGCATTTTTTAGCCCACATGTTGTCTTAGTGATCCATTTGCACCCATCTGACAAGTTGTTGTTCTCTCAATTGAAAAATCTGAGAAATGATGTATCTAATTGCACCCACTCGTCAAGTTCATGTACTAATATCACATTTAACTCTATTTAAAATATACTCTCTCCGTTCTAAAATAAATGCAATTTTAGGATTGGGTACACAAACTAATGCTAGGTGTAAAACTACCAAATTACCTCTGGTCTTTTGTGAGAAACATCTAGACATTGGCTTGTCTTTTGCATGAGAAGTTTCTGAAGACTTTTGTCTTTTATGATTGGTAGATCAAAGTTGTACTTTTTGTGTGACAAATTTTGAACCTTAAGATTGTATTTATTTTGAGATGGAGGAAGTATGTTGCTTCAAGATTTTTCCCCCCGCTAAACCTTCTTGGATTTTAACTTTCAATGTTAAAGGAATTATTTGTCCCAAAAAAAAGTTAAAGGAATTATGAGAATAAAAGATTGACCGTGAAAAATAATCTTATAGCCTTTTTTTTATATAGAAAGGATAGCAATTCCATCGACTCACTCTCGTTCGTAAAAGTTTCTCCAATTACAATCTTTGAACACTAATTAGGAGTATTAAATGTGAATTAATGATAAAAACCTATTTCCTAACCCTCTTAATTTTTGATACGAATCTAACGAGTCTAATTATGTCATGATTAGACAATGTCGTGCTACAGTGAACATTCTCTAATAACCAATAAATTTGTTTCACGATTTTTTTTAATATGTGTAATTAGTTTTGTAATTACTCTACATTTAATACTCCTAACAACCTTTGGAAGAGGACTGCAAAAAATTCTCCAAAAATTTGCACGGAACTAAACGGGTTCCATTCCACATTGAAGAGTGTTCCTGCCCAAACCGAAACCCCTTTAGAATTCTTCAGACCCACACACACACAACAGTACGAATACCAAGCAAGGAATCAATCCCTCGCGTCGGCCCATCAACACGCGCATCTCATTGAGATACGTGGCCCAGCTCGCTAAAGAATCAATCCGAGCTGGTTGGCGTGTGGGCTTTGCTTCATCGCTGTTCGTCGTCGTCTTCTCCGCCACCGTCGAGTCGAGGCCGCGGCAAACACCTGCGCGACCACAGGAGGAGAGACAGCCATGGTAGCGATGGAGCTGGAGATCCTGGGCATGAACTTCGGGTGCGTTCTCGCGGCGCTGAGCGACGCCAAGATCCCCGAAAAGGGATGCCTCCTCCCGCTCATCTCCAAGCTGCTCGGCTACGCCATCGTCGCCGCATCCACGACCGTCAAGCTCCCCCAGGTTTCCCCTGTCTTCCTCCTGCCACTAGATAAAGGTTCTTCTGTGCGCGTAGATATGCATGCCTCCATGTGTCTCGATCTGTGGCGAGCTGGCCTGGTGGGTGTGAGAGGGGATCTCAAATCTCATGTTCTTTGCGTGAGCATCGCGTGCTGAATTTTTGCATAAAGGGTCCTTTGTTGGTAGATTTGCTGTGAGCTTGGCGCGGCGTGGTAAAAGAGCAGAGAAATCAAGGGGAGAGCCGCCGGAATTCTTTGTTCTTTTATGGGATGGTGGTGGATCGGCGTGATACTATTTTGGTGCTTTGAGTGTACAGCATAAACACTTGCAGTTACTTCCTCTCTCAAGAGCTTCCCCTGCTCAGAAACATCAGTAATTTGAACTTCTCAGTTCTGGAAGTTTAGAAATTGATCAGCGAATATGATCCCAGCACTCCCCGTGCTCTGCTCTGGGATCACATTTGGCACATTGCAGTCCCACTCAGTCCAACAAATAAAATCCTCAAAAAGCCCCACATCCTTCAAACTATCAAAGGAGCCTTCGTCCTTGGTGATTTGTTGCCCACAAAGGCCTGCAACTAGAATCCATTCATTGTCGAGTCGCCAAAATTTGAAGGCCTTGGAGATGAGGAAAGGGAAGAGGCTAGCCTCAGGGATGCAGGTGGATAGGATGGGCATGAACATCGGGTGCTTCCTATCGTTTCCTTTGGATGCAAACATCCTGGTTCCTTTCTTGTCTAAGGTCCTCGGGTATTCCATCATTGCTTCATCCACCGTAGCCAAGCTGCCGCAGGTGCTTGCATCTAGTGTTATATTAATTAAGAATCAAGAATTTTGATTAGCATAAGAATTAGTTTTACAGTTATGGAGAACTTTTCTTCTCCCCCTTCTATCTGCATATGCGTGCAGCTTTTATAGGATGTGTTATATTGGGTAGCCTTGTTTGCCTCTGATATGTGTATTGTTCCAACATCTGGAAAGGAATTAAAAAACAAAGTTTTCGTGATTTTTCCTATGTTATAGGCTCATTGGTTTTCAGGATTTTGCTGCACTTTTATGTGTTACATCAGCCCTTGCAATGTCGTATATGCCTGTTGGCTCTTTGTACTTGCAGTATATACCTAATGTCTCTTTTTAGTGGCACATGATTAATGGGTTGCAAAAGTTATGAAAGGAATGTTGAAGGAGATAATTTAATGGGTTCAAAAGCTGTGAGAGGAATGTTGAAGCTGATATTTTTACCTGCATGGACTAGCACTCAGAACAGATATTCTAAACCTGCAGACTCTTGTCTCCATCAGAAAGAGATTTTTTGTTATTAAGTACAAGGAAGAAGTTAATCCGTGATCACACATAGCTTTGGATTAAGTTAATTTGTAATTCCTATTATAATATTGGTTCATGTGCATATTAGGAAAAAGGAGTAGGACATAATCCAGTACCAAGATTTTCCTATTATAATCTTGCTTGTACTTTAACTTCTCATTTTGACTTTCCACCATAATTACAAATATTTCCTGCTGCAGATATTAAAAATTTTGAAGCATGGAAGTGTTAGAGGACTTAGTGTGGCATCCTTTGAACTTGAGGTCGTTGGCTACACAATTGCTTTGGCATATTGTATTCATAAAGGACTTCCTTTTTCAGCTTATGGGGAGCTAGCTTTTCTGTTAATCCAAGGTTTGTATTTGGGTTCATGTCTTGAGTGGACAGCATATGTTTTTCCAAGCTTTCCTTTTCTATTGCGAAAGCTGCTGTAATTCTCTTTGCTGATCTTCTTAACTGATGTTATATCTGATATGCAGCAATTATCTTGGTTGCAATTATTTACTATTACTCCCCGCCAATGGGAACCAAAACATGGATGAAAGCTTTACTGTATCCTTCATTTTCTTATTGTTTATTCTTACTTCACTGTGCGAAGTCCCATGAAGAAGTTCACTGAAGATCACCAAATTTTATTAATATTTTGTCTGATTAAAATGGTTGACCCGCTTTCCTAAACCGTGGTCATATAGATATTGTGCATTTGCTCCTACTGTTTTGGGTGGAAAAATTGATCCTGCTCTTTTTGAAGTCCTTTATGTAAGTAGTGAGTAATATTTGTTGTGTAACACACGATGTAGGTGTATATGCTCGACCCCGTGACTTGTTTATTGTCTAATACTCTGTGCAGGCTTCACAGCATGCCATCTTCTTTTTTGCTAGAGTTCCACAGATATGGAAAAATTTTACGGTACGATGTTACCTTTTTGTTACACCTTATTACACAATTTATACATCTTATATAGCAAGCTGGCTGAATTAGGTGTGAAGGTATTACCATTCAATATATATTAGCTCTGAATATCTCTGCAGTCTGAAACATACATGTTTGATGATCCAGCTGCATTAATGAACTTCACTACTATCAATTAGCATTTTGTGAAAATTTTATGAGTGGAAGCGTAAAGAGTGATTCAACCAACATTTGCCATTTGTGCTTTCTCTATCTTGGACATCAATCTGCTCGAGTTGCATAGGCTTTTATTGTCTAGCTGCTGTATTCTGGATTTGAAATACTTGAATTGGATGTTTTCTGCCACTTTCTCAGAACATTCTCATTTGAATACTATTTTAGAACCTTGTTCATGTCAAGTGATTATTTCAAATATAAAAATGGCTGTTGTATTGTCCATACTTTTCAGAATAAGGGCACTGGCGAGCTCAGCTTCCTTACCTGTTTTATGAACTTTGCTGGTTCTATTGGTAAGTTTTAAGTACATGTCAAATATAAACCATTATATTTTTAACTTCTGGCTCATCTTGTTTGCTAATATTACTGCTTCACAACACCATTTTTTAAAGTTAAACCGTGCATGCATTTGACGTGTGGAGTTGATATACAGAATTTTAAATATTAACATGACTGCTAATCATATTCTTAATTGACCACATACATCTCTTTCCGACATCAGTAAACTCTTTGATCAGTGCTGAAAGCTCGCTAATCTCTGATACCTCTTGCCTTGCAGTAAGAGTTTTTACCAGCATCCAGGAGAAGACTCCCTTAAGTGGTATCCTTGATTCTGATTACGTTTCATTACAACATACTGATGGATTTTGTTTACTGGTTATCATGTGGCATTCTAGTTCTAGATGTGCCCAACTGGCCATTATGTATGTAGTTAATAGAATCCGAAACTTGGTAGATCATTGTCCAAAACTGTATTAGATCATTGTCATCTGGTTAAAGTTTGACTTGGTAGCTGCTTATCTCAATATTCGTGTTTCAAAGGTGTCAGACTAGGCTGCCGGGCGGACCTAAGCTCACCTTGCGAAACAGGTCCTCCTTGTTGCCTACTCCCTCTGTCCCCTATTAAATGTCGTTCTAGGGGTCTTTTTAGGTGTCTAAGTTCAGCTCATTTTCTATGCATCTCGATGCAATGCCTGTCCAGATTCACTTCACCTTGCATGCATCTGGCAAGAGCCTACAACGACATTTAAAGCGGGACGGAGGGAGTAGACGATAAGGCATACACATCTCACCTTAGGTCACCTTGTCGCCTTTAAAACACTGCTCAATATACTTCCCTAAGAATATGGTGGAAATGGGTTGCAAAAATGCCAATAGATGATTTACAGCTCTGCTAGTATCGAATTTCCCTACAAGCTCACTTTCTATGCACTTCATCATCATTTATACTGGTGACCCTTAACTCTTGGAAAGTGATCATGGGCTCTGCAATCGGCATTGTCATGAATGGTACACTCTTGGGTCAGATACTACTGTACCAGAAGCCTACTCCGAAGAAACAGAAGAAAGAAGATTGAGCAACGTTCAAGAGAGGCAGCAGAAAGTTATTCATGGTGGTTTATTAGGATTCTGTTCCAGCACTCTTCGTCTGACCAAAAGGCACCTGTATACAAACTTGTTGGCAACTTGTTTTATGAGGAAAAACAACAGCCAGGATACAGTTGTTTTTAGCTATGCATGTGGATATTTCTGTGCTGTTGTTTTTAGCACTTGGCGGTGTACCATGACTGATATAGTTGATGCATCTGTCGTTATTTTGTCGTTGTGTAAGCTGTTGATGCATCTGTCGTTCAGCGTTTTCTGATCGCTACTTAGCTGGTGAAAGATTTGATAAACTGGAGCAGACTGTTCTTATAAAAGATTGTGAAGATGCTAGCAGAGAGAAGCAATCTCTGAATCATCATAACGTCCGACTCATTATTTTGGAAACTTCTAAAATACATTACCGATACTATTAGAAGAACTAAACATGGTCTAAATATAAAAAAACTAAATTGCACTGATGGAGTGGAAATCACGAGATGAATATATGAAACTTAATTAAACTATCATTAGAAGATGTTTATTGTAGCACCACATTGTCTAGTCATAGTCTAATTAAGCTGATTAATGATGGTTAACTTATCTTGATTCAACCGTTCATAACGGATGAATAGTAGAAACTTGTCGATCAAACAAGATCTTAAATTGAGTGTCCTATTCACAAGTTAGCAGGGATATTCATATTTGTGCAAATTTCTGTTGGAATTTTGCAGGTAATCGTACAGTTACTTTGAAATCCTATATTATAAATGGGCAACAAAAACGAAGAATTTTGATTGGATCTCGAGCCTCTCTCTCTCCAACCACTAGTTGGATGCACGTTATAACGTCCACGCTTCACATTTCTCAAGGCACAAGTATATCACGAAATAGATTTCTCAGGCAATTCTTGGTACATGTCTGATACTCCGAAAACATTATTGTTACATACTGATCGAGTTGTAAGACCTCTCATCAGCATACGGGGCGCCCGTACAAGGCAAATAACATATGTACGGTCGCAATATAAGCTTTTCAGAGCTAAGGTCATCCTGAAGTACATGGTAAATTACATACGGTACTCTGAGGAGACGACTGCAGTGCAGCATTCCTTGAAACAGCACCATTGAGTATCATATGAGAAACAGCCTGTTGGGTTACATGTCGAAATCAAGTTTCTGGGAGATTGAAGATGGTTCCGAAAGGTTTCCTGAAGTCCACCTCTTCAGCATCTCCAGAGCAGCCTTCGGTTGATCCATCGGTACCATGTGACCAGCATCATGGACCTGTTGCACAAAGTACCTTTAATAAGTTTTCAAAGAGAGTGCACATCACTAAGGTAATAACTCAGACATCCAATGATCCTTCAACTTACATCCTCACAGCACAAACCAATTGTCACAGACATTCTATTTCTTGCCTTTTTTAATGATTTCCATGAAAATATGTGAATATAGGCATATAATTATACTGATTAAAGTGTGGCTACTTCTGCTCAAGAATAAAGATTGCTGGTCATATAGAGGGAGCTGCATTTTTGTACATAGTATAAATCTAACCTTCAAGAAACTCAAAGGACCATGGCTCTTCAGAAGGCCAGCTTCTTTTCCGTCAACGGTGAATGGCTTCTCAGATGTCGAGACAAAAGCTTCCTTTCCAGACCATTCCATAGCGTTTACCCATCTCGAGTTCCCTGCCCAAATCAGGGTAAGCTAGTGTACACGTCCAGCAAAACAAGAATACAACAGTAAAAAACACAATGATGGGAAAGGAAAGACTAGATCTTCAGCAGTGTGGTCTTCCTACTACTAACCCATTGGTGACTTTCACCGTTATGCCAGAAAAAAACATTAAAAAGGAGTGTGCATTGTTATCATTCTCTGAGATTAGGAAAGTTTATACGGTAGCATGTAACTTAGGACTTAAATGAGGTGCAGCATGTTCCAAAGATATGCTTTCAGCTTTCACCATAACTTTTCATACTACCAACCAAACAAAGATTTAATATATATATAACATATACATGTGCCACTAATTTCCTAGTAAAGAACTTGAATACAATCTAATCATCAAGTAGCAACTCACAAGTCTCAGATGGCAAAAGGTTATAGTTAATTCATCATTATCTATGTCAAGTGAGATTCAGTGTTGTATGAAATGACAAGTACAGGGTTACCAATGGACAATGGTTATCAATAAGATACTCACCAAGCCAGTTGCAAATGAGATCATACTCTCCAGCATAAATCAACACTTTGATGTCATTCTCAAGGAGTTCAGGGATTCCAACTTCAAGGTTCCTCATCCAGTCTATTAGCATGGCCTGATAAACAGTTGGGCTGCATGAAACAAACTCTATGTCTCCAACTCCTAGGCTCTCTCTAACAGTTTTTTTATTCAGAAATTTCTCCAGATTAGAGAAATCATAGCACAGGCTTCCGACACATGGCTTCCTGATGTCATAGTACTGCAAAGACAAGATGAGCACTGATTAGAAGGTTCCAAAACATGGGGCCAAAAAAAAAAATAGAGCTTGTGTTTTGCAACCTACATTTTTATTCCCTATGATCATCCTGATGCCACTGAATATTGTATTACAAACAACATAAGCGGCAAGACAAGATATAGTGCCAGAGGTACCTGCAAAATAAGGAATATAAGTTTCAGCAACTCGTTTTACAGAGCATCAGGGATGGTGCAAAAGTTTTTCTTTGAAAAGAACCAGAGGCACCAACGAGATAATATGCAATGATGTGAACTAATTGCTGAAGAACATTGAAGACTGCCAATAGTTCTGTAAGGCCATGACCCAAGAGGCAAAATTCACCAATACTAGCAGAGACTTGCAAACGATCAAAGCAGGACTTACCACAAAGCTTGACAGCAAATTCACAAGTTGGAACTATTTTATTGATCCTGTTAAATTGTGGTTTTGTGATTAACCCCATATCCAATGCATAATCAGGGTATGCCCTGTATTGTATTGCTGGATCTGTTAGCCCGTTGCCAATCGCAAAACCCTGAAAATCACATAAACTGAGGATTAGACCATAACAATAATGTCTTTAACAAAAAAGAAAAGGAGCATAGATACTTGAAGAAAGAGAAAAACTAAAACCTTCAAATTAATGTGGATGCCCTCGTTGTTCTTGTTTCCTCGGTACACACGACTTGCAAAGGCAGGAATGTAATGCCCAGCATATGACTCCCCAGTAATGAAGAAATCATTTTTAGCATACTTTGGGTGCTCAGCGAAAAAGGCCTGCCAGTATCGCATAGTTAGAAGCAAGAAACCAAATTCGTGACAAAAATGCAAAAGAAAGCACACTTCCTTCTAGATTGCTGATAAAGGTAAGCACTGATAGTCTAGTTCAGACAACTCTATGCCTTATTACTATAAACTCTACTCTATTTTAGGTTTAGCGATTCATACCACTAATGTGTAATGTCCTACTCAAAATTGGATACTTTGCTCTGTTTATCCATACAACTAGGCAAATATGGAAACTCAGTGTGTGGGGATAATATATCATGAGTGACATGTACAATGAATGCGCCCCTTGACTCAGGACACAACATACCATAAATCCCACTTCCACTTATAACTGAATGCACTGTAGCCAAAAGAGGATAGTCACTACCTGCAGGAAGTCATATAAATCGTTGCTGACGGAAGCTTCGTTGTGGCGAGTGTCCCGTGAGTCTGAGCTGTAGCTGAACCCAGTTCCAGTGGGCTGATCAACATAGATAAGGTTGGATACCTGTGAAAGACATAACAGAAGCAAGATTACATAGAGCTTCCGATCAACAGATAATCAAGGAAGGGGCCATGGAAAAACAAAAATCGAAACTCCGCCCGCTAGATCGGTGAGCACGGGAACAGTAGATCATGTACCTTGTCCCAACCGTAGTTATTCCAGACGAGCGACAAGTTGTCGGCTATGTGGAAGGGCCCGTTCTCGTAGAAGAGCGCGAGCTCGCTGCTGCAGCCGGGCCCGCCCGTGAGCCAGATCACCACGGGGTCGTCCTTGCGCCCCCTCGACTCGAAGAAGAAGTAGAACATCCTGCAAGCCACGACGGTCGTCGGAGGATGTGTGAGTAACAGAGCGCGCCATGTGTGGGTGGGGAAGTTAAAGAGACGGAGGAGGAAGAAGAAGATGGAGGAGGAGAGCTTTACCTGGCATCGTGGGTGTTGGGGAGGCGGTAGTACCCGGCGTGGTGCCCGAGGTCCTTCACCGAGGTGCCCCCGCCGACCCCGGCCGCGAGGGACGCGAGGCGGATGGGCCGCTCGACGAGGGTCCCCGCGGGGGCGGGGGCGGCGCCGGCTGTGGCGGTCGCGGGACGCGGGGAGGCGTCGGCGGGGTGAAGGTTGAGTGCGCGGATCAGGTCGACGGCATCGGAGCGGGGGGACCGCGGGGCCAGGTGCCGCGGCGCGGAGGAGGGGAGGCGGAGGAAGCTCCCACCATCCGGCGAGCCGCGGGCGGCGGAGACGGCGAGGAGGAGGAAGAGGAGGCCGAGGAGCACGACGGCGGGGCTCCGAGCGACGGACCCCATCATGGCCCGGTCCGGCGGTGGGCGGTTGCGGTGGCGAGTCGGCGGGATCAAAGTGTGTGTGGGGGGGAGGGGGGCGGAGAGGAGTGGGGGCGGAAGGAAGGAAGACGACTCGAGAGTGGGTTTACCTTACCGAACCGGACCTCCGAACCGCCGGCCTTCGGTTTCGGTAAACCGGTCGGTAAGCCGCGGTTACTGCTAAAAACCGAACAAATTCAAAAAACCAAACCAAAAGGGCAGTACAAACGGTTTCAAACGGTTTACCGATCGGTAAGGACCGGTTACCGCTCGGTTTCCTCGGTAAACCGGCTTGACAGACTTAAATACCGAAACTATTTTCATGGTTCACCGGTGGTAAATTAATGAAAATTTTAACATGACATATGCGTATATTAATGTAAAGGACCTTACAAAACCTCACCAAAGGAACAATATCATAGTTTTGCATACAAACAATGTCATAGTAATAATCGTGCATACGTATATTAATGTAAAGGACCTTACAAAACCTCACCAAAGGAACAATATCATAGTTTTGCATACAAACAATGTCATAGTAATAATCGTGCATACAATACCATAGTGATAGTGATAATCGTGCATACAATCCCATGGCATTAATCGTACATCAATAAAAGATCAACGGTGTTGTAGAAATGGGAAGACCCCCATTTGGGTCGCCATCTGGTATTCGGCGGTGGACATCAAATTCAAACCTTGCACTCTAAGCAACTCAGCCTTGTAGTCTTGCCAAGTTTGACCCGTCCACGCCGCTGTTGTCTCCCATTGCTGAAGTAACATAGTGTAAAATTGTGGATCTTCCCATTCGTACACCCATCTTGTCGGTGGCTGCATGCTAATGTCAGGCCTGGGATACTAAACCTAAATCATGTAAACACCTAAATGAAATCTACATAAATCATCTAAATACCTAAATGAAATCTACATAAATCATATACGAACCTAAATCATGTAAACACCTGAATCAAATCATATCTACATCCTAAATTAAATCTTATCTACGCTTCTATATCAAAACATACTTAAAACATAGATAAATCCTACATTAATGAAGGGGAGAAGGCTTACCTGTGCCTGGAGCGGTAAACCGCGCCCTAACCGCGGCAAACCGAGCGTCTGGGGCGGTAAACCGAGCGTCTGGGGCGGCAAACCGCCTCCGGCCTGCAGATCCGCCTGCCGGCCGGCTTACCGCGCCTGCCGCGCGGCAAACCGCGGCCAGCGGCCGGTTGGGCGGCGCCGGCGGCCGGACGGCAGCCTGGGGGCGGCAGACCGGGGCGGATGCGAGTGGATGGGGCTGGGAGTGTGGCGTCACGGGGTGGGGAGGAGCTGGATGGGGATATTTTGACCCCCCAAGGGTTGGGCCTAAGTGGGCCTCGCTGGGCCGCCACATGTTTTTTTCTTTTTTTCTTTTTGGTTTAACTTGTATTGGCCGGAAATTATACTAAATGAACGAAGTTTGCAAAAAATTTAACACCATTAGACTCAATAAATTATGAAGTATTTTTAGAGATTTTTTTCTTATTTATCAATTTTTTGAATTCAAATCCAAATATTTTGAATACCACCGGTTGGTAACCGGCCGGTACCGTAACCGGTCCAGGTCGGTTTGACCGGTTACCGCGGTAACCGGGCCGGTTACCAACGGTAAGGTAAACCCTGCTCGAGACTATACTTGGGAATGGATCAACATCCGTAGTCCAAAAAAAAATCCAGTAAAATCTAAAAATAAAAAGAATGAAAAGGAGAAAAAACCTGGTACCACTTTTTCCTCTCCGCTTCGCGGCCGCCCCGTGCGTCCGCCATCCGCTCTGCCTCCACGCCTCCCGCATCCGCCTGTGTCCGCCCGCCGCCTCACCCTCCCGTTCCGCTCGCGCGTCCTCACCCGCCCCCGATCGCCTCCAGCTTTTCCGCCGCCCCAAACCTCTCCGTTCCTTTTTTCCCTTGAACCCTAGCCTCGCGCACACCATACCCAGCCCGCCGCTGCTGCCCTTCTTCCTACGCCTCCTCCCCATCGTCGCCGTCCTGCGCCGTCTCCCCCATCATCCTGGTCGAGCGCCGCCGCCTCCGCTAGACCACCTCCCGTTTTTCAGCCGCCCGACAAATCTTCGTACATCGTTGTGTCGCGCCTCACCTCCGCGCCGACCGTCGTCACCTCTTCTCCGTTTGCGCAGACCGCCGCAATCCCTCCCCTTCGCGGAAGTCCACACCGACCACCACACCTCTTCTCCGCGCCATGAGGAGATCGGAGGAGAGAGACACAGGAGACTCGGTCGGTCAAGCAGTTTCGGTGGCGGTCGTCTCCGCGGCACAGGCAAATGCGGGGCTCCTTCGGCTATCCTCCCCTCTCATCAACCACAGGTAATCTACTGGCTCCGGTCACTCCGATTGCTCTCACCGTTGGTTGATCTTGTTATGGAAGGTAGGGTTCTGACGGGATTTTAATTTGGATCTCGATTGCAGCTTCACAAAGCTTGCAGGCAATGCGGCTGGCACCAGTAGGTATATTTTTATTGTGTTGGATTACTGCAATCAATCCCTCGCACTTGACTTGCTTGAACCGTGTTAGGTTGCAGGGTCGAAGGCTTGCTGATTTTAAAGTCTCTGCCTCTTTGGTTCTATGATTTATTTGTATTTAATTTCATTTGTCATCTGAAAATGCCTGAAAGCTTTTGAATTAATAGTGTATATTCCATATCAAACATTTCAGTTCTGCCTTTTTTAACTTTTGATGCCTGGTGTAACCAGTAAAGTTTGTAAGAACCAGTATAGACTAATTAGTTATATGTGCAGGGAGGTGTGTAACCACAAGAATGCGTATATGTAGCTGACTCATGTGGAGGCAGGATCCAATGCCCTATGAACACACCAGGTAGCTGCACATGGTTGACTTGTCCTTTGATTCCTTCAAATCTAACTAGGAATGCTATGGTCCTCTGATCCTAAATGTTTGCATCCATCCAACAAGTTTAGCTTGGCATTGAGTGAAAAAATGGGAAATGGTTATTTTTTATACTATCCCTGTTTCAGTGCAGATTGGTCATCATTGGAGGGAAAATACAATTGCTGTTGAATACAAATTTTCTGGATGTATTTTTTGTTGAAGAATGAAAAACTTATCCAACTTCTATTAATTCAAAACTACTCATGTTTTGTGATGCTATCAGAACAATCTTTCTAACAGTAAACTAAATTTCTTCAATTCCAGTTTAATTACACCGCTCATGATGACAGGCAGCTTGCTGCTGTGGAGACGAACAACTATGCACTAAACAAGTGTTGCATTTTTGACTGACTAGATTGTGACCTACACAGCCGGATTGACATATCTGATATCTCTACCGATGGTGAGATTGTTATTGCAATTCTTTATGGTGTTTCATGCTTGCTAAATCATTCCTTGCCCTAACCGCTGATGGATGATGCAGGATGATGAAGATTTGGATCTTCGGCCGTTTGACCCATCACGCATAGAAGGAGCTCGATGAAATGTCTAATAGACTGCAGTCTTACATGAACTATATGATGGCAAGGTACACCAACAGATAAATGAAATTTGTTTTTTGCAATTAGAAAAAATATATTTCATTGTACACAAGCATGCCACTGTCAAGTACCATTGTACTAATTACTAAATACTAAATATATTTCAAGCTTCTTGGGTTTAAGGGTGCATAATTGTGTGTCATTGCTGCACACCTGAACACTAAGGAACACTTGCATCAATCATGGTAAAAAATTCAGATTAACCTTGAAATTTTAACCCAAGTAACAAGAGATCAGTTAAAATTATCAACTTATGTTTAATCATGATGCATATTTAATACAGATTATATTGTTTTTGATTGAAGGTTATTCGCGTTAGGATCCTACTAGGATAGACAATATCTTGGACAAAATTTGCACTATTTGGATAAGCTGCAAAAACTACCTTTTCCTGTAAAGGAAGATGAGGTGAAGAAGAGTCATGGTAAAATGTTCGGAGGCCTGATTGAAGACCCTGAATCTAATTTTGGAGATCCAAATTCATTTGTTATTTCTGTCATCAAGGGCTTGTGCTTCATTATGGAGGAATTAAAGGTCCTGACTGCACCAAATTTGTTTTTGAATAATTGATGGGCTAAATGGTGAAATTACAATGTTGTGACTAACATCCATACTAAAATTAACGCAGACAGACTGAAATCAGTAGAGCACGCATCCAACTTTTGGAACCAATCATCAAGGGATTAGGTGGAGTGGGGTATCTGCAGAAGTCTTTTATCAAGTGTTATGGGCTCCCCTTCTGATGTCTTGGCTTCACTCGCTTTTACTGCCTGTTGAATTTTATCTGTGTAAGATAGTGCATAAACATGTCAGCTCGCTATGAATTATGCCAGCAGTGAACCATGTTAGTACATTACTTCTAACAGTTTCATTTGGTCTTAGTTCTTCTTTGTTTCTTATTGTGTGAAAACGAAACAGAATATAGTTCTTAATGGAGATGAGTAGTGCCAAAATTATGGACAATGCATCATAGTGCTTTTCTTTGTCATGTTTTCACGGTTAGGTTGTCTGAATAACCTTTAGGTGCCCAATGGAAGTCGATTTTCCCAAAATTGCTACTACAAGTATTCGTTTGCAAAAAAAAGTGTTGTGGAATGTGTGAGTTAATTAAGCTTATGTGGTAGGTGATTATCATGCAGAAGGTTGGAATGATGGTTTGTTTCGTTTCGAATGATTGAGTGCTAGGAATACAACTGCACCCTTAGCTGAGTAAACAAAATACTGATTGTGTGCGAAAGGATTGGTGAAAATACTGCATCTTTTTATGTGGGACATAGTTTTGTCAAGTAAGGTTATGTACACATTCATAAATCATCTTACATTGCAATCTTGTTATTTTTGCAATCTCGTTATCTGAACAAAATCAGATTTTTCTGTTATTCATAGAAGGCTTGCTTGTTTATCTTCCATGGATAGATACTACTGTAATATCGAATTGGGAATAACTTCATGAGCTTTTTGCTTGCCAAATGAGCTTGTGGATTGCAACTACTACTACTTATTCAATGATCTTATTCAATGATCTTTAATAACTCATTTTGTTCAGATTCTAATTATCAAGTATTTTCCTGATCACTTTATGTTTTTGAGGTGTTGGATGAAAAAGTTTAATGGTGGTTGCTACCAAGCTCCAAGAAATTAGAGCTTGTCATTATGAGTGTTGTGTTAAAACATGATGAGCCTATGAAACTTTATCATTCTACACTCAAGAAGCATAAAGGTGACAGGTGACAGGTGACAGTTGCCCCCATGACTTTGTCACTTATGATTGTTCTTGGTTTGCTTAGAGGAAGACAATCTACTTACCATAAGTAGCGCTTGATATTTCAGGGTGAAGTGCTTTAGAGTTCAAGATTTAGGAGTTCTCTGACGGTTTTATTCTTACCTAATTCCTGTAGCTAATTGTAGGTTGTAGGTTATTTCAGTAATTTGCAACATGGTGCCTTGGAGCAACTCTGAATCTGAAGTAAGCAAATTGAGTCTACATTGTTAGGTTTCCTTTTTCTTGTACAATATTATCATCTTATTGAATACTCAATGTATTAAAATAATACAATATAATATATATTTTGTTACCCGTAGCAACGCACGGGCACGATCCTAGTAAGATCCTAAATTATAAAGCTCACATCCAATCCAATCCTATTCACTCACTCAAAATCCAATATCTAATAATATAATCCAACCACCACCAGGTTGACTACTCAGATAAATCTATACGTGGGACACATGTCCAGAGCCGGACCCTAGAATTAAAAGCTCGCGTTCACACTATAAAATTTTAGCGGATTTGATCGAAATTTGGTGAGATGCCTTAACATGACAGTCCGCTACTCAGTGCAAATCGGTGAAGTCAAATCTATATGTGGGACCCACGTCCAGAGCCGGACCCTACAATTAAAAGCTCGCGTTCACACTATAAAATTTTAGCGGATTTGACCGAAATTTGGTGAGATGCCTTAACATGACAGTCCGCTACTCAGTGCAAATCGGTGAAGCCAAATCTATATGTGGGACCCACGTCCAGAGCCGGGCCCTAGAATTAAAAGCTCGCGTTCACACTATAAAATTTTAGCGGATTTGACCGAAATTTGGTGAGATGCCTTAATATAACAGTCCGCTACTCAGTGCAAATCGGTGAAGCTAAATCTATATGTGGGACCCACATCCAGGGCCGGACCCTAGAATTAAAATCTCGCGTTCACACTATAAAATTTTAGCGGATTTGACCAAAATTTGGTGAGATGCCTTAATATGACAGTCCGCTACTTCGTGCAAATCGGTGAAGCCAAATCTATATGCGGGACCCACGTCCAGAGCCGGACATTAGAATCAAAAGCTCATGCTTGGACATCCAATACTGATTGGACATCCAATTTAATTTAGCATATGGACATCCACATCCAAAGTAATCCAGTCCAACGAAGTTCAAAAGGAAAAATTCCAATTGGATTTGGATTTTCCAAAATCCATTACCACGTCTACTCGAGACTCGAGAGTCGAGTGTAGCGTAGCGTGAAGAAGAGTCAACCAGATTTTTGCGGCATGGTGGGTCTCACCTGTCAGAGAGGGAGATGCGGTGCAGCCGTTTAAGACTAACTCCAGCAGCTTGTGCAGCCCGCTCTGCCTCTGCAAAATGCAGAAAAAACGAGCACTGTAGACGCTTCAGCAGTAGCTACATCTGCATCTCCGTAATGCAGTTCCACCCCTCTCGTGCCGCAGTCTCGGGATTTCTCTCTCCCTTCTTCATCCTCCATCGGCCAACCGTCACGGCAAGGAGCATGGAGGCGCCGGTCCCACATCGCTGCGTTCGCCCGGCGACCGGCCTCCCCTAGCCGTGCGCGAGTGGCGCCACCACCACCGCTACCGCTGCAGAAGGCCCCAGAAGCCGGCACCGCGCCTCCGCCACCCAAGGCCCCAGGAGCCGGCGCCGCGCCTCCGCCACCCAAGGCCCCAGAAGCCCACGTCGCGCCTCCACCGCCGAAGGCACCAGCAGCCGGCGCGGCGCCTCCACCGCCGACGGCCCCAGCAGCCGAGGCGCTCTGTGTGAGTCGTCCTCCCAGATCCGCACGCCGTGAGCCTCGAGTTCGAGGCTTCCGCCACCGAAGGGAGGACGGAGCTCGCGGCGGCGCGGAGGGAGCAAGGTGCGGGAGTGGGAAGCAGGGCGCGAGTGAGCAGGCCAACTCGGGGAGGAGCGCTGCGGTGGGAGGAGGCCGACCGGCGGCGGCGGAGGCCCCTTCTTCTCTCTGTGACGGCAGCCTCGGAGCTCCGACGCCGGCGGCCCTCGGGAAGCTCGTGCGGCGGAGCTCTCGCTGCGAAGATCCGCGCGGCGGCGGTCACACTGCGGAGGCCCGCACGCGCGATGCCCCTCCCGACCGGCGGCGGCGGCCTCCAGCGCGAGCGCCCCCTTCCTCCTCCTCGTCACCAGCCCCGCCGCGCGCTCCTCCTCCTCCTTCCCCGGCCACCGGCGGCACGAATCCGGAGCGCCCCCTTCCTCCTCCGCCTTCCCACGCGGGAGCCAACCGCCCTGCGGTATGCAGCAGGGGATGCGCGGAACGGCTGGAACGCGGCTCCTTTTGCAGCGGAGGTCCCGTCTCTCTCCTTTCTGCAGACACCGTATTTGCAGATGCAGATCGGTAAGATTGCTGGAGATAGTCTAAGATATGGTGGGTAGAAGAGAGAGATACGTGGCACACGTGTGCTCCCAAGTGGCAGAAAGCAGTTCACGTAGAAGCGATCTGAGGGTCTGTTCTTTTAGGTGAAAATGAATAGTAAAATTATAAATGACTAGTGTTGGAATAGTGTTTCTTGTAAGAGAAGATGTGATGGATGTAACAGGTGAATAATACTTTTCACTATTTATTTTTGAGGAAAAGAACAGACCCTGAACCTCGAGTCTTTTTCTGTTTTGCAATGGGACAAAAAAAAATTGTTACGTTATATTTTTCGTGCGGGACTGTGGAACCCGTCGAAACGTACTCTTGATCTCTTTTCTCTCGTACGAGTGTGCTCGTTTGAAAATTTAGCACCGGTTAAATTCAAAAATAAATTCAGAAAACTCGAATTTGAGTAGGTGGTTCGCACCCGTTTATATTTCGTGTTGTACCAAGGTTGGTTACCCTGATTGTTTGTTAACCTATTTCGTGTTAATCTAAGGAATGGGAAATACATAGGATCGAAAAGCAACGGAATGATAAAAATCGAGAGCGCGATGTGCGGAGGCGTTTTCTCCAGCTCGCTCGTATGTTGCGTGCGGCGTGCCCTTTTCTTCCTGTGACCCCACCACTTTAGACCATCCACACTCATCCTCCTCCATTTCTCCTTCAAAACAGAATATTTCATCCTGATCAGCGAGATTCTTTCCTTTATATTCACTTCTCCCACACTCGTCATCCTTTATATCTCTTCCTCCATCCCAACTACTAATAACGGGCCCACCTGTCACTCTCTCACCCTCTCTCTCCTTTCTTTTCTTCTCTCTCCCACCCACCCCTCCCACACCCCTTCTCTCTCCCCTCCAACGCCCTTTCCTCTGCTCCTCCGCCACCGCCCTCTCCCAGCGCGCGCCGGCCAGCTCCTCTTCGGGCGCCGCCTCTCTGTCTCCGTGGAGGCCGCGGAGCTCCTCCCCGACACCAGCCCCTTGCCCTGCTCGCCCTCACCTCCAGCAGGGCCGCCGCAGCGCCTGCCTCCCCCTTCCCCTGTTCTCTCCTCCTCCCCTGCCTCTCCCGGCGGATCTGCGCCGGCGGAGCTCGATTCGGAGCTCGGTGGTGGCGGAAGTCGACGGCACTGCAGCTCTCCGCGACGGTCAACGGCGAACCGGTCCTCTCTCCCCTCTCCTCGGTGCGGCTTCGACGGAGGTGGAGCGGATGCGGAGCAAGGCGGCGGTGAGAGCAGCTCCTGGGCGTCGGCGGTGCTGGAGCAAGGCGACGGTACTCTTCTTCCCTCCGACCGGCGAGGAGCTCCGCCTCGAAGCTATGTGTGGCGCCGACATCGGCGGAGCACCCTGCGCCGCGCACCGACGGGAATGAGACGGCGGGCCTCCACGGCGGCGAGGACGACGTCGAGCCGGGCCTCCCGACCTCCGGCGCGCCTCTTCCGAGCAGCACCTGGTGGCGGCGGAGGTGCTCCTGGATGCGGCGCGGCACACCTCGCCACGACGACGACGGTGACGCCGCGGCGCGCGCGTCCTCATCAGGAGTAGGACACGGGGACGAACGGTCGGCGGTGGGCGTCCTTCCCCGGCAGCGGCGCGGCTTCGACGGCGGGCTACATCTCCGGCAGCTTGGAGGAGCTCCGGTGGTGCAGCAGGACCGGCGGCGGCGGCGGCGCTTGGGGCTGCTCCGCTTGCGCCTTCTCGTGCTGATGTAGGGTAGGGCCGCCCTCCCCGGCCGCGGTCAGCCTCCTCCCGCCGGCGAACCAGGGTGACCAGGACGGCGGCGGCTGCTCCTCTTCTCTCCCTTCCGGCGGCCGCGGAGCATTCCGAGGAAGGGCGCGAGGCCTTGGGACGCGCGGGCCCCACGCCACGTCTGCGCCTCCAGTCTCCCCGCCATTCCGCTCGATCTAGCGTTCCCTGGGGCGAACGGTATTTTCCCGTGAGGTTCCCAGTCCCCGCTGCAGGTCAAAAAACGTTATCCCTCTCCTCCAGGAGAGGGATAACGGCGCCGGTGCGGATGGTCTTAACTTTACCGTTTCGGTCTACGTAGATAAGTAGATTGAGCATCAATGTTGTGCTTGGGTCTGTTCTTTTCTTTCAAAAGGAATAGTAAATAACACTATTCAATTATCACATCTATCACATCTTCTCTCACAAAAAATATTATTTCAGCACTATTTATTTGTAATTTCACTATACCTTTTCACCGAACAGAACAGGTCCTAAACGACATTTCGGGTCAAGCCGCAGCCACGTCCTTTGCAACCAGGTATATGTATAAATTGAAGATTCATTCTAAAGCATTATTCTAACACTATTCATCCTCTCTAATTATCTCATCTAAACACCCGTCCACCGAATTCTTCCAGCAAAGGGCCTAGCAAAAATTCAATCAGATGACGCACACGCACGCACACAGAATTCACCAGAACGACTCATCCAACAGAAGCAAAGAAAGTCACCAACCCAAAGTCGAATGCAGCAATTTCCAGAGAAGCTTGCCTTGTCAAAAGAAGCACATGCTCGTTGCTGTAGGTCGAAACTTTGCTCTAAGCAAAACGTGGTAGATCGAAACATTGGATGCAAATTGAGTGCTGGTACAGTGCTTGAATGGTGTATTAGACCGTGTGTTGTAAGAGAAGATGATGCGACCCTGTTTAGTTGGTGAAATTTTTGGTGAAAGTAGTAAAATTTTTACATTGAGAAACGTGTTCTGTGAGAGGTGACACGGTCTGCGATGTGAAAATTTTGGGAAGTTTTTGGTGAAATTTTTGCATAATGGGAGTGAATAGGAAATTGAAAGGTAAAATTGGTCAATCTAAACAAGGCTGACAGCTCATTGCTGTGGCCATGGTTTCTGAACACGTGAGCACGTGACATTCTGAAAAGTAGATAAACCATTGTTCTGTTTTCTCTGTGCTACAAATCTTGAATTGCAGATCAAATCAGCGACGAACAAGTCGCTGCCAACATCACATTGCTTACTGTACAACAATACCATGCCGGATCAAGTGAGGGCAATCATTGACCCATTTTACCATACAACGGTTTGGCTGTCATATACCGTAGAACTCTGAAAGTTAGACGTGCCTCAGGAATGCATGGTTTACGACCTCACTTTGGCAAGACGGGCTCTGATCTCTTCTAGGTCTTCCTCATCATCGTCATCAACACCCTCAGCAACAGCTTGTCGCTGCAAAACATGCCCAACCAAAGTCATCAGATTCATAACTAACATCACATCCTTAGTACAAAGTGCAGTTTGGTAGCATATGGTGAACAGTACCAGAGTACCAGAAAACTGATTTTGGTCCCAAAAGGCCAAAACTAACCCTACAATGCTGCAGTGGACAATTTAACTACTCTACAGCAATTTTACCTACAATACCTTAATCCTCTGCACACTTCAATGTTCATATACAAGATATCAACATAAAAGGAAACCACAATGCAGAACACTTACCTCTTCTGGAACCTTGCTTGTTGAAGCTTGCTGTATCTTCTGTGTCCTGACGGCATCCGGTAGCTGGGATGCAGTCTCCCCTGCTACTGAAGCAAGAACCTTGTCGACCTCCTCCTCAATTTCCTCCTCCATGTCCTCAGAGTCCAAAGCTGAATCGACTGCTTCATTCACCATTTCTTCCATGACACCAGCCTAGATTCAGAAATTCAGATTGCTAATATGTCAGCTGTGTCATAACACACGTCAATGTTTGAAGATATTTTGATTTCATGTAAAGGTTTGAAGTCTTTGAACAGGGCACACGAAATGGAAGCAACTGCTTTATATTTGGGACAGCATACACAACTACTGATAATTTACTAGTATATTACCTTTGTCATTTCTTTACTAAATTCTTGCATCGTGGCGGCTAGCTCTGGAGCTTTCATTAGATTATTAACAATTTTCATCACATCAGCACTCTTGGACAGGTGGCCCACAGTTCTTGCAGTTGCTGAAAAATTGCATCCACTGGAATTACTTGTATGTATTGTAAAAGGAAATAATAGTAGATAAACTGAGAGAAGTGCTACCCTTTAAAAAAAAATAAAGGTGAATGAAACAGGATAAAGTTCAATTGCATATTTAATGCAAGTGCAAAACATGGAACAGTATATTGCCATCTGTGATTTTAAACTTACAGGTCCTGATTTGAATCTGTATGTTCACTGGCTATTGCCTAAGCTAAACTTACAGAGGGATGCACCAAAATTCAAATAACATACAAGTATGTGATTTTGATTTTGTGATGTGCTGCACTTGCAGAAAGAACTATTATAAATAATCTGGAATGAGATACTTAGAGGCAAAAAAACAAAGGGGCAACACTTTTAGAAGCATATACAAATTTCGGTGTCCAAAACATGTCAATGTTTTCCAGTATTGGTGCTAAAAGACACATTGTGCACAAAGTTTTCGTGTGTGATGTTGATACTAGATTCCATAACAAGGGTGTGCCTTTGAAAATTAACTAACAGAATCACTCTTCCATAATTTCAAGGGCATAGCTTTAATGGACAATATAAGACACAGAACCAACAAAAAAACTCCAAAAGAAAAAGAAAAGAGCCATACCAACAATTTCTCCGAGGTGCATAGATACTGAGTTCAGCTGAGCCTTGTTTTCATAAAGGCGGTTTACAGCACGTCTTGATCTTACAAGTTCCTTAGCAAGCGCCTGACATGAAAACAGATCATAACATCAATAGCACGTCAAACAGTTGATCTTATTCTGACAAATAAGGTCAGCCATGAAACTTTGATCTCTATGTCTTCTGAAACCAGAAACATTATATGTGAAGGACAAACACATCGAAGAGCTGGTACATGCAAATGAAGCGTGTGATTTCAGGAACTAATGTAGTAATGTATTTCTGTAACATAACAACAAACATTCAAGGACAGCACTCAAGATAATTGCATGTACTGGTGACCTTCAGTGAATAATATTCAGCTTTTGCTCATGTCCCCAAGAATGTGTTAGGATCCCTGTACCCTTGGGCCGCTACTGGGCTGTGTTTGTGTGGGCCTGCGTGCCTAGTTGGGCTCAGCCCGTGTATGTGAGCTATCTACATATAGCTCAGGAGTTAGAGGAGAGAGGCATGGAATCATTTGTAACTGAACATCGTCTTCCTCCTCCAGTCGCCGGCGCTCTGCCGTGCTTCTTCCTCCTCTGTCTTACTGCTTCCTGCCCTTGATTCTAGTGCTTCTATCCTATATCCCCTTGCTGGTTGCTAACATCTGGTACCAGAGCCATCGATTTTGGTCCCCAATTTCAACCCTCACACCATGAATCCCCCAGCAGCAATTTCTCCTTCTACTCAGTTTCTCCTCGACGAGATGCGGAAGCTCTTCGCCGAGTACGCGCCCTTCCGCTGCGCACCAGAGACCGCACCGGTGCCTTCGGCCTCATCCCCGGAGGCGGCCGCTCCTGCCGTATCCACCCAGGTCGCGCCCATGGCCGCGTTTCCTGCCGCCGCCCTTGCCACTACCACCCAACCCGTCGATGCATCGGTCTCCACCACACCCGCGCCCTCCGCCATCGCCTCAGTCGTGGACTCCACCATCCCCGACTCTGGTAGCGAGAGCATCACGACGCCGGCGACGTCCTCTTCGTCGACCCCCGCATCGGTCGCGCTCACGCCCTGCGTCGCCACCGCCCGATGTCTGCGGGCCGTTCCTGCAGCCGCTCGCCCTGGGACCCACTCCTGCTTCCGCGGGAGCCGCACGCCTCGGCGCCCGCGGCCGCTCTCGATGGGGAGCCGTTCGCTTCGGCGTCCGTGGTCGCTTCCACAAGGAGCCGTCGTCCCGTGCCCGCGGCCTAATCCGTGGGAAATCGGAGTCTGCAGCCGCTTCCGTGGGGAGCCGCCATCCCGGCGTCCGCGAGATCTCCGCCGCCTCTCGGCAGCTGCTGCAGCCCCTGACGCGCCTCCAGGAGGGGCCGAGGTGGGGCGAGCGGAACCTTCCGTGTCGAGCACGCCTCCCACCCTTGTGGGCGTCGCCAAGCTCGTCGGCAGCACCGGGGCTCACTTCGCTGCGCGACCACGGCCGGGCGCCGCCTCTCTTCCCCAGTGGCCGCGCACAACATCACCACCGGCGACCATCACATCCATGCCCACAAGGTGTTCGACACAAATTCCGAGCACAACGACGCGTCGTCCGCCGCGTCTGCGTCGAGCTCCACCGTGCCCGCTTCGGCCTCGACATCCGCGGCGACCTCGCCTGCGTGTGCATCGGCTTCGACAACAGTGGCGACCTCCTCGTCGGCCTCGCCCTCCACGCCCGCGGCGTGCTCGTCTGCGCCTGTTGCAGCTTCGCCGACCGCGGTGTGCCCCTCTGCGCCGTCATGGGCGCCGAGCATGGCGTCTCCCTACTCATCCGCCTTGGCTTCGCCCGGACCCGCCTCCGACGTCCTGTGCGCGTGTACGAGCTTGCCGCCACGCTGCAGCGACCATTCTGCTGACATCGTCCACCGCTACATCAGCAGCAGCGATGGCGCCCTGCCAAGCCAATGAGCATCCGCAAGCACTGCCCACCATGTGTTCGCTTGTCTGCCTCAGCCACAAAATCGCCATGTTGCAGTCCTTCTCTGTTGCCCGGGCATCTGTTCTAGCACCAGCATATTCACCAGCACCAGCTGTTCGGAGTGCAGAGGAGGAAGCTCTCACCACCTCGCCCGCCAGGTGTTTGACGAACTGTCTCAGCCATGATGCCTGCTCAATTGAGTACATGAATAAAAGGTACATCAATTCCAGTATCCATGCTTTATCAGTTAGTGTTGCTCTGTTAGGGTCTACTATCCATATTCCTACAGACTGCAAAGTGCTTGAGAAGGTGATTATTCAGAATTCAGTATTGCTAGAGCCAGCACTTGCTAGTTTAGTCAACAAGGGACTTGGGCCTCCTCATTTGCAATACTGTCACATTGTGTCCACTAGTACCTTACAGTCTTGCTCAAGTTCAGGGAAGTCCATTACCTGTGGATGGGTCGGTAGGCATCAGATGCAACCATGGCCACCACCTGTGCAGTTTGAGATGCTAAGTGATTGTATTCAGCTCATGTTAGTACCTTGGCCATCCTTCTGTTATCATATGGTTGTGATTCATGAAGCTAGTGTGCATGTACTCAGACCCAAACCATGGCCTCCACATGTGCCAATTAAGTTCATGGGTAGCAATTCTCAGCTGCTGTGTTCTACTGCTACTTGTGTTTTTGACAGTGGAAAGAAAGTACATGTTGAGATCACAATGACTGTCGTCCTACAGCTTAGGATTTATTGTTTGGCAGCACAAATGGGAGACAATGAAACCATCATCAGTTATACTAAAAACTCAGCTCCTTTGCACTCAATGTTTCTCAAGTACCATTGGATACAGTGCGAAATACCTTGGCCAGTCATCACTAAGGATACATTGTGCTATTCATGTGGAGTACAGGCTACGCTCCTATGGTCAAATTTTGGTTATGAGTGTGCTTTTATATGCATACATGTCTATCAGCACTACTGCCATACTCAGATTCAACTCAGTGGCATTTGTGTGGACAGAAAATTCAATTGGATGTCTGTGACTAGCCTTCAAGCCATTCAAGTATATTATGGAATTTTCTCTTTTGCATATCTACTCACTGATTTGGCACTGGAGTTTTGGCCAGGGAGATGTTTTTGGGAATTGTTTCAGCATCTATCTGTTCCACATAAGAGAGAAGTGCTTCACTACTTGGTTTTTCTGTTACAGCAGCAGCTCTGTGATATAAGTTGGGACCCAGGTGGTGCTCATTATTATCTTGATGGATATATGTCTCTTGATTGTTTGTTTGACCTGGACAAATATGTGAGTTGGTTGACACCTCTCTTGCCGCACTGCTTAGCCCTTATGATACAGAAGCAGCTCGATAAGGTGCTCCTGACAAGCATCACAGTGCATCAGCCACTGACTCTTTGGGATCCAGGTGGTCACCATTATTTCCTTGTGGGATGTCAATCCCTTGGTTCCTTAACTGACTTGGCAGTAATACATATCTTTCTGCAACTTGTCAAGCAATTGTTCAGTGGGGAATGTCCTTTACCTCCTTGGCCACCACCTACTATGCTGCTCTTCCCAGATGTTGGAGTGGTCGGGGCTTGCTGTTACCCAGAGAACCTATTGTTGTGCTATATTGCTGGTGATATTGAGGCTCCACACCAAATTGAGTTACAATCATGGGCTGATCAGGATGGGATACAAGGAATTCAGATTGTTAGGATCCAGTGTATTTGGAATACTAGTAGATTTTCCAATGGTGCAGGATTTCCTTTCCTTCCATCCAGCATTCAGGTGCACAAGTTCCCTCCAACTCAGGCAAGTGCCCAGTTCATGTTGGTTCTCTGGCTATATTTCAAACTCTACTTCTACAATCTCGTGATCGAAGATCCTTGAAGAAACTAATGCACTAGAATGGTATGAAGTATGGCAACAGAATGGGATCATACTCCAAAACACCATTGTCCAACGGGGTACCAACACAACTTGCTTCAGTTTGGGTTGTTTCAATTGCTGTTGGTCAGATCAAGTCCAAGAGCAAAATGATCCAATCCTATACAAGAGTGGTTGTTTGGCCGCAGATTGTTGAGCTGCCTCCAGTTTGTAACATTCTGTTAGTCATAGCAAGGACACTACTTATCTTGCTTAGGCTACACCCAAGTGCTCAAAAATGTTTAAGCAGCTTGGGGGCAAGCTGCTCTTTAAGAAGGGGGGAATGTTAGGATCCCTGTACCCTTGGGCCGCTACTGGGCTGTGTTTGTGTGGGCCTGCGTGCCTAGTTGGGCTCAGCCCGTGTATGTGAGCTATCTACATATAGCTCAGGAGTTAGAGGAGAGAGGCATGGAATCATTTGTAACTGAACATCGTCTTCCTCCTCCAGTCGCCGGCGCTCTGCCGTGCTTCTTCCTCCTCTGTCTTACTGCTTCCTGCCCTTGATTCTAGTGCTTCTATCCTATATCCCCTTGCTGGTTGCTAACAGAATGATGCTGCTACTGTCTACTGATGACAACAATATTCCTGAAAACTGGGATGATACCTATCTAACTCTTTGGAGAATATTTGTTTCTTGCTTCTAAATCCACTATCCTGGAAGCAACCAACACCGACATTATATTTTGTAAACAAGCAATCTTCCCTATTTTCATATTCGGCATCCATTTTTCCATCAACCCCAAGCTTCTTTGTTATCTGCTAGACTACTACTGGAATCCCCAACTCTCACATTGTTGTTGACAATGACGACATTCTTTAGAATAAGGATGAAAAGGTCCTTATGACAACACCACTAGGAATGAGTGACCAACAAATATAAACAGAACTTGTGATTCAACATAAACAACAATTCATACAGTAGTTCCATTTCCTTCTGACAATGAATCAATCAAAGATCAAGAAGAAATTAATGACTTCAGAAGACAATTCTGATGCAATAATGCAGAGTTTAGAGATGAATTTAATCACACATTGATGTAAAGGTTATGGTATTATTTCTTTCAGTACAAGCATTCCTACCATGATTAGTATTCCTATGCTAAGACCTAAAGCAAAGCTATTTGAGAAAAGGCACATCATGTAGCTCAAATAACTGAAACAAAACAACCTGCAAGTTTGCTTTCATTTAACCCAAGTACCCAACAGCCAACATAGAGGAATTGAAGAAACTGAATATCGATTCATAAATGTTGTCGGTTTAGTGCCAGGAGTTTAATTTGGTTTGCGTTTGTACTTTGTATTGCTCCTACATCGGCACTGAAAACCTGTTCTACTCTCATCAACCCAACAATCATACTACAAGATCATACTACAAGCAGGAAATAATAAAGGGAAGCGTACATAAACAACAAGATTAAACTGGTCACACCTTGGCGGATCCCATGTCATTGCGCTTGGCAGCCTCCCGAATGGCTTTCTCCACATTCTTCTCCTCCTTCTGCACATCTGCGAAAACAACGCAAACGAGACCCAAAACCATATATTACACACAACGATCGCGAAAACCACAGCAACGCTACGGATAAGGATTAAAGGGCTTGGCGCACAACCACAACGATCGCATGAAGCGCGTGGCTATTCGCGTCAGTACCAATTTCTGATGTCCTGGGGCGGGCACCAAGCAACACCCAACCACGAATCTGCGAAACCACTTTACCGTTCATTCCTAATTGGATCGCGCGTTCCCTCGGGGCCCCGGGGCAGGAAAAGTAGGAGAATAGAGGGGGGGGGGGCGGCGAGTGCGGGGGAGTAGGACCTCGGATCTGGCGGTCGAGGACGCGGCACTCGTTGCGGAGGCGGCGCTGCCACTCGCGCAGCTGCTGCTGCGGCGTCGGCCGCGGCTTCAGCAGGTTCTTCACCTTTTCCATCGGCGCCGCCGGCGGGGGAACGGATCGAAGGCCCCTCCCGAATCAGCGCGTAAGCTTCACGCGGGCTGGGGCTGATTCGGTGATTCCCTCGCCGGAGAAGAAGGCGGGGGGAAAGAGAGGAGCGAGAGGCGCGTCGCTGCGGTCGGCGGGCGAGTGAACCGTAAATCGGCGTCGACTTCCAACCGTGTTCCGCCTTCCGACTTGCGGGGTTTCCTACGCAGCTACGCTTGCGGTGTGCTCGTATCGGTGAAGGCAACTTTGCTATTCATTTGTTTTTTTTCAAAAGCAATTTCTTTGATTTTTAAAATAAGCATTTTTCTTCTTTTCAATGGATTATATGTCATTGGACATTAAAGGTCCAATGTGAAGTTTTGCCACAAAGTAAAAAAAAACTTCAGGAGAGTATGTTTAAATGGTACAGTATACAACTATACTTTCCGAAAAAAAGTATACAACTATACATCATTGATCTAACATGATAGAGAATTGATATCTGACCAAAAAATTTTATAAATGATGACATTTGGATAAAAAAAACTATGCTTTGAAAAACTATATACAAATATACACATATTAAAAGAACATGTTTTTTTTTATCATGACTTATTATTCCATAGAGATTCACATGTGTATTATGTTTATACTTTATAGGGGTAAGTATACATTGTTTATATTATCATTTATAACCAAAGGTCCTCTAGCCTACTTGGTTAGAGAAAGCTTAGTTTATATGATGGTCTATATATGTATTATCTTTTTAGAAAGGGAACAGAGCTAAGTTGAGATAGTAGCAATGAGAGATTTTTAATTACATAAAGGTAAACAAATTTGAGTACTCAGTTCCTTGCCTCCATGTTAACGATTTACCAGTTTATTTTTCATTCTTTTTTTAATATATTACTTCCGTCCTTAAATAATGAACTAACTAGCTTATCCTAAACATCATATATTTAAAAATGGAGAGAGTATATACTTATCTGTTTTGCTACTGTTGTGTATTTTACTCCATCAAAATTTTAGAAATCCAATTCAACCAATGCTGCAATGAACCCCTCTCCTTGCAAGCGCACAGCATAGAGAATCAGAAATTTTGTTTCTGCTACTACATTTGCAAGAGCCTGTTTAGTTGGCAAACAAAAAAAATTTGAGGTCCCTTTGAAAGCTTATTAGGAGGATTAAATATAGACTAATTACATGAATGAACGGGAAATCGCAAGACGAATCCATTAAGTCTAATTAATCCGTCATTAGAGATTGTTTACCGTAGCACGGTGTTGTCTAATCATGGCATAAGTAGACTCGTTAGATTCGTATCAAAAAATTAGGTAGGGGTTATGGAATGAATTTTGTCATTAATTCACATTTAATACTCCTAATCAGTGTCGGAAGATTGATGTGACGGGTAGTTTGGAAAATTTTTGAGAACTAAACAGGCCCCAAGTATAACCCCCTCCTTTTGGCAATTCTTTGCTAGTAATAATGCAAAACGTTAAAGTAGATGACCAAACGTTGACAAAACATCAACTCGTCAATAATAACATCATAATGATCGTGTTACAGAAAATTACAATTATCCTTCCCCTTTTCTATCTGTAAACAACAATTCGTTTTGGTACGACAAACCATGAGTGTGTCCTTTAGCAAGAAGCAACAAAGCTGACAGCTAATCTCCAAATGTTAAAAACTATACCAACCCACTGTAGTACCTTTTCAATCAACACTTTTCAAATTCCAAATGTTGGGACTACTTAAGAAACAACTCCGTAGTTCTCTAGCTTCTTCTGGAGATTACAGCTTTTGTGGGGAGGAAGGTGATCACATTTTCTAACAGCAAGGCGAAAAGAAAGCCGGTCAGCTAATCATAGAGCCCTTCTTCATGCCATATGTCGACCAAAAAATCAACCATCTCCTACAAGGATTCTGCAAGTCAGAAGCTGATACACGAACCACATATGAAAAACAGCTTATGCTCATGGATCTTACAGATAGTGGGATTGGCTGTGGAAACCGTTCACTTGTGGACAAGAGATCATCGTATGTTGTGCACCAACTGCGAGAAAACAACACAGTAGAGTTGAGACTTATGAACCCAGCACGAGACAATTAATTTCTTACAAGTATAGCTTACACCCTATGATTAATCCAATACCATCAATCAAGAATTTATCTAACTAGTATGAAACGACTATAAGCTTTCTTCAGTGTAAACTAACACTGCTAATCTGCTAGACGCTACCGACAGCTTGTTACAGTATTTTTCACCAGAACAAGTACATCAGGCACTCATCACATCAACTAGCTAGGATATTAGCTACTTTTCTAATTTTGGTAAAAACAATCATATTAAATCAATGTATTTATTTGCAAGTGTGGTTATGAAATCATAGAAATTTCAAAGCATTTAAACTAGCAATTTACCAAATACCTGCCTAAGCCAATGAGACTAATATATAGATTCTTGGAATATATAGTGTCCAACAGAAATTATGATTCAGGCACATATATACAGCAACAACAACAACAAAGTCTTTTGTCCCAAACAAGTTGGGGTAGGCTAGAGATGAAACCCAAAGGAAACCATGAAAGGCGAAACAAACACACACACGAAGTGTTAAGGGTAAACAAAGGGTGAAACAGAGGTCATGGTTCAGGCACACTGATGGCTAGTCTCCAAGCACTCCTATCCATAGCTAACTCCTTGGGGATGTTCCACTCCTTAAGGTCTCTTTTAACCGCCTCGTCCCAGGTCAGTTTAGGTCGACCTCTACCTCTCTTTACGTTATCGACCCACTCTAGAACCCCACTACGCACCGGCGCCTCAGGAGGCCTCCTTTGGACATGACCAAACCATCTCAACCGATGTTGAATCAATTTTTCCTCAATCGGTGCCACTCCAACCCTATCTCGAATATCTTCATTGCGGACTCTATCCCTTCTTGTATGCCCACAGAGCCAACGCAACATATGCATCTCTGCTACACTCAGTTGCTGGACATGTCGCCTTTTTGTATGCCAACACTCGGCACCGTACAACATCGCCGGACGAATCGCCGTCCTGTAGAACTTGCCTTTTAGCTTTTGGGGCACCCTCTTGTCACATAGGACGCCAGAAGCTTGACGCCATTTCAACCAACCGGCTGAGATCCTATGCCTAACGTCTTCATCAATGTCGCCATCCTTCTGTAGCATCGATCCTAGGTACCGAAAAGTATCCTTCTTGGCCACCACTTGCCCATCGAGGCTAACATCTCCAATCTCATGTCCAGTCGCGCTGAAATCGCACCTCATGTACTCAGTCTTGGTCCTACTGAGTCTGAAACCTTTTGACTCTAGCGAGTCTCTCCACAACTCAAGCTTCCGATTAACCCCTGCTCTAGTCTCGTCAACTAACACTACATCATCAGCAAAGAGCATACACCACGGGATATCATCTTGTATATCCCTTGTGACCTCATCCATCACCAAAGCAAAAATATACGGGCTCAATGCTGATCCCTGATGTAGTCCAATTTTAATTGGAAAGTCACTAGTGTCACCATCACATGTTCGGACAACCGTCCTCGCATCATTGTACATATCCTTGATGAGGGTAATGTACTTAGTTGGGACTTTGTGCTTTTCCAAGGCCCACCACATGACATTCCTTGGTACTTTGTCGTACGCCTTCTCAAGGTCAATAAAGACCATATGCAAGTCCTTCTTCTGTTCCCTATATCTCTCCATTAATTGTCGTATTAAGTAAATCGCCTCCATAGTCGACCTCCCAGGCATGAACCCAAACTGGTTTTGGGTCACACTTGTCCCTCTTCTGAGGCGGTGCTCGATAACCCTCTCCCAGAGCTTCATTGTATGGCTCATTAGCTTAATCCCTCGGTAGTTGGTACAACTCTGAACATCTCCCTTGTTCTTGAAGATCAGTACTAATATACTTCTCCTCCATTCATCAGGCATCTTGTTTGACTGAAAAATAAGGTTAAAAAGCTTAGTTAACCAAACTACTGCTCTAGCACCAAGACATCTCCACACCTCAATGGGGATACCATCTGGACCCATCGCTTTACCCCTCTTCATTCTCTTCAAAGCCTCCTCAATCTCTGCCTCCTGAATTCTCCTCACAAAACGTCTGTTGGTATCGTCAAATGAGTCATCCAACTCCACGACAGGACTCTCATCCTCCCCATTAAACAACTTATCGAAGTACTCTCGCCATCTATCCTTGATCTCTTCATCCTTCACCAGAAGGCGATCTGTCCCATCCTTGATGCACTTGATTTGGTTTAAGTCCCTTGTCTTCCTCTCTCGGGTCCTAGCCAACCGATAAATATCCTTCTCCCCTTCCTTCGTGCCTAACCGCTGATAAAGGTCCTCATACGCCTGGCCCTTGGCTACACTCACAGCTCGCTTTGCAGCCCTCTTCGCTGTTTTATAGCTCTCGATGTTGGCTGCACTCTTGTCAAGGTGGAGGCGCTTGAAACACTCCTTCTTCTCCTTAATAGCCCTTTGCACCTCATCATTCCACCACCAGGTGTCTTTCGCTTCTTGTTTGCCTCCCTTACTCACGCCAAGCACTTCTGCAGCCACCTTCCGAACACATGTTGCCATCTTTAGCCACATGTCATCTGCATCTTCTCCTACCTCCCATGGTCCCTCTCCTAGCATCCTGTCCTTAAACATTTGTGCCGCTTCCCCTCTAAGCTTCCACCACTTTGTTCTCGCGACCTTGGCACGTTTGTTCCTGTGAACACGTACCTGAAAGCGAATATCTGCCACCACAAGTTTGTGTTGAGAAACAACACACTCCCCAGGAAACACCTTACAATCTAAGCAAGCACCTCTATCTCTCCTCCTTGCAAGGATAAAGTCGATCTGGCTCGAGTGGTGACCACTCTGAAAGGTCACTAGATGGGATTCCCTCTTTCTAAAGACGGTATTTGCTATCAAGAGGTCGTAGGCCACCGCGAAGTTCAAAACATCCTCTCCCTCTTGATTCCTACCACCATACCCAAACCCCCCATGCACTCGCTCAAACCCTACAAATTATGATGCGGGCAAATGAATGAGGACAATAAACCTTATCACTGGCTCTCGAGGTGCCTTTTTTGAAACTTCTGCCTGGTGTCCAACCCATTGCCTTCTCATCTCAGCCCATGCTACAGCAGCTGCAGAAACAAAATATATAATCAGTGTGCATTCCAGTATCAACTTTAATTTATTCATCCATACCCCCACAAAAGGTATAGTTGACTAGGCTATTAGGTTTAGGTATAAAAATACATTATTATCTGAATAACTGATCACAGAAATTAATAGCTAACAGTAAGCTTTCCCTAGCAAAAAGTAAACTAAACAAGAAACATATGTTCTGTAAATTGATTTGACACTGCAACACTACTGAATGAGCCCCTTTGCATCATGTGGTGCATATCATTCAAAGAAACAAGCCTATAAATACAGTTCCCGTTCAAAGAGTAAAACAAGCACAATTAACCATTTGATTTGACCATAGTGCATATCAAAGATGTACAATCTAATGGATGAAACAACTACAGACATATTTACCTCATAATCAAGATATCTTTCTCAATGTACTTGTGGTAAGCATCCAAAACACAGACAAAATTTATTAAACAGAACAACTCAAGATACTAAGATCACAAAATAAAGTCATACCATGGTTTATAAATGATGTATCTAACCCGTTGTCCGTTGCCATTTTAGAATCGTTGATTATTGAGTTGGGAATAGACGAGATATTCCCCTCAAGAGAAACTGATATGCTGACGTTGTTCTCCATTGCTTCTAGACCCGATTGCCATCGTCTTCTGTTTCCAATAGAAGAATTCTGAGACCTCTTTCTTAAAGATCCTTTCAGTTTAGAATCTTGAAGTGACTGGGATTTGCTTAAATTACCAATACAGCCACTGCTCTGCATAAATTAAACATCAGATATGCTCGGAATTGCTCAAAAGGTGGCGTTGAAATGCTCCCCATAATTATATTTGCATTGTAAAAATAAGATTTATGGCAGCATCGGATCATAGTAAATTTCTTAGGTATAAATGAGGAGCACCTACCCCATATAAGCTCAAAGAGGATGTCATGCAAACACCTTAGCCATCAGTGTGCTAAGTGAGATGGTATATCTTTTCATGCTTCAGACATGTATTTCTGAAAAGAAAAGAGTGTTAACAACTCTAGCTTAAATTATAATCCTGAAGAAAAAAGAAGTCAATACACAATACACAATAAACCTAATGAGAGTTCTATTGTGAGATGCCATTCTCAACATTTTTGTATGGAAAAGCATGTAGGGCAGACTATGCTCGATAATAATTTTGCCAACAATTCATGATGATAATTTTGTCAACAATTCATGAGATTGATAAATGTTGGTGAGCCACTTAGCATTCACATGGACACCATCCACAAGACATAGATTAAAAAAAAGTTTGTTGGAGTGTTTCAGTAGACAAAGATGCCGTGTTGCATTGCCTTTCGCACTTCCAAATACGTAATAGCAAAGTAAGAGTAAGCTGTTGAGTACATAGCTGAAGTGATTAACCCTGATAAGATGGGTGCATCGATCTTCAGAATATTAACCTTGTTTCCCCCCTTCAATGCCTACCTAGTTAAATAGGCATAACCAAGGAGGCAATCCATTGTAAGAAGGGAGGAAGACAGAGGACACTCTTATTAGTTCTTAGTGGATAGGATACAACTTTTTAATCTGTGCTATTTCAATTAGACTCCTCTCTCTTGTTCATAAGAGAATCAAGAGGAGAAATGATAGAATCAGAGTAGCCTTCTATATTTTTTACTATCTAATTTTCCGAGATTCACTCAGGAAACAGATTCTATCATCTAGAATCCAAACATCCTGTCCTATCCTGCTATTAATCAGTAAGTCACTGTTTAGATTGAAGTCAGCGCAAGTATGAAGACAAAACTACTTATGAAATACAAAGGCATGGTTGTAATCTCTGCACTATCGGAAAATGGCAGGTGAACTCTAAGCAAAAACCATTCCCGATTCGCAATAATGATATCGGCCATTGACCCAGTGCCATGCGTTGCTGAAACCCAACTACCAGTTTCCACCCATTTGATAAATTTCACGGTCCCATCCATCCTCCTCTAATCCTCCTTCTCCATACAGGACACAACCAATCCACCAGCGGTTAACGTGTCCGTTCACCCACCTCCGATTGTACCGAACCTAGCAGCAGGCAGGGTACCGTCAAGATAAGAGCGGCTCAAACACGCGCCACACCGGAGATGAGCCAAGCGCGCGCAACCGCGGGCACCCCTCTTCGAGCCGGAGCCCCCACAAGGATTTACAGGCAATCCGCCCACGGATCCGATCATCAGAACCCAGTAACCAACCCACCCACCCAATTCAGCAATCACAGAAAAAGAAGAAAAGACGTGAAATTTGAAATGCATTCAGGAAGGGAGAAGATTGGGGGGCAGCGTCGATCGAACCGCGCGATCAATCCGGAACGGGGGAAGGAGCCAAATCGCTTTTCCTCCTTAGTTTGCTCCGGTTTTGGCAAGGGTGGGGGAGGGAATGGAATCGCGCGAGCGGGGACGGGGGGAGGAGAGAGAATGGGAGGAATTTGGTCGCATCCAGCCGCCGCCGGAAAGGAAGGTGGAAGGAATGTGGTAGGTCGGCCCGTCCGTGGACCGCGTCCACGGACCTAACTCCACCGGCGCGAGCTCTCCGAGATCGACGGACGAAGCGGGCGGTGCGGATGCTGATGGGTGCGTGGACCGGGTGTACGTTTGCGGTGGGGGCGCACCCCGGAGTGAGGGCGGGGGCAAAAGCGGAAGGAAAGGAAGGTTTGACCAAATCGTGCAGCGCGTGCCTGCTGCCTGCTGCTGCCTTCCGAATTTCCCAGTCCACGACGACCACGAGTCCACGCCACGACTAGCCAGTGTGCCCAGTCGTGGGCAGGGTTTCCTTCACCGTTCGCTGACCACAGTAACCCATATTACCCCCATGCGGACCAGTAGCGTTACCCAACCGGCTCAACCGTTTAAATTTGAAATTTTCAAATTTGAATAAAAAATTGAAAAATGTACAAAAATCTAAAAATACTTCAAGGTGCGTAGAATCTAATGGTGTCAAAAATTTTCAAATATTAGTGCATTTAGTATTTATTTTGGGTATTAGAAGTTAAAAAAAAGAAATGGCAGACAACATCAGCGTGGAGTCGTGGACAGCACAATACTACCGTTGAATATTGATCTTTCTTGATCGTTTTACATTAATATGTGCATAGGTCATACCAAAATTTTAATTGGTTTCACTTCACACAATTTTTTGTGTAACGTCATTTTCATATTTTATGTCGCGAATTCCTTACCGACCGGATGACCGCTCTAACCGTCCGGCTAACTGCTTTAACGACCGGTTAACTGCTAGCAACCGGTTGAACTGCGTTTTCAATTTGGAATTTGAATTCATTCTGTTTTTACCGGTAACCGGTCCGGTTAACATTACCGTCGGTCGGCGGTTTCCAAGGACCGATCGGTAAAAAAACCCTGGTCGTGGGTGGTCATCGAACCAACGAGTACAATGCTTATAGAGGAAGGAATGAAACATTTTGGTGTCAAATAGGATGACATAATTTTTCAGTGTCATACAAGAAATGATATATTTTCTTCCAATGCTATATAGAGAATTCTTCTCTTTAAAGACACTTGTAATTCTTTATGTCAGAAGTAGGAATGAAAGATAGAATTCGGTATCATATAAGGGACGGAAATTTCTTTAAGTGTCAAGAAAGGAATTTAATCATATTCTAAAGTCAAATAAGGAAACTTTCCTTTGATTCTACCAACAATTTAACCATTTTCTTGCTGCATCCATTGTTTGGAACCCGGAGCTCCATCAAGGCAACCATGAGCACTGGATTGCTGGAGATGTACGGCCGCGACCTCACCGAGGTGGCCGCGCGCGGCGACCCCGACCCCGTGGTCGGCCGGGACGCCGAGATCGACCGCGTGGTGACCATCCTCTCCCGCAAGTCCAAGAACAGCGCCGTGCTCGTGGGCGCGCCGGGCGTCGGCAAGACGGCCATCGCTGAGGGCCTCGCACAGCGCCTCACCGGCGGGAAGGTGCCCGGCCCCCTCGCCGGCGCGCGGCTCGTGGAGCTGAGCGTCCCGGCGCTGCTCGCCGGATGCACGTACGTCGGCATGATCCAGGATCGCGTGACAGGCGTGATCAGGGAGGCGGAAGCCGACGGGACCGGGGGGAAGGTGGTGCTGTTCGTGGACGAGATCCACATGCTGATCGGCGCCGGGCGCCACAAAGGCAGCAACACTGACGTGGCCGACATGCTGAAGCCGGCGCTGGCGAGGGGCCGCCTCCACTGCCTCGGCGCCACCACCGACGACGAGTACCAGCGGTTCTTCGCCTCGGACAAGGCCATGGAGCGGCGGTTCCAGAAGGTGCACGTCGCCGAGCCCAGCGAGGACAGCACCCTTGCCATCCTCGGCCGACTGAAACCGTCGTACCAGGGGCACCACGGCATGAGCATCACGGACGAGGCGCTCGTCGCCGCCGTCAGGCTCTCCGGCCGATACATTCCAGGTATAGTAGTTAAGCTTGAGCACCGTAATTAAGGGTTTATATATCATTCCATGGCAACACAATATAAATCCATAGGACGCCACTTCCCCGACAAGGCGATCGATCTGGTCGACGAGGCGTGCGCGGCGGCGAGGCTGCAATCTGATCAATCTGATACGCCCCAAGACATAACCGTCGGGCCCGACCAGATAGCGCAGGTCGTGAGCAAATGGACGGGCATCCCGGTGACGAGGCTGGGGCGCGACGAGAGGAGGGTGCTGCTCGACCTGCCGGAGAGGCTGCGCCAGCGCGTCGTCGGCCAGGACGAGGCGGTCAGCGCCGTCGCCGACGCGGTGATGCGGTCGCGGTCGGGGCTCGGCAACCCCAAGCAGCCTAATGCTAAGGAATCGTGCCCTAATGCTAAGCACGGCTGCCTATCTTGGCTTGCCGTGTATGCGTGTTAATTATATAGGCCGACGGCCTCAACAGATTACAAGAAATCGTTTACAACTTGATTCCCAAGGCTGGACTCGATTCTAGTTAGATTACAATCTTATCTACAAGTAACCGAGTCCAGCTTGATCAAGCTAAGTACACACGCAGGTGTATAACAATCTTTACAAGTCGTAGATGTACAAGAGTCTATTAATTCTAACAGCCTCCCTCAATCTTAACCGGGTTTCTTAACCAGGTTTAGATTGCTTCGAAATTTCTCAAACATGCGCGTCCCCAATGCCTTGGTGAATCCATCGGCTAACTGATCTTTAGTAGAAACAAACCTGATTTCCAATTGTCTTCTAGCAACCTTCTCTCTTACAAAATGAAAATCTATCTCAATGTGTTTTGCTCTAGCATGGAACACTGGATTAGCACACAAGTACGTGGCTCCAAGATTATCACACCACAATCGTGGTGGCCATCTGACTTTTACTCCTAGTTCTTTCAATAAGGCTTCTATCCAAATCATCTCAGCTGTAGCATTTGTCAGAGACTTGTATTCAGCTTCCGTACTTGACCGTGAAACCGTGGGTTGCTTTCTAGCACTCTACGATATAAGATTAGGTCCACAGAAAATAGCAAAACCACCTGTAGACCTTCTGTCATCTATATCTCCTGCCCAATCCGCATCAGAGAAACCACTTATCAACAAGGACGATGACTTTATTATTCTTAGTCCGACATCACTTGTTCCCTTAACATACCGTAAAATCCTCTTAACCGCAGTCCAATGAGTTGTAGTAGGAGAATGTAGATACTGACATACCTTGTTTACAGCAAACGCTAGATCAGGCCGAGTCAAGGTAAGATATTGCAAAGCCCCTACAATGCTCCTATACCTTGTAGCATCATCAGATGATAATAAATCACCTCCTTCTCTAGACAATTTTTCCGTTACAACTAAAGGTGTATAGGACGTTTTACACTTCGACATACCAACTCTTGCTAAGATATCTCCAGCATATTTTTCTTGCCTTAGCAAAATGCCTCCCTGAACTAGAGTTACTTCAATTCCTAGAAAATAGCTCAATTCACCAAGGTCCTTGAGTGCAAACTCTGATCTTAGATCCTTTAGAAGAGCTGTAACAGCTTCCTGTGATGAACTTGTTACAATAATATCATCTACATATATGAGCATGAAGATAGTAACACCATGTTTGGAATATATAAATAAAGATGTATCTGACTTTGAGGCTTTAAAACCAAGACCACATAATTTTGTACTTAACCTTGCATACCAGGCTCTAGGTGCCTGTTTTAATCCATATAGTGCTTTATCAAGCTTGCACACATGATGTGGTTTGTTTGCATCTTCAAAGCCTGGGGGCTGTCGCATATACACCTCTTCTTCAAGAACACCATGTAAGAACGCATTCTGTACATCTAGCTGCCTTAAGCACCATCCTTTGGACACAGCAATGGATACGACCAGTCGTACTGTAGCTATCTTAACAACTGGACTAAACGTATCTTCATAATCAATTCCATAACGCTGTTTATATCCTTTAGCTACTAACCTGCCCTTGTATCGTTCAATGCTTCCATCTGCCTTTCTTTTAATCTTGAAAACCCATCTACAGTCAATAATATTGGCATCCTTAGCAGGAGGAACAAGATGCCACGTCCCATTCTTATGAAGCGCCTCAATTTCTTCTTGCATTGCTTTCTTCCAATTTGGATCGTTAAGAGCTTCATCCAAACTGGTCGGCTCACCTGTGGAACTAAAATTTGCATATCGTACAGTTCCATCAGTATAAACTTTAGGTTTAGAAATTCCACTTTGTGACCTTGTTTTAGGACGTGGTGCCTCTGGTTCCAAAGCAACGGGTGGCGCAGATGAAGCTGGTGCAGAAAATCCAGATGGAGCCGCAGCCGCAGTTGATCCATCACCCGCAGACGATCCGGCGGCTTCAGGCATCGATGCCGGCGCACCGTGTCCTGAGCGGCCACGCGCCCCCGACAGACGGGCGCTGCCCGGACTCCCAGGTGCAGACGCTCGTGCGTCCGAGGTAGGCGCAGCGCTGGCTCCGATAGCAATCGGATCGCCCTCGGCTGCAACGCCAGGCGTATCTGCCTGGTATTCAACGCCCGGCTTGTCTTCTAGCGCCTGAAACGTAGAGCGCCGGTATACAGCGCCAGGAGCTCTATTTGCATCCGAATTTTCTTCTGATTCTTCCTGCTCATCCCCTGATTCATCCTGTACATGGATCACATCACTTGCAACACCATTAGAATTATTAGCATAATATTGATCAATACTATCTACTCCCCCATGATGTGAGCCAAGGAGATGTTCAGGAAGTAGTGAGATTTCATGCCGTAGTCTTGCACCGGCATTGTCATGCAGAGTTGCAAAAGGAAAGACTTCTTCATCAAAGACTACATCACGGGATACATAAACCCGTCCAGTAGGAACATCCAAGCACTTAAAGCCTTTATGAAGAGAGCTATATCCGAGAAAGACACACTTCTTAGAGCGAAATTCCAGTTTTCTAGAGTTGAAGGGTCTAAGATTAGGCCAACAGGCACACCCAAAAACTCTAAGAGAAGAATAATCAGGGACTTCGTTTAGGAGAAGTTCAGTAGGTGTCTTGTATCCAACAACTTTGCTAGGGAGATAGCTAATTAGGCGTGTGGCTGTGAGGAATGCCTCATCCCAAAATTTGAGGGGCATAGAGGCATTGGCTAAGAGGGCTAGACCTACCTCAACTATGTGCCTATGTTTTCTTTCGGCTGCTCCATTTTGTTGATGAGCATGAGGACAAGAGACACGATGAGCAATGCCAATTCGTTGAAAGAAAGAATTTAATCTCTCATATTCGCCTCCCCAATCGGTTTGCATGGATAGAATTTTTTTATCAAACTTCCTTTCCACTAGAGCTTGGAAATCACGAAAAACAGCAAAGACATCTGATTTCTTTCGAAGCAAGTATATCCATGTATACTTAGTGTGATCATCAATGAAACTAACGTAGTAGGAGAATCTACCAACTGAGACAGGCGCAGGACCCCAAACATCAGAGTGGATTAATTCAAGCGGAGCAGTGGTAGCTTTATTTGAAGCAAAATAAGGAAGTTGATGACTCTTTGCTCTTTGGCACGAGTCACACACAGACTCACTACTACTATCATCGACAAAAGGAAGTTTATTGTCTCTAATCACTCTAGCTACTATGGGGAAGGCAGGATGCCCCAAACGACTATGCCATCTTGATGTTGATGGTTTACTAACTCCAAAAACATGCTTGCTCCGACTCGTACTCCCTTGTTTCAGCCCTAAAGGATAAAGACCGCCTTCACATCTTCCTTGATGAAGAGTTGTCTTCGTTGCCCGATCCTTAATGAGGAAAAAATTGGGATGAAATTCAAGGAAGACATTATTATCGGAAGTAATGCGATGAACAAATGCAAGACTTTTATGGGCTTTCGGGACATGTAGAATATTTTTAAGATGCAAGTTTCGATTAGGGGTATGTAGAGTAGCATGACCAATATTGCTAATATTCATACCTGCACCATTGGCGGTGTGTACTTGATCACGCCCTCCATACTTCTCCCTCATTGTTAGCTTCTCGAGATCACCAGTGATGTGGTCAGAAGCTCCACTATCAGCATACCAATTAGTGTCAACACCATAGGCTGTTGTATATGATGCATTCTTGTTGTTGTTGGTGGGCTGAAAATCTTCTTCAAATCTATACCAGCACTCAAGTGCGGTATGATTTGGCTTGTCGCAGATCTGGCACTTCGGCTTGGAGCTGCTCTGTCCACCAAAATTGTTCCCAACAACATTGTTGTTGCGGCCTCCAGAGTTCCGGCCTCCTCTGCCACGACCACGGTTTGTACCGCGACCGCGATTGAAGCCACCACGACCTCTATTTGCAACATTAGCTGATGATTGATATTGCTGGCCGCCTGTTTGATCTTGAAGCATCTGCAACCTCATCTCATAGGAAGTGATTTGGGCGTACAGATCACTGAGAGAGATTGGATCCGTACGTCCAAGTACCGAAGATACAATTGGGTTGTATTCAAAATCAAGACCAGCAAGAATAAAAGATACCATCTCTTCATCATCAACCTTCTTGCCCGTAGCTGCGAGTTCGTCAGCAATAGTCTTCATCTTGTTGAAGTAGACGGCAGTTGTCAGGCTTCCCTTCTTGAGAGTCGCCAGCTGCATGCGAAGATTCGTCACGCGAGCACGGGATTGCGCCGAGAACATATTCTCAAGCGTCTCCCATACTTCTGCCGAGGATGATGCCATGGCCACCTGCCCCAACACGTCTTTGGTGAGGGAGTTAAGCAGATGACCCAGCACGAGCTGATCCTGCGCCAGCCAAGTTGCATATAGCGCATTGGGAATCAGCTCCTTGGTCTTGTCATCCTTGATCACTTCCACCATCTTGGCCGGCGCCTTCATGGATCCATCTAGGATCCCCTCCAACTGAGCAGCCCTAATGGGCGGCATGACTTGAGCTCTCCATAGGAGATAATTGTCTCGGGTAAGCTTCTCCGAGATCTTGTTGCTGCTGAGGGACGGAAGGCTAGCAATGGTGGAGGATGAGGAAGAGGAAGACATGTCGATGGTCATATGGCAGTAGATGCTTGTCGAAGAAGAGGGGCTCTGATTACCATGAAAGGAATCGTGCCCTAATGCTAAGCACGGCTGCCTATCTTGGCTTGCCGTGTATCCGTGTTAATTATATAGGCCGACGGCCTCAACAGATTACAAGAAATCGTTTACAACTTGATTCCCAAGGCTGGACTCGATTCTAGTTAGATTACAATCTTATCTACAAGTAACCGAGTCCAGCTTGATCAAGCTAAGTACACACGCAGGTGTATAACAATCTTTACAAGTCGTAGATGTACAAGAGTCTATTAATTCTAACACAGATAGCGCAGGTCGTGAGCAAATGGACGGGCATCCCGGTGACGAGGCTGGGGCGCGACGAGAGGAGGGTGCTGCTCGACCTGCCGGAGAGGCTGCGCCAGCGCGTCGTCGGCCAGGACGAGGCGGTCAGCGCCGTCGCCGACGCGGTGATGCGGTCGCGGTCGGGGCTCGGCAACCCCAAGCAGCCTTCCGGCTCGTTCCTCTTCCTCGGCCCCACGGGCGTCGGCAAGACGGAGCTCGCCAAGGCCCTCGCCGAGCAGCTCTTCGGCGACGAGAAGCACCTCGTCCGCATCGACATGTCGGAGTACGCCGGCACCGGCTCCATCACCCGCCTCGTCGGCGCACCTCCAGGGTACGTACGTGCGCACGCCAAGCATGTTCATTCCCCAACGCTCATAACGATGTAAATGTAGGACGGTTGGGTACGAGGAAGGAGGGCGGCTCACGGACCAGGTGATGCGGCGGCCGTACACCGTGGTGCTGTTCGACGAGGTGGAGAAGGGGGACGACGCCGTGTTCAACCTGTTCCTGCAGATCCTCGACGACGGCAGGCTCACCGACGCCAAGGGCCGCACCGTCGACTTCACCAACACCATCATCATCATGACCTCCAACCTCGGCGCGCACCACCTGGACGGATACCCCGACGACGACGACGCCGCTCGCGAGCGCGTCCTCGCCGACGTGAGGAGGCGCTTCCGGCCGGAGCTCGTGAACCAGCTTGACGAGATGGTGGTGTTCCACCCCCTGTCGTCGACGTCTTCGTCCGCCGCCGGCGACCAGCTGCTGCGGAAGGTGGCCCGGCTGCAGCTCAAGGACGTCGCCGCGCGCCTCGCCGGCAAGGGAATCGGCCTCGACGTCACCGACGCCGCCCTCGACGTGATGCTGTCCGAGACACGCCGCGAGGTGAAGATGTACGGCGCCAGGCCCATCAAACGGTTCGTGCACAAGGTCTTCGTCACGAGGATCTCCATGATGGTGGTGCGGGAGGAGGTGCACGAGGACTGCTGCATCTCCGTCGACGCAGACGAGGAGGTGAAGGAACTGGTGTTCACCGTCGCGGAGAAGCCGGCGGAGCAAAAGAAGGAGCTCATGAGCGTCGTCGACGAGAACCCTGTCGACGAGGCGAAGGATCCGGTGATCGCGGCCGAGAAGACAGCAGACGAGAAAGGGAAGGAGTCTGGAGATGAGAACAAGCAGGATCCGGCGTTCACCGTCGAGAAGCATGGAGACGAGAAGCCTGCAGATGAGAACAGAGAGGACTGAAAGTGATCTAGGCCACCTTTGAACAGTATGATACTCCATCCGTTTCTATTTATAAGGCGCGACACAACATGGCACGGTCTTCAAAATTAGACTTTGACCATCTATTTCTCTTATATTATATCTTTTATGGTTATAAACATATAATCATTAGAAAGTATATTTGATGACAAATCCAACCATATCAAATTTACACTACACAAATAAAAAAATGATGCGTAAATTATTGGTCAAAGATCGTAAAGTTTGAATCTTAATTTGCGTGCGCTCCTTATAAAAAGAAAGGGAGGGAGTAATTGATACGCTGCCCTCGCCGCTACGCGCAATATCAAAATACAACATCCGCAATATCAAAATATATAATTACAATTTTTTAAAAATATGATATTTTAGGATAGAAAATTTAGAGGTTTTTTATGGCATACAATACCACCATGTATCACCAGTTAAAAAGGACTCGTATGTAATAGAAAAAGATATATATGTAAGGATCCGACGGTTTAGATTAACTAGTAAAATGCACGTGCGACACACAATGTCTAGAAAATCACAATAATAAAAAATTTATTTCTATAGTAAATTGCATGTGCGGTACACAATGTCTAAAAACCCACACAAATAAAAAAATAAATGAAGATATATGGGCATATTCAATCTTCTTGTTCACGTAACTTATCAGCCAGAAGTATTTTTCTCTCACAACAAATCATCAGTAACCACTTGACACCAACCAGTCAACAATATTTCTCTCATAAAAAATCAGCACAAATCACCAGTCAACCGAACAAGACGAATAACAAAGAAATCTAGTCCCATACCATAATAATTTATTATGAGAGGCACCAATACAATCGTCATGAAAACGCGGAGTCCTAGCAACAAGCTCGCGCGGTGCAGCCCACGAATGAGCTAACCCAAATGATCCTTGTCTTCCACTTGCGGTCAAGTTGTGTTCGCCCCCCGCCCCGCCGTCCTCCCTGCGTCTTCGGCGGCTATCACGTGCGACACGTGTGTGTCTATCAAATAATATTTCAGATTCAACGATTTAAAATCAACAAGTTTTCAATGATCTAAAATCAAGAAGTTTTCTGAGATAAAAAATTGTGAAGTTTTATATGAACAACTTGTTCAAGAATAAAATGCAAGAAAATCAATTAAATTATTTTTAAAAATTCTGGTTGACTGCTTCACATGCTAAAACAAAAGCCTCGATACTTGCGGGGGCTACTCTTCTTCAATAAGCAAAATACACGACACAGATAACTTAATAAATTCTACTAGTTGTCGCTGCTAAGGATGATGCCTTCTTTGCCGAACCTATTACCCTTCTTTCCTTTTCTGATGTTGTTCTGTAATTTCAGTTTTCACCACTGCAAAGCGATTTGTTACACCATCAACATACTTTTTTAAGGGTGACTTGTGCCCAATTTCTCATTAAAAACCAAAATCTGTACTCATGCAGGGCCATTCACACTATAATCGGGGAGATATTCTTAACTCTAAGCATTGAACCAGCATAAGAGAAATTACCATATTCTTGTAGAATGACAGAAGCATGTGATGTCCTTGAATTGCTCCGAAAGCAAAAGCAACAAATTTTTTAAAAAACTAGTAGTGAAAAGCAAACCACATGATTAAGCAAATCTGACACTAAACTATTGCTGGCCATTGTGAGAGGAGAGTAGGAAACCTACCTGTTGTCCCTCTGAATTAGCTCCAGAATGTTACAAAGCAAAAAATAAACCTGCATGTTTCTGAAGCTAGTAATTAGCATTAGAGTACTACATTAGTGTGTCTGAAGCCGATCGAGAATCATCACTGACGAACAAGAGCAGCAGCACCACGCAATGCAACTCTTGCAAACTCCTCTAGGTACTGACTGTGCCGCTGCAATCCAATCTAACCAACACAGAAAAAATGATTCAATGAACGATCCAATCTCAAGAATTAAATCTAGAGGTGGAGTACTTGACAGCATCCGTATGCACATGAGCCTCATAATGGGCATCTCCGTCAATGCTGGCAACCCGGCAGGCTGGATGGTTCAAGCGGCTATGAATACAGAGAGACGACGGTGGTTGATGAAATCTCGAGGAGAAAGAAAGTGCAGAATGGACCTTCGCGCCTCCTCCTCCTGGTCATGTGGGCTGCCGCCACCAGCCCACGGCAACCGTCGAGGCAACGTAGATGGAGGGGAGGGACAGAGGCAGGACACCGCTGCCACCACATTCCAAGCGGTGCAGATGGCGGGGGTGACGGGGATCGACTGGTGTGGGAGGGGTAGAGCCCCGCAGAGCCAGGTCATCGGAACGGAGGGGGTCGCTGGGACGCTTGAGTCGGCGTCGAATCCGGCGCAGGAACCTCCGTCATTGCCAAATCAAGGTCAACGACCGTCAAATCGACCTCCATCTATGTTGAATTGAGGACCTCACCGTCCCTATCGTCTTCTCCAACCACAGTGTGGTCAGCAGCAGCGGCCCGACGCTCCTCGTCGTCTCCGTAGGCCATGGTACCGCAGGGGGCAGGAGCGGGGCGGCCCGACACCACCGTAGGGGGCAATCCCAACGCCGCTGTAGGTTGCGGCGCCGACCCTCTTGAACCTCTCCTTGGAGCCGAGGACCAGCCACGGCGTGCAGGGGCGCCCCGCCACACGATGCAGGGGCGGCGCTGCCCCGCTCGTGGAGTTGCGAGGCCTTGTCCTAGCGACATGGGCGGAGCCACGTCGGGGCGAGCTGGGGCAGCTGCCCCAGCTACCGACGTGACGGCGTGGCAATCCCTGTTATGTTCCTGTCACATTTCTACATGTGGTCATCCCCTTCGTGTGTGTTCCTATATGCATGAGCTGCGAGTAGGTTTGCATGCACCCAACCCCACAACCAGCAGGACTAGTTTGACACGTGAAATGCCCAGACCAGATGCACCGCACACTTCTTCGTTTCTTCCTGGGATGGCCAACATCGTCTTCTAGACCACACAAAACAACATCGCTAGCTGATATAAAATATACCCTGGTCGTGCTGACACAATGACGGTAGCTTTTTTTTTTGTTTCCTTTTCTATTTCTATTTCTTTTATTCATCTTTTCCTTTATCTAGCTAGTTATAACTGAATCAGCATGTCTCATCGTTTACTTTGTATTTTGCAGTGTATATGGCGCAAGAACTAAATTGATTTGTATTGTTCATCTAATTTTCTAGTTTTATCTTTAACAGTCGCTCCAGCTATAATTTTTTTCTGGCTACGCCACTGCTAGCGAGCAACCGCAGCACGAGGGGTGGTCCAGCCTGAAGAGGTGACGGCGACAGGCCATGGCGCAGGGGCAGCGGCGGTGGAGCAACGCGGCGTCGGCGACGAGGGAGAGCCAGCGCATCGGACGGACGTCGGGACGAGCGTCGATCGGGACGTGGGCGGTCGAACGCCGAGGGAACGAGTATTGCAGCAGGTTCGTTGGCCCGCTTGTGAGTATAGGTGGGCGGGTAAGAAAAGTCGAGGTGAGAAAACAATTAGATTTTTGGAAGAAACGCTCTCCAAATTGCAGTTTTTATGGTTGTTCTACCTATTTGGTCAATCAATTAGATGACGAGTGGGTCCGGTGTGAGGGGTACGGTGGGCTCGAATTGAGTGAGAAAAGTTTTCAATTGTTTTTGCTCCTTATAGTATAGATTCTGTACCACCGGTCTTTTTTGTATGGTATGTGTGGTATTCATAGGTGGTTTGGGTAGTATATGGGTATTATCGGAAATGCAAAATGATATTATTGTAATATATGAAATGAAATATATGAAATTTGTAGGCGAGAGGAAAATTTTCCCAAATAGTATACATCGAGCAAATTACTATTTTAACCATAGCAAAAACCGAAAAAACTGATAATATCACCGTACTATCGCTGAGTGGTATTGTGTACCGTAAAAGATCTCAAAATTTAACCGCAACACAAACACTATTGTAATAGCCATTCTCAATTTATAGTGTCGATCTAGTTTGAGATACCTCCAATAAATCAATGAGCAAGTTGTTTCTATAGCAAACGCCACAGTCCGACTTGATTTCAATGTGACAACAGAAAACTTGATTTCTATGCCACATCGATTTTTATTGTTATGAAATTATTACTTGTAATGCGCCGTCGTGCTTGCTAATTAGCGCTTGAAAGTAGGTGGCCTTCTGACTTTGGTAGCCTGCTCGAACGCATAAGCCATCTCGATCAGCCTCGGCTCGTAGCCCCTGAGCCCGCCGAAGCTTATCGCGAAGGGGACACCCTCCTTGTCGTACCCCGCCGGCACGGCGATGCCCGGGTACCCGCCGACGGCGAGGACGGAGGAGGCGCCGCTGTTGGGCGCCACGATCGCGTCCATCTGGTGCTCCTTCATCAGCTTCTCCAACCCGTTGGCGGAAATCTCCTTGAGCCGCCGGATCGCAGCTCTCTCCCTGGCGCCAATGCCGTTGGTTTTCTCAGCATCAATGAGGTCCGGCTGCCCGAAATCTTTGAGCCTCTCCTGCAACGAACAAAGCTCGTTAGCAACTCATCGATTAATGGTGGTCAGCAGATTAGGCACAAAATATTTGTCTTGTTGATCATTAGCAGTTTGTTGCTACCTCTACAGGGTGTTTGTTGTTGAACGCTATGACATCAGAAAGGGAGCGAACAGGGGAGCGCAGTAGGCCTGACAGGTAAGCATTCAGGCTTATCTTGAACTCTGCGTTCATCAGGAGCGTCTCTTGGGTTCTTAGATCAATAAAATCCGTCGCGATGTCGAGACCCTCGATCACAATAGCGCCGTGTTGCCTACCATGGAGAACAGAGCTTGTCAGTTTGTCTAGAACTTTTTATCAGAGAAGAGATGTGTGTGCCACTGAAATTATTTGTATGTAGCATCAGGCTACCACATATCAAAATGAGGTGGCAAGATACAAAACTATATACTCCCCCTGTCCCAGAAAAACTGCACTTGTGCAGTTTGAATTTTGTCCCAAAATTATCACACGCATAGCTTCTTTGACATCCAGCGCAGGCATCTCATCATCTCAGCCAGACGCGTGGACACATTCACCACCACTCCTTTCCTACCACCAGTCCACCACAGCTTCCGTCTCCCATTTCCCTTCCTCCGCCTGCATCGTTTCCTTTGACTTCCAGGCTTCCAGCGCAGGCGACGGCGCCCTTCAGCCCCTGGCGAGGAGCATCCGGCTCCGGGGAGCGGCGACGCTGTGCCCGACGACCACGGCGTTGGTCCGACAGCGAGCACCAAGGCGGGAGCGAGGCAGCAACGAGGCCCCACCTCGCGGTGCATTGGCCGCCGCCGTCGCCGTCGTTGGGGTCAGCCTCACCACACAGGCGCGAGAGGAGGAGCGGCGGCGCCGGTGGGGCGTCGTGGAGAGCAGCAGGCGAGGCCGCCGAGCCAAGCCCCCGGCCGGCCCGTCGCGCCGGGGAAGGAGGAGGGAGGAGGCAGCGGCGGCACTGGGGGAAGAGGGAGGAGGGAGCGGCAGCTTGCAGGCGGCGCCAAGCCAGGCCATAACCGGTCGGGGCCCCCGTCTCGCTAGTTGTAACTATCGTGTGAGCACGCGACGGGGAGGGAACGAAGGAGGAGGATGGAGGAGATAGGGGCGGCGGCAGACACCAGCGGGGGAGGAAGAAGAGGCGTTGTGCAGGACTGGGATGGGTGCCCTGGGAAGACCGGAGGATATTTACAAGGGCATTTTCGTAATTTCACACCTATGTTGGTCTGCGTGCATGGTCTTCCAAGTGCGTTTATTTTGGGACGGAGGGAGTATTGTTCATCTCAAATTTTCACGGTCAAGTGAAAATTTTTTTTGCAGCAGTCAAATGTCGTAATTACTAACCGTCAAAGGATTATCTTCCAAGATAATGTGATTTAATGGACCAAGCAATTACCTCATTGTATTGAGATGCTTCTCATACACAGCTGTCTGGAAGTCATCGTACCCTTGGAAAAACACAGCAGGGGCACCGATTCTCTTGCCCCTTAATCCATCGGCCTTCAGGAACTGCGTGTAACCCCCACGCGGGATGAACTTGGAAGCTGCTCTGGTAGCTTCGGCGTCGAGCTCATCGTAGCCGACAATGGCGTCTAGCACGTGGACGGCGTCGGACACCGTACGGCACATTGGCCTGCCACAGGACGAACAAGAACTCAGTGAAGTTTCAGAGTGAATCACAGGACTTGGCAAGCTTTCTTACCCAATGGTGTCTTGCCTCGGCGAGATTGGTATGACGCCTGACCGGCTGGTAAGCCCGACCGTTGGCTTGATCCCAACCACGGAGTTGGACGACGACGGGCAGAGTATCGAGCCGTCGGTCTCCGATCCCAGCGTCACGGCGGCCATGTTCGCCGCCGCCGCCACACCCGGCCCGGCGCTCGACCCGCATGGCGTCGCCGAGAGAACATACGGGTTCTTCACACAAGTTGATATAAACATTCGTGACCGCGTGTTTTAGATTGCGATCTCATCGGAAACATCGTGCACTCGAACAAGTGGTGGTGAGGTAATTGCTTACCAGCGTCTGGCCGCCGCGGGCGCTCCAGCCGGACTCGACGGGGCGGAAGTTGGACCACTCGGAGGGGTTGGCCTTGCCGAGGATGACGGCGCCGGCGCGGCGGAGGCGGGCCACCACGCCGGCGTCGCGCGGGACAACGGAGCCGAGCAGCGCGAGGGACCCCGCCGTGGTGTTGAGCCGGTCGCGGGTGGCGATGTTGTCCTTGAGCAGGACGGGGACGCCGTGCAGCCCGGTGGCGCGGCGGCCCCCCGAGGCCTGGCGCTCGGCATCGACGCGCGCCGCCTGCGCCAGCGCGTCCGGGTTCACCTCGATGACGGCGCGGAGCAGCGGGTTGAGGCGCGCGATCCGGTCCAGGTAGAAGCGGACGAGCGCCGCCGAGGTGAGGCTGCCGTTCCTGAAGCCCAGCTGGATGGCGTCCACGGTGGCCTCCTGGAACTCGAACCGGCCGCCGGAGCTGGTGCCGCCGGCGGCCGCGGCGGTCGCGAGGACAATGGCCATAACGGCGGCGACGACCTGGAGGCGCACGTCAACCATAGCTAAGCTAGTACTGTCGTCGACCGGCAGGTCAGTTTTGTGCTCGTGCGTACACTGTACACACTCCTCTGTATGAATAGTGTGTTCTCGCTGGAGCCAAGATTATATAGGGACGGGAAGAAGGCAGTCGTGAAGGTTTCAATTTGAACCACTACTCCATCAACCGTGCTACCACACGGGTTATATTAATTTTTATGAATTATAACACACATCATGTGTGTATAACTTAATTTTTATATCATATGGCAATAGTTTAAGAAATAAAAATTATTTTTGAATCATATTTTGATTTATATTTTTAATATAGATCATTTGAATTATTCAAATTTAAGGTCAACTTATTTTGGTGTAAATTTAGCTATCTTGGCTTGACTAGCTAAAAAATAGAAATTTTGTCTAAAAACTCAATTCAACAGACTAGCTAAATTTGCCCTCGTTAGAGCAACTCTAAGAGACTAGCTAAAATGACTTGACTAGTTAAATTTTAGAAAAAATCTCAAAAACATTTTTTCAACAGACTAGCTATCTGCCCAACTAGCTATCCTGACTAGCTAAATTCGTTGCCTCGCTAGCTATCTTTGGCTAGTGGCTAGTGACTAGCTATCCTGATTTTCATGAGTATGACAGGCGGGACCCACTGGCGGTGGAGCATATAGAGAGTTCAGTTTAGAAAGACTGTTGGATGTCAACATTTTTTTGCTAGCTATTTCATTTTACATACTAGCTAAATCAAGATTTTACCTAATGATTTTTAGAGAGACTCTTGGAGTTGCTCTTATCCTCCACTAGCTAAACCGGGGGTTTCGCTAGTCATATTTGGTTAGCTAGTCCCGCTGGCTATCCCCACCGGCCCCGCCGCCTCCCACCAGTCTCGCCGCCTCCCCTGCTCTCGTACGTACATGAGTATGACAGGCGGGACCTACTGGTGGTGGAGCATATGGAGAGTTGATTTAGCTAGTCTGTTGGATTTCATCAACTTTTTGCTAGCTATTTCATTTTACATACTAGCCAAATCATGATTTTATCTAGTGATTTTTATAGAGGCTCTTGGAGTTGCTCTTAGTGGTTATTTGCAAATTTAAGGATTTATATTAAATTATTTTTATAATGACAAAAGTGAACAATTTTGATAAAATTAGGATGCTACTTTAGTTTATTTTATGTAATGGCAGAGGTGAGTAATTTAGATACAGATGTAGGATGTTACTTTAGACTATTTTCATAATGGTATATGTGGGTAATTTTTTTAGAAAATGTAATAGATCCAATGGCTATGATGATTAAGTCTTAAGTCTACTTATTGACATCCATATATTTTGCTTTTTTTTAGAATTTTTAGGTTTTTTCTTTTTTTCTAGAGTGTCCATGTAGAATCCTATGTAGACTTCAAAAGGAGTCTTCAATTAGGGCACTCCCAACCCAGACTATATGGTAGAGTTCATAGTTATTAATTACACTGCCACGTAGTCAATTTACTGATGTGGTAAGCAATTTAATGATGAGAGAGGTGAAAACTTAGAAACCAAAAGTTTAAGTTGGACACCAAGTCTACACGCGAAATGAGGCCCGTGCGACTGCCCGCATGCTCGATGTGTCTGTTTATTTAATAAAACAGGAGCAGATGATTCGTGAGTAATATTAGATAGACTCCATGATACAAAATCTGCATTGAAGAACATAGTTTCTTGTGATATAATTTTCAACATATAAGACTCATGAGTAGAGTCTGAGTTGGGAGTGCTCTTAGTAATAATAAGATTGGTACATAATCCAATGCCAAGCTTCGAGATTCGAGCCTTGTTTAGTTCCATAAAAGTTTTCCACCCATTACATCGAAACTAACAACACTAATTAGGAGTATTAAACATGAACTAATAACAAAACTCATTTCATAACCTCTTAAAAACTCGAGACAAATATAATAAGCCTAATTATGTCATGATTAGGCAATGTCGTGCTACAATAAGTATCACTAATGACGGATTAATTAGGCTTCATGAATTCGTCTCGTGATTTTCCGTCCATCCGTGTAATTAGTTTTGTAATTAGTCCATGTTTAGTTCAGGATCCATAAATTTCTTCGAACTAAACACACCCTCACACGGTAGTGACCAGAAATTGATGCTCATAGTTTAAGAGGTGAAGGATAAATTAGACAATCTAAAATCGGCCTCATTTGGAAGGGAACAAAAACGTAGGAAAAGAGGAGATTTTTGTTCCAGAGGAAAAGAAGACAAGTAACGTGTTTGGAATGAAAAAATCAAAGATAAACTTTCTAGAGGAATGGCGAGAAAGACTGTCCTTTTGGAGGAAAGGAAAAATCTGCATCGAACGCGTTCGGAACGAAGAAATCAAAATAGACTTTTCGGAGGAGGAACGACGAGAAGACTGTCCTTTGGGGGGAAAGGAAAAATCTGCTTTGAGCTCGTGAAATTTTTTCCTATGACGCTCGCTCGCGCTAATCAAGCTTACCTCGCGTGCTCTTCGTCTTCCTCATGAATCTGCCACGCAGCTTCAACCTTCGGGAGGAAAATTTCATATGAGGAACAAGAGGAAATAAAGAAAAAGACAAGAAAAAATAAAATCGAGCTTCAACTCGACCAAATGTTTAGCAGAAAAAGGACAAAAAGACTCGTCCCAAAAAGAGAGAACTCCGTTTCTCTTGGTTTGAGAGCGGAGCTGTGGTTTGCGAAGGAGAGAAGCTTCTGCGTGTTCGAAGAGGTCGAGGGCTCGCCGGTTGATGCCGGGCGCTGGCCTCCGGGCTCCGCGGCCTCCGGGCATGCTCCACTGACTCCTGAGGCATGCTGCCTAAGCATGTTGGAATTCAGGGAGGATGAGAGTAGATGATGACAGCAAATGTGTGAACACGTGTGGACAAGGACGATGTGTGATGAGCTGGTGTTTCTCCAAATGATCAATAGGGATTTTTCTGCGCTCGTAGTAATTTGTTTAGCCATTACTCCGTAATAACTAATTAATATTTCTATTAGTTCAACATTTTTTTCCCACGTTATGAATTCCTGCGATCCAAACACTACACTTTACATTCCTGTGGTTTTCCACTCCTCGCTTCATCTCATTACTACATTTTTTTTAAAAAAAATCCTCTGTTTTGCATTCCATTCCAATTTAAGGTTTCAATTTGAACCATTGGTACATGGTCCGGTCAAGCTTTGAGATTCGTACTAAGTATGTAGTGATCAACTTGTAAGGAATCGATGCTCGTAGCTTTACAGGAGAGTAATGAATTAGACAATCTAGAATTTTAACATATGACCTTCACTACTTTACAAGAATATAACTAGATCATTATGAATGTGCATTGTATGGTTGACCTAGTGTGAAATTCTCAACCCAAATGAGTTTTGCAACCTAGAGTCAATCCTAACACAAGATATTACATTAAGAAAGTAAAGGCACACAATAAGTTGCAAGAATGAAATGCGAAAATATAAGAGGTGAGGGATAAGGGAGGATTTATCCTGTATCATCGGTAGGCACTAAGCCACCGGTACATATTGCTGAAGCACTCAAACAATTTTTTTTGCCTTCCCGGTCATTAAGTCTCTTATCAGGACATCCTTGGCTTGCCACAAAGGCTCGGTCACTAAGGCTCATGCCCAGATTTCCCGATCACTTTGATGACATATTCACTAAGAAGCTTCTGCATGCTGGAAGAGGATCTCCATGTCCCCGCAAACGGTCGTCGACGCCGCTCTACACTAAGCGAAGGATCGAAGACTAGCCGGCGAGTCACTGAAGCTCCAAGGCACCTTTGTGATAAGTCAAAAAGTGTCCCCAGAAGAGACTTGGTGATCGAGAAGCAACACTCTTGGGTGAGTGCTTCAACAACGTGCACTATAGTTGCACGTGGATAGCATGATCTAATACAAATTTAATGTAAAAGTAGTTAAGATTTTAAGTAGCCTAAGTCATCCCGTCCCCTTTTAGACTACGACAGCTGGCTCGTGTGAAACGTTCTTGTTGACGATCATGTGTACCCACTGCATGCATCGTCCTTGTCGAGATGCTTCATGCATGCCGTGCAGAGACCGTAGCGCACCAAGGAATGGCTGGTCGTGGGATCGATGGATCCTTCTTGCATGCCGTGCAGAGACCGCAGTACCGTTACCGTACCAGGAATGGCTGGTCGTTGCATGGATCCTTCTTGCATTGCATATGCCGGTAATGCGTCCAGAATCACGTTAGTGGTGCCGGGCAAGGGAAGCACTCCTGCAAGCCTCGGGCGTGAACAAGAACCAACAGACACGACATAAAGCAACACCTATCTCCTCTTTAAATAAAACCGGCAAAACTCATGAACACAATCCATTTTCTGACACGACATAAAGCAACACCTATCTCCTCTTTAAATAAAACCGGCAAAACTTATGAACACAATCCATTTTCTGCGGGCTAGTACTGCTAGATGGTGCACCAAATTAAAGCAAAAGCCAAAAACTTTTCACCGGACCTCGGCTCGCGTCATTCGACGGAAGATTTTTGATCGATGTTTGCAGGAAACGCACCAGCAGGTTTAGATGTTTGCCGGGGAACATCCACCAGATCCATCACCACTGCGCGTTCCACCTTTCGATGTCAACTCCACCATAGTCTGCCTCTGCGTGGCCCTCTGCCTCAAGCCTCATACACAGATTCTGCAAGCTCTTGCCAATCCATCCATCTTCACAGGAGCTGACGCAACACCTGCCCACCTGGCAGTGCTCGGAACAAGCCACCAGCACACAGTTGCAATATTTCTGAAACAACTCAACGGGCCTGCAATACCAAGTATCAAAAGAAAAAAAACACGATATAGGCTGCAACCACAATTGCGAAACCATGTAGTTTCTGCTTTATATTCGACCATCCAAACAAACAGCTTTGGCACCACCACATCCTGCATATTCACACTGCTGGGATACAAGCATTTAATAGATGATTTCACTAGACCGGACCGACAGTGAGGTAATCAGAAGAAACATGGTTCTGGGACTACAAACAGCTTTGGCGGCAGCACATCCTGCATATTCAGCTAAAAGATGCATACCTGAGATACAAGCATTTAATAGATGATTTCACTAGACCGGACCGACAGTGAGGTAATCAGAAGAAACATGGTTCTGGGACTACAATAGATCAGTGAAACATGAAGCTTAGCTTAACTACGAGCCAATGACAAAATACAAGTTCGAGCTCCGAAAGGACAAAAGCTTAAGGATATATTTCTCCTGTTAAACCCACAAGCATGTGAAAACTCATGCATACACAACCTGATCACCACTGCTGCTATAAAGATTGCATTTTACAGACGGATTCGCCTTGAATATGTCCCAGATTTCCTTGCATCCCCTGTTACTTGGTAAAACCTCGGGGGCCAGTTGCACATTCATTCTTTTCATCAGGGGCGCACATCTGAACACAAGTTTCAGAAAGTCAATTTCATGTCCACTTCCTTCCAGATTTTTAATTGCTACTTCCTCGAGAGCCATCAAGGAAATATTCTGATTTCTCCAGTCTTGCAGTTGGGTCACATGTACAATTTTGGAGGCATGCTTTGTCTGTCCTCTGAAAGAGAAGTGAAGTATTGTTGGCTCCCCTTATCCAAAAATATATTTAAAACTAATCCAGTATTAAATGCTAAATGCAGCTACACATATTTTTTGAAAATGTATATATCAGGCAGTTCAAATGAAGAATTACCGCAAGTGGTCCAATGAGCAACTTAAGGCTTTTTATGGTAGTACAAATCCCAAGTAGGTTCAACATCATTGCTCCAAAGACATGTCCCCGTGTGGACAGATGTAGACTCAGAACAGAAAAGTTAGGAAGTTGGGCTATTTGTTTCCTCAAGTTCCGGTCCGTGTATGCTGGAATGTCCTGGAAATTTATGTAAATCATGTTAAAGGAAGTAGAAGACAAGTACGTTGATGGCATGCATTTAGGAAAGTTGAATAACCAAGATACAAGCATAACTAAGTGAAAGTTAAATCATTTTGCTCCCCTGATTGTTCAACACTAAAGCCTGCTGTTTCTGGATAGATTTTCACTTGGACTTCCTGCTATAGACCTACTAAGTGACCAAAAAACACAGAAGTTTCAAATAATCATGTTAATCCAACATCAATATGATTACATCGACCTTATCCAAGCAAGCCATGAATCATATATACGGTGGAAGGCTCAACTAGTGATTCTTTTTTCCATAAAGGAGGAATGTACCAATAGACAGATGGAATGATAACACTAAAATGGAATAATACAAGGGCAGATAAGGATGCTTGCTAATTGCTAGATCTAAGAGGAGGTGAATTTGCTTTGGAAATGTAGGGCGAAGAGAAAAAGGTACCGTTAAGAAGTGTCCAATAGGAGAGGTAATGATATATTTGGGTCACAGTGGATCAAATAAAGTGTAATGTGGTCCTGTAACTTATTTCATCGACCTTCTCAGTAAAATGGATTGTCAACTGGAGTTACAATTAAATCAATGATAGTGTGATTCGGAAAGAAGATCTTCACTACAGATTTTGATGCCTTGCTCAGACGAAGATGGTTTTCCTGGCCAAACCTTGAATACCAGCTGAGACCTTGGAGACTAGACTTCCTTTAATCCTTCTTTTATGGAGAAATTTCAATGTATATATTTTCATAATCCTATTACTAAAATATGCCAACAAAAAAATGGCAAAAGCTTATGATGGGTTGTTCTTGGAAGTGTATGTGTTTGTACAACATTACATCCATAGTGAATTCAAGGTTTTGCTACGTAAATAGACAGCATTGGTTGGAAGATAAGCTGCACTTAGTAATTTTAATTACTGTATTTATTCTTAATAGAAAAAAAAGCATGAGAGGAGACACACCATATCAATCACCAAATGTAGGCTGCAGACGCTCTCCTTCATCCATAAATTAAGCCTGATCAGGAGCCCCATCTCACTGAGTCCTACGTTCCTGAAGTCGCACAAGCAGTCCCACTGGAGATCCTTCACTATAGGTGCCACAAATGAAATGTTGAAATCCCTGTCCATGTAGGTATTCATGGTGAATTTCTTCAGCCTAGGGGCTACAATGTCAATACCCCCAATCCACCCATTACCATCCACAACAAGCTCCTCAATCGTCGTTGAATGGACCATGATAATGCCAAGACGCCAACAATGGCACAGCTCCAACACACGCAAGCATGGGCATTGTGAGACTAGGAAGCCACTGTCAATTTGGCAACCTAAGATAGAGAGCTTCTCGAGCACACTGAACTCACCGCCCTGGGCAGCAGGTATTAGGTAGAGGTTCTGAACATCCAGCTTCATCGACGTTGTGCGGTTGAGGATGGGCACCTCGACTGGAAATTTGCGATCATTTATGTCACCCCGAACTACTACGCTTAGCACCACCGGCGCCAGACGCGCGACGATGCGGAGCAGCGAAGCAACGCCTCGGGCGGAGTACCTGTGGCACTCGGGGACATCGATATCGAGGAGGCACAGCTCTGCGCGGGCGACCTGGGCTAGGGCGGTGTCGAGAGCGCCCAGCGTGATGTCGCGGAAGGTGAGCTCCGGCAGGTACCTCCAGAGGCCGCGCCCGCGGCGCGCGAGCAGGCTGGTGTGGGCGGCGGCGCGGGCGCAGCGTAGTCGGACGAGGATCTGGTGGAGGAGGTCGTCGGGAAGGCCGCTGATGTGGTCCGCCCCGTCGGCGTCGCAGTATGAGCGGATCCGCGCCCGGCAGCGGCCGCGAGCTCCGAGGGGCGGCTCCGAACGTAGGGTGCGACCCGAACGCAACTCCATGAGACCCCAAGCCCTAGGCGAAGATTGCGCTGATTGGGAGGAGTGAGCGGCCGGGGGATGTAGGATCAGCAGCTGTGCATTGTAGGGTAGAGACGATGGCCGGGAGCGGATGGGATAGGGCCGGCGGTGGCGGACTGGCGGCGGCGGCGGCGGCGGCGCGGTTTGGTTTTGATAAAAATGGGGAACGATTGTGGCCGTGACCTGACCGTGACCTGATTGTTTGCATTGTATCATAATCTCATCAATATTTGGAGTCAGTTTTCCACTTCGGTACACTAGGGGCCGTTTGAATTCCCTCCAATTAAGTTTAGCTATTTTAAAATAATAATAAATTTTATCTAGCTAAAGCTTGAAGTTAAAGTTAAGAGGTTGTTCGGCTGGCTGTTCTCGGCTTGTTTCAGCTTCTTTCGGCTTATTTTTCTCTCACATAATACTATTCAATCTACCCGCCGAACACTATACTTCCTACCAGCTGAACAACCTCTAAGGTTGTTGAACTCTAGTAGTAGTTGTTTGGATTTAGGGTACTCCCAACCCAGACTTTATTCATGGAGTCTATATCTTGAAGACTCTATCACAAGAAACTATAGTCATCAATACAGATTTTGTATCATGGAGTCTATCTAATGTTTCTCTCGGATCTTCTGCTTCTATTTTATTAAATAAGCGGACACATCTAGCATGTGGGTAGCCACATGGGATCCACACATACCTCGTTTTGCGTGTAGACTTGGAGTCTAACTTAGACTTGGTTTTTAAGTTTTCACCTCTCTCTCATCATTAAATTGCTTGCCACATCAACAAATTGCCTACGTGGTAGTGTAGTTAATGACTATAGACTCTATTATAGAGTTTGGGTTGGGAGTACCCTTGTAGACTAAAATCCTTCTAAATGACCATACTGCAATTATTTATTAGCCTCAAACCTGAGGATTCGCTAGTAGATGGGAGATGCGAGGATATTTTGAACTTCGCTCACTTTGTTCTCACTTTTAACAGTTTTAGCAAATGCTCACTAGCTAATGGCAAAATGCCAAAATTACTTTTTAAGTTCCAAATAAAGTTTAACAACATTTTAACTGGACCGTTTGAATTCAAAAATGGTTAAACTTAGAGCACTCCCAACCCAGACTCTACTCATAGAGTCTATATGTCGAAGACTCTATCACAAGAAACTATGGTCTCCAATGTAGATTTTCTACTGTGGAGTCTATCTAATATTCCTCTCCGATCTTCTGCTCCTGTTTTATTAAATAAGCGGACACGTCGAGCATGTGGGCAGCCACACGGGATCCGCACGGGCTTCGTTTTGCGTGTAGTCTTGGTTTTTTAGTTTTCACCTCTCTCACATCATTAAATTGTTTGTCACATCAACAAATTATCTATGTGACAGTGTAATTAATGACTCTAGACTCTACCATAGAGTCTGGGTTGGAAGTGCCCTTAGACTGATGTTACTGTGCTGGCTCCAGCAGCTGCCGCAACGGCAGCAGCAAAATGAGCGAAGCCTCCCCCGCGACCGCATTCCTGGGGACTTTCCGCCCATCTGCAAACCAACCGTCACCTCCTCCCTTCCTCCCTCCGCCCTCGTGCCCCTCCTCCTCCGCCCTCCTCCTCCCTCCGGCTTGCAGCTTGCAGGGAGCCACGGCGCCGGCGGCCTACTTCCTCCGGTGGATCTCGCCCGCGCCTCCTGTCCGCCGCGGTGCCTCCCGTCCGCTGCCACGCCTCCGGCTCCTCCACGCGTCTCCGCTCTGCCGTCCTCCCATCGACGCGCCGCCCTCAATCCGGCGAAATCTGCCGGCGCGACCGTCGATTGGCGCGGCTGGGCGCCGGCACGTGCTGCAGACCGGCGAATTTGGGCGCCCGCGAGCAGCAGCGCTTGGAGCTAGAGGTAGCGCCAGCCTCGGGGCCGCGACGGCGGAGCAGGGGAGGCGTCGACCTCGCCCGAGTCGCTCCTGCTCCGCCTGCCCGCCGTCTTCGCCGACCGCGCGGCCGTCGATTGGCGCGGCTGGGCGCCGGCCCGGGCTGCGGAGTGCCGGATCCGGGGAGCGCGGGCACGAGCTGCGGAGCGCCGGATCCGGATCCTCCTCCGCCCATCGCCCCCGAGTAGCTTCCTTCCCATCTTCGCCTCGCTCCTCCGCCTCCGCTCGATCCCGACGCCCGCGGGAACCACAACTGCCTCATCGTTGCGCGAAGGCAACAAGGAAACTGCTGGAGATCCTCCTCTTTTGCAGCACGGGGGTGTCCTCTCTCCTGCTGTATATTGCAGATGCGCGACGAGATTCTGCTGGGACAGTCTTAGCCAACTAAACTTTAGCAAGCCAGGAGATTGAAACATGATCTAAATTTTGTTTTTGGAGAAAACAGCCGTGTACTCGTGCTTCACAATAAATGAATTTGAACGATGGCTATCCCTTCATCCCTTCTCATAAATGTGTTTGAGCTAGTTAAGACAAGCTCAGTGATTATGGTAACCCGATGATCATAGGTCGCGTGGCGCGGGTATAGATAGAACGGGTCAACTGGATTCATGTCATTGCAAATTCACGTACTCCCTTCGTTTTAAATATACGACACCGTTGACTTTTTATTCAAATTTTGATCACTAATATATATTAAATAAATTAGTTACTAAAGTAAAATATATATTATTATATCTATTATCTAATATATTTTAGATTTAACTTGTTAGTGTATCGATTTGTAATAAAAATTTATAAAAAGACAAATAGTTAAATAAAAAAATTAATAGTGTCGTATATTTAAAAACAAAGGTAGTACATGAAGTCATTTGAGTGAATTTCACTGTAGGTTCATGAATTTTTTCTGAGATCTCATCTAGATCCGCAAACTAAAAAAGCGGTCATCTAGGTCCGTAAACTTTTTTCGAGATCTCATCTAGGTCCGCAAACTAAATAAGCGGTCATCTGGGTCCATAAACTTTTAAAGAGCGGTCATACTTGAAGATTTTTTTCGACTAGAATCGTGCCCGTGCGTTGCTACGGGCAAAATAATTTTTTTCTTACACAATCATAAAGCATGAAAAACATGATCTTATCATAAGCTTGCACTAAAAAACTGGAAAATATACAATTCTAGAGCCTTAATCATTTCCATGTTCACTGTTAAATGTAGTAGAGCCCAAGGTTTCGATGACAAGATCCACATCACATACATGCTATTTGAAGATAGAAATATTTAAAACACTCTTCGTATGAATGTACATCAAAACTCAATCCTCCTATACAACTTCTCGAGATCGTAACATCATGTTTCGCATCCATAACATCAGGTCTTTCGCATACATAACATCAGGTCTTCCTGCTATGCAAATTCGAAAAACAAAATGTAAACAACTGGAACTTGGAAGACATGAAAAAAAATCTTGACTTCCTAAAAATGAGGGATGGAACAATTTTTAACAGGTCTCATGTTTACCCATTGGTGGGTACAATTTCAATTAAAAAGATATATGCATTATCACAATTAAAAGATATTCCATTGTACAAACCTAAAGATATTCAGTACAAATCTGCAGATGTTGCATTGTACTTTTCAGTACCACAATTAAAAGATACAAGCATTTTAAAATAATTTGAGATCAAGACCGAAGCTTTTTAATCGATTGGCAATATAAAATCTCATTGGAGAAAACAAGTGCACATCACCAAATTAATGACAAAACACAATGAAATTAAGAGATAACAGAACATTAAAAGCCAATTGATTGGAGGAGGTACTAAAGTAATTCTAGAGCTGTTTAACCATGCTTGCTGCCTACGAAACAACATAAGCATTGCGAGGATGGTAGAATATAGTCCAAATTTAGATATTGAAGCTCATTGATTTTACTAACGCCCTTTTCATCTTGTTCTATCTTATGTTGATGCACCGACAGTATGTGGGAATAGGCATGAGACTAACATTGCAGAAAAAATTAAATTAAGAAATTTTAGTTATTTCTTTACCTTGCTGCACATGGTGACATTTTCCTTAGCAGCTACCAGGCAACAAACCTAGCTACCTGCAGTGCTGCACAGCGCACAGGAAATGTGGTTAGAACAAAGGCATGGAGAAACCAACATCAACAAAACTATGAGCCATATGTAGGAAATGTGGTTAGAACAAAAATCAGTCAAAGATAATAAGAGGAAACAAGATAAAAAATCACACCGAAATTATGAACTTGCAACTTAAATGCTTTACAATTTCCCCTCCTCGGCAAGGCCAACCCCTCCGAGTGGTCCAACTTCCGCGTTGTCGACTCCGGCTGGAGCGCCCGCGGCGGCCAGACGCTGGTAAGCAATCCATCTCAGCACCTTAGTAAATGAATGCACAAATGTTTTCGATGAGAGCACAACAATCTCAAACTTGCGCGATCGCTGCTGTTTCGTGAACTTGTGAAGAACCCGTATGTTCTCTCGGCGACGCCATGCGGGTCGAGCGCCGGGCCGGGTGTGGCAGCGGCGGCGAACATGGCCGCCGTCACGCTGGGATCGGAGACCGACGGCTCAATCCTCTGCCCATCGGCGTACAACTCTGTGGTTGGGATCAAGCCAACGCTCGGGCTAACCAGCCGGTCAGGCGTCATCCCAATCACGCCGAGGCAAGACACCATAGGGTAAGCCTCCCAATGCAATTCAGTCTGAAACTTCTGATGGATAACTGAATTATTGGTCGTCTTACAGGCCTATGTGCCGTACGGTGTCCGATGCTGTCCACGTACTGGACGCCATTGTCGGCTACGATAAGCTCGACGCTGAAGCTACTGGAGCAGCTTCCAAGTACATCCCGCGTGGGGGTTACACGCAGTTCCTGAGGGTCGACGGATTAAACGGCAAGAGAATCGGTTGGCTTTTTGCTGGGAACGAGAATTTGGATGTGTACTTGAAGCATCTCCATACAATGAGGTAATAGTTTAGTCCACTAAATCAAAACTAAGCTTTAGTTTGTTTATCAGACATTTTTTACATCTGGACTCCAAAATTCTACATTTATTATCTGCAAAAAGTAAAAATGAAGAAAATTCGTCCATGGTTTGTATGGATACTCTTTTGGGGGAAAAAAAGAAGACTGAGCTAGTAACTATGTATAGTATATAACTAATAAAATTTTCTAGTCAAACTAACAAGGTAATGCGAGCGTTTAATTCCTTCTCTTCATGATAGTCAACACGGCGCTACTGTGATCGCGGGTCTCGACATCGCTACAAATGTCAGCGATCTAAGTGACAATGAGATGCTTCTGATGAAAGCAGAGTTCAAGTTAAGCCTGAACGCTTACCTGTCAGACCTGGTGCACTCACCGGTCCGCTCCCTTTCAGATGTCATAGCGTTCAACAACGCACACCCTGTAGAGGTAATAACAAACTGCATTATTACTGAATCAAACGTGAGAGAATCAAGATGCTGACGATCTTCTCTGTTTCCCTGTTGCAGGAGAGGCTCAGAGATTTCGGGCAGGCGAACCTCATCGCGGCCGAGGAAACCAACGGCATTGGCGCCAGGGAGAGAGCTGCGATCCGGCGGCTCAAGGAGATATCCGCCAATGGGTTGGAGAAGCTGATGAAGGAGCACCAGCTGGACGCGATCGTGGCGCCCAACAGTGACGCCTCCTCCGTCCTCGCCGTCGGCGGGTACCCGGGCATCGCCGTGCCGGCGGGTTACAACAAGAAGGGTGTCCCATTCGCGATAAGCTTCGGTGGGCTCAGGGGCTACGAGCCGAGGTTGATCGAGATGGCCTACGCGTTCGAGCAGGCTATCAAAATCAGAAGGCCACCTACTTTCAAGCGCTAATATAATTAGCACGATGGCGCATTACAAGTAATTTTATAACAATAAAAATCGATGTGAAATCAAGTAATAATCGGACGCATTTGGGAGGGAAATGCTCTGTTTACACACCAGTCGTTTATGCGTGCATGGTTTTGCACATGCTCCTAATAGTTGTCCTTTCGGTCAGAGCTGAATCGTTGCTGTCAACCTTTGCCTTCATGAACTGCCGCGAAAACGTTATGTTTCTTCTGTTGAATAAAACCAGATTTGTGCCACGTGAAATGAATCGGATGCACGCTCGTAGCCTAGAAGGAGGGTGTGAATTAGTCAGATTTAAAACCTAAAACATATGAATTCCGCTGTATGTTCAAAACATAAATTAGAATATACTATCTAGATGTGCATCTATAGCTTGGTCTATTGTGAGACCCTCATCTTAAAAGAGTTTTGCAACATATATAGCTAATCCTGTCAAGATACTACTATTTGAAAGTAAAGACACAAAGATTGCATGTATGAAATGCAGAAACATAAACAGAGGACGAGGAGGATGCAACTCTTGACACACGATTTATCCTGTGGTATCAGTAGCCACTAAGCCACACCACTTGTCGTTGAAGCACTCACGTAAGAGTATTACTTCCCGGTCACCAAGTCTCTTCTAAGACGCAACTTGACGTGCCACTTAGGCACTCGTCAAGCCTCCTTGGTTACCTTACGCCGCGTCCACTAAGGAGCTTCTCCCCCAAGGGAGAGGGGTCTCCATACCTCCCACCACTGTCATCAACACCGCTCCACACCAAACCAAGGGTCGAAGACTTGCAGGAGAATCACTAAGGCCCAAGGCTCCAGCAACACCTTGTACACCTTTATCCACTCTAGAATCACTCCAGAAAGTTGGCACACCTTGAATTACACTTAGCTCTAAGTCTATGCTTGCACTAAACACTCTCACACAGTATGTGCAAAGTCTTTAGATGAACACTTAAGCACTTTTGGTGGATTGGATGTGAACTCAATATGTCTTGCACTCCTGCACACTCCAACACTTTTAAACGGATTGGTGGAAGGGGTATAAATAACCCAAGAGACCAATTGAGCCGTTGCACAATGACTAGCTAAAGTTGTACCATCGGATCAACCGATGGTCTTTTTGCATAGTATCAGTTGATCCGGTGCTACTAGTGAAAGAACCTTGATGTTACCTAGGGGGGGGTGAATAGGCGGACGACCGAATTAAACTTTTCTTCCCCGAAAAACTTGAAGTGCCAAGCCTCACCGGTCAGACCGGTGTGCCTCACCGGTCAGACCGGTGCTGGCTCTGCTTCACAGGAGGGCACCAGTCAGACCGTTGCCCTGCACCGGTTAGACCGGTGGAGCACAGAGCACCTGCAAAAACAGCTTCAAGCTTCTCTTGACTTCTAGCACGAATCAAACTTGGTGAGTGGCCTTGGTAGATGATCACAAGCAGGGTAATGATCCCTGCACACACAAATAGCACACCCAAGTAGATCGAAGCGGAAGCAAATCAAATATGCTAGAAAACAACTTAGAGAGGCAAACCACAATGAGACGCAAGGATTTGTTTCCCGAAGTTCACTTCCACCAAGGAAGCTACGTCTCCGTTGAGGAGCTTGTAAGGGATTTGAGTTCTCAACTAACTCTTCCCACAACAAGCCGGGTCTCTTTCAACCACATTTCTCAATTCCACTAAGGCGATCTTTTCCACGAAGAGGCAAGATCACAACCCTCACAAACTTGCTGCTGCTCACCACAACTTGGGAGCTAGCCGGCGAGCCTAGCCGTCTAGGAGGCAAACCTCCAAGAGTAACAAATGCTTCAATGCTTGTAGACACGAATCTCAAGTGCTCAAGCTATGGGAATGCTCTTGTTAACTCACAAAGGCTCTCTAGAGCTCACTCTCTCAACCCAACTCAAAGATATGGCTTGAATCCACAAATCTCACAAAGAGAGGTTGGGGAGAGCCACTAAGGCTTTAGGCTTGCAAGAAAATGACTTAGAAGCTCAGCAGGTTCACCAAGAACAGCAGCCCACCAAAGAGGAGGGCTTGGGGTACTTATACCCCTCAAGAAGGAAAACTAGTCGTTAGCTGTCGGGAAGCACCGGTCAGACCGGTGTCCTACACCGGTCAGACCGGTGTTTGGAAAACTAGCCGTTGGGCCTAGTCGCACCGGTCAGACCGGTGCTCTTCACCGGTCAGACCGGTGAAGCACGAGACACCCCCAAAATCCGTTCTACCACTCTAACACTTCACCTAAGAGATGAAGTGGCTCAGGTTAGGTTAGGAGGGATTGTTAGCACACTCTAAGGCTCTCAAGGCTATTTCTCACAAAGATTTTCTAAGAGCACTTGACTTGGTCACAAAGCGAAAGTTGCATCCCTCTTGATAGTATGGCATACCGATACTCAAGAATAAATGAAAACACCTTGTCAACCTCTTGAGCTTGAATGTCTTCAATCTTGCCATACTTGATAAATTTCCACTTGAGGGCTTTCAACTTTAGCCAATGTCTTGAGCACATCCATACTTGAGCTAGTGGCTTAAGATCTTTCCATATAGCATAGAAATGCACACTTAGATCCTGAAGTCACTCCATATCACCAATCATAACATGTGAATGAGTTGCATTGCTTCCCTCGGTTAAGGCTTGGATATGATACTTTGAGATCCCACGGATACTAGAACTTCACCTTAGCAAAACACACATGGCGACCTAGCTAGGACCCCAAAGATTGCTTAGTCCCTCACCCTAGTCATCTCGGTTGATCTCTTCATCACTTACCCAATCCATGTTGAGTTTGGCTTTGCTTCATCCACAATTAGTCTTCATTTGAAATCCCGCTTCAAATGCTTGTTCTTAATTGACAACGAATATGCAAACTTCCAATAAAGGGCCATAAAGTCTATACTCATCCTTGTGTCATCTTTCACTTACCATATGAAGCCTTGCATTTAATTTAGAGAGAATTACCATCTTCTCTTTCTATGATCCTTGTATTTTAATCAAGCCACCAAATTTACCGGAGACAATGAATTGATCTTCTCAATGTATTCCCAATATTTATCTTCCTTTGTTGCTTGATATTTGTCACTATGCCTTAGGATCACTCATATATTTGTCTTCTCCAATGTGAGCCGTATAATATTCATTCACCAATACATATCCAATAATAACTCATGAATACATAAATAAAACCTACTCACAATCTTAGACAATTGTGTTAGATCTTTAATCATTTTGTCATTCAATTCACCAAAATCCACTTAGGAGCCTAGATGCACTTTCAACTAGTCGTCGCCTTCCGCGCCCAGATTCTGCTGGTGTAATTATTCTGATGCTTACACTGACGGTTCATTAGTTCATCCGGTGCTGATACTTCCGCGTCCAAAACCTCACTGGAACCTTCTGATAGAAATATGCTTCGGTTGACCCTGGATCCAACGCTTCAACGCTGGCCATTGGTTGATCCGATGTTGAAAGCTTGTCGGCCAAAACCTCTCTGGAAGCGTCAATCATATCATATATCATATATAACTATATAGATGGAACCCACTAAGAGACATTAACTATATTTCTCTCAACATGCTACACATCCACCTCACATGCCACATCATCATCCACTAGATCATCAATTTATGTTTTCCACCGATTTTTTGTGACTATAGCATCTATACATCTTTGCGATCACCATGCTCCAAAATTTCAACAATAGAAATACGTGAAAGATCAATCATTTAACAAACGTTTTCTCTCAACAAAATGAACATATTTTCATATATAGTGTCGTTTGTAAAAGAATGTTGCATGTTTATACTTTCAAATTTTCATCTTACAACTTTGTTTAAAAATTCCGCAGCAACGCGTGGGTTGTCACCTAGTATAACTATATATGAGCATCCCACTAAGAATCATAACTTCATTTCTCTCAACATGCAAGCTATCCACGTCAGCACTATGTCACCATCCATTAAAACTATCTATTTATTTCTCATACCGATTTTTGTGACTAATAACATCCATGCATACAATTTATAAGTCTTTGCGAGTAATTACAAAATCCTCACAGTAGAATACATAGAGGATCAATAATTTAAGAGTAATTCTATATCAATAAAATGAATATATTTTCATTTATAATGTCGTTTGCAGAAAAATACTTCCTTGCAATCATCTTAATTTTTTTTACTTTCAAAGTTCATCTAGAAATTTTACTGAAAAATAATTCTCGCAGCAAGGTGCGGGGTATCACTATTAAACATAAGTTATATGTGTGTCATTCTATGATCGAAAGGTTCTCTCAAGTCCCGCAACAACGCGCGGAGAATCACTTAGTTAGAAATGTGCTTACACTTTGATTCGACGGTATTGACTCAGCTTCCAGCGTGCACCCAATTACTCTGGTGCAACTAGAATTGGGGACATCAGTTGATCCGATGGGGCCTCTTCCTATTATATGTTCACTGTGTAAATCTACTCATGTGGAGTTCAACAAAATTGGATTTTCCATCTTATGATTTTTCAGTAATTTATTATGATTTTTCAAATATTCAACCAAAATAACGAAAGTAAAGAAAAAGAAAAAACCGTGTTGTAGTAAAACCACCATCCAAAACCGCTTCAGTGGTAATTTGACCAGTTTTGAAAAGTTTAAAGGTGAAATAGACAGTTTCATAGGTTGAGAGGTGATGTAGTCCACCCCCATAGGAGGAGGGTAATGTAAACTTTTTTCCTCTTTCAGAGGACAGGAGCATGCCCCCAAAATTGACTGGATAAATATGTTTCCTTGGTGAAGAAGTAGCAATAGAAGATTTGGGAGAAAGTGGACATGATGTTGACTTTTGTGAAACTTGTGTTCAGATGTGCGCCACTAAGGTCTTGTGAAACTTGTGTTGATGAAAAGAATGATCGTGAAACTCGCCACTAAGGTCTTACCAAGTAACAGAGGATGCAAGGAAATCTATGACATCTTCAAGGCGAATCCATCTGTAAAATGCTATGTTTATAGTAGTAGTGGTCAGCAGGTGGTGTATGCATGATTTGATTATGCTTGTAGACATAATATGAGAAGTGTCCTGAAGCTTTTGTCCTTTCGGAGCTCAAGCTTGTACTTTAACGTTGACTCGTTAAGCTACCCTTCATGTTTCACTTGTTTATGTATTAGAGGGCCTGCAACTAATGACGATATTAACTTGTGATTAGTGTATATTAAGTGATATTAGTATTTTAAAAAGTTGATAAAGGCCTGACGATGTAAATTAGAAGTTATTAAAATATACACGTACAAACTAAACAACATAATAGCCCTATATATATATATATAATGCAACATGTACTCGTACGAGCAACCTGTCACACCTAGTTTTGGAAGCAAAACCAGATCATAAGCTTACATGTGTCCAGGATCATGTTCACACATGCAAACGACATAGTGGAATACCGAATCGCAGTGTCACAGCGTTATTATTATTACAGACCGATTGTCTAATAGTCTAGCACACTGAACGAGTAGCTAACAACAGAAAATAAACGAAGTCGTCCACCACAGGCAGTCGACTGGAGAAACGCGCCTAGAACTCTTCAAAGTCTTCAGGGAAGTCTTCAAAGCGTCCGTCTGAGCAGCAGTCCGAGTAGTGTAGTTGCAAGAATAAAAATCAACAAGCGTGAGCACATGTCGTACTCAACAAGGGAATATAACTATAACAACATGCAAGGCTCTTTGGGTGGATGGCTGACATAGTTAGAGCGGTAGACAATTTTAGTTGGTCAGATTTTATTAAGCAACTGATTACTAGCAATGTAAGTATATACCAACCCAAAGAATAATAAATGCAACAATAATAAGATGCAATGCACAAAATTAAGTCCATGTTCCATAAGTTACTCATGTGAGGGTCCAAGCCGCTCGTGACCGTGAGCATGACTGATCGATCAGTTTATACACTCTGCAGAGGTGGCACATCTTTACCCACAAGTCGTGTTTCCCACGTCGCCCGGGTTAGCTAGACCCTTAAATATTGCCTTTGGTGAGTGGCTAGGGATTCACTACGAGGCCTTTACAAAGATTCCCTAGCATGGGCTGCTCTCTAGGTTACATGGTCAGTGCAACGCATAACCCTCTCTCAAACTGCGAAGCTACCACAGAGCAGATCAGATTGAGGGTCGGGCTATACATCATCTACCACCACCCCCTCGCCCTTATCAGGTAAAGCATACCACACACTAAGATTTCTAATTAATTAGCCAAGACAGAGCCATTTGTCTTGTGGTTGCACTGTTGTCCTCGGTGGTCGCTCCATGTTCCGATTAAAAGAGTAGTCTTGTTTAATGATGGTGGAGCATAAAATAAATCAAGTTCAATTTGTGTTCAATAAAACCACCCTCAACCCGTAGTTAGCGACTAAGCATGTGCTACCCAACATAAATCAAATACCCAGGTTATCAAGGACATGGTAAACAACACTAGTCAATCCTTAATCATAGGGTCCCAACAAATTAATGCAAAGTAATAAAGTAAACAATGTCATTAAAATGCAGTTGTATAGGAAAAAAGGCATGCAGCAAGGACTTGCCTTCCACAAACTCGGAGGACTGCTCAAGATCTTCAAATTCTTCAACAGCAGCGTAGTCCAAGTAACGATCGTCCTCTACGCACCACATCATTCACATACAGGCAAACAATAAAATAAAATAAGAAATAGGCATCAAACAAAATTAACAGAGCAAAACAACAGCGTAAAACTATTTTACTCTTCGATACGATCGTTTGGACATAAAGAACGCTAAAAAGGAGCTAAAACGAAGAATATATGGCTAAAACAAGATATAAGGGCTAAACTGCGAGAAAACTAGGGTTCCAGAGGCCTATCTGCTAAAAACCGAGGACTAAAACATAATTAAACGTATAAACTCAGGGGCTAACGCGAAAAACTAGAGCTATGGACCTCGGCTACTAAAACTAGAAAACTTAGGGTTCAAACTGTAAAGAAAAGGACCTATTCGTAACGATCTATGAACGTGGGAGGACCGCCTTGCTAATCTAAAAAGACCGGGGGCTCATATGCAAAACGTGCGCGCACAGGCGGGTTGACCGGTATCTCCCGGTTTGACTCGAGACTTGGATCTAATCTGGGCCGTTGCATCGTGATCTGGCGGTGCAGATGCTGCGCAAGCGAGGGACGGCGGCGAAAGTGGCGGCGAGCGGCGGAGCTCGGCGGAGCTTGGCGTCGGACTTGCCGGCGCGGAGCAAAACCGGAGCTAGGGGCCCGATTTGCTGCGGGGACAGCACCAGAACGTAGAGTGCGCAAACGCGAACTAAACAGGGGCATCGGGGCAACCTCTGGCTTGGCGGAGACGGCGGACTGCACGGCGAAGCGGACGGCGGCGGTGACGAGATCTCCGGCGAGCGCGTGTAGTCGAACCGGGGCACGAGCTCGACCACGGATGGCGCCTACGACTTCCTCGTGAGCTTGCGGTTCTCCGGACGTGCTTCTCGTCGACGGGGAGGCGGCGACGGCGGAGCTCAGCGACAGCGGCGACGCTGGAGCTCTAGGGTTAGGGTTTGGGGATTCGTGGGGGTCCCAGGGTGCGGCGGCGCGCCTTATAAAGGGCCAGGGAGGCGGCCTTGGCATGCGGGCCACGCCAAAAGGCGGCGCTCAACACGGCCTGCGTACGGACTCGGATCCGAGTCCGAGCCGCAGCGGGAGGTTGGGGACGACCCCTAGGGGCCCACACGTCAGCGGCTGACGCGAGGCGGAGTGCGGGCGGGCCGGAGCTGGGCCGGATGTTCCGCTAGGCCGCGCGCAGAAGCGGAGAGGAAAGGAGGGCGAGCGAGCCGGGCCGAGGAACTTAAGGTGGTCTGGCAGACTAGGCTAAGCAGGCCGAAATGAAGCAAAAGAGAGGGAGGGAGGGAAAGAAAACCTTTTCGAATTTTTGAAACTTCAAACAGAATTGAATTCAACTAAAATTTGAATTCAAGCACTCAAATAATGCACCGGCATGTATGCAACATTCAACTCCTATATTTATTTATTTTATTAAAGAAAATTATTTAAATGCCTAGAAAATTAAATACAACCTTAAAAATCCTTAAGCATAGGCACTAGTTGCTAGCAAAATTTTAGTAAAACCATAAATTGAAAATTTGGGTGTTACACAACCAAACAATTTTTCTATGTGACCTAACCGGATGAAAACAGGTATAACCAATTAATCAAACTAAAGTTGCATGACCAGAGCATGTCCAACGGGAGACTGGCTCCCGTATAAGAGCCAGGTTGGTCTCGGCAGAAAACCAAACGCAGCCTAAATGCTTGTGTATCCCAACTATGGGCCCGTTCTGTTAGATAAAAAAGAATAGTGAAATTATAAATAAATAGTGTTGGAATAGTATTTCTTGTGAGAGAAGATGTGATAAATGTGATAAGTAAATAGTGATTTTCACTGTTCCTTTTCACTGTCCCGCAACAATGCATCTTTTAGCTGAATGTGGAGGGTAGAGTGCTACCAGACCTATAACCTGTTTGTTTGGTCCTCAGTTGAATAGAATTGCAGAAATTATGGTCCTGTTTAGTTCCTAAATGTTTCACCAAAATTCTCACTTAGAGAACCGTGTTAGTTCATTTCTTCTCTCTGTGCACGCGGTCTAATGCAAAAACTTTCACCACTTTTCATCAAAATTTCACGATTGTAGTTGCAGGTACTGCGGGCACATAGAGTTGTTGCAGATATATTGCAAGGTCTATGTGCGGCTTGCTCTGAGCACTGTCAGACGAGCAGATGCTGAGCTTGATTGGATTGAGGTCAAAGTTGCCCAATTCAAATTTTGGTCATTTTAAATTTTAGCTACCAATTCAAAATCTTACCAATTTCAACAATCTAAATGAATGGGTGGCTAAAAAGATTCATCTTGTGCACCTTAGTTCATCGGAATTGTCAAAATTGGTCAAAATTTTGAATTGGTGATCAAAATTTAAAATGATCAAAATTTTAACTGATCAACTTTGACCTCAGTCCAATCAAACCCGTTCCCTCTCAGCTCCTATGGTGGAGTTGACATCGAAGGGGAGTGCAGCGGTGGTGAACTGGTGATGGATCTGGTGGATGATGTCGGTCGAGGTATCATGTATGTTCCCCGCAAACATCAAAATCTGCTGGTGCGTTTACTGCAAACATCGATCAAAATCTTCTGTCGAATGATGCGAGCCGAGGTCGGTCGGCCCGGTGAAATGTTTTTGGCTTTTGCTTTGGTGCCCCCATCTAGCAAGCAGAAAATGGATTGTTGAGGCTGTCCGAACCGTTCGTTATGCTCAGCGGATTAGTGAGCGAGCTATTTTCATTCCATGATAGGTGGTGTTGCTTCGGTGGTGGGGATTCTTGTTCGCGCCCGAGGAGCGAGCGCTTCCATTTGGAATTCCTCATCCCTTCCCAATCCCTGCCCGGCACCACCCTCTTCGTGTATCACGAGTCCATGAGACCATGATGACGACTCATGTCAGAGCAGAGAGCATCCATTTGCACAAAGAGGATGCATATGGCCCAGATGCGCACTAGGCACTACTACTACTACCACATGATTTTGGATGAATCCCACAACCAGCCATTCCTGGTGCGGTCACTTCTGGAAGCATCTGCCGAATGTTTTTTTTAAAGGTAGCAGGAGCACTGCTCTGTCATTTAAGAAGGAAGCAATTGTACATAACGAGCCGAAGCTGACACCACCACACGAACACACCCTGAACAAAACAAACACACCCACAGCAACACACCACCATCACCAATCAACTGGGAGAGAAGATCGAAGCAAGCCGTCGACGCCTGCGCCGTTGTCACCAACGCTGAGTCACGTCGAAGGCGCAACTCGCTGCAGACCCAACAGCCCCCAGAGCTCCTCCACCATGGGGCTGTCCTCCTCAAGCTGCACAAACACGATCGTCGATCCCTCTAATCCGGTGAAGCTTCAGCACACACTCTCATCACAGCACCAGGGGCAACCACTGAACCTGGCCACTCTGCGTGGAGGGCCTCGCCTCACCCACCGCCTCTCAACTCTGCCAAGGACTCAGATATCTAAGACCGAATGAGAGCATCTCCTCCGCCCCGCCAACACCGATATCACCACTGCATCTTGAACGGCAGCACAAGGCGAACAAGCACACATGGGCCCTCAGCACCCTGACAGCAACATGGAACAAGCGCACAGACCGCGGCACCACCAAACACCTCCACCACCACCAGCACAAACGGCGGGACTCGAAAAGCGACGCCTCCAAGAAGGTTACGACGCCAAGGCACCGCCGTCGCATGTCCAGATGGATGAGGTCTTCACCCTAGAATCCCACACGACAAGAACATAGTGCCTCGCAGTGATGCCCCCAGCAGGGAGATCGACGCCCTAAAAGCGCCGCCATCATGCCCACCGACACCGGTGAAGGCTTTCGCCCGATTGCACCATGTCTGCCGCCCGCGCGTGCACATGGTAGCAGCCTGCACCCCACCTCCTCCGCACCACCACCACCAGGGAAGGCCCTGCGCATCCCAAGCACCACCACGGCGCCAGAACGAACATCAGCCAAGCCCCAGACCCCACCTCCATGGTGGCACCACGGCAACGCAGACGAAGGAGGAGGAGGGCGTCGGTGAACCAGCGCTCGCCATGGCCGGCCACGGACCACGAGGCCAAGCACCGGCCGGCACAAGCAGCCGCCGCCACCGCCGGCAGACGCAGCCGCCGCCGGCGGCAGAAACAGCCACCGCCGCCAGCCCCCCGCGGGCGCCAGCACCGCCAGCACCTGGCCCCGACGCAGGCTTGCGCCGGCCGCCAGAGTCGAAGGCGCGCGTCCGCCAAGGCCGCCGCCAGCGCCAGAGTCGCGCGCTTGCCGCACCGCCGTCGTCCACACCCGCCTAGACCTTGCTCCGCCATAGAACTGCGCCCCCCGACCGCGCGGCCCTCAGATTCGGCCAGAGCAACACCGGATCTGAGGGCTCCTCCGCCCGCCGTCGCCGGGAAGGCCGCGCTGGCGAGAAGACCTCCAGAGCCACGAAGCAGCCGCGCCCACCTCGAGACGCCAGAGAACCGGGGGAAGATGCCCCGCCGCCGCCTTCCCCGCGGGCCGCGCGAGTTGCCGGCGGCCCGCTCGGGCGGCGGCGTGGCGGTAGGCGGCGAGGAGAGGGTGGCGGCGGGCTAGGGTTTGGGAGCCCGCCGCGTCGCCCGTGCGGAGCGAACGCGAACGGGGATGTTTTTTTTGCCTACTAATTCACTAATTCCGTACGCGGCCCTACTACTGTCATGTCAAATGTAAAGGACAATGATTCCTCAGCATGTACACCCTGTTCGCCTGGCTGGCGACTGGTGGCTGATGCTGATTTGTTCTGAGAGAAAAGTACTGCTGACGGGTAGCTGGTGACTGATTTGTTCTGAGAGAAAAGTACTGCTGGCTGGTGGCTGATAAGCCAGATGAACAGGGCAGGATGATTTTTTTGCCCGACACGAACCCGGCACGGCACGATATTCTTCGGACTCGGGTTGGTCCGGCTCTCTGTTCCCCAGCCTCCTGCCGCCACCCCCCACCTCGCGCTCGCGGTCTCCCTCTCCCCGGCTCCCCCCTTTCTCTCTCACCCAGTGTCCCAGTCACCCTCTCGCTCTTGCCCTCTCACCGCATCGGCGGACGGACGACCGACGGCTCGACGCATCCGCAGATCCGCTCGGCGCCAGCACTCCCTCTCCTCTCCACCGCCGACACGGCGACGCAGCCCCCCTCCTCTCCGCCCGCCAGTGCGGGAGTGCCGCTCCTCCTCCTTTCCACCGCCGGCGTGGCGGCTCCCCCTTCTTTCCTCCACGACTGGTGCGGCGACGCCCCTTCTCTCCTCTCCACATCTGCCTGTCGTCGCCCCACGCCGACGACTCCTCGGTTCCTCCGCACGGAGCTAGAGCTGCGACGCTGCGGATCGACCACGAGGAGTGGAGATCGAGAAGATCGTGCAGCGGCGGCGCTGGGCGGCGGGAGATCTGCAGCGACGCGGGCTTCGGGCCGCCCGTGTGCACGCGTAGGGTCGGGCTATACTGGGCTGACCCGTCACGAAACAGGCCCGCGGGCCCGGGCCTGGGCCATCGACGCAGGGCACGACACAACACGGTGGAGTATAGATGTCCATTCGGACCGCCGTCTCTAAATATAAGCATTTCTCGATTTCTGCGTGTTCTGCATATCACGTTGGACCGTCATCTTATTTTCAAAAATTTATAAAAATATAAAAATAATTATGACATACTCAAAATATATACGATTATAAAATATATCATAACAAAATAAATAATATTTTTATAATTTTTTTAAATAAGACGAACCGTCAAATATGAACATGAAAAATCTAAGTTATGTTTAGGGACCGAGTGAGTACCAAAAGTAGACGCACCGTGCACTGCCGCCAGCACGCGTGATGGTCTTCCTCTGCCCGACACCAAGAATCCCAATGCAAAAATGGAGCCCTCTGTAGCCAAAGCCACAAGCAGGACCGCCAGGACGTGAACGAATCATCAGCTTCTCCTTTTTTAAAATAAAATCATCAACTTCAGCAAGCACGATTTACACGAGCGAACCATCCCACTACTTGTGTGCACTTCCGCATTCAGTTGCCAAAAGCTGAGCTACGTGTATACATACACAATACATGCACAGCATGGCTGCGCCGCGCCTCCGACTGCTCGCCGCCGTCGTGGCCCTCGCGGCCGCCGGCGCGGCCGCGTTCGAGTTCCAGGAGGCCACCGTGGACTCCATCCAGCTGGGCTTCAGGAACGGCAGCCTCACCTCGGCGGCGCTCGTCCGGTTCTACCAGGACCGGATCGCGCGCCTCAACCCGCGGCTCCGCGCCGTCATCGAGGTGAACCCGGACGCGCTGGCGCAGGCGGCGCGCGCCGACGCCGAGCGCCGGGGCCGACGAAGCTGCGCCGGCGGGCTGCACGGCGTCCCCGTCCTCCTCAAGGACAACATCGCCACCCGCGACCGGCTCAACACCACGGCGGGGTCCCTCGCGCTGCTCGGCTCCGTCGTCCCGCGCGACGCCGGCGTGGTGGCCCGCCTCCTCCGCGCCGGCGCCGTCATCCTCGGCAAGGCCAACCCGTCCGAGTGGTCCAACTTCCGCCAAGTCGAGGCCGGCTGGAGCGCCCGCGGCGGCCAGACGGTGGTAAGTACAGTAACCTCGTCATCACCAGTCAATGCTTATGCTTTGGATGACATCGCAGCAATCTGAAACATGTTTTTTTTTTGTGAACTCGTGAAAGAATCCGTATGTTTCCTCGGCGACGCCATGCGGGTCGAGCGCCGGGCCAGGTGTGGCAGCGGCGGCGAACATGGCCGCCGTCACGCTGGGATCGGAGACCGACGGCTCAATCCTCTGCCCATCGGCGTACAACTCTGTGGTTGGGATCAAGCCAACGCTCGGGCTAACCAGCCGGTCAGGCGTCATCCCAATCACGCCGAGGCAAGACACCATAGGGTAAGCCTCCCAATGCAATTCAGTCTGAAACTTCTGATGGATAAGTAGATAACTGAAATCTTGGTCGTCTTGGCAGGCCAATATGTCGTACGGTCTCCGACGCCGTCCACGTACTGGACGCTATTGTCGGGTATGATAAGCTCGACGCTGAAGCTACAGGAGCAGCTTCCAAGTACATCCCGCGTGGGGGTTACACGCAGTTCCTGAGAGCCGACGGATTAAGGGGCAAGAGAATCGGTGTGTGCAATTGGTTTTTTGCTGGGGACGATGAGGAACATTTGGATGTGTACTCAAAGCATCTCGATACAATGAGGTAATAGCTTAGCCTACTACTACTAAATCAAAATTGTTTGCCTTTTCGAGAGAAGCAAGAGTTGCATTCTTTAATAGACAGAGGGAGTACATTTTAATGTGTGGCTACAGGCTAATACATATTCTTTTTTTAACAAAGAGAAGAAGAAGAGTAAGCAAGTATGTAACTGTCTATACCACTCCTTTTGCACTAAATTTTTGTAGTCAAACTGACAAGGTAATGCGATGAGAGTGTCTAATTCCTGCTCTTCATGGTAGTGAACACGGCGCTATTGTGATCGCGGATCTCGACATCGCTACAAATGTCAGCGATCTAAGTGACAATGAGATGCTTCTGATGAAAGCAGAGTTCAAGTTAAGCCTGAACGCTTACCTGTCAGACCTGGTGCACTCACCAGTCCGCTCCCTTTCAGATGTCATAGCGTTCAACAACGCACACCCTGTAGAGGTAACAAACTGCATTACTATCGAATTATTACTGAATCAAACATGAGATAATCAAGATGCTGACGACGATCTTTTTTTTTTTGCCCCCGTTGCATGCAGGAGAGGCTCAAAGATTTTGGGCAGGACAACCTCCTGGCTGCAGAGAAAACCAACGGCATTGGCGCCAAGGAGAGAGCTGCGATCCGGCGGCTCAAGGAGATATCCGCCAACGGGTTGGAGAAACTGATGAGGGAGCACCAGCTGGACGCGATCGTGGCGCCAAACCACTACGCCGCCGGTGTCCTCGCCGTCGGCGGGTACCCGGGCATCGCCGTGCCGGCGGGGTACGACAAGGCGGGGGTCCCCTTCGCGATAAGCTTCGGCGGGCTCAGGGGCTACGAGCCGAGGCTGATCGAGATGGCCTACGCGTTCGAGCAGGCTACCAAAGTCCGAAGGCCGCCGCCGGATTTCAAGCACTAGCCTGCCTAAGCCAGTTCATCAGTAGTGGCATATACGTAGTATGCTGCAAGAAATTGCGATGAATAATTGGTAGTTTGGTCCTCTTATGCATATGGTAATAATCGGACGCATTTGGGAGGTGAAAACCTTGTGCGAAAATGCTCTGTTTGCACCAGTCGTTTATGCGTGCGTGATTTACAGGAGGTGTATCCAGAAGCTCTTGTCCTCTCCGTCAGAGCTGAACCGTTCCTGCTGTCAACCTTGCCTTCATATGGTTCAATAAAAACCAGATTTGTGCTACCGCCTTCTGTTGAAACACAAAAGGAACCGATTGCCATGGTTCAATGCAGTAAGCTAACGGGTTTCGAGATATCTCATGTTACTGAACTGTTGCAACTTGCAGATTAGCAGGCGTTCTGAGCGTTTCTGCTGCTTGTGCACCGCAGATCGGTGGGCAGAGACAAGACCAACTCGCATCAGGGTTGCATCGGAGCATGACATGATCAATTCGCCGATCAAGGTAATAACTTGGGGGTTCGCAGTGACTATCCGGTGAAAACTTTTTACTTTCCTTGCCTTCGGCCAGTACGAGCAGCAGAAAGTGCACAAGAACGAGTACCTTACTGGCCGAAAACTCTGCACAAGCTGTGTTTGGCCGTGTGTTTCCTTCATTCTCTGAAGACGAAGGACGGGCGCAAGGCGGCACGGCCTCGCTACCTCGCAGCGAGCGAGGGAATCTAGACCCCACGAGTCCAAACTAACGGACAGACGATCCCAGGGGTGGACGGTATTTCATTTACCGTCCACCCCCGGACGGCAGATGAAACACCGTCCGGTCCCAGACTCCCAGTCCGCGGGAAGAGCCGCCGCGCGCTCGGCGGCGTGGCCGCTGGCAGCCCGCTGGCTTATCCCCGGTATGCCTTGGCGCGCCCAGATCAAAGCGAGGTACGCGCTCTCGCTGTCACGGCGGGGGTGCGGGGCCACTGCTCGGCGCGGCCGTGGACCTAGCACCGTGACGAATACGATATGACGCCATGCCCGGATCGCGGGGAGCCATGGGGAACGCCGCCGCCGTGCCGGCGGCGAGAAGTTACTGAGTAAGGTCGTCACCATCTGACGATGTAACGTCCGGTCGCCCGGATCGCGGCCGGCCCTGCGTGAAGCCGACGGGCTGGCCGCCGGTGGCTGGTCGATGCGATTCCGTGCCTCCATGAGCACACCCAGGGTTCGTAGGAGCGCAAGGAGACGCCGCGCGTCGTCTTGCTCCTGCGCACGCGGCTCACCGGAGGAGGCTCAGGCGCTCCAGCCAGTGAACTGTGGCCGTGCAGGCCGGGAACGGCGGTCGAGCGCCAAGAGGGCCGTGGGGAAGGGCATCGCGGCCTTGCGACCCGCGCGGATTGCGGCCGTGCAGGTCCGATCGGACGGCCGCCAGACCCAGAAGGTGGACGCTATTTCCTTTACCGTCCACCCCCTGAGCTAGCTCGGGCTGCCCGGTGCCATCGACGGCAACCTCGCGAGTCGCGAGCCCTCACAGTTCCGGCGCAGAAGACGGAGCCCCACGGGGCCGCAGGCTGTGTAGCTTCCTGCGGACCGACGACTGCTCCGAGATGCGCACGCGCCCGTGGGCGTGGGCATCGATGGAGCGGCGCGGCTCGCCGTCCGCGTCGCGCGCTTGCACAGTACTCCGTGCGTCCGCGGTACGGTTCATCCCACCACAGGTCCACAGCGGCGCACGAACGCCGACCGCTGCAGAACATCCGGCGCCGACGCCATCGATCATCTTCCCCGTCGGCGAGTTGCACGGAGTCGCCGGTCGCCGCGGCGCGTGCGTTCGATGAACACCAGCGTGGGAGCCTAACCTCGCCGCGAGGTGTTGCAGACTTGCCAGTTGCGGCGTCGCGTGCTGATGAGGATGGTCGCCCAGATTTGTTGGCTCGACCGCAACGTGCGTGGCGACGAGCCGACGAGCCTCCGCGGGCACGCTAGAGCGCGGCGATGCGCCGCACGGCAGGACCGAGCTCCCCGCTCCCCCAGCCGGACCACAGTCCACAGTCCGCGCGGCACTGCACCTGATTTTTTCAATTCCGCCCTCCAGGGTTTCCTGATTTGCCAAACTTTATTTCCATCAACAAATAGGAATTCTACAAGGAAAGAACATTTTTTAGGCGAAAACCGAAACGGATCCATGCCCAGTTCGCGTGGATTCAAATAGGGGCGTCCCAGCCAAACGGCGTCGCACGCAACCGCCGCCTCTTCGCTTCACCCTCCCATCATCGCCGCCGCCACCACGCACCAGCCGCCGTCTCCGGCCACTGCTCCTCCCTACACGACACCGCCCTGACGCCTTAGCTACCACTACCATGGACTCGCGGCCGCGTTCGCGCCTCCGCATCACGGAGTCGCGGCCGGGTTCGTCGCGGCGCGGAGGCGGAGCTGGACCCTGCTGCCCGGACGGATACGGCGGCGGGGCGGACCGCATCAGCGGCTTCCCCGACGACGTGCTCCTCCACGTCCTCACCCGCCTCCGCTGCGCCCGCGCCGCGGCCCACGCCAGCCTGATCTCGCGCCGTTGGCGGGGCCTCTGGAGGCAGCTCCCCGAGCTCTCCTTCCGCGACATCGCGCCGGGGGCCCTCGGCGCCGCGCTCGCCCAGGTCGCCCGCGCGGAGGTCTCCCTCCTCGACATCGACGTCACCGACCGCTACAGGCTCTACCCCGCGGACGTCGCCTCGCTGCTCCGCGCTGCCGCGCGCCTGGCGCCGGCGGAGCTCAGATTCGCAGTCTGGGGGCTGCCGGAGGACCGCTCCACCGCCGCCGTGGAGGTGCCGTGCTTCCACCGCGCGACGTCGGTCAAGCTGAGCGCCTTGTGGGTGGCCATGGCGCTGCCCGAGGAGGGCGGCGGCGGCGGGTTCCCGGTGGCCGAGAGGCTGTTCATCGACGGCTGCAGATTCGACTTCGGCGCCCTGATATCGCGATGCCCCCGGCTGCGCCTGCTGGAGGCGACGCGTATCGACGGCATCGGCGCCCTCACGGTGCGCTCTCCGACCATCGAGAGCCTTCACGTGGAATGCGAGTCTCTCGGGGGCATCGACGTCGTCGCCCCTCTGCTCAAGAAATTCACCTTGACCAGTAGCTGCACCAGAGGAAATTTGAGCGCGTCGTTCTCGGCACCCATGGTGAGGGATTTCCACTGCGCTGCCCATTTCAGACATTGGTGGGTACTTATCGGCGCCATGTGGGGCCTGTGCCGCTTCAGCTTGCGTTTGCAGGCAGAGAGCGTCTACTGCCTTCATTTGCGCATAGAAGCTCAGGTGCGTCTTCTTTCCCTTCATGGTGTGACAATGATATGAGTTGTGTTTTCCTGCTACCTTCGTTCTGCTGTTTAGTGTTTTTTTTTAGGAAAAGCTATAGCTCACTTGGGTGATTTGGAGGGGTCTCTCACACGAATTTTTTCTCACCTCCATCTTCACCTCCACCCACCTTCTTCCCCAACTCCGGCGACACTCCGGCGAAGGTTAGGGTTCGGGGTTCCTGGGGGGGCTGCTGTCACCGCCGGACCTAGAGGGAGGGTCGGCGGGGGCAGGCCGGCCCGGCGGAGGTGGCGGCTCGGGGGGCGGCGAGGTCGGGCGGCGAGGGCGCCACCGGCCGAGCAGTGGAGGCCGGCGGTTGGGCCAGGGTCGGGCGGGGGGACGGCGACCGGAGAGACGTCAGCGGCGGTAGGAGGCGGGGGCCGGGTCGGGAGGCGGGGGCGGGGGCTGAGGGCGGCCGGCGCGGGGCTCCGGCGGGACCCTACCCCGCCCGCGCCGGAGGGTGGGGGAGGGGCTGGGCGGCGGGGGTGGCGAGCCGTGGCGGGGGTGGGGCGGCGTCGGGAGGAGGAAGAAGGTGGGGAGGAAGGAGGCTGGATGGATAAGGTGGAGGGGGGTTCGATCTGGGGCGTCCATCTCGGATCGGACGGTGCAAAATTCGTGTGAGGATGCCTTCTAAATCACATGGGTGACATATAGACACTCCCTTTTTTTTTACTTTTTACATGTGATTATATACATTTGCAGGATCTTTGGATTGCTGCAGATAATGTGAAGTTGAAGGAAAAGATAGCCCAATTTCCTTACTTTTCCATCCTGCAGCCATCTCTTGTGACTTGTGGACATATTTATGGAGCAGCCGTGTCGAATGTACTTGAAGTCTGCACTGATATAAATAGGCTTAGATTGGTCATACATGAACTGAAGGTAATTAATTCTTCACATAGTTAGCATATCAATTTCTTAGACCACATTATTGAGATAATCATTTGAGTTAATCGATGGGGTTTAAGAGTTGAAGCATCTTAAGTAATACCTATACTTTTATTTCAGTTCAAGAATCCATGCCCGCAAAACTGTCGTTGTGATCAACCTTACAATTGGAGAGATCAAAATATCTCCTTGGCTGCTCTCGAAGAAGTCGAAATCAAAGGTTTTGAGGGAGCTGGACATGAAGTTGATCTTTTGAAACTTATCCTCAGATGTGCACCAATGCTTAAAGTCGTGACCGTGATACTGTGTGATGAGGTTTCACCGTGCATCAGTGGTTGCAAAGAGACCTCCAGAGTTCTTATGGCATGTCCTTCTCTGAAGTGGTCCTTTTATCCACAACCGCTGTAAGCAGGTTCTGTATGCATGATCCACGAGCCCCTTGAGGTGAGAGCAGAATGGTAAACACTGAAAGCAGTTTCTCTTTATTGAAAGCTGAAATCATACTTTGTCACTGACACACCGTTAACCATGCTAGATTCAACAAAAAGTTGTATTAGCCCAATCTCCCTGATTTCAGCAGAATATGCTTTATGTATGGTGAAGCTCATATGTTCCTTTGCATGAATTGTCCATCAGTTGCTACTGTCCTTTTTTATTTCAAAGAAGCAATGTTCTGCTGGATGGCCGGATAATTGTAAGATACTCCTTGTGTGAAATGTTGTTTTAACTGCAGCTACATTTTTATGCATGATTTGCGTATGCTTCTTTTCTATACATAATGATAGGAGCTGATATCCTTGAGCCTGTCTTGCTATGCGGTTTAACTTGACCACCTTGTTTTGCTTTAGTTTTGTGCTAGTTCTATTAAATATGTTCCTACTGTCCTCCCGACTGCTGAAATGAATTGCCTAGCCTGAATTTGCAGATGTGACTCCTGCTCAACCTGATGCAGACTAGATGCTACCACTTTCATTTATAAAATTCCTCCAGGTAGCTGGATGATTATGTTTGAAAGAGGGGTTAGTTGCAGGATATTGGGTGTTGCAAATATGTGCCCGCGATAGTGATATCTTCCTTACGCTGTCGTCAGGCATTGCTGACACTGGTACCAGCTTGGTCAGTTTCCTCGGGGCATCCCAGTGGCTGTTTTCCTCGTTTAAACGAGGATCGTGCGGGCACAGATAAGTCTACTCTCTCGGTTATTTATTTATTTTTTTCATAAAAGGGGGGGCAGAGACTAGAGTCCGTGCACAGTTTTAACATTGCCCGTCAGCAGTTGCTTTTTACTATTTCAATCAAATTTTAAATCTATAGATTGAAACCACATGATTGGTGTTGCTAGATCAATTAGGAAAAATATTTCTATAACATATAACTCTTTTATTTCAATACAATATAGTTTTATACATATTTTAACTTATATTTCTGATTGGAGAAAGTAATCTGTTGATGAAGTATTTAAATAATTAATTCAAAATCCATGCAGGGCAGAAAGGTCTTGCAATACGGTGCACGGAATAACATTTGAATTAAAGTTTACTGCAAGCAATACAGTAGTTTTGCGCAGACTGCTACATGTTGATAGATATAAGGGCAATCCCAACCCAGACTCTACCATAGAGTCTAAGTCTATTTATTACCTTCATATTTATTGCATTTTCCTGATGTGGCTTATGTGACAGTATATTTATGGAAGAGAGAGAGGGGAAATCAAGACTTCAACTCTTATTTAGACTCCAAGTCTATGATAGCTTCGAGGTAATAGATGTTCTTAGACTCTATGTTGAGTCTGCATTGTGAGTGCCCTAATGACACTCACAGGGTTCCGACTTTATCGTTTATCCACATTTGATCACCATGTTCTCGATGTATTCAACTTAGAATAGGAGGTGTGCAGTATGGGCCGTTGAGCCAGGCGTCGGCGATCATCTTGTTCGCCGCCTCCGTCGGGTGGATACCGTCCCAGCTCAGGCGAGCCGACGGGTCACGGCAGGCCGTGGTCGCGCCCTCCATGCCGCACCTGGCGCCGACGTCGAAGTTGTACTTCCCTCCTCCTGCTCCACAGCAAGTCTCAAAAGGATTGCTGAATCCTACATACAGTTCCACGACAGAAATCAGCCTGTCGTTTAGTTTTATAATCTGCAATCTTAATTTCTGTGATCTTGGGGAGTTGATTGGGAAAAAGATTACCAAACTTTTGAGGCTGCTGGACCATTTCGTACACCTGGGAGTAGTAATCTGCGTACATGATCCTTGCCGACCTGTACTTTCTTTGGAGGATTTGCACTTGCTCTCGGAGCATTGAGTTGTGGTACTCTGTCAGACGGTTGTAACTCTTCAAGCAGCCGTACTGATCAAAGTCAGACTCGCTGGAGAAACTGGCGAAGAACGCCAGGAAAAGTGGGAAGCAGCCTGTTGGGAGGATGCCCGGGACAACGATGTGAACTGCACCAAGTGCAATCAATCTCTGCGCGACAAGACGGCAAGCTTAGTTTCATGCATGGATATTCATTCTGAACTTGCATATGGATATTTATATGATTCTGATGTATTCTAAATGTATGTATGTGTAGATACGTAGCAAAAGAAATGTATCTGAAGAAGTCAAAACTAATAGTAATTTGGGATGGAGAGAGCACGTACCTCAACACCGTTGACAGTTGCATTAACAATCATCGGGGTGTTCTTCATTGTCTGCTCTGGGGTTAGTCCAAGCTCAAGAAACTGGATATTGTAGTCGTTTCCTCCAAATCCACCGAACTGAAACAGTGATTTCGCTAGGAATTCTTTGCAGTCTAGCATGAGGCGACAAACAGCTTAATTATATTGAATTAAATGTATATGAGTATTCACATTTTAGTATTTTACAAATAGGAAAATCAATAGTGGGCAAGAATATTATTAATGAAAAAAATAGTGATCGAACTGCTCACTTTGTTTCGTCCCGCACAAGGAAGGAATCAACTCCGTGAACCACTCGATCTGCATGTACAGCGAGCCGTGATTCCACACTGGGTCTTCAATTCCAAGTGATTGGTAGAAGGAGAAGTTCATCGCAGTAGCACCAGTGATTGCCATATTTGCGCCGCGACGGAAATCTTTGCCTTTGGATTTTGATGGTGGAAGTAGTGGCAGGCCAAGTGATTGTGCTGGCATGTGTAGTAAAAGTAAAACATGAAGCAAATTAACTGCTACCTAAACAAATGGAAATCAGCACCACATTGGTTGTATTGCTGATTCTTTTTTTTTAAGAAATGAAACAGTATTTTAGTTCATTGTATTATACCCTTTTCAATATATAATGTCAGAGTTTGGGAGTTCTTTATTAAACCCATTCTTTGGAGTTATATCTTAATCCTACGTTAAATATATAATTTCAATCACTTCAATTTCACAAATAATGTGATCGGACTACAGTCCACTAAACCTCACGGGATTTGTTACAAGCTTAGGTTGGTGGTGTTGACACTCAAAATTGGCAAAAGTCGACTTAGGTCAGGCAGGCCGGTCAGACCGGGTACCAAGGGCGGTCTGACCGGGTCGCGCTGTAGCTGGTCCGGCAAAAGTGGCCAGGGCGGTCAGACCGCGTGGCCGGGGCGGTTAGACCGCCTCTCCCTGAGTCCGAACCAAATTGAGGAATCCTTGTAGATTTCGAGTTGTAAAAGGTTTCCTTGCGGGGCAAGACCTCCCCACCCTATTTATAAAGGGCTGTGGCCGATTGAGGGCCTATCACCCAATCGATCAATTATCTTTTTACACTTTTATTTTCAAACCCTAGCTTTTCTAATCCCTTTGCTTTCTTTGCTCGTCTCTACGGCGTTCAAGGACGTTCTGAGTGGCCTGCCGATCTCAGAGCAACCCTAGGCTCGTTGTCCCTGACGGGGTCCCTCCCGAGGCAGCGGATTTAGGTTTTCGGCGATCCTCTGACAGAGGCGGTTAGACCGCCCCCCATAGGTGGTTAGACCGCCCCCTGCTGGTGGTTTCGACGAGGAGCGTTTCGACGACCGCGCGACCTAGCGCACCAGTGTGTTCGACCGGAAAAAGCGTCAACACACTTTTGGCGACTCCGCTGGGGACAAGAAGATCTGGTTTTCAAAACCGTTGAATCTTGCCCTAGTAAGATGGGATCTCGGTGCGAACTTGATATGGAGAATATCATCACGGCTTCGATGGAGGATCTCTCTCTGGAGGAGCAGCAGAAGTTCCATGCGCTGCAAGAGTACATGAAGGTACAATTTCTAGCAGGCGTCAAGAAGGATCGTCATGGCAAGGTAGCAAGATTGAAGGAATTCGAGTTGCCGGCGATCAAGTTAAACGACAATAATGTTGAGGTAATTACCGCTGTAAGTCAATCTCCACAAAATCCTTCTATTTCTCAAAAAACAACTGTGGAAAGTGATGAGTTGATTGCCTCATATATTGCTCGTTTAGAAAGATTAGAAGATCTTGAAAAGGATAGGAGTGCTGGTTTTTACAATAATAATGAAACTAGTAATAGTGTTCCTAAAATTAATACTAGTGGGGTAGTTAATCCTAGCTTAGCGCCTTTGCCTAGTACTAACACTGCAAATTACATGTATGGCATGCCACCTAACTTCAACGTTGGTCAACAAACGCCGACCCAGCCGCAATGGCCGAGCACAGCCGGGGCGGTTAGACCGCCCATGATAGGCGGTCAGACCGGCCTGACCAGCGCCATAGAATTGGTGCCCGAACAGCCTTTACCACTTTCTGTCGTGCCAAGTTCAGTGGTTCCTAATTTTTCTAATACAATTGGTAATGCTGGACCTCATAATAGTACCACAGTTAACACATCTTCTCAACCAAATGTAATTCCTGATGATGTGTTTGAAAGTTATAGGCTAGCTCAAGCTAAGATAGCTCCCTACTTAAATAAGATGAATTTGGTGAATGCAGCCCCACAACAGCCAAATAATCCTAATTGGGCGGAATTTAATAAATTTAAGGAAGATTTGGCTAGTGTGGTTAAAAATAAACTTGGTGTTGATATTGGTAGCACAAATTTGTATCAAAAACCATACGATCCCGAGTTTGATAATTTTCCTCTCCCACGTGGTTGGCATATGCCTGATTTGATTAAATTTAGTGGTGATGATGACCGAACCACATGGGAGCACATTAGTCAATATACGGCTCAACTTGGTGAAGCGGGTGCTTATAATGCTCTTAAAGTACGTTTATTCTCTTTATCGTTGACTGGCACCGCTTTTGCTTGGTTTTCTTCACTTGCTCCCGGTTCTATTATATCTTGGGATATGTTAGAGCGTAAATTTCATGATCACTTTTATAGCGGGAGTGTGCAATTAAAATTGACAGATTTAACATCGGTTAGGCAAGGTAGAGATGAAACCGTCTCTTCTTACATTAAAAGGTTTAAAGAAACTAAAAACTGGTGCTTTAATTTGTCAATTAATGATATGGACCTTGCTGATATTTGCTTAAAGGGCTTAAGGTCTTCAATTAGAGATAAAATAGAGGGTTCTGATTTTCTTTCGGTTGCTCAAGTTCAAGTGAGAGCTTTAATTATTGAAAACCGAATGAATAAGGAAAAAGATAGCTCTAAGTCACGTCGTTCTAATATGCATATTATTGACTATGATTCCGATAGTTCGAGCGATAGTGACAAAGAGGTATATGCTGCTGAATTTGTTTGGCCCTCTAAAGAAAAAGCTTATTCTTGTTCATCACTTAAACCGGCTCATAAGGGTCGGCAAGAAGTAAAATTTACTTTTGATGTTTCTAAATGTGATCGTATCTTTGATGAATTACATAAATCTGGAAACATTAAATTGACTCATACTTTGCCTCCACTTGAAGAAATAAAAAGACGTGCATATTGTAAGTATCATAATTCTTATTCTCATGCTACTAACAATTGCAATGTGTTTCGTCGTCAGGTTCAATCGGCCATAAATGAAGGTCATTTGATGTTTCATGAGATGCAAGTGGACAAGCAACCTTTTCCTGTCAATACCATGGATTTGCAGCAGCCCAAGGTACTGGTTCGGCCTCATCAAGTCGATTCAACCAAGGGAAAGAATGTGGTAGTCGGGGAGGCAAAGCCCGATTTGAGAGGAAAAGAGTTGACAAGGGAAGTAGCATATGAGAAGACCCCTGATGGCAGAGAAACGTTTAAAATTACTGTCAAAGCTTCTGGACATGGGGGGCAAGGGTCGTCCACATCTGCAACACCTACTGATCAACAGCCGTCTGCACCTGTTCAGGTAGGGGCGGTTAGACCGGGTGTGGCAGGCGGTCAGACTGCCCCTGTACATGGCCGTCTAAAGATGCTTATTCCGAAGCGGTCGGAAGTTGGAAACTGGAAGCTCAACATGGCAAAGAATCAGGGGAGTGATTCAAAACCAAAGGTCATGATATGCTATTTGACAAATACTCTAAACAAAAGGCCGTTACAAGTGATCGGCCATTAAAAAAAAGGATGAGATCACCTCCACGTCAAGAGAGGCTGTCGTCGCCTCCAAGAGCAGCTACAAGATTCAAAGGTGATTCATCACAGCAAGGACAACGCTTTACTCCACAATGGGAACCTCGTCCGGTTTATGATGACAATGGAGTAATGTGGGTGCCTTTTCAGCAGTCCTTCCATCCTGGATGGGGAGGGTCAAGAAGACCAGCATTGGATCGGATTTCACGATCTACACAGGATCATTGGGCTCCACGTTGGTCAGGGCAACATCAGTTGGCCAACGCGGTCAGACCGCCTTATACACGCGGTCAGACCGCCCCGAGGGTCAACGCGGTCAGACCGCCCCCTATACGCGGTCAAACCGCCCTGCCAAGAGAAAATGTTCAATCTCCTCCGCGACAGGTGTACAAGCCCAAGATCAGAGAAGAGGAGGTTAAGAAGATGGATATTGATCCAGAGAGGACTACTGGCCAAGATATCATACAGATTGGAACAATGGATGTTCCTATTGAGAAAGGTGGCAAAGGACCGGTTGTGTTAAACAATCAGGTTATGACACCTGTTCAGAAAGGATGTGCTGCTAATGATCATGAGGCCAGTGGGAGTGGTTCCAACTCCAAGTACTTCTTACCAAGGTGGTGTCCTCCCGGTTTGACGCGTACACAAAGGAGGAAGCTTCAACGCTTGAGGTTTCGAGAGAAGAAAGAAAATGAGTTGGAGAAACAGAGAGATGATATGTTCAACCTCTACAGACCAATGGCACCACAAGGGAAAGAGTGGAGAGTCAAGGCGACACTACAGGCAGCACCTCAGGCAGAGGCGGTCAAAACGCCTGCTGAGGCGGTTAAACCGCCAGGGGTGGTCAGACCGCGTCTAGAGGCGGTTAGACCGCCTGGTCCAGAAAATTTGCCCGTTTCAGATTCTTCGACTCCGATATCTTCAATGCCTGCGCCAGAGGATGATGAGCAGCTTGTTGACTACAGTTCCTCTCCTGAGCAGATGAACCTTGAAATTAATGTCATACATATGTCTAGTGGTGGTTTTATGCTTTCAGAGGAGGACATTTCTCACCTTGATTTGGGGCCGAAAGATGCTGTATTCCAGAAGCCAAAAGAGACTGAAAATCATCTGAAGGCTTTATACATCAAGGGGCACATCAATGGGAAGCCGGTCACTCGGATGCTTGTTGATGGGGGAGCGATCGTCAACTTAATGCCATACTCCTTATTCAAGAAACTTGGAGGTTCAGATGAGGAGTTGATCAAGACCAACATGACCGTCAGCGGTGTGGGAGGAGGCGAGCCAATGAGTGCCAAAGGCGTTGCTTCTATGGAGCTCACCGTTGGGAGCAAGACGTTAGCTACAACTTTCTTCGTCGCTGAGACGCAAGGTAACTATAGCTTAATCCTTGGTCGTGATTGGATTCATGCAAATCAGTGTGTGCCTTCTTCCTTGCATCAGTTTTTAATACAATGGGTAGATGATGAGGTAGAAGTTGTCCATGGTGATAATTCTGCTTGTGTAGCTATAGCTGATAGCAATTCTATAGGAGTGCATGATGATGTAAAATGTCTATCTGGCTTAGATTTATCTAATTATGAGTTCATTAGTTGTTCTAAAGATGGCTTTGTCCCTGCTGTCATAAAGCCGGTGAATAATCGGCTAAACCATTTCATGTGATTCGATGGAGTCAAATCAAGAGTGGTTGCAGCGGAGACTTGAACACTATCGGGCGCAAAAGAACGATACGTGTGAAGCTATCGAAGATCTTGATGATTTGGGCAAGCTAGGACAAGGGTTTACGTCGGCCGATCCTCTTGAGGAGGTAGACATTGGTGACGACACTATACCCAGGCCGACATTTGTAAACAAGAATCTTGATCCTGTTTTTAAGTCTGAATTAATAAAGTTATTAAAGGAGTATGTTGATTGCTTTGCATGAAGTTATAATAAGATGCCTGGTTTAAGTCGTGATTTAGTTGAACATAAATTGCCAATTAAACCTGGTTTTAGACCTTATAAACAACCTCGTAGGAATTTTAATCCTGATATTTATGACTGAGTGAAAGAAGAAATCAATCGGTTGCTTGATGCTAAGTTTATTAGACCTTGTCGATATGCTGATTGGATTTCTAATATTGTGCCTGTGGAGAAAAAAGGAACTAAGAAACTTCGTGTTTGCATAGACTTTAGAGATCTTAACAAAGCTACTCCTAAAGATGAATATCCTATGCCTATAGCCGATTTTCTTGTTAATACTGCATCCGGACATAGAATTTTTAGCTTTCTTGATGGTAATGCTGGTTATAATCAAATCTTTATGGCCGAAGAGGATGTTTCTAAAATGGCCTTTATATGTCCGGGATTTGTAGGCTTGTTTGAGTGGGTAGTCATGACTTTTGGTTTAAAAAATGCTGGTGCTACCTATCAAAGAGCTATGAATTTGATTTTTCATGACTTGCTTGGTATAATAGTAGAAGTTTATATCGATGATATTGTAGTCAAATCGGCTAGTTTAAATTCTCATTTAGCTGATTTAAGACTTGCATTCGAAAAAATGTGCCGATATAATTTAAAAATAAATCCACTCAAATGTGCTTTTGGTGTATCGGCTGGTAAGTTCTTAGGCTTTATTGTACATGAGAATGGTGTTGAGATAGATCCTAAAAAGATTGAGTCCATTCAAAAAGTACAAGCTCCTACTTGCAAGAAAGATTTGCAAAGATTCTTGGGCAAAGTAAATTATTTGAGGCGATTTATTTGTAACTTGTCCGGAAAGGTAAATGCTTTTACTCCTTTACTTCGGTTAAAAAGTGGAGCTGAATTTACCTGGGGGGCAAAACAGCAAGAGGCATTTGATGAGATTAAAAATTATTTAACTTCGCCGCCCGTTCTTCAAGCTCTCAAGGGTGGTATTCCTTTCAAAATATATATAGCGGCTGAAGATAGTGTTATTGGGGCTGTTTTGACTCAAGAGATCGATGGCAAGGAGTATATTGTGGCTTATGAGAGTAGAAGGTTATTGGACGCCGAGACAAGGTAAACTTTTATTGAGAAATTACGCTTATCCTTATATCATGCTTGTACCAAGTTAAGGCATTATTTGTTATCAAGTATTTGTGTGGTAGCATGTCAAACCGACATAATTAAATATATGTTGCAAAAACTTATTCTAAGTGGTAGAGTCGGCAAATGGGCTTATGCACTTGTTGAATATGATTTATGTTATGAGCCATTACAAACTATGAAAGGACAAATTGTAGCCGACTTTATTGTAGAACATAGAATTGATAAACAACTTGATTTAGATGTCGGTTACATTACTTTTACTCCATGGAAATTGCATTTTGATGGATCGGTTTGCAAAAGTGGTTGTGGTGTTGGAGTAATTATTATTTCCCCCACTGGAATGATTTTTGAAGCTCTTAACCGATTGGATCATGATTGTACTAATAATCAAACCGAATATGAGGCTCTCTTGTTTGGTTTGCAAATCTTGCATGACATGGGAGTAAAACATGTAGAAGCTTATGGTGATTCTCTACTGGTGGTGCAGCAAGTTTCCAAGGTATGCCAGTGTCTAAATGGTTATTTAAATGCTTATCTTGATAAATGTTTGGACATTATATCTTGTATGGATGAGTTTGTGATTTATCATGTGCCATGAGAAGAGAATCCAAGGGTAAATGCTCTGGCTCAGCAAGCATCTGGTTATGATGTTCAGAAAAGAAATTTTTATGAACGAAAACCGATGTTTAGCAAAGCCGAGGGTTATGCCCTGGAGGAGGCGGTCAGACCGCGTACTCCACCCGGTCAGACCGCCCCACCTGGTCTAACCGCCCTGCCAGGCCGGTCTGACCGCCCTGCAGAGGAAGAAGTCGCTTCGGCCATTGTTTCTTCCAAAACTGATAAGGACGAAGTTGACGATTGGAAGAAGTCTCTGATTAACTATTTGGAGGATCCTAAAGTTACAGTTGACAGAAAAATCCGACGATGGGCTCTCAAGTTTGTTTTGGAAGATGGTGAATTGTATCGTCGGACTGCAGATGATTTGCTTTTCAAATGTTTAGGACCTGATCAAGCAAGGTTAGCTATGGTAGAGGTTCATGAAGGAATTTGTGGTACTCATCAATCGGCTCCTAAGATGAAGTGGCTCCTTAAGAGAGCTTGCTTTTATTGACCTACTATGATAGCTGATTGTTTTCGGTACTACAAAGGGTGTGAAGATTGTCAAAAGCATGGGGATATTCAGTTGGTACCTGCTGCGTTGATGCATCCGATTATCAAGCCATGGCCTTTCAGAGGTTGGAGTTTGGACTTTGTTGGCAAAATTCATCCTCCTTCATCAAAGGGACATTGCTTTGTGATTGTGGCAACTGACTATTTTACTAAGTGGACTGAAGTAATTCCTCTTAAGAATATGACTCATCGGGAGGTAATTGAGTTTATTACGGAGCATATTATTCATAGGTTTGGCATTCCATAAACTTTGACTACAGATCAAGGAACTTCATTTGTATCTAAAGAGGTGCGTGATTTTGTCAATTCCTATGGTATTAAGTTGCTCAATTCATCTCCATATTATGCTCAAGCTAATGGTCAAGCCGAGTCTAGCAATAAAATCTTGATTAAGCTCATTAAGAAGAAGATAGAGGATAATTCTAGAAGATGGCATGAGGTATTATCTGAAGCTTTATGGGCTCATCGTATTTCTAGACATGGTGCTACTAAAGTTACTCCTTATGAGCTTGTGTATGGTCAAGAGGCCGTTTTGCCCGTTGAGGTGAATCTAGGCGCATATAGACTTGCAAAGAAAAATGATCTTGATTTTGACACATATTATGCTTTGATGATGGACAATATTGATGAGGTGACCGACAAGCGATTGGAGGCCTTTGAGGCAATTGAAAGGGACAAGAGGCGAGTTGCTAGAGCATATAACAAGAGAGTTAAAGCCAAATCTTTTCAGGTAGGTGATTTGGTATGGAAAACTATTTTGCCTATAGGATCTAAGAGCAACAAGTTCGGTAAGTGGTCTCCAAGTTGGGAGGGGCCATACAAGATTGTGAGAGTTCGCTCTGGAAATTCTTATATGGTGGAAACTTTGCAAGGACAGCAGCTGCCCAGGGCTATCAATGAGAGATATTTGAAGAAGTTCCATCCAAGTGTTTGGCAAGATGCTTGAGAAGACATGGCCAATTTGATAAATCGCCCTTAGAACAAAAAATGACCGATGAAAGATATCACATCGATCTTAGATTTATTTTTTAGCATGCAAGCTTTACTAAAAAACAGGGGGCATATGTTGACACTCAAAATTGGCAAAAGTGGACTTAGGTCAGGCAGGCCGGTCAGACCGGGTACCAAGGGCGGTCTGACCGGGTCGCGCTGTAGCTGGTCCGGCAAAAGTGGCCAGGGCGGTCAGACCGCGTGGCCGGGGCGGTTAGACCGCCTCTCCCTGAGTCCGAACCAAATTGAGGAATCCTTGTAGATTTCGAGTTGTAAAAGGTTTCCTTGCGGAGCAAGACCTCCCCACCCTATTTATAAAGGGCTGTGGCCGATTGAGGGCCTATCACCCAATCGATCAATTATCTTTTTACACTTTTATTTTCAAACCCTAGCTTTTCTAATCCCTTTGCTTTCTTTGCTCGTCTCTACGGCGTTCAAGGACGTTCTGAGTGGCCTGCCGATCTCAGAGCAACCCTAGGCTCGTTGTCCCTGACGGGGTCCCTCCCGGGGTAGCGGATTTAGGTTTTCGGCGATCCTCTGACAGAGGCGGTTAGACCGCCCCCCATAGGTGGTTAGACCGCCCCCTGCTGGTGGTTTCGACGAGGAGCGTTTCGACGACCGCGCGACCTAGCGCACCAGTGTGTTCGACCGGAAAAAGCGTCAACAGGTGGATTCTAAAATTTAGATCAAAAGCCTATTTCGATCAGCTAAACATTGTAAAAGTAAGATTCCATGGTCTAGGGTAGATCCAAACAAGGTTAACTATTTCGATATGTATCCTCATCGTATATAAGTAAGATGTTTCTATATGTGCCCATTAAATTGTTCTGTTTTGACCATGGTATGTTAGTTATACCAACTTTGCCACAAAATTAAACTGGAGATCTACCTTGATAACTTCAATTTCCATCTACTCAAGAAATACGATCCAATCAACACGTACCCCATCTAGGAAGGATAGGCAAATATATAGGATATGTATAGTAGCATCTTGAATGGACTAACTAGCATACTCTTCCAAACTACTACCTCCGTTCTTTTTTAATTCTGAATTACTCACTGTTGACTTTTGATCACAACATTAGACCGCTCATCTTATTTGAAAAATTATGTATACACTGCCGTTTGTTTTGTTCGTGGCTTCATCATCAAAGATATTTTAAGTATAACTTACATTTTGCATATTTGCGTTAATTTTTTGAATGCCTCTAGAGTATGCAACTAGCTGGTGTTATTAGAAAGAAGGGTAGCAATGTGTGTATGCATCAATGTTGCGAATACCAGACTATAGAGGCATATAGCGGAAAAAATAGCGTTTTTGTGATCTGCCGCTACAATTGTGTTGTACTAAATAGCGGGCTATAGTGGTGCTATAGCGGCAGAAAATCTCTCTGCAAAATGTCATGGCCCGGCGAAAGGGCCTGTAGCCTAGTGGTTACAAGAGCCCCGGTAGCACCTCAGGTCCTGGGAGCGAATTTCTCAGGATTTAACAGCATTTGTGCTTTCAGTGGTAGGCGACGTTCCCGTCGACAGCGAGACGCCTGTGGTGACTTCGTCAATCTTGAGGATTTGCCGGCCCAGTCTTCGAAGATGCTCCTAGAGGTAGGGTTTGTGTGCGTGTGTTCATAGGGATGAGTGTGCGTGCGTTGTGAGTGTCTCCGATGTACTGTGTAATTCGGAAAAAAAAATCATGACCCGCTATTCGCAGTATTGGTATGCATGTTATCTACCAATGAAGTCGACGACGACACGGCCGTCACTCCACCGGCAAGACGGCTTGCCGAAGTAGGTGATGCCGTAGGGCGGGTGCGTGCAGGTGAGCACGTCGAGCTCCGTGGAGTTTCTGCTACTGACGACGCAGATGTTGCCGGTTTCTTCAACCGAGTCTCCGAAGCTGAACATGGCATTGTATTTGGTGGCCTGTAAATTGCTACTGGTGCAAATCACCGAGACCAGCAACAGAAAGAAGGTGGCAACAAGGGGTGAGCAAGAGGAGCTGCGTAGGAACCTCATCATGGCCTCACGTGCATCGCAGCACATTTGCATGCTTGTTAAAGGGCGACGATGGTATACATATATATAAGCTCGCAGATAACGGCGTCTTAATGAGGACATGACAGGGTCGCTCCAGGTTGGTTAATTGTTGGCATTCACTAATCAATGTGTTCTCAACCAACACTACTGTGTCTAAATAAATAAAACTATAACTCATCCCTATGATGATTGATCTAAGTCTAGTGTGGGGCAGTACAACATGTTAAATCTGTGTTTGTAAATGTGTCGTGCACATACTATGTGTTGTGGACTTGTGGCCAGAGCATCATTTATACTTCATCCATCATAGATTATTGTCCATTTTAATTTTTCTAGATACATATATCATTTGTACTCGTTTAACTTTTCTAGGCAGAGATAGCTTTTCCCATGTATCTAGATATAATATATATCTAGGTGTATAGCAAAAGTTATGTATCTGAAAAAGCTAAAATGAATAGTTTTTGAACGGATGGAGTACCTTTCTTTTTGAGCGAACAACTGAGGGGAGATCGCCACAGCAAAACTCTTTTTCATGTATATAAAAGGGGAGAGATACTTACAAAGCATAGGGAAAAGAATGTACATACTGAAAAAACATTAAGAGGTTGTCTCTAAAAAAGAGTAAAAGCAGCTTGATGATCCTCCCTAACCCTCACGAGTTGGAGGTACCCTGACTTTTAAACTTTCTAACCCATAAATAATTGAAGGAGATCCATTGCCAAATATCTTTGAGTTTCTAACTCCTCAATTCTAAATGGGGAAAAGTTGAAGAACGTTTTGAGAAAAAACTCTCTTGTTGGAAAGCTAAGTACCTGTCTTATGGGGGGCGATTGGTCTTGTTGATTTCGGTACTTAGTAGCCTACCCATGTTTATGATGTCCTTTTTTGAAATTCCAAAAGGCGTACTAAAAAATCTTGATCATTATAGATCGAGATTCTTTTGGCAAGGATCTTCTGGTAAACATAAGTACCGACTTGCCAAATGAGACATTTTGTGTCGTCCGAAGGATCAAAGGGGGCTTGGGATCTTAGATCTGCAATTGCAGAATAAATGTTTATTGGCAAAGTGGTTAGTTAATTTGCTTAATACCAATGGTGTGTGGCAAAGCTTACTAACTAACAAATATTTAGGATCAAAGTCTCACACAGGTAAAGGCTAAACCTTATGACTCTCATTTTTGGAGAGGTCTTATGAAAATCAAAGATGAGGTTTTTCCTAACGGCTCCTTTATTATTAAAGATGGGAGTAAGACTAGGTTCTGGGACGATGTATGGGAAGGTCAAGTGCCATTCAAAGACAAATATCCATCAATTTATAACGTTGTGCGTGATCCTCACGCGACTGTGGCCAAGGTCATGGCTATAAGTCCCCTCAATGTATCTTTTAGGAGGGCTTTGGTGGATAACAAGCTGGTTGAATGGCAAAACCTTGTAGCTCAGATTGCGAATTTTCAATTGGTGGATGGGTCAGATATGTTTAGATGGAATTTGACCAAATCAGGGTCATTTACAGTTCGATCTTTGTATCTGCACTTATTAGGTAGACAACCGCCTTTCAGACATAAAATGATATGGATTTTGAAGATTCCTCTAAAGATTAAGATTTTCCTCTGGTATCTTCAGAGGGGGGTAGTTTTAACTAATGATAATCTTGCTAAGAAGAACTGGAAAGGAAGCCAAAAATGTTGCGGCTGTAATAGTAATGAGACTATAAAATATCTTTTCCTGGACTGTCCCTATGCAAGAATGGTTTGGAGGATTATCTTCTATGCTACAGGTTTAAAGCCACCTAGATCAGTTAGTCATATGTTTAATTCTTGGCTATCTAATCAATCTAAAAATATTAGAAATTTAATCTGGGTAGGGGTTGCTGCTGTATGCTGGGCGATCTGGAGATGTTGTAATGATATTATTTTTAACAAAACCAAGGTTAACTCGATCTTGCAGATCATCTTCAGGGGAACGGACTGGTTACGTTTTTGGGCACAGCTACAGCGTGATGAGCACAACAAGAACGCGCTCTCCGGCTTGAGCAGACGAATTGAGATAGTAGCTCTTGATTTAATCAAAGTAGGGTGGAAGCATGTCTATCGCTTGCAGTAGTTCTTTGTCTCTTTAGAGACTGGTGTGCCTTTTTATATTTTTTCCAAACATTGCAATAATGGCTGTGTATGTCCCTGGACATAGAGGCCGGATTTGTAATTCTTTTTCTAAAAAAATCTTTGAGTTTCTAAGTCTCTAGAGCTCCCAAGATGCAATCAAGAATATTTCCATGAAGAAGCGTAAGGGAGACTGCTCAAGAGATGTCAACACTCTAACACAAATGTCAGGGTCTGAACTCCACTAAACTCCGTGCTTTCCCCAGCAAGCAGAAGCAAAGTCGCACCCAAAGAATAGATGGTTAATGTCTTCTTCAATGTTTCTATCACAAAGCACGCAAAAAGCATTTGGCTGCATGTTGAAATTACGTCTGGTGAGCTTACTCTTTGTGTTAAGCCTATCCACAAACAATAACCAGGCGAAAAATTTGATTCTAATGGGCGTGCATTTGGAAGACCAGAGCTTTTTAAGATCAATGGCGCTTGCAAATTAGTATAAACCATCTGATAATATCTCCCAGAGGAGTACACCATGTTACCCCATATGAGAGTCCAAGCATCTTTTGAAGTATCATTGAAAGGCACTTCTCCAACCATGTTGCAAATCCAGAAGCTCTTCATAAGCTTGCATTGAAAGTGGGAGGTTGAAAATGGAATCTAAGTCATCAGCTTGCACAACTTGTTTAACTGAAATTGAGGTGTCTGAGGCCAAAGAAAAGAATCGAGGGAACTTTGTAGCCAAAATTTCATTAGTCGAGAGATCCTTCCAAAATGTAACCGATGGCCCATCTCATATAGAACACCTAGCAATTCCTCTGTATAGCAGGTTCAATCTCAACAAGTCCTTCACCAAAAGGATCCCACATCAGCAGAGCGTGGTACTTTAGAAGTGTAGTATCTGTGCCGGGCCAAATGAGTTGGATCCAAGGGACATCTTTATTATTGTAGAACTTGTGCAGCTATTTAAGGAGAAGAGCATTATTTTATAGTCTAAGATTCAGAACTTCAAAGACTCCCTTTGCCAAATGAGTTGGACCCAGGGGACATCTTTATTATTGTAGAACTTGTGCAACTGTTTACGGAGAAGAGCATTATTTTGTAGTCTAAGATTCATAACTCCCAAGACTCCCTTATGCTTTGGTTTCTGCACCATGGGTCATGCAACAAGATTGCCCCCTTTATTATTAGCATCATTTCCATGCCAAAGACATTGCTTTCTAATTCTATCAATATTATCAATGACACCAATAGATAGTTTGATGGAGCACATAGCATAGGTGACAATGGATGTAAGCACTGAGTTGATCATTTCCAACCGACCAAAGTAGGAGAAAAAATTTGAGCAAGCAGCTAGCCTTCTGTTGGCACCTTTTCAGGGCCAACAAGCACACAGGGACAGCTGTCGCAGCACCTCTACGTCGTCACTAGTCAGACCTGTGGGGGTGACCGGTCAGACCGGTCGCCGGCGGTTTTCCGGCGGTAGACCTCCGAACATCGCCCGGGTAGGATCCTGTCGGGGCGGCACACGCAGGGTTGCTCTAGGGTCGGCAAGGCCACCTAAAACGCCTTCAGACGTCACAAAGACGAAGGAAGAACAACAAGTAGTAGATTAGAAAAACTAGGAAGAGATAAAAGTAAATACGAGACAAATAAAGGTAAATTGTATTGATCGATTGGATGATGAACCTCAATCGGTCGTGGCCCTTTATATTTATAGGGTGGGAAGATCTTACCTCGCAAGAAAATCCTTTTACAAGCCTAAATCTATCAGGAGTCCTCGTTTTGACTCGGACACAGGGGCACCGGTCAGGTACACCGGTCTGACCGGTGTGGCGTGCCGGACCAACTACAGGAGCCAGGACCGACCAGACCGCCCTAAGGCACCGGTCAGACCGGTTTGTCGTGCCTGGTCGGCTAGCTGCCAATTTTGGGTGCGGACATATGCCCCCTGTTTTTTGGCAAAGTATACGTGCCAAAAAATACTTTTCTAAACTAAAAAACACTTAGGCTGATGTCCATCAAACACCGGTCGTATACATGTTTGCTCAAGTCGAGGTTGACGCTTGCTTCGGCCTCCACTCCTTTCGGATCTGTGTTGACTTAGCTAGCCTCTCTTCAGATGGTTGTTCCATTGCTCCTCGCTTCCGCAATCTTTGCAGTCTCCTCTTTTGAGTGTGGGATAAGCCTGAGGGACACCACCTCGGCTGCATACCTTTAGAGTTTTGCTCATTGTTATCTTCACCTGCCTTAATATTAGTACATATATTACTTTGAGCCAAATTACTACTACAAGCAACTGGTCTTGGCAATGCACCACTTGGATATGCAATAGGATATTGAATCATATATGGTTTCATGTACATACTACTATAATCGGCAGGTGAATAATAACAAGGATAATACCAAGAACATGGCATAACTGATCCAACAAAAGGATATGATGCGTGTGCATATTTACCTTGTTGGTGATGCATATCGTCATATCTTGGTGGTGCTTTTACGCCTTTTGCACCATTCGGTAGATTTCTTCGGTTCCTAGCAGCTCCCTTCCTTTTATACTTGGCCAGGAGCTCTTCAAAACTCGGCCTTGCTCTTTTCTTAGGCTTGGAGCATCTTGAAGTCTTCTGGGGACACCGGTCAGACCGGCATGCGCACTGGTCAGACCGGTCGTCGCTTTGCCGGTCTTCTCTGTCTTGTCTTGCCCCCCAAGCGTTGAAGTCTTCTCTGAAGCCTTGGGGATCTCCTCCAGAAGTACCTTCTCGTCAGGTCTTTGCTCTTCAATGATCACATTCTTTCTCTTTGCCCTTTCAACTTGATCCGATCGAATAAGCACCTTAGGATTTGACATCTCAAGAACATTCACAAAAGCATTAGCTGGGAAAGGATTTTCGTCGACTTGCATCTCATGGAATTTTAAACGACCTTCATTAATAGCCGATTGTATTTGCCGACGAAAAGTATTACAATCATTGGTAGCATGAGAAAAAGAATGATGAAATTTACAATATGCACGTCCTTTTAATTGATCAAGAGGTGGTATAGTGTGAGATATTTTAATTTTACCTGACTTAAGCAATTCATCAAATATTTTATCACACTTAGCCACATCAAAAGTAAATTTCATTTCTTCCTGACTCTTATGAGACGGCTTTAGAGAAGCACAAGTCTCTGCTTTATCATTAGGTGACCATGTAAATTCAGCAGCACACACCTCTTTACTCTCATCGTCCGATGACTCATAATCTAGCATATGCATATTAGGACGATCAGACTTAAACCGAGTATCTTTGTTTCGGCTTTCTTGAGCCAAAGCTCTCGTTAAAACTTGGGTAATATTAGCAAATTCATGATCATCTAGTTTTTCTCTAATATGGGATCGCAAACCATTAAAAACTAATTCAGCAAGATCCCTCTCAGAGATAACAAGACTATAACAACAATTTTTTGTTTCTCTAAACCTTCTAATATAATTAGTAACAGGCTCATCATGCTTTTGCCTAACCGATGTTAAATGACTTAACCTTAATTCATTATCTCCACTATAAAAGTGATCATGAAATTTTTGCTCTAGTTGTTGCCAAGTATGAATAGAGTTAACAGGTAATGAAGCAAACCATGAAAAAGCATTGCGAGTTAAAGATAAAGAAAATAGACGCACTTTTATTTCTTCTATGGCACTAGCTTCTCCTAATTGAGCAAGATATTGACTAACATGCTCCCAAGTAGTTTTGCTATCATCCCCATTAAACTTTATGAATTCAGGACAACGCCAACCAACAGGATAGGGAACATAATCAAAACTAGCAGGATACGGTTTCTGATATGAAGAATTTTTATATTTCACTTCTATCCCATAGTCATCTCTCATTTGTTTAGAAAGATTAGCATTAAATCTATCGATGACTTCTTGTATAGTGGTTGTCATTGGCGTAGTTGAAGCGTTCGATTGCAACACATTAGCTTGTGTAGATGAGTTTGGGGGATTGTGCTGCAAACAGCTATTAGGTTGTGTATTAGGAACAAAATCATACCCAGTACCTGTTCCAAAAGGAACCATAAACGGAACACCATGAGTTACTGTAGTATCACCGGATCGGCTAGAGGCAGCCTGAACAGGAGGTACAGTAACTATAGATTCCAGAGAAGAAGGGTATAGCACCACAGTGCCGGCACCGGTCTGACCGGTTGGACCCATCGGTCTGACCGGTCTATACTGACCAGATGGCGGTGGTGTTGTTTGTCCTGCGTAATAGTTCAACGGCATACCATATTGAGGATTAAACATGGGTGGAGCTGATGTACTAGCAGATGGGATCTGAGGTGACACGGTTTTAGGAATAGATGCATCATCATCACCTTCCTCTACACGTTTACCAAAACTCTTATCTACCATGTTTTGCATATTTTTAATCATTGCTAAACGAAAATTATCCATAATAGTAGTAAGGTCATTGGCAGTAACAAAAGAGGATGGAGACGTTGATGTGCTTACAATGATTGGTACCTCAGGTGGTGGAGCGTCAGTGATCTCTTTAACCTTCTTCACTTTGCCTTCACGATTCTTCTTGAAGTGCGACAAGTAGTGAAGTCGATCTCGCTCAGCATGTTCCTTCATGAGATCTTCTATAACTTGACGACGTTGTTCAGTTTGTTTCTTCATGAAGTCCTCCATGGCTTGACGATCGTCAGGCGATAGCTCCACATCATCGACACCGATGACGTTATCTTGATCAAGTTCAGTCCTCGAGCCCATTGCGCCGGAGTTAGATAGATCGGTTAAGATAGCCAAATCTTCGTCCCCAGCGGAGTCGCCAATTTGTTGGCACCTTTTCGGGGCCAACAAGCACGCAGGGGTAGCTGTCGTAGCACCTCTGCGTCGTCACCGGTGGGGGTGACTGGTCAGACCGGTCGCCGGCGGTTTTCCGGCGGTAGACCTCCGAACGTCACCCGGGTAGGATCCCGTCGGGGCGGCGCACGCAGGGTTGCTCTAGGGTTGGCAAGGCCACCTAGAACGCCTTCAGACGTCGCGGAGACGAAGGAAGAACAACAAGTAGTAGATTGGAAAAGCTAGGAAGAGATAAAAGAAAATATGAGACAAATAAAGGTAAATTGTATTGATCGATTGGATGATGAACCTCAATCGCCCGTGGCCTTTTATATTTATAGGGTGGGGAGGTCCTACCCCGCAAGGAAATCCTTTTACAAGCCTAAATCTATCAGGACTCCTCATTTTGACTCGGACACGGGGGCACCGGTCAGACCGGTCAGGTACACCGGTCTGACCGGTGTGGCGTGCCGGACCAACTACAGAAGCCAGGACTGGTCAGACCGCCCTAAGACACCGGTCAGACCAGTTTGTCCTGCCTGGTTGGCTAGCTGCCAATTTTGGGTTCGAACACATTCTTTCTACTCTGTCTATTAATGGAGTGAGATCTTCCATTCACGGATTGGTGGTACCCATGGGCAGCCCCAAATATGTGAAAGGCATAGAGGCTATTTGGCATCCAAAGGAAGCTGCAAGATCTTGTATATTGCTATTAGAAACATTTATGGGCACCATATATAGAAGACTTGTGGTAGTTTACTTTGAGTACCATTGATAAGGCAAAGGATCCCAGTAAGGCTTTCACGTGCAAAACTTGAGGAAGGTCAGCTTGCATGATGATAATCATGTCATCAGCATACTGAACGACAGGGGAATCATTTCCTGAGTGTGGGATTGGCATGGTCAAGAGCTCACTTTGAAGTGTCTCATTAATCACGTATTGTAGATTGATGACATCAACAGGGGTTCCTCGAGTCGGAAAGAATCCGGTTAATTCAAGAACAACTATGCGGATTTCTTCTAGATGAGGTGATTACGCCAGGTGGAGAATTCTATTCAGGCTTATCATCTGTGATTGTAACGGGGAAGTCCATGGAAGACACATCGGGGAAGTCCACGGCAAAAGCAACCGGGAAGTCCACGGAAGACACATCGGGGAAGTCGACGGAACAAGCAGAGTCGACTAAGCAGGGGAGCAAGAGAGAAAAAAGCTCTGCAAAGGACCAATCGTCAGGGAGCAAAAAAACTAATATTAAACCCTGCTAACCTTTGATGCAATGTATTATATACACTAATATATATTTTTTGTATTTCTGTATGCAAAATATTATATATGTTCTTGCATTGGATCAACTACCGGATTTGAGATAATACATGCATACGAATATATGTACTAGTATAATATTAGATATTATACTAATACATATATACGTATGCATGTATAGTATTATCTCAAATATTTTATATAGCACACGAATATATATTATAGCGTATCAGGCATTAGGATTAGTATACGGAAATACGATAGAATTAATAAACCAGAAAACAATAAAGAAAAAAACAAAAAAACATTAGTACCTGTTGGCATTTAGAGCCAGTACTAATGTGCACTCTGCCACGTCGTTGGGGGCGGGGCACATAAGTACCGGCTCTGAATGCCAACCGGTACTAATGCCCCCATTAGTATGGGTTTCCAAAACCGATACTAATGTGACTTCACATTAGTACCGATCGAACAATACCGGTTTGAAAACCGGTACTAATGAGGGTTATAAACCGGTACAGATGTACGTTTCCCTAGTAGTGGGAGACAAAGGATCACTTTTCCTGACACCCCTCTTGCATTTAAATTTTAAATTTTAAATTTTAATGTCTTTCTCATGAAAAAAATCACAAGTTAGAGGCCCAGCGCTGGTCCTCTCTCATCAATGAGCGATGGAGCTACCTCAACCATCTGGAGCTCGTTAAATGTCGGCTGTTGTCCCGTACTATACTGAAAGCAAGAATAGAGTACCGGAATGTGCGCATTGGTGGTACGGTGTGACCTGTGAGGCTGTGAGGACGGTTCGAGGACCATGGGATGACGACGCGAGCGAGCGAACGTCGCGGGCAGAGGAAATGCATGGTGTGACGCGTGCGGAATGGCAACGGGGGCCAAGAAAAAACGAGCGAGGCAGAGGAGGATGACGACGTTGGTAACGACCCTAGCTTGAGAATCCTGACAGCCACGCTCTAACATAACACACGATTCGTCAAAACAGACTTAAATACTTAAGTCTTGGTTGGTTCTCATAAGTTATCCGACCAATAAGTTAGTTTGATTTAAGTCAGTTATATTTAGTTGTAGTGACTTATAAGTCAATAGGCTCCCACTCGAGATAGGTGGAAGAAAAAAGTGATGTGTGCAATTTTAAGTAGAGGTGAAACAACTTATAGACCTATAAGTTAGGGATTTATGAGACTTATAAGGCCTCCTCCAGTAGTTGGAGTCGAGTAAGTTCTTATAAAGTGTAAAAAATGAAAGTAATACATGCAGTAATTTGGGACCCAGGCGCGAGAGAGAAGAATTTTTGAGAACCGAGCGAGAGCTAGCGTGGGGATAGGAGACTCACTTCTTACTTTGGCACTGTTCACAACTTAAAATAATCTATGAGTTGGCTGCAAGAGTCCCGTTGGAGAGGGCCTAAGTCAAAGATGTTTGACTCACAAGTGACTTATTTTCACTTTTTACACTTTAAGTCAGGTGACTTATGAGAATCAAACAAAATTTTAGTATATGTTATCTCAAACTTAAATATCGGTTCAAATTAACCGAAACCCAGTTTATGCGCGTTTGGTACAAACAAATAAACCCAGTTTATTACTAAGCATAGCAACCCCAACACATGTGGTAACAGATTTACATACTACTCGCAACCTTACGTCGCCTCGAGTACGTACGCAGAAGACATACAGGATACAGCAGCCTCCAGCTCCAGATTCACAAAATCACAAGAGACGACAATTAATGGCGCCATCCAAGACACTAGTGGAAAAACAGACTTCCGTCCCGGGTGGGAAAGGCTTTAAGTCTCTAAAGTCTACCCGGGATGAAAAGAGAGAGACAAAAGGCCCCCCTCTTTGTCACCGGGTGGGCAACCGGGAATAAAGGGTGGCCTTTATTCCCGGGTGGTAGCCCCGCCCGGGACAAAAGAGGAGGGCACACCAGCGCCTGTGCGCCACCCCTTTAGTCCCGGGTGGTAGCCCCGCCCGGGACAAAAGGGAGGGCACACCAGCGCCTGTACGCCAACCACCCGGGACTAAAGACCCCGCTGTCATTTTTTTGTTTCAATTCCAATTGTTCTAATAATGTTATACGCGTATATTCTCACGTATTTTGGTGTAATTTACGTGTACGTATAAATGTTTGCACTAATTATATGTGTCTACTATACGTACTATATGAAGAGAATAAACTTATAAATAAATATATACACACATTATATTACATCGAAAGCATAGATAGTATTTTCTGAAAGTAGTATATATATACATCAAAATACTGTTTCATTCTAATTCCAGTCTAAAGTTCCACCGGAGGTGCTAATTAAATTTTATCAATTCGATGACCGTCATAGTGATTTCTGCCTTGTGGATTAATCACCTGGTCCATTATGAATCCGCAGAGACTTTCTTGAATCGCCAAGAGTCGGTCCTTCTCAATGATTGCGTCCCTAATCATATTGTTCTGTAATGTGCAAATAATTTAATATATTACACACAAGAATTAAATATATAAGCAGTTAGAAAAAATGTATTATTAACTGGTTTAAAATAATACTTACAGTATAATCTGACGGGTCTGCCTCGCAGAAATTGTGGATGAACTCACACACATAGTATGCACATAAATGTGTCCCTTGTTCCTGTCTCATACACTAAATTGAAGAAGATAATTATGAAAAATTAGTGTTATATATTTTTAATTTGCCCAACCTGAAGTTGTTAGTTGGTTTATGTACCGAAAAATTTGTAGAGAAGTTTATTCTAGGTCTCCATTGTCCAGGGTTGTCAGGCTTGAATTTTTCCCAAGCTCTGGCAGAAAATAATGAAAGTTAGAGTTAGATAGTGTTAGTAAAAGCACACTATTGCATAAAAGGAACGTATGGATAGAATTATTACTCTTGAAACATATCTTGAAGGTCCAAGTATTTGTTCGGATCTCTTCTCAACGAATCAAAGACAAGGACGTTGCTTCTGTTGACATCAATTATGAGAAGAATCCAGTGGAAACTGTATATACATAAAAGCTCAAAAGATTAGAACTAAATAATGTTAACTAAGATAATTAGAAATGCGAACCCTTAGCAATTAAGATGGTAATCACACTTACTCGAAGTTGTAAGGTAGAAGTATCAAATCCTTGTAATGCAAATTACACAAGGTCCTTAGGATTGTTTTGAATGTTGTTTCTGGTTGGAGCTTTACTTGATCTTGATTAATTAAAGATGGGTCCATAAAACCTATTCGTTGGTAACCATTCTTCCGCATGTTATGCATTTCCAGGCTACATAAAATGAAAGACAAAGTTAATAATTAGAGTATGCATTAATTTGTTAATTAGGGTATGTATTGCACCGTCACTTACAGGCACCAGGCCATGACAAGATCGGTATTCAAGGAGTCAAGATGGTAAATTTCATAAATATCCTTGAATTGCAGCCAGACCAACTTCTCGCCTTCACCAGCAAAATCTCCCGGTTTAACAAGCATGTCAATCATCTCCAGGCCCGCCTTAGACGTCTTCATGTAGAAGCCATGCAATCTGCTCATCTGAGTAGGGAGTTTCTTCACCAACTCAGGCCTGACAAAAGATTTCCCATACTCGTAGTGCCATCTAGGTACGAAGTTTTTGTCCCGAGGAGGTGATTCGTGGCCGAGAACATATTCTAGTGGGAGCCCTGTTGCTTCTTGCATTTGAATGACATTTGCTAGTTGTGCTGTGTCCATAAATGCAAGAGCTCGTTCAGTTGCAGTGAGGCCGGAGGCGACGTAAGTCTGTACTCCCGACGTCGACGCTTCTGTTGCCTTCTTCGTTGAAGGCTCTTTCGCTGACGTCGACGTTTGTGTTGCCTTCTTCGTTGAAGGCTCTTTCGTCGACGTCGACGTTTGTGTTGCCTTCTCCGTTGAAGACTCTTTCGCCGACGTCGAGCATATATAATATTATATATGTTCTTGCATTGGATCAACTACCGGATTTAAGATAATACATGCATACGAATATATGTACTAGTATAATATTAGATATTATACTAATACATATATACGTATGCATGTATAGTATTGTCTCAAATATTTTATATGGCATAGCGTATCAGGCATTAGGATTAGTATACGTATATACGATAGAATTAATAAACTAGAAAACAATAAATAAAAAGAAAAAACAAAAAAATTAGTACCGGTTGGCAATTAGAACCGGTACTAATGTCTACCGTGCCACGTCGCCGGGGGCGGGCACATTAGTATCGGCTCTCAATACCAGCCGGTACTAATGTCCCCATTAGTATCGGTTTCCAAAACAGGTACTAATGTGACTTCACATTAGTACCGATCGAACAATACCGGTTTGGAAACCGGTACTAAATGGGGGTTATGGACCGGTACAAATGAGTGTTTCCCTAGCAGTGGAAGCAGCCGCAGAGCAGTCCTTCTCGATCGATGATTTCCCGCTGCTTCGGCAGTTTTACACCTTATCTATACCTAGAGATTCCAAAACCACCTTCAGCTGTGTCTGCGCCACCGGCGAGCTCATCACCGCCGGGAGGAGCTCCGACGACCCCGGCCCATCGCCGTCTCTTGGTAACGATTCATATCTTTGAGCTGAGCTTCCTCTACGATATCTTCTAGTTTTACTAGGATGGTATATTTTAGTTGAAATATCAAGTTTAGATCCATGTTAGTATTAAAGTCGTCTGGGAATCCTTGTGTTACAACAGTGTCATACTGTCATGGGAACATATATACATGAATTACTGTCAATATCATCCTTATTATATTAGCCACTTCACCTGAATCTATCTGCATTACTACGTCTGATCCCGTATATATAATCTATCGGAATTATTAGCGGGTACGTACAGCTTTTTCCTCATATCCAGTAGTGGCTTCATCTTTCAGAGCCATTGATCAGTTCATTAGCAAGAAACTTACCAGCGAATGTCAATGAATCCAGCTACAACCTTTGGTCCTGATTATAAGCTGTCGGGGACAGCCGTAGGGGTCCCCTAAAAAACCGGGGGAAACCCATTCACTTTCGCAAAAAAACACAAACGAATTCACAAACCTAAAACACGCTCAAGATAGTCACGGCCCAGCGGCCGGGCCCACAGCCCTGGTGGCCCCAGCGGCCCACCAGAGCAGTCGGCCCAGCCACCCCCGGGCGAAACTCCGCTTCGCTCGAGGGGCACAGCGCCACGCTAACGAGACCCCGCCTCGCTCGAGGGTCGGTCGCCCCACCCCTCGGGTGAGACTCCGCCTCGCTCGAGGGTCGGTCGCCCCCTCGGAGGGGATTCCGCCTCGCTCGAGGCCCTCACGGGCTCGCCGCCCCCGCACCTGCTCCCCCGACAGGGGCGTTTAGTGTTCTAACACTTGCAGGCGCCCGGGTCAAAGACGAATCCGCGCCATGCCGTCCCTCTGACACGCCCGGGAATCATATCCCGGCGCTGTTCTGCCAACTCTCCCGATGAGGCCATCCCCACCACTGTGCGGCAAGGCCAGTGTCAGCTCCGCGACACTGCGCCACCCACTCTCGTACGGCCAACGCGCCGCACCCTCGAAAGAGGACGGCAGAACCCTCGAAACGGGGACGGACGCCTGCTCCGCGCCACACCATGACGCCGGACCAGTGAGGCGCGTCACCTCCGTCACCGTCGGTCCTGCGCGGCCATCCCCGCCATCACGACGCCATCCCGGGCACTGCTGCGCCATCCCTGACGCTGTGGGAATGCGGGGCGACAAGACACCGCCACGACCGCGGCTGTGCCCCTTGCGACCTCCCGTCAGCCGCACCCTCGAGTCAGCGTACGGACGACGACCACACGGAAAGTTCCTACGCCGCCACCCTCGAAGCCGCTCCTGGACGGATACAGGGCACGCCACGACGCTCCGCCAGAAGCAAGATTCGCCAGGACGGCCGTCCACTCCGTTGCACTGTCCGCTATGCCATCACACGTAGCTAGAACAGTGCGGCACGCCTGTAAACTGCCTCCTCCTTGGCCTATAAAAGGAGGGGCAGTCCCCTGGCCGCAGGGGGACGCAAGAAAAACGAAAAAGAGCGCTGACTTACACACCTTCCGCCTTCACCACGATATTGGCACTCGCCTCAATCAAAACCTCAGGGACCCGGAGGCCCGGCCTCCTCTCCCGCCCCGCTTGTAGCTCCCCTCTGCAAGCACCACGGTGCAACGCAATATAGTGCCTCGAGCACACCACTGCTGGACGTACGGCCCCGGCCGAAACCAGGATAAACTTGTGTCCCCTGTGTTGTCGTTGGCACCGACCATCGAGAAGCTGATCACAGCGTAATTCACTAGTTAGTGTCGGGACTACTTTCCGCACCGACAGTTGGCGCGCCAGGTAGGGGACTCTCGCGCTGTGATCGACCCCTCACCAGCATTCTCGATGGTGATTCGTACCGAGATGACGTCCCAGAGGTACGCCATGGGCAGCTCGGACCCTCTCCCCGCTGGATTCGAAATCCGGTTTGGGAGCCTGAACTTTCAGGCTACAGGGAACGGCTACCTCATGCGCCTCACCAACTTCGACGAGCTCCACCCGTGGCGGTCGACTGGGCCGGGCCCAATGCCCGTCACGCCTGCTACTGACGCTCCGGCACCCACCCGGGTGGCTGCCGCGAGCGCCTCGACGCCCCGACGCCGCAAACGCCCCGGTCAGCGCTCGCGCCAGGCGCGCACGGAGCGACGCCGGGCAACACGCGAGGCGGCCCGGAACGACGCGCCCCCGCCAAGCAGCACGGTGGCGCACCCTGCGGGGGAGCACGTGGCCGCGGGGCCGCAGTTTCCCCACGGGATGCGCAACCCTGCTGCGGCGTACGCCTCATCCGTCAGCACCGATATGGCCGCGTACGAGGATCTCCCGGGCCATCACTTGCTGTCAATCCGGAACCTCATCGCCACCACCAACGACGAGTCGTACCACGGCTCGCCCAGCGAACTGCCGTCCTCAACTTCGCATGGCTACGCAGAGTGGGACTTCTCCGGCGTACCGGACCCTGTGGTCTTCCGGCGATTCCTTGATGCCGCGGACTACTGGTTCGGTTGCTCCGACGACTCCAGCGAGGGGAGTTATGATCCCTCGCGCGAGTGCTTCGTTGTCATCGCCAACGAGCAAGACGGCGCAAACGGAGCGGGCGACGGGAACGCGGCCCAGCATCCAGAGCCGAACCCGCCACCGGCCCCACCAGCGGGCAATGCGGACATCAATGCGCAGCTGGCCCAGGCACGCGAGCTCGAGGCGAAGCTCGCGGAAGAGTACCGGCAGGTGCGGCTCCTGCGTGCAACTATCGCAGGGGAAGCCTCGGCGCGTGGCGAACGCGCTCGAGACGCCGGGAAGCAAGCCTGCGAGCGCATCAACGCCAACTTCAACGTGGACGACCCACACACGCCACTTCGTGCCAGCCAAAAACTCATCGCGGCGGCAACACTTCTTCGGGCCATGCCCGAGCCATCGACACCCGAAGCACGTAACCTGCGCCGCGAGGCGCAGACTCTCATTGAGCAAGCGGCCGTGCAGCAGGCCGAGAGCTCCGCGTCCCGCATGCGCAACCAGTCCAGCGCGCGGGGCGACGGTGGCGCGAAGGACCAGGAGGCATCCGTCCACGCGGACGGCGCGGCGGAGCAGCCGCCAAACCAGGGCAAGACGCCTGTCAAGGAGCGGATCCTTGACACGCGCGGCGAGGCCCACGACGGGGACGCCCGCAACGTCCTGAACGCCAAGCGAAAGGGCGACGCGGAGGCGCGAGCGGCGGCAGGCTACCACCCTCGACGGGGTGGTCGCTACGACAGCCGAGAGGACCGCTCGCCAACGCCGGAACCCCCGGGAACCCGAGTGTTCAGTCGGGAAATCCGTGCGGTGAGTTTCCCCCAGCGTTTCCGCCAGCCCACCACCATCGACAAGTACACGGGGGAGACGGACCCTCATGTGTGGCTCAACGACTACCGTCTGGCTTGTCAGCTGGGCGGAGCCACCACCGATGCGGTGATCATCCGCAATCTGCCGCTGCACCTTGCGGACTCGGCCAGAACATGGCTCGAGCACCTACCGCCCAGCCAGATCCACAGCTGGGATGACTTAGTGCGCACGTTCGTGGGGAACTTCCAGGGCACATATGTGCGCCCTGGGAACTCCTGGGACCTACGAGCGTGCGCCCAGAAGCCCGGCGAGTCGCTCCGGGACTTCATACGGCGCTTTTCAAAGCGCTGTACTGAGCTCCCGAGCGTTGCTCAGTCCGAGATCGTGCACGCCTTCCTTGAAGGCACGACCTGTCGGGACCTCGTGCGCGAGCTCGGGAGGAGCCCGCCGGTCGACTCCAACGAGCTGTTCGACATCGCCACCAGCTTCGCCTCCGGAGAGGAGGCAGTGGGTGCCATTTTCGACGGCAAGAAGGGCAAGCGCGCGGACGACGCGCCCGCGGAGGGCAGCAAGTCCAAGGAGCCCCAGCACAAGCACAAGCGGGGCAAGAAGGGCAAGAAGCCGCGCCACGAGACGCGCGCGCAGGGGCACGACAACGGCGGGGATGAGGCCCTCGCAGTTGACCCGGCTCGAAAGGGCCCTCGAGGAGCCCCTCGAGGCCCCGGCGTATTCGACGATATGTTGAAGAAGCCCTGCCCGTACCACAGGACCCCAGTCAACCACACACTTGAGCAGTGCGACATGCTCAAGAAGTACTACCGCCGCGTCGCCGCGAAGGAGGACGAGGCCAAGAAGGACGGGGGTGGCGGAGACGCTGACGGCTTCCCTGCGGTGGAGAATGTCTTCTTCATCTTCGGGGGACCGACGGTGGACATGTCCACCAATCGGCGCAAGCGAGAGCGGCACGAGGTCCTCGCCGCGGAGAGGGCACCTCCTTCCTTCCTCGATTGGTCGGAGGACGCCATCACCTTCAGCCGCGAGGACCACCCGAACCGCATCCCCAACCCGGGCCAGTACCCGTTGGTCGTCGATCCCATCATCGGCAACGCGCGGTTTTCCAAGGTGCTGATGGACGGCGGCAGCAGCCTCAACATCCTCTACGCCCACACCCTACGACTGATGGGGATTGGGTTGGACCAGCTGCGGCCCAGCACGGCGCCGTTCCATGGCGTCGCGCCAGGCAAGCGCGTCCATCCCCTCGGGCAGATCGACCTACCAGTCTGGTTCGGCACGCCGGACAACTTCCGCAAGGAGATCCTCACCTTTGAGGTAGTGGGGTTCCGGGGCGCGTACCACGCCATCCTTGGCCGTCCGTGCTATGCCAAGTTCATGGCGGTCCCGAACTACACTTACCTCAAGATGAAGATGTCGGGGCCAAAAGGCGTAATCACCGTGGGCTCGTCGATCGAGCACGCATTCGACTGTGACGTCGAGTGCGTCGAGCACGCTGAGGCCCTGGCGCTCGACGAAATGTTTGTCGCGGACATGGAGAAGCTGGCCAACGAGGGCCCCGACTCCTCCGCCAAGCACGCGGGCAGTTTCGAGGCTGCCGAACAAACGAAGGAGGTGCCCCTCGACCCTGCAGCCCCCGAGGGCAAGGTGTTGAGGGTCAGTTCCACCCTCGACCCGAAATAGGAAGTGGTGCTCGTCGACTTTCTCCGCGCCAACGCCGATATCTTCGCGTGGAGCCCCTCGGATATGCCAGGCATCCCGAGGGAGGTCGCCGAGCACTCCCTTGATATCCTACCTCACTCCCGAGCCGTGCAACAACGGCTGCGCCGCTTTGACGAAGAGCGGCGCCGGGCGATCGGAGTAGAGCTGCGGAAGCTCCTCGAGGCCGGGTTCATCAAGGAAGTTTTTCACCCTACGTGGCTAGCTAATCCTGTACTAGTTAAGAAAAAGAATGGGAAGTGGCGGATGTGTGTAGATTACACTAGTTTGAATAAAGCATGTCCCAAAGTTCCTTTTCCTTTGCCACGAATCGATCAAATCGTTGACTCAACTGCAGGGTGTGAACTATTGTGTTTCCTCGATGCCTATTCCGGGTACCACCAAATAAAGATGAAGGAGTCTGACCAGCTTGCGACTTCGTTCATCATGCCGTTCGGAATGTTCTGCTACGTAACGATGCCGTTTGGCCTTCGAAACGCGGGCGCTACATACCAGCGATGTATGCAGCACGTTTTCGGAGACCACATCGGGCGAACCGTTGAGGCTTACGTAGACGACATAGTCGTGAAAACCAGGAAGGCGGACGACCTGGTTAGCGACCTGCACGTGGCATTCGATTGCCTGCGAGCCAACGGGGTGAAGCTGAACCCCGAGAAGTGCGTCTTTGGAGTGCCGCGGGGCATGCTGCTGGGATACATAGTTTCCCAGCGGGGCATCGAGCCCAACCCCGAGAAGGTCGCGGCCCTCGAACGGATGGGCGCGATTCGAGACCTCAAGGGGGTCCAGAAGGTGTTGGGGTGCCTTGCCGCCTTGAGCCGCTTCATCTCGCGGCTCGGCGAGAAGGGATTACCCCCCTACCGACTCCTGAAGAAACACGAGCGCTTCTCCTGGACCGTCGAGGCCCAGGAGGCGCTTGACAAACTCAAGGCGACGCTCGCCCACGCGCCAATCTTAACGCCGCCCCAGAACCACGAGCCTCTGTACCTCTACGTCGCCGCGACCACTCAGGTGGTCAGCGCCGTCATCGTGGTGGAGCGTACAGAGGAGGGGCACGCCCTGCCAGTCCAGAGGCCCGTGTACTACATCAGCGAAGTGGTATCCGAGACCAAGGCACGGTACCCACAGATCCAGAAGCTGCTCTACGCAGTAGTGCTCGCGCGGCGCAAGCTCCGGCACTACTTCGAGGCCCACCCGGTCACGGTGGTCTCCTCGTTCCCGTTGGGTGAGATCATCCGCAACCCGGATGCGACGGGTAGAATCGCCAAGTGGTCTGTGGAATTGATGGGCGAGACGCTCGCCTATGCGCCGCGCAAGGCGATCAAGTCCCAAATCCTGGCGGATTTCGTCGCCGAATGGACGGACACACAACTGCCGCCGCCGCAAATCCAGGCCGAATGCTGGACCCTCTACTTCGACGGGTCGGTGATGAAAACAGGGGCAGGCGCGGGCCTGCTCTTCATCTCACCCCTCGGGGAGCACATGAGATACGCGGTACGCCTGCATTTCCCCGCGTCGAACAACATGGCGGAGTACGAGGCCCTTCTTTGCGGCCTCCGAATCGCCATCGAGACAGGCATCAAACGCCTCGACGTCAGGGGGGACTCGCAGCTCGTGATTGACCAAGTTATGAAGAATGCGAGTTGTCACGACAACAAAATGGAGGCCTACTGCAACGCCGTACGAGCTCTCGAAGACAAGTTCTACGACCTCGAGCTTAACCACGTACCCCGCAGGTACAACGAGGAGGCGGACGAACTCGCAAAAATCGCGTCGGGGCGAATCACCGTCCCCCCGAACGTTTTTGCACAAGACGTCGCCAGGCCGTCCGTCAACCTCGAATCGACACCCTCGAGTCAAGAGGAACCCTCGGGGGCTCCCTCGAACCCAGCGGGCGCGGAACCCATGAATGAAGACCCCACGAACGAGGCGTTTGTGCTCTCCTTGCTCGAGGGCTACGGTGCGTCCGAGGTATACCTGAGCATTTTGAGCCCGGCCCGACCCGGCCCGCAGGCCCGGCCCGGGCCCGGCCCGCGCCAGGCCCGCCCACGAACCTTACTGGACGGGCGTGGGCAGAGATCTTGAAGCCCGCGAAATTTTTTTTTGGCCCGAGCCCGGCCCGAAATGCTGTTTTTAGTTGTTTTACACTATAAAATGCGCGGGCGGCCCGCCCAAGCCCGGGCCCGGCCCGAGCCCGGCCCGAAAATTGAGGCCCGATGCGTCCAGTGGGATGGTCATGGGCAGAATTTTTTCGGCCCGAAATAACAGAATTTTTTTTCAGCCCGGCCCGAACCCGGCCCGGCCCGAAAAATGCTCAGGTCTAGTCCGAGGCCATGGACACGGAGCCAGCCCCCCGCGCGGAGGACTGGCGGGCCAAGTACCTCGCCTGGATGGAGCAAGGGGAGCTTCCCTCGGATCGGTCCGAGGCCAGACGCATCGCCAGGAAGGCCAAGTCGTTCACCCTCGTCGACGGCGAGCTGTACAAGCGCGCTGCGTCAGGCGTCCTGCAGCGGTGCATACCCATCCCCCAGGGGCGCGAGCTCCTTCGGGACATCCACGCGGGCGTGTGTGGCCACCACGCGGCGCCACGCACCCTCGTGGGCAACGCGTTTCGCCAGGGCTTCTATTGGCCTACCGCGGTTGCTGATGCCAGCGAGATCGTGCGCACCTGCGAAGGGTGCCAGTTTTACGCCCGCAAGACCAATCTCCCGGCGCATGCCCTCCAGACGATCCCCATCACGTGGCCTTTTGCCGTGTGGGGGCTGGACATTGTCGGGCCCCTACGAAGGGCGCCCGGGGGCTACACACACCTGCTAGTCGGCATTGACAAGTTCTCCAAGTGGGTCGAAACGCGCCCAATCACGAATCTCAGGGCAGAGCAGGCCGTAATATTCTTCACCGACATCATCCACCGGTTTGGGGTGCCTAACTCCATCATCACCGACAACGGGCCCCAGTTCACCGGCAGGAAGTTCCTGGAATTCTGCGACAAGCACCACATCCGCGTGGACTGGGCGGCCGTCGCGCACCCACAGACCAATGGTCAAGTGGAGCGGGCCAATGGCATGATCCTACAAGGCCTCAAGCCCAGGATTTTCGACAGACTGAACAAGTCTGGCCGGAAATGGCTCCAGGAGCTGCCGGCGGTCGTATGGAGCCTCAGAACCACTCCGAGCAGGGCCACGGGATTCACCCCGTTCTTCCTCGTCTATGGCGCGGAGGCCGTCCTCCCCACGGATCTGGAATACGGGTCGCCCAGAGTCAAGAGCTACGACGAGGGCGCCAACCAGCGAGCCCGCGAGGACTCACTGGATCAGTTGGACGAAGCCCGCACTGTGGCCCTGATGCATTCAGCAAGATACCAGCAGGCTCTGAGGCGGCACCAGGCCCGGAAGATACGACGCCGAGACTTCGACGAAGGGGACCTAGTCCTAAGGCTGCGCCAAGATAATCGAGGCCGCCACAAGCTATCGCCCCCATGGGAGGGACCCTACATCGTTGTCAAAGTGCTCAAGCCCGGCACCTACAAGCTGGCCAACGAGGACGGCGAGGAACTCACCAACGCTTGGAACATCCAACAGCTACGTCGCTTCTACCCTTAGAAAGAATTTCCAAGTTTTTCTTGTCATTACATACCCAACACCCCAGTTGGCTGTAATTTCCATCAAATTAATAAAGCTGAAGGGCGACTTGGTTTTCTCCCGAAAACCAAATCCCCCTCGGGGGCTACTGCGGGGGCGTCCCCTCCCAAAAAATGGTCCCATTTTTTCGCAAAATTCACCGCAAATGTGCTAAGTATGCCTCGACCCAAACTTTGGGTGAACCCACGCGGGACGCGAGTGGCCAAAGGGCGAAGACGCGCGAGTCGGGGATAGCCCACGCCTCCGGCAGGATACGGCCCTTCCCCCTCGCCACTTTGCCTATGAGCTACCCGTGCGAACGAAAACCTTCCCAGCCAGGGTTCGCCTAAGAAAGCGGGGAGGCAGAACAACACAATTGCCGAAATAAACAACGAGTTTTTCAACTTACAAACATTGAAGTGTTTTAAACAGCGAATGTTTATTACAACAGCCGCGCGGCTCGAATTCTAACATCAAAAACATAAAGGGCACAAACGCCCAATGGTCTTCAGGCTTGGGGGCCGCCAGCCGGGGGAGCGTCCGGGAAGAGGAAGTCCATGAAGTCCTCGGCGAGGATGTCGGCGGCAGGAGCAGCGAGCGCATCCGCACGGTTCATCGCCACCTCGTCGTCGACGCCAACGGGAACGACGTAGCCCGTAGAAACGGCCTCGAGGTCGACCTGGTTGTGGGAAGCCACCACGCCAAGAGCTTTCTGAACTCCCAGGTAAAGGGCGCGGCGCACGCGCTGGGTAACATGCCTGCCGAGGGCGCGGAGGCGACTCGCCATCGAGCTCCCAGCCTGCACTTCGCCCTCTTCGACCCCCTGGCACGCCTCGAGGGCGGCGGCCCGCAGCTCCTCCAGCTCCTGCTGTGAGGAGTTGTAGGCCGCCTGGAGGGACTCTGCCTGGGTCGTCGAGTTCCCAAGAGCGTTCCGCAGGCCTGAAACCCGTGAACGAAAAACAAAAATTGGGAGCGGATCCCAAGCGAACCAAATCGACATGCAAAATGCGAAGAGAGGCGACTCACCTTCAACCTGTTTCTTCTCCGTATCGAGGGCCTTGCGCGCGACTTCGGCCTCCTGCTGCAGGCTAAGGACTGTAGCTTCCTGCTCCATGACAGCCTGGCGCAGGTCCTCGTAGGAGACGCTGAGCTGGTTCAGCTCCCCATCGAGCCGCGAGACTTCTTCGTCCCGTTGCTTGAGGGTTGCCTGCGCCCCCTCGAGTGCGGCACGCTCCTGCTGAAGGAGGCCCTGGGCCTCTTCTCGTGCCAGGCACTCGCGCTCGAGGGCGGCCCGAGCCTCAGCGAGGGCGGTTCGCTCCTGCTGGAGCTGAACGTCCGCCTGTTCGCGCGCGTCCCGCTCCCGCTGAAGCTGCTCCCCCGTCGAGGCAAGGGAGGCGGCCTGGTCCGCCAGGCTGGCCCTCAGCTGCTCGGCCTGGCTCTGCCAAGACCGTGCTCCCTCGAGGGTTGCACGGTCCTGTTCGAGCTGGGCGCGAATCGAGGCCACCTCCGTCTCCCACTCTGCCGCCACGGTCTGCATCGCGGCTGCGTCCTCGCGCGCCTTCCGCAGCGCCTCGTCCCGCTCCTGGAGCGCTGTCCGCACCTTCGTGACCGCAGAGACACCTTCCGCAGCCTGAGCGTCCTGCTCCAGGAGCTCGTCCCGCACTGCCTGAAGCCGGTACTCCAGCCACCCGTTGTCAGTCCGCAGGGCCTCGACAAGGGCGTCAAGAGCGTCGTATTGGTCCCGGTACCAGTTGCGCTCGGAGCTCAGCCGGTCGAGGCGGCCGTACTTCTCCCGGGCTCGACCCTCCAATTCCTACCACCGGCAGACAAGGCGGAAAAAGCGCGAACGCGGGAGAGACGAGGGGGGAAGAAACTCCAAAATCTAACAGAAGAGACGCGTACCTGGAAAATCCACCACGCAGGACCCCCGTGGATCCGCAGCGCCTCGTCCAGCGCGTTGTTGAGCGAGGCGCCGTGGTCACGGAACTCTTGCCACAGCGCCTGCTCGGCCAGGGCCTCGAGGCAGAGGGCCGACGGCGCGCTGGCTTGCTCCCGCTCCCGCTCCACACGCGCCACGGCGCCACCGGGGGCAGGAGGGCCGGCACGAGACGACGAGGCCTCGGCGCCATGCGCCGAGGGCTGCGGCATCACACAGCCATCCTCCCGCATCACTAACACCCCCGCCGCGAGCTCGGGGGCTGGCGCGGGCCAGTTCTCCCATTGGCCCCATCCAGGAGGCGGCGCGTCGTCGTCATGGATCTCCACCACGGCCGCCTGACCACCCGCCGCCGGCACAGGCAGAGGCCGGACCGTCGGCGCGGCGGTTGCCGCTGTCGTAGCCGCCGCCGCGGCCGTCGCCTCCTGCTGCGGCTCCGTGGCCACGGCCGCGCTGCGCGGTGGCTCGCCCATCATCGCCGCGCTCCCGGCCGCCCGTGGCGCCCTCGACGAGCGCCGCCTCGTGGGTACAGACGCATCCGACCTGAGCGCTTTAGCAGGCGCGAGGGCGGGAACGGTCGGCGCCACCCTGCGAACACGGAGACAAACAACTGAGCTCCAGCCCCTCGAAACCGGAACGTCTGGAGGAGGGACTGCTTACCTCAAGGTGGAGAAACCTCGCTTCCTCTTCCTCGAGGGTTCAGCAGGCACTGCTGTGGCGCTCGTCGTCGCCACCACGGCGCTCCCAGACGCTTCCGCGGCACGTGCTGGCGCTTCCGCAACGCGCGCCGCCTCGTCCACGGACCGCCCGGCGGCGGGCGCTTCCGCGCCCACCACGGGCGCCTGCTCCTCTGCCGCCTCTGCGGCTCTCGGTGAGGGGGTCGAGGGATTCCACCTCTCGGGGGGGGGGGGCGCCGCCCCCCGTCGCTTCCCTCTTCTTCCTCCTCTCCCGATGACGAGTTCCCCGGAGTCGCCGGGGAAGAGAGTCCCTGCTGCTTGCGCAGCCGATACTCCTCGTCCCGCTGCTCCCGACGCTCCCGCCGCCGGATTCTCTTCTCCTTCCTGCGCGCCGCCCGCTCCTGCTCCCGCCGCTGCGTGGCACGGGCAACCGCTCGAGCTCGGGGCGTGGGCGGGTCAGACCGCGAGGCATCCACGGTCACCCTCTGCTAAAAGGCGACTGTCAAAACCATGCTGGTACGTTGCAAGGGAACGAGAAAGGGAGGAAGGCCTACTCACCGCCGGGGCGTCGGGGAGCATAACGAACGACCAGAGGTCGTCGTTGCTGTGTCGGCCGGCCTTGAGGCTGATGGCGCGCCTCGCCCTCGTGGCCGCGTATTCCCGAGCGAGGCGCTCATTCAAGAACCGCGAGCGCGCCAACGACGTAGGGTTGGCCGCCTCGCTCGTCTCGTAAATACGGAGCTCCCTCTCCATGAGGGGAACGATCCGCCGGTGGTGGAGGTTCGCGAGGACCGAAGCCGCCCCCAACCCGGCATCCGCCAGGCTCTTCAACGCGGTTAGGAGCGAATCCAACCGCGCCTGGTGCGAAGAAGGGGACACGCTGTGGTGCCAGGAGTCGGCCTTCTCCTTCAGCACCTTGCCGGTGTAGGGGGGAAGGCTGGCGCCGTCGTTGCGGAGGTAGAACCACCCCCGCTCCCATTCCGCGTTGTTGGATGTCATCGTGCAGGGGATGTATAACTCCTTGCGCGAATCCCGCAACGAGACCGACAGGCCGCCGGCGCGCACCGCCCGGCGCACCCGTGCCTCGGGCGTAGCGAGCGTGTGCAGCTCCGCGCGGAAGAGATGGACCCAGAGATCCCAGTTCACTGGGATCCCCAGGAATCCCTCGCAGACACCAACGAAGGTGGCCGCCTGCGAAATCGCATTGGGGGCGAAGTTGTGCAGCTCCACCCCGTAGTGGTGGCACAGTCCGCGCATGAAGCGGCTCGCCGGCGCGGCGAAGCCGCGCTCATGGTGCCGGATGAAGCTGACGACGCAGCCGTACGGCGGGTTGGGCTCCCGGTCCGTCGCCGGCGGAACGATCCATGCCGGGGGCTGCCCCTCCACGTTCGGCGCCAGCTGGCCGCTGTTCACGAGCTCGCTCAGGGCGAGCTTCGTCACCGTCGAGCGGCTCCACGGCAGCGGATCCAGCACCGTGATCGGCTGGGGGGGAGCCATTGCGGTTGATAGCGGCGCACGAAGACGAAGCTAGCGGCGGGCGAAACGAAAGGGCGCGCAGCCGAGAAGCGAAGGCAAGGAGCCAAGGGCGGCGGCGCTAAGTAACGAGGTAAGGAGCTTCCGCCTCCCTTTACTTGGATTTATAGATCTAAGGGAGCCACGCTCCCCAAACCGCGCGTCGCGCGCATTAACTGCAGGCGGCTGCATCTACCACTGACAAGCGGGGCCCACCGCACCGAAACAGCCGGCCGCGCGCGCACGCGCGATCATTACGGCGCGACAACCGAAGAGCCGCAGCGGCCCGTCACGTCCGCCCCCCCACGTCGCCCACTACGCGCGCGGCCGCGACGCCTGAAAAGGCGCGCCCGCGACGCACGACTTAAGCCACAACTGTGGGCATTTAAACGGCCTGGTCCCTTACTACGTAAGTGTGACCCTCACACGGCCCGAGCCCAGTGCTCGAAAAACCAGACCCTCGAAGGGTGCGATTACTGACCAGTGGCCTCGAGACCCGCTCGGTGAAAGCGGGCGCCACAGGTGCCCTCGATTCTAGAGGATTACTGATCAGCAGCTCGGGGGTCGGCTCGACCGCGAACCCACGAATCCTGCAGATGCAATCGAGACGGGGGCACTTAGCTGCCACCCCGCAACGGCCCTGCTAATCAGGGGTTCGAAGCCTGACCCTCGAAGGGTCCGAACAGGCGCCCCAGATCAACAGAGTCAGGGACGACGAGGGCGCGCGCATTCGAGACTGTCCTCGAGCTCACCAGCTCGAGGGCGCCCCACATGTCGTAGTCAAGAGCCAACGAGGGCAGCTAGTCTAGGGATCCCATCGAGGGAGAGCTTCCGCGCCCTCGGTCCCCAGCGAACGGGACCGAGCCCTGCCTAGCAAACCCACGTAAGCGCTTTCATGGACGAGTCTCCGGACCACGAGCCAACCCTTATCGAACGGGGCATGGGCGTCCACTTGAATCACCCGATAACAGCTCGAAGAGGAACCCGCAATTCGCGACCCGCTCGATGGGAGTTGTGGACACCTCACCCCCCGTCCCACGGAGGGACGGCGAGGGAACGTACAAACAAGTCGGAGAGCCCGCCCCGATCGCCTCGAACGGGCCCAGGCTCGGGGGCTCGACGCGTGGCTACACCTCCTGGATATGCACCGAACGCACGCGAACGTCGGCACATGCGTACGGCACCGCCAAGGCCGGCTGAAACACCGCCGAGGCCGGCTGAAATAAACGCCTCGCACAAATGACGACGCTGCGAAAAAACCTTGAAGGAGTACACACACTCCTCCAAGGCTTCGGGGGCTAGACCCGCGGGTCCGCTAGCGCGCCCCCACGGAATAGCACAACAATCAGGAGGGAAGAAGGTCCCATCAGCAAGCGTCAGCATCTGCGGGATCCTAACGGATACACCCGCAGATGCTCGGGGGCTACTGTCGGGGACAGCCGTAGGGGTCCCCTAAAAAACCGGGGGAAACCCATTCACTTTCGCAAAAAAACACAAACGAATTCACAAACCTAAAACACGCTCAAGATAGTCACGGCCCAGCGGCCGGGCCCACAGCCCTGGTGGCCCCAGCGGCCCACCAGAGCAGTCGGCCCAGCCACCCCCGGGCGAAACTCCGCTTCGCTCGAGGGGCGCAGCGCCACGCTAACGAGACCCCGCCTCGCTCGAGGGTCGGTCGCCCCACCCCTCGGGTGAGACTCCGCCTCGCTCGAGGGTCGGTCGCCCCCTCGGAGGGGATTCCGCCTCGCTCGAGGCCCTCACGGGCTCGCCGCCCCCGCACCTGCTCCCCCGACAGGGGCGTTTAGTGTTCTAACACTTGCAGGCGCCCGGGTCAAAGACGAATCCGCGCCATGCCGTCCCTCTGACACGCCCGGGAATCATATCCCGGCGCTGTTCTGCCAACTCTCCCGATGAGGCCATCCCCACCACTGTGCGGCAAGGCCAGTGTCAGCTCCGCGACACTGCGCCACCCACTCTCGTACGGCCAACGCGCCGCACCCTCGAAAGAGGACGGCAGAACCCTCGAAACAGGGACGGACGCCTGCTCCGCGCCACACCATGACGCCGGACCAGTGAGGCGCGTCACCTCCGTCACCGTCGGTCCTGCGCGGCCATCCCCGCCATCACGACGCCATCCCGGGCACTGCTGCGCCATCCCTGACGCTGTGGGAATGCGGGGCGACAAGACACCGCCACGACCGCGGCTGTGCCCCTTGCGACCTCCCGTCAGCCGCACCCTCGAGTCAGCGTACGGACGACGACCACACGGAAAGTTCCTACGCCGCCACCCTCGAAGCCGCTCCTGGACGGATACAGGGCACGCCACGACGCTCCGCCAGAAGCAAGATTCGCCAGGACGGCCGTCCACTCCGTTGCACTGTCCGCCATGCCATCACACGTAGCTAGAACAGTGCGGCACGCCTGTAAACTGCCTCCTCCTTGGCCTATAAAAGGAGGGGCAGTCCCCTGGCCGCAGGGGGACGCAAGAAAAACGAAAAAGAGCGCTGACTTACACGCCTTCCGCCTTCACCACGATATTGGCACTCGCCTCAATCAAAACCTCAGGGACCCGGAGGCCCGGCCTCCTCTCCCGCCCCGCTTGTAGCTCCCCTCTGCAAGCACCACGGTGCAACGCAATACAGTGCCTCGAGCACACCACTGCTGGACGTACGGCCCCGGCCGGAACCAGGATAAACTTGTGTCCCCTGTGTTGTCGTTGGCACCGACCATCGAGAAGCTGATCACAGCGTAATTCACTAGTTAGTGTCGGGACTACTTTCCGCACCGACATAAGCGACTCATACATATGTGGGGAAAAAAAGAAGGAAAAAAAATCTCACCCAAACGCTTTGCTTATCTCTATGATATGAATCCGCAGCCAAGCTCTACAAAACTATAGGGCCACGTCGCATGTGTATTACCAGCGTTGGATTCCAATCCAACGACCCAGACTTTCCAAGAGCAACATCTCATCTCATTGTATGACAATCAGGGTCTTTCTAGAACAACCTTGACCCATCTGGAGATACAAGGGCGGAGGAGCCCAGAACAACTGGGAATACTATATGTCGCTTCAGCGACACTTTCGCCCACCATCGCGCTGGCGTGTGGTTTTTTTTCACTTTCTGATTTCATTTTTCTTTCCTTTCCCGGTTCGCACGTGCTGCGCCGGCCTTTTTTTTTCCGGTTTCTGGTTTTCCGTTTTTCCTTCCTTTTTCGGGTTCGCACGTGCTGCGCCCCGCTGTTTTTTTTCTTTTCCGGCTGTTTTTTTCTTTTCCGGTTTTTTTGGTTTTTCCTTTTTCTCTTTCCCTTTTCCGGTTTTTTTCTTTCCCTGGTTCGCATTCGCGCCAGAGTCTTTCCGTTTTTCTTTCCTTTTCCCGGTTCGCACGTGCTACGCCGCACTGTTTTTTTCTTTTCCAGCTGTTTTTTTTTCTTTTCTGGTTTTTTGGTTTTCCATTTTTTCTTTCCCCTTTTTCGTTTTTTTTCTTTCCCCGATTCGCACGTACTTTCCTTTCCCGGTTTTTTCTTTTCTTGTTTTTTTGCCACACCGGTTTTTTTCTCAATCCTATGTGAAATTAAAATAGAAAAAACTTCACCAATCACAAGTTTTGAACCTCACACCTTCAACTAAACAAAATAGTTAGCAACCATTTTACCACACAACACTTCATGACTACATAAAGTTATAGATCATTTTTCTCTTTCTAGTTTTTATTTTTATTTATTTATTCTGATACTTTATTTATTTGTTCAAGATGGCATACAAGTTCTGACTATACTAGGATCTTGTTGTGACAGTTGTTCTCATTTGTTCTGACACTTTATTTTGTTTGTTCGAGAAGACATACAAAATTGTTCTGCTTATAATAATAAGTTGTCCTGGCTATAATAATACATTGTTCTGACTATAATATTAATTTATTCCGTCTATAATAATAAGTTGTTCTGATTTGTTCTGACACTACATTTGTTTTGTTCGAGATGATATACAAACTTGTTCTGGATATAATAGGATCTTGTTCTAATAGTTATTTTCATTTATTCTGACACTTTATTTGTTTTGTTGTATCTATAATAGAATATATAACCTTAATTAAAAATATAAATAAAAAAAAGTTTGTTCTGTCGTATACATATTTGTTCTGGTAGTTCATATAATTTGTTCGGTACGTACAAAGTTTTTGTTCGGGAAGTTTGTAGAATTTGTTCGACACATATAGATATTTGTTCCGACAGTTCATATAATTTGTTCGATACATACAAATGTTTTGTTCTGATAGTTTGTAAATTTTGTTTGACGGTTATGTACTGTGCAGAATATAAAATCTTAATTAAAAATATAAATAAAATTTTTTATCAAAATATAGTCAAGTGAGATCTTGTTTGGAAGTTTTTATTGTCAGAAATTCAATAGTGCAATCGAAATTTAATTTTGATACTCGGTTTATGAAATATAGATTTTTTAAGTTTCAATTTACATTGCATGTGGATGATGTCATCACTTTTGTTTTGTTTACATACCCATAGAAGAAAATGTAAGATCTCATTTTCATTCCCACGAAAAGAAGACGTACTCACGTACGGAAACAGTCTAGAATCCAGCTCTTATCACGCAGTCCGATTTTTACTACTACGTTTCGTAGTCAACGGCGCGACACGTTTCTATTATGTCGCCGAAGCGACGCCCAGCTGCACCCCAGAACAACCCCCACACCCTTGCGCGTAGTCGCGAATCTCACGATAATTAAAATCCTCTCCAGACGGAACCTCTCTCCTTTCCGTCGACAAAAGAAAAAAAATCTGGATTCCTCACTCTCCGTCTCTCCCGCAGATGCAAAACGAAGAAGGTAAACTCCTCCCCTTCCGACGCATCTGCTATCTTGTAGCTTCTACTCTTCCCCAATGGTAAAATCTTTCCACCGAGATGTCACACCCGATTTTCCGAAGAAAACCAAGTGCTACCTATATGTATGCCAGGATCTAGTTTCATACATATAGTGACATCATAGTGAATAACAGAAACAATATCACATAAAGAAAGAGAGATTATCAGAGATTTACAGCGTAATCCTGGGAAACAAAGGCTCCAAACTTCACAGGCAATCGACTGGGGGTTGCGTACGCCTAGCACCATCTTCTGGACATCATACACCTTCTTCTCCTTCTGATTCTTCTTCTCTGAACAGCGGTTTAGCAAGGGTGAGCACACTTATGGTTGGAGCTCAGCAAGTGGGGGAAGATGCAAGGCTATCAAGGATAGGCTAAGAGTTTTGCTGCGGTTAGCATTTTAATGTTGGTCAAATTTTATTAGCAAGCACCTAGTTACTAGATGTAAGTTCATACCAACCCACTTAAGCATTTAGGAAAGCATCTCATTTCAAAACCATATGAAAACCACGATTTAGTTCCATCTTTATGTTTGATTATCATGTGAGGGTCCAGGCCGCTCTTGACCGTGAGCACGACTGTTATAACAGTTTTACACTCTGCAGAGGTTGTACACTTTCACCACAAGTCGCGTAAAAGTTCCGAAGAACTTTGAACCCAACCATGCTGTGCAAAAGTAGGCACAATACCACACTTCCGAGGTGTGGTTGCATAGAGACGCTACGAGGCCTTTACAAAGAGTCCTCCTATGTGTATTAGTCCATAGTAGCACGCCTAGAGGCTATCTTTCGTACCCTCCTTCTACCCTCGGACCAGGTTAGCCTAGAAGAGCACTTCCGTTCCAAAACCCGTCCAGAGTAGAAGAGTCATAAAAGCATTCCTCCGTACCACAAGCTACCAAGGCTAATAGCCACACAAGACTTCCCTAATTAATTAGCCAAGACAGAGCCATATGTCTTGTGGTTGCACTGTTTTCCTGGGTGGTTCTCCATGTTCCAATTAAACCATATGATCTTGTTATTAACCATAAGCACATATATATATATATATCACCAAAGTTATCATGATCAGCATTTATCATATTGCAAAGATTCATTTTGAACCATCCCAAGGTATAGCAACTAAGCATTTCTACCCAAAACATTTCATTAAAACCGGGTTATTCAAGGTAGAGGGGTAAAATCTAGTCATGTCCTTAAAAAGGTGATTTCCCATCAAGTTTATGCAATACAACATAAAAGTAAATTTAGTTATCATGCAAATTGTGTGGGACAAAATAGAATATGCAGGGGGAGAAGTCCACTTGCCTTTCTCAACACAAAGCTACTCTTGTTTCTCTTATGCTCTTGCTCTTAGGTACTCTTGATCTTCAAGACTTCCGATCAACGGCTTGACCTTCTACTCGAAGCAAACATCGGGCACAACATACAGAGCAGACAAACAAGAACAACTAAGAACAATACACCAATCAAGGAAGGCTTTAAAAGAGAGAACAGGGTTTGGCTCTAGGATCGCGAACGCAAGAAACGCTGAGAACGGAACTTATCGAGAGATTTGGATTATATCACACAAGGCTATGTGCTTGGTATATTTTAATTCAATAAAGATGTGCATAGGTTATTTCAGAGAAATACCCTATTTAGAATTAAGCAAGTTATATTTATATAAAAGGAACGGTGTATAACTTATTCCAATTTTATTTATAAATATTCAAGTATCATTTATGCAAATTAAACATTTACTTTAAAAGAAGCATGTAAAAGCATCTAGGCGTTTATCTTTATATTTCGAGTTAAACTAATCAAATTATAATTTAAAAACACATTTATATTCACATTAGTCAAATTAACATTTAACTAAGAAAACTCGAGATATAACCTATATTACCTTTTATTAGAAAGCAAATTGCATAATCATTAATCAATTTAAGTTTGATTATGAAAACCAAGGTATACATCTAATTAGCTTTTAATTATAAGAAATATTTAATTAATATTAATCATATTAACTTTCTTATGAAAACACGTGTTGAACTCTACTTAGATTTTAATTAGAAAAGCATACATAATAGGATTTAATCATATTTAACATTTAAATAAATTATAAAACACAGAACATGTTCAACATTAGCACTAACACGCAGTTTGAGTTGATATGAACCTAACGCAACTTGAAACAGTGGAAACAGAGCTAAAACGCATAAGATATAGTCAAAACAAGGTTCTAAAACTGACGGGCTTGAAAAGACGGTCGCGTGGACACCAAGAACGCTTAAAACGGATAAAAGATGCAAAAGATATGGCTAAAATAAGGTTCAGGGGCTTTTCTGTGAAGAAACAGGGCTTCCAGGGGCTTATCTGCAAGAAACCAGGGACTAAAACATGATTATGTGTAAGAACTCAAGGGTTTTGGTGTAAAACAACAAAGCTTGGACCTCTTGTGGGAATCCTAAGAAGTCTAGGGGCTTAACTGTGAAAAATAGGACTAAACTGTAAGGATCTTTGGAGGTGGAAGGGTTCTTTTGTGATATTCAAAACTGTAGGGGGTTTTGTGCAAAACAGCGGCTGACGGAGTGGATCTGTTGACATGGCGCCACGCGGCAAGCTGTGGTTGGCTGGGTGTGCTGACGTGGTCGTGGACCCGTCGTGGACCACGGTCCACAGGTCCATGGTGGACCGCGGCTAAGGGGTAACACCCCGATCTAAACAGGGCCGTTGATCGCGGATCGGTCGGCTGGCGGAAAACCAAGAAGATCAGGGGTCTAAACACAAAAGGAAGGATCTGATTGTAAAGGTTTTTGAAGGTGAAAGGACCGGCTTGCAAAAAAGAAAAAGCCGAGGGGCTCTTAATCAAATGTGCCTCGGTTGACCGGTATAAGACTGGTTTGACCTGAGGGCCGGGCGGATCTGGGCCATCCGCGCCAGATCCGACGGCTGCTGGCGCGCACAAGCGGCCGAGCGGCGGCGGACGCGCCGGTGGTGGCGGCGCACGGCGGCGCGCGGCGGCAGGTCGCCGGCGAGGCACGAAAAAGGGGCTCCCGGCCACGATTTCGCTCACGGATTGCATCTACACGAAGCTAACAAGATGACGAACTTAAACAGGAGCTTGTGGAGGTGTTTCGGGTGGCGGCCGGCGCATCGCATCCATGGGGGCGGATGGCGGTCGGCCGGCGCGCGGCGGACTGAGCTACGGCTCGGGATAAAAGAAAAGGAGGCGGGGGACGGCTTGCTCACCACACGAATGCGAGCTGACGAAGGTTTGGGCGGCGGGGAGGCAGAGACGGTGGAGATCGACGCCGGCGGGCGGCACTCCGGCGGCGGCGGTGCTCCTGGAGATGGCTCGGTCGGCGACGGGAGGGATGCCCTGGTACAGAAGTAAGCTCGAGTGAGCATTGATCACGAAGAAGAGAGAGGGAGAGAGAGTCAGGGGCACTCCACCGACGGCGGGAGAGCTTGGGCGGCCTGCAATGGCTCGGCGGCCGGAAACCTTCAGGCGGCGGCACTTGCGCGAGATGGAGGGGTGCGGGGCTCAAGCGGATGCGGAAAAGGAGGCGCACAGGGCTCGAGCTCGGTTTATATACAGCAGAGAGGGAGGGGGAGTGGCGGCCAGAGGCGGAGAGGCCATTGATGGCCATGGTGACGCCGACGGTTTCAAGATGGCATTCAAGGGGGCGCTTGATTAGGGGTAACGGGCGGAAAAGAAGGCGAGGGAGTGAAGGGGGGTCTTCACCGTGCCTTGATGGCGGCTTGAAGGCGGAGGAGCGCGGCAGACGTGGGGGAAACGGCCGGGCGGGCGCCGCTGTTGCGAAGCAGGGGAGCTGGAGCCAGAGGAAGGAGAAGGCCTTGACGCGCGGGGCCCGGCTGGCGGTGAGAGAAGGGGAGGGGAAAGAGAGGCGGGCTGCCGGGTGGAGCTGGGCCGCGCTGAGCTAGTTGGGCCGGCGGGGAAAAGAAAGGCCGGCGGCCTGCTCTGCTCGCGGGCTGAGAAAAAGAAAGCGGGCCGGCTGGGCCGAAAGGAGAAAGGGAAAGGAGGGAAAGGGATTTGGGTTTTTTTTCAAAGCTTTTCTTTTAAACCTTTTCAAAGTTTAAATTCTTTTCAAACTTTAAACATTACAAACCTTTTCAAAATTTTCAAATCATTTTAAAAACTTTTAAAACTTCACACAAACACACTTAAACACCATGCAACCAAAATAAATACAACACACATACATATTTATTTTATTTAATTTATAAAAACAAACAATTGCCTTTTCTTATACTAAATTTCCTGTAAAGAGAATAAAATGTTGGGCAATTTTTTAAAAAATTTATGAGAAATCGTTGCTTAATTATTTTCCTATTAACATCCTGAAATCCAGAAATTTCAGGGTGTTACACGAGATAGAATCACAACACGTGACCAAGACCAAATCTTGTCGCTGCCCGTCAAATCCCTCTCTCTAGCCGCTTCCACTCTCCAACCTACACCCACTCGCCACTGCCCCGCTCGTGCCTCCTCAATGTCGGTGCGCCTCTCCGCCGCCGTGCCCAGCCATGGCTCTAGACCATGGGATCTTGGCCCACGCCTTCCTGCGACCTACCCGCGCCGCCTGATCTCTCACCACCGGCCTCCCTGGCCTCTATCTCTTCCCCGCGACGAGCTGTACGGCACGCCGTGGCGGAGGGCTGGGCAGCGGGCGGGAGCAGAGGAGACAGACGACCCGCACTAGAAAAAAGAGAGAGAGAGCCTAGCGCCCTCTGCGCGGTCCGGCTGCAGAGGAGGCCGGCGACTGGAGCTGGGAAGAGATGTAGGGGCCAGCACCCAGTGCGCTCGGCGCGGGTTGGAAGGAAGGCGCAGCGGCCGGCGCAAGGAGAGAGGGAGGCGCCTTTACGCAAATCTTGCAATTAATTTATTTTATGCCACCTGTTTACAGTATAATTATTATTAATGTTCAGAAATACGTTAGCATTCTAATCATAGTTAATATAATATTTCTTTAGAACATTTTACAGTACTACAAATAGAGTATAACTATTATTAATGTCCAGAAATACATTAGCATTCTAATCATAGTTAATATTTCTTTTCGAACATTTTACAGGACTACAAACGTGAGCCACAAAGAAGAGCAACAACACAAATAGCTGGCAAGAGGTAAATACCATCTCCTACCATGCACTTATTACAAATTATTTTTATTCGCACAATGTTTTCCTGATATTGTCAATTTCCCTAGCTTGAATTTGTGTATTAATTTAAAAACGCATTCAAGCTCACATCTAACTTGGTATTGTTCCCTTTACTAATACTGTTGACTGCGTTTTCCTTTCGAAATATCACCATGGTATACAGAAAAAGAAAAGCTCCTGCTACACTACCTGATAGTAACCAGATGAATGCTAAAAAAACAGAACAAATAGAACTCAGAAAATGTCAAACAACAATAAAAGGAAGAAGCCAACTACAGAGTCAAACTAGGAAAATGAGAGAAAGAAACAATGCATACATATCGATGTTAGTCATGCTTATTTATCATTAAATCATGGTATGGTTCATATACAACAGATTATATTCAATATTTGAAAGAAACATATGAGCAGAGATCGTATATAGGAAAGCCCGAATATATTTGTACATATTGCAGTGCATTGCAGTGCATTCTTCTGGTTTGATGAAAGAAATATTACTGATTCAAGGAAAATGAAGGAAATTGTTTACTCTAACTGTTGCAAACATGGACAAATCAAAATACCATCTTTTAAGGAATCACCTGAATTTCTATCTAGACTAATAAACAATAAGAATGAACCAACATCAAAGCATTTCTTCCAAAAATAAGACAATATAATAGTCTATTTGCATTCACATCAATGGGTGGTAATATTGACAAAGAAATTAATAGTGGTGAAGGTCCACATGTATTTCGCATCAATGGACAAGTACATCATAGAATAGGCTCTCTACTACCTTTACCCTATCAAAGTCCAAAATTTGCTGAATTATATATATTTGACACAAAAAATGAAATTCAAAATAGAATACGAGCACTACAAAAAGAAGAACCAGCAGAAAGTGATTTAAACGTAGAAATAATCAATAAGCTTAAAGAAATGCTTGATAACAACAATCCATTAGTTAAAATATTTCGCCAAGCTCGAGATCTTCTTGAGAAACATAATGGTGTTGATATTAGCATTCGCATTATAGGAGCAACCAAAGGAGATCGAATTCAGTATGAAATGTCACATAGTGAAGAATTAGCAATCCTTATTGTCGGTGATACAAGCCTCGAACAATACAAGAGAGACATTATAGTTAGTAGTAAACAAAAAGGATTGCAACGTATATCCATATTTCATCCAGCTTATATGGCACTACAATATCCATTATTGTTTCCGTATGGTGAGCGAGGATTCCAACTAGGCATACCTTACTATACAGTTAAAAATAAAAAAGAAACAAAAAGAAAAAGAAATACAGTAACATTACATGAATTTTATAAATACCATATGCATTTCCGACCTAATCAACCAAATCCATATTTATGTTATGATAGATTATCAAAACAAGATATTGTAGACGCTCGTGCAATGGAAGATGAAGATAGGCTTGGATATATTGCTAGAAATCAAGATAAATTAAGAGCCGACTATCTTCAAGGTGTCTTTGATGCTGTAGAAAAAGGATTAAATGATGGAAACAAAATTGGAAAACGAGTCTTGTTGTCATCAAGTCATGTTGGCTCAAGACGTTATGTAATACAAAATTATCATGATGGTATTGCTATATGTCGTGTATATGGACCACCTGATTTATTCATAACATTTACTTGTAATCCAAAATGGCCAGAAATAATTGTAACTATCCTAGAAGGAGAACAACCAAATGATAGACCTGACATTATAGTTCGTGTATTCCATATAAAATTAGAATAATTACTTCAAGATATTCGATTTGGTGCAATTTTTGGTCGAACACTGGCTCTTCTATATTCTATAGAATTCCAAAAAAGTGGATTACCACACGTGCATATCTTAGTCTGGCTAGACAAAAATGGAAATGAAATAACACCTGAAATGGTAGACAACTGGATATCAGCAGAGATACCACATCCGTCTGATGATCCTTTAGGATACATTCTTATATCAGAACATATGATGCATGGCCCTTGTGGGACATTAAGGGCCTGTTTGGCAGGGCTCCGGCTCCTCTAAAAACAGCTCTGGCTCTGGCTCCTTCGGTGGAGCGGCTTTTCTGATGGAGTTGAAGCCGTTTTGAAAAACGTTTGGCAAAACGGCTTCACCGGTTGGATTGAAGTTGTAAAATGTCTAAATTGCCCTTTCCTATTTTTTTTCTTTTTTTCCTTTTCTTTATTTTCCTTTTTCCCTCTATTTTCTTTTCCTCTCTTTTTTCCCCTCCTTCTTATCCATTCGCATCACCTTCCCTTCCCGTACGCGCCTCCTTCCACCTCCGCGGCTCCGCCACAGGTAGCGCAGGCCGAGGTCGGCACCAAGCGGCGCGAGGGGCTGCCGCCGCCGCGGATCCCCATCGGAGCGAGGGGCCGCCGCCGAAGGTCCCCATGGGCGCAGCCGGGACGGATCGGGCGTGGAGGCGGCGCAGGACCTCCAGGCGGTGGGCGGCGCAGGGCGTTGACCCGCGAGCTCTCATCGCCCCGCCTCCCTCACGGGCTCCCGTCGCCCTACCCCGCCGGCGCCGTGCTCCCTCCGCCCCGCAGCGCCCCGTCCCGCCGGCACCGCGACCCGCCCGGCCTCCGCCTCGCGTCGTGCCGCGCTGCGCCCCACCCTGCCTCCGCCTTTGCCCCGCCGCGCCCCGCCTCCGGCCGGCCGCCGAGCTCCTCCGTCCCGTGCCGCCATGAGCTCCCTCCGGTGGCGCCGCATGCCCGCTCGTACCTCAAGGGCAGAGCTGTCAAGGACTTGCTGGAGCCGCGTGGAGCCGGGCGGAGCTAGTGTTTTGTGGCTCCACGCGCACGAAAGGGCTCCAGAGAGCGTGATTTTAGGGGCTTCCGCTCCGGAGCCGCCCACGCCGCAACCGTTTGGGAGGGCTCCATGTGAAGCTGCTGATGGAGCCGCAGGAGAAGCCCTCCCAAAGGGTCTCTAAATGAAAATTGCCCGTGCATGAAAAAAGGAAGATGCTCAAAGTTTTTTCCCAAAGAATTTCAAAATGAAACTAATTTTACCGATAATGGTTTCACACAATACCGCCGAAGAGATACCAATATTTACATATGTCGAGATAATAGCAACTTGGATAATAGATGGGTTGTACCTCATAATTTACACCTTTTAAAAAAAATACCAAGCTCATATTAATGTTGAGTATGTAAACAAAAGTAAATTATTAAAATACTTATGCAAATATGTAAACAAAGGACCTGATAAAGCAAAAGCTATATTTGAACGTATCAAGACAAATGTAGATCCACCAACAAATGATGAAACCAAGGATATAGACGAGATAAAAGAATAGCTAGATTGTAGATATATTTCTGAACAAGATGCAATGTGGAGACTACTTGGATTTGATATACACTATCATTGGCCACCAGTAGAAAGACTCCCTGTTCATCTACCTTTTATGAACATAGTAACATTACAGAAAAATGTGAAGTTAAAAGCTATTATTTCTGATCCTAAAAACCAAAAAACAATGCTTACAGAATGGTTTGAGGCCAATAAAAAACATGAAGAAGCTAGAGACCTTACATATTGTGATTTCCTATTAAAAGGGACGTGGGATAGCAAAAATAGAAAATGGGTCAAAAGAAAACAGGGTTTTAAGATTGGACGTTTATATTATGCAAACCCAATAGAAGGTGAACGGTTCTACCTTTGTATGTTACTCATGATAGTTAAAGGAGCAACAAGTTATGAAGACATCAAAACATACAATGGTATTTTATACCAAACTTTTAAAGAAGCTTGTGCAGCAAGGGGTTTACTAAGCGATGACAACGAATGGTACAAAGCTTTTGATGAAGCTGTGAACTGGGCGACAGCAACACAACTAAGATATCTATTTGTAACAATGCTTATATTTTGCAATTTGCAAGATGAAAGAAATTTCTATAATAGAAATTAGAGAAAAATGGTAGACGATATCGAAATCCAATTAATTATCAAACACCATCCAATAAAATACTATCCTACTGACATAGAATTACAAGATCTACTACTTCTAGAACTTGAAGAAATTTTGATCAAAAATGGCAAAAATATAAAAAATTATAGCCTACCTCAAAGAACCACACAATGTTTCCTAGAAAAGGACAACCGCTTCATAGATGAAGAACTAAGCTATAATACAGATTATCTAGAAGAACAAGATAATAAAATGTACCTTCAATTGAATGAAGAACAAAGACATGCTTTCCATGAGATAATAGATAGTGTACTAAACAACAAACCAAATTTTTTCTTCATAATTGGACACAGAGGAACTGGAAAAACATTTTTATGGAATACAATTGTATCATACTTACGAGCACAACGCAAAATAGTACTAACAGTTGCATCATCAGGTGTAGCCTCACTACTACTTCCAAATGGAAGAACCTCTCACTCAAGATTTAAGATTCCGCTAGACATTGATGAATTATCTTTATGTGATATAAAAAGAGGAACTAAATTGGCTGAGCTACTCATGCAAACTAACTTAATTATATGGGATGAAGCAATAATGACAAATCAACAATGCTTTGAAGCACTCGATAGATCACTAAAAGATATCATTTCTGAGGTAGATAACAAAGCATCAAATCTACCATTTGGAGGAAAAGTTGTTGTCCTAGGTAGAGATCCTAAACAAATTCTTCCAGTTGTTGAAAATGCTTCAAAAACACAGATTATAAATGCTTCGATATTTAAATCGTATCTCTGGGAAGGAGTAAAGAAATTAAAATTGCATAAGAACATGCGTTTACAAAAAGTACAACCGAACAACTTCGAATATGAAGAACTAGATAGATTTAGCAATTGGATCCTAGATATTGGATATGGTCGAACTAAAAATAATGATGCACACGATGAAGAGAATGGCAAAGATAGTTCTGTAGTTGAAATACCAGAAGATTTGTTACTATGCACAACAGGAAACAAAATAGATGGATTAGTTCGTTTTGTATTTCCAGATTTTGAAAACAAGTACAATGATGCAGACTACCTGAAGGAAAGAGCTATCCTGTCAACTACAAATGACGCTGACATTAGAGAGAGAATATTTTAGTGCAGACACTATATCAAACTGTGTGATACTTGTAATGACGCTGACATATTATATCCAGTTGAATATTTAAATACATTAAATGCAAATAATTTTCCTTCTCATAAATTAAAGCTCAAAATTGGGACACCAGTAATGTTACTAAGGAATCTCAATCAAAGCTTAGGCCTCTGCAATGGTACAAGATTGATAGTAACCAATTTAGCAGATAATGTTATTGAAGCAATTATCATAACTGGTACACACATAGGAGAAATAACATATATACCTAGAATAAATCTAACAACACGTGGTAATCGCTGGCCATTTACTTTATGCCGAAGATAGTTTCCTATAAAAGTTTGTTATTGCATGACTATAAACAAAAGTCAAGGTCAAACTTTATCAAGAGTAGGGTTATACTTAAGAAAACCAGTGTTTACACATGATCAACTCTATGTAGCCATTTCTAGAGTAACAAAAAGGAATGGCCTCAAAATATTAATAGAAAATCAAGATGGTACATGTGGAACAACCACTACAAATATAGTATACAAAGAAATAATACAAATGGTTTGATTTTACTTTTTTTTTGTATTGCAGATGCAAGGAAATCTTATTCTACTATCTGAGCTCCAACCAAAAGGACTGAACTATGTGATCCATGTACGTGTATCAAGAATGTGGGAACACACTGGTGGTGATGAAAAAAATGATGTCAAGCATGTTGACCTTGTTCTGATTGATGAAAAGGTATGCATACACAAGTTCTATCACCTGAGATCAAATACTTTGAGAATACTAATCATCTATTTTTCTTACTGGAAAAGGGTAATGCAATTTATGCTGAAATCCCACCAAATGCTATCCCTATTTGCAAACCTCATCTTGAAGAAGGCAAGATAGTCTACATGGCAAAAATAACAGTAGAGAGAGCCAAACAATTCTACAAGATTGTTGACCACCCTTACATGATTAGATTAAATAAGTTTACACACATCAGGGAGGCAAACAATTATCCTGAGGACTTTCCAAAGTACACATTCTCACTGACTCCTTTCACTAGCCTGCCTCACCACTTGCGCAACAAAGAAAAATTCTTCGGTACGATACTTTTCCTCACAGCCTAAAAGTATTTCTTACGTAGTACTGTTTTCGAGTTATTGTTGGCATTTCTTAACGTCGATCACTTAAGAACAGATTTGGAATCCATCCTTAGCGTCAGCGTTAGAAATGCCTTTAGGCAGCTCTCAATGTCACAACTAATGGCACCGGGTTAGCGTGAACATCGAGACTTACCATAGGTTAATCTAAGCGATCATGAACGAATCCGCAAGTGCACAGATAAACCATTGTAGCATTTCCCCAAGGAAGGAGAGTATTCCAAGGGTATCGTATTCGTGGAAGGCAATGGCGGATATCTTAGACTTATACTTTTGCTCTGAATGTAAACCAAGAGATGGATATAGGGAACAACACACTCAAAGACAGGGGTAAGATAAAAGATATACGGGGTAGTGTGACACACACACTCAAATCTACCTCTACTCTAGCACACTACGGTTCAGGGGGAACATACGAGTTAGCTCTAGGTTCTAATGTACTAAACATACAAAGCTAGAAGATACAAGAGATGAGCACGAGTATTGCATGAGAGAGATAAGGTTCAGCACCCAGGTACAAACGAGGAGCTAGCCCGCGACGACCAGGACTCTGCGAAACTAGACTTTAGACTCCTACAGCAGGTACCCCAGCGCGGAGGTTGCCTAAGGATCCAACGGGGCTGTCACCACCCGAGGACCGACCTCTATCATTACGGGGGGGTATGCTCATAACTATCGTAGCCAGACAACCTAGGCACCATGCCTACATTGCTGCTAGACTCCACCCAGCTCGGGCTATTGTGACCCAGGGTGAGAGCCACCAGAAGACTGGTCAACTAGACCGAGTACCGTAGCTTGAACACAGACCTTATGCAACACTCTCATGCCATCTAACAAGATCAACTAAGGCTAGATATACGAACAGATATGAACTCTCTTATGTCTAATCAATAAGATCAAAGGGTCGTGTTCGTGAAGAACACGAGCCTCTAACTTATGAACAAACACATAAGGAAGGAGTTTATCACCCTTCAAGTGGATCAAAAGGTAGTGTTCACAAAGAACACAAGCCTCTAAATAATGAACAGAGGATGAACTCAAGAACATATCAAGAATATGATCTACCATGACTTTATATGAAATAGCTGAATAACTGAAGTAGATCAAAGTCATACAAAGAAATAAAGATAAAAGAGAACTCATACCTAGACTTCCAAGAGGACTTGGAACCTGAATAAGAGCTACTCTAGCCTACCCCCTAGCCTTGGAAACTAAAAGTGAGAGGAGAATGAGAGAGTGGTGTGTGAGAAATGGGAGCCCCTCCCCTTCTATTTATAGGCAAGGACAAGGCTTGCTCGGACGCCCAAAGTGCCCCTAAACACCCGGGAGTGAGGCAATGGACCAATGAGCAACCAACACGTGGAGGGCCAGGATCAGGGGGCCCTAAGGCGGTTCGGCCGATCCTAGGATCGGCCGGCCCCCTAGGGTGGCCCCCTGGCCTGTGCTTCTTCTGTGTGGCTACCCTGTGGGCCCTCTGATCCATCCCCGGTGCATGGCTTGATTTGGTATCCGAGGTGGGCCCTTTGATCCATGTGAAGTCCATGTGGCGTCTTCTGATTCGTCGGTGAGTGCCTCCCCTGGATCGATGACATGGATTGCCATGTTTCCCTTGGTGGCAGCCACCTCCTCAGCTGAGTTGGCATGGTTTCTTCATAGAAGGTGAGTTTCCATCTCTTTTAAGGGGTAAATCACCTACATACAAATAATCTCCAAGGACAAGTGGAACTACATTATTCAAACCTAAATGCTAGTAAATAATGCATATGCATCCATTTATGTGTGGATATTGAGGGTTGGAAATGGTGAATTTCCACCATCAACAAACTCCCCCAAGCTAACCTCTTGCTCGTCTCGAAGCAAGACATTAGAGACTTGGGTTGGTTGATCAGGAGTTGCTACAATATTGTATTCTCAACTTATGGCAAACATACAGCAAAGTATTCTACCAAGAGTTGAATAAGTTGGCAATGTTCTTACCTTTCACCCGATACATGGGGCATAAAGCTTCACCTGCCTTGGGCGGTTGAGAGACATAATGGTTATATAGCATGTGCATAATCACTCATACCTTGATCAGCTTATCAATCCGGAGGTTTTGCAAATTTTTCAAAAGAAAACCAGAGTTCCTCAAATGATACTCTCGGATCGCTCAGAAGTGTATGGTTCCTCACCAAGACATCAATGTTGCCTTTCTTCACATCCTACTCCTAATAGGTTGTATGTGGAGCTGTAGGTAGGGAAGATGTGGCATACTTGTCTCTCATGTTTTGCTAAGTCAAAAACCGGATCCTTGGAAGAAACAAACATACATCCTGATCAAGATGTGCATATGTGTGTGATGGATATGAGCATGGCAAGGTGGATACTAGGCCCGGAAATGGGTGCTAGATATTGCCATGTTTTATATGAAAGAATGAGGGATTGATGGTAAGGTGGACACTAGCCCCGGAGTAGGTACTAGTTATTACCATCTATATGGTGGAACTCTTTCTCTTGCACATATCAATCCCTTTTTCTCCTTTTGAAATTTTCGAGACTTGGGCTAGCTCTCTTTATTTATTTTTGCCATGCTTTTGAGCATGCTTTTCTTCTTCTCTTTTTTAGCTAGCCCTTTGTCTCTATTGGAGATATTTGGAGAGGGATGAATGATGCAAAGATACATAGAGTTTTATTTATGGAAGAATGCATAAGCAATATGGAGCAAATGATGAATGCTAACTTCCAGTGTAGAAGTTTTAGCATGAACGTGTACGTGATCTTGATCAGGGGAGTATGAATTCTACAAGGGTCACAACAATTTGACAAAGCTCAATGAGAGAACAAGCTGCATATGTGGAGGCTAAGAACTAGGATCTACATATGGCCTTGGATGAGAAATTCTCATCATTGAGGAACTCATCATGTTTTGATTTTTCAAAAAGGAAAACTCCGGATGTCAAGCATCACTAAGCACAAGATCATAGCACTATATTCTACCGTGTCATGTCTCACAACAACTTAGGCAAGGATCATGCTTTTTGCTACCCACAGTTTTCAAGCTAAGGTTTGAACATACAAGCCAACAAACTCAAAACTTGTAAGCAAAACATATGAGGAGAATAAACAGAGCAACTATTCATCATTTCAACCATAGAGACAAAGCATTCTTACTAAGCATATCAAAGCAAACTAAGCAAATAATGATGAAAGCAAATAAATATTTTTGGTCTTTTTATTTTTGCAGATTTCTTTGGATTTTCATTTATAAGGTATTCTGAAAACAAAGGAAGATACAAGTTACCTCAGGATGGGGGTCCTCCCCCAAGCTAGCTTCAGGCTCACTGCGGAGGAGGGTAGAAGAAACCCTGACTCGCGTAGTAAGCCCTCTGCGCCTCCATGTATCGCTGCTGATCCTGCTGCATGGCTGCTATCCTCTCACCAGCCTGACGCTGCCATGCTGAGGTAGACTCGACGTGGGTGTTCAGCGTCTCCTCCAATCCTGTAACCTGGACGGTGAGCTCTCCCATCTGCTGCGCGAGCTGAGCATCGCGTGCAGAGGCTGAGGAGTGTCGCCGGAAGGACGAAGACGGAGGTGGACCACCGGAGCTGGCCCACTGAGCATTGCTCGCACTCGCCCAAGCTGTGCCACTCGCACTCGGCTGGTAGGTGGGCTGATCCCAGCCAGGTGTATACCCAGGGGTAACCCCGAACATATACCCCGCAGGGGCCCCTCCTGCCACCGGTGGCGTAGCAGGCTGTGGCTGAGGTGGTGGTGGTGGCTGCTGCTGCATGTGTGCTCTCTTCGCTGCACTTCTGGTGGACCTGCCTGAGACACTAGCACGACGGCTTTCCTGTTGTGTAACAAGGGGAATGGTTAGTGACTCCGAGTTATACAATCCAAACCCCAGGTTAGGTAACGGGATTTGGTTTGCATAGCCCGGAAAGAAGAAAGTCAAAGAATCATTTGGGCCCCTCTTGAGTATATGTCCTTGGATTAAGTATGCCTCATCAATGAGAACTCGGGGCATCCCGATGAAGGGTACGGAATTCCCGCTAAGAACCCCGAGTCTGAGAGCAATACGAGTCACCAAAGATGTACACTCAATAGGACCTATCATCTTGAAATTCATCAACCATTGCCGAATCATAGCTTTAATGGGAGAGACCTTGATCCGGTTAACAGCGGCATATAATAGCATCATCTCATCGCTGCGCACGGGCCGAACATCCTCTCGTGGAAAGAGAGTAATGGCGAGCCACTTGTACCACAGGCGGAGAGTGGGATGCACAATATCGTTGCACCGAGGTACAAACTTGCCACTGTAAACAAGACCAGAGATGTCTGACCAGAAAGATTCTCGAACATAACCCTCACAAGACTTCTTCAGAGAAACAGCACAATGAGGACTAAACCCAAGAAGACGACTAAGTTCCTTCCAAGAAACACGATAATCGGTCCCAAAAAGACGAAACTGAATGACATCCTGAATCTCGGTAAGAGAGCAAAAAAACTGGATGGTGAGGGGCCGAGAGCCAAGCTCTGTAACCGGCGCAAACTCCTCCCAACCAAGAGCATGCCAAATGGAAGTGAACTCGAGATTCATACCTGTTTTCTCCATGAGAGCCGGGTCGAAGTCTCGGGTGTGAGTGAAGACTCGGTCCTTTAGGAGAGCATAGGCTTGCTCCTCTCGAGTGCCCCGCAAGCTGAGGTAGGGGGTGTCGTCGACGACCTCCTCCGCGGCTTGTGGCTCGGTTTGCTCTTCTTGCTCTTCTTCATAATCCATCGTCGATGGGCTCGGTGTTGGCTCGGCGGGGGTGGATGCACTCGTGCTTGCCCGCGAACAGGAGCGTGAGCGTGTCACCCTCCGGAGAGTGTTCGCCGCCCAATTCATGCTAGCACAACAACAAGGAACAACAAGAGCAACTCAGTGATGGGTTAGTGAAATCGAATGAAGTCCTTACCGAGCTTGCTCCACCAATAACAATACTTTCAGCAACACAATAGAAGGAACGCTTGATGATCCAATCCCGAATAAGAAATCCAAGAAAACCAAGAGAGCAAGGAGTAGAGAGGGGAGTGTGAATGAAATGAGTTGAATGGGTGAAGAACACCCCCTCTCGGGTCCAATTTATAGAGCAAAGGGGCAGCACACCGCGGGATAGCCGTTGGGCAACGGCTAGGAGCTGTTGGCCAAAGCTGGGCCCACATGACCGTTACCAGGGTTTGGCCGAACCCTGGTTCGGCCGGCCCAGTGGTGGGCCCGGTGCTGGCCCCCTTTGGCAGGTGTGCCACCAACGGCTATATGAAGATATGCCAAGGTGCACCGGCCAAAGTTTACTCCAGAAATTGCCCAAATGAATTTTCTATGGTTTTCAAACTCAGAAATTATTTTCAGAAATTTTATTTTGAAAAAGGGAAAAGGGCTAGATAAATCTAGCATGCAGATGCAGAGTTTTGGAAAATCAAATATGCAATTTTGGAAATAAAATTTTGGAAAGGGAAATATGAGATAAGTACCAGCTTTAACCTTTTTGGTAGAAATGACTCATCATTTTTAGTCCGACGAGTTGGACTCTTCTCAGTGATCAATTCCATTCAGCACCCCACTCCTGAGAAGTAGAGGGTGGTGCCATCTCAATCTTCCGCCATTCTTTCCGTTTTTTTATATTCCCATAATTTTTCTTCCATGGGACATACGAAAATGTTGGTTGCAATTGGTAATTGCTTTGCTGAGATTTTCTGAGTCACTTAATTTCCTTGAAGGGAGAAGGTATTAGTTGCTTCTCATGGATTGGATGGTGAAGTTTGGGATCCATCAAAAGACATTTATCTTCCTCGGCGGTATTCTGCCAATGATATTGAGGGGAAGTCCATTTGCAGAGAAGCACTTAAGCGACGACTTGGGTTCACCAGTGGTCCATCCATTATAGTATGTACCCCATTGTTTTGAACATAGTACTTCTGTTTGCTTAGTTGTACATTGAGCATATCATGAGTTAAGTGCCATTTGTTAGGTAGGATGCATCTGTGATGGTTATTCAGATATTCATAATCTCAAGGAAGCAGTTCATGTTGCTCTGCGCAAAAGTGCTCAGGTTTCTATAGCCATTAGTTACCTTCCCTTCAACTTAAAGAATATTTTTTTTGCTTAGTATAGTTGCAAGATTTTGTACCATGCAGGTCATCTTCATGGAAAAGTTAGGATCTGTCATGAACTCAACTGTGGAGGCATTAAAAAAAGAGGTAAAGGTATCGCTACTCCATGTCTACATAACTTGTTTAAGCATTCCATGTCATGGCACACTGCATGTTTAATCTAATTCCATTTATTTACCACTTGTTCAGTTTATCAATCTGGATGATGACATAGCATTCGTTGAGGAATACAACGAGACACTTGCACATTTAATATATGCAGGCTCTGATATCATTCTTTGCTCTTCCTTTGAAGACCCATCGCTACAAATAGCAGTATGTGAAAGCAGTACTTTTCTATTTCCTCTTAGTAAACTAAGTCTCAATGTATAAGGATGCTTGTAGCTAACAAAACTAAGTGTCATTTAATTTTATGGAAGGGGGTTTCAGAATATGGCTGATTGTAGGTGTGAAATCATTGAATTGAGAGTGAAATAATGAAATTAGCCCCCCTTGCCCCAGAACCGGTGAAAATTCATTTCCACATGCTATTAAGAAAGAATGACTACTGAGCACCATGATCACACAGTTCCTTATAGCGAGTAGCGACACATTCTTTTTGCATGTCATGTATGCTTCAGTTACAAACACATTATCTATCGACTACAGTTTCCACCGCCCCCTCCCCCAAATTAGCAGGGGTACACACTTAATTTTTTTCCTTATAGTTTATGCCAGAAAACATGTATGTGTAGTTTTCTTTCTGAAATAAAAACAATAATTTTAGTACACATCATTTTCCTTTCAAATAAAGACACCAACTTTTATTTGTTACAATGATTTTATTCAGCATGCTGTTGTATATACTATATACATAATTTTATTAACAGACCTTGCTGATAAATATTTCTGTTAAACTGTGTTGAATTTAGCTACATCATTAATTACTTCAATCATATTTCAGGACACATGAAAAAACTATCTACTGTGATTAGTTTCCCCCCAACTGTTATGCCTCTCAATAAAGTCTCTTTGTGGGCAGGTGAAGGGCTGAAGGCGATAAAGTATGGATGTGCACCAGTACAGATAAACTTTCCCAACAATGGATCCAGGTAAAAACCAATACACATTTAGACATTTACTTGGGAAATTCATCTGTTTAATCTGATTTAGATGAAATTTTTTATGCACTGAACTGAAACTGCATGAATATGCATGCTACTTTTCAGACCCTCATGGTATTCTATCTGCTTGTTAACTGAATGCAGGGTGCAAAAAAAAGGTTGTGGTTTATGTCATCTTAGTGTGGATGCACAATGCTATTTCCTGAACTTTTTGTTTGTCACAAGATAGTGTGCATTAAGTTTTTGGAATCTTCATTTATATTTGACTATTTTATTTCACATAGTCTAATGAAGAATGCCGGCTAGCTATGGAATAAACTTAGCAAATTCTTACTCCTCTGTTGTTCTGATGTGTTCTCAAGTTCAATGTGTATAGTCCTGGGTGATAATTGAATGACCAAACAATTTTCCTGATATATAGCACATTATGTCTATTCAATCATTAGCTGACAGTTCTGAAGTTTCCCTAATATCTTGATCCATGTATGATTTTCATAGCAAAAAGGCCAAATCGACATTGGACTGTGTCGATATGCCAACACGAGAATTTCGTCAATGGATGTGGCAAGTAGCAAAAGTAAGAGCTGTACATTCCAGATGCAATGCTCTTCTGTTTTCTCACTAATTAGTGCATACTAATCAATTGATTCTCATGTACCAAGCCTATCTTTTTTCTGGTTCCTGTATATATTGCATAAGTTGTCATCTGTTTTGATCATTTTCTTTTCTTACTGCAGGTGTGAAGTGATGTGGACTTGGATGAATGGTATCAATTTGTTTGGTCCCTTCAAGGCAAGTAGGCCTGTCTGATCAAGAAGAGATGCTATCAACTGGATGGTGTGTCATCATTTTTTACTTACTGCAGTGTGCTAGCATTCAGGGATCCCACTATGGTAATTCAGGTTGACAGTTTTGGTATTGTGTTCCATTCCAGCAGCATTTTTGAGCTTGGACCATGCACAATCATTCAGGACTGAGAACTCATGTAAATTTTGAGCTAGCTTTTACATCTTGAGTTCATGACCTTATAGACATTCAGTGTATTGGATATTTGGCAGTAATTATTATATTGTATTATGATCTATGTTATAATACATTGGAAAATGTGTCGTGCTATCATGCAATCTTGGATATTTCAAAATTTTATATTATTATTGCCACGTTCATCCAATGTATTTCGGTATAAATATTTTTGTTGCCCGTAGCAACGCACGGGCACTTTCCTAGTTAAATTTTAAATGATTAACTTCCATTTCCTATATAGCTAAGATCTCATATGTATAAAATACAATTTAATATTACTCTTTTACTACAGTGGAAACACTCTCGATATATCACTTGGTGGCAAAAGAGCTTTAGAATTTGATGGAGATGAAGTACTACGAGTTGGACAACAAAATCATGTCATAGCAATCTTTGTCGGCACTTTAATGAAAGTATATAACAAAGAAGGCCTACAGTTCTTAAGTGGGACATCAGCATGCCGGTGGTATATCAACGAAAATGACATTCTTGAGATCAAAGCTTTTCAGAAAAGGTACACATTTACCAATAAATGTCCTACAGATATCTTATATACATCACCAATATATACTGTTTCTAATTTAAATGCTTCTTTGCTGATTTAACAAATGTAGTCTTCCACCTACAACTCTACCAATTCAACAACTGTTCTTGCAAAATGAGGACGAGACCAAGCAAAGTTTTGAAAAGAAAACACTGCTACAACTCAAAGATATAGATCCTTTCACTGAAAAGGTGTGTCCGTTTTACTGCTATGCAAGTATAACTTAATCATTAATTAATGAATTCTATCAGGATTTATATTTTCAAATGATGAAATCTGCAGGATAAGAAATATGAATGCACTGTTACAATTACCGGAGTGAGAGAAAAAAGCCATGGTGCTATCGTGCTTGTACAGTTGACAACCACAATGTCAGGTTCGAAGATAATGCATTTAAATGCACAAAACAAGGATGCACAAATACTAGATTTGACTGGAAGTAAGCAACTAATATTTTCCCATTCAATAGTACCAAATTCAATTTATATAACCAATAATACATAACTCCATTGCACATAACATCTTTCAGGTACAAGATACCATTAACAACAACTGATGGAACATACACTCTTGAATTCATGGTTTTTGACAAGCGAGGGACAGAATTACTTGGCAAAAATGCAGAGATTCTCAGAAAGCAGTATGACTTCATGCAGATTCCTCCTGAAGTGCAAGCGTATGTAGGACATAACTTCACTTTTATAGTCAAAATCTTATACAAAAGCATAGATGCACCTAAACATTTCATTTGAAGTTGTCCTCATCAAAGAGAAATTTGGAAAAGAGGCATTCTTTCCTAAGCCTAAATCATGTCAAGTGTTATCAATTGGGTCTAGCTCAAGTGCATCTGCACCATATGAAAATTTACCACTACTTGTTCCTATAGGATCCAAAAAGATTGAGCATCAGGTACAGATCTAAAACATTTACATTTTTTAAAAAATTGTTCTATATGCATCAAATTATTATATACTCTTATTCCCAACATCATATCAGGTTATGCAACAAATCGGAGAAACAGAAAACATGGACCTTGATCAGCAATCTGGCAACAACAAAGAGGTATAAATATTTCTACATGTATACGTCTACAAACCTATTGCTTCAGATATGTACTTTAAATGCAAAATTCATATTTGCATAGCTAAAACAGGAACTTGAAGATGACACTCCAAGGTTAAAAAAGATACGTTCACAGTAAAAGAGCAACCAGCAAGGTAATAATTAAATCAATCTTTTTAATAAGCTAAATCTTGGCAATAGAGCTATTCATCTTACAAAACCATTGTTTTCTTACAGATCTCCCTTTTGTTGTCTACAAAAAAACTTTTGCAAAAGTATATGCTGCAGATTGCTTATCTAAAAGCTTTTGGAATTTTGGAAAGGACTCATCTTTTGTCATATGCACATCCTGCACAACTATCATCCTTGGAATTTTGGAAAGTACTCATCTTTTGTCACATGTGTATCTGTTATGAACTGTGATGCGAGGGGAAGGGAATTGCGAGGATTGGGGGCTGATTTGTGGAGGAATTAGGGCTGAGAGCGCTAGAACGCCGACCGCGGGGCTGCTGCCCACGGCCGGGCAAGAGGGAAGGGTTTTCCTTCTTAATTCTTGCTTGATTTGATTGATACATCTCCCCTCCTTATAAAGAGAGGATTCCTTGACCCCTAAATAAGAACTCGATCTTATTCCTAAACCTAACCCTAATGAGCCTGCCAAGCCGGCCTATTAGACCCGGCCCATTAGTCCTCTGACACCTGACATTACCCCGCCCTTTTCCGATCAGCTCGTCCTCGAGCTGCAGCATGGGCACCTTGACAATGACTCGACTCTACACAAACCAATGACCTAAAAATAAGCCTTTTACATCTCGGCTTATTTGATTATTCTTAATCTGAAATAGACTCAAAACTTTTTGTTGTGTGACTCCCTGACGGTAGGCACCATCCGCATGACGAAGTCGCCTGTGTACGACCACCTAGATCCCATGGAGACCATCTGAACGAGAGGGGCATAGGGGCAGAGCCACCTGGAAGCAGTCGCGACGACGACCAACGGAGACGCCCTCGCGGAGGTCAGAGACAGAAAGCTGAGGCGCTAGGCAGTGCTTCCCCGCTGGTGACAAGGAGGAACACACCTCCCCTACCACCGCCCCCGCAGAGTTGGAGTACGCCGTCCGCGAGAAAAACACCATGCGCACCCTTGGACACAGCAGCGGATCGGCACAATTGCTGGTAGCCATCAAACGAGTCGAGGTCGCATCCCTCTGCATCGAAGGCGAAGGCGACCGCCGCCAAGGCTGCCTCCCGATCCCTCATCTGCTTATGCGCCTTTTGTAGCTGCCGTCGCGCTAGGAAGCCGCGCGCCGCAGCCTGCAGCCGCACCGCTGCCTGAAGTTGCGCTGCCATGGTGTCCGCCTTTGCGCAGTGATGAACAGCCTGAAGGAATTGCGACGGGGTGCGGGGCTGAATCAACTGCAGATCGAGTAGCCGCCCCACCCTTCGGCGCGCCAGGAGGCCGCGTGCTGCAGCCTGGAGGCGCACTATCGCTGACGCCTGGCACGCAAATGCCGCGTGACGGATCGCCTCGTCGGCCAAGAGCGCCTGTTGTGCGCCTGCGGATGAGGGCAGCGGCACGAGGCTGATGGCTAGGGACGCCAGCTACTCGCTCGCGAAGCAAAGTATCGGCGCGGCCGGAGACGGCGACGACGAGAAGACGGCTCCCTGTGTGGAGCCCAACACCCACGGAGGGATGCACGATGGCGACGACGGGAAGGACAGGAGGTGAAGCGGCACGCCAACGGAGGCGGAAGTACCAGCATCAGTGGTGGTGAGCGGGGCGGACGGGGCCGGCAAAGCCGCTGACGGCGCGGGCCTGCCAACCACGTCCGTGCCGCTCCTCACCACCGACGCAGGCACGACCTCCTCTGCGGGCATGCCGATACATCTCATGTCCTTCCCGTCTTCGCCATCACCGCTTCCACCATGGCTCGCGAGCTCCATGGCGAGCCCTGTCTTCTCGGCGCTGCCACCGCGCACGACGGCGACGCGGATGGCCTCGACCACCAGCGGCACGTCCACCCAGGCGGGCGCTCGGGCGCCCCGGACGCTCTACGGCGGGGTCAACGGGCCCCTGTTCCCGTCCTTGGGCGCCTCGTCCAACACCGTCGGCACACCGCCGGAGGTTCCACCGACGGGCGAGGGCACGGGACAGGTTGCGCCGCGTTTTTACAAGCTGGAGTTTCCAACATTCGACGGCCTCGACGACCCGCTAAACTGGCTCAACCACTATGGGGCAGCGCACGCCGCCCGAGGACTACACCTGGCTGGCGTCGTACCACCTCCGGGGCGCAGCCCAGACGTGGTATTTCGCCCTCGAGCAGGACGAGGGACGGCCGCCATGGGAGCGCTTCAAGGAATTGTGCCATCTCCAGTTTGGCCCTCCTGTGCGCGGCTCCCGCCTGGCAGAGTTAGGCAGCATACAGTTCACGTCCACCGTCCAGGACTACACTGATCGCTTCAACGCGGTCCTCTGCCACGCGCGGAACCTCGACAGCTCCCAGAAGGCAGACCTCTACGTGGGGGGCCTCCCGGATCACATCCGCGTCGACGTCAAGCTTCGTGCCCCCCGTGACCTGTCGACCGCCGTCTACTTGGCGCGGTCGTTCTAGCTCCGCGCCACGTCCATGTTGGCGCTGCGGCTGCCGGAGTTCCAGCGTTCCGACGACCGACCGGCTGCAGGCTACTCATCGAGCCCCAACGCTCCACTGCCCCTCGCCGTGTCAGCATTGGCGCCAGCACCAACGCCGACACCAGCTCCAGCGTTGGCGTCGACACCAGCTCTTGTGCCAACACCAGCTCCAGCGCCCTCCTTCCGTCGCCTCACCCCGGCTGAGATGCTAGAGCGTCGTCGCCAAGGGCTTTGTTACAATTGTGACGAGCCCTATGTTCGTGGTCATAAGTGCCAGCGCCTGTTCTACTTGGAGATAGCCGACTACCTTGACGACGTCATGATGATGCGGGTTGACGTCGGATCTACAGCGGTTCCAGCTCAAGGACGAGCTGTGTCTCCAGGCGGGGAGAAATGTTAGGCGCAACAAGATATCAGGCCCATTAGTGGGCTAATTATCCCATAGATAGTTAGAGATAAGATTTGGAAAGATTAGATAGTTTGCTTAGGTGTCAAGTAAACCTCTCTATTTAAAGGGAGGAGATGTATCAATTAAATCAAGCAAGAGCAATCAATTATTGCTCGGCTTCCCTTAGGGAGCCGGGAGACTCAAACCCTAGCCGCCGCAACTCTGATCGTGAACAGTACCCGCGGGTACGGTAGCACCGCAGGTACTGTAGCGTGCCAGCCACCTCTCTTCCTTCTCACGCACGCAGCAGCCTGACGGCGCCCCCGCGCCGTCCTCGTCGTCGCCCGCCTCCGGCCAACCACCCCTACTCGCTAAGAAACATCCCCGGTAGGATCCGCAATCCTATCAGTATCCTCCACAACTATAACTTTTGTTTTCACTGCAAGGTAAGTATAAACATCTAATCTATTAAACTTTTACAGTTCTCGATAAAAATAAAATCATTCCTTCAGTAACAATTTCATGTGAATAACAATACAGGCTCCAGTTACCTACTTTTGGAAACCCATGGGCTTCTCTAGACACTATGAGAAGACCATTGATTTCCACCACCATGAAAAAACTAGCAACTCTGATAAACAGGTCCAGTCCACTAATCTCATTACATTAAATTGAAATGGTACAACTTTCCAATACTCACTCATACCTAAATTGGCAATCAACTCTCTACTTGGTCTTGCAGGGTCATAAATTATGGATGCAGATCTCACCCCACAAAGTCATTAGCCAAGCCTACCTTATTATTGCTTCTCCTTAGCCTCAGTGTGTTATCTGTTCAATTAGTACTTACAAATATTGTCACTGAGAATCAATTTTGTTGTGTACCATAAACACTTACCATTACTAGAATTTTAATCTGCAGTATATACTTGCCTCAAGAATCTATGGTTGTGCTCATTCTCACATATGATAAAATATTGTTATCTTGTTCAATTACTTGTTGCAACACATTTTTAATAAAACGATCATCACATTTGGCAACACTGGTTCCATAAGGCAATCGCGCGCGCTGTTTTCTAGTATGTATGATGAAAGAAGTGTCATATTGTGGCCCAAGAGGATAAATCCTGGGGCCTGTTTAGTTGGCCGAAATTTTGTCTTTTTAACGTTTCGAACTCCTGTAGCACACTGTAGCACGTTTCGTTTGTTTGTGGTAAATATTGTTCAATTATGGACTAACTAGGCTCAAAAGATTTGTCTCGTGATGTACAACAGAACTGTGTGATTAATTAATTTTTTTACCTACATTTACTGCTCCGAACATATGTGTTTTGGTGTATTTAATGTGATGTGATGGAGAGAGTTGAAAAAGTAGCAAAAAAGTGGCAAATTTTCAGCCAACTAAACAGGGCCCTGACCTCTTACGGCCCGGCCCAGTATTAAAGAAACTGGTGAGGTGGCTTATTGTGTGTGTGTCATACTCTTGTTTTCGTTTGCTTATCGTTGTGGCCCATACGCGGCCCAGTGTGACCCTTTTTTCTCTACTCCTTCCGTCTCATTATTCTTTTTTTTTTCTAAAAATGGTCATGATTTTGTTCCGTGGAACAAATATTAATTTTGAGATATGTATTTTCATAGTTAACAAGTCCAATGGTTTAGATATGTATTTTGATGACACTTTGGAATAGATTTTAGTAGGTATCATTTTGAGAGTTCGGTAACCTATACGACATCACATGGCCTGGATGAGATGTTTTTGGCAAGATGTTACTGGGTTTTTCCCCCCGACATACACATACTAATAACAACCTCTTGTCAGCTTTATTGGATGTTTCAGTAGAGTTTTTATTTCCGGTTTGGATGCCCATTAATTAGAGCTGTGCTCGGTGCGGACCGACGGTGCGAAGACAAAAGCAAAAGCCCTCCCAAAAGCGGCGGCACATGCCGCGGGCGGGGTCACCGCCACGGCCACATGTGGAGGCCGGGGGAGGTGACTTGCCCGTGCACGCGTGGTCGCCCGTGCACAGTAGGCCGCTCCAACACATGTGTCGCGCGGTGCGAGCGTTGTCCGCTGCCGCACAGCGCTTTTTGCCCGTTTGGCACGCCGCGCGCCCCGCGACGAGCACCGCCCACGACGCGGCGCCGTACAGGACAGGAGTCAAACCGCCGGCACATGCGCAGCGCAGCAGGGGGGGGGGGGTACGTGCGCGCGCGAGCCGTGTCGACCGGCGGCGGGGTCGCCGCCGACGACGACGTGCCGCGCCAGCACCACCGTACCCCACCACCACGCGCTGATGCGAGTGAGGAGACGAGTCGGCCACGTTCGATCGGGTCAGCCACTCAGCCTGCAGCAAAGCCGTAACAACGCGACCACTTGTCGGACGCGACGAGTTCCCTCTCTGCCCCATGGCGCAAGGCAGTGGCCAGTGGCAGCAGCCGCCGTGCGGCCGTGCCCGTGGGGCAGGCGGGCAGGCGTCGTCGTCCGCCGTAATCGCGGGATGCATGGGCATCAAGTCCGGGGTGTGTGTCCGTGTGTGTGTTCATAGCTTGGGAACGGGGGAAAACTAGCGTCATATCAGGTGGCACGAGCAGATGACACGGACGGCAGCAGCTAATCACGGGATCTGATTGGGAAAATCCAGTCAACCAACTGTACATGCTTGGGAACGCAAGGACGACGCAGGGCATGTAGCGAAGCACTGTACGTAGCGGGCGCCGGCCCGGACGGATTATAGGTTCCCCTGGTCGGCCTGTGTGGACTGACTGCCTCTGGTCAAACATGACACAGACGCGCGCTGGCTTAATTAGCTGCTGCTTTAATGCACTAATTAAGATGGATGGCTGAAGTCTTAAATTTCCAGGATGGTTCGTGGTGGTGTTATTAGGAAATAGTAGGAAGTAAGTATGACACGACGACCCAGACGATGCGGCCGGCCGGGTTGGCACCGACGCTCTAGTACGTGCGTGTTCCCCAGCTCGCCGCATCATGCTGGGGCTAGCTTGGTTGCAGGAGCAGGACCAGCGATGCAGCAGCATTAGCAGCGATGGAGAGGAGGAGACACGCATAATGCCGCACATACCACATGGATCCACCAACCGCACACCTTAGCTAGCAAAGGCATACTAGTAGGTCGTAGCAGCAGCAGTAGAACGCAACAAAGCAAGCGTAGTAGACGCGATCCAACAAAGCCATAGCCTCCAATGCAAGGAGGATCGAGTAGTGTCGGTGCCGCAGGGGCGAGCGACAGAACGTGACCGCCGGCCGGTCGGTGGTCGCCCCACGAGCCGATCGAGCTCGCGGCGGCGGCGGCGCCCATGACTCCATGAGGCATGAGCCCCCCCGCGCGCGCACCGTCGGTGGACTGGACTGGACGGATCATATCGGAGGCCGCGCGCAAGCGCGTGCATGTGGCCGCATCATTGCGCGGTTGAACCCGGGCGTACGGCCGCGCGGCCAGCGACCGACGACGACAGGGAGAGAGGGGGAATGTTTTTCCTCCTCACGCGATCGACTACGCGACGCGACGCTGGTCGCTACCAAAGGCGGCGGCCGCCCGGCCGGCAGGGTCGTCGATGGCTCCCTATCTCGGTGCGCGCTCCGTCCTACGCACCGCGCCGCCTGCTGCGTGCGCCACTCATCAGCAGCCAATACACCCAAGCGATCGATCGATCGATCGGCTCCCATGGGACGGACGGTGCGGTAGCGGCGCGCAGGAGTGCCGCGGCGCCGGTCGGTGGATCTGGGCTCGCCGGGGGTGGTTGTTAGTTGCGCCCGTACGCGTCGTCGATGGGGTGACGGAGGACCAACAACCACAACCAGAGGGCACAGCACAGCCGCACAGGCGGTTGGTTTCGATCTCGTAGGAGTACTCGTGCCTGCACGGCCGTTGGATTTGGGATCGTCGTCCCCTGGTGCGTGGTGGGGTACACACGTAGTACTATGTGGTCGTCTCTTTCTCCTGGACCTGGAGCGGCGGCTGGAGGAGAGGTGTGTTGCACTGTTGCCGCGCGCGCCCGCCATGATGAGATTTGGAGAGGCGCATGTTACGACGGAGCCCGAAACCAACCGGACAGGAGGGGGGACATGGCCGGCGGGCCTCTTTTCGGACGCGTCAGTGGAGCTCTTTTCTTTTCCTTTCCTAGCCTACCAGAGGTAGTATAGGAGAGAGGCGTCGAGTTTGAGGGTCAACTGTAAAGTCCGGTTTAGTTGGTGAAATTTTTGGTGAAAGTGGTAAAATTTTCGTATTGAGAAACATGTTCTGTGAGAGGTGATACGGTATGCGATGCGAAAATTTAGAAACTTTTGGTGAACCAACATCCACCGAGCTAGGGTAGGTAGTACCACTAGCAGGCCCTTGTGCCACCCAGCCGCTCGTTGTGCTCTACAGACCGGCCGGCCGGCACTGCACACACCACATCACATACTTATTCTGACGAAACTGCAGACCACAAGAGATGATATTTGTAAAACCCGGCCGGGGACACGTACTGATCGTACATGCACAATCGAGCGAGTGTGTGAACCCGATGTCGATGCCATGCACGTCGTCGTCACCAGCCAACGTGATCCGATCCGATCGATCCGCGCGCATTGATCCATCGGCGTTAACATATACGCCCCTCCAATAATAACTCCCACGTCCCGTCGAGTTGACACCATGTCAACACGTACTACCAGTCTACCACCACCCACCGCCGGTCCCGCCGCGATTCAGACGATTGGGCAGGCGGCGCGCAGCACGGCGATCGCCACCGCCATCATCGCGGCCGGCCGGCGTGCCCTGCCTACAGCATCAAGCAGCAACTCGGCTCGATCGACATTCGACAACAACGGCCGGAAAGCGACGACGGCCGCGCCGTGGACGATGACACCTCACATGCGTTCGGAGCACACGCCGGCCGGCCGGCGCCTCGATTCGGGGCGGCGATCCCGTCGAGCGACCGATCCGGGCCGGGGGGTGGCTCCTACTACTCGGTAGCGACGTCGACATGATGCATGGGCCGGCCGGCGGGGCGCGCATTTCCTGCGCCCCTTTCAACTCGCATTTCCTTTTCATGCATTTCGTTCTCGAATGGAATTATGGAAAGCAACGTAACTTCTTCCTCTTTCAATTAAAAAATCACTGTTTATACGCCGAAAAAATCTGTTCCTTCCGATATCCATCAGATTATTATTACTCCAGGAGGGCTCTCGATCGATGAGTATTCAACTCGATCGGCAGGGTAGTGAGTGTTGGTTTGAGCGGAAAGCTTTATTTGCTGCTCGCATGTGCGCCGACGCCGGTCGGCGAGAGCGCCCTGGGATCGCTGATTGGGTTGGCGGAAATGGCGGCCTTGGCCTCATCCTACAGGAACACCAACAACACTGTCGATTACTCCCTCCGTCCCGCAAAGACTGTTCATATAGCTTTCAAAATTTGTCTCACAAAAAGTGTTCTTTTAGCTCGTATTAAATGCTATTCTCATTAAACTAACACCAAGTACCAAGAAAATATTACATTGAGAAACACAAAGAGCCAATGAAATGCTTATTTGATGCCTCTTTTCAAGTTCCAATGCATGATTAATTAGGGGCAACAAGGTCATTTGTCACAACTACTAGTATGTCCTAAATTTTCTAAACGAACGGTCTTTGTGGGACGGAGGAAGTACTTTGATTACTGGCTCCGACATGTCCATACTATATTCCGCTGATGAGTTGAATACTAGTAATAGTTTTAACTTTTAAACCGATCGACGACAGTTGCAGGAGTGCAGAATTCATTTTGCTCCGGTGGACTGAGCATGAATTAGTGGTTTTGGTCATGGTGCAGTAGAGACTTGTGAAAAAAAAAGGTTGACACCATGAAGGCAGTAGCAGAAGGGACGGGGAAGGCAGAGTTGCTTGAGTTGAGTAGAGTTGCTTTAGTGGTTTGGTCTACGGATCAGAGTTGTAGGAGTTTTCTTCTCCTCTAGTTGTGTGATAGTTGGATCGAAGTTGTGCGGGATGGTTTAGGTACCTCCCTAGTTGTGTTTGTAAGGTTTTCAGGCTCAGTTTTCCTATAAACTGGGTCAATTCTTAATAAAATTTCGGGAAAGCTTTTGCCTTCACCGTCCTTTCAAAAAAAAAAAAACCGATCGACGACCACGCCCTTTTTGACTCGATCTCATATATATAAATATATATACATATATGATATATATGTACATATATACATATATACTAGCTAGATGCGACTATGCGAGGTGGATTAATTATTCAATTCCACTCGTTCTTTTGCATGCTTTTCAGCCTTTGGGATCTACATACTACTTGCAAAGCGCGCACAGTGGCGGCACTTGGCGAGACGCGTATGGCCGTTCCCACCCAGTTTCAGGTTAGGGCTCGCATGCAGGGCATGTGGGATGTCCCGTGGCCATGTAGACGAACAATAATACTACTATATAAGCACGGTACCCTCAAGTGCACCTACTATATGGCTATATTAGGTAGTGTGTTCATTGCAACTTGGGGCCAATATGTACACTGTGGATCCGGAGGCGCCTGGTGCCGTACGTACGCTCCCAAATGCGGTGGCTGTAGCTTGCTTGAATTGAAAGCGTCGTCGTCGTCGTCGGCCATGCATGAACAAGTTGAGATGCATGCGGCAACACGCAATGCAATGCAATGCGTGTTGATCTACACATAACTGTGCAATTTCCAAGCGCGTACGCTAGCATGTCCAATGACGAGGACCCGTACGGGCCTACGTAGGATAAATGGTTGTATCTATTTTAGAACAACAATGTACGTCTCTCACTAATTAAATGAAAAGATGTGGACGGACAACTATACCCTCGATCTGATCCTTTCTCTACGATTTATATTAAAGCTCGATCACTTATTAGCTGTTGAGCTAGCGTATGAAACCAAATCGGAAAAGGTGTTTGCTGATCTGGAAACTTAATCATGCGTGGTGGGGAAAAAAGCAACAAGCTACTAATCAGTTGGCGAGAGAGGAATCAATCCCGGTGCGGCAGCTAGCTAGAGCTGCTAGCAGTAGTGACCAGCGTGGAATTAGCGACGCAAACAGCCGCATAAAACGAAAGCGCGGCTGCAATGCATGCGCCACTAACATGGGCCGGGGGGCGCGCCGCTCAGACGCATGTGCTTTGCGCGGCGACATTCCGCATCGAATGATAATCTCCGGATAACAACGATGCCGACACTGTCAATCATGGGGAGTTACCGCCGGCGTCTGTTGCCTCTGCTGCTGCTTCCCCCCAATTATTGGAGCGGCCGTACGGCGTCACTTCCGATGATGTTTCACTGCAATTAGCATGGGCGGGGGAATGCCACTTCGATTACGTCGAGATGGATAGAGGAGGAGGTAGTAACTTTTTATTGTCAAGTGCCCATACCACGTCATTTGGTAGTACACGGGCTCTCCAACTGCATGCAAACAGTGAGTGGCCGCACACCGGCCGGGAACCGGAAGCTTCGTCCGTCCCGGTGCCAATTTTAGCAAAGATCACGCGCATCTCACTCGGACCTCACCAAACAGTGCTGGTTGGTTGCGCAGTTGGTTGGATGCCGGAGCAAGCAAAGCAAACTATGGCAGGCACGCAGCCTAGTTTAGCACTCTACTACAGCGCTGGTGAGGTGCGCGATCGAGAGGCGGCTACGGGAGATCAGCTTTGCCGCTTGCGGGCGCTCGCGCGCGGCAGCTAGCTTGGCGCTTTGCCAAAGGCAGCAGGCCAGGGGCAGGGGCACCGCCGCGCCACCGGCATCAGCCGGCAGGTGACTCCACACCACCGGCCAGTGCTGCACCGGCCTGGTGTTCCCCCCTTCCCTTCGTCTCCCTTGGTCTTAACTTCCATCAACCTCCCCCGTGGCCCACCCCCTCTTGCATTGCATGCGCTCCTCATTACTCACTCCTACCACACTTGCCAACCCCGCCTTGTCACCGGGCCCCACCTTTCTCTCTATACCTGCTCGTCGATCTCCCTGTCATCCCTTCTATATAAACTCGCCGCATGGTGGAACACACACTCGCGCAGCACAGCGTTCCACTTGCTAGTAGCTAGCTACCACTACCCAGAGAGGAGCTCGGAGCTCTCGAGCAAGAAGCTACTGGTTGCAAGCAATGGCCGGATCACCTCCTCCTACCTGCGGCGGCAGCAGTATGGCGCGGCGCGCCGCCGCCGCCGTGCCGGCATTGCTGCTGGTGCTGGTGGTGGCGATGGCGGCGACCTCCGGCGCCGACGCGCAGCCTTCGCCGGGCTACTACCCGAGCTCGAGGTTCAGGCCCATCCCGTTCAACCGCGGCTACAGCAACAAGTGGGGACCGCAGCACCAGACGCTCTCCGGCGACCACTCCTCCCTCACCATCTGGCTCGACAGGACCTGCGGTATGTGTGTGTGGGTGTCTCTACTAGTAGCAGTGTACTGTACAGTAATCTATCTACCAGAATTGATTAGGAATAGACTATTCTTGCTTTGCTCAGAATTGATTATTCTTGATTTGCTTTTTGTTTTGCCGCACAAGTACGGTACTAGTCTGTAGTGTGGCTGTGGCCATGCCCTTCCAATAGTTCCATGTGGCCCATTGACGTACCTTGTGTTGTACTGTTGTCTCGCTGCTGACAATGACACTGCTGCTGCTGCTGCTGCCAATCTGAATGTGATGAGAGGCCGGCTGGGCCTGGGCACATGCATGCATTACTTGTCCTTTTCAATTGTTTGCACTAGCTCCCATTGATACTGGAACAGTAAACGATATCGAGATCTTAATCCTTATCAAAATAATTAATTGTGGTACTGATTTTTTTAAAAAAGAAATTCACACATGTCTTTGCATTGCAAGTTTGCAATTTGATGGTGATCTTTGCTGGCATGCGCAGGGAGTGGGTTCAAGTCGAAGCACGCCTACCGGAACGGCTATTTCTCCACCCGCATCAAGCTCCCCGCCGGCTACACCGCCGGCACCAACACCGCCTTCTACGTAAGCTTACCACACACAAGTTGTAATGCATTTGCCGACAACAATCTCGGATCCTAACACCGAAAAACTCTCGATCCTTGTCGCTGCCTGCAGCTGTCCAACAACGAGGCGCACCCGGGGTTCCACGACGAGATCGACATGGAGTTCCTGGGCACCATCCCGGGGGAGCCCTACACGCTGCAGACCAACGTGTACGTCCGGGGCAGCGGCGACGGCCGCATCGTGGGGCGGGAGATGCGGTTCCACCTCTGGTTCGACCCCACGGCGGGGTACCACACCTACGCCATCCTCTGGAACCCCGACGCCATCACCTTCTTCGTCGACGACGTGCCCGTCCGCCGCTACGAGCGCCGCGCCGAGCTCACGTTCCCGGACCGCCCCATGTGGGTGTACGGCTCCATCTGGGACGCCTCCGACTGGGCCACCGACGACGGACGACACCGTGCCGACTACCGCTACCAGCCCTTCGTCGCCCACCTCGACCGCTTCGTCATCGCCGGGTGCTCCGACGCCGCGCCGGCGGCGTGCCGCCCCGTCCCGGCGTCGCCGAGGGGCGCCGGGCTCACGCAGCAGCAGTACGCCGCCATGCGGTGGGCGCAGCAGGGGCACATGGTGTACTACTACTGCAACGACTTCCGCCGGGACCACTCGCTCACGCCGGAGTGCTAGTCGGGCATCGTCGTCACCGTCGCCGGCGGAGGAGCGAGATCTTGGATCGTCGCGACCGGCGATGTGGTTGGTGCCTGCTGCGTGTTTGTTTCCTTGCCTTACTGGCTGTTTGTTTTTACCCCGTGAGCGATCGGTCGAAAGGGCAGGTAGTGAGATGAGATCGATATGGATGGATGTGGATGTGGCTGCCCTACCACTACCGCCGCTGGCTGTTTGTTTGTGAGGCGGGCTGAGCCGGGTGGTGGTTGAGGCGTTGGTCGTTGGCGTATTTTGCCAACAAAACCGGGGGGTGTCGTCGTCGTCGTCTACCGTTTCCTCTGCTTTGTGTTTATTTCGTTGCCTTTTTTTCCATTTGGTGATTTGGCCGCACATGCGTGCCGCCCCAAAGGGGCAAGCTTGCATGATTCATGGCATCATGCATGCCCACTGTAATACGGATCTAGTATACCACATATATTATATATATAAATATATATCTGTTTATTATATATATGCATCTGTGATGTATCGTGTCGGTGAGGATTTTATACTGGTTATTTACTTATTTTAATTCACAATTGTTGCCTTCCACGAGTCCCGTCGTGGTTGCAGAAGCTACCAAAATCGAGGACACAAATACTGCTACATTTTTCTTTTGAAATCAAATACTGCTACATACAAGTTGTGAATTTCTCTCAGGCTACTAAACCACAGCAAGTTGGGAAACCTCCGCGCGTACACGCAAAATTATCAGTGAGCTAGACAGTGGCCTCTTATGGGGTGATTGGTTGCCCCAACCAGGCCATCTAAAGGCCCATCGGGGACGAGGACGTGCACTTTGCCTGTGATTGGTTCTCCTGCCTGCATCCGTTCGATGCATCCTCTCGTCCCCCTGACCTTCGCCGTCCAGGACGGGCCGTCTCCTGGGCGCGAGCTTCCCTCGCTAGTCGGGACAGAACAGTGTCGGTCGCGCCCTTCCTCCCTCCGTAGCCACGGCAGATGGCAGTTCGGTGGCTCAAATCGTCGGCGCCTGGGGGTCTAGGAGGACGGGCGGATGTCTCAGAGGAGAGAGAAGGGGAAGGAACGCGGGCGGAGGACGACGTCAGCGGCTGAATTTTGGAGGAAGGCGGCGGGCGGTGCGAGCCCAGAGGCGGCCAATCCTCACAGTGGACCTCCGGCGACGGGCGAGGGCTCCCCGGAAGTAGCTTCGTGCAGCTCCTAGAGGTCGTGGCTCCATCGTCCGTTGGTGCTCCGATGTGGCACAATGACGACGACCGCAGGCGTTCTGCTTCGGCGGAGTGTGATAATGCATTTCCATGCTCTCAAGCAATCACCAGTTACAATCATCCTGGACGGTGGCAAAACACAACCAAATATAAGCACCTGCATCATCTCCTCCTGCCTCCCTCCAGCCTATACCGGCCCTCCATCCGGGATCCCCTAGCTAGGGAGAACCAATCACGCCCTTAGTGGCCATGCCACCAGCTGTAGGGTATACTTCTCTGTCAGCCACTTGGGGATCGGAGGGGAGGATGTTAGGTGTGATTGGTTGCAAAGGGGTTGGCCATACAAGACAGAGAGGCTGTACCGGCCTGCGGGAGACTGGATGGTCTGGTACAACTTAGTTTGATTGGTTGCACATTACTATCATGCTGCATGAGTTGAGCTTCTGTTTGGTTGGGTGCGCGACATGATGCTTTTGTGTGGCTGCAAGTGGAGCCCATCATCCTGCCATGTATCATTCCGTCCCGGCTCGCGAGGGAAGCTTGAGGTGAGAAGATGGAGTCGTCCGGGATGGTGGAGAGAAAACAAACGAGTGGATACCGGCAAATCATGCAAGAAGAAACCAATCAAGACCAAAGTGTGCCATGTCATCCCGGATGGGCCTTAGGACCATCCCGTCGGGGCAACCAATCACTTAGTGGCTGGTAGCATCATGTTTCCGTGACATGCAAATAGTGCTTAGTCTCCTGTTGCAGGAAAAAAACAAACTTTCAACTTTGGAAGTTCGAACTAACTAGTACGTTGGCCCACGCAAATAACGCAGGTAGCTAATATTTTTTAAGCCTAACATTTAAGTTTCTTTTAGTTTAAAATAAAATATTTAAATATCTCTTATTTACTCTAATTTAGCAATGTTTTTGTGATTGTTTTGTTCTCGTGGACTATTCAAAGATATTGGCTATGCTTTTGATTATCACATATTCTTTTTGCAATGTGGGTTTAAGAGAAAAGATAGTAATACTTTAGGAAATAAATAATGTAACACTTTTACATGAATTAAGTTTCTTAATTGTTGACCCAAAATGTGCATTTTTGTTTGAGAGTATGTGTTATGGTGAAAATTTCCTTGGATTTTCAAAAGAATATCAAGGTGAGTGTCCATTAGAGATAATAATCAGAATTTAATTTTGAGTTTAAATCAAAACTTTAATGTGCCTTAGGTTGCACCAGAGCTCTTATCATATCCAAATCTCTCATACATTTTTCTTTGTTCCTCGAGCTCTAGTTTCTATAGCCTTGTACGCACCCCAACGTGGGTTTAAGAGAAAAGCTCTCCAAAAGCTGAAACATACACGACCTTATTGACGATGCACTATTGTGCTAGAAATATACAAACTTTAGAGTTGTTAACTTCATAAATTGGAGGCCATTCCTAATCAGTTTTTGTGGTTAGCATAACAAGTAAATGAGTTATCCATAAATTGGTGGAGCGGCATCAAGGGATGCTTCTTCCTGCAAGATTCAGGCAGCGAGGGATCCGTCTTCTCATCTTGGCGTCCATACATGTCGTTGCACACTACCTCTCTCCGGTATTCCTATTCCACGACCTCATCAACTGCCATACTCCGACATGTATCTAAGCATGGCAGGAATTCCAAGCCCTCGTGGTTGTTCAGTATCTCACTCCCACTACCTCGATGTTCTCTTCTTTCTCACTCCTCCCTCCAATATCGTCTAGAAGTGATGTTTACTCCCAAACAAAAATGCACAAATGAAAAGCCTAAGGTGCTCCTTAATGGTGGGTCATGTCAATGGACTTGGCTTGTCATGATTGGTATTGCATAAGCCAGGTGCGGTAGCTTGTACTCGATGCGTAAGCCTCTTCTACCAACATATGTACTTCTCGTATTCGATTCAATGTTCACCTAAGTAGGCATTTAGTCCATTTAAACACCGTTTAAACGGTAAACATAGTCAGTCCATGTTGTTTAGGCCCTAAACGGTAAATTTAAAAGCTGGACCGTTTAATGCCTTTTAAACTGTTAAAAATTTTCTAAACGTTCTAAACATAGTTGAATTAAACAACCATTCAATTCACTAACTTTACTCGAAAAGAGGATTACAACTAATAAATATGGCACCAAACTAATTATTACTGCAAGTATATGAGGTTGAGTGAGATTTATTTTTTCTTCCAAAATAATTTAGTATGTAACTTATTTTTTACATGCATAAATGTATATTCTTTGAAGCATATTTGACAGTAACATACACAAATATGTGTAAGTTAGAGTTATTCTCTCAAACCGTTTAGAACATTTAACTCCTTTTAAACACCATCTGAACTGTATAAACACTAACAAAGGGTGAGCGAATGTTTAGTGTTTACCGTTTAGCGTTTACGATAACATTGGTTCGATCTGCAACTGGCATAAACACGTCCCCCTTGTCCCGTGACCATGATCTGCCAATGGAAGTCCACCAGGTGATCGTGTTACTTTGATCTTATTTCAAAAGCTACACACCAAGTTTTCTTAGTCACATTGCTAGTGTGTTGCTACCATACATGGACACCTCTACCCTCCATTGTCCATTATTTTTGCATGATGCATTGTCTCTTTGTCAACCATGGCGGGTCGTATCATTGATTGTTACGAAGTCAACATGTCGTGTGTGGCAATGACAACCTGTATCATGCTACCTTCTTTCTGCTATGGATACATTTGTGTGCCACTCGTCGTGAAAGATTATAGAGGAGTCGGCGTTCTTTTTTCTTTTAACACCTCTCTCTCTCTCTCTCTCTCTCTCTCTCTCTCTCTCTTTCTCTCCCTCCCTTCCTCTCTCTCTCCACACACTAAAACTCCAAGGTATTTAATTCTAATCTTCATATTTACTTACCATATTCAACATGGACTCTTTGTTCAGTCCTAATTTTATTACTTTTAATCTAAATTATATATTTACTAATTACTGTCTCTATTGCCAAATGCTAATTTATTTATTTATTATTCAACAATTAGATTTTTAAATTCAGAATTCAGCTATTTACTAATTGTATTCAGCATGTACTCTTTGTCAAGTGCTAATTTTATTTTTTAAGTACCAATTTAGATATTTACTAATTCTATTCAATATCGACCAAACTTCCCAATTTTTTTTAAATTATGAATTTATATGTCTAATAATCTTTTTTTGGTATGAATTCTTTTAATTTGTCAAATGCTGATTTTGTAATTATTTTAATGTCTAAATATATTTTATTAATAGTTTTAATTCTAAAATTAGCTATTTATTAATTGTATTTGACATGGACTCTAGATCTTTACAAAAATCAATGACGTATATCCTTCTCTTTTTTGAATTAATGTGCGAATTTCTGAGCCTTCTCACGCAGCAAATATCGAGACTTCTTCTGACACCATTGAGTTGCATGTGCACCGACATATCCTCCTTTATCACAAAGCAAGAAAAAAGATTATCTTCATTGCTTGCATTTTTTTATTCTTCCTAGTGAGATCCACACTGGTAAGAGCATCTCTAATAGACGCTTCATTTTTGACTCTCTATCTGATTATCTATTTACCTCTTCATATATATTCTATTTCATATTAAACATCTCACTCCAACAGGCTATCCATTCTCACTCTCCAAACTCTCCCTCTCACACATTGGTGCGTGTGGATCCCATGTGTAATCCACACTTGGTAAGCCAATTTGGCTAGCCGGACTGGCTACCCAAATTTGGTTGGCTAGGTGGTCAATTTAGAGAGCGGGATGGCTTGGTGATAGACCTGACCACTCATCGAGTCGGGTTGACCCGCGTTTTTGTGTGCTATTTTCGGGTTCGATCGGGGTTTTTAGGGTTTTTTTGAGTTTTGATTCAAAAATTTTGGCTCATACCCGACCCATCACATGGTCAGGTCGGGTCGGGTTTTTTTTCAGGTAGGTCGGGTCGTGTTTGTCGGGTCAGGTCGCTCATGATTAGGTCTACTTGTTACATGGATCGGACTTCAAAGTCTATTCAATTTAAACTATGTCGTTATAATAAGGGTGCAACAATATATTTTATATTTAATTGATAATTTAAATATCTTTTTACTACTCATATTGGATTTGGACTCTTTCAATTAATCTCGACTGTTAGATGTTCATAAAATCTGACGATGTATGTTCTTCTCCTTTTTCGATTAACATAGGAATTTCTAGATCCTCTCGGCGAACGTGGTGCCTTCTTTTAACTCTGTAGTATTAATATAATAGATAGATAGATAACAGGGCTGAGCATGGCGCGATCTATTTCGATCCGCTATTGCTGTCATTCAAATACACACGTAGCACAACAGGAGTTCTTATATATCTAGCGGAAGGTACATAAGTATTGAAACTATAAGGGCAGTCCTAATGGGGAATTTATTGCAGTTTCTATGTGCATTAATTTTGTGGACGGCTCATCTTTTTGCTGATGTGGCATAGGAGTTAAAGAAGAGATAGAGCAAAAAAAACATGGAAACGATTTCCTCCTCAGGAAACGGCGTCGACCCGAGCACCGATGCGCATGGAAACCAGTCGCGCCGCACTGGGGAGAAACGACGCGGTTTCTAGCGATGGCGAGCGGATCCCGTACGCCGGCGCGACCCTCCCTTCCTCGCGCTCGCCCGCCCTCCCTTCCCCGTGCGCTCGACCTCCTCCCGCGCAATTTCCTTCCCGCGCGCTCGCCTTCCTTCGCGCGCTCACTCCCGTGCGCCCTCCCTCTCCTCTGCTGGCCACGAACCCTAGCCATACGCCCCCAATCGGAACTCCAATCAATCCGCCCCCGATCCATCCCTAGTTTGTGCGGAGATGAATCCGCTGTGGCCGCCTTCGTCAAGCGCCAAGCGGGGCAGAGCAGGGAAAGGCGCGGGTGCTCTTGCCGCCGCCCAATCTGATTCTGTCACCGGTGCTTCTGCCGCCGCCCGACCTGCTTCTGTCGCTGGTGCTTCCACCGTCCCCACTGATGGATCCACTCTGGCTCCCGGCGCACAGGCTGCAACATCATCTCCACTACTTCCAAGCCTTCAATCCGCCGGTTTTCCTGCGTGGTGGACTTCTTCCTCTCCGATGGGCTCCAACACAAGGTATGACTCTTTACTTTGAGCTTGGCATTTGTGCAAAATTTAGCTTTGTGTTGTGTTGTATTGACCATTAGAGCGTGGTGGAGGGATTTTGTTCCCTAGCTGTAATAAGTTTTCAGGTGCCTTATTCAAATTAGTAGTTCTCACCTAGATGAGGACTTGATCTTGCTTGTTAACATCTTAGTCACCTGAATAAAAGTCTGATTCTACTTTTAAGAATATATTTGTACCAAAAAATGAATTAGAGGAAAGACTAGATGTAGCAACTGTGAATAATTTTGCATCCTTGAGTGACCTGTAACTTACTCATTCAGAACTGGGAGGACTCCATAGCTCCATGACTGTTGTCACTCCATAATCTACTAATTTGAGCCTTTTATTCAGTTTTATAATTTGAGCCACTAATCATCTGACAACTGAGATCTTAACAAAATATATGTGCAGTACATTGTATAATTTGTTGTATGCAGCAGTCTATGTTAAATATAGAAGCCTAATTATCTCTTGTTTTTTTATTTGTTCATTCTCCTTGGTAGTGGATATTGAACTTTTGCTACCTGGGAGTGCTGCTGCATTGTGAGATAAAGGAGCACCAGCCTCCCTGCTTAAAGTTTAGAGAAAATAATTAAGTTCTAAAAGGAAAAGGCTGAACACAAAAAAATGGTAGGATCTAAAATGTGGTGCATACAGGGCATAAAAAGAATCTTAAACAGATATGTGCATACAGGTTTGCAGGACAGCAGGTGCTGTCTTGGACTTAGGCATTTTCATACAGGTTGATGCTTAATCATTGTTGTTCTCTAAGTTTAATAATTCAACATCTTTTGTTTTTTCAGGATGTACCCACCAGGTGGGTTTACCAATTTTCTGCAGTCAAACACTAGTCTAGAAAATTTTCATTTTGTTGGCAATACAACAAGCCGAGCTGCAAGTTCGCCAACTACACCAAGTTTGAAAAGAAGCCTACCAGTTGAAATCGACACACAAGACAAAGAGACAATCAACGTTGATCAGGATGAAACCAATGAAGATGAGAGAAAGGAGAGGCGACTGAATTGGACAAAACCTGAAGATGTTAGATTGGTAAGCATGTTTTCCTAATTTGTGAACTTTGAGCTTGGACTTTAGGGAAAAATTGCTGCTTGGTTGTAAACTGTGAGCTGTTGTTTTGTGAATGTAGGCTTCTGCTTGGTTGCGTAACTCAAAGGACCCAGTTGATGGAACTGATAGGAAGGCAGATCAATTTTGGGCAGCTATTACTGAAGAATACAATGGAGGCACTGAGACTAGTCGTAGGAGGAACCGGAACCAGCTGAAGATCCGTTGGGATCGTGTCAAGAAACCTGTAATGGATTTTCATGGTTGCTGGACTAACACAACCAAAGTGCACAGAAGTGGTGTCAGTGATGACCAACTCATGGAAATAGCTGACAAGATGTATGCTTCACAACACAATGATAAGGAGTTTATGCTGAAGCACATTTGGAAGGTTGTGCGACATGAAAGAAAGTGGTCTGCGTATGTTAAAAATGAACTTGAAAAGGAGAAGGGTGCACCTAAATCTGCTGCTGAAGTGGTGAATTTAGTTGATAATCCAAACATTCGTCTGATTGGTCATAAGAAGGCTAAGAATGAGCTATATGGGAAAAGTAAGAAGACATCTCATGCTTATTCAGCTATTACTGAGAAGATAGATAAGTTCATAGAAGTAAGCATGAGTATTAGAAAGGACCGTGAGAAGAAGTCAGAGGTGCAACAAAATTTGGCAAACAGCAAGGTTGAAGCGGCCAAGCTTGCCCATAAGACAGCACAAGAACAAACAAAGGCTAAAATGCTAGACATTTATAAAGAGTTATTGTTAGCATCCACAAGCAATTTGAGTGCACAAGCTTTGGCTGAGAGGGAGAAAGCATTGGAGGGAATGAGGAGGATCTTATTTGCTACTGATAATTAAGGTATTTGCTACTGTGCCTATTTATTTATGTAGGGGATAACTGTCTCTAGATGCATCGCTGATCTAATAGAGTTGTTCTAGATGTATGCAATTGATGACACACATTGCACAGTTTGTGCCCAAATTGCTGCTCAGATTGTCTAATAGCCATTGAAATGCTTTACATAATATTTTGTACTTGCACAATAAGCACTCTACTAAGCACTCTAAAATTGCTGCTCAGATGGTCTGGCAGCCTAACCCAACTTGCTTGGAAATAAAAGGCTTTCTTGCTGCTGCTGTATAACCCAAATTGCTGCTGCCAGACCATTGAAATGCTTTACATATTTTTTGTACTTGCACTCTAAAATTGCTGCTCAGGTGGTCTGGCAGCCTAACCCAACTTGCTGCTAAAAAAAGGCTTTCTTGCTGCTGCTGTATAACCCAAATTGCTTTCTTGCTTGGAACCTTGAACCTAATGGTGTGTGCTCTTTGTGTAACTATTTTTACGCATCAAGCTGTGTCTGATTACATAAGTGTACACCTGATCTGTGATATTCATATTTCATTCCAGCTTACATACTGAAGTGCTTGATCTGTGATATTCATATTCATATTTTCCTGTCTGTACATTGCTTTTCTCATATCATTGCCTTGTTTGTACATTGCTGTTGCATATAACTGTCTGTAGCTAGAGAGCATTGTCTGTTGCATACATTGCCTTGGTCTGTAGCTAGAGAGTTTCTGGTGTGAATGTGAAACTGAAGGGATGCAACCCACTACAAATAGGTGTGAATATGAAACTGAAAACTGAAAATGTGTTCAGCCCACTATAAATTAATTAGGTGTGAATGTGAAACTGAAAATGTGAACAGCCCACTAGAAATAGGTGTGAAAGTGAAACTGAAAACTGACCATAGGTGTGAACACCCCACTACATTAATGTGTGAATGTGAACTGCCCACCACACAGCCAGTCTGCCGTGCATATATACACGACCAGACCTCTCTCTACTTCCCATAGTTCTTTCTACTTCCCATCTCCTCTCTACTTTCCACAATGTCTCAGACACCACCAGAAGATGCTGACCCTCAAGATGAGGATAGCAGCATAGACCCAGAAGATTTATACCCAGAAGATGAATTTGATGTTGAGCAAGAATTATTAGAAGAGCTGCAAGATCAAGTGATGGCAGAATTGAGGGATGATATTGAGATGCTAGAAGAATGTAGCCATCGAAACAGTGGTCCAAGGAGATATTTGGCAAGGCCTCGTGAAGAAGCCAATCAGCGGCTTATGGATGACTATTTTACCGAGAATCCACTCTACAAGTGTACTATCTTTCGTAGAAGGTTTAGGATGAGGAGGCCTCTGTTTCTGCGCATTGTCAATGCCCTTGGTGAGTGGTCTCCTTTTTTCACCTTGAGATTCGATGCTCTGAATCGCCCTGGATTAACACCAATTCAAAAGTGCACTGCTGCTATAAGGCAGTTAGCAACCAGAAGCCCTGCCGATGAGTTTGATGAGTATATTAAGATTGGTGAAAGTATTGCAGTTGAGTGTTTGAAGTTATTTGTGGAGGGAGTGGTTGCAGTATTTGGGGCTGAGTATTTGAGGCAACCTACTGTACAAGATATTGAGCGCTTACTGGAGAGAAGTGAGCGTGATGGGTTCCCTGGGAAGATAGGGAGTGTTGATTGTATGCATTGGCGTTGGGAAAAATGTCCTTATGGATGGAAGGGTATGTATATCCGTGGTGATCATGGTGTGCCTACGATCATTCTAGAGGCAGTTGCTTCGCACGACCGTTGGATATGGCACGCCTTCTTTGGTGTTCCCGGATCCAACAACGATATCAATGTGCTTAACCAATCACATTTGTTTATCGAGCAACTGAGAGGAGAAGCCCCTAAGGTCGAGTATTCTATCAATGGAAGACAATATAATCTTCCTTATTACCTTGCTGATGACATATATCCACAGTGGCTTGTTTTCGTGAAGTCTATACGTGAACTGCAAATTGATAAGCATAAACTATTTGCACAAAAGCAAGAAGGGGCAAGAAAGGAAGTTGAATGTGCCTTTGGCATTTTGCAGTCTTGCTTTGGTATTTTGCGACGACCAGCATGTCTCTATGAGCAAGGGGATCTTGAGAGTATCATGTTGGCTTGTATAATCCTCCACAACATGATAATTGAAGATGAGAAAGATATAGAGGAGGATCAACTTGATTTGAATGAGGAAGCCAGCACCTATAGTGTGCAGGGAGCTACAATATCATCTCATGTAGAAAACCCAAAGATGGAAGAAGTGCTTAATAGAGATAAGGAATTACGTGATTGCCCAGCGCATAAACAACTTCAAGAAGATTTGATTGAGCATATTTGGCAAAAGTTTGGTCATACATATAGCCAAAATAATTAGGTACATATTTTTGTGTGCAAATATTGCAAGTAATTCTGGTGAATCTTTTTGTGGAAATAATACTGATGTTGATTCATGTTTTTTAATATTCATTTGTTTACTGTATGCTCAACTTGTTTTGTCCTTGCAAATGGATGTTGGTTAATGTTGCCTGTTTTGGCCTTGCAGATGGATGTTGATGGCTGATGGATGTTGGATGTTCATGGATGCTGATTGATGTTGATCATGGTGTGCAATTGAGATCATGTCATGCGAACTGATGATGCCTCCATGTTATCCATAGTACTGATGCGAACTGATGATATCCATAGTACTGATGATATCCATAGTTATGATGCGAACTTATTATTTTAAAGTTGCCTAGCTATATGAACTTATATGAGACTATGGATGATGTCTATTTATCTTTATGAACTATATGCGCTACATGTTTATCTTTTTTTTCTGGATAGCTTTCATTTATTAATATGGTTATGGATACAAAGTTATGGACTGCCATGAATCTGGATATATGAATCTGGGGCTGATGGATTTTTTGAGCTGATGGATACTTTCACTTTATTTTTTGAGGCTGTTATATGAATCTGGGGCTGCTATATGAATCTGGGTGTGCAGCGTGTGTGCAGAGGGAGATGTGGCTGTGTGTGGCACCATGTGATGTATAGATTGATTTGCCACAACTAATCCATTTAGTTTGTGTGCTGCATTTAAGTCATTTGTTTCACAATGATTAGTATAGAAACCAATCCGTTGGGGAGAGGGGTTTCTATTGACATTAACTCCTCTTTTTCTCTCTTGGAAACTCCTCCAAGAAACTCCCTATTGGGACTGCCCTAAACCCACTTGGTCTACTAAATACAGCCCACCAAAGGTACCAACTTATTAAAAATATCCACTAGTGATGATCTATTTCAACATTTTTCATAAATTAAAAAAATGTTGATCAACATTTTTCGAAACTTGTTGGACCAACATTTTCGAAAATGTTGGACCAATATTTTTTTACTAATGTTGTCAATATTTTTTTGGACCAACATTTCTTTAGAAAATGTTGCACCAACATTTTTTAACAACATTTTCCAAAAGAATGTTGAACAACTATTTTTCAATATTTTAAGAAAATGTGAACCAACATTTTACACGAAATGTTGGAACATTTTTTCAACATTTTTTCTAAAAATGTTGGATTATTATGTTTCAACATTTTTCAGGAAAACTTGAGCCTTTTTCTTCAACTCCGGCGACCGACGGTGGCCGGAGAGCTTCGTCGACCGGCGGTGTCCGGCTAGCCCACAGCACGCGGCGGCCGACCAGCACCAACGTCGCGACGACTGCCCCCTACGGCGCCTCACGGTAGGGACGGAGGAACCCCGGTAGGACAGGGCACACTAGGCGTCTGTGACAGCCAATCCTGCCCGCGACGGCGCGGCGGGGCCAGCCCGGAGGCGCGCCGACCACAGCGCCGGGAAGAGCATGCCCCTGGCGGCCACACGTGGCGGGGAAGCAGTAGAGAAGCTCGCCGCTGAGAAGGGCGCGACGATGGCAGGGAGGGCCGGCCGGTGGCGCGGGGCCGGTCGGGGTGTTGCGGAGGGCCGGTCGTCGGCACTGTACGGCCGGTCGGAGCTGTGCGAAGTTGGCCGGCGGCAGCGTAGCAGAGCCGTGGGGCGGTAGCGGCGAGCAGGGTTGGGAGGGAGGTAGCAGGGGGATGTGAGGAAGGAGGTAGGAGGTAGGGTTAGGATATTTGGGCTAACGTGGGCCGATATTGAGCTTTATAGTTTCAATCCTTTCTAACTTCCGGAAGATATATTTTTTTAAGACGTGCAAATCATGTTTTTCATTAAGAGAGGAGAAAAAGTCTTCAAGTTCGAGTACAGCGAACACAAGCCCAAAACAAGAAACTAGGGAAAGAGTTACACCGCCCTCACCGGGCGCACATCTAGAAGGCGAGCTAGCGGAAGGAAGCCCGCACACGCCTAAGTCTTGGCCTCCTCCAGAATAGCCGGCACCAGCGCCACCGGTACAAGGGCTTCCTTGTCATGCACACGCTTGTTGTGCTTCTTCCAAAGCGACCAAGCGACCAACCAGATAAAGGTGTCGAAACCTTTCCTTCGAACCTTAGCGACCTGCTTCCTAGCGGAGCACCACCAAGCCGCCAAGCTCATGAGACGGTTAGAGACCAGATCTTGCAGGAGAATATGGCTCAACGCTGGAAGATATATAAGATTTCCCTACCACAACAAGCATGCTGATGCAAGCAAGATTGCGAAAAAGAAAAAAAAATATTGCCTTCGTCGGTGGCTGCAGAGTGAAGACTCGCATCCTGAACAACAAACTACTCCCTCCGTCCCAAAAAGAATGACGTTTTAGGATTCAAAATTTGTCCCAAAAAGAATGACGTTTTACTTAATTTGGCATGTGTGCATGTGCATGTAGACATGCAACAATCAATTAGCACCTAATATGGTAAATAAATAGGGGCAATCGGGGTCATTTGACCTCCTTAATAATCTGTCCTAAAATTCCTAGAATGACATTCTTTTTGGGACGAAGGGAGTACACTGTTTGGGCCCTCAATCAATGAGGAGGCCCCACCGCGCCGCGGGGCGGCGGGGGACGGACGACCGGCCTTCGATCGATCGTTTCACAACAAGTTTCATTAGGATTTCGTTAACAGGCCGGCCAGAATAACAAAACCAAGCCCAAAAGGCGCAAAACAAGACATGACTTCGATCAAAGCTATATGTTCTAAACAAGAACCCAGCCAATAAAACTGAGTGAAAACTGCAAAAAAAAACTACACCGGAGATGTTTAGAAATCCCGTTCGAACCATGCCAGCTGAGGGTGGCGGTGTGTGTGATTCTCCCTCGCGTCGCCCTCCCGAGGGCGACTCGGGGGCTCCCTCCCCCTCCGCCAAACCTCCGCCGCCATCTCCGTCGGCGGCGGCAGCCCATCCCTCTCCCCCGCCCCCGCCTCTCTCTTTCTCTCTTCCTTCCCTCCCTCCCTTTCTTTCCTCCCCCGCAGCACCACCACACCTTTCGTCCCCGTCTTGGTCGCGCTCGCCTTCCACCCCCCCGGCTCCGGCCGGAGGCGGCGGCTCCCTCGGCACCGGCCTCCCACCGAGCGGTGGCCCCTCCTCCCCCTCCCTCCCGCTCCACCTTGGGCGCCCCGGTAAGCCTAGATCTAGATCTAGATCAGGTTCGTCGGGCGCCGCCTCCTCCTCCGGTTTTCTGCCGACGTGCGGTCTCGGCCCCGGCTTCCTCCAGGTGTGCGGATTTTCCGCGCCGCGCAACGCCCGACGGCTCCGGCGGGCGGCCTGGGTCCCCCGTGCGGGACCTCCCCGCCGTGCGGCGCTTGGCGGCTCCGGCGGGCGGCACTCGCCGACGCCTTCGCGACCGCCTCGGCCGCCGTGTCCACCGCCTCGTCCGCCGGGTCCACTGCCTCCACCGAGCCCGCCGCTAACGCCGTGCCGTCAACTTGGGCGCCAGTCTCGGAGGGCCCTGTCCGTCTGTGCCCTCCTCCTCGGCGCCTCGACGGCTGCGGCCTCCTCGACGGCGGCCATGGTGTCCCCCTCCTCCTCTTCGGCGGTGGCCGCGGCCTAACGTCCCCCTCCCTTCCGTCGGCCGGCTCGGGTTCCTGATGCCCTAGATCTGGGTTGGGTGGGCCCGGAGGCGCTGGCCCCTCTCTCCGTGCTATCGTCGCTGGCGTGTCCCACGCCAACCCTAGATCTGGAGGGCGACGTAACTCACCGCTGACGGCGTCTCCCCCGACGCGCTGGCTGCTGGCATCCCTGCCCCTCTCCATTCCCTCCCTAAGGTGCTACCTTTTCGGAAGGCATGGATGCCTTGCTCCTTGGCACTGCCTGTCCGGATGGCATGTTCGCCATGGTCGTCGTCTCCCCCCTCTCGATAGTGCCGCAAGAGCTCCTCGTTGTCTTCACCAAGGACTCCCGCTTCGATTTCCATTGCTTTGTCTGGTGCTTTGGTTTCAGCTGGTGTTGGTGCGGATTGGGTTTGGAGGTCTATGGTGAAAGCTTTGCCTAGCCCTGCTAGTGCCAACAATGGTTACGCTCTCTCCGTAATTACCCTGCTGGGGGCATTGTTGAGGCCTCCAACCCCTTGGTCTGCGAGGTGAAGACTTGTCCTGCTTCTTCGGGGGTGGGCGGACAGCGGCGACGGCGACGTCGTTGCTTCCTTCTTGAAGGTGTCGTCTTGCAAGACCTCCGCGCTCGGACTCTGCTGTGCCCGGGCTGTTAGGCTAGCGGTGATGTGCGTGTGTCCTTGGTGTCCTATACCTTGCTGGCTTTTGTCTTCTTAGGTGGCGTCCAGTGTGGTGGTGTGGTGCTTCCCTTTCCTCTGAGTTGTCTCTTGTTTCTCCTTAACTCGTCTTGTTCTTTCTCTTATAAACTCTGCACTTTGGGGTCTCTCCTAAAGTGTTTTTTTGTAATTCTCTCCTCTTAATGAAAAATGTGCTTTGCACGTCTTAAAAAAAACCATGCCAGCTGAGACTAACTCCAACAACATCTTCATCCCTCCCCCATATGCAAAATGAAGAGAAAAACAGCACTGTTGCACTCCAACAGCTGCCGCAGCAGCATCTGCAAAATGAAGATATGAGAACTTCTCTCCTCTCTTCATCCCAACTACTAGCCACTCCCGCCTCTTCTCACGGTGCGGGGTGCAGCAAAGGTCAACAGAGGGTGGTGATGGCGGAGCTCCGTGCGTCGAACACGGAGGAGCCCGCGACGACGGAGGAGCAGGGGACGGTGAGGCACCGCCCATCCCCTACTCTCTCTGGTGAGGCGGGGTGCCGACGGCTCCCGGCGGCGGCGGCCTCAGCCTCGCGCTGCAGGGAAGCCATCGGAGGAGCGAATCGAGCGCGGGTGGCACGGATCGTCCAGCGTAGGCCGCTGGCCGCCGCTCGTCCTCCGCATCTCTGGCGCGGCGGCGACCTCCCCGACGATGGCCTGCAGCGGCAGCCTTCCACGGCGGACTGCGGCCCCCTCCTAGAGCTTCGCTCGCGCGCCCTCCGCCTGCACCACCTCAGTGATGCAACACGACACCCCCCTCTGGAGTGCGCGGGAGGTGGGAGAAGTAGCGGAGCGGGGGTAGGGGTGGGCACTTTTAACCCGAAACCCGAAAACCGAACCGAAGCCAAATAACCCGAATTGTCGGTCTATTCAGGTTTCGAGATTCGGGTTCAGTCCAGATAAATTTATAATTCGTAGTTCGGGTTCGGTTTGGTTCTTGTGGTCTATAACCCGAATAGACCGAATAACCCGAAATTTAATATAGTTGCGTATTTTGATTCAATATAGTTACTTGCTTTAGTCGAGTAGTCCTTAAATCCATAGACTTGAAATGAGCTGGGAATTTGAATTTGTACCATAGAGTTTTGAGATGTGATAATGATACTTATGAAAATTCGGGTAATTCGGTGCACCGAATAGACCGAACCGAAATAATCGGTCTATTCGGGTTCGGTTCCTAATACTCTTTTTAAAACTTCGGTCCTCACTTTTCCAAAACCCGAAATTCCCAAACACCGAATAGACCGAACCGAAATGACCGAATAGACCGAACGCCCACCCCTAGGCGGAGGGGCGGGAGGCGAGCACGTGCAGCTCGAGCTCAGCGCGGCGGGCGGAGGCGACCCGCCGTCGAGTCCGAGGTCGAGGCGGAGCTCTGCCGCCACAACTTGGAGGAGGCCGGGGAGGGGGAGCATGGGGCGGCGGTAGCAGGGAACCCTAACTCTAGCTCCTTCACTTCCGCAGCCTCCTCGGCGTCGTCAGTCCCGCCTGCATCGACGACCTCCGTCCCTCCCTCTCCTCTGCCCACCGCCCTCCGTCTCCTTCGCCACCGCGGCGGGTCTCGGCCAAATTCGACCTCCTCCATCCCTGCTCGATCCCTCCGCTCGCAGGAGCCAATGCATGGGAGTATGCGGATGCGCTTGCGCAACACCGCTGCAAGGACCTCTCTTTTGTGGCACGAAAATCTCCTCTCTCTCTTCTGCTCATACCAGCTATTAGAAGATGGAGATGAGTTACATTGCTGGAGTTAGTCTGACTGCCCCTCCAGGAAGTGCTCTGTTCGGTCCCAATTTCCCAATCCCAAATGTATAGTGTATCTGTTAGGACAGAGAACTTGATCTGCAACATTTTTTTCACGATGTCTAGCATAGATATTTGACGTACTAATAACATACTATCTCCGTTCTTTTTTTTATATAGTGTTGGTTATAGTTCATTTTTGAGCTAATTATCGTCATATATTCAAAGATGGAAGGAGTATATAATTATGTTAAACACATTTTCATGACAGAATACAGTGATGCCGGAAGAAAATTTCATGCATCCGGTGTGCAAACCGGATCATGTGCATACCTGCTCCCACAAAGTGACACGTGGATGCGTGATGCCATCCTTGTGTTATCAAACCTACTATTTATAATGAAACAAGTTTTGACATGTCATCCTTATGTTATCAAACCTACTATTTATATATAATTATGTTAAACACGTTTTCATGACAGAATACAGTGATGCCATCCTTGTGTTATCAAACCTACTATTTATAATGAAACAAGTTTTGACATGTCATCCTTATGTTATCAAACCTACTATTTATAATAAAACAAGTATTGTCTTGCGTCAAATTAAATAGAATTATATTTAGCAAAACGGAGAACAAAAATAAAGAAAAGGCCGTCCAAAAGCCTGAAACCTTGGGCACATAACCGTGAGTCTGAGAAGGCAAAGCAATGCAAAACTTAGAACACACCAAACTCCCAAGTCTACAAATTAAAGGCAATAGCACCCCCCCCCCCCAAAAAAAATCAACACTTCCAAGAGCTGACTGACAGTAAGTTCTTATACTTCAAAATCCACAAAAAACAGCATCATTTCATCAAGTTGATTGCATAGGCCACGCCTTCCCTTGCTGGTAAAAAAACAGCTGTCACCTCCTCTAGAAACCTGGACCCCAATTGCACCACCTCTTGGTTTTTTTGCTCCCTTTATCCGCAGAGTTGACCAATGAGAAAAAAAAAAGAGAAAAATCAGCGATACAGGATCACTACTAGAGAATGAGGCTTTCGTCGCGGGGAAAAATAACATTAGTACCGGTTTTTTTACCCACCGGTACTAATGTTACAGAGAACCGGCACTAATGTCCCGTGCCAAAAAAGAGGCTTGCGGGGCCATCCCGGGACAAACATTAGTACCGGCCTGTATTGGGCACCGGTACTAATGTCCCACATTAGTACCGGTGCTCAATACGGGCCGGTACTAATGTCCAACGGCTATATCCCAGCTTCTTCCTCCTCCAGCCCGAGCCTCCCCTTCTTTCTCTCCACTTCGAGCTCCTTCTTCTCCATGGCGCCCTAGAGGAGTTTTTGCCGGATTTGCGACCATTTCTCGACGATTTCACTCGTTCAAGTGGTCTAGAGGTTAGTTACTTCATCCTCTCTTGATTCATGCTTATTTTGTTGAGTTTCATTGGTTGAAATAGAAGTATTTTAGCACTTTAAAATGAACTAAGAATAGGGATGATTTTAGCATTTGAAATAGAAGTATGTTCTAATAGAATTGATTGAAATGGATGTGCCGTGTTAGTTGGATGAGATGTTCTATATGATGATAAAAATTAATTTTTTTGCATTATTTTTTATAGAAATAAACATATTAAATGTTTTAGATGTACTTACTAAGAGAAACGACTAGAATATTAATATTAGAATTAGAGAAATAATTTATTAGTCAAAAAAATAGTTTGCTTATAATAATAATAATTTGAATTGAAATATAGTTTTCTCATTAGAAAAATGTTTTTCTCGTAAGAAAAACATTTTCTTAGGAAAAAAATAGTTTCTTTATTAGAAAAAAGTTTTCTTCAATACCATCAAAATGGTTTTTTCTCATTAGAAAATTAGGAAGAAGTTTATACTTGATGTGGAATATGGATTTAAGTAGTTTGAATTTGTGTAACATAGTCTTCCATTCATTATTTAAACACTAGTACCGAGTCAAAAATGGTTTTCTCATTACAATAGTGATTTCTTAGTTAGAAAAATAGTTTCCTCAATAGAAAAATAGTTTTCTTCATTAGAAAAATTGTTTGCTCATTAGAAAATTAGTAAAAAGTTTATATTTCATGTGGAATATGGATTTGAACATATTGGATTTATGTAACATACTCACTTGCCTTCATTTAAACACTAGTACGTACTCATTAGAAAAATAGTTTCCTCATTACAATAATACTTTCTTAGTTAGAAAAAGAGTCACCTCACTATAATCTTGTTTATATTTCATGTGGAATATGGATTTGAAGACTATGAATTAGTGTAAGACATATAATCTTGAACTTGTTACATGATAATAATATATTTTGTTCGGTTATATATTCTTTATTTGTAGATGGACCGGCAATGGATGTACACCGACAAGAGAATATCCAATGAATTCTTTAATGGGCTTCATGAATTTCTAGAAGTAGCAGAATCGAACAAGCCCCCGCCCGGTTTCATTATTTGTCCATGCAGAAATTGCAGGAATTTGAAAGATTTCTCAACGACAAAGACTCTTCATGATCACCTATACAAATGGGGATTCATGCCAAACTATTTTGTTTGGACAAAGCATGGGGAGAGAGGGGTTATAATGGAAGATGACGAAGAAGAAGACGACAATATTCCTGATTGGACTCAAAAAGGTGCATTTGCAATGGGAGATGATCCAATGGGTGAGGATGATGTTGCAATAATTGAGGGAGAGCCTGAATAAGGAGAAGATGAGCCGCTTGATGATCTAGGTCAGGTGTTGCGAGAGAATAAGGAAGATTGCGAAAAGGTGAAGGAGGCAAAGAAGTTTGACCGTATGTTAGAAGATCACAAGAAATCATTGTACCCAAATTGCAAAGAGGGGCACAAGAAGTTGGGTAGCACATTAGAAATGCTGCAATGGAAGGCTAAACATGGAGTTTCTGACAAGGGCTTCGATGAGTTAATGATGATCGTAAAGGACATGCTTCCAGAGGAGAACGAATTGCCGGAGTCAACGTACGAAGCTAAAAAGGTCATTTGTCCTCTGGGTTTGGAGGTTCAAAAGATACATGCGTGCCCTAATGACTGTATCCTTTACCGAGGAAAAGAATATGAGAAATTGGAGGCTTGTCCTGTGTGCGGAGCGCAGCATTATAAGATCCCACGAGATGACCCTTACGATGTTGAGGGGGAGAAGAAGAAGAAGAAGAAGAAGAAGAAGAAGAAGAAGAAGAAAATTCCTGCTAAGGTAATGTGGTACTTTCCAGTGATACCACGGCTGAAGCGTTTATTCAGGTGCAAGGCTAATGCAAAGTTGATGCGTTGGCACAAAGAAGATCGTAAAGCAGATGACAAGATCAGACATCCCGCTGATGGGTCGCAGTGGAGAGGACATCAGCTGCGACATTGTTGTTACGGCAAACGTGGTAGAACTCGAGCCCTTCGAAGTGACGCTCGAGCTTGCGCACCATACACCGTTAGTGAGAGACCAGGTAGGGGTGATCGGGAGCTCTTCGTATAGCGCGATGACAGTTCGCTCCGACGATCATCTTCTTCGACGGCGCGCTAGGATTATTCCGGCGGCGACCCACCCGCCCATACCCCTTGATCCAATCGCAGGGTCGACGTCTGCATTCAACATCAGCAGATCGGATCGAACACGGCTCGCCGTCACGTGCACGTCGTCAGCAACGAGCACCACGCGTGGAGCGCTGGAATTTCCTCCGGGGCCAGTTTCGACGACTCAGCGAGATTTCTTCTCTTCCTCTCTTCGACCAGCTACTGGCTTTGTCGATCTGGTATGGCGGCAGGTTCCTGACTTGCGCCGTAATCCCTCCGCTGCGAGCCGACCTCCTAGTGCGGCACCCTAGATGCAACGTACTGCAGTACTGCTGCATGCACGAGTCCAAGCAAAATCCATCTACATGACGTATTCAAAACAGGGAATACTTTATTCAATTTATTTTCTTTCCTTATTGTCTGAGCTCGTTTTGGCCAGCAATTTTTTTTCTAATCTATTTTTTTGTCTAACGTACTGCATGCATGATTCCTGATCTTTCATGCCGCCGAGTAATCAACTTGCCTGGTGGCCATCGCGTGCGGGAGGAATTCAATGCACCGCCACTATGGCATGCATCTACACCATGCCGCTCGTGAAATTTTGGATTGCGTCAGCACGCAAGTGCATGTAGACTACAGCTGCACAGTATCGTCGACCATCCGGAGTCGCGTCGCCGGCTACCACGACAATTCGGCACGGTTAGCTCGTGTTGACGACAACGTTCCGACCCCGCCGGTCACGACGACGACTACAACGACTTAAACGCGACCACGGCGGCCTGCTGCATCAAATGCGTACACCGTCAACTTCCTCGGTGCGTCTCGAGCTCGCACGGCTCCAGCTCCGCCGACCACGCTCGGCGCTGGCACCTCGACAACTCAGCGCAACTCCGTCCGCATCGACGATCACGTTCTGATTTCGGCCACGACTCCACAAGCTGAGTGCTAGTTTCAATTAAATATTTTACGGCTTCAATTTCTTTCACCGACTTGCTTTACATGTTTTTCCTGCTTTATTTTCCCTCCCCCTTCGACACGCTCGTGGGCTTGGTATAGCCGATCTCGATACGCTCGGGGGCTTGGCTTTGCCAATTTAAAAGTCGCTAGACCTGAGGGACTTAATTAACTTCTGTGTGTTCTCCCTTTAAATGTCTTTTACTCGTTATGCGTATTCTTAAGTCGTGTGGTTGCGAGACCTTGGGTCCAAGGCCCCCCCTCCGCGCGCCGGCTGCACCTAAGCCTCCACGCTGAGCCGTGCAGTCGGTAAGCCGTTCCTCTACTGAGTTGGATTAGCGGAGGGGACACGTTTTGCAGCTTCATAGCATTTGAGTTCGCATAATTTACGCCTGGCACGATGAGGGGAATGCTTTTCTCAAACAAAACACATTGCAAGCATGTCTTAAGCATAGGCTAAATTTTCATTATATTTACAGATTGATACACCGACCTGGTGTTTATCTTATTTCACAGGCCCAGCTCTACGACGACCTGGTATGTCTCCCAGCAACCTTTGTGGCTCACGATGGGATGCGACTCAGCGCTTCTGCGACTTGTCCGGCTTCCACGCTCGGGGGCTGGTCGCCCACTTCAGGTCTTCGGACCTCCCGGCGGCTCCATTGTCGTCTTCTTCAAGGTATTCGGACCTCCCGGCGGCTCCGTCATCGCCTTCTCCAAGGTCTTCGGACCTCCCGGCGGCTCCGTCGTCGTCTTCTTCAAGGTCGCCAGACCTCTCGGCGGCTCCGTCGTCGCCTTCTTCAAGGTCTTCGGACCTCCCGGCGGCTCTATCGTCGTCTTCTTCAAGGTCTTCAGACCTCCCCGCGTCTCCATCGTCGCCTTCTTCAAAGTCTTTGGACCTCCCGGCGTCTCCATCGTCGACCATTTTAGGTCGCCAGACCTCCCGGCGTCTCCGTCGTCGCCTACTTCAGGTCGCCAGACTTCCCGGCGTCTCTGTCGTCGCCTACTTCAGGTCGCCAGACCTCCCGGCGTCTCCGTCGTCGCTTACTTCAGGCTGGCGGACATCGCTGCAGCTGGTTTGACAGAGCATCGTGCTAATCCAACAGAAGGCCATAGGTTCTCCTTTTCTTTCTTCTTCGGAGCATCAAACCGGCCATTCTGGTCGCCTTACTGCTCGGGGGCTACTACACTAGTGCGTCTTGCGACGCCTTATTTCCCCTAGGTCGCCTCGACCTCCTGGAAGCCTGCTTCCACTACTCCTCTGCTCGACCTACCTACGGTTGGCATGGCGATCTTTCTGAAGGTCGCAGAAGCTACTTTGTGTTACCTGACTCAGGTCAGGTCGGCGGTTCTTCAAAGATTGACGTCTTGTCTTCACTTCGACCTTCTGGCTTTACAATCCAGGAGCTCGATCTTCGTCTTCGTGCGTGCATTGGAAGTGTTTTTCTTTTTGGATCCCCGTGCACCCTACACGACCTCGACGGTGCCGCGCCTTCGCTTCGCTTCGACATGACCCTGTCTCGGCCGCTACGCCTACACGTCGATCGGGGCTTGAGAGACATGGATACCCATGGGTCCCCACCGACCAGGGTCTTAGCCGTCTCCGACAGGTGGGTCCGACCTACCAGACGACCCGCCGACCTGACATGCGGGCCCTAGGACGTAAAGATACTTGGTGTACAAGACAAGACAGTCCAGCTCGGATATGCTTTCCATATTGTAACCCACTAGGATATATGGAAACCGACTTGTAGCCCAAGGTCGTCGGCCAATATAAGATGGCCTGGGGCGCCCTCCTCGTAGGGAGATCTCTCGCATAATTCCACTACCAAACTGGATGTAGGGTTTTACTCTCCGGAGGCCCGAACCAGTATAAATCGCCGTGTTCCTCGTATCTCGCCGAGATTTCCGTGTGCATCTCGTGCATAACCATCTACGCTCTTAGTTCCTCGATCCCTCCTTTAACCTGCAAACTGCTTGGGTAACCCCTTTGCAGATCTGTCCAGGTCTCAACCCCTGACAGTTGGTGCGCCAGGTAGGGGACATGCGCGCCGATACCTCCCACGGGCGAATAGTGACCCCGTGTTCCACGAGGGTACAGTGATCCCGAGGATAAGGATGCCACGTAAGCTGGCTTGCGGATAACACCTAACGGCAGGTGCTTGGAGGTATAAATAGACACCCAAACCTTGAAGCAGAGCACTCATCCTCCAAGGGAAAGCCACGATGATCCAGTGTAGTAATATTTCCACGCCATGGACGTATGTCTGCCCACCAGAGCATAGGATTGATGTAGTTCATGCTTGGAGCTAGAAGAATGCTTACGAGGCTCGAAGAACTCGATTGTCCTCTTCTCCCAGTCCCGCCGAGGAACCCAGGAGGAGTATGAAGCAGCAGTTGCATCGTTGGCCTTGACACTTTCAGGCCTGATGTGATGCCGGTGAATGCTGCGCTCCACCCTGCGAGGTTGGTGTTAAAGCTCGGACCTTCTGCAATCTTGAGGGGAAGCTTAGACTTGACGCTTGGCGCCGCAGGAGATCGGTTGGTGCGCGAGTAGAGGTGGCTGTGTGCCAGCTGCCTCCACAATGGCTGTAGAGGTCGTCGAGTAGGCCCTGAAGCTAGAAGAAAGATTGCGACAAGCCTTATTAGTGTAGACTGAGTTGTAAGCACTTTGGAAGGTAATTCAGGGCCTTTGGTATCTTTGTATCTTGTAATTGGCCAAGGGCCAAACTCCTTGTAGCTTATGAAGCTGTAAATATAGTTTTGCATGAGAAATATCATGATTTCAGTAGTTGTAAGGGCGCCCGGGCTGCAATGGTATGGCTACCAAGGTCCCGGCAGGGCTGATATAGCACGTCGACCTTCAGGAGGCCTGTCGTAGAGACGAGAGACCCGTGTCGACCTGAATCGACACGGCCGTTGTGCAGTGACACAACGCAGGTAGTCTGCCTGTAAGAATCTAGGTCTACACGACCTAGAAGGCAGCAGGGCCTTAGTGACCTCAGTGAGGCACTACTTGACCAAGAGGTTGCCAACGGGCAGTGGAGCCATTAAGCGTGGGGCCGTTAGTATAAATCAGCCGTAAAGGCGAAAGCAATCCTGCGGGTAGCAGGACCCAGGAGCTGGGGGCGTGAACCCGGTTTTGAAAGCTTAGGCGACTTACCAAGAGGTAGTACCTGTCGACCCTGTGAAGGTGATGTCATGGACCCGGAGGTCGTCAGAGGCCAGTAGACCTTGAAGAAAATGTTGGGAAGGGGGCTTGAAATAGGGCATAATGAGTCCATGGACGCCGGGCCATTGAACAAGGAGCCAGCGGACGTGGATTCCTGCACGACACAAGCCGTTACTGCCTGTGACCGTTAGGCCGAAAGAACCGTTGGGCGATGTAGCCGTTGGGTCGTCGGGAATATCGCCGGACCTGAAGGGACGTTTGGGGCGCAGCGGCCCACCGCACAGATGCGGCCCAGTTATAAAAGGCCGAGTGAGAGGTCGGGGACCCCACTCGCTTCCATTCCTCCGCGACAGCTAGGGTTTCCGATCTGCCGCCGAGAGCTTTCGTGCACAGATTCGTCGGCGCCGCCGTGCTTAGATCCACCACGCCCAGTGCCGCCGTATGCGCAAGAAGTCCTTGGTAGTGTTTAGAGCTAGATCCACCGGATTCGACGAAGAGGAAATGGCCCCAGAGCATCCGCCGGCCCCGGAGAGGGTTTAGGAGCACTCGACGGTGACGGAGGTGCAGCTCCAAGGTCTGGTGGAGCGCGGGCTGCTGAAGCCCAGGGAGCAGGTGGGCTGGAGGCTAGCCGCCGGTGAAGCCTTCCCCTCCGAGGGGACCGGGGAGACCGTCGCCTTCATCGCGCACGTGGAGCGCAGATTTGGGGTCCCGGCGGGTGATTTCTTCCGCGGGCTGCTTCATTTCTACAGGATCGACCTGGTACATCTCGTCCCCAATGCTGTCACCACTGTTTCCTCGTTCATCCATCTATGTGAGGCATACTTGGGGATACCGCCACACTTCGACCTGTGGCGGTACTTCTTCGAGGTGAAGAAGACGGGGAAGAATGACGTCGTTGGATCCGTCAGCTTCATGCTATGCCGTCACATGAAGACGGTGTACATCGACATGGAGTTGCCTGACAACACCCAAGGCTGACGGCGTGGGTGGTTCTACATCGACAACCCGAAGCCGGCGCTGGCGAGTAGGTCGGGACTCGCACCGGTCCCGGTGCCGGAGTGGACCAACCAACTGACGTCGCGGGAGATGGACACCATCAAGCTGCTGCTGGAAGACCTCAAGGCGCGGAAGGAAGAAGGGCTGACGGGCGGCGCGGTGGCCATCAGTTTCAGGCGGAGGCTGTTGCAACCGATCCAAGATCGGGTGCATCCGGTCTACAAGTACTGGGGCAAGACCGACCCGACCCGCGTGGCGCAACGCAAGGTCTCCAAGCAGGAGATGATGGCGCGGGTGAGGGAGCTCTTCAATGGGGTGATCCGGAACCAGACGTGCCCCAAGGCATTTTCCCTCAAGCGGCCCACCGAAGTGGTAAGTCGCCTGATCGACCTTGATTCTTGTTGAGTTGAATTTGCTCTCCCCCGATCTAAGACGAAGGTCGCCTGTTGCAGGGTCGCGAGGGCTTGTTCTGGAGCCCAGCTCCCCTTGCTGACGAGGGTGAGCGCAACTTCAAGGTCCGCGCGGCGGAGGACGTGCAGGCTTCGCCGCAAGAGTTATTTGAGAACTACCTCTCCGACTCATCGGTGAGAGGTAGTGATGATGAGGATCCTCGCACGGTGAGTTCGGCACTAATGACCCGGCGCCGCGACAGGTCCCTGGCAAGATCCCGGCGCACAAGGGCGTCAAGATCGTCTCCGCCACCATCGAGGCGGAGAAGAAGAAGAGGAAGAGGAGGGACACCACTGCGTCGTCGGAGACGGCGACAGCCAGCACTGTGGTTATCGTCGATGAGTACGATGACGCGGGGTCGCGTGACATCACCATAGGGTCGGGTGACACGGCGGCCGCAGGAGGAGACGGCGTCCCGCTCGGGGTTACAAGCGAGCAACAGCCGAAGCCGAGCGCGGAGGGTGTGAGTGACCAAGGGTTGCAGAAGAAGCCGAGGCGGGCGCCACCCAGGCCCGTGTCGCTTCGATTGAAGATTGGCAGCGGGTACGTTATTGAGCTTGATTTCATGCTTTGCTTGATCTTCGCGGCTTGTTGAGTACGTCGTGCTGACAAATTTGTGCACCTTGGGCAGGGGACTCCTGCTGCATCTGGTACCAGCAAGAACGCCTCAGGCCAAGAGGCCTTTGGGCGGAAGCTTGAGAAGTTGTCGGTGGGGCAGTCGCTGGCGACCTCGGGCGGGGATGTTACCAGCAAGGTCCCTAAGACCGTGGGGGCAGCACCATCGGCGGCGGCTAAGGTCGCTGCTGACAGCGCTCAGCAGGGGGAAGGTCTTCACCAAGAGGACCGACCCGAAACGGGCCTACCACAGTCGCAGGAGGCGGAGGCCGAAGAAAGGGAGAAGCTTGATGACCTGAACCGGTGCCTCTACGTCGGCACCCCGTGGGAGGATGATATCCTTGCCGACGGCCGGGACCTTGAAGACTTCAAGGCGGCGCAGACGACGATCAAGGCGGCAGCGCAGACGATTGGGAGGACACTCATGGTGAGTCTCGATTCCTTTGGAGATAGGTCTTGAATTTCTCCTGGGTGCCTTGATTTGACGATCTTTTTGCGGTGTATGGTTGCAGTCTCTCGCCGAGCGAGCGCAAGGCAGGGCGAACTTGCTGACGGAGGGCGTCAAGCTTCACGCGGATCTGACCAAGGTGCGGGAGGACGTGCTGCAGGCCAGGATTGAGGCCGCAGGAGAGATAAAGTGCCTCAAGGATGAGACGGCCTTGAAGGACAAGGCGATTGTCAGTGCTTTATCTCCTGCTTGGAGACCTTGCGTTGCGCCACGCGGGTCGTGTCGGTCTGGCCCCAGTACTCGTAGGCCGGATGCACCCGATCTTGGATCGGTTGCAACAGCCTCCGGCTGAAACTGATGACCACCGCGCCGCCCGTCAGCCCTTCTTTCTTCCGCGCCTTGAGGTCTTCCAGCAGCGGCTTGATGGTGTCCATCTCCCGCGACGTCAGTTGGTTGGTCCACTCCGGCACCGGGACCGGTGCGAGTCCCGACCTAGTCGCCAGCGCTGGCTTCGGGTTGTCGATGTAGAACCACCCTCGCCGCCAGCCCTGGGTGTTGTCAGGCAACTCCATGTCGATGTACACCGTCTTCATGTGACGGCGTAGCATGAAGCCGACGGATCCAACAACGCCATTCTTCCCCGTCTTCTTCACCTCGAAGAAGTACCGCCACAGGTCGAAGTGTGGCGGTATCCCCAAGTATGCCTCGCACAGATGGATGAACGAGGAAACAGTGGTGACAGCATTGGGGATGAGATGTACCAGGTCGATCCTGTAGAAATGAAGCAGCCCGCGGAAGAAATCACCCGCCGGGACCCTAAATCCGCGCTCCACGTGCACGATGAAGGCGACGGTCTCCCCGGTCCCCTCGGAGGGGAAGGCTTCGCCGGCGGCTGGCCTCCAGCCCACCTGCTCCCTGGGCTTCAGCAGCCCGCGCTCCACCATACCTTGGAGCTGCGCCTCCGTCACCGTCGAGTGCTCCCAAACCCTCTCAGGGGCCGGCGCATGCTCTGGGGCCATTTCCTCTTCGTCGAATCCGGTGGATCTAGCTCTAAACACTACCAAGGACTTCTTGCGCATACGGCTGATACTTCTTATATATAGAGACATGCTAATATGGATACAAAAATCTACTTACCATATTTGCTGTAGACAACACATTTCACATCAGGATATTCCTTCAAAACGTGATGGATTTCCTTGCACTCACTTTTACTTGGTGAAACCCCATCATACATGCAACCTCACAGATATTCTCTCAAGCTGTGTTGCACATCGCAATAGTAGTTTTAGGAAAGCAACTTCATGATCTTTTCCTTTGAGACCCACAATTTCTATCTTTTCAAGACCAGTCAAAGCAACACTTCCATTTCTCCAGTTGTTAGGCTGTTTACAGTGACAGTTTGTGGAGCATGGAAAGTTTACCCGAAAGGAATATGTATCATTAATATGATTTACGTTTAATGGCCATCTAAACAATACAAACACATCTGGGGAAAAAATTGGTGAGTTTTTACCTTGCTCTGATCATTCTCTTCCATGGATATCTTAAGCTTTTGTATATCTGGTCGAATTCGAAGCAGATGCAATACCATTGGTCCAACAACATGACCCTCTGCCAAGATATACAGCTCCAAAACAGAAAATTTTGGAAACCGAAGCTGTGCTATGGCTTTCGCAAAGTCCCAGTCTTGATCGGTCGACAGATCTGGCTGCAGCGATACGAAAACAAATCAGTTAACATCATAGCAACTGAAACATTGCATGTAGAATAATTTATTCATGAAAGTCAAGCAAAGGAGGCTGCAGATGGGACGCACATCTGCTTGCAACTGGATCTGGACGCACGGTAGGTAACCCGGTCTGCGGAGCTCACGCACACTATTCATTCTCCATAGCTGACCAAAAGCAACATCAACATTGTATACGAGGACCCAGTCAAATCGCTCCACCACTGGAGCATAGAACGATACGCTGAGCTCGTCGCCCTCCATGAATACTTCCGCCTCAAGCTTCTTAAGCACCGGCGCCTCGATGTCAATAGACTCCAAGGAGTATTCACTCAGAAGGAGCTCCTCGAGCAAAGGCAAGTGCACAACCACGACGTGATAAGCCCCCCACTTTTCCAAGTGCAGAACGCGCAGCCACCGGCAGAGGGGAAGCAGCGCCACGACGTCGATTTTGGACCAGGCGATGGAGAGTCTAGTGAGCGCGGCGAACTCGCCGGCTTGGGGCGGCGCCAAGGACAACTCCTGCAAGTTAATCGTGAGGGAGGCAGTGCGCTCCAGGCAGGGCAGGACGACAGGGCCCTCCCCCCGTACCTGGTATTCCCCTGCTTCGACGGTGAGGCTCTTGGGCGCCAGCCGCGCGGCGGCAGTGAGCAACGAGGAGATGCGCTCGTGGGTCACATGCTCGTCCACGCGAACGTCGAGGAGGTCCAGCGGCGCGGGGCTGCCGACGCGCTGCGCGAGCGCGGCCTCGACCGAACCCGTGCCGACGCCGACGCCGCGGAAGGCCAGCTCCGGCAGCAGGGTCCAGAGGCCGCGCCACCGGAGGGAGAGGACGCCGGTGCGGGCAGCTTCGCGGGCGCCGCCGAGGCGGCCGAGTATCTCGAGGCGCAGCTCCTCGGGGAGGTCACTGAGCCGGTCCAACCCGTCGGCGGCGTATCTGTCGCCGCCCTCTGGGTGCCGGCGACCTGCTTGCGGCGGCATGGCTTGGGAAGACTAACTGGGAATGGGAAGCAAACGAGATCCGTGTAAGGCGAAGGCGAGGCCCCTGACCTGGCTGACCAAGACATTAGAGATCAGTTCGATGAGAAATGGAGAGTTGGAGACGGGAGAATGGCCTACCAGCTTGTCTCTCCTGCAGGAGCAGCCACCGTAGGTTTGGTCGCCCGTCGTGGTGCAGCGACACCGCCGCCTCTCCTCCTGTCTAGGGTTAGTACGGTGCCGGGGTCTGATAAATATGCCTGACGCTGACGCCGCCTCCGCTTCCGCTGACTGACGGCTGAGTACCAAGTAGAGTAGCGCAAGAGCCGGGGGAGGGAGAGTTGGGATGGGCTTGGGCTGTACTGTCTCCACCCTTGGGCTGGTGGGCTGGGCTGGCATCACAAGTTCGCAGAGCTTAGGGTATGTTTGGCATAGCTTCCGTAACAGCTTCGAAAGCTGTTTTGGGTGAAGCTGTGCCAAAAGGTCCCAAAACAGCTTCACCGACAAAGTTGTCGGAAGACCTGCTCTCTAGAGCAGTTCTGCTCGGGCGAAGCTGCAAAAGGGCAGCTTCCCCCGCTTCACCCTGCCCTTTGCCAAGCCCGCCCCTGGGTGGGGCCCGCGGAGGAGGCCGCCGGCGGGAGGTTGCGGAACACGGGCGGGGCCGGCGGGCGCAACGGAGACGGTCGGACCGCGGCCAGCGGGAGCGGGGCTCGCGGTCGGACCGCGATCGGCGGGCGCGGAGCTCGCGGCCGGACCACGACGCGACAGGCGGGCACGGCGGCGCGACGCGACCGGCGGGCACGGAGCTGGATCTGGAGTGCGGCGGCGGAGCCGGGGGAAGGAGGTGGAGGGCACGGAGCTGGATCTGGAGTGCGGCGGTGGAGCCGAGGGAAGGAGGTGGAGGGCGCGGACGGCGGACGCGACGCCGGCGGCCCGCGGTGGCGCAGCGTGGTCCTGGTGGAGCAGGAGATCGGCGACTGTGTGGCTTCCATGCGACCCTGCGGAGTTGTTGAGGCCGCCGAATGGATAGGGCCAGGGCGTGAGCGGTGGAGTAGGGAAGGGATAAGGGAGAAAAGAAAAAAAAATAAAAACGAGAAGGGAAAAATAAAAAAAGGAAAGGAAAAATATGGGAGAAAATGAATTAAATAAAAAAGAAAAAGAAAGGGTATTATGATCATTTCACTTCTTTATCCACCTTACACAGCCAGAAGAAACTGTTTTGCCAAATATTTCTCTAAAACGGTTTCAGATTCACCAGAGAATCTGCTTCACCGACATAGCCACAGCCAGAGCCGTGCCAAACAAACCCTTACTTCTGCTCCTCCACGCCGCCCGCGTGCCGACGTGGCCACCGAGGTCATATGCTTCCCGCCGTCGCATTGCTCATCGCCGTGGTTGTTCACTCTCCCGCGCCGCTCGGCGTCATGGCCGTATGCTCCCCTGCGCCACTCGCTCCCTCGCGCCGCAGCCTTCGTCGGGGATGTGGGAGGCCGGGAGCACGTGGCTGCTGGGTCATAGAGCTCATTTAAAGTCATAGAGCTCGACCTTCTCACATACCTTCTTGTTGTCGTAAAGCCATGGTCCTCCATGCAAGATTTAAAGGTGTCCATGCAGTTTTGATCCATTCTCCATGCTTGACATGATCATTTATGCTTAATGGAAGACATGCCTGATCATCTCTTGCTTGATCATCCCCTCTTTCTCCATTGCACTTCATCACTGCCTCTTCTTTCACGAATTTTATTCTTTGTCCAGATCCGACCATGTAGAAAACAATTGCTTCGATGTGTGACGTACGAAATTTTCTTTCCGTCAAATCTTTATTCACCCCCAATGGAATCCGATCGAGTGAGTTATACCCGTTTTACTCCAACGCTGCAATCTATCCAAAGCTGATTTTAGACCGCGCAGCGCCCAATGTTTTTATCATATCTCCTTATACGGGTCTTAAAATTTGTCGATCTTGGAGGCTTTGGAATCGGAACTTGATGGATCTTCTGAATTTCAACTTTTGCCTTCTTCTACATATCTGACCAGGTGCTCAAAACTGATGAAAACAGTTATGTTCGTTTTCGAGATTCAGAGATGATGATGCTCAAGTTTGCAAATCCTTTGGGGCACAACTTTTCTCCTCTTGATTCAAGTTTTATGCCCTGCATGATTAGTGAAACTCAGGTTTTCCCCGATATTTGCTTTTTTAAGGTCACTAGCTTGACCAAGCAAAAAGCAAGTTCAAGTTTTTCAAAATGTAAGGTAAACAAAACATACATAACCACAATCTAAATTGAATTAACAAAACAAGTTGTGATTAAATGCAGCAAAAGTTTCTTGCTCAGTGCTAAGCTCTCATTAGGCATGTAATTAATGATGTTCAAGCACAACATAACCTCTTTATCATTCTCAAGAATTTCTAGCCTATCATGATCATCAAAGGAACAAGGCATAGAATCGAATCAATCTTACTATTGATTAATGAACATCAATATATCAAAGGAATATTATCATCACCAAAAGTATCTTGAGAGATTAATGTGTACCTTAACATTCGAGTTTTTCATCGTGAGTGGTCCCTTGGAGTTGAAAGCAATCAACTTCAATGATCGGAGGTGGCTCCATGTTGTCTTCTCGTAATTCCTTCCTTTGTGCCACACATCATCAAGGCTGCTTTGTATGGACTTACTCTTCTTCTTCATTTGCGGGGCTTCGCACATGTCTTAAATGTCTTCATGTAGCTCCATGATCCTTCGCGTGGGAGCCCAAAGTATCTGCACCATTGGATGTCATCTTTCGTGTGTAATCCATCGTGATTTGCTTCTAACATCTCCTTGCATCGGGTGTTGCCAACTTGTGTCTTTATTTACCAATGCTCCAGGGGTCTTTGTTTTGTTCCAAGCTTCTGAATTTCATCACATGTGGTCTAATGAAAGCATTGCCCAAGCTCCTCTTCGTCATTGTCATCCTCATCTCCACTATCTTGTTCTCATCGTGTTGTTGTTGCCCCTTCTTCGTGGATTTTCCTCTGTGTACATAACAGAATATATACCAAAATATTGCTCTATTGAAAATTTTATGAAATTACATTTCCAATGAGTACTCATTCATCTCAATCAGAGTCCAAATGAGGGAGCTATGACCATTTTATTTCTACTCTTGCATGCTGTTCAGAAAATTTTCAGAACGTGTAACCTTCGGTGATTCGGCTATATCCATTTGTAGGAACATCCGATTGACTTGACTCTTGATTTGTTGGAAGCGTATCTTTGTGGGACTTCTAAATATCCAAAGATATTCTATTGTTATCTTTTGAGGTTGTGCAGAGATTGATGCGAACAGAAACCTCTTGCGTATTGATTCGAAGATGTTGACGAGCTTGATCTTGTGGTCTTCGGGGCATTATGTCACACTTCCTTCGACTTCAAGGTCTTCGCCATGCTGGACCAGCGAGTAGCATGGTGGCGATTGTGCATCTTATTCATGATTTTGCTTTAGCCAAAGTGACGGGTACTCCTGCGCGACGTGTTGCTACCAATGCCTATTGCTTGAACAAACAAATCTCCATAAAACATTAGTCTTAAAATTAATTGACATAATGGCGTACCTTGTTTATCATCGCTCGTGTAGGGTGTGGACTCGATAGCGGATGTTAGGCTACTAACAAAAGTTAGCACCTATCACTAAAGAGTGAATTTTGATGTTGAAATTGTCTTGTCGGAGCGGATTGTGGACTTCTCGAAGCCCGAGTTTTAGTGTCTAGCTTTTCACCTGCTTTGAAGGACACAAACAAGAAAATAAGTGTATATGCAATAATAAAAATAGGGTTAGTCAAATAGATAGACAGATCACCCTAGGGTTCGAGTTGTCGATCCCCGGCAACGGTGCTAGAAAAAAGGCTTGTTGACAGTTCAATAACGCGCCAAGTTTCACCGCAAGCACACGGGTTAGTGTAGTACCTTCTTCTCTCGAGTATGGACCCAAGGTATCAATATGTGGATCGGAAGCAAACCAACTAAGGTTCTCTACCTCATCTAATCGATCTAATCTAATCATGAAGCATTGATTTCATATAAAGGTAACCTAAAAGATATATATATGATAGCACAAGGTTGATCACATCCATAAACATAGGCAAGATAGAGCGCAACCAAGAGGAAAACTAAGCCTATCGCCTTCTAGTTGTAGTTCCGTCAAAGAAGAAACAAAACATGCATCTCATCTAAAAGTATCCTTAAACTCCTAACTCTGGGCTACCTCCCGAAGACATCCGCCTTTCGGGGAGATCATCCTGTCACGGTGCACCCTTATTAGTGCGAGGAGTCTAAGGCACGCCCATACGTGAACGTGTCTACAAACCATGAAGGGTTGACATACTAGATCTAATCACCATGATTACATAAAGCATGCTATATAGCCTAACCTTGCATTAGACTAAGGATCAAATCATATTCACGATAGGTAGAAAGCATAAACGGAGATATGGAATCCCTAATAGATCGGATGACAAGATTATCATTGCTCACATGAAAGTATGCATTATATCATCACCACCGAGGCCATACCTATGATGATGAATATGTAGCTCCGGAACTCCACCATGGCACAACCGCGCAAGAAGGCCATGGCAGATAGGGTAGGCCTAGGCCATCTCCTAGACAACTTCGAGGACTTGCTGCGGCCATCGTCTCCTTCCAGTGCTTACTTCTAGGTTTCACCGAGTTGTCATGAATGGTTGCGGCGGCTGTCGGAGGCAGGAGCTTTAAATAGGCCGAGGAGACCCTAGGTCAAAGGGGAGGCCGAACCGAGCCAGAAAAGGGGTGGGCCAGCCGGCCTGGGTCCACTTCGTCCCAGTTCGGGCCCATTTTCCTCCACGTGTCCTTTCTTAGAATTTTGACTTTTTTGCTATTTCGCATGTGGGTTTTAGATGTCATTATCCCCGCGATCAAGATAAGGGGTCTTGTCGCTTGAACTTTCGGTCTTTCGTCTTGGTCCTCGGGAATATTTCATCATGGCATCTTGGTCCTTACCACCTTTGGAAGCAAGTTCGTACACGGTCGGAGCTCCTTGATTCTCTTGCATAACGTCCTCCGAACTAGGTGCAACTTCTCTTATTAAGCGCGTGATTTCCTACAACACCATTATACTTCTAAATGCACATGCAAATGTGAACTTGTTACATCATTAGTATGTCTAGAGGCGGATTAGTTCCAATTCAAAGCTCAAACCAAAATGTAACAAGTGCTCTAGGTGTACCAAAATCGACCGCCAACATAGTCAAAACAACCTTCTCCCCAAATGTGTCATGTCAGCATCTCGAACAATTTGCCAAATCAGGTTGACATCTTTGATTTTTGGCAAAAATACTGAAAACACTCATCAACAGTTTGGAAAAAGACTTACTTTTTTTTGGCAACTTGGGAAAAACCAGCCTCCAGCGTGTAAATATACGCGCGCATGTACGACTTGGCATCGGCATTTCTCTCGTGCGTGGATACACGTGGGAGGGTGAAAAAAGAAATAAAGGATATAGAATAGTTCCTGATGTAAGCTTTCGAGAGGTGAAAGAGCATAAACATAATTTTGTTTCTCTTTTATGGTTCCTGATGTAAGTTAAATCTGAGTTTGACAAGTGAATTATGTCAAATTGTTAGAGATGCACTTTTTTTACTCGACATTTATTTTTAGAAGATGGTAAAACACAAAATTTATCAAGTAAAATTTGACAAACTCTTAAAGATGCTTCCCTTTTATCATATCCGTGGTCAGCCATTGGTTCTAGACTTTTGCTCTACGGTAGCCTAGTGCTAATCATGGTTTTTTTACCGACCGTAACCGGGCCGGTTACCGCGGTTACGGTTCCGGCCAGTTGCAAACCGTCTAAATTCAAAATTTCAAATTTGAATTAAAAAATGAAAATTCCAAAAATAGTTCAAGTCGCTACGAATTTAATGGTGTAAAAAATGTTCAAATATCCATTCCTTTAGCATACTACGTTGAACTTCTAATGCCCGCAAAAAATACTAAATGCACTAATATTTGAAAAATTTTGAGACCATTAGATTCTACGCACCTTGAAATGTTTTAAGAATTTTTCTTATATTTTCCAATTTTTTAATTAAAAATTGAAAACGTATCAAATTCTTCACTGCGCCGATTTTTTTATCCCAGAGACCGGTAACTGGTCAAACCGGTCCGCTTTACCGGTCTTACCGTCCGGTAAACCGCCAGAAACAGGTTGGACGAGGGTTTGGTTTGGAAATTTGAATTTGAGCCGTTTTTTCCGGTAACCGCTCAAACCGCTCTGGTAAACCGTTACCGGAGGCCGGCGGTTTGGTCCGGCCGGTCAGTAAAAAAAACCTTGGTGCTAATAGCTTGTACTCCTCCCGTCTCGTTTTGGATTTTCTAAGTATGTTGTGAAATTAATGTACATAGAAAAGTTAAAATAAATTGTAGTTGAAACTGATGAAGTATCATACAAACGCTCGAAAGCACTTCTGGCACGGGCCACGTTTGGTGGGCTCCGTCGGCTCTAATGTCGAAGCTGCCAGGCAAGCAGCTGACTCCACTAAATTTCTTAGATGCTATTGAAAAATGTAACTCGTCATCTCAATGCCATCTGATGGCATATATGAGATTTTTTGTGTGTATGATATGTGGAGTCGGTGCCATATAAGAGATATAAAGGATAAGTATAATTTTTCATGACATGTAGAGAATTGCTCCAATCTAAGCGAGCTTCGTTAGTACAGTACTACTTTCGGATGCTGTTGTAACGCACGGATTTTTACTTGCCCTTGAAACTATATGTTCTAACTTTCTGAGCACAATGAAGAGTATTATTTTTACAAATTTGCTAGACATCAGATGTTTGAGATTTGTTGTTCTCTTAATCACTTTTTTCTTGTCCGTCCGATCCCTCCCCCGCCCCCCCAAAGCCCACGATCGCTCCCCTATTCTTTTTCTCTTATCTCTCAATCACTCTTTTTCTCTTTTCGTTTAAGTAAACGAAAAGTGATTTATGTTTAAAAGAATTTTAGTTACTTTTCTTTTCAAAAGGCACAGCAACATAAAAGTGGCTAATTAAAGATAAAAATTCAATCACTTTTCTCTGGGGTACTAAAAAAATCACCGTTGGATCCTAGATCTATGGACAAAAAGTGACTGAGAGAAACCTAAATCTCAAGCATTTGACGTCTAGACATACCCTCCATGTTAATGTTATGGGACTGTTTATAGCTCATATGTGTGAAATAAGATCCAAAACAAGGAGTCCAGATCTTCCCTCCATCCCCACCCCCTCTCTACCTTATCCCTTCGATAACTCCCCCACGACACGTCGGCACCCTTCTTCTTCCCCTGCTCTCCACCCGCACTCGCACCTGCCGTCCGCCGACCCTAGCCCACCTGCGTCAGCCCGCCCGCAGTTCCTCCCACCGTCCCCTCCGACAACCGCCATCGTCGGTCATCGGCGTCGTCACCACCAGCTCCCACCACACCGTGGCTCTGGACGCCCCCGCCCCGGCCTAGCCCAGCCGCCGTCCTCCGTCGGGCCGGCCCGCAGTCCCTCCCACCACCCCCTCGACCACCGCTATCTCCGGTCACCAGTGCCGTCACCACTAGCTCCCACCGTGCCACGACTATGGACGCCCCGCCCAGACCTGGCCTAGCCGCCTTCCTCCGCCCCGCTGCCCGCCTCCTCCACCGGGCCGACCTGCCGTCTGTTGGCATTCCTTAACGTCATTGCTAAGTTTATGTGTTCCTAGCAACGGTGTTAGAAATGACAGTGGTAATCCTAACGATCACAAACGAATCCGCAAGCACACAGATAAACTATTGTAGCATTTCTCTAACGAAGTATTCCAAAGGGTATCGAATCTAAGGAAGGTATTGGTGGATAACAAGAATTATACTATTACAATGAGCATGGATCAATGATACGAATAGAAATAAAGCTCAAACACAGGGGTAAGGATAAATATAAGATAAAGGTAGTGTGACACATACTGATCCACTCTCTAGAAAGACTACGTCATATGAAGAAACATACGAGATAGTTCTAGGTTCTAATGTACTATTCACACAAAGGTCAGAGAAAGAGTTAGATACACAAACTTTGTATGAGACATCGGTCCAGCACCCAGGAACAAGGGGAGATGACTCCTGCGCTGTGCCACTTTAGACTCCTACAGCGCACCCGAACGCGGAGGAGTACAAAGGGTCCAATAGCTGTCACAACCGCGGCCTACCTCTATCTAAACGTGGAATGAACTCATAACTAACACAGCTGCCCAACCCAAGCACCATGCTTGCATTGTGAACTGGACTCCAACCAGCCCTAGCTATTGTGTCCCAGGTTGAAGCCGCCACATAACTAGTCACTTGAGACCAAGTACTGTAGCTTGGACACTGACGTCATACAACGGATTTGTGTAAGCAAACTAGATCGAACTGAAGCTATGCACACAAACGGATACGTGAACTTTACGTCTATACCACAAGATCAAAAGGTCGTGTTCACGAAGAACACGAGCCTCTAACTTATGAACAGACGCGGAAAGCATGAGTAAATCATTCGTCAACTGGATCGAAGGGTCATATTCGTGATGAACGCGAGCCTCTAAATGATGAACGCATGAAGAACTTAAGAACATATCATACATGCATGCAAGTATTACTTTATATGAAATAACTGAATAATTGAAGTAGATCAAAGTCATACAAAGGAAAATAAATACAAGAACACTCATACCTAGATCACAATGATGAACTTGGAATCTGAACAAGAACTACTCTAGCCAACTCCCTAATCTTGAAAACTAAAAGAGAGAGAGGTGGATGGAAAGTGGTGTGTCTCAAATGTGAGGGGGTCACTTCTATTTATAGGCAGGTAGGAGCTCCGAGAGGCACCAAAACACCCCGGGAAACCACTCAAGGACCAACGAGGAGCCACCACGTGGAAGGTGGAGATCAGCCGAGCCATGGTGGGTTCGGCCGAACCCACGATTCGGCCGACCCCATGTGGGCCTGGCTGGCCTCCCTCCTTCGCCTGTGAGTGGTACGTGGGCCCTCGGGTATGTTCCCGAGTGTACACTGATTTTTATGTCGATTTGCTCCCCGAGTGGGCCCTCCAATCCTTGTGAAGCCATGTGTCGTCCTTTGATTCGTCGAGGCTTGCCTCCCCTGGATCGCTGACGTGTCAAGGACACGTGGGATCCTGGGTGGCTACCACTCCTCAGCTGAGTTGGCATGACTTGGCACATAGAAGATGTATTTGTCACTCTTGTTATGTGTATTTACCTGCAATCAAATAATTTCTAAGAACAAGTGGAACTACACTATTTTTTAACTAAAATACGTGTAAGAAAAGCAAATGCTCTTTTATTCATGAGAATATTGACAGCCAAAATTAGTACTTAACAACCGTCAATACCGTCGCCGGCCCTCCCTCTATGGCCGGCGATGAGCAGCAACCCCCGGCAAACACGAAACCCTAACCTCGCCGGAGTTGGAGATATGAGTGGAGATGGATGTGAGAAAAATTCATGTGCAGAGGTGCTTCAATTCAACTAGGCGAGATATAGCTTTCCCTTATGCTTTTGGGTTGTGTCAGATTTGAGAAGAATAATGTCAATCCATCCTAATGCTTTTGGTTTGTGTCAGATTTGAGAAGAATGATGTCAATCCATCCTCGCCGGAGAATGTATTTTTTCTGTAGTAACCCGCTGAAATTACATTTGAAGTATAATTAGAGGAGCCGGGGCAAGTATAATTTTGAAATTGCCAAATTTACTAGTACTCAGTACAGTATAAAACAAGGTTTGTTTCGTGATAGGAGTAGGCTTCAAATTAATAGCAATGAATCACAAAATATAATAGTATAGTAACTATTATAAAACCCAACAATCATATGACGGGCACAACCAATATCGCTTACACAAACAAATCGCAGTAATTTGCATTTTGCAACCCAGAAACAAAGAACAGGAGATGACTCAAGGTAATGAGGACTGTGTTTGCATTTTGCAACCTTTGCAAGCAGTGCACAACATCACAAGACAATCATCAGAGACATGCATAAAGGAATCCAGGAGCATAGAACAAGAATTGGTGTTCGATAAACCAGCACCCCCAAACAACTACATTTCTTAGTAATTTTCATTGTTCATTGAAAGCAAAACCACAGCTAGGTCTCAAAAAGTCTAAACATTGGGTAAAACAGGAACCAGAACAGCAACATAGTAATAGCTCCAGTGCACCAGGATACACAAGCCTCTCAACGGTTGGCCTTGGCAACACGCTCAATCTCATCCTTCTTCTTGATCGCATAGCTGCGACAACAGTAGACACAAATGAGCACAAAGTTCACATCGCATGGATTACCCCACAACCATGATAAGAAACAGGCAAACTGAAATATTCTGGTTTACCTGTTGGATGAGCCCTTGGCAGCATTGATCAATTCATCGGCAAGGCACTCTGCAATGGTCTTGATGTTCCTGAAAGCACTCTCCCTGGCACCAGTGGTGAGGAGGTAGATGGCCTGGTTGACCCTCCTCAGGGGTGAGATATCAACAGCCTGCCTTCTCACAACACCAGCAGAACCAATACGAGTGGCATCCTCACGTGGCCCACTGCAAGGCATCATAGCAAATCCTGTTAGTTTGAACTTTGAAATCTCAGAACCAACCTGTAAATGATAGCTACAGAGCTTTTTTGATAAAAGGTAAGTTTAATGCCACAATGACCACCAAGCACACTGTAAACAAAGACTAAAAAGTTCCGAGAACCTCCATACTGGTAAAGAAAGTCGTTTAACAGCATTAAGCATAACATACTAGTTAATTAGGGTACAGTTTTCCCTGTCTATCCCTATTAAATAGGGTAGCAGGTCCTTTGTAGACAGCAATCTCATATGGCTTGATTGGTCAACTAGCAACTCCCGAGACTTGAGGTTTCAGGTTTTATTCTTCACGGTCGCAATTTTTTTTGTCGTTTGCCTCTGTAGGTTGCACACGTGTGCGTTTACATGCCACACACACAGCATTCAAAGCGAGCATGATGCAGAGTGAAAGCGGTGATTAATAGCCCCGAACGGGAAACACAAAGTGTGAAGTGGCAGGGGCAAAGCCGTCCCAAATCACAAATGAAGCGCTCGGCAACATCCTTTTATACAAAGGAGCAGAGGTCCATCTTCATTTCCTATAAGGAGAGAGTACACTAGACCAAAAAATTGCATTTTCAACAGCAGCATTTAAGTGATATTGATTGAATAACTATCCATTGACTCAACTCTCCATATCCATAACAAGCTGTAACACTGAGCTTAAAGATTTGCAGTATGCCTTAGTAACAACAGGTTTTGACTTGACTCAGTTTTGCACTAACACGTCCATTTTGAATCTCAACAGTTACGCATGGTCACGCTATCCGGAACAATCGATTAAGCTAGCATGGAACTAATTTATAATTTGACATCGAAGTCCAATCAAATAACACTTACAATCAGTTTTGGACTAAGGGCACAAACACAATGAATCAGAAAGAGGGAGGGCAGGATAACCAAAAGATACCTGTTGATGATGGCATCGACGATGATCTGGATGGGGTTGGCGTCGGTGAGCAGGTGAATGATCTCCAAGGTGTGCTTCATGATGCGGACAGCCATGACCTTCTTGCCGTTGTTGCGGCCGTGCATCATGAGCGAGTTGGTGAGGCGCTCGACGATGGGGCACTGCGCCTTGCGGAAGCGCTTCTTCGAGTAGCGGCCAGCGGTGTGGGGCAGGTATGTCGCGTGCTTCGTCGCCGACACAGCCAGGTAGTCGTTCAGCGAGATGTCGTTCACCTGGAGATCACATCGCGCCGTTTCAATCCACTGCTAGCAGCAGCAGGCTAGAGAACAGAATCGGACAAGTTGGAGATCCTCCATTCGCGTACCTGGACATCCTCGAAGGTCCAGCGGTTGAAGAGCTTCACCTCCTGCTGCGGCTGCTCGACCTCCGCCATGGCTGTGAACGAGAGGGCGATGCGCTTGGCTGCGGCTGCTGTGCGTTGGCGAGGAGGAGGCGGCGGCGGGGAGCGAGGAAACCCTAGCGAAGACTAGGCTCGCGGCGGGGGAGAGGTAGATTTTATAGGCGAAAGCTTCCCGGGCCGTCATTTACCACAGCGCAGCGGTGGTGGGTTCCGGGCCCTTTGAGCCCAGCCCGTGCTCAACAAGTGGGCCATCCTAATTGGGCTGATCCTTGAGATTTTGAACCAGGCGAGCCTGCCTCTTCGCTACCTAATATTAAAGAGATTGCTTCTGCCCTTTTTTTTTCGTACTACGTTGTCCGAACCGTGAAGATTAAACCGACTCTCTACCCGTTGAACCCGAGGAAAATCGGCTGTTTAGCCCTGAACCGGAGAAAACCCGGGTAACACGTGTAAAACCAACCATCCGTATAAGCCGCTAGCGTGCGGGAAAAACAAACCGGCGCCCCTGGCCGCGTGGAACTCTCTCCGCGGGCCGCGGAGTCCCTAAAAAAAAAGGCAAATGTGGGAAGAAAAAAAAAGAAAGTCCCTCAAAAAAGGCAAATGTGGGAATTCAACCCAAAACGTCATAACTCCATATGAATAGTTGAACGAACTGGTCTAGGTCGTTTGAGATTAAATAAAACATGACTTAATTCGTATCTGGTTTGACCAATGACCATGCGTCCTGCAACATATACCTAGCTGTTCATGGTAAGTAGAAATATTCTTTGTTTGCAAAAATATTTATATGAGTGCTACAAAACGTAAACTCTATATTTACATTGTTTATCAGCTGGTGCTAAAAGAACAATGTGTTAAGAGTTCAACATGTCCAGTAGAAAAGTTATACATTTTTTAGATTGAGATGCAAAAATAAAAGGACATGTGTTAAGGAGTTCAACATGCACAGTAGGAAAGTTATACATTTTTTAGATTAAGACGCGGAGCTCCTTGTCGCTGTCGTTCTTGCGATCGTCAGGCTTTTGGCCAACCTCCTAAGTGGCGGCAAGACGGGGAAGGGGAGGGGCACATTCGACAATGGTGTGGATCGGGGAGTTGCTCGTGCTGCCCCCTGGGAGCGACCCGAAGGCCAGAGATCTTCTTTCTGTGTCTCCTAGAAAAGTTATACATGGTTCAATCATTGCACGCTGATTTGTCGGTATGGTCTGGCCACACACAGGCCAGAGATGTTCTTTGTGTCTCCTAAAAATGTTATACATGGTTCAATCATTGCACGCTGATTTGTCGGTATGGTCTGGCCACACACTCTTTGCTACTTGCGTCGACTAATGCTATACGCTATACTCAGGTGCTTGTACACTTGATCATGTGTTGAAGTGTAGCTACTGCTGACTTGGATTCAATATTATAATTGAAATTGAAGATGTGGTCACGTTGTATTGTATAATATGGTTGTACCTATTATTCTATCCCTATTAGTCTTGCTTAAATAAAAAGAAATAATGAGTATTTGAGTAGAAGGAAATATATTCAGAAAAATTCTAGCAAATGTATGTTCAATACAAGAACAATATAATAGCACAGATAAAAAATGATAAATCTATAAGATAATATTTGTATTGCACCGTAGCAACGCACGGGCACTTTGCTAGTTTTATCTAAAAAACAATAGCCTATTCAAAAACAAAAAGCAAAGGCCATCTAAAAAAAATAAAAAGAAAAAGAAAAGGACGGCCTCTCAAAAACACTGTCGCTTAGCCGTGTGTACTGGATTTTGAAATAAAGAGAATTCCACAAGCATGAAATATTCCCCTAAATGTGTATTAAACATGTTTCTCTGAAAAATTAGCTGTACAAATACAAAAGGTGAATAACATGATTTTTTTTCCGTCACATTTAAACTGAGCCATTAAGTTTTGAAATGTGGAGCTAACACTACTACGGAAACAAGCATTGGTCCTAGGCACAATTTCACATTAATACCGGTTTTTTTACACCCGGTACTAATGAAGACATTAGTACCGAGTGGGAAAGATGGCACCGTCAAGACCTCCCTGTGACACACATTAGTACCAGGTCAAGAATAGATTCGGTACTAATGTGTAACATTAGTACCGGGTGGTGTCCGGCCCCGGTACTAATGTGTCTGTGACACATTAGTACCGGGGTAGACACCACTCGGTATTAATGTGTCCCACATTAGTACCGGGTGGGAAGATCACCCGGTACCAATATTTCCACCGTCCGACGCGCTGTTTATCTCGCCGCTTTTTATTCATTTTTTTTAACTCTGATTCACTTTTTGGATCTCTGATTTGTGTTCATGTGAATATATGTAGTTGAACATTTGATCTTGTAGCTCTTGTAAATATGTTTGTGAATGTGCAGTTTGTATGAAAAATCTGTGAAATCTGTAGTGAATATGAGAGATCTGTGGTGAAAAAAGAAGAACAGAAAAAAAGAAACGGAAGAAGATGACGGGCACAGACGGGGGACAGACGGGGTGGACGGGACGGATGGCGACAGGCGGACTCCTCACATTAGTACCGGTTATCTTGACCCGGTACTAATGTGGTCTCCATATTAGTACCGGCTGGCCAGTACCGGTTCCAAAACCGGTACTAATGGCAGTTGTCAACCGGTACTAATGGTTGTTTTTCTAGTAGTGTAAAACACATTGTGAAGCCATCAACATTCATAAAATGCATCAGTTGTAAAAAGAAACAAAACAATTGATTATCCATGGTCTCCTCCTCATTTCCAAATTGCACCTGGCATCAAGGGAGGTGAAAGGAAGTGCTCCAATCAAATACATACATTGATAACAACCCCATCACCATCTATACAACTAAAGAAAACAATAGGCATCCCATCTCAGAAATCGAAGTGGAACACAGACACCAGACCTGACCTCTCCGAAGCAGCCAGCTCCAACTTTAATAAAAATCAATGCAATTCCCCATCTCTCGTTTCATTCCTGATTTTTTTTAAAATTAAAGTAGGAGCACTACTATGTCATATAAGAAGAAACAACATTAGTACATAACGGGTCGAAGCATACACCACCACACGAACAAACCTCATAACAGAAACAAACACATCCGACACAACACACCACCATCCTCAACCACTTAGGAGAGAAAATCGAAACAAGCCGCCGACACTTGCGCCGTTGTCACCAACGCTGTGTCACGACGAAACCACAACCCGCTGCAGGCCCGAACGACCCCCTGAGCTCTTCCACCATGGGACGGTCACCCTCAAACTGCACATACATGCTCGTCGATCCCTCTGATCCAGTGAAGCTTCAACAAACACTCCAATCTCGGTTCTAGGGACAACCACTGTGGGGGATATACCCCCCGGGTCCCACACGGAGGGGCTTCATGACGTGTATTCGTATACGTATGGGCCCACCCGTGTGGGGATACGGTACGGCGTACGGATCAGGATGAGGCGGCGCCCGAGGAGATATCATCCCATGAACAAAGATCGGTTAGTTAGGAAAGATATTGCTTGAGCCGGAAGGCCAATCTTGTAATCGGTTAGCTATAGATTCTCTGAGATCTGTAAACCCTGCCCCCCAGGCTATATAAGGGCGGCAGGGACCCCCCCTCGAAAAAAGTCCATTGGATTCCCAATCGTGGAACCATCAATACAATACACCGAGCACAGGACGTAGGGTATTACGCCTCCCGGCGGCCTGAACCTGGATAAACCCCGTGTCCTTTGTTCACCATCTAGCTCTAGTCTTGGCGATCCCCACCAAACAATCTACCACCATAGCCTACCCCGTGGTGGACTGCCGGTTCATTGCACCGACAGTTGGCGCGCCAGGTAGGGGTTCGCCGCGATAGTTGGCGAGCTTGATGGCCGCAGTCAAGATCCCTGCTAGTTGCCTTGCCCTCACCGCGTTGGGAGCGGGAATCCCTTTCGGGAGCTTTGATCCCGTCTCCACCGTCAACGAGCAGGCGACTGGCTACGTGACTCCTCCTCAGGGTCACATCATCATCGGAGAGATCCCATGCGTTCTCTCCGACACCGTGATCACCACGGAAAAGCCTTCCGGAGCGGTTTCCACACCGCCCGCGAGGAGAAGACCGGCTACCAGATCTAATCTGGACAAGCCCAAAGCCTGCTGAGTGCTTTTCGGCACGCCGCAGCAAGCCCGGAGGCCAACCCTCCCGGTTCAAGATCTGACGGTTGAAGGGTCATCGAACCCTCCCGCGGACGATCTGGTTGAATCTTTCGACCGGGTCATTAGTCACATGGCTGACACCATCGCCATCTGCGAGGCAACCCTGGGTACCCCGCAGTCCGAGTGCTTTCCCTTCGGGTTGTAGAGCACCGCCGCCTCCGTAATCACGGAGGAGGTAAAGCGAAACCTAGCGGTGAACCATGCGCCCAAGCCAGTTGAGTACTACTCGGATGACGATTCGCCGCGCTTCGTGAACGTGGTTCTCTCCCCCATACGAGAGGCGAACCGCGACGCGTCCCTCCTCCCCATACTGGAAGAGGAAGAGGACGGTCAACTCTGCGACTGGACCACGGATGAGTCAGAGGGTGAGCGCCGCTCAGGCCGATCTGCTGGGCGATCTGGCCCCGAGTACGTTTCGGATGGGTCCTTTGCGTCCCTCGAGGCGTCTCTCGACCTGGACGAAAGCTCTCCCTCCCGTGGGTCCGACGACACGGTCCTGATCAGCTCTTCAAGCTCACCTTCCGATCTGTTCGATGGGAGCTGGTCGCCTGCCTTTGTCTACGCGGCAGCACCAGGGGCTCCGCCGGTAATCTCCGAGGACGAGCGCACTCAGGATAACGAGACGGCCGCACAAAAGGCCGAACGATTACGGAAGAATGCGGACCGAGCGCGACGGTGCCGAGAGGCCCAGGGCGACGAGGAGGAGGACGAGGACTTTCAAAGCTCCAACCACTCGCGCCGCAACAGACGACGGCGTCGCACCCGCCGCTCAAGTAGAATTCCGCCCCGAAGGTTCGAGGATGACTTCACCCTCGACTACGATGGGCACAAGGTCTACGCGACCCTCAAAGCAAATCTCATTGTACTAAATGAGGCGGTTGAGAGGCTGCCTCCAACTACGCCAGACATTGGGCCCATACGGGCCTTGGTGCAGGCCGCTGCGACCCAGCACAACCGCGTCGATCCCTCCCCGCCAGTTGGGCAGGGGTAGACGGAGGGTACCCACCGCTCGCGCTACAAAAGAGCGCGACGCGACGAGGGTGAAGACTTGCGCGACCGGCTCCGCCGCCACGACGCAAGGACCACGATCAACCGCAACCGCGAGGAGCGCCGCCGTCAGGAGTCGAGGCGACGCAACGACTACGATAGGGAGCATGGAACCCCTCATCGCCGAGAAAGACGTGGCGACTCGCAGAGCGGGTATGAAGACTACTACTCGGATTCCTACGAGGAGTCCAGGAATATCTACAGCTCCTACGAGCGGCCGACCGACGGACGCCGCGGAGGTCGAGAGGGTGCTCCGTCCTATGATGGCTTCCTCTCCCTCTCAAAAAGGCTACGTCGAGTGACATGGCCCCGGGGCTTCAAATTGTCCGACGTCGACAAGTACGACGGCACGTCGGACCCCGCGCAATGGCTCCAGATCTACTCCACCGCGGTCAAAGCTGCGGGAGGAAACGCCGACATGATGACAAATTACTTGCCCATAATGCTCACGAAGGGGTGCAGAAACTGGCTTGCAGGGCTCCCGAGGAACTCCATTACATCATGGGACGACCTCTGCAAGTTCTTCACGAGCCAATACTCCGGTACATGGGAGAGGCCGGGGAACAGGAGGATGCTGGATCAGATCTGGTAGCGCAAGAACGAGTCGCTACGCTCGTACATTCGGCGTTTCTCCGAAAAGAAGAACTCTCTTCCTTTCGTCGAGGAGCACGACATCATCAACGCCTTCCAGCATGGATTGGCTTACGGCAAGCTGGTGAATAGGTGGGCCCAGAAGCCCCCGTGGACCGTAAACGAGCTCTTCGCCACAGCCAACAAGGAGGCTGATGGTGAAGAGGCAGAACGCGAGCAGCTGAAGCACATCAAGTCTCGCTGGGAAGACGATGATTCCCCACGTCCGCATCAACCACGCCACGATCCAGACCGAGAAGGAGATACCGCCCAGTAGGGCGCACGGCGCAACAGGAGGCGCAGGCCGACTGAGGTCGTGGAGGCTGTAGAGCCCACCCCGAAGCGCATGGACCCGTCTGAGTTCCAGAAGATGCTGGACATGTAATGCCCGTACCACAAGAACAATAAGCACTCGGCTCGCGACTGCTTCGGTCTGAAGAACCACTTCTCCGGGAAGGGACGCTCCAAGGGTCCCTCCAAGAACGACAAGGGCAAGGGAAAGCGCGCTCCCCCAGCGGATGATGACGAGGAAGACTTCCAGGTCACCGACCGTACGGTCAACATGATCTACGGCGGACCGGACCAGATCGAGGGGAAGCGCAAAGCTAAGCTCACAGACAGGCTACTGGTGTACGCGGCCCAGCACGGCACGCCCCAGTTCCTGCGGTGGTCGGAAGTCCCGATCACCTTCAGTAGGGAGGACCACCCGGAGGCAGTCGTCAAACCCGGGCGATACCCCCTCGTGTTGAAGCCTACGATTCGTAACGTGGGACTTTGCAAGATGCTGGTGGACGGAGGCAGTGGCCTCGATATATTGTTTGCCAGCACGCTCAAGGAGTTGGGCCTCACTCCCTTGGATTGAGCCCGACCGACAAGCCTTTCTTCGGGATCGTACCCGGAGATCCTTCAGTACCACTCGGTCAGATCTCTCTGCCAGTCACCTTTGGCACGATCGAGAACTACCGGACAGAGTACGTCCGCTTCATAGTGGCGGACTTCGAGACGGCCTATCATGGCATACTCGGCACGCCGGCACTAGCCAAATTCATGGCGGTGCCCCACTATACCTACATAGTGCTGAAGATGCCTGCGCCAAACGGGGTCATTACCCTCAAAGGTGACTCCAACACAGCCAGTGCCTGTGAGAAGGAGAACCTCCACATCACTGCCACCCTGGATCTTTCCAGACGCACTGCTGAAGTCCTGGCGGCTGCCAGCAAGCTCGACCCGGTAGATCTGGAGATCCCAACCAAGAAGCCGGCGACGGAGGCGATCCAGCAGGAGCAGGAGGCCGTGAAGAAGGTGTCGCTCAACCTCGAGGACCCCTCGAAGACGGCGACTATAGGGGCCAACCTGGACCCTAAATAGGAAAGCGTGCTCGTCGAGTTCCTGCGTGCTAACTCCAACATATTCGCTTGGAAACCAGCGGATATGCCAGGAGTGCCCAGAGAGCTCGCCGAGCACTCCTTGAAGGTTGACCCGAATGCTAAGCCGATCAAGCAAAAGCTTTGTCGGTTCGCGGCTGACCGCAAGGAGGCAATAGGGGTAGAAGTTACGAAACTGTTAGCTGCCAAGTTTATCAAAGAGGTGTATCACCCAGACTGGCTGGCTAATCTAGTTCTTGTATCCAAAAAGAATAAGCAATGGAGAATGTGCGTTGATTATACTGATCTCAACAAACACTGCCCCAAAGACCCCTTCACCCTCCCGCGAATAGACCAAGTCGTTGATTCATCGGCGGGCTGTGCCCTGCTCTGTTTCCTCGATTGCTATTCAGGCTACCACCAGATTAGCCTGAAGGTCGAAGACCAGATCAAGACGTCGTTCATTACGCCTCATGGTGCGTACTGTTACTTGACAATGTCCTTTGGTCTGAAGAACACCGGAGCGACGTATCAGCGTGCCATCCAGGCATGCCTGAAGACACAAATCAGCGTAAACTGCGAAGCATACGTAGATGATGTCATGGTCCAGATTCGAGACCCCGATAATCTTATCAAGGACTTAGCTGAGACCTTCGCTAACCTGAGGGTTTACCGGTGGAAGCTTAACCCGGAAAAGTCCGTTTTTGGCGTTCCCTCAGGAAAACTACTCGGATTCCTTGTCAGCAACCGCGCATAGAGGCAAACCTAGAGAAGATCCACACAATCACTCGGATGAAGCCCCCCAAGTGCCAGAAGGATGTACAGAAACTAGCCGGGTGCATGGCAGCACTCAGCCGGTTCATCTCACGACTCGGCGTACGCGGACTGCCCTTCTTCAAACTCCTCAAACATCAAAACGATGATTTCAAGTGGGATGAGGAGGCCCAGAAGTCTTTCCTGGAACTTAGGAGCTATCTGCAAAAGGCCCCCATCCTGACAGCACCAGAGCAGGGGGAAACTCTCTACCTCTACATCTCGGCTACCACGCATGTGGTCAGCACGGTACTAGTTGTGGAGCGCAAAGAGGAAGGGCATGCGTACGCCGTCCAGAGGCCGGTCTACTTCGTAAGTGAGGTGCTGACCGACTCTAAGGTGCGGTACAATCAGGCGCAGAAACTGCTCTACGTACTACTGATCACCGCACGCAAGTTGAAGCACTACTTCGAAGCTCATAAAATCGTCATAGTTTCCGACTACCCCATAGGCGACATCCTGCACAACAGAGATGCCATGGGAAGGATCGTGAAGTGGTCCATCGAGCTGGCCGCACACGACATAACTTTCGTACCGCGCAACACGATCAAGTCGCAGGTACTTGCAGACTTCGTCGCAGAATACACAGAGATCCAGACGCCATCCACTGCCGCTGAACCTGAGTACTGGACCATGTACTTTGATGGATCACTCAGGATTAAAGGAGGTGGGGCCGGCATAATTTTCATCTCCCCAACAGGAGAGAAACTGCGATACGTGCTGCAGGTCATGTTCAAGGTTTCGAACAACGCTGCCGAGTACGAGGCGGCCCTCCACGGGCTCCGTATCGCTGTATCGCTCAGGATAAAATACTTGATGGTCAAGGGCGACTCTGCCCTGGTGGTAAACCAGGTTAACAAGAAGTGGAACCGGACCAGCGAGAAGATGGACGCATATTGCGCGAAGATCCGCAAACTCGAAGGCAAGTTCTACGGCTTAGAGTTTCAGCATGTACTCCGTGATGATAACAAGGCGGCCGATGAGCTGGCAAATATGGGATCCACGAGAGCCCAGGTACCACCGGGTGTCTTTGTTCAAGACCTGATCAAGCCTTCCATCAAGAACCCCGATGCGCAAGTCGATCCATCAGAAGGACTCGGCAAGGTCCTGATGATCGAACCACAACCCGAGTGGATCTCCGAGATGGTCGAGTACATCAAAGACAGCACGCTCCCGAACCCTCCACCAGGTCAGGAAAGGGAGACGCGAGCGTTGCACGAATGGATCAGTCGCAGGAGCAAGAACTATGTCCTGATCGGCGACAACCTGTACCGCCGAGGCGGACAGTCCCGAGTACTCCAGAAGTGCATACCGGAGGAAGAGGGACGACAACTCCTAGCGGAGATTCATGGTGGCATGTGTGGCAACCACGCCGGAGCAAGAACCATTGTTGGAAAAGCTTTCCGGTCTGGCTTCTACTGGCCCACGGCCGTCGCAGACGCTGAGACGTTGGTGAAACGTTGCGAGGGATGCCAATTCTTCGCAAAACAAATACACATTCCAGCCCAAGCTCTGCAGACGATACCCATTTCATGGCCCTTCGCGTGCTGGGGACTCGACATGATCAGGCCTTTCAAGAAAGCATCCGGAGGGTACGACCATATCCTGGTAGCAGTTGACAAGTTCACCAAATGGATAGAGGTCAAGCCAATCAAGGTGCTCATGGCTGCCAAGGCATCCGAGTTCATAGGAGAAATCGTGCATAGATTCGGTGTCCCTAATAGGATAATAACCGACCTGGGTACAAACTTCACAGGAAGGGAGTTCCAGGAATATTGCGATGAACTCATCATCAAGGTGGCACGCGCCTCAGTCGCGCACCCACGCGCCAATGGTCAAGTCGAGCGAGCTAACGGAGCGGTGCTCGAAGCACTCAAGAAACGCTTCTTCGATCACCTGAAAAAGTACGTGACCCGCTGGTTACGCGAACTCCCTGCAGTACTCTGGGGACTGCGGACACAGCCGAGTCGTGCTACTGGTCAGACTCCTTTCTTCTTGGTATATGGATCTGAGGCAGTGCTCCCCACCGACCTCATGTTCAATGCACTGAGAGTTGAAGTATACGACGAAAATGAGGCTGAGAAGGCGCGGATTGAGGATATCGACAGCATCGAGGAAGGACGGCTCGCGGCAATGATTCAGGCAGCTCGGTACGCCCAAGCTTTGCGGTGTTACCACGATAAAAATGTACAGGAAAGAGCTTTCTGCGTCGGAGATCTGGTCCTACGTAGGATCCAAAGCAAGAAGGACATGCACAAGTTAGCAGCCCCATGGGAGGGGCCATTCATAGTGAAGGAAATCAGTAGGCCAGGTGCTTATCGGCTGATGCGGGAGGACGGCTCGGACGTGCCCAACTCATGGAACATTGAGCACCTACGCCGCTTCTACCCATAATAAAGCTATGTATCACTTTCTGTTCAAAGTCTTTTATACATTATCCATGTTAGCAGTCTGTGGCAATGAATTCAGTTTCATGTCTCATGAAGTTTCTCTACTTCGCTCTTACATCTGCTCACATGCCCTTTTCTCACCCAAGTTTCAATTCTGACACCTGGGGACTGCTTTACATATAGTAAAGTTTTCCATGTTAAAACTAAATAACGCTCATCTAACACGGATCTTACGACTCATAAAGTACTCGGTAGCATACGTCTTAAATCGTGGGTCGAGGTTTTCGCAAAGCTAAGGTACTACGTGTGTATGAGAGTACGCCCTCTGCGCTAGGAAACTAAGGCCAACGAGCCTACGATTTCCCGTAATAGACTAACTACCGGAGAAATTAACAGTACAAAGACACCATCAAAGTAAAGCGCCTACTTAAAACTACCGAATGTCAACGAACCAAAGTACTGGTGCACCCACAGCACCACAGAATATTACAACTTTTAACTCTTAAAGTTTTTATGGCTGCGACAGGAGGGCATCACCATCAGCTTCTTCATCAGCCGTGGCCACGACGTCGTCGGCAAGCTGCTCCACCGTGTCCTTCACCTCCTCTAGCAGTCGCTCAGCCTACTGTGGCGACGTTCCGCGAGCAAAGCCACCGCGGAAGCGATCCACGCTGATCGAGGGGTAGAAGGAGCGGAAGACGGCGAGGTAGTGGCTGGCACTTGCCACGCCGACCTCGTGAAGATAGCCGGGGAAGCGCGCCGCTGCCGCCTGGGCACGCTCCAGAAGGGTTGGCGGGCGCACCACCGGATCACCGAACTGTCGCACGGAGGAGGACTCGGCAAGGGGCGCAAGCTCGTCCAGGATGGGGCGCAGTGCTTCGCCGAGAGCTTTGAATTGAGCCCTCTCCGATGCGATGCGGGCCTCGAGATCTGCATATTGGGCAAATTGTTTTTGCCGGAAATCTGCTCAACGTCAGGAGCACCTATCGACGAACATTCAGGGATAACACGGGAGTGCAAGGTAACCAACCTGACAGCTCTTTTCTCGCCACAGCGGCCTGCCTGCACGCCTCCTGGCCGTCCTGCCGGAGCTTCTTCATGCGGCCCCAAAGGGATTTGAGCTCCTCCTCCGCCTTGGCCCGAGCTGTTGCCAAGAGATGATCAACACGAAGTACTCGGGCAACGGCGAAACAAAAGCAAAACATAATCAACATACCTTGCTGGTTTTCCTCCGCCGCCGCCCGGAGCGTTGTCTCGCTCGCCTCAGCAGCCGCCTTCTCCTGACGTAGCCTCTCCACCTCCCGGTTGCTGCTGTCTCACTGAGTGACTACTTGCTGCTCGAGACGCTCCAACCAGGCGCGCAGAGTGGCGTTCAGATCAGCAGCGGTGCCGACGCGCTCGAGCACAGCGCTCTTGCGCGCAGACTCCGAGGCCACGGTCTGTCAAGACTCAGCAAGAGATCGACCAACTACAGCTAGCAAGCGTTCACAACAATAAGAGGAAGAAAGAATTACCTCGGCAAGCTGGAGGGTCCTCCGCGCAATGGTGACGAGCTCCGCGCGGTTCTCGCCGTCGATCACCGGATCCCCAAGCACTTCATCCACACGAGTGCCACGCACCTGGGCGACACGTCCAAGGCGAGGCGGGCTGAGACGCGGCTGAGGGAGCTCCTGCTGGATCTCCTCGATGCCAGAGGCTTCAGCCGCAGCAGCGCCGGGAGTTGCAATGTGTCCAGCCCAACGCTGGGGACTGGAGTCACGAACAGCAGCATCAGTAGCGACTGCTGCAGCATCAGGAACCCCCGACGCAATAGCCGGGCGCCCATCAGAAGCACTCGGGTGCGGCGACACCGGGGCGGCAGGCGGTAGGGACGACTCGGTGACTTCGGAAGGGAGGTTGCAGGGACCTCTGTTCGTACAAACAAGACATAAAGATCACTTTCCAACCTTATGAACAAAAAACAAGGATGGACGATTTCAAGAAAAATTACTCGGAGGATACACGGACACGGGTACGACGCAGAAAACTACTGCCAGAGGAGGCGGATCGCTTCACCCCACTGACCGCCGCCGTAGGTGCTGGTAACAGTGTTGCAGCGGCAGCCTGTGCAGTCTGAGGGGTGGGGCGCGCAGCGTCCGCCACTGGTGGCACTGGGCCCGATGGCTCAGAAGGAAGAGAAGAAGTGAAGTGACCGGTAGGCGCCGGCGCCGACTGAGCCGTCGTCACCGAGGGAGCTTCGTCGATGTCAAAGGAGAGGGGGACCTCCTCCTCCTCGTCCTCCGACAGCACAAGCTTGCGCCGGCGTACCTCTGGCTCGTCGATCTTGAGTGACCCAGGGGGCACACGCTGCGCCTCAGGATTCCGGCTGCCCTTGCGTTCCTTGCCCTTGGTGGCCGGTGCGGCACGCTTCTCCTCCGGAGCAGGGGCTCCGGGCCGACGGGGCTCAGGCTGGACCGTCTCACCACCACCCACCGCAACGTGGGCCCCGGTGCGCTCCATCCGCTGCAGCTCGCCAAGGCGACCGGCCAAAGGACCCTGCCCGGCAATGAGCCAGGCACAGGCGCCACAGAGACAAAAGCCCTGCGATCCTACAATTTCGCAGACAAACAAACAGAACCATTTCATCAAACATCTGATGGGCACATGTTCATGCCCTAATGGGCGCCCCATAAAAGAAAAAACTGTTACCTCAGGCGGATAGTTCACCAGGTTGAACGGCTTCGGCGCGTCGCGGTTGGAGATGACGGTGCCGGGAACGAAGCACTGACGGACGCGCTCCTTCAGCTCCATCACTCTCCCCGGCTCTGTCGCTCGCTGCGTCGTGTCGTGGTCGTCACCGGCATACTCGTACGCCGGGCTTACCCTGTCCTGGAGCGGCTGCGTGCACCGGACGGCGAAGCTCGCCATCACCGTGATGCCGGTGAGCCCGACCTCCTTCAGCTTCCTAATATGCTCCAGCAGCACGGACACCTGCCCCATTTCCGCCTGGTCAAGCTCTTCATCCCAGCATGGGAGAGGAGTCGGCCGCGCGTCGATGTTGCAGGGCACCGCCGGAGCATGGTTGGTGGTGTAGAACCACTCCGAGTGCCAGCCCTTGTTGGAGCTGACTAGCGGCACCGGAATGTACTCGGCAGAGTGCCTCTGCTTGAGCTGGAATCCGGCGCCGCCTACCACTCGGGGCTTCTTGGCGTTCGGGTGGGGCTTCACCCAGAAGAAATACCGAAATAGATCGAAATGTGGGGCGATTCCAAGAAACGCCTCGCACAAATGCACAAAGGTGGATATGTGCAAAATGGAGTTGGGGTTGAGATGGCACAGCTCCAAACCGTAGTAGTAGAGCAGACTGAGGAAGAAGGGATGCGCAGGCAGGCCGAACCCGCGGAGGTAGGCCGACTCGAAGACGACGGCGTGGGGAACTCCTCCCCCGCAGCGGGCCGCCATCCCTCGACGGCGGACTCGAGCAGCACGCCCCCCAACACCAGGGCGGTGAGGTGCTCCGTCGTGGAGACGGAGCGCACCCACTCCTCGCTCCGCATCGGTGGCGAAAGCGGGGGCGATGATGACGGAGATGGCGAGCGCCTCGCCTCGGAGGTGCCGCGCCTCGACTTCTTGGAATGCCGGCGAGATCCACCGGATGTCATCCTCGCTGCGCTCGGGGACTTGGGCGGGGAGCGGTCTACACCCTCGCTACGCTCGGAGACTCCCCCGGAGCTGCGGCTTAGATACGGCACGGCGCCGGATCTAGATCTGCAGCCTCGCTGGAGCTAAATCCGGTGAGGATCGAGCTAATGCGGCGATGGATTTGGCTGATCGGAGGCGGAGCGGCCGGAGAGGGAAGAGAGAAGGGCTGCTGCGTGGTTTCCTATGGGAAGCGAAGCGACGTGACTGCAGGTGAGCGCGTGGCGAGCCACGCCTCTGGGCTGCCTTAAATGCGGCAGACGGAACGGTGGTCGTGGCGGGCCCTACCACCCGTGCGGTCGCGTCGCCGCGGCGCGGGAGATTCTTCTCGCGAGAAACTCACGAGTATGACTCGCGTACGGCGCGCCAGCTCAAGCCTTATCCGCGACGTTTCCGATTCTGGCTACTGGGCCTTAACAAGCCGTGGCTCTAATTGGGCCGAGGGGTTAAAACCTTCCCTTCTACGGGAAGACACCCTTAAAATTAAAAATGGCCTTCCATAAATCATTGGTTGGCTTAAACCTCTCAGAGGCTGTGACCCAGAGTCACGTACTGCCAGGTTATCAGATAACCCGCCCTCGAAAATTCGGTTTTAACTCCTAAGAGAGTTTCAAAAATCTGCTAGCTCATGAGTGTTCTCCCGGAGGCATGCCATACACAGGCCAAAGCCGTTCAGAAGTCACGATTATGATGACTAGGGCAGGTGACCTCACGCGAGTGCTCCGTGAGAACACGGTGGGCCATACGACAAATTTGGCATAGGGCCGGAGCTCTAACCAAACATCGTACCGGGTCAGATGACCCGAGTGGTACTCTCCCAAATGGGATGATGGTAATACCAAACTAAACCCTTTTTAGAGCTTCGAAATAGTTACTTTAACTATTCCGAACCTCGGGGACTGCCCTAATGGGCGCATCTGGAGATGCGCCCATTCAGCGGCTAAAACCCGCCACCGCGATCACTCGGGATCATGCCAAGACAAAGTCTCATTGACTAAAGTCAGGGTCGGGGATACGGTAAGCGATCAGAGGTACCCTTTTTCCAAAAGGGCACCCGTTATAGAAGACATCAGGGAGCGGTCGCTTTGATTCTCTTTTGACCCTAGATAAACCTCTTCAATCTTTATCTAGGCTCGGGGACTAAGTGTGTACACTTCGTCTTCGACGAAAGTGTACAATCTCCAATCCCGGATGATCTGAATAAATCACAAACATGGTGAAGAGCTCTCCTCAACCACCCGGCAACCACGAGTTTCAGCTTCAAGACCACTCGGCTGCACTGAAGGTCAGATCAGACGACGTTCAAAGCACTCGGACGAAAGGCATTAAGCACTCGACTGAATGGCGAAAGTACACCAGAAGATGCACAAAGCTGAAGATCGAAGTTGCAGTCTGGTTAAGAAGCGCTCAGGGACTGCTGTGGGGGATATACCCCCCAGGTCCCACACGGAGGGGCTTCATGACGTGTATTCATATACGTATGGGCCCACCCGTGTGGGGATACGGTACGGCGTACGGATCAGGATGAGGCGGCGCCCGAGGAGATATCATCCCATGAACAAAGATCGGTTAGTTAGGAAAGATATTGCTTGAGCCGGAAGGCCAATCTTGTAATCGATTAGCTATAGATTCTCTGAGATCTGTAAACCCAGCCCCCCAGGCTATATAAGGGCGGCAGGGACCCCCCTCGAAAACAAGTCCATCTGATTCCCAATCGTGGAACCATCAATACAACACACCGAGCACAAGACGTAGGGTATTACGCCTCCCGGTGGCCTGAACCTTGATAAACCCTGTGCCCTTTGTTCACCATCTAGCTCTAGTCTCGGCGATCCCCACCAAACAATCTACCACCATAGCCCACCCCGTGGTGGACTGCCGGTTCATTGCACCGACAACCACTGATCCTGGCCACTCTGCGTGGGGGCCTCGCCTCTCCCACCGCCTGACTCCTCTGCCAAGGACTCAGATATCTAAGACCACAATGAAAGCATCTCCTCCGCCTAGCTGTCACCGAGATCACCATTGCACCTTGCACGACAGCTCAAGCCCTCTAGCATCCATGGGCCCTCTGCACCTTGACAGCAACACGAACCACACGCGCTTCCCGCAGCACCTCCGAACAACCTCCACCACCACTAGCGCAAACGACGAGACTCCAAAATACGACGCCTCCAAGAAGGTCACGACGCCAAGGCGCCGTCGTCAACAAGGTCTTCACCCGGAGAGCCCCACGCGGCAAGAGCATGATGCCTCGCCATGATGCCCCCAGCGGGAAGGCCGACGCCCCAAGGACGAGGCCATCATGCTCACCATCACCAGTGAAGGCTTTCGCCCGATTGCACCACACCTGCCGCCCGCTCGTGGTCATGGTAGTATCCCACTCCCCGTAACCTCCACAACACCGCCACCGGAAGAGGCCTGGCGCATCTCGAAGCACCACCACGACGCCGCGACAGGCACCAACCAGCCCCTGGCTCCACCACCACAGCGACTCCAAATCAGCAACGCTGACGAAGAAGAAGGAGGGAGCCGGCGGCCAGCCATGGCCATGGCCACCCACGGACAACCAAACCATGTGCCGGCTGACACAGGCTGCCACCGCGCTGTTGCCTGCGCCACGCGGGCGCAACTGCCGCCGCCGGCATCTGCGCCCGCCGCCGGAGTCGACCTTGCCGCAGGCGTCCGAGGCCGCCGCCGGCTGCCGCCTATGGCCGTGGCCTCAGCCACCTTGGCCACTGCTACCGCTGCCCGAGGCCGCCGCCGACCGCCATGCCCCCTTCTGCACAACACTAGAAAAACGCACCCCCGGTCGCGCTGGCCACCAGATCTGGTCAAGGGCTGCCCGAATCCGTGGCCTTCCACCGCCACCGCCGCTGGAGAGACCCCCACCGCCGACAAGGCTCACCAGAACCCGGGCACCCGCGCCCGCCGCGGAGTCCCCGTGGAGGGGGAAGAGGGCCGCGCCACCGCCTTCATTGGGGCCTCACGGGCATCCCGGAGCCACCCTCGGGCGGCGGTGTGACGGGGAGTGTAGGCGGGAGGAAGGGCGGCGGCAGCTAGGGTTCGGTCGCCTAGCGCCGCCCGTGCGAGAGCGCCGCGAGGCGCGTTTCTTTGAGGCCAAAAAGTGGCTTTTCAGGTTTCGCTTCGTTCCCGATGCTAGAACCCTACAACCTCACTCTGTACAATTTCCAATTGTCGCTAACTACGTTCTGATATAGACAATCCTTCTCGGGAAGCATGGTCATATTGGAACCATCGCTCACGATCACTGATGCTGCAGCAGCACAAAAAGTTTCATTGGTCCATGCTGAAACAGTTGTGTACGACTTGAAGCATTGCATGACAATAAATCGTTCCATCCAGAACCTTCTTCCATCACGGCTATCTAGAACTGCCTGGCTCCTGCATCTCTCCAACTCTTTCAATTTCAATTGCCTGCAGCAGTACCATTGCACAAATTTATTCCTAAGGAAGGTTAACTGAAACTCTAAAGGTATAGCATGAGCAGCATTAAGGGATCGTTCAGCAGGTCTTTTGGCTGATTTGGCAGGCAGATTTATTCTGAGAAGAAAGTAATGTGTGCTGATTGAGCCGGCAGATTTTCTGTGAGAGAAAAATACTGTTGAAAGAGCAAGCCGAATAGAGCCTAAGACAATTGAATGGGAGAAGAAATGAACATACTAAGATTCACAAAGTACATGCCATGGTGTAAACATATTCAAGTTTACTAATTGCCTGATACACGAAGAACAAATAAAGAAGAAGAAACAGTGTACCATATCAGCACGCTTCTTAGGTTTGCTTTCGCTGGAGATTCCTCTTCTAAGGGCAGTCCTAATGGTAGAAATCAGTACAGTTCTATAGCCTAGGATATCGCACCAAGAAATCACTTCTTCTCAATGCAAAATTTTCTAACAAATTTCAGACAAAAGTTTGACCAATCATCTACCCTGTTCCTCTCACCTGTCTCCGGATCCTCTATGCAGCAACATCCATTGCAATTTCTTTCTCCGCCTCACATTCTCACTCCAATCTTATCTTTCTCTTCTTTTCTCCCCTAGAGGCTGACACGAGCTGCTCTCACGAGATCCAGGTGCTCGCACGCGCGCCTCGCCGGGGTGTGCTCCAGTCGCCGGGTGTGGACCGCGGTGAGCTTTCTGCTCGTCACCGTGAGCCACGACACACAGGCTCCACAACCTCCCTTGCACCGTCCCGACGCCCGCGCAGATCCTCGCCGCAGGCAAGCCTGTAGCAGCCGCGAGGAGAGGGAGTCTGAGAAGGCATCTGCACCACGACGGCGCGTAGCGCGTCCAAGATCTCCGCCATAGCCGTCTGCAGGGCGGCACACCCTCGCCTCGAGGAGGGCCCCGCCGCTAGGAGCAGAGGCAGAGGCGACTGCAGTGGATAGTCGAGGTGGAGCTCCTCCTCCTCCTATCTGTCGCCAGAGCGCGAGGCTGCGGCAAGCTGCAGGCGCTGCCCTGCCAGGCCGCCACCTCCGGACGCACCCACCGGCATTGCATCGCATCCGTCGTCAGGCCGTCACGCGATGCGTGTGGCATGATTTCGGCGTGAGCTAGGCCGCCGCGCCCAGCGCCCACGACGGGTGCCACCGCCGCGCACGCCGGCTCTGTGCACGTGCACGCGCACGCAACACACCCGTCGTCGGGAGCGGCGGCGTGCAGGCCGCGGGGAGATCCTGCCTATTGTCGGTGGGCGGGGAGGCGAGCGAGCTGCCAGCGGGGCACTCACACGAGCGCTAGAGGACAGCAGCAGCAAAGCATGCGCGCCGGCCGGAGCTCGCCGGACGGCCGCAGTGCGGCGGCGGCCCGAGCTTGCCTGCCAGGGGCTTGCGCGGCTGTAGTCAGGCACACCGGATCTGCAGCACTGTCTTGGAAGGCGGTCGTTTCTCCCCAACGGGGATTTCCCTGTTTCCACGCGCATCAAGTCGAGTGAGGAAACAGTTTCGCCTGGAAGAAACGATTTCTTCATTTTTCTTCTCTTTCCTCATTAATCAAGCTTCCATGTCATCATTTTTGCTGAGGTGGCATGTCATTTAATGTAGATAGAAACCACTATTAATGTCCCATTGGGATTGCCCTAATGGGTTTTCTTCTTTTGTGGAAGGAACCGTGCAGGGAATCTATAACCGAAGCTTCAGGCCACTTGCCACCTCCGCCTCCTCCGCCACCAGCTGGCCGCCGGCCTCCTCCTCCCTGCCCGCAGGTCACCGCCGGACAACTCCGTCTCACCCGCAGCGCCCGGTCGTACACCTCTCCCTGCGGCGTGCCAGGAGCCCACAAGGAGCTCTCTCGCCAGCCATGGAGGCGACCGTCGGCCATGGAAGCTCGATGCCGCCCGCCTCCACCCCCAACCCGCCGCTGGCCTTCTCCACCCCCTACGCCTCTCCCGGCCGACGCCGCTGCCGGTGGATAGCGCCACCACCGAATCTTGAGACCCCGCGCCCTCGTCGCCGTCGAGCGATGCCACCTCCAGCTCTCCGCCGCGCCGACGAGTTTCGCGCCCCTGTCGCCATCGAGCCACGCGCCCTCGCCTCGACCGAGCCCCGCCACCTCCAGCTCTCCGCCGCGCCGTTGAGCTCCCCACCCCCGCCGTTGTTGAGCTCCCCGCCCTTCCTCCGGCCGCCGTCACTCTGCTCGCCGCCGCTGCCATCTTCCTGCCTCGATCTCGCTAGCGTCGTCATCATCGGGGGTCGATACGTACGCGGGGGCGGTGGGCGGTGGGCGGGTGGCAATTTTGCTGTTATTATCACGATGTTTAGGGGCAATTTGGTAATTGGTGGGCACATGCATGAGGACGGAGCGGGGAGAGCTGCCTTTTCCGGCTCCGTTGCCTGATTTTCGCTCCAGAGAGCGCGATACACGGGCAACTTCTCTGCCAGAGCAGTTTTGGTGCCCCCTTTGGCACGGCTCCTCCGAAAACAGCTCTCGGAGCCGTGCCAATCGGGGCCTTAGTATTCAGGCAACCTGATTAAATGCATGTAGCTTTCCTTTCAGTGCAGTAGCACCTGTCGTCACTCAAGGGCGGAGCCGGGGGGGCGCAGTGACCAGCCCCCCCCCCCAAATGCTCCCGCAACACCACTACAGGGTCTTAAAATATAGTGCTAAACTCCTAATCATGAAGATATTAGCTATATTGCCCCCCACAATTAGCAAGTTAGATAAGCGTCAAGGCCCAATATGATCAGAACTTAGCCGCCGGCCCATAAGAAAGGCAATTATTCACTCAGACGCAGCCCTGTATTCACGATCCTCCAGCTCGTGCTTGTCGATTCGCATTTCGCAGACTGACTGACGCGGTGACTGCGCGACGCCCTAACTTCTCATCGCAGGACGCAGGCGGAGGCAGCACCGCGGCATGGCAGGGCACAGCACGCTGCACAGCTTCGGGTTGCCAGGGCAGCTAGGGTTCCGACGAACTTCTTCTTCTAGCCATAGAAAGTTGCCAGCCGACCGGGGGAGGTAGGTAGGCCAAGCGGCGGGGAAGGTCGTGGGGCGGTTAGGGCCCCGACGGCGGTAGCAGCGGCCAGGCCAAGTCGGGGCGTGGGAGAGCTCGCGACAGCCGGTGGAGGCACTGGGTGGGGAGATCTCGCGGTGGCGCACGGCTCGCCGGTGGCGGGGGCGGGGCGGGAGAAGGGGAAGGAGGAGGCCGCCGTGGGCGCGGTAGGGTGTCGCCGGAGCTCCGTCACCGTGGGCGGTGGGCGCGAGCGCGAGGAGGAAGAAGGGGCGCGAGGCACGGGGGCCGGTGTGATGTGATGTTTCCCATCGCGCCTGCGATGTATAATCACCCCCTCTCCCCAGCTTGACGCGGGAACGCAACTGTTAAGATACGCTATGGGCTTCCAACACTGCTGGAAGCCTCACTCTTTTGGGTGAAGCGGTCCATCTCTCTTCTACGCTCAAAGAAGACGTTTACGTTTGTAGATGCATTACCTTGTTGTGGATCACTACGTGAAAACCTCAAATAGGTCACGCAGCATTTGTAACGGGTCCTTAACACCCGTTACATGGACCCCATCTGTAACGGTTGTTGTTTGGCGCCCGTTACGCATAAGCGTGGCAGGCTGGACCCCGACGTGGCCAACACAGCGCCCGTTACCATTGAGGACTTCCAGTAACGGCCTTCTTAAATGCCCGTTACAGTTATTCTTTGTAACGGACGTTAAAATGCGACCGTTATGAAAGTTAAACCTATCGGTAACGGGCTCTTTAAGTCCGTTACCGATCACTGCCATATCGGTAATGTGCTTTTAAGTCCGTTACTGATGACAATTTGACGCCCGTTACTAGACTCGGAGCTCAATAATTGAAGTCCATCGGCACTCTCACTGCCATCAAATATTTGACTATGTCATCATAGCAAATATTGGATATCACACAAACATATAATCATGTCTCTTAATAAGATGCAAAACCACAAGCTAAGTACACATAGATAGTAGTCATAAGAGCATATTCTACATATTTAAGATGCATATATAGCTAGCATCACACGTTCACATATGACATGCATAATGTTCGGAACAAACAGATTCACATGATCACATCTGACGTGCATCAGCAGGGGCACTAGTTAGATGGCTTCTTTTGTGCTACAGCCTCAAGTTCAGCTATCTTTGCCTCTAGTTTTACAAGTCTTTCCTGCAGCTCAGCATTCTTCTTTGCAGCTTCGGCAAGTTCAGTATCCTTCATCTTCTGTGCGCCTTTAAGCTTCTCCACCTCAGATTCTAGTATTTTCTGACCATTTGCTAGGAGACTTATGTCGTCCACAGCCTTGTCATCCATCCTTCTATCCACCTTGTCGAGTACTTTCCAGACGCAGTGAAGATTCTCCCGAGTAATAACACATTTCTACAACTAAGGCAAATTGATGCAAGTTTCATAATTAGATTGCCAAGTTTAATATCATGAAAGATGTAATTGGTCAAACAAGAAAGTTGTTTAGCTGTAACTGGGTTCAGAGCTTGGTTGATCCTGTGGATTTGTTTCCAGATCATGTCAATGTTCTCCCAAGCTATAGCACCTCCCTAAAACAAAGGCACTGGATGTTCAGTTAATAAAAGTCGATGTAGCATGGAGATTCAGAAATTGAAGTAGTATATAGAATAAGTTCAACAATCTTGTGAGCAGCATATGATGAGTACCATGTATTAAATTTCAAGCATAACAAAATTTCTACTCGAAAGGTTAATAATTTTCCTCCCGAGTAACAACACATTTCTAAAACAAAGGCAAATTGAAGCAAGCTTCACAATTAGATTGCCAAGTTTAATATCATAAAGTTGTAACCGGTCAAACAAGATAGTTGTTTAGCTGTAACTAGGTTCAGAACTTGCCTGCTGCTTCTCTTTACCAAGAAAGTTGTTTAGCTGTAACTGGGTTCAGAGCTTGGTTGTTTAGGAATGTGCAGATGTAGTCTAAGGTTTTCTTGAGCTTGTCGATTTCTGTCCAGATCCTGACAATGTCATGTGCTGGTACAACAACTTCCTAAAACAATGGAAAATTGATGCATTGGAACCATTGATCAGTGAAGGCACTGGATGTTCAGTTAATAAAAGTCGCTGAGCATGAATATTCAGAAATTGAAGCAGTATACAGAATTAGTTCAACATTTTTGTGAGCAGCATATGATGAGTACCAGGAATTCAATTTCAAGCATAAATCTAACTTCAAGCATACCAAACTCGAGGAAGGCTCGGCCTTTGCCTGTCGGGCGTCGCCGGAGTGCACCCCCTTGGCGCTTGCGCGCGTGTACGGCCTCCTCCCCCTGGCCGACGAAGAACCGACCTCTTCACTGCGGAACCTCACTCTCTTGGCGGGGGCGGTGGACGGGGCCTTCTCCTCCTCGCTGCAGAACCTCCCTCTTGAGTCGCGGTGGTGGAACGATTGCTTTCCGCCGGCCATCTCTGCGATGGAGACGAGGAAGGAGAAGGGGAGAGAAGGCGACGGAGACGAGGAAGGCAGAAGGTTTGAGATGGAAGGCAGAATGGCAGATCGAGTGGCAGGGGAGAGTGGCTTTTGGTCAAACATTGGGAACAAAGGATACGTGGATAAGCCAAACCTCGTCTCCAATGCACGGGGGCGGCGCATGGGGCCGGCTCCTCCTCATCGGTTTGGAGGGGCAAATGCGACATGGAATAACCATCCCGCGTAGTCTCCTTTGTATCTGTCTTTGATTGACAGGTCAGCCCGGTCTCTCAGGGCTCCCATTTCGACATACAGGCATAATCAACAAAAAATCTTGAGACAAAACAGACATAATATAGATAAAGATAACTTGTCCACATATATACATAAAGATTACTTGTCCACAAAGATCCACACAGATATACATAATTATTACAAACAGTTAACTTGTCCATCTAGCTAGGCCTTAACTTGCCCGTCATATTTTTACAATGGTCATGCTATCTGACCATGCACATCAACAAAAGCATGGTATCTTCAACTAAGGTTTGCTTTTTTTGCAGCCTCTTCAAATGCAACCAAGGTATCTTGAAACACATCGAGCGCATCTTCCATGGGCTGCAGATTTTGTTCAGCCACAAACTTGTACCGCCTCATGAATGCAGCCTTTTTGAGGAGGATGTGCATTTCTTCCTTAATATTATCAACCTCAGGTTTCACAGATTCCCAGACAGTGTCATGCCATTTTGATTCCTATGGAATGAAAAACATAGGAAAGTTGCTACATTGATCATTTGGATGAACCATAGGAATGAGAAGATTGAGATAGACAAAGGAACAAGCTAGCCATTTCATAGGAACAAGTTGCTACATTGATCATGTTAGAAATCCTACAAAATCTCTATGGAACAAGCCATTTCATAGGAACAAGTAGATCAAGCTCAAGCTCAAGCTGCTCCATTTATAGAACAAGTAAAAGGCACTGTGATTCAGAGAAACTTGCCTCGTCGTCGTCGTGGTAGTTGCCAGCGTCGGATATGAGGTCCTCTACACCTTCGCCGCTCCCTCGACCCCGCTCCGTCGTTGCAAGACATTTGCTGTCGCAGACGTGAGGCAGGCGCCTTGCCCTCTTCGCAGCCCCCTCACCGGCACGCTCCTCCATGCCGTTGCTTGGCCCCTCGTCGGAACCCGAGAGGATCCAGTCGATGACGCTCATCTCCGGCTTTGGGTTCGCTGCACCGCCGCTTGGCCCCTCTCCGACGGTCATCGTCGTCTCCATCTTCGCCGCAATCTCGCCGGCGCGCGCGCGGATCCAGTTGCGGTACCGCATCGCGTTCGGCTTCTCCTCCTCGATCCACGGTGCGCGGGGTCGTTCGCTGCTTGGCCCCTCACCGGTGCTCATCGTCGTGTCCCCACCTCCGCTCACCTCGTCGGCGCCGCCTCCGCTCACCTCCGCTAATCCCTAGTGAGAAATTAGGAAAGCGTCGTGTGTGCTACGCTTATCCATTCGGGATCTTATATATTCATTTTCCAAAATGGAGAGCCATTATCGACGCAGGTTCGAGAACCCACATCACATTAGTTGTCACGTTGGGACGGGCAAGCAACGGTTATCTTTTTTATATAGGCTGCTGACGCTGACACATGGGCCCGACACTAATTTTTTTGAAATGAAACTTGGTTCCCTCAAATATTAGAGCCCATAAAACAGCACCTATAAATTCATTAAAAATACGAACAATTAGTAGTTGGTCATTTAGTATTCGAATAAAATATCAACAGGCACACTTGTGTAACCAAAATTATCAAAATTCGAATTTTTATCTCGTGTTTGGGATATAATAATTCTAATAACGTATTAGGTTCGTCTAAAAATTCTACAAATTGAGTTGGCAACATAATTTGGGTCCCTAAACTTGTCATAAAAATTTCAAGTGGTTTCTAAAAAGGAAAATCATACTTGTGTACAAATGTGTACATCTCTCACGTAGTTTCCTAGAATGTTACTTCGACACTGTAGTTTTCCACACTTTACAACATGTTCGAACTCATATACATTTGAAAATTTAACACAACCTTGTGTCCACCTTAACAATACGAAATACAAAGTTTCATTAGTAATGGTTGTGTAAAACAAATATTATTTCTATGTTCTACTTATCAAGTACAAGATAAGGCATAAAAACATTACTAAGGAAAAGGAAATATACACTAAACAATGAAATTAATGAAAAGATGGCGATTTTAGAAAAAATAAGAAAAAATAATCATCAAATTTGGATTACGTATGACCGAGAAATACGTGACACAAAATATGGTTCCAGATTAAAAGGAGAAAGGAGAACTGTTTCCTTTGTGGTCGGTTTCCAGCGAATAGAGGTATTAATAAATTAAAATAAGCTATATGAACAGTCTTTGCGTTGGAACTTGAAAAGAGGTATTAAAATAAGGTATATGAGCTTCTTCTTCCTCAAGCGCACGCATGGCATCGTCGTCGAGCGAGCCATCGAGGAAGCGGGGAAGGGAGGAGGACGACAACGACAAAAGCCGCCGTCGTCGGCTCATCCAGGAGGCGCCGGCCGAGGAGGCACCGGCGCCGCCGCCCGTGGAGCCCTCCTCTCTGAGTTCTCAACTAGTTTTGGACAACATTTGGTCCGTCCAACTCTTGGCCGAAGCTTTCAGGAAGCTTCAACAGGTGGCCGTTAAGCTCAGCTTGCCACGACCCAACGATCCGCTGCAGAGGTCTGTGAAGGATTTCGCCTTCAAGATCTATTGGTTGGCTGGGGACCTTCAGAGAGTCGTGGTCTTGGGCGGCGGCGACGATGACGGTGACGGCGACGGCGAACGCGGCCTCGGCGGCTCCGACGGCGGTGACGAACGCGGCCTCGGCGGCTCCGACTCCGACTCCGACGGTGGGGCTCCTCCGGCGGCGGCGACAAGTCTTCTACCTTAGCTTAATTAATTTGTTCCTCCTCTGTGTGTTCGTCCTCCTCTGTTTGTTCGTGGAACTCTGCTTGTTCCTCCTGTGTGTTTGTTGAACTTGTGATGAACTACATCTAAGTGGCAGGGGAGAGTGGCTTTTGGTCAAACATTGGGAACTCTGCTTGTTTGTCATGAACATGTTCCTCTGTTAATATGTGTTCCTCCTGTGTGTTTGTTGAACTTGTGATGAACTACATCTAACAATGGCAGAGTGGCAGTGGGGCAACAATGAATTGCAATGTTTGTTACTCTATTTGTTAGTGAAAAGATTCTGAGTTTCGAAAAACTCTGTATAAAATCATTGGAGATGCGCGTGCAGGCTGGTTAATTTCACACTGAAATGTCAACACAGATGAATTGATGAAATTTGTGATATGTGATACATTAAGATTCGTGACTCAATTGTCATTCCATTCCATTTTCTTCATTCATACATTTAAGTTTGTCATCGGTGACAAAATTTTCATTCCTCATTCACACAGATGAAACAAATTAAAGCACCACTTTTCACATCACAATTACTTCTTTGCAGCATACGTCCCCAGTAAACATCCAAATACTACACAAACAGCACCCACAATAATCAAGTTCATCTTCCAGATCACATTGTCCATCTTCTCCTCCAGTGCTTTCTTCCTCCGCTTGTCGTCCGGTGCTTTCCTCTGATTGTCGCTCCCAAGTTGATAATCCACTGAATCAACTACTTCATCGATCACATCTGCCCAGTTCGACGGTCGAAAAGATATGACGCCAGCATCCTTCAGCATCTGGAGATACTCCTTCTCGAAACGGTAATATCCACAAAGCTTGGGGAACTGGGCAAATCAAAAGCACATAAGAACCCTAACTCAGATTTGGGAAATCACAGCTCAGACTACTCACCGCGTTCCTCGCACACTTGAAATAAAGACGACCGTGGTTTTCACCTTCCTTCTACGTCCTCCCCTCCACCACCCGAGCCATACCACAGTCCGGGCAAGGGACCAGTGGAAAGCCGCTTAGCTCACCGACTGGATCCAAGCCGATGGAGTGAATGCGGCTGCCCTGGCCACCTTGAAACCTGCTCCTGCCACGTCCACCTCCAGACGAATCGGCGTAGTGCGACATGTGCGCGACGGTGGGGAAAGGAAGGGCGGGCGGCGGTGGAGCTCAGAGCGGGGAAGAAGAAGCATGGAGCTCAGAGGTCAGAGCATCGTGTGTGCTGCGCTTATCCCATTCGGGATGTTATATTCATTTCCAAAATCGAGAGTCATTTCCGATGCGGGTTCGAGACCCCGCGTCTCATTTGTTGTCAGGTGGGTTCGACCTGCCAGGCAATGATTATCTTTTTTATATAGGCTGCTAACGCTGACACGTGGGCCCGACACTAATTTTTTTGAAATGAAACTTGCTTCCCTCAAATATTAGGGCCTATTAAACAGCACCTAAAAATTCATTAAAAATATGAACAATTCGTAGTTGAGCATCTAGTATTCAAATAAAATATCAGCAGGCACACTTGTGTAACCAAAATTATCCAAATTCGAATTTTTATCTCATGGTTGGGATATAATAATAATTCTAATAACGTATTAGGTTGGTCTAAAAATTCTACAAATTGACTTGCCAACATAATTTAGGTCCCTAAACTCGTCATAAAATTTTCAAATGGTTTCTCAAAAGGAATATCATACTTGTGTACAAATGTGTACATCTCTCACATAGTTTCCTAGAATGTTATACTTCAACACTGAAGTTTTTCATACTTCACAACATGTTCGAACTCATATACATTTGAAATTTTAACACAACCTTGTGTTTACCTTAACATTACGAAATACAAAGTTTCATTAGTAATGGTTGTGTAAAACAAATATTATTTCTATGTTACTTGTAAGAAACAAGATAAAGGCGTATAAACAACATCCAGGAAATGGGGTTATATACGAAACAATGTCATAAATGAATAGAAGTTTATTTTAGAAAAAATCAGAAACAAATATCATCAAATTTGGATTACGAATGACGGAGAAATACGTGATTCAAATCTTTGATTGCAGATTAAAAGGGGAAAATGAAGCGAACCGTTCTTCATTCGAATAGAACTAGCCCCGGCCTGACGCGTTTTCCTAATAATATTGGGCCTTTCAGTTTTAAGGCCCACACACATCCTCTCGCGCTAGGGTTAGTAGGGAAAGACGCCTCCCTCACGTAGTCGCCTCCTCACTCTCCCCTCGCATCGTCGTCTTTCTCCCCCTCGCGCCGCCGCTGCTTCCTCCCCCTCGCCCCAACGCCGCCGCTTCCTCACCCTCGCCTTCCTCCACTCACCCCCTCCCCCCGCGACGCGACGCACGCTACACACCTTCGCTGAGATGCACGTCACACCACCCCTCACCTTCCAGCGACGACGACTAGGAGGAGGAGGAGGGATCCAGCCACGAGGTCGACGCGAGGACGTGGCGACTAGAGATCCCTCCGCTCCGACAGTGACAAGGTGAACACATGCTAGAAATCCCTCCTACATCATTAAGATACAGTCTTGACTATACTCACCAGTAGCGTAGCCACATTGGGGCCAGCTGGGGCAGTCGCCCCAGCTAATCTGCCCTAACTCGACTATGTTCCTTCTTTTCTGACGATATTTTTAAGCTTCGGTAGTATTTTTAGATGGTGCCATGACTCATAGGACCTTAGTACTTGCTAATTTGTGTCTTTGTTCTTCAAATTGAAGACTACATTTTGAAATTTTTTGCTAAAATTTGTGCAACTGCAGCATATAGATGTGTGAATTGGTGTGCGTTTCATTTTGGTTTGGTCCGTCATTAGGTGTCGTCCCAGCTAATTTTTTTTCTGGCTCCGCCACTGATGCTCAGTTAGAGTTTTGAGTTTCAAAATGTATACTTAGCATTTTCCTTTGGACTCACTCTTATATTTGGTTTTGCTCTTGTTCCATATATACATTTGGACATTCTCTCCAAGTTGAATAAGTACCTCATCAGCAACTGAGGCAGCGAGCATCTTCCTCTTTAAAATGGTAAGATCGTATTGCCTGAACTAATTTATAGTGGGCTAAACTAGTTACTGTAATTATTTTCTCATTTGTATGGTCTTGTACACAGTTCTGTGGGTGTTGATTAGATAAATGCTTAGCTGTTATGCATGATTAACTAAAAATGTGCTCTACTTGTCTCCTGTTGTAGCATGTCTCCTGGGAGAGCTAGCAGTATGGTCTGCTTTTTGTGCTATTCTTAGACACTGAGCTGACCTTTCTCATAATCCCTTGACAATTAATTCACAGGATAACTCTGTCGAGTACTACCGACCTGGGCAATTTGAAGAAGATGCATATAATGAAGAAGATGGATATGCCACTGCTAGTGAAGAACAAGAGCAGGTGGGTGGGGCTACGGGCCGAGCCAGAGTGCCAAGGACAGCGACAAAGTGGCCAAGAGACAAAATGGTAGTCACTGAGGTTGAGAGAGGGGGGATGCCAGTACCATTGACACAAAAGCGCAGGTTTAGGGCGCTTGCAGGGCTCATTGCTAGACAAAAGATACCTTTGGATTTGCCAGAAACAAAAAAACTAAGCAATGAACAAAAGTGGTACTTGTTTGAAACCTATATGCAGAAACACTTGGAGTTCCAGGAAGACATGAAAGAGCAGGCATTCAAGCTTTTGTGGAAGATTGTAGCCAAGGCATGGAGACAATTCAGATTTCAGCTTAGGCGAGATTTTGTCAGAAAAGGACTCGATCCATTTGGAAAGCACGACTTTATCAAGTCGGAAGAGTGGACAGAGTTTGTGAAACAGCAGGAAACCGAGGAAGCCTCATCTCTTAGTGGCAAGTTCAAGTCACTTTGAAGCCTGAACACAAACGAGCACAGCATGGGTCCAGCTGGTTATTGTGGAAAACTACCACTGTGGGAGGAAGAGGACAGGAAATTAGCTGCGGCTGGGATCGCCAACCCATATGATGCCATCACTGATGATCGTTCTAGGAATTGGATGCGAGCAAGGAGTAAACTAGTGGTGAAAGACGGTGTTGCCGAGGTAGTGTTCAACAAAGTAGCAAATGAAAGTATGGCTGCAGACATCATGGAAAAGAATACACATGCAGAATCTTCAGGAATGACTTCATGGCTGAGGGAGAATGATGTGCTAAGTCAGTGCTTGGGCCGCCCCGAACAACCAGGTCGCGTGCGTGGTGTCTCCAGCTACCAGGGCTGGAAGTTTGCATGGCCTCAGCACGCTTCCATGTACAGGAAGAGGAAGAGGGCCAGTACTGACTCATCAGTTGATAAGCAACAGATGAAGGAAGAAATCAAGTAAGAACTCAATGCTGAGATGGAGAATGATATGCTTGACATGATGGCACGAGGGTACCAGGTGGTGTTTGCACCAGTGTCCAATCACACAAGCCCTTCACCCGCCGGACTGAAGAGCAGTTGTGCGTCCGCAGATAATGTAGGTTTGATCAACGACGCTACAGAGTTGTCGACAGAGGTAGTGCACATTGGTTCCCACACACCGGAAGACCTTATAGGCACGTTGACTGAACCCATAGACTGTGGCCTATGGATCATATTTCACGGTGTTGAATGTGAAGCTGCAATTGGTGTGGTTCAACCAGAGCAGACTACGCTACACACAGTCCCGATTTATGAAGACTGTGCTGTGGTCTAAGTGCTGCATGTATATTCTGTCTTTAGGGATCACGCGCTGGAACACCCTCCTAATGACGAGGTGACGACACTTGGACAAGCTCTACACCAGAGGATACAGTGGAAGAGGTGTCACATTCACATCAAGGGAGCACCAATTGCAAAATCTTGTTCGCACACTATGGTACAGTTTCCTTCTGGTTCACAGACTACAGGACAAAACCCAAACCCAGAAACGCAAATTACAGAACAAAATTCCCCACCTAGTAACCCACCTTCTTCTCCTCGTTCACACCCAGAAACGCAAATTACAGAACAGATTCATTCCCAACCTGGTAACCTACCACCTCCTCCTCTAGACCCAGAAACGCAAATTACATCCCCACCTTCTCCTCATGAAAGAACAAAACCTCCATCCCCAAAAGAAAGTGCTCAAAACAATGATGTCAAAGCAGGAGCCCAGAGTTATGTGTTTGCTGATGCCGAGAAATCTGTCGACGACGGTTCGAAGAAACCTGCAGGTACATCTGGGCCCAATATCTCTGCAATAGCTGCTGGTCAGACACCACCTGAGAAACCTTCTTCAGCCATCTCAAAGCAGCAGGAAAAGAAACTCACTGAAAATAAAAGGTCTACCAGAAAGTGATCTGAGAAACCTTCTTCAGCCATCTCAAAGCAGCAGCAGCAGAAAATTGCTGAAAATAAAAGGTCTCAGAAGCCTACCACAAAGCCTTCTTCAGCCATCTCAAAGCAGGAGGAAAAGAAGTCTGCCAGAAAGCCATCTGAGAGAAACGCCAAGAAGAAGGCGGCCAATGTTTCTATGACTCATATTAACCCAAATTACAAATTTGGAAATGCAATGCTCAGTGCTGCTGAACTCAAGCATCCGGATACTGCTCCTTCTGTCACTAATCTCCACAATTTCTACATAGGACGTTGTAAGAACAATGATGAGTCTCTGATTCAGGGCATAATATGGCCCAAGCACGGCTGGTGGCCTGTGAGAGAAGATGAAAAATACGAGTTGTTGTCTGTGATCATCAGTGACTTGTACGATCTCTTTAGCTTGGATGCTTTGGATATGGCTACTGTAGCATTACTGTAGCAAATTGCTAATTAATTATGCTTATTAGATTCGTCGTGCAAAGTTGCACTCATCTGCGAAAAAGTTTTGAAAATAAACTTCATTTAGTACTCCATGCGTGCAACATTCCCTTTGCATGAAATTTTTTTCACCCTAACCAAACACGACGCTAGAACTAGCACTTGTGAGACTGTCTGCACCGGGGGCCTGGAACGGGTCGGGAAAGCGACCTGGAGGTCGCTTTTCCCGTTTTCCCCCCGCACCGGCGACCTGGAAAGGGGACCGAACCATCCCGTTCGGTCCCGCGGCCTCCATCCCTGGCGCGTTTGGAGGGCGAACGGCACAAGCCACGTCGGACGGGGCGCTCAACCGCCCGGTGTGTCCCGCCGTGGGAGAGAGGGAGAGAGAAGGAGGGAGCCGCGGGGAAGAAGCAGGGGCCGCACCAAGGAGAGAGGGGGAGGAGCTCGCGCCGGCGAGGGAAGCCGCCACCGCCGCTTGAAGGTCGCTCGGCGTCGTCGCCGTCGTCCTTCGCGCGCCGCCGTCGTTTCTCGTCCTTCACGCCGTCGCCGTCGTCCTTCGCGCGCGGCCCGCCGGAGAGGAAGCTCGAGCGACGCGCCAGGTATGTGGAGGTCGGGCCGCGTCGGGGAGCTCGAGGCCGGGGATGTGGAGGTCGGGCCTCGTCGGATCCATGGAGGCGGCGACCTCGGGAAGGAGGGCGGCGTGAGTCCCGTGCTCCGCCTCCTCGTCGCCGCCGCCCCTGTCGCTCCGCCGACGGAGGGAGCAGGGCCTCGCGCCTGGAGCCCCGCCGCCGGTGTGGGGAAAGATGGGAGAGGGAGGGCGGGGTAGGTGGGGAAAGGAGGGAGGGGGAAGTTAAAGAGGATGACATGTGGGGCCCGCAGCTTGGTAGTTGATATGGAGTTTGAGATATAGAGGTTGACGGGTGCAGAAAAACGGGAACTGGACTGTAAAATTTTGATGACTAGGCGGGAATATTCCTTTTAGAGGTTGAATTTAGAGGTTGACGAGTGCAGACAGTCTGATGCCGTGACCCGTGAGCCTGTGACTGTCTGTGTGGTCTCGTCAAGCATGCATCGGTTGCCGTGCAGAGCAGCAGCCAGCAGGCCGGGGCTCGTTGACCATTCGAACACGGTCCGAATTCTTCTCCTGCAAGCCACGCGACGTCCCCGTTTCGGTGGCGAGGATCTTCGGAGCAGTATCCAGTGTGGCGGCGGCGAGATCTCCGTACACTTCAAGATGGTTGTTTTCTGAGGAGTATAAAGCGGTGGATGAGGAGAGACCCCCACGCATTGAGCAGTAAAGTTGTCTGTATTGATATTGCGGCAGGAGTTTTCTACCGAAGTAAGGCTAGGGTTGGGAGATCGGCGGTCGTGTGTGTGCGGCTTGAGGAAGACAACCCCGTGGTGGAGGAGTTCGAGTTGTCGCTTTGGCTTGTAGCGGGCCGCGACATTTGGCATGGCACATCGTTGGTGACGACGGCACATTTCGCAGCGGTTTACTTTCGGCTCCTCTCCCAGATTGAGGTGGTGTAGAGTTTTGTTGAGTGTGTTGTTGACGTGCATTGTTTTTGTGGTGGTAGTGTTCGCTTCGACTCGTGATGTACAATTACTCTTCTTCTTAAATAATATGACTGTGCTCATGCTTTTAATTAAAAAAAAACCACGCGACGTCATTTCTCGTCTGATCATCTCCCCTCCTCCTCCCACCCGCTCACAAAACCCCCCACCCAATCCAAAAGCTTCACCCTTCTTCCCTGCTCCTTGGTTCGTGCGCATCCAAGGTCGATTCCTGTGGCGAGAAAGGTTAGTCCCCACGTTTTGCTTCCACCCGCGGTGAAGTCACATTGAGGTCGAAGGACCGAAGCAGTAGATTCACACTCCTTATCTTTAGTTGCCGTTTCCAATTTTCTCTGATCCGTTCGCAGTTGGGTGGCCGCGGGATCGGAGTTGCGTGCAGAGATGGCTCGGGCCAACCAGCGTTCTTGCCGCTGCTGCCACCGGGAGCTCTCGGACTGCTCCTGCGGCGGCGGCCGCCGCCGCGCCCGTCGATCTGCTCGGCCCCGCCGCGACTCGGAAGCCGCCGCCGACCGCATCAGCGCCCTGCACGACGACCTGCTGCTCCAGATCCTCACCCGCCTCCGCTGCGTCCACGCCGCCGCCCGGACCAGCGTGCTCTCACGCCGGTGGAGCGGCCTCTGGACCCGCCTCCCCGAGCTCGTCCTCCGCCGGGTAAAACCACATACGTTCGACGCCGTGCTCGCGCAGCTCGTCGCTCGGTTCGGTCCCTAGGCACGGCCGCCACATCCCCCACTGTCCCTCCTCGACGTGCAACCCCCTTCTTACTACTGCAGGTTCACCCTTGCCCAAATCTCCTCGCTATTCGACGCTGCCGCGAGGCTGCAGCCGGCGAATCTCATCGTCGGCGTCACCGCGAGGCAGCCCGGCACGGTGAGGCTGCCCCGCCTCGACCACACCAAGTCGATCACGCTGGCAATGAACTTCGTCAATCTGCTCCTGCCCCAGGAACAGGAAGCTGGGGTTATGCAGCAGCTTGAAAGCCTGTCGTTTCGTCACTACGATGCCGTCCTAGGTGGCCTGCTCCATCGTTTCTCCGCCTTGCGTAGCCTTTCCATTTCCAGCTTGCACCTTGACTCTATCACGATCAACCTGCCATTGCTCGAGGAGCTATTTTTGTTGGCCAATGTGCGGCTTCGGCAAGTCTCCATCATAGCCCCTGGGCTTAAGAAGTTGACATATCACGCCAGAGGGGAGTTAGGGATGATTTCACCGTGATGTGCTTGGCACCAATGGTGGAAGATCTCTCATGGCAGTACTCGAACTACGGGTTGCGTGTTCGCTTTGGTGATATATGGAGCCCGAGGATCGTGACCATAAAAACATCAGAGCCCCTATGCAGCTGCAGCACACCCTGTCTCTCGACGTACTGGAACAGGAAGTGGTGAGTCTCCTTTCCTGCTTAATTTCTCTGCTGTGCTGACCAAGTTAAATTCATACTAGTACCTAATGCTGAAAAATTGTTGAGCAGTTTGTTCAGGAAGGTGCCCTGAGCTTTGATAATTATATATCATCCCTTGTTCCCGTTGCCAACTTTTCTGCTCTAGAGCTGTGCATCAACTCATGTGGACATGTCTATGGAGCAATGGTCCTGCACCTACTTGGGGTTTATACCTTGATACAGAGGCTTAAGGTGGACCTGATTAAATTTCGGGTAATTAGCACATCTTTCTGCCTGATTTACAGTTTGAACTTCCGTCAGTGATGCTGGAGATTGGGCCTTTAGCAATGACTAATCTCACTTCGATTTTATCTTAGGCGAGAAGACGATGCAGTGCAAACTGCCCCTGTATTCAGTTGAACAACTGGGCAAGTCAGACTCTCTCCCTGACTCATCTGAAAGAAATGGAAATTGAAGGTGTTAGAGGAGAGGATCATGAAATTGATTTATTGAAAGTGATATTAAGAAGTGCAGCTATGCTTGAAAGACTGACCATCACGTTCAGCACCAAGTCTCAACAGCGCATTCGCCGATTTTCTAGTAAAATACATAACATGTCAAAGGCGCATCCCTCAGTGAATTGCAAAATTTATCGCTGTTCTGGTGAGCAGGTGTTGTCTGCATGACCAACTTGCTCGTGAATGCCACAAGGTATGGTATGCCTTTTATCCCAAACTTGTTAAAATTAGAACTCATGCTTTATTATTATGTCTTTCCTTGTATTTTTTCTATATGCATTGAAGCAAGGTATGATATACTGGTTAGTGTATCAACTTTTTGGATGGACATGGATCAGTGTTTTCCTCCCTAGGGGTGTGTTTAGAAGCCCAAATTTTTCTAAAAAACATCCCATCATCTATCACATCCCATCACATCACCTCTCACTATTCATCTGACGCTACAGTGTATTTTGCACCAATTTTGGCCAGAATTGCCAAACTTTGCCCAAACGTTTGGGCTCTAAGGCCCCGTTTAGTTCCCAAAATTTTCGCATCGCAGACCGTGTCACCTCTCACAGAACACGTTTCCCAATGCAAAAATTTCACCACTTTCAACAAAGTTTTCATCAACTAAACGGTGCCTAAACACACCCTAGGTTTCTTTTGTGACTAACTGTTCTGTCACTTGGCATGTGGCAGTAAATGTTGATTGACCTGTTATTTATACGCTTATCATTCTTCAGTCTGTGAAATATTGGTGTTCAAGTCTGTCATTTCTGCAGTTGTCAATCAAAATCAGGATGGGATCTGGTATTTACTTGAAACTGCACTTCAGATATGAGATATTTAGGGTTATATAGCATGCAGTTCTGATACTGCTTACTGCCTATTTATTTCAGTTAGGGTGTGTATGTTATTTCATTATTTCAGTATTGTTTTCAATTATTTTGTTGAAGCAGTACTTCCGCTGCTTTTATTTTCTCAGCTCTTTTAGGGACAAGCTCCTGTCCTCGGTCCTATGTTGTTTTTGTGATGCAAGAAGCCAAGAACTGTCTTAAAGCATGTTTTGACTTTGCTCATACTACTGCACTTTTTAAGTGGGCCACCGAATTTCGTCCCGTAACCATGCCTTCTAAATGATACTTCTTTTATCATGACTTGCGATAGATTCAAAAGATACTCCTAAATTGTGATTATCTCATGCATTTTGTTTTGGATTTATCAGGTTCCGCTGCAGTTAATTTTGATGGAGCCTAATAAACAACCAGAAGTGAGTGGCAATTTGCTCTTTGTTTTAGGATTTGCTTCCTTTTCAGGTCTGATTGCAGTATTTAACAGTTGCCTTTATATGATGTGTCCAGGCTACTTGAAGTGGTTGGAGTTTGGCCAGCATTCAGCATCCTTTCCAAAAGTTCCTAGTGTCTCTGCTGGCATCGCAGCTCCTAGGGGAGGTTCTGTATCAAGGGGCAGAGATGCTGCTAGTACCCTGCATCTGGGATGAACTTTATCTAATATTAGATATTAATGTAATGTCTTTGGTAATGTACTATCGCTGGAGCGTTATTTTAGGGGAAGCATGCAGTGTAATATCTTTGGCACTATAGTAGCCTGGATCATGCTCTTATTAGCAGATATTGTGGATTCATTTGACAAATATTTATATCTGCATTTGAGTGCCATGCCATGGACTGGAAATTCTGGGTATTTCCACGCTTGATCCTGACTGGTTGGCTCCGATGATTTTCTATATTCATGCTTTTGTGAGAGGCCATGCTGTGTGGATACATCGTCTATATATCCAGTCCCTGCTATATGTGTGGAGACCCAAGTTCAGACTTGTCAAGAGAAACTACCTGACAGCACTGGTCTAGCACACTGGATCAAACCAAAATAAATAAATAAAATAAAAGCGGAAACAGGGAAGAGAAAAAAAAAGACCAATTATTTTTGTCGGATGAATGCTCCAGCACGGTAAAGCAACTGGTATGATCTCGCAACAAACGTCTCAATAAAATTCATGTTATCTAATAAATTACTTGTTTTCTATTGAAAAAAATGCATTTTAAAGAATGAAAACATATATGTTCTGAATGGCATGGAAGGCAATACTAGTAGAACCTATAAATGAAAGATAATCTGAAACAACTTGGATGGAAGTTGTTTCTCCTAAAAGCTATCGGGCTTGTAATATGTTATTTCATTAAAATAAAAAAACTAAGAGAACTGCATTGACCAACTGGACAAGTAAATGACTTACCAACCAGACTGGCAGACTCTATTCTTGGAAAGGAAACTTTAGTTCAAGAATACAAAGTAGAGGACTAGAGGTTCCTTGCTGTGAATACAAACTTGCGAGTCATGAATTCACATGGAGAAATTTTCAGGAAAATATAGCAGCAAGATAAAACACTGACAAAGTTCTTGATAAGACTAAGGATAAGGATAACACTACTTGTTATCTTTATGGACATTGTAATCAGAGAAATTTCAAAACATGACACCCAATACGAGCGCCTCACGTAATTTGACATCTAATTCGTGAGCCTTTCAAGAATTGACACTAAGGACGCGAATTCCTTCAAAACAAGGGACTCTTCCCTATTTCACTCCTCAGCCTCTAGTGAAAAGACTATAATACCCTCCTCCTCCTTCTTCTTACTCGGTTTCTTCTTCCTCCGGTTCTTCTCCGACGGCCGACCATCTTCGTCGCTGCCCCCCGGCCGATGGTGTCCTTCGCCACCGACTCCCCTCCCGTCCCTTGGCGCATCGCCCGCATGGCCGCCTCTGCCGTCCCTCCGTCGTCGCCGCGGTCCCTTTTCCTTGGCCCGATGCCGCCACCGACCATCGGGGTGCGGAGGCCTCCTCCGTTGTTGTCCCCCGTGCTCGTGCGCTGCCCGCGCGGCCGTAGGCACCGCCCGTGGGGAGCGAGATTTCGTGGGGAGCTCGCGAGGCCACTGGGGAGCAGGCTCGACCTCCCGCGGGAGAGCTCGCGAGGTCGCTGGGGGAGCAGGCGCGGCCTCCCACGGGGGAGCTCGCGAGGCCGCAGGGGGAGCAGGGGAACACAGCGGCGGCTGCTCGCGGACCCCGCAGATGAGAGGGGCGGCTGCGGAGATGGCCGGCGGCTCGGTGGTGGAGGAATGGATGAGGAAGAAGAAGAGGGGGTATTATGGTCATTTCACCAGTGGCTGAAGTCTGAGATAGGAGAAAGTCCCTTGTTTTGAAGCAATTCGCGTCCTCGGTGTCAATTCTTGAAAGACTCGCGAATTAGGTGTCAAATTATGTGAAGCGCTCATATTGGGTGTCATATTTTGAAATTTCTCTTGTAATCAAGGATAAAGAACCTCTCACAACTAGATGCTATAAAGATGATATCCCACATCAGGGTATTCCTTCATAATGCTGCAGATCTTCTTGTATCCACCGTCACTGGGTGAGACATCACTAGAAATTCTCATGGTCAGTCTCCTAAGCATTGTTGCAGTCAATTTCATGGTCTTCTCCTTGCAAGCCTTCAATTTCTACATCTTCAAGCCTCTCAAGCTAGACATAACTCACATGTACCTCCATCTGTAAATGTAATTCTAGGAGTAGATGTCACTTGTACCAATACTTCTCACATCTCGAACTGCTCCTTCAAAGATGCTCTTGATCATGTAATGTGGGAAGAACTTACCCACGTAGCAGTCTCATGCTGCTAGTCTATAAAGTTGTTTGTTATATAAAAAAAGTTGAGCTCCTTAAGCAACTCCGAGTGAACATTCACCGTATCAAACTGCATGAGGTCACGCACGTTTAGTACGCGCAGGCACGGGCACAGGAGAACAAGGTTGCCAATGTCGATGCTGCATGCATCCACGGATCGGAAAGGCTCTTGAGCGCAGTGAATGCACCGAATGGTGGTGGGAAAACTTGGAATGCATAGTTAAGTTTTCGCAACAACCTGTCATATCGAACTTCAGACATTAATTGTGAGTATTAAATATTGATTAATGGTCAAATACATTCCATAACTCTCTTTAATTTCGTGAGATGAATCTAACTAGACTAATTATGTTATGATTAGTCGATTAGACAACGTTGTGCTTCTCTAATTTCTCCCCGAAAATTTCCCCCAAAATCTATTCGCGAGGGAGGAGGTGCCGTTGAAGCAGGGCAACTAGATGTCATTAATCATTATCATCTTCATCTACCCAGCCCCAGGGCCGGTCCCACACAGATGTTTGGATGGGAGTTGATTTTTTTCAATTTACCGTTCACAATTTTGACCACTAATTAGGAGTATTAAATAAATGTAGTTTACAAAACTACCTTCACAACCTCTAGGCTAATTCGTGAGAGGAATTTAATGAGTTATTCAACCGTATGAGTAGACGATGGTTACTGTGGCATTACTGTAGCAATCATATATAGATTAATTAGGATCGTTAGATTCGTCGCGCAAAGTTATACTCATCTGTGATAAAGTTTTGCAAATAGACTTTATTTAGTACTTCATGCATTCAAGATTCCTTTTGGGTGAAATTTTTTTCACCCCGTCCAAACATGCTGTTACCTTTACCTGTCTGTTTGGTTGTGAGATCAATAAGTTGGGTTGGATCTAACCCTCATTTTGGAGACGGAGCCGACTCATTCATTGTTTGGTTGCACCTCTGAATTTGGGGACGGAGTTGACTCATCACATGTTTGGTTGAAAGAATTGAGAATATGGGTTGGATGGCAAAGATAAAAACGTTACTCTCTATCGTTTTTGCATCAGGACCCCTAAACTACTTAGAAATCAGCTAAGTCTATATCAGCAAACCTTTTCTCAGGCGTTTTTTTTTCATCAAGACATCTGAAAAGAGCTTCAAATTAATTTTTGCCCCCTTCTTCTACATCTCATCGTGTACAACAAGGGCGAGCCGCTGCGGGAGCGCTCTGCTGCGGGCGAGCTCTGCCGCAAGCGCGAGCCGCCGGCCTCCTCCGCCCGCCGTCGCGGACCGCCCCGCCACCAGCCAGCCCTATCCGCCCGCCACGCTCGAGCTCGTGGTCGCGGGCCGTCTGCCTCACTCGCCCGCCATGGCTGCCGCGCTCCACCTCGCTCGCTCAAGGTCGGGCCTCGAGCTGGCCCGCCGCGCCACTCCAGGTCGGGGCTCGAGCTCGCCCACCACTCCAGGTCACGGTGCTCCCGACAGAAGAAAAGGGGGTTCGCTCGTCTGTCAGATTTCAGTGGACGGAGCCGACCCGCATCTCACGCGAATATTCGCTTCTGGGTCCAACCCAACCCATCTCGGATTCCATCCAAACAAGGCTCCTATCTAGCTACCGGAAGGTAGATAGAGGTTGAAACTTCCAGCCCACCAAGGCCCATCGAAACTTCTTTCTTATTTTTTTCCCACCAGCCCACCTCATGACTATTAACTAAAAATGTTCCAACATTCTTAAAAAATGTTCCAATATTTTTCAGAAATATTGATTTTTTAAACATGTTTTAGTCAACATTTTGTAAAATGTTCCAACATTTTTTGAAAATGTTGGACAATTGTTTTTCACCTTTCTTCTCCATGGGCATCGGCGGCGCGCGGCGCGCCGACCAGCCGCGGCCATGGCGGGTCGGCGGCGGAGCGGCGCGGAGCTCGCGTCTGGCCGTGGCGGGCCACGGGGAGGCGGCGGGGCGCAAGGAGAGGCCGGCGGGGCACGAGGGCCGCCGACCATGGCGGCGCGCGGTAGGTTATAGTTTCATTAGGAAAAAACTTCCGGAAGGTATATAGGATTTCCCATCTAAACAGTCTAAGGGACGGGTCCAACCCAACCCAGCTCGCTTCAACCCCCAACCAAACACACGGTTAGGGTCTGCTTGGTATCCTTGCCGGAGCTCGCGCCTGGCTGAGCAAGGATCCACGTTGTTTGAAAATTTTAGTTCCTGCCTCGTTACCGCTCTCACAGATGAGTGGGCCTCGAACTGGCTCGCCTCCGCTGGAAAGGCTAGCCTTGCTCATCGAGGGCAAAGGCAAGCCGTCAAGAAAAGCAACCAAACTCGTGTTACTTCATGTTATATTGAATAATGGCATATGCGAGTAATATAAATGTAAAATTAACGGGTAACATATTTTTACAAATCAAAGGGCAACTTTAATTTATTTTTAAAGTATTAGTTGTGGGTAATTTAGTTACCAATTAAGGAGATTATTTTAAATTATTTTTTATGAATGGTATAAGTGGGTAATTTAGATGAAGATATGGGCTACTTTAGCTTATTTTATATAAAGACACTATGGCAAGGTGGGTAATTCTTTAGAAAATATAATAAACTAGTAAAATGTACGTGCATCACGCACGTCTAAAAAACCATAATAAACAAAATTTATGTTTACGAAGTGAAGGTGTATAATGCATATTCAATAACCAAGAAACCTAATCCATATCACAATAATATCTAGTTTTCAGAAAATGTTGAATACCACAATTTATATATTCATAGTTGAACTATAAACTCTACGTACTCGCTTTGGAACAGCTCCAACAAAAAGAGCTGTTTTTGGATAAATAGGAGAGAATTCATTGGAAACACAATGACTTTCTAGTCATCCAATTTCATTTGTCTTATACAGTCATAAAGAAAAAGTATCAGCTGCACCTTCTGAAAAATACAGCAAATTTCCAACAGTGATTGCATCACGGTGTTTGAAATAAGCATTACTGACCACTGCATGCTAGATCATTTTACACAAAAACTATGGATACGAAAGGGAGAGAAAAAATAGCAATCAATCATGTGAATCCAGTAGAGAATTTCAGTCCTAATAACCTACAGTCCGCGGCTGGATAAGCAGATACACGGTCTGATGACCTAACCAAACATCTTTTGGCAAATTATCACTCTGAAACAAACCTGAACACTCTTAATAAACCTGCTAGCTCGCCAGTCACCATCCAAGCTGTTAAACAAATTGCCACTGAACATGGAGATCTGATTGAGGTACTAACAGTCCGCATCACAACAAGGTCTGCAGCCTGAAGAATGAAACATATTAGACATAAAAAAGGTTATGCAATGGCATGTAAAGGAAAAAAGGGAAGCGTATGCCCTTTCTAGTACATGGTGTAATCATACTCGTCATAACAAGCATTTAGCAGTTGCAACAATGATGTCAGTGTTTGCTTGCGAGCAACAGAAAGTTCATATGAATCATTCACAATACCTGCAAGAATAATATGCCACCTTGTCCGGCAAAAAACTTTTTTTTTAAAAAGGAGTACACAATAGTGCTAAAATTTGTCTTATCTTTACCAATCTTATTATCCATTAGTGAGAGCTTATTTGTTTTGATTGCAGTTACATGTCCAGCTTCGTATTACACTCTAAAGAATCCAGTTTGATCAATGTTCAATTTAATCCAAATGTTTTCACTCTTATCTCCATCAGAACTTTGATGTTATTACTGCCCACTGCGTGCATCATTTTACACAAAAACTGTGGATACAAATTATATGACAAAGGGAGCAAAACTCTAGCAATCAACAATCTGGATTCAGTAGAGAATTTCAGTCCTTTTTTGAGAGAATTTCAGTCCTAATGAATTGACTGCACAAAACCAATACAGACTGCTGATGACCCTAACCAGCATAAACATCTCTTGGCACAGAAAAATATCCAAAATGGGCAAAAGCAAATAAACTTACAGGATCAATTACGAGCCACGATGGATGGAGCATGCCGCACAACGAGTGGGCATCATGCATGACTGCTATTTGAAAAACAAAAATAAGAATTTCCATCAGTTAAATCCACTATGAGACAAATAAATCTGCATAATTGAAAAATCTGATTGAAGAAATGGTGAGCAACACATTAGTCTGAAGTGCACCTTCAATTTCTTGTGTATGGGCATAATCTGCCTCAATCACAAAAGAAGATAATTACCACTGCAACACCTTAACGCCGGTCACCGCGCGCGCATGTGCAACCAACAAGTAGGGCAGACAAACCTTTCACCATTCGTAATGAGACAAATAAATCAGTTAAAATACCATTCCAAATACATATTGATGCTCCATGAAACAAACACACCTGCTCATATGTCAGCACAGTTAGTGATCCTTCATATCCATTGGCTTTTTTTTAATTCAATTTGCTATTCCTTCATATCCATAGGCCGCGCACGATTAATGAATGAACTGCATAATAAGTGCTAAAGTTATTCTGACGTCAGAGATTACTGCCTTGACAAATTGGCAGAGGAGCGTTCGATTTCATTAGTAAATTGTATGTTTGAACGTCAGAAAGGCATTTGTTATTTGACAGGTACCTTCAAGACTTCAACCACCATCTTAGCCCCCACAGCATGGTCCAAGAATGCCTACAACATCGCTTGCTGGCATGCGCCGTTCTTCATGCTGGCGACCGCCTCCTTCAGTGGCAGCAACTTCGGATGGCGCAACAACTTCCACGGCCTGTTGAGCTCCTATGCCTTGACCTCCCCTGCCTCCCCATCAAGCATTCCTTCCCCCGACCAGCCCAAGGAATCTGCATGCTTCCAATTCGGCAAATTAGATTCCTTCATAACCGAATTTACAGCCCAATTGAAAATTAAATAAAAAAGAGACCGCAATCATCAGCGTCCAGGACCAGCACCTGCGACGATGGGAGCAGAGGCGGTCGTGGAAGGCCACGAGCCCACGAGATCCGCGGTGGCGCCAGGGTTGAAGGACCCAAACTTTTGGGGGTGTGGCTGGAGGGCCCGTGCATCGGTCGTGTGGCTGTGCTCGTCGTCTGGTGCTTCACAACCCCCGTGGGCTGGGGCTTGGGCTCGGGCTCATCCTCCCTGCTCGAAGACTCCGCCGCCGTTGCAGCAGCAATCGTCACCGCCGCCGCGGCCGCGCCTTCTGGCGCGCGGAGCAAGCTGTCACCGCTTGGGCTCCGGCCGCTCCTCCTCGCCGCGGTCCCCGGTCCGCAACGGCTGGAGTGAAGTCCTGTCCACTACCTCCGCACCGCCATTGCGTGCGCCTGGTAGCGGCGTGAGCACGGGCAGGGCAAGTGGCTACCGGGGAAGGAGGAGCGCCTTTGGGCTTGAGTGGATCTAGGGAGGGGTGACGGAGGCGGCACGGGGAGGTGGGTCTCGTACATGACGGCGTAGTCGGCGAGCACCACGACGTTGGGCTGGATCTCCTCGGAGACGCACTTGGTCCCCGACGGCGGCAGCTCGAGCCACACCGCCTCCGCTCCGGGCATCAGCAGCAGCACGGCCGCCGCTAGGAGCAGCGCCGGAAAGGTCGACGCCGCCGCCATCCGCGCCGACCGATCTGGTGGGCGGGCGCCTCCCTCGTGGACTGGCGGTGGAGTCGTGGGAGCTTTGGACTTGCGCGACGCACGCACGAGCGGTGAGATCGGGAAAGAAGCGGGTTCGACACAGGTGGGTCCCACGTGGATGCGGGTACGTGGGTGGTCCGGACGCGGGTACAGGTGGGGCGGGTATACGAGCCTCGGGTGAGAAAAAAATTCGTTTTTGGCAGAAACGCTCCTCGAATTGCGATTTTTATGGTTGTTCCACCTTTTTGGTCATCATGCAACCTGACGGGTGGGTCTAGCGTGAGAGGTAAGGCGTGCCCGAATTAGGTGAGAAATGTTTTCAATTATTTTCGCTCCTTATAGTACTACTAGTAAATTGCACGTGCGACACGCACATGATTTAGAAAAAAAGAGCAGCAGACACCCGCTACATATTCACCCAGCATAAACAACATAAATATAGTTTCTCTTTTTTCAACCAATATAAAATGGCAGCCACGTACTAATTCTTCAAATTTTAGTATTTGATATTTTGTTCATCTAAACCGAATCTATCCAATCAGATTCTTTTGATGACTGTCACCTCAAGCACTTCCCGTCAAATTCGTGAAATTAATCCTTTTTATTCTACGATATCAAGATTGCACTGCCAAACCAAGATCACAGACTTCAACCATGCAACTTGGTAAAAATGGAAGTATCCTTCAATATAGATAAATTTAGTTAAACTTCAAACTTTTCTTAGTGGCAGAGGTGCATATGTTTTCTGTGAGAATGTTAGCCGCAGTTAACATCGACTACTCTCGCTAGTTGTAAAAACCGACCGGCACCACAACCATGGCTGATCTCTATTGTCTATAGGTGACGGCACAAAAAGCCTCGTTTCAATTGAGCCATTTATAAAGTGGAAAAGTCACAAATATTTTTTTGATTATTCACTTTTAACAACTCATTTCATTATTTTGACCATTGAAGTACGGTACATTAAAGTGTTTGGTGGTATGGAGGCTCCTTTACCTGATACATGCTCTAGAGCAGGTAATTCTAGAACCCCAACAATTCTCCAGCGACATAATGTTCATTATGTGTGTTGGTTTAATTAGCAATCATATACTGGTGAACTTGCTACAGTAAAAAATGGATAGGTTTGCAAAGTTTTGTTTCTTTGGGATAACAGTAAATCAATACCACAATAGCACAACTTCAATATTTTTCCAGAGATGTGCCATAAGTAGCCAGGATTGCAAAGGACGGCCTGTTGAGGTCTAAGTCAACTCTCAGCTGATATTCGGAGATTGTGATACATCTTAAAAAAACATATAACAAGATAAATCATTGGAAATCCAAAGCATTGATCGGCACCCGATCCAACAAGATAAATCATCTCAAAACAAACCATTTTTTCCGAACGAAATCTCAAACCTCGATTGTTCATAGAATGATAGACCGGACCTAAAGGGAATGCACAGTACATCACATTTAATTGATTGATCAACCAGAAGACGTTGCAGATGGGCACGCCGCCGGCCTGGGTTCGAATCCCATCGAACGCAGATTTATCTCAGCGGGGATTTATTTTCCGAAAAAAAATCTCCTCACCGGTGAGCCGGGATTCGGAGGTTTTCTAAATCAGGAGGAGACTTTCTTCTCTTAATGAAAACCGTGGGGGCGGTCTTACCCCCACCGGCTTAGTTTACTTTACCATATGGCCCCAGTGTCCGGAAATTTGTGACTATCGTCAGTGATGAAACAACAGTGTATTGGGCGTAGTTGCCAATCGTTCCCGAGACTTCTTGCACAAACTCATTAGGACGAAGCTCAAGCTACATCAAAGGAAAAAAAAAATGAGCTGGAGCAATGCATGATGTTCAACAACGCCACATTCCAAAATAATTACTGAAATGGGTTTCAGTGAAGTTACACTGAATATAAAAAAACAATATATTATGGTCACGATTTACTTACTATGCCAGTTTTTGAACCTTGTGAACCCCATCTTCCTGCAGTGTGCTTGTCGCCATTTTAGTCAACGTAGCTGTACACTATCGAATAAATGACGTGGTCATGGCTAATTTTGATGGTCTCAAGGCGGTGAGGTTCATGTTTTGGTTCATTGGGTGGTTTTGCGTCGGCCGCACCCTTTGGATAGCATAGGATTTCGTACCAAGTAACGAATCTTCTTAGTGGAGAAATATGTTCTGCTGTCCAAGTAAAAATTGAACTAATCAACGTATCTTAGCTCTCAGGATCCTCTACGCGCAGAGGTACCGGCGACAAGCAGGCAATCATGTAGGGGGGAATTGCTGCCTACCTGTGGGACTGACGGAGGCGGCGGCGACTCGCCTGCGGGAGCGCTGGCGAGCCCCTGCACCCGACCCAAGGCGTGCGAGCTCCGACCCCTGCACCCCGCAGACGTCGTCACCACCCGCATCAGCAGCTGTGCAGGCGCCGTCTAGACCAGATCCTCGACGTGTGTAGGCTCCGGGGAGCTCCTCAAAGCCAGATCCCGGCGGCGGCAGCCTGGGCTCGTTGCGGGAGGGAGGGCCGACGTGGTCGTCGTGCAAGCGCGGGATGATGGGAGCAGCGAACCGGGCGTGGTGGCCTGGGCTCGCCGGTCGGGACGCGGCAACCCGAGCTCGCCCACGGCGGCCGGAGCTCGCCGGTCGGGACGCGGCAGCCTGAGCTCGCCAGTCGGAACGCGGCAGCCCGAGCTCGCCCACCAGGGGCGCGGCGGCCGGAGCTCGCTGGCTCTGCTCATTAATTATATTCTACTCTGAATTGATGCAATCAGGATGCATATGCTTCGCAGCTGTCAGAAGTGGGTTGTTTGTTTAACATGCAAACAAAGCAACTGTAACAAGCTCTGTGATTTGGTTAATTGTCCACTCCTATAATTAGCTTGTGTGCAGCTTCCTGTATGTGTGCAGCTAAATTCAAAGAAGGCTCCAAATATCGACGGTGAAGAGTAGACGCACGTCGGCAGCGCACAGCCAGCGGCGCTTGTGGCTGCAGCGGCCAGCGGAGCTCACCACGCATGAACAAATTAATTAGATGCACTCTTATAGCCTTATCTACGCGGGAAGTGCTAGCGCCCGGACGTCCAATCCGGGCGCTAGTATCGGACAAATCTGTAGCGTCAGATGACAGATCAGGCCCCCCACGTGATGCCCCCCAGATCAGCTCGTTTCCCGTGTTTACACCACGTCAGTACACAGTTTCGCATGTTCACACCACTGCGCACCCGTTCTTGTGTTCACATTGCACATGTGCGCACGTTCACATGGCCACACCACTCAGCCCAACACGTGAGGCGGATCCCCCACCTATCCCTTCCCAGGAACATTGGAATCATAAAGAGAGATTTTGAAACATGAACATTGAGATCCCGTAACATCCCAATTTAACTTGTGCAACATCAACCATGATTGGGTGTTGAATGCAACATGAATGAAACCCTGATGCAACATTCCAAAATAACCATTGCAACACTAGAAAACCTCTTCAAAATAACATACGAAAACGTAGTTTGCAACATCACAAAAATGCTTACCACAACTGAGACACCATCAAAACAATAGTGAAACATTTGAAATCACTACATGCAACGCTTGAGGACGAGTCACCCCTTTTCCCTCATCCGTTGCAAACATCTATAGACTTGCAACATCCAAAAAAGTCTCGGATCAATGTTGCAACATCTGAACATTACATATGTAACATGTAAAAAATAATGATGCAACATTTGTAGGCACGGTTGCGACATCCGTAGACAGCGATTGAAACATCCGTATACAATGACAGCAACACAAAAAAAAACTCAAAAATAACACCGCGAGGGGAGAGGAAGGACCCGTCCTTGGCAGCCATGAACACTGCGAGGGAAGAGGAAGGATCGCGAGGTTGCAACATGAAAAATCAATAGATGGAACATCGAGAAATAATTATTGCAACATGCATAGAAATAATTATTGCACATGCATATAAATCTGCAACATCAAAAAAATCTGTTGCAACACCGTGTGGTGCTTAACGCAACATCACCTGGAGCTCGCCGCAGCCGTCGCGCGAGCTCCCGCGCCCCCGGCTGCAGGGAGCTGTGCAGTGGACGCCGCGAGCTCCGCGCGGAGGAGGCCGCCCGCACGCCCACGCGCCAAGCTGCAGGGGAGCTCCGCCCCTGCATGGCCGCGCGTCAGGGCGCAGGGAGCTCCGTCCCGGCCGAGCTCCACCTCGGGGCGGCACAGGCCGAGAGCAGGGAGGGCCCCGCCTGCGCGCTCGCCGGCGGGATGGGCGGAGCAGGGGAGTACCGAACGCGTGTGCTCGCCGGCGCGGGAGGAGCAAGTTGGGTTGGCCGCGTAGCTCGCCGGTGGTGGGTGGAGCAAGGGAGGGGTCGGCCGCGCGTGCTCGCCGACGGGTGGAGCAGGTGGAGCGCGGCTGCGCGCTCGCCGGCGGGCGGAGCTCCGGGCGCCATGGGCGGAGCTTCGAGCGAGATCCAGGCGGAGTGGGTCACGGGGAAAACTGAATCCGAAAGAAAAAGCAGCGGCGGGGAAAAGAGATAAGGTCAAAGGTGTGGGGCCCGCCACCCTATTTTCTACCATGTCGCCACATCGCCCCCGTCCGGAGGCGTGGGACGCCCGAAGCCAAGCATTACCGTATCTATGCTGGAAGTTGAGCCGAGCGAGGCTTATCCTAGGTCCTAACGTGGAGCCGCCGCATCAAGTGCTAGGTGTTGAGTCCATAAAAAAAATAGAAATCATTGCATCGCGTCAGCCATCCAGGGCGGGTCAGCACGGAAGGGACTCTGCGGACAGTCCGTAGTGAATTTTCTTCCGCCGTGGCGCGGCTCGTGGGAGAGGACGGTCAGGTGGGCCCCACGCGGGTACGAGAGGTGGGTAAAGCGAGATTGGGTGAGAAAAACAAATCGTTTTTGGCAGAAACACTCTCCAAATTGCGATTTTTTGTTCCTTTCATAGTCCTTCCACCTTATCCACTTCTAAAAACATATGACGGGTGGGTCCGGCGTGAGGGGTACAGCGGACCCAATTTGGGTGAGAATTGTTTTCAATTGTTTTCGCTCCTTATAGTATACTAGTAATATGCCCGCGCGGCACGCGCGGGACTCTCGGTAGACTCTCGATAATCTAATTTACTCACTATGGTGCCATTACTAATTCAATTCTATTCGTATAGCACATGTTTTCAAAAATCAGTTTACAAAAATATATTAACAAGAAAATAATAACATGAATAATTATGTGCACGAATTACATGATGTCTATAGAACCATGGAACATTATAGCAAATAAACATGCAACGTGTTAAACATTTCAATAATCGCCACATTAACCATATTTAAATCTAGGAGTATTATTTGAAGGCGTGGCTATTTTCAGCAGAAAACAAATTATTTGACCAACGTGACAATGTCTCGAAGTGCCTTTCTACATCATTACATCAACCGAGCATGCACCTTGCCACATTAGTCAGATCAACTCGTGAGGTCATGACAAATACCACTGTGTCAAAAAATACAAATTAAACTCTGTTTCGGGTTTCAAAAGATTTGGATGGAGAAATCATTGATAGAGCACCAGTTGATAGAGCACACTACTGTTACTCAAGATTCGAGGTTTAAAGCATGCCACCAAAACATCACCAACCATTAAAGTCTGAAACAAACATACCTTCGTACATTAGCAAAACTCTGTTTCCCGTGTCAAAAGATTTGGACGGAGAAATCTTCGACACATCACACTATTGTTAAGTCAAGAGTCGAGCATAGCAAAAACATGCCACCAGAAAATAACCAACAGTTAAAATCTGAAACAAATATACCTTCCGTACATTAGTAAAACTCACCAATGGTTGGTTCACTGTGCGCGTGGATCAGGCCCGGACATGGCATCATGTGCAACAAAGCCATAACCTAGCAGACAATGTTGTGTGATCTCACATCACTGCTGAGGAGGAACAAAAGGGGGCAAATACAAATGATTATTACAGAACAGGTTACATCACATCTGACTATCTTGTGTTCCAAAAAAAAGGTGTAGCTACTTCTAAGGGATGCTACTGTTCGTTCCTTTCAACTCACTTCTTGACCTCCTCATACTCGGCCTCCAGAGCCTGATCACCACCGCTTTGAGGTCCATATCCCGACTGCGAACCGCCAGAGCCACCGCCAGACATGTGCTACCCGATCTTTGAGACAGCCTTGTTGGCAGCCTCAAGCTTGGCCTTGATCTTTTCGACGTTGTCTGAGGCCATCTCCTGGCGGAGGTCAGCGATGGCTGCCTCGATCTCAGAAGCAACCTCTGCCGGGATTTTGTCCTGTACTCTCCCAGACTCTTATCGACGCTGTAGATAGTTGTGTCTGCGTTGTTCCTGATGCCGATGAGGGCTTTCCTCTCCTGATCCTTCTGGGCATGCAGCTCAGCTTCTTGGACCATCTTCTGGATGTTAGCCTCAGACATCCCACCAGATGATCAGATGGTGATATTCTACTCCTTTCCAGTGGTCTTATCTTTTGCTAGAGATGGTCACAATGCCATTAGCATCGATGTCAAATGTAACCTCAATCTGAGGCAGGCTTTTTGGCGTCGGTGGAATGCCCACAAGATCAAATTCACCAAGAAGCTTGTTGTTTGTAGCCATCTGACTCTCACCTTGCAATACACGGATACCTACTTGGGTCAGCAGTTGAGAACACATGGAAAACAAGAGCCAAAGATCATAACAACGTAACCGGAGTTTTTTTTTGGCTACCTACGAGAACATCACTAAGCAAAACTACCACCAATGAGTACAGGAGATAAGATCAAAAGGCTCATAATACACTTCAAAAAGATGACCATGCAAAAAGATGACCATGCAAATAGTCAACATGAAGCAATATCAGAAACTATGAGAGAATTGTATTGCAACTTGTGGCTATTCCCAATCAACGCGTGAGATTGCACAAATGTTTTGATTAAAGACTCGTCAAGGTAAATGAGATATTCCCAACAAGATAAAGTTGCATCCTTAAGAGGGGTTAGTCATATTTACCCCTAACAAAGAACAGAGATATCATAACTCACCTGGCTTTTCTTTGTGGGAATTGTGGTGTTCCTGTTGACCAATCTGGTGAAGATATGTTTTTTCTCCACAAGCAGAGCAAGCAAGCAGGCCACTATTAACCATGCTATTAGCCTGCATCGCTGCTAGCCGCATGCACCTGCGTGATGTGTCAGCACTCAACACACCACTAACCCAAAGAACTTAAATATATCCCGTGACAAAATAAGTAAAAAAAACAAAAATCCTAGTAAATATAGTAGAAACATTTCAGAATTATCATCCAGTTATTAGCTCAAGGCATGACGGTCTTGGCGAAAATGAAATTTCATTTTTTGTCCTTACAAGTTTTAGGACTTTGCATCCCAACCTTGGCTGGTAAAGATGGGAAACTGGATAACAAGTAGATACTTCACCTGGATAAGCAGGCAAGCTCAACCTAGATATTAAGGGTTAAACCATTGCATGAGCTTTTTGTTAAGGGTGAAATATTAAGCACATGAACTATAATATCATTCCTTTGCTAAATAAAGTTAAGTCTGTCAAAAATTCTTCTCATCCATGTTGCAATGTGTAATTAGACATTAGAAATAGCTTGTTCCATGTTTACAGTTAAGAACAAAGCTTGACACATGTTACTTCTCCCCACCATCATTTTTCACCCTGAAACACAAGAAAGTGTGACTACGCTAATGTGTGTATAGGTTTTACTATAACTGCGCAATAGCTAATGGAATTACTTTAGGTATGGCAACTCAAATGTGCTACTGAAGCATTAAAAGGGAAAAAGAAAATACCAAACTAATCTCAAAGTTGAACTCTTTCAGCAATTATGCATTGCAAATCTAAAAGGAATAAGGAACGCACCTGGGAAGAAGGCAGAACCAGCGCGGCGGACTCCGGAGTGCACTCCGGTGATTCGAGCAGCACCCGTTCAACCTACAGCGCCGTCGTGGCCTCTGGCCCTCCGTAGCACCCGTAGGCCGTAGGCTTCATCCTGCCACAACCTGCGACGGAGCGAAGGGAAAAGCATGAGGACCCCTCTCACGGACGTCTTGTGTCGTGGCGGTTGGGATCCAAGCAGAGATGCGGGAACGTACCGGCCGTCGATGTCGAGCCAGGCGAGGCAGGAGAGGAAGGCCATGACGAGAGGGACCCTGCTCGTGGCGACGCTGGCGGCGACGGAGGTGACTGAGGAGGAGGAGGACGGGGCCTTGAATCGGCGGTTCTCGTGCCACATGGTGCTGGTCAGAGTCTCCATGGCGGGTGGAGGAGATCTCCGTCGCTAGGGGGTCTCGGCGGCTGCTCTGATCCGGCTCGCGGGTGGGTGCGGGGAAGGGGATACTCTTTTTTCGATACGGGGAACGGGGAAGAAAACCTGGACAGCGGGTCCACGACATGGGTATGCGCACGAGGGGTGGGACGAGGGGTGGGCCCAGCGGGTACCCGCGGGCGGGTAGAAAAGGTTCCGGTGAGAAAAACAATTCCTTTTTGGCAGAAACACTCTCCAAATTGTGATTTTTTTGTCCTTCCATGGTCCTTCCACCCTATCCACTCCTAAAAACATATAACAGGTGGGTCCGGCGTGAGGGGTACGGTGGACCCGATTTGAGTGAAAAAAGTTTTCAATTGTTTTCGCTCCTTATAGTATAGACTAGTAAAACGCACGTGCGACACGCACATGATTTTTTTTGAAAAATCAAACACGTGCTATATATTCATCAAGCATAAATAATACGTAGTAGGTACTCTTTTTTCAACAAATATAAAATGTGAGGCACATGTTGATCCTTCAGAAATTAGTTATTTGATATTTAGTTCATCTAAACTGAATCTGTCCAATCAGATTCTTTTGATGACTGCCACCCTGACCTCGAGCACTTCCCATCAAAATTGTGAAATTAATCCGTTTGTATTCTACAACATCAAGACTACTGCACTGTCAAACCAAGATCACATGCTTAAACTAACTTGATAAAAATGGATGTATCCTTCAATGTAGATAAATTTAGTTAAATTTCACATTTCCTAGCGGTAGAGGTGCTTATATCTTTTGTGAGAATGTCAACCGTAGTCAACATCGACTACTCTCGCGGTAAGAAACGGCAACACAAGCATGGCTGATCTCTATTGTCTACAGGTGACGGTACAAAGGGACTCCTCGTTTCAATTGAGACATTTAAGAAATGGAGAAGTCACAAATGATTTTTTTCTGATTACCCTCTTTTATCAACTCATGTCATTCTTTTGACCATTGAAGCATTACATCAGTATCCAGACAGAGAGACATGCCTAAAAGTTCTGCAGCCTGAGCTGTAACAAGGAAAAAACAACCAAACGCAGACCAATCCACGGTGAAGGGTGTGTTTAGAGCCCAAAATTGGGTTGCAAAATTCCGAGATTTTGCATGGATTTTGGGCTGAAAAGCACGGTTTCGAACTGAAAAGCACTGTTGTCGGTGTTAGGATTAGTCCCGACACTAACTAGTAAGTTACGCTGTGATCAGCTTCGCGATGGTCGGTGCAAATGACAACACAGGGGACACGAGTTTATCCTAGTTCCGACCGTGGGGTCGTACGTCCAGCAGATTGGCGCGTGCGCGCTGTATTGACTCGCACCGGTGGTGCCTGTAGAGGGGGGCTACAAGCAAGGCGGGAGAGGAGAGGAGAGGCCTCCAAGTCCCTGCTAAGTGATTGAGGCAAAATGCCAATATCGATGGGAACGAGAATGCGAGTGAGAGTGAGTGTGAAGCAATGATGTCGTCCTCCCCCCCCGGCGGCCGGGTGACCGCCTCCTCCTTTTATAGACCAAGGGGAGGCGGCTTACAAATGTGCCGCACGGGGTTTTACACAGTATCGTGGTACTGGTGCACAGTGTTCGCGATTTGATGGTGTCCCGGCGTCTCAACACTTGCCGGTGTCGTGGTGGCTATCCGATGGTCGGCGAATAGCTTCGAGGGTAGCTTGCTCGGCGTGCGCGTCCAACTGCCGTTCGTGCACCCGTTCGAGGGTCTTGCTGACGGGGGCGCCCGGTGCTGTACAGGGCCCGGCGTGGCGGCATCCCATCGAAGCATGGCCGCACAGCACCGGGGGATGGCAGCATAGCGCCCGGGATGGTGCCACAGGGTCAGGGATGTCCACACAGCGCTGGTGCTGATCGCACGGACTCTGGGCGAGTCGCACAGCGCCCGGGATGGCCGGGCGGCACCGCAGCTAGCGGAGGGGACGCGGCGCACGTCGCTCGTACGGCGGCGCCGGTCGGTGTGCGCACCAAGTCGCTGCCCGTACACCCTTCGAGGATGATCCATGCTCTTTCGAGGGTCTCGATGGCGGGAGCACCCATGCCGTACAGGGGCCGGCGTGGTGGCGTCCCATCGTAACAGGGCTCCACAGCGCCGGGGATGGCTGCACAGCGCTGGGGAGGGCTGCACAGCGCTGGGAGGTGACGGAGGTGACGTGCCTCGCCGGCCTTGCGCCACGGCGTCGCCCCAGGCGGGCGGGGAATTGGGGGCCGTACCCCTCTCGAGGGTGCCGCCGTCCTCTTTCGAGGGGTGCGACGTGGAGGAGGTACGGGAGTAGGCGGCACAGTATCTCGGAATGACACCGGCCATCCTGCGCGGCACCCGCACAGCGTCGGGGATGGCTGCACAGTGCGGGTTGGCCGAACAGCGCCAGGATCTGATTCCCAGGCGGTGTCAGAGGGTCGGCGTGGCGTGGATTTGCCTTTGACCCGGGCTCCCGCGACGCGCCAGAGCATTTAATGCTCCGGTCGTGGGAGCAGGCACGGTGTCGCGGATCAGAGGAGGCCTCGAGCGAGGCGTAAACACGCTCGAGGGGGATTAAGCCCTCGAGCGAGGCGGACACTGGCCCGAGGGGGCGTCAGGCCCTCGAGCGAGGCGGAAGATTCGCGACGCAGCGCCCGGCCCTCGAGCGGGTCGGAGGTTTGCTCGAGGAGCGCCGGGGGTCGACTGTTCGTTGGGTCGGTGAGGCTTTTTGGGCCGTGGGCCCTGCCCTGGGCCGCTGTCGTGCGTGGTGTGGTTTGCTCGTTTGCTTTCGTTATTTTTCGAAAAAAGGGGTGATTTCCCCCATCATTAGGGGACCCCCGTGGCTGTCCCCGACAGCAGCCCCCGAGCCTTTGCAACAGTATCCGCAGGAACTTGCAAAGACTGGTGCTTTCTGATGGGACTTTCTTCCCACCTGGGCGTTGTGATGTTCCGTGGGGGCGCGCTAGCGCACCCGCGGGTGTAGCCCCCGAAGCCTTGGAGGAGTGTGTGCATTCCTGCAAGGTTTTTTCACAGCGTGCGGCCGGTGCGTGAGGTGTTTATTTCAGCCAGCCTCGGCGTTATTTCAGCCGGCCTCGGCGGTGCCATGCGCGTGTACCGGTATTTGCTTGCGTTCGGGTACGTCCAGGAGGTGTAGCCGTGCGTCGAGCCCCCGAGCCTGGGCCCACTCAAGGCGATCGGGGTGAGCTCTCCGACTTGTCTGTGCGCCCTTTCGCTGCCCCTTCGCGGGGCGGAGGGGTGAGGTGCTCATGACTCCCATCGAACGGGTCGCGAATCATGGGTTCCTCGTCGAGCTGTTAGCGGGTAGTTCAAGTGGACGTCCGTGCCCCGTTCGATAAGGGTCGGCTCGTGGTCCGGAGACACGTCCATAAGAGCACTCACGCGGGTGTGCGAGGCAGGGCTTGGTCCCGTTCGATTGGGACCGAGGGCGCGGAAGCTCTCCCTCGGTGGGATCCCTCGACTAGCTGCCCTCGTTGGCCTTGAACACGAACTATGGGGCGCCCCCGAGCTTGCGAGCTCGGGGTCAGGCTCGAATGCGCGCGCCCTGGTCGTCCCTGACTCTGTCAATCTGAGGCGCCTGTTCGAACCCTTCGAGGGTCAGGCTTCGAACCTCTGATTAGTAGGGCCTTTGCGGGGTGGCACTAAAATACCCCCGTCTTGGCTTGATCTGTGGAGCCTGCTGGGCTGTGGTTGAGCCGACCCTTGAGCCACTGATCAGTAAATCCCCGCTCGAGGGGCATCTGCGGCGCCTACCCTCGACGGGCAGTTTTGGGACCGCTGATCAGTAAATTCCCGCTCGAGGGGCATCTGCGGCGCCCACCCTCGACGGGCAGGTCTTGGAACCGCTGATCAGTAAACGCAGCGTTCGAGTTCGTTCGGTGGGCCGTGGCTCTGCCCTTTTTAGATCGGGGCATCGATCGCACCCGCGAGGGGTCGGTCCTCGAGCTCTTGGCTCTAGTCTCGTGAGTGGGTCATCCTTGCTCGGGAAGGAAACCCAGCCATTTAATGGGCGCAGATCATGGGCGCCGATCGTGCGAAGCGGGCGCGCCTTTTCAGGCGGCGCACCGCAGTCGTCGTGGGCGATGTGGGGGGGGGGGGGGCGGACGGGACGGGACGCCGCGCCCCTTCGGTTATTGTGTCGTAGTGATAGCAGGCGCGCGTTCGTACGACCGTTTCGGCGCGGCGGGCCCCGCACGTCAGCGACGCGGGGCGCCGTTCGCATTAATCGGCGCTGTGTGCGGAGTTTTCGGGGGCGTTGCTCCCCTAGATTCTATAAATCGCGGGGGGAGGTAGGGGCGAGGTCCCTTACCTTGCCATTCGCATCCAGCCCCGCACGCAGCTCGTCTTCCTCTCGGCCGTGCGCTCCACCGCTTCGGATCTGCTCGCGTTCTTTGCGCTTCCGTCGCCACCCTTGCTTCTCGCTCTCGTCCTCCATGGCCCCTCCGGTTCGAGTAGTGGAGCCTTTCCCGTGGCCCCGGTCGACGGTGACGCCGCTGGCGCTGAACGAGCTGGTGAACGGTGGGCAGTTGATGCCGGCCGGCGACGGCCCATACCCGGCGTGGATGGTCCCGCCGGCGTCGGATAGGGAGCCCAACCCTCCGCACGGCTACGTTGTCAGCTTCGCCCGTCTCCACGAGCGCGGCTTCGCCGCCCCGGCGAGCCGGTTTATGCGGGGGCTGTGCCACCACTACGGGGTGGAGCTGCACAACTTCGCCCCCAACGCCATCTCGCAGGCGGCTGCCTTCGTCGCCGTCTGCGAGGGATTTCTGGGGATCCTGGCGAACTGGGACCTCTGGGTCCACCTCTTTCGCGGCGAGCTCCACACCCTTGCTACGGCCGAGAAGGGGACGCGCCGGGCGGTTCGCGCCGGCGGCCTTACGCTCGCACTGCGGGACGCGCGCAAGGAGCTGTACCCGCTGTGCACCATGACCTCCAACAACGCGGACTGGGAGAAGGGGTGGTTCTACCTCCGCAACGACGGCGTTGGCCTTCCACCGTACACCGGGAAGGTGCTGATGGGGAAGTCCGACGCCTGGTTTCACGGCGTGTCGCCCCCGTCACGACAACGAAGGTTGGAGTCCCTCACCTCCGCCCTGCGCCAGCTGGTGGACGCCGGGCTGGGGGTGGCTTCGATCATCGCCAACTTCCACCGCCGGCGGGTCATTCCCCTCATGGAGAGGGAGCTCTGCATCTTCGAGATGAGTGATGCGGCCAACCCCACGTCGCTGGCGCGCTCACAGCTGCTGCAGGAGCCTCTCCCCAAGGGGTATGCGGCCACGCGGGCGAGGCGCGGAATCAACCTCAAGGTGGTGCCGCATACCGACGACGACCTTTGGTCGTTCGCGATGCTCCCCGACGCCGAGCCGGTGAGCACCGTTTTTTCTTCTTTGATTCTTGTTTCGCGTTTTTTCTTTGTCCTGACAATTCCTGCCCACAGCTGGTGACCGTCCAGGCCTCCCGATCGGACCCGCCAACGCCTCGGTCTCAGGCCGCCGGTCGCACCACGCAGCAACGGGAGCGGGACCGGGCGGCCCTCGCGAAGGAGAGAAGGATCAGGCGGCAGGAGCGCCTTGATCAGTACAACGAGGAATACCGACTGCGTGAGCAGCAAGGTCTCTCTCCCCCACCGGTGCTGGAGAACTCGTCCTCGGATGAGGAGGAGAGCGACGGGGAGCGGCCCATCTCTGGTAGGTGGGAACCCGCGGCGCCCCCGTCCCCGCGGGTCGAGGGGGCGGCCGCGGAATCGACCCTCGAGGCGGGCACGGTGCCGCCCGTCACCGGGTCGTCGGTGGAGGTGCCAGCGGGCACCGTGGAGGCGCCGGTGAGCGCAGTGGAGGTGCCCTCCAGTCCTCGAGGAAGAGGAAGCGGGGCTTCTCCAGTTCGAGGTAAGTAGCAACATTTTCCACATGCCCTCGATTTCGAGAAACAACCGCTCATCCCCCCTTTTCATTTCGTCGTCAGGGCGTCGCCGACCGTCCCCGATCTCGCGCCCACCAAGGTGCTCAAATTGAGGACGTCTTTGATGACTGGGCGGCGCTCGGAGAGGGTGCCACGGGCGGCGGCGAGCATGGCAACGGCGGGCGATCCATCACGCACCCCGACCGCGGCCGCGGGGTCGCAGCAGGAGGTGGCGGTGGCGGCCGCGATGCCGCAGCAGGCGCTGGTGCTCCGCTACCCTCACCAAGGGCGCGGGCTGGCTCATTCGGAGAGCCGGTCCATCAGGGGCCGCAAGGCGGCCGGGGCCCCTGATGGTGGTGCCCCTACGAGGGGCCGGTCGAGGAGGTCGTCCGGGCCAGCCCCCGGGCCTACGACCGAGGTGCTGGTGATGCGGGCTGACGGCTGCGTGATGTCGCAGCGGCCGGCGCACGACGCCGGGGCGTCGACGTCTCGTGCCGTGCCGCCAGCATCTAACGCCGCCGCGTCGCAGTCGGAACAGGGGTTGCGTCCCCCCGGGGTGCCGCGTACCTTGATCGACGAGGCCCAGGTCGAGCAGGCGCTGTGGCAGGAGTTCCGCGAGCACGGCGCCTCCCTCAACGCTGCGCTGGCCGAGGCGCTCCGTCTCCACAAGGGCCGGTCGTTCCAGCTCTTCGAGGTGAGCGTCTTTGCTTGGTTGGAGTTCATTTTCTCGTTTGTTTCCCGTTCGAGTGTTTCACGTTCTGATTCCTCTCTCCGCCCTTCGGTTGATGCTCGCAGGAGCTGCAGGGCCAGGCGCGTGAGAAGTACAGCCGCCTCTCCCTGTTGAGCTCGAGCCTTGACTGGTACCGGGGGCAGTACGAGGCCTTGGACGCCCTGGTGGAGGCCTTGCAGACGGACAACGGCTGGCTGGAGTACCGGCTAATGGCCGTGCAGGTTGCGCTCCTGGACCAGCGTGCTCTGACCGCGGAGGGCGCCACAGCGGTCGACAGAGTGAAGGCCGTGCTCCTAGAGAAGGAGGGGGTGCTGACGACAGCGAACGGCGAGCTGCAGAAGGCGCGCACTGCCCTGGCCGAGGCGCAGACCTTACTGGCGCAGAAAGAGACTGCCCTCATCGAAGCGTAGACCCAGCTCCAGCAAGACCGCACCACCCTCGAGGGGGCGAGATCCTGGCAGGCTCAGGCCGAGCAGAAGGCCCAGGAGGCCGAAAAGCTGAGCGCTGATCTGCAGGAGAAGGTCACGTCGCTTGCCGCGGTGGAGGATCAGCTTCGTCAAGAGCGGAGCGCGCGTCAGCAGGCAGAGGGCCAGCTCCAGCAAGAGCGGTCCGCCCTCGCGGAGGCTCAGGCCGCCCTCCAGCGTGAGCGCTCGGCTCGTGAGGAAGCGCAAGGCCAGCTCCAGCGGGAGCGCACCACGCTGGGGGAGGTTCGAGCCGCACTCCAGCTCCAGGATTCAGAGGTCACGCGGCTCAAAGGGGAGTTGGTCCAGGAGGCCGTGTCGTTCGAGGAGCTGCGGCAGGCTAGCGAGGAGAAGGACGCCACTATCCTCGAGCTGCAGCAGGCGGCCGAGACCGTGCGCGCGGCCCTCGATACAAAGAAGAAGCAGGTCGAGGGTAAGTCGCCTCTCTCGGATTCTTCGTTTGTTGCTTGGGTTCGTCGAGATCCGCTCTCAACTTATTCATCTTCCGTTTTTTCAGGCTTACGGGCTGCTCTCGGGACATCAGCGACGCAGGCGGAGGTGCTCCAGGCGGCTTACAATTCCTCCCAGCAGGAGTTGGGGGTCCTGCAGGAGGCAGCCCTCGAGGCATGCCAGAGTATCGACGAGGGCAACGGACAAGCCGGGAGCACGGTGGCAAGTCGCCTCCGAGCCTTAGGCGGCCACGTCGCCCGGCGTATGCGAGGTGCGCTCCGCCTGGGGATCCAGAAGACCCTTGGCGTGGTGCAGTCGCACTACCGGGTTAACCTTGCGACGCTGGCCACGGGCTACATTGTCGCTGACGACCTTGACGATGATGGTGCTGAGGCCGAGGCGAGCCGCCTGGACGCGCTTGCTGCTTCTGCCGCCGACATCCGCACCGACGACTTCGCAGAAATCCTCTTCCCGGAAGCTCCTCCCGCCGGGCCCCTCGAGCCCTGAAAGCAGCTGGGCACTCAGGCCCTTAGATTGTAGTTAGGAATCGAGCCTCGTGGCTTTATGTAATAAACACAATTTGCTTAAAGTACTTGTAAGCTTAAGTGCCATTTCGTTTTTTGTGATTGCGCCGTTCCGTCTCTCCCTGTCGTTTAGGCGAATTTCAGCTGGAATCGTTCGTTTTCACGAGTAGCGCTTAGGCAAAGTGGTGAGGGGGAAGGGCCGTATCCTACCACGAGGCGTAGGCTATCCCCGACTCACCCGTCTTCGCCCTTTGGCCATTCGCGTCCTGCGTCATTTCGCTCAAACTTCCGGGTCGAGACGTACTTGGCGCTTTCGAAGTAAAGGTTTTTTGCGAAAATTGTGAAAAAATGGGACCGTTTTAGGGGGGGTTCCCCCCGTAGTAGCCCCCGAGGGGGACTTGGTTTTCGGGGGGAAAACCGAGTCGCCCTTGACTTTATCGTAAAGAAAACTTTACATTTGTACAGCCGACTGGGGCGTCGGATATGCGCAAAAAGACTTGGAAATCCTTTCTAAGGGTAGAAGCGACGTAGCTGTTGGATGTTCCAAGCGTTGGTGAAGACTTCGCCTTGCTCGTTCGCCAGCTTGTACGTGCCGGGCTTGAGCACCTTGGCGACGATGTAGGGCCCCTCCCATGGTGGTGACAGCTTGTGGCGGCCTCGGTTGTCCTGACGCAGCCTTAGCACTAGGTCGCCCTCGTTGAGGTCTCGGCGCCGGACTTTCTGAGCTTGATATCGCCTTAGCGCCTGCTGGTATCTTGCCGATTGCATCATGGCCACGTCACGGGCTTCGTCTATTTGATCCAGCGAGTCTTCGCGAGCTCGCTGGTTCGAACCTTCATCGTAGCCCTTAATCTTGGGCGATCCGTATTCCAAGTCCGCGGGGAGAACGGCCTCTGCACCATAGACTAGGAAAAACGGCGTGAATCCCGTGGCTCTGCTCGGAGTGGTCCTGAGGCTCCAAATGACCGCTGGGAGCTCCTGAAGCCATTTCCGGTCGGACTTGTTCAGTCTGTCGAAGATCCTGGGCTTGAGGCCTTGTAAAATCATGCCATTGGCACGTTCCACCTGGCCGTTAGTCTGTGGGTGTGCGACAGCCGCCCAGTCCACGCGGATGTGGTGGTTGTCGCAGAACTCCAGGAATTTCCTGCCGGTGAATTGGGAGCCATTGTCGGTGATGATGGAGTTCGGCACTCCGAACCTGTGGATGATATCGGTGAAGAATGTTACGGCTTGCTCCGATCTGAGGTTGGTGATCGGGCGTGCTTCGATCCATTTGGAGAACTTGTCCACGGCAACCAGCAGGTGGGTATAGCCCCCGGGCACCTTTCGCAAGGGCCCGACAATGTCTAATCCCCACACGGCAAAGGGCCATGTGACGGGCATGGTCTGTAGGGTGTGAGCAGGGAGAAGGGTCCTATGCGCGTAGAACTGGCACCCCTCGCAGGTGCGCACGACCTCGCTGGCGTCGGCAACCGCTGTGGGCCAGTAGAAGCCCTGACGGAACGCGTTGCCCACGAGGGTGCGCGGTGCCGCGTGATGGCCGCACACGCCTGCGTGGATGTCACGGATGAGTTCCCGGCCGTGGGGAATGGGAATGCACCGCTGCAGGATGCCAGACGCGGCGCGCTTGTACAGCTCGCCATCAATCACGGCGAACGACTTGGCTTTCCTGGCGATGCGCCTAGCTTCGGTTCGATCTGAGGGGAGTTCCCCTCGATCGATCCAGGCGAGGTACTTGGTTCGCCAATCCTCCGCTCGGGGGGTCGGCTCGATTTCCATGGCCTCGGCTTCGTCCGCACCGTACCCCTCGAGTAGGGAGAGTACGAACGCCTCGTTCGAGGGGTCCTCGTCCATGGGTTCCGCACCCACTGGACTCGAGGGAGCCCCCGAGGGTTCCTCCTGATTCGAGGGGGCTGGACTGAGGTCGACGGATGGTTTGGCGATATCTCGCGCGAAAACGTTCGGGGGAACGGTGATTCGCCCCGACGCGATCTTAGCGAGCTCGTCCGCCTCCTCGTTGTACTTGCGGGGGATGTGATTGAGCTCGATGCCGTAGAACTTGTCCTCGAGGGCGCGTACGGCGTTGCAATAAGCCTCCATCTTCTCGTCGTGGCAGCTCGCATTCTTCATGACCTGATCGATTACGAGCTGCGAGTCTCCCCCCGCGGGTGTAGTGGCATACACCCGCGGGTGGGGCCGGTGGCGGGTTCGGCTCCGGATGCTGGGCCGCGTTCCCGTCGCCCGCTCCGTTTGCGCCGTCAGCTTGCTCGTTGGCGGCGACAACGAAGCACTCGCGCGAGGGATCATAGCTCCCTTCGCTGGAGTCGTCGGAGCAACCGAACCAGTAGTCCGTGGCGTCAAGGAACCGCCGGAAGACCACAGGGTCCGGTACGCCGGAGAAGTCCCACTCTGCGTAGCCATGCGAGGTTGAGGGCGGCAGTTCGCTGGGCGAGCCGTGGTACGACTCGTCGTTGGTGGTGGCGATGAGGTTCCGGACTGACAGCAAGTGATGGCCCGGGAGATCCTCGTACGCGGCCATGTCGGTGCTGACGGATGAGGCGTACGCCGCAGCAGGGTTGCGCATCCCGTGGGGAAACTGCGGCCCCGCGGCCGCGTGCTCCCCCGCAGGGTGCGCCGCCGTGTCGCTCGGCGGGGGCGCGTCGTTCCGGGCCGCCTCGCGTGTTGCCCGGCGTCGCTCCGTGCGCGCCTGGCGCGAGTGCTGACTTGGGCGTTTGCGGCGCCGGGATGTCGAGGCGCTCGCGGCAGCCACCCGGGTGGGTGCCGGAGCGTCAGTAGCAGGCGTGACGGGCATTGGGCCCGGCCCAGTCGACCGCCACGGGTGAAGTTCGTCGAAGTTGGTGAGGCGCATGAGGTAGCCGTTCCCTGTGGCCTGAAAGTTCAGGCTCCCAAACCGGATTTCGAATCCAGCAGGGAGAGGGTCCGAGCTGCCCATGGCGTACCTCTGGGACGTCATCTCGGTACGAATCACCATCGAGAATGCTGGTGAGGGGTCGATCACAGCGCGAGGGCCCCCTACCTGGCGCGCCAACTGTCGGTGTTAGGATTAGTCCCGACACTAACTAGTAAGTTACGCTGTGATCAGCTTCTCGATGGTCAGTGCAAATGACAACACAGGGGACACGAGTTTATCCTGGTTCCGACCGTGGGGTCGTACGTCCAACAGATTGGCGCGTGCGCGCTGTATTGACTCGCACCGGTGGTGCCTGTAGAGGGGGGCTACAAGCAAGGCGGGAGAGGAGAGGAGTGGCCTCCAAGTCCCTGCTAAGTGATTGAGGCAAAATGCCAATATCGATGGGAACGAGAATGCGAGTGAGAGTGAGTGTGAAGCGATGATGTCGTCCTCCCCCCCCCGGCGGCCGGGTGACCGCCTCCTCCTTTTATAGACCAAGGGGAGGCGGCTTACAAATGTGCCGCACGGGGTTTTACACAGTATCGTGGTACTGGAGCACAGTGTTCGCGATTTGATGGTGTCCTGGCGTCTCAACACTTGCCGGTGTCGTGGTGGCTATCCGATCGTCGGGGAATAGCTTCGAGGGTAGCTTGCTCGGCGTGCGCGTCCAACTGCCGTTCGTGCACCCGTTCGAGGGTCTTGCTGACGGGGGCGCCCGGTGCTGTACAGGGCCCGGCGTGGCGGCATCCCATCGAAGCATGGCCGCACAGCACCGGGGGATGGCATCATAGCGCCCGGGATGGTGCCACAGGGTCAGGGATGTCCGCACAGCGCTGGTGCTGATCGCACGGACTCTGGGCGAGTCGCACAGCGCCCGGGATGGCCGGGCGGCGCCGCAGCTAGCGGAGGGGACGCGGCGCACGTCGCTCGTACGGCAGCGCCGGTCGGTGTGCGCACCAAGTCGCTGCCCGTACACCCTTTGAGGATGATCCATGCTCTTTCGAGGGTCTCGATGGCGGGAGCGCCCATGCCGTACAGGGGCCGGCGTGGTGGCGTCCCATCGTAACAGGGCTCCACAGCGCCGGGGATGGCTGCACAGCGCTGGGGATGGCTGCACAGCGCTGGGAGGTGACGGAGGTGACGTGCCTCGCCGGCCTTGCGCCACGGCGTCGCCCCGGGCGGGCGGGGAATTGGGGGCCGTACCTCTCTCGAGGGTGCCGCCGTCCTCTTTCGAGGGGCGCGACGTGGAGGAGGTACGGGAGTAGGCGGCACAGTATCTCGGAATGACACCGGCCATCCTGCGCGGCACCCGCACAGCGCCGGGGATGGCTGCACAGTGCGGGTTGGCCGAACAGCGCCGGGATCTGATTCCCAGGCGGTGTCAGAGGGCCGGCGTGGCGTGGATTTGCCTTTGACCCGGGCTCCCGCGACGCGCCAGAGCATTTAATGCTCCGGTCGTGGGAGCAGGCACGGTGTCGCGGATCAGAGGAGGCCTCGAGCGAGGCGTAAATACGCTCGAGGGGGATTAAGCCCTCGAGCGAGGCGGACACTCGCCCGAGGGGGCGTCAGGCCCTCGAGCGAGGCGGAAGATTCGCGACGCAGCGCCCGGCCCTCGAGCGGGTCGGAGGTTTGCTCGAGGAGCCCCGGGGGTCGACTGTTCGTTGGGCCGGTGAGGCTTTTTAGGCCGTGGGCCCTACCCTGGGCCGCTGTCGTGCGTGGTGTGGTTTGCTCGTTTGCTTTCGTTATTTTTCGAAAAAAGGGGTGATTTCCCCCATCATTAGGGGACCCCGTGGCTGCCCCCGACAACTGTAGCACTTTTCGTTTGTTTGTGGTAAATATTGTCTTACCATGGTCTAACTAGGCTCAAAAGATTCGTCTCGCAAAGTACATCCAAACTGTGTAATTAGTTTTTGATTTCATCTACATTTAGTACTCCATACATGTACCAATATTTTTGATGTGATGTTTGATGTGATAGGGAATCTTCTTTTTGCATAGTGAATTTTTAGGGAAATCTGACATCTAAACAGGACCGAAACAGATAAAAGAATAGAATCAGGTATTCATTCTCCGCGATCTGCATCACAAAAAAAACAAACACACAAATGGGAAGTCACTAAGCTGAAGCACGTGCACCTGGCGGCTGCTCTGCTCCTTTAGAGCAAGTTTAATAGATGCGCCGACTGCCGGCTGGGAGGCATGCGGTGATGGTGGTGGACCCCGCTATCTCAGCCAATAGCAGCGCGTGAAGGGCCTCTCCGCCGGCTTGAGCGGGCGCGGAGCCAGACGCCGGCCTGCTTCTCTCTCTTCGTCCACGTAGGCTCTCAGTCGGCTCTCAGCCGCTCATAATACTTGCTCTTATTCGTGTCTGTGTGTGTTGTGCCAGGAAGGACAACGATTATAATTGGCCTATCAGACCGATAAATGTTTCTAGTAGTTTTTTTAAAACAATTGTTGCTGGTGTCATGAAGCGCGATTATAATTGGGCTGTCAGGCCCATAATTGGGCTACCAGCTCAATTTATCCAATCCTCCTCGCCTTGCTTTAACCCAATAACAACTCTGCCTGCCCGTGCGCATTTTTTCGTCTCCAGATCATGTAGGGTGGGCCCAGCGGGTATGGGGTGGGTAGAAAAGGTTGCGGTGACAAAAATATTATGTTTTTGGCAGAAACATTCCCCAAATTGCAATTTTTATGGTTATTTCACCTTTTCGGTCATCATGCAACCTGACAGGTGGGTCCGACGTGAGGGGTACGGCGGACCCGAATTAGGTGAGAAAGGTTTTCAATTATTTTCGCTTCTTATAGTATAGATATAGAGATAGAGATTTAGTGGTTCTGATGATTTGAGCGGGCTTTGCTTTTTTTTTTCTGGGATTATTTTATGGAGTGTCCACCTAATATCCTACTCGGCTTCACTTATAGAGACTTAAAAACATGTAATTAGTGATGGAGGTTGTCTTCTACTACCTTAATCGCAATGCCTTCGGAGAGATTTTCACCCTAGGGGTCGAGTTTTCTTTAATTGTTGGTGACGGCGAGGTTGATGGCCCCGGGACATAGAACTGATAACATATTCTTATTCTTAAATAAAAAAGATCACATTTTTGGCTGTGGTTAATGACCTTTTATACTTTTCACTCCGTCTGATCAATCACAATCTCATAGCGCAAGGAGGTGTACCACTTGGTCAAGTGGACTTGGCTCCGTGCTAGCTATGAACCACCCACTCAAAAATACTACTAGGATAAAGCGCGCCAGCCTAATTAGTCCCACACAAAAGTAGACGACGTGCAGTTGCAATAATGTCGCTTCAGACTCTCCTCCTGGCCACTCTGCTACTTCTCCTCTTGCTTGATGTCCGCTGGGCACATGCCACCGCCGGCGGCGACCGCGTTCAATTCGTCTACAACGGCTTTAAGGGCGCGAAGATCACCCTCGACGGCTGTTGAATAAGTCTGGTGCTATCAGTTTTTAGGATAGGATTAGTTTGTTATTTGATCCTTGTTTTCAGTAGAGAAGAGCCCTGTTGTGGGCGCGTCGTAGGTGTTCTGACGCGCGCTTTGTTCGCGTGGGAACAGGTCATGGAGTCCGAGCTCCGCGGCATGCTCTGAGCGGTGGGATGGCGCCGTTCGTGAAGGAGCACGACCGTGTCGTGCGCGTCGTGGCCGATGGCCACTTTCTGCTTGTTTCCTATATATATCGAGTAAACAGAAAACGCAGCGGGTCTTGTTTTTGGCTGCACAAAAAAACTTTGTGTGCAAGTGTTCGTGAGTGTGTTCCCGGAGTTGAGGCTGTCATCTTCGACTCCGGCGACCTCGCTGCTCCGGCGAGGTTCTAACAATTGGCATCAGAGCCGTTGATCCCCGGGAGCAGCCATGTCGCGGAACTCCGAGCCGTGGAACCGGCGGTCGCACACGCCGCCTCGCCGTCGCCGCGTGTCGAGGTCGCCCGAGCGCACGCGCGGCCGCGGCGGACCCAAGGTCATCGTCAAGCGCACGGTCAAGGAGACGAACGCGACGATCCAGTACCCCACGCTCACCCGCACGAACTACGACGAGTGGTCGATGCTGATGCAGGTGAACATGGAGGCGGCGGGCATCTGGTACGCAATTGAGCCGTACCCCGACGAGGAGATCGAGTACCGCGACGACCGCCTCGCCCTGGCGGCGATCCTGCGTTCCGTGCCGTCGGAGATGCTTCCCACACTCAGGGGCAAGCGCTCGGCGCGCGCGGCGTGGGACGCGATCAAGACGATCCGCGTCGGCGTGGAACGCGTACGCGAGAGCAAGGCCCAGCATCTCCGGCGTGAATTCGCGGAGCTCACCTGGAAGGAGGACGAGACCGTGGAAGATTTCTCCGTGCGCATCACCGGCCTCGCCAACAACCTGCGCACGCTCGGCGACACCATCACCGACGCCGACGTCGTCCGCAAGATGCTCGACGTCGTCCCCGAGTACCTGGAACAAGTGGCGGTCGCCGCGGAGACGTTCCTTGACCTGAACACCGTCACGGTCGAGGAGGTCACCGGACGGCTCCGAGCTGTCGAACAGCGCCGCCGCAAGAAGGCAACGCCCACCGTCGACAGCCACGGGCGTCTCCTCTTGACGCAGGAGGAGTGGATGGCGAAGTGGAAGATCTCGGGCGCCTCTGGGGACAAGGGGAGCTCCAGCGGGGCTGGGGGCTCCGGCGGCGGCGGCGGCGGGAACCGGCGTTCCGGTGCTTCACGCGGGCGCGGGCGTGGAAACGCTGGCGGCGCTCGGCAGGCCGCTGGGCCAGCAGATGCGTCGGGCCCGGCCAAGAAGCAGGACAAATGCCGCTACTGTGGCAAGAAGGGCCACTGGGCCAAGGAGTGCCGGTCCAGGCTGCGCGATGAGGCCCACTTGGCCCAAGCTGAAGACGACGAGGAGCCCATGCTGAATGTGGCGACGGCAGAGGTCAACGCCACATCCTCCTTCCCCACGCAGATCTCCAGCGCATCGCCGGCGGCGCCGCCCTCTCCGATCCACCTCAACGAGCCCAAGCTGTTCGTCCAGCTCGGGGGCAAGAGCGAGGGGGAGTCCACGCGATGGATTCTCGACACGGGCGCCACCAACCACATGACGGGAGCCCGATCCGCCTTCTCCGAGCTCGACACCGGCGTCCGCGGGACGGTCAAGTTCGGCGACGGCTCCATCGTCGACATCGAGGGGCGCGGCACCGTCCTCTTCAAGTGCAAGGACGGGGAACACCAGGCGCTGGAGGGCGTCTACCACATCCCGCGTCTCACGGCCAACATCGTCAGCCTGGGACAGCTCGATGAGGAGAGGTACGCGTGGAGCTGCAAGGACGGCGTGCTGAAGATCTGGGACAAGGAGGGTCGCCTGCTCGCGAAGGTGTCGCGCGCGGTGAACCGCCTCTACGTCCTCAAGCTCGACATCGACAAGCCCGTGTGCCTTGCGGCACAGGGCGGCGACGCGGCCTGGCGGTGGCACGCACGATTCGGCCACCTCAACTTCCGCGCGCTGGAGAAGCTCGCCCGCGACGCCATGGTGCGCGGGCTCCCTCCGGTCAACCACGTCGAGCAAGTCTGCGACAGCTGCCTGGCCGGGAAGCAGCGGCGCCTGCCGTTCCCGGTCGAGGCCAAGTACCGCGCGAAGGAGAAGCTGGAGCTGGTGCACGGCGACATCTGTGGGCCAGTGACGCCGGCGACGCCAAGCGGCAACAAGCTGTTCCTCCTCCTCGTCGACGATCTGAGCCGCTACATGTGGCTTGTTCTCCTCAGCAGCAAGGACCAGGCGGCGGACGCGATCAAGAGGTTCCTAGCGCGTGCAGAGGTGGATGCCGGACGGAAGCTGCGCACACTGCGCACTGACCGCGGTGGCGAGTTCACGGCGCATGCGTTCGCGGAGTACTGCGCCGAGCACGGGATCCAGAGGCACCTCACCGCGCCGTACACGCCCCAGCAGAACGGAGTGGTCGAGAGGAGGAACCAAACGGTGATGGGGATGGCCAGAAGCATGATGAAGGCCAAGATGTTGCCGGGCTGGTTTTGGGGGGAGGCAGTGAACACTGCCGTGTTCCTCCTGAACCGTGCTCCAACTCAGAGTGTCGACGGCAAGACCCCCTACGAGGTATGGCATGGAGTCAAGCCCCCAGTCCATTTCCTTCGCACGTTCGGGTGTGTTGCACATGTGAAGAACGGCGGACAGCGCCTCGCCAAGCTCGACGACAGAAGCACGCCCATGGTGTTCGTGGGCTATGAAGCAGAATCGAAGGCGTATCGCTTCTACAACCCGGTGTCACGGCGCGTTCACGTGTCGCGCGACGCCGTGTTCGAGGAGGAGCGGTGCTGGGATTGGGGAGCCGAAAGGGGAGCCGGACCCGACGACGACGTCGAGCCGTTCCAGGTGGAGCACTTCACCATGGCGCCGGCAGGGCAGGGAGGCCCTGCCACTGCATCACGTGCTGCGCCGCGTCCTACATCAGCACCAGCGGCCACGGCGCCCATGGGAACGCTAGCCCAAGGTGCTCCATCGCCCAGGACGACACCACGCACGCCGGCTCCAGCGACACCAGCCCCGGTCCAGCTCGCGTCCCCGCCTGAGGGGGAGCCTGATCTGGACAACGACCACGACGACGACGCTCCTCTCCGCTTCAGGAACCTCGACAACATCCTCGGGGAAACATCACCACCGGCGTATGCAGACCGAAGGGAAGGAGAGCATCTCATGGTGGCGATCGAAGATGAACCAGCGACGGCGGAGGAGGCCAAGCGCATCAAGGAGTGGCGCGACGCGATGATCGAGGAAATGACGTCGATCGAGCACAACCAGACGTGGTCTCTGGTGAACCTGCCGACGGGACAGCGCGCCATAGGCCTCAAGTGGGTCTTCAAGCTCAAGAAGGACGAGCACGGGAACATCATCAAGCACAAAGCCCGGCTCGTCGCGAAGGGGTATGTTCAGCGCCATGGAGTCGATTATGAGGAGGTGTTCGCACCAGTCGCCAGGATGGAGTCCGTGCGTGTGCTCTTGGCCGTGGCCGCCCACCGGTCGTGGTCAGTGCACCACATGGATGTAAAATCCGCGTTCCTTAACGGCGAACTGGTGGAGGAAGTGTACGTGCAGCAGCCGCCCGGTTTCATCGCCGCCGGGCACGAAGGGAAGGTGTTGAAGCTGCACAAGGCACTCTACGGCCTCAAGCAGGCGCCGCGCGCCTGGAACTCCAAGCTGGACAGCAGCCTGCTCGCGCTCGGCTTCACCCGCAGCGAGTGCGAACACGGGCTGTACACGCGCGGCGACGACGACAAGCGGCTAGTGGTGGGGATCTACGTCGACGACCTCATCATCACAGGTGGCTCCGGCGGAGTGATCAGCGCGTTCAAGGAGGAGATGAAGACGCTCTTCCGCATGAGTGATCTCGGGGTGCTGTCCTACTACCTCGGGATCGAGGTCAAGCAGGGGCAGCACGGCATCAAGCTCCTGCAAGGCGCCTACGCCAAGAAGATACTGGAGCGCGCAGGCATGGGTGCCTGCAACCCGTGCGCAACGCCCATGGAGACAAGACTGAAGCTGTCAAAGAAAAGCTCCTCGCCGGCGGTTGACGCGACGGAGTATCGCAGCTTGATTGGGAGCCTGCGGTACCTGATGAACACACGGCCGGACATGGCGTTCGCTGTGGGCTACCTGAGCAGGTTCATGGAGGATCCAAGGCAGGAGCACATGGCGGCGATGAAGCATCTGCTCCGGTACGTGGCGGGCACAATCGACTACGGCTTGACGTACTCCAGGAGCAACGGTGAGCTCCAGCTCGTCGGCTACAGCGACAGCGACATGGCCGGCGACATCGATGATCGGAAGAGCACCAGCGGCATCCTCTACTTCCTTGGCGACAGCCCGGTGGCATGGCAGTCACAGAAGCAACGCGTGGTGGCGCTGTCGTCTTGCGAGGCGGAATACATTGCTGGAGCTGCGGCAGCGTGCCAAGGCGTCTGGCTCAGGCGGCTTCTGGAGGACATGGTGGGCACTGACGTGTTCCCGCCACAACTGAAGATGGATAATCAATCCGCGATCGCCCTCAGCAAAAATCCGGTACTGCATGATCGATCTAAGCACATTGATACAAGATTTCATTTTCTTCGTGCGTGCGTGGATGAAGGGGCGGTGCGCCTGGCCTTCGTGAGCACCCAAGGGCAGCTTGCGGACGTTCTGACGAAGGCGCTCGGGAGGACCAAATTCCAGGAACTCCGTGAGCTGATCGGCGTCAAGAAACTCAAGTCGCACCAGAATTAGGGGGAGATTGTTGAATAAGTCTGGTGCTATCAGTTTTTAGGATAGGATTAGTTTGTTATTTGATCCTTGTTTTCAGTAGAGAAGAGCCCGGTTGTGGGCGCGTCGTAGGTGTTCTGACGCGCGCTTTGTTCGCGTGGGAACAGGTCATGGAGTCCGAGCTCCGCGGCATGCTCTGAGCGGTGGGATGGCGCCGTTCGTGAAGGAGCACGACCGTGTCGTGCGCGTCGTGGCCGATGGCCACTTTCTGCTTGTTTCCTATATATATCGAGTAAACAGAAAACGCAGCGAGTCTTGTTTTTGGCTGCACAAAAAACTCTGTGTGCAAGTGTTCGTGTGTGTGTTCCCGGAGTTGAGGCTGTCATCTTCGACTCCGGCGACCTCGCTGCTCCGGCGAGGTTCTAACAACGGCGGGGCCGCGGTAACGCCGGGCGGCCTCCTGATGCTGACGAACGGCAGCATCCAGACGAAAGGCCACGCTTTCCACCCGTCTCCGCTGCCTTTCCGGGACCCGGACGCCCCGAGCCCCGCAGCCGCGCCCGCGCGCGCGCGTTCCTTCTCCACCACCTTCGTGTTCGCCATCTTCGGTCAGTACGACGACCTGAGCGCCGACGGCCTGGCCTTCTTCGTCTCCGCGGACAAGGCGGTGCTGTCAACCGCGCTACCGGGCAAGTTCTTGGGCCTCCTCAACGACGCCGACAACGGCAACCGGAGCAACCGCATCTTCGCCGTGGAGCTGGACACCATCTTCCACGCCGAGTTCCATGACATGAACAGCAACCACGTCGGCATCGACGTTGACAGCCTGGTGTCGCGCGCCGCCGCGGACGCCGGGTACTACGACGACGGCACCGGGCAGTTCCGGAACCTGAGCCTTATCAGCCGGAAGGCCATCCGTGTCTGGGTGGACTACGACGGCGGCGCAACGCAGGTCACCGTCACCATGGCCCCACTAGGTGTGCCCAGGCCCAAGAAGCCGCTGCTGCAAACCGCCGTCGACCTCTCCGACGTGGTGGGGGGCTCGGCCTCGGCGTACGTTGGGTTCACGTCGGCGACGGGCGTCCTACGCTCGCGCCACTTCGTGGTCGGCTGGAGCTTCGCGCTGGACGGGCCGGCCCCGGCGCTCAACATCTCAGAGCTTCCGGCACTTCCCCCCACGGGGCCCAAGCCTCGATCCAAGGTTTTGGAGATTGTCCTCCCTGTAGCGTCGGCGACGCTGGTTCTCGTGGTGGGGATCACCGTTTACACCTGGGTACGGCACCGGAGGAAGTACGCCGAGCTGCGCGAGGACTGGGAGATGGCCTTCGGGCCGCACCGGTTCTCGTACAAGGATTTGTTCCATGCCACCAGGGGGTTCCGTGACGAGCAGCTGATCGGAGCAGGAGGGTTTGGAAGTGTGTACAAGGGCGTTCTCCGCAAGACCAACACGGAGATCGCGGTGAAGAAGGTGTCGTCGCAGGAGTCGAAGCAGGGCTTGAAGGCGTTTGTCGCTGAGGTTGCGAGCTTGCGACGGCTGAGGCATCGCAACCTCGTGCAGCTGCTCGGCTATTGCCGGCGCAAAGGTGAACTCCTCGTAGTCTACAGTTTCATGCCGAATGGAAGCCTCGACACATACCTATATGACCGAAGCAAAGGCGCGCTGGATTGGCCTCAGAGACTTCACATCATTAGAGGAGTTGCATCTGGGCTACTATATCTCCACGAGGATTGGGAGAAAGTTGTCGTCCACCGAGATGTTAAGGCAAGCAATGTGCTCCTCGACAGCGAAATGAATGGACGACTAGGAGACTTCGGCCTCGCAAGGCTCTACGATCACGGAGCTGATGTGCATACCACACATGTTGTGGGTACTATAGGGTACCTAGCCCCTGAATTAGGTCACACTGGCAAGCCAACTCCTTCAACCGACGTCTTTGCTTTTGGGGCATTCCTTCTGGAGATCACTTGTGGGCAGAGGCCCGTGGTGGAGCAAGATCAGGACGGCAATCGCGTCATGCTCGTTGATAGGGTAATTGAGCATTGGCGCAAGGGTTTGATAATTAACGTCGTGGATGCGAGGATTCCAGATGGGTATAATCCTGAACAGGTTTCTCTTGTGTTAAAGATTGGGCTCTTATGCTCGCATCCATTGTCCAACGGGAGGCCAACCATGCGGCAGGTCATGCAGTTCCTCGACGGCAATATGGTTCTTCCAGACCTATCATCACCAGCCTACTTGGGCTTCACCGAAATGGAGCAGAGAATGTGCCGCATGGACTTAGCTAAGACTGTGTGCGTGTCATCTACGACCACGAGTATGGGTACCATTTCCGGTCTCTCGGGAGGAAGGTGATAATGTGTTCCCTCTCAGATAGGGTAGGTGTACTTGGATTCAGTCAGATATATAGCTATTTTCTCTATTGATTGACAAGCAATTCATTCCTACAAAGAAGGGGTGCTATTTTCCGTCTGTCTAGATAACGACCGCTGGTCTCTCGAACACGGTAAAATAAAGGAGCATACTCTCTCCATCTATATATTTATAAGGCGCGGTATGACTTTTGACACGGTCTTTGGAGTATGTAGTCACTAGAACTATACTATTGGTAACCAATTTCTTTTGCAATTTATCATCTATCGCCATAACATCAACACCATATTAAGATGCATTATTTACTGATTCTTGCTCAAAATTTATTATCTTTAACTCTATAAAATCTTGATACACCTAAAAAAAGAGTAAAATGTATATTAATACATGAACTTAGCGAGTGGGTGCGCTTAGGTACATCATCTTCCAAATTATTCATTTGGAGACAACAACTTGCTAGATGGGTGTGGATAGGTCAGCAGGACAACATTAGACAAAAATTGCCACTGCACGTAGGTAGCAAACGTGCAATGTTTGTTTAGAAAAGTCCTTGCTAATCCTACCATTTATTTGAGTTGTATTCGTTTTCAGATTTGATTTTCACAATTTCTTGTAACCTCAAAATTCACTTGTAGGTTTAGGATATATAATATATATCATCTCCCGTGCATTGACAAATGACTTCAACTCGATTTCACCATCTCTAGTATATTATCTCTAGTATATTATATATTCAGACATGCAAGGTATTTAAATCAACATCGATTTCACCATCTAGCTAGACATCCACCTGTTCTCTTCTTCAATTTAATCAGTCATGACATAGCACGAGCTTTTAACTTAACCAGTCATGACATAGTGCTAGTTTTGATGAAAATTTACAAGCAGAACACAGTGATCCTACAGAAGATCCTGAAAACCTAGTGATCATCATGATAGAATTAGGAGGTTAATTTTGCAAAAGCAACCTAGTAGCTGAAATACGAGTATTAGCTAACACGTAATAGCAAGGACTTTTAAAAAAATACATTCGCTAACACATAATTGTCTATGTGGTTTTTTTCCCACATGTTATCTTGGTGACCTATCCGCACCCACCTACCAAGTTATTGTTTTCAAATGAACAATTTGAGAGATGATGTACTTAAGCGCATCCACTTACCAAGTTTATGTATTAATGATGCATTTAAAACGTGTGTACAATATGACAAACATGAAGAGAAATTGACACAGTTCATCGCTGTTACTAAAACGTGTGAACAAGCAAGAGCTTCACAAAATTATAATCAGTAACCGCAAATAGGGGAAATTTTACTTATTGTTTTTGTACATAGGGGAAAATGTATTTTATATTTTCCATACAATTTAACTGTAAATAAAAAATCACCCTCGATAACTTTTTAAGAATATCATGGGACTGACTAAATAGTAGGGATGAAAGTGGTGTGAATAATTTCCGCATCCGATCCGATCCGAATCCGAATTATGCGAATATGAAGAAGAGTTTTTGATATCCATGCGGATGTGGATAATCCGAATCCGATTGTGTGCGGATGGGGATTAGGATATGGTGTTAGCGATGTCCGACGAATATGGATTATCCGATAATTGAATGCGGATAATCTGAGGTCTATAATAGGATATCCGACTACTATGACAGCCCAATACGACCCATACACTATGACCTTTTACCTATACACAATTTTTTAGCCCATAAAATTTTAGCCATATATATAGTGTGTGCACGTGCATAAAAACCCTAGCTTTCATCCCTACTAAATAGTATGTGGATCCCACTGAAGAGTATGTGGGTGTAACACCAAGTAGTGGTCCATAAGCTTGTGTAGGAATTGCATAACGGGGCAAGTTCAGATTGGGTGGAGTGTATGGACACCCAAAACTGAAACCCGAACTTAAAACCCAAAAAAGTTCCGAACATCGATTCAGGTGAAAATTCATCCCCAAAACCGAGTTTCAATTCCTAATGATTTATTTTAGTTATTCATTGGGTATCCATGGGTGCAAAACCAATCCTGAAACACCCGATAGGTTTTGGGGCCCCAAATCCGAAAAATGTGGGTGAGAAATCCAATCCAAACCCAAACTCATTGCCACCCATTGCCATCCTTGATCTCATGTGCATATGCTTAGTACCACATTGCCAATTTAGTATGGGCGAAGCCAATTTATAAACCTTTGTCCACCAGCTAGCCATAACACATTTGAGTTAACCCATTTACACGAAACGAGGATAAAAGTGTAAGCAAGATTCTATGCGTGCTCGTCCCTCAGAAGGGTTGGGCGGTGCGTATTTAGAGGACAAGGTGTTACAAATGGTATCGGAGTCGACCCTCACAGTTGCGTGTGCGGGAATATGGCACATATCGCGTGTGGGCTCTAGAACACATGGTATGGCATACGACGTCAGCATTGGACGTACAATCGTGCATTAAGAGGAAACATTCTTATAAAATTGCTCAAGTGTGGGTGAGTGGGACCGATGAGGACGTCAAGTACTTTGAGGGGAGGCGGGCATATGTGATGCCCGACTCAATTTAGATGGCCCAGTAGTGCCTCATGAGTGCAGTTGTGGATGTTTAGTAATAAACATTGCTAGTTGAGCAAGGGTGACGCCAACTTATATTCTTTTATTCACCGACCATGGCACCTTCGGATTAACCTTTTTACACAAAGTGAAGGCAAAAATGTAGTTAAGCAAGATGTTATGTTTACGCGTGCCCGTCTCTCACAAAGGGTTGAGCGGTGCGACTTTGTAGGACAAGGTGTCATAGTGGGTCCTATCTCCTATGTGGGGCTCCCGATCTTGAAGCTTTAGTATATATATGTATGTATCTAATAATCAAGGAACTTGTCAGGGGGTGAGACCTGGACAGATCCGCTAGGGGGTTACCCTAGAGGTTTGCAGGTTAATGGAGGATCGGGACCTAAGAGCGTAGGTGGTTATGCACGTGGTGCACACGGAACTAGGCGAGTATGGCGGTGAAGAACAAGGAGACAAGGGTTTATACTGGTTCAGGCCTCTGGAGAGTAAAACCCTACGTCCAGTTGTGGTGGATTATGCGAGGATGAAGATGAGATCCCCTGTGCATGGAGCCCTAGGCCGCCTTATATGGGGGGACGGACTAGGGTTTGCATGCGCAGGTCGGTTGACCCGTGTCGGGGTCGGTTAAAACTGTGGGAAGTCTATCTCCCGGATTACAAGGGGTATCCCGTGATACACGGAGTCTACAGGCAGTGGCGCGCCAGGTCGCCGTGTCTTGTCGTGCACGCCAAGGCTTCACGGGACTTCCGGGAGCTTGGTCAGGTCACTGGGCCCACTTGTAAGGTCGGCGGGTCTTCTGGAAGGTCGGGGCCACCTGTCAGGGGCCTCTGGGATCCTGGCCGGTGGGGACCTATGGGTACCCATGTCTCTCAAGCCCCCGATCGACGTGTAGGCGTAACAGCCAAGGCAGGGTCGTGTCGAAGAGCAGCAGAGGCGCGGCACCGTCGAGGTTGTGAAGGGTGCACGGGGATCAAAAAAGAAAACCCCTCCGATGCGCGCACGAAGTTGAGCGTCGAGCTTCTGGGTCGAAGTACCATGAGGTCGAAGTGAAGACAAGGCGTAGATCTTGCAGAACCGCCGACCTGACCTGAGTCAGGCATGTTGTAGTAGGAGTCACGACCTTCAGAAAGGTCAACAAGCCTACCAGGGGTAGGTCGAGCCGAGATGTGATGGAAGCAGGCTTCCATTAGGTCGGGGCAACCCGAAGAAAATAGGGCGTCGAAGACGCACTAGTGTAGTAGCCCCCGAGCAGTAAAGCGACCAAGATGGCCGGTTTGATGCTCAAAAGAAGAAAAAGAAGAAGAAACCGAACCTACGACCTTCTGCTTAGGAAACAGATGCTCTTGTAGTGCCGACTAGAGGACAAGAGCTCCAGAATCTTGCAGGGGATAGCAGGTGACACGTCTGTCATGACCAGGGTCATGAGTACACTGTACGGTCACGGGCCGATGCGCTCATGAAGCACGGGTTGCTGCCACCCGCAAAGGACAAAGGTGCCGCTGTGTGCAGTCAGGTAGGGGTCAGGCGCACCGATGCCTTTCGCAGGCGAACAGTGGCCTCGTGCTCCATGAGGGCACAGTGTCTTCGAGGATAAGGACGCCACGCAAGCTGGCTTGCGGATGAACGCCCAACGGCAGGTGCTAGAGTATAAATAGGTGCTAAGGGTTTGAAGCAATCCACACCATTCTTCAGAGGGGATTCAAGATGATCCAGTGTAGTAATATTGCCACGCCGTGGGCTTGTGTCCGTCCCCTAGAGTGTAGAGGTAGTTCATGCTTGGAGCTAGAAGAATGCTTGCGAGGCTCGAAGAACTCGATTGGCCTCTTCTCCCCGCCCCGCTGAGGAACCTAGGAGGAGTATGAAGCAGCAGTTGCATCGTCGGCCCCCACACATGTAGGCCTGATGTGATGCTGGTGAACACCGCGCTCCACCCGCGTGAGGTTGGTGTTAAAGCTCGGGCCTTCTGCAATCTTGCAGCGAAGCTCAGACTTGATGCTGGGCGCTGCAGGAGGCCGGTTGGTGCGCGAGTAGAGGTGGCTGTGTGGCAGCTGCCTCAACAGTAGCTGTAGAGGTCGTTGAGTAGGCCCTGAAGCCAGAAGAAAGCTTGCGACAAGCCTTATTAGTGTAGACTTAGTCGTAAGCACTTTGGAAGGTAATTCAGGACCTTTAAGATCTTTGTATCTTGTAATTTGGCCAATGGCCAAACTCCTTGTAGCTTATGAAGCTGTAAATACAGTTTTGAATGAGTGGTGTCATGGCTTTAGTAGTTTGTAAGGGCGCCTGTCAGATGGTGAGATCTAGACAGCCCACGGGGCCTGTGGTTTAGTTGTTCGGCGAGGTGGAATCTAAGGCTAAGAACTCGAAGGTTGTGCAAGAGCACACGGAACACAGAGAACACGGCGAGTTTATACTGGTTCGGGCCTCCGGAGAGTAAAACCCTACGTTCAGTTGTTGGTGTAGATTGCTTGAGGATTGCGTATTGATACAAGGGGTCGCCCTGCCCGCCTTATATTGGCCAGCGGACAAGGTCAGTTCCCAGACTCCGGGTCGGATACGATCAGGAGACCTAAATCTAGCTGACTATGACATTTGCCATATCCGTCGATCTGCTTTTGGTCGAAATCCACCGATATCTTGTCTTGTACGCCAAGTCTTGAGGTCGTGTTGAATTAGGTCATCGGGGGAATCTTCTAGAAGGTCTTCAGGAGGTCGTGTGGGCTGCCAACTAGGTCGGTTGGGCCCACTGACAGGTCGGCGGGTCTTCTGGTAGGCCGGACCTACTTGTCAGGGACGGCCGTGAGCCTGGTCGGTGGGGACCCAGGGGTACCCATGTCTCACAAGCCCCCGAGCGAGGTGTAGGCGCAGCGACCTTAGAAAGGTCATGACGAAGTCGTAGAGCTACCGACAGGTCGAATAGCATGCACGTCGGTCCAAAAGATAAAAGAACAAGTCAGCTTAGCAGCCGACCTGTTTGTAGTCTTGCTAAACGAAGAGAGGTCGAGTGACGACCTATAGGAAGCAGGCTTCCAATAGATCGAAACGACGATGAAAAAATTCAGAGGGCATCAAGGATGCACTCATAGAGTAGTATCCGAGCATCGTGGCGGGCAAGATGGCCGGTATGATGATCCAAAAAAGAAGAAGAGAAGAAAAATTAGGTCGAGTAACGACGTGATGAGAAGTAGGTTTCCCAACAGGTCGGTACGACGAAGAAATTAAGAGAGCGTCGAAGACGTTCTCGTAGAGTAGTCCCCGAGCATTGAAGCAGGCAGCATGGCTGGTTTGATGCTCAAAAAGGAGAAGAAAACTGAGTCATGGTCTTAGATCGAAACGAAGTGTAGAGACACCCAGATCTCCCAGCATGGCTGCAAGGAGTCTGGCAGAGCCGACCTCAAGGAGGCCTTGCAGGCGTGCCGACCTCAAAGAGGCCTCAACAATGTCCAGTATCCGAGGATACCCAGTAGAATCTTGAAAGGCGCGTCAGATTAAGAAGTCGCCAAATGATGTTGTAGCTGAAGTTGTGACGTCCGTAACGGTTGTTGATGAAAAATATGTAGATCTTTAACCGAATGGAGTGTAGAGACACCCAGATATCCTGCATAGCTGCAAAGAGTCTGGCGGAGCCACTCGAGGCATGCCGACCTCAGGAAGGTCTCAAATCAGAAGCGCCCAGACACCCAGAGATACTTGGCAGGGCCGTCAGGCGCGCACCCCACAGGGAGGCCTTCGTTCCCGATGTAAAACTCCTGGGTGTCCAGAGCAGACTGGCAGGGCTACAAGAGCACACCGACCTCAGAAGGTCACGCATCCAGGGCGCCCAACTAGGTTGGCAGAGCCGTAGACATACCGAGGTATTGCAAGACCTGAGTATTAAGGCACGCCGACCTCAGGAAGGTCATTTTGGTGTCCAGACGACCAACATAGCTGCTAGCCGTCCAGTGGAGCCATGGTACTGAGGTGTTGACGACCTCAGCAATAGGCACACCGACCACGGGGGCCCGACGAAAATCGTAGATCTCCATGATGCTTCTGATCTCCAGGCGCCCAGAAGGATCTGGCAGAGCAGCGAGGCACGCCTACCCCGGAAGGTCTTCAATCGAACCTACAACCATTCTGCTCAGGAAACAGAAATATAGGCTGATTGGAATAGGTCCGTTTACGTGCAGAGCCGTAGTGGGTGCACCAGGACGCAGAGCCTAGCGGTTGCAAATAAAAGATATCAAGTCGTAGAGGAGGGTCGTGGAGTCGTCGTCGTATGGGGCTTAGTTAGGCGCTGGGCCCTCTGATACATGGTCAGGTTTTGTCGTGTACCGTAGACTGCAGGGTCACAGGTCAACAGTGGTCGGCGATTCTCTTGCCACCCAGAAACCGACAAACTGTCCACGAATCAAGGGGGGTACTGTGGCCATGTGACTCTGCGGCGGGCTCAGGCATCATTGATGCACTAGCGACAAAAGACGTCGCGAGACAGGGGTAAAGTCATCGCCTTTAATCGTGCACATGTCTGCAGGCCCTCTGGACCACGTGGCGACAGTGTCATCGCTCAGCCACCTACCCGAGGTCTGGCTTCGGCTATAAATAGCACTGTGAAGCTTGAGGGGGGCAAGCACTGAGCATTGTTGAGCTATGAAGCTACAGAGTAGTTTTGAGGCCATGCCATGGGCATGTGTCCGTCCACCAGATTGTAGGATGTCATGCTTGTAGAAGCTTGGAGCTAGAAGAACTCTTGCGAAATAGGCAGCACCCCCACTCTTTGTACCGTGCCTTTGCGTGGTACTAGGTAGAGTTTGGAGGTGATGCTGTAGAGGCCCGAGGTGAAGCTGTAAGTCCTCGACGACCGTGTGGTGCTCGTTGAGGGTCTGCAGTCCGCGCTGAAGAGCAAGCTCGTATCTGCATTCCATAGTCAGGCACAAAGTGTGCCCAACTACGTGCAGTGTCGTGCAGTTGTTCACCGCAAGGCCACCATCGAGGTCCTGAGGCTAGAAGAATTCTTGCGACGTACTCTACCGTATCGGAGTATGCCTCAAGGATTGCTCTAGGTAGATCAGGTCTTCGAGTACGTTTATATTTTTGTGCCGGGTTCTAGATCCAATGAGGTCGCAGGCGACCTGTGTACCTTCAGAGGACCCGTGTAATGTTCGTTCTCTTCTGTCATGTACTTGGTTGTTTTGACAAAATGATTTGTCAAAAGACCTAAATTGATATGATTTGGGGGCTTATCGACCTTGTGAGGATCGAAATATTGTCATCGGGATGACCTGGTGACGTTACTGTGTCTGACAACCTAAACTCGGAGCTTAGGTCGTTGCTCATTCTCTTGGCGAAAAATCCGGTGTGATCTTCTCGCGAAATTATCGGAACAGAGCCGTTGCGGTGAGCACCGTACGGCGGAAGGAGCCGCAACGGGCGGACCCGATGGACCCCCCTATAAATAGAATATCAAGGGTCGGGTTGACCATACTCATCTTCTTTCTCCTCCCGTCGCTATCGCCGCCACCGTGCCGTAGCCGCTGTAGCCTTGCGCTCGCTTTCCTTGCGCGCGCCTCCATCCCATCGCCGGCTCCGGCCATCCGCGTGCTAGCGCCGCCGCCCGCCCCGTTCGTTGCTGCGCATGCGCATCAAGACCTTGTGTACTTTCATATCCAGATCCAAACCTAGCGCGGAAATGGCGGCGGAAGCTCTCCCGATCCCGGACCCACGCACTGTGTGGGTGCGGTCGATGATGTCGGAGGCCAAGATCCAATCCTTGGTGGACCGTGGGCTGCTGAGGCCGAAGGAGGAGGTGGAGTGGAAGGCGGCGGTGGGAGAGGAGTTCCCGACCGAGGACGTGAAGGAGCAGGTCGTCTTCGCGTCGTACTTTGAGTGTGGCTTCAACCTCCCCGCGGGTGACTTCTTCTGGGGTCTTCTCTACTACTACAAGCTGGAGTTGGTACATCTCGTTCCCAACTCCATCACCGTAGTATCGACCTTCATCCACTTCTGTGAGGCATATCTGGGGATATCGCCTCACTTTCTTCTTTGGAGACACCTGTTCTGTGTGAAGAGTACCGGCAAGAGGTCTGGGTCAGTGGGGGCTGTAATGTTCTGCTTGAGGTCGGGCCTCAAGTCAGAGTGGATAGACAGCGATCTCCCCGACAACACTGCTGGGTGGAGGTCGGAGTGGTTCTACATCGCCGACCAGCTGCCGGCCCTTCCGCGTCGTTCTGGCCACAAGCCCGTGAAGATTTATGAATGGGACTTGGGGCTGTCTTCTCGTGAAGCTGATGACATCAAGGAGGTCCTGGAGCTGGTCCAGGACCTGAAGAACTGGGGTGTGACAGGGGGTTTGGTCGCCAGGTCGTTTTGCCGGCGGCTGATTCAGCCGATCAAGGATCGGGTCCACCCCGCGTATGAATACTGGGGGCAGTCAGACCCCACTCGTGAGGTGAGCCGCAAGGTCTCCAAGGAGTGGGTGTCCCAGATCTACTCTGGGAAGGTGAAGATCAAGAAGTGCCCTAAGGCACATTCGCTGAAGAGGCCGGCTGACCCGGTAAGTCCTGGGACTATTTTAGGTCGTTTTACTCCGTTTGTAGATTTACGTCGTTTAACCCTTTTGGTCATTGGTGAAGGACCGATTAGGCGAACCAGAGAGGGGGGAGTGAATGGGAGCCGATAAAAATTCTTCTCGAAGGAGATGAGAACTCCAACAAGACGAACACGGCTTCCAAATCACGTCTCCGACTCAACTATCCAAGTTGTCCAAGACCACGCAGCCACTGGAGTGCTACTGGTCCTAGGAACCAACAACCACCTTCACGGACTCGAGAACGCAGCGGAACACCAACTCGAGCACCACTGACCTACACCGGTCAGGCCGGTGAGCAGCACCGGTCAGACCGGTCCCTGCTGGTAAAACCTAGGAACTTCCACAGAAGGCCCCTACACCGGTCAGGCCGATGTAGCTCACCGGTCAGACCGGTTCAAGCCAGGAAACCCCAAATCCACCAAACAGGCCTACCGAGCTCCAAACTGACCCAAACTCGAAACAGCAGCAACACGGGACTACAACGAACTCACCAGAACGTTCACCCGAGGCAAAACCCACAGAGCCTCTGCACCGGTCAGACCGGTGAGCAGCACCGGTCAGACCGGTCAGGCTGGGCCGCTCGGGGATGAACAGCACCCGTGGGTCAACTCCCCCAAATCCAACTCCCGATCTCCCGAATCGCTCCACGGATTTGTGCAAGACTTTGGGGATAGTAGGAACACCTCATGGGCACTCCATAGCCAAGATTTGGTCCACCAAAACTTGCTAAATCAAGAGGAATCGAAGAAATCCCACCAAGAACACCTCTAACCCTAGAGCCACGAAAACCCCAAAATCGAGCCTCTTTACTCACTGATTTGGGAGGGGAATCAAAGGGAAAAGAACCACGAAGGGTTCATGCATACATCCCCCACCAACTCCCAAAGAGAAAGGCCTCAAAATCGCTCCAAGAAAATCGCCAAGAAAGGGCTCCGAAAATCACCAAAAAGGAGAAACGGGAAAGACACATCCAAGCCTTGAGGAACCACGCCGAATCATCTATACATACCAAAGAGGTTCATACAAGGTCTAGCTTGCCGCCCGATCATCCTTCCCTCTCACAAGATCTCACCATGAAGCTCTCAAGCTAGTCCTAAGAAAATCCTAAGGAAAATAGGAAGAGAAAATAGGAAAGCAAATGAGCTAGGGTTCCAAGAGATGGCTGCCATCCTCTCACCACTTGGGTTATATGGAGGCAACCGAAAGACGAAAATACCCTTACAAGCTAACTAGGGATACATGCCCCTCAAGGGCGAAATTGGAAATCTTTGTCTTCGCACCATCGGACGGATGCCCAACGACCGCAAACTTGCTTAGCCTCGACGCAAGCCTTGCGATCCCGATGCGTGTCCTCCGCTTCGAAGATTCCGGACTGCGTCGTCGCACACCGGTCAGACCGGTGCTCCTCACCGGTCAGACCCCGGTCAGACCGGTACCCACCGGTCAGACCGGTCAGACCGGTACCCACCGGTCAGACCGGTCAGACCGGTCTGGAGCTGTTGCACCTCCGTCTTCGGTTCTTCAGTCTTGGCTTTGTGGATCAACCAAGGAACCCAGTGGTTTTTTGGTGAACCACCGGAAACCCCGCGAACTCGGTGTAGCCTCCGCCAATCACCACTCATGACTCGGCTCCCACGTAGTCCCAGCTCGACATTGGTTTTGAGGCTCAACCAAGAAACCGTCCATGACTTCATCTTGCCATTCTTGCCACCATGCGGCCCGCACTTGACCCCGCTGGCCACCGGGTCCCTCGAACCAAGCCTACTTGTCTTCTCCACACCTGGAGGCCTCACCGGCAACGACCTTTCACGCTTGTTCTTCACCTGCACCAACACCAGTCAAGCCGCAACCTGCACCTGCAATACTCAGCCAAGAATCAGTCCACACCACGTTGTCAATCACTCATCACACCAGGAAGCGACCATCCACCGGTCCTCGAACCACACCTGGCTCTCAATCTCCCCCTTGATGAGTGCATTGACAACACACACGTTTTGGTAACCAAGAGAAAAGAAAAGGAAAAGAAACGACTAAAAGAAACTCCAACAAGCGATCGAAAGCCAAAGAAAGGCAAAGAGCAAGATCACTTGAAGAAGACAAGTCTCGGACCCCTTTGGCAAGGGCAATGGCTCGACACATCCGAGACAAAACATGCTCAAGCAAAGAGCACAAGCCAACAATCCAAAGCTCGAAAACCACAAAGAGCTCCCCCTGCACATATGCAAGCTCCCCCTGAACCAATACAACTCTCCCTAGACGAATGCATGCAAACCTCCTCGCAAAACAGAGCAGCTGCTCCAGCTTTGCTCTGATCGGTCAACCACACCAGTCAGACCGGTGTGCTAGATCGCCCAGCACCTGGACCTCACACCGGTCAGACCGGTGTACCTCACCGGTCAGGCCGATGACCACCTGGGAAAAACTGGGAACTGCACGAGCTCAAAACTAGCTCGAAACCACTTGGAAACCTTCTAAATGCATGCAGCAAGCCAAAACATGCTCAAACTTCTCCCCTTTGTTGACAATGCATGAATCAAGCTAAAAATGCAAAAAATGCAACCTAGTGCTTCTCAAATAGACAAAATTCAACAAAGGATGCTACACATGTCCAAATGAGCAAGTTAGATACTCTATAGCTTCGTAATGACATCAACTACAAGATCACCAAGTTTCACAACCATTGGGCGAAGCTAAGATAGAATTGATCAATTTTGCGAAAAAACACCCTCTCATGAGTAAAGTCCTAAACATGAGCAAAACATGTCAAAATGGCAAAGCCACACAAACTTCATGCTAGGACAACCATTCTAAGCATAAGACCATCATAAACACCCACAAGCACCTTATGTCATGTCAAAGCCACCGAGCCATGTGCCTACTTCTAGATATGAGACTTCTCATTGGTAGGCATCATGCAACGATTTAGCACCCAAAACAAATTAAAATTAGCACATATGACATGGGAGCACATTTTCCAAGCAATTTACATTTCATTTTCAGATTTATAATTGGTACATGAAATGTCTTTGCGACAAAAAGGAACTTATGCCCCTCCACAAGATGAAGCATGGGGGCTAAACATTCATGATGGCAAATGAGCCTTCGGCCCCATATGATCAAAATAAGCTATCCAACCACAAATTAAGCATAGCATAGCCACTAAAACATGTCAAGATCATATAAAGGCATTTACTCACAAGAGAGCATACATATAGCATTTTTCAAAAGCATAGCCATCAACCATGGATATAAATCAAGATCATCAAGAGCTAAGCCAAACTAACCATAGCTTACCACACTAGCTCACAAAGACATACATATCATTCCATGGTGAACAATGTATATAGGAGAAGCCTTTCCTAAACAATGCATATGATACAAAATGCATGCAACCTAAGATACAAAGATGCCTATACATCATGTTACATATGCCATGCCAAATGCAAGAAATGCACAAAGGAAAGCTATACATATGCTACAAAGGAGCTCCCGCACACCAACTCAAGAAATCAAACACACACCAAGCTCCCCCCGCAAACGAGTGAAAGTTGCTTGATCTAGAGGTTTGGTGAAAATATCGGCTAGTTGGTCATGTGTGGGTACATGGATCAAAGCTATCTTCCCTTTCTCTACATTGTCTCTCAAGAAATGATACCTCACTTCTATGTGCTTGGTTTTGGAATGGAGCACTGGGTTCTTTGCAACGCTTATGGCACTGGTGCTATCACATTGAAGTGGAACATGGGTATACTCCTCACCAAAGTCACTCATGGTGTATGTGATCCAAAGGAGCTGAGAGCAACAACTAGCTGCGGCCACATACTCTGCCTCGGTAGTGGATTGAGCAACACTCGACTGTTTGTGGGAAGACCAAGATACCAAAGAAGAACCCAAGAACTGGCAAGTCCCAGAAGTGGACTTCCTATCCAACCGACACCCGGCAAAATCCGCGTCTGAAAATCCATGAAGCGCCAAAGAAGAAGACGCAGAGTACCAACGGCCGAAGTCGGGAGTGTGTCGCAAATACCTAAAAATGCGCTTGACTGCTTGCCAATGCGAAGTCCTCGGAGACGCTTGAAAATGAGCGCACAGACATACCGAGAATTGGATGTCCGGCCTCATCGCCGTCAAGTAGAGGAGTGACCCGATCATGCTCCGGTACTCCTTCTGGTCCACGTGTTCACCTTCCTCGTCCGGATCAAGAGCTGTAGTCGTACTCATAGGCGTCGCCATGGCCTTGGAGTCCTCCATCTTGAACTTCCTCACAATGTCCTTGGTGTACTTAGCTTGGTGCACAAATGTTCCTTCCTTTGATTGCTTGATTTGTAGCCCGAGGAAGAACTGCAACTCGCCCATCATGCTCATCTCAAATTCCCTGCTCATGTCTTCTGCAAACCTTGCAACAAGAGAGTTAGACGAGCCCTGCCTGAGGATATCATCCACGTATACCTGCACAATCAGGATATCTCTGCCCTGCCTGAGGAGAAACAAGGTTTGATCGACCTTCCCCATCTCAAACCCTCTCTCAAACAGGAACCCCCTCAGCCTACCATACCAAGCTCTAGGCGCCTGCTTCAACCCATACAGTGCCTTCCTCAACTTGTACACCCGGTGGGGGTACTTCTCACTCTCAAACCCCGGTGGTTGCCTCACAAACACCTCTTCCTCCAACACACCGTTCAGGAAAGCACTCTTCACATCCATCTGGTACAACTTGAACCCTTTAGCCACGGAAAAGGCTAGAAGGATCCTGATCGCCTCCAAACGAGCTACAGGAGCGAAAGTCTCCTCGTAGTCGATCCCCTCTTTCTGACAGTACCCCTGAGCAACAAGTCTCGACTTGTTCCTCACCACTTCTCCTTTCTCTCCCTCTTTATTTTTCCACACCCATTTTATCCCAATCGGCTTACACCCTGGAGGAGGGTCAACCAACACCCAAACTTGGTTCCTCTCAAAATGCTCTAACTCCTCATGCATCGAGTTAACCCAATTATGATCAGATAACGCGTGTCCAATGTCTTTGGGCTCAAAGGTGGCAACAAAAGCAGCATGGGCGAAATGAGAATTGTTCCGAACCCTCGACCGTGTAGTACGTTCATTCATGTCGCCGATGATTCTCGAAGCTGGGTGATCAACTTGCACTCGCCGGGGAGGTTCTCGCCTTGATGCTACCTCCCCCTCAACAGCAGCTTCGCCTTGATCTGGGTTTGTCGTTGTAGGTGTGGGAGAGGGTCCGTTCATGATCGTCGTCGAAGTAGTAGGTACATGTTCAGCTGCGGGCACCACACCGCCATCTTCATCATCTCCACGTTCATGCTCCTCCTCCTGAAAGATCTCCTCGCCAAGTTCGTCGTCACCTGCACACTCAAAAACAAGCTGACTACGTGGCTGTGTCTCGTCGAAGGTTACCTCGCAAGTCTCCACGATTTGGTTAGTTTCAAGATTGAGCACACGAAATGCTCTAGAATGAGATGCATAACCAAAGAAAATACCATCGACAGACCTAGCCTCGAACTTGTCCAACTTCTTCCCTTTCTTCAGAATGAAGCATTTACAACCAAAGACATGGAAGTGACTCACCTTGGGTGTGCGACCGTGCATCAACTCGTAACAGGTTTTCTTCTTATGAACCCTGAGGTAGATCCTGTTCGACACATAGCACGCGGTATTGACCGCCTCAGCCCAGAACCTTCTCGGAGTCCTATGCTCGTCGAGCATCGTCCGAGCCATCTCGCACAAGGTCCTGTTTTTCCTTTCCACCACGCCATTCTGGGGAGGCGTATACGAACTTGAAAACTGGTGTTCAAGACCCAAGTCATGGCAAAAGGTTTCGAAGTGAGAGTTTTTGAATTCCGAGCTATTGTCACTGCGGATCGCTCGTATGGCATCTCCGTGCCTCTCATTTCTTAACCTCAAGACAAGATCTCGAACAAAACCAAACGTCTCCCCTTTCTCCTCAAGAAAGAACACCCACGCATACCGAGAGTAGTCGTCCACCACAACAAGGACATACCACTTCCCACCCGCAGATCGCACACGAGCTGGGCCAACAAGGTCCATATGGAGCAGCTCGCATGGACGCTCAGTCATCACATCGGTGAGAGGCGGGTGAGAAGAGGCTACCATCTTGGCATGCCTACACGGCGCACAAACCAACTCTTTCTCAAACCTCAACCGTGGCAATCCTCGGACCAAATTGAGTTTACTCAAGCGAGACAAAAGGTCAAAGCTCAAGTGACCCAACTTCCTATGCCACTTCCACAACTCACTCGAAGAACCAGCCAAAAAGCAACGCTCCACACCAGAAGACTGAGAGAAATCAGCTCGGAACACTTGACCCTCGGGAACGACCATGCAAACAAGGTCCCCTCGAGAATCTAAAATCCGAGAACCACCAGGCCGAAACAACACCTCAAAGCCCTCATCCAAAAGCTGGGACACGGAAAGCAAATTGAACCCGAGCGATTGAACAAGAGCAACACGCCTGAGAGTGACCTTGTCACTTACCTTGATCTCACCTTCTGATAGGACACACCCTCGCCCATTGTCCCCAAAGGTGATGTATGTCCTGGACACCACCGGGACGAGACTTGAGAACCACCCCTTGTCTCCGGTCATATGCCTCGAGCAACCGGAGTCAATCAACCAAACGTTCCTCAAGTCTCCCACCTGAAATTCAAAAGCGAGCACGTGAGTGAACAAACGACTCAGCACTGGGGTTAGTACCAAAAGAGTAAACCAGTGCCGAGTCATTTGCTCCAAAGTGGGGTTAGCACAAACCAAATCATCACGCCTATCAAAACTACCACCATGAACACCACCACGGTAACCACTACGAGGGAACCAACCCTCTCTAGCTGGAGGAGGACGAAGGCCACGAAAGGAAAACCGTGGATCGTTCCTCCTCTCCATCTCAAAGCTACAACTCCTCCCACCCCCGTATTGAGCACGAGGTGGAGAACGCCTAGCAAACTGACCACCTGCAAACTTTCCAGACCAACCACCAGAACCACGACCACCAGAACCAAACCGAGCATCCTCACGAGCACGAAACCCAACTCGCTGTCTGCCCAGACCTGCACCGGTCTGACCGGTGTAGTGCACCGGTCTGACCGGTGTAGCTCGACCAACAGCACCACCTGCTGCCTTCCAGTCTCCCCAAGCCGGAACCGTCCTCACAATCACCTTGGCCCTGGGCATCTGCATACGAGGCTCAGGTACACCATTAGAGGGGTGGTACCTGTCCTTGTTAGCCCACTCTCTAGCCATTCTCTCCTCACGCTTCCTCTTGAAGCAAAACTCATCCTTGTGACTATCTCTCCAACAATACCCACAATGGAACTTCATGGGCTGTGGTTTAGGCTTTGGCTTGGGTTGGGGCTGCCCACTCGGTTTCTCACCCTTCTTCTCTCCATCCTCACCTCCCTTTGGGCTCACAAACTTCACCGGTTTCTGAAAATCATTTGTTGGGTGAGGGAATATGGGTGGATCTGGAGTAGTGTCAAGTTTGTTTCTGAGATGGTTAGGCTTGGGCTCAAACTTGTTCTTGTATCTGTTTGGTGGTGGGATAGGAATCTCTCCAACTCTCTCAACTCCCTCACCACTGTTCTCTCCAAGCTTGTCAGCCCCAAGTGCCTGACCATCATAGAGTTTGAAAGCCGCTATCATGATACCAAGCTGAGGCTCCTGACCCGACAACCAGCTCATACATTTCCTCAGCTCATCATTCTCATCCTGTAAGCGATCAACATAATGCGCTAGCTCCAAATTCTTAACCGCATGCAATTCACAAGTAGAGCAAGAAGTGGGAATAGGCTCTTTCAACTTAGCCTCAAGCGAAACAGTGTAAGCATGCATCTCATCAATCTTTCCATGCAAAACAGGGCAAGAAGTACAAGCACCTATCAAAGCAGGTCTAGACTTAAGCTCAGCCACTTCAACCCTAAGCATATCTAGTTCATCACAAGTAGAAGCATGCTTATCCTTAAGAGCAGTAAGATCAGCTAGGTACACAGAGCAATCCCAGCAATCAATCTCATCAGAAACCACAGGAGAAGCCTTAAGTGAATCAATCTCAAGCTTAGCATCTAGGTTCTGGGTTTCTAGCTCAGCCACACGGTTCCTAGCATCTTCTAGTGAGGCCCTAAGCTCTTTCCTCATCTTCTTGGCCTCTCTAAGCATGTGATCGCGATTATCAAGCAAGTCAACCAACTCATCATTCTCCTTACGCAAAGAGGAGAGCTCATCACATACCTCATCCTCGGAGTCGGAGTCCGAGTCGCTCTGGTGACTCTTCTTGCTGCCGGAGCTACGAGCCATGCCGCAGAAGCCATCTCCCGCGAAGCAGCTCAACCCGCTCAAGTTCCTGGATGACTTCTTATTCTTGCACCGATCACCTTCATCTTCACTGCTACTCGAGCTCGAGGAAGAGTAGGCGGAGCTGGAGTCGACGTCGCTCGCTCCGACCATCGCTCGGGCCTTCCTGCCGCGGCCGTCCTTCTTCCTTGACCGTCGCTCGTCCTTGTGCTTGTTCTTGTGCTTGTGATCGCGCCTTGATCGGTACTTGCCATCCTTGCTCGACCGGTGCCTGTAGCCGTCCTTGTAGCCGTCCTTGTTCCCCGTCTTCTCCGGGCAGTCGGCGACGAAGTGTCCTGGCTTGCCACACTGAAAGCATGTCCGTGCTGTCCTCCTCGTGTTCACCCGGTTCTCGTGCAGCCTCTCGAACCGCCTGGTCAGCAACGCCAGCTCGTCCTCTCCAAGCACGTCGAACTCCTCGTCTGGCAAAGACATCAAAGAAGACAGAGAGTACATCCTGGAGGATGTGTTAGCGTTAGACTTAGCTCCTTTGCCACCAACGAGAGCGAGACTATGAGAATCAGTCGGGCTCTCGATCTTGGCTGTCATACCACGGTCCAACTCAGCCGACTTGAGCTTCTTGAACAGCTCGTTCACCGTCAAGGTGTCATACTTCTCAGACTCAACAATAGCCTCAAACTTCCCGTCCCATACGGTACGATCCAACGAGTGCAAGAGCTTCACGGCTCTATCATGATCATCGTATGGGAGCACGGCCACATTGGCTCTCATGTTGTTCACTACGACCGTAAACCGCTGGAAAAGGGCATCGACGGACTCGCCGGGGAGATGAGTGAAGTTCTCGTACTCTCTCCGGTAAGTCGCGTGCATCCGAGCCTGAACCTGAGCATTCCCAGCATGAGCATCCTTCAACTGCTCCCAAATCCTACAAGCTAAGTCCTCTGTCTGAACCCGATCGAATTCAGGCTGACACAGAGCACGAAACAAGTAGTCGACAGCCTTGTTGTTGGCTTCGAACATATCCCTCGATCCTGGAGCAAGGAAGTTCATCGGATGAACATAAGCTGTGTTCACCGTGACGTCCCAAAGGATCTGACCCTTTCCGCGGAGGAACGCTGCCATCCGCCTCTGCCACATCTGGTAGTTCTTCCCATCGAAGTGCGGAGGACCCGAACCCCGTTCCTGGTACGCAATCTTTGGATCTTAGACTGGTAAGAGTCAATGAAGACCCGAACCTGGCTCTGATACCAATTGAAGGACCGATTAGGCGAACCAGAGAGGGGGGAGTGAATGGGAGCCGATAAAAATTCTTCTCGAAGGAGATGAGAACTCCAACAAGACGAACACAGCTTCCAAATCACGTCTCCGACTCAACTATCCAAGTTGGCCAAGACCACGTAGCCAATGGAGTGCTACTGGTCCTAGGAACCAACAACCACCTTCACGGACTCGAGAACGCAGCGGAACACCAACTCGAGCACCACTGACCTACACCGGTCAGACCGGTCCCTGCTGGTAAAACCTGGGAACTTCCACAGAAGGCCCCTACACCGGTCAGGCCGATGTAGCTCACCGGTCAGACCGGTTCAAGCCAGGAAACCCCAAATCCACCAAACAGGCCTACCGAGCTCCAAACTGACCCAAACTCGAAACAGTAGCAACACGGGACTACAACGAACTCACCAGAACGTTCACCCGAGGCAAAACCCACAGAGCCTGATGAACAGCACCCGCGGGTCAACTCCCCCAAATCCAACTCCCGATCTCCCGAATCGCTCCACGGATTTGTGCAAGACTTTGGGGATAGTAGGAACTCCTCATGGGCACTCCATAGCCAAGATTTGGTCCACCAAAACTTGCTAAATCAAGAGGAATCAAAGAAATCCCACCAATAATGCCTCTAACCCTAGAGCCACGAAAACCCCAAAATCGAGCCCCTTTACTCACTGATTTGGGAGGGGAATCAAAGGGAAAAGAACCACGAAGGGTTCATGCATACATCCCCCACCAAATCCCAAAGAGAAAGGCCTCAAAATCGCTCCAAGAAAATCGCCAAGAAATGGCTCCGAAAATCACCAAAAAGGAGAAACAGGAAAGACACATCCAAGCCTTGAGGAACCACGCCGAATCATCTATACATACCAAAGAGGTTCATACAAGGTCTAGCTTGCTGCCCGATCATCCTTCCCTCTCACAAGATCTCACCATGAAGCTCTCAAGCTAGTCCTAAGAAAATCCTAAGGAAAATAGGAAGAGAAAATAAGAAAGCAAATGAGCTAGGGTTCCAAGAGATGGCTGCCATCCTCTCACCACTTGGGTTATATGGAGGCAACCGAAAGACGAAAATACCCTTACAAGCTAACTAGGGATACATGCCCCTCAAGGGCGAAATTGGAAATCTTTGTCTTCGCACCATCGGACGGATGCCCAGCGACCGCAAACTTGCTTAGCCTCGACTCAAGCCTTGCGATCCCGATGCGTGTCCTCCGCTTCGAAGATTCCGGACTGCGTCGTCGCACACCGGTCAGATCGGTGCTCCTCACCGGTCAGACCGGTACCCACCGGTCAGACCGGTCAGACCCACCGGTCAGACCGGTCTGGAGCTGCTGCACCTGCGTCTTCGGTTCTTCAGTCTTGGCTTTGTGGATCAACCAAGGAACCCAGTGGTTTTCTGGTGAACCACCGGAAACCCCGCGAACTCGATGTAGCCTCCGCCAATCACCACTCATGACTCGGCTCCCACGTAGTCCCGGCTCGACCTTGGTTTTGAGGCTCAACCAAGAAACCGTCCATGACTTCATCTTGTCGTTCTTGCCACCATGCGGCCCGCACTTGACCCCGCTGGCCACCGGGTCCCTCAAACCAAGCCTACTTGTCTTCTCCACACCTGGAGGCCTCACCGGCAACGACCTTTCACGCTTGTTCTTCACCTGCACCAACACCAGTCAAGCCGCAACCTGCACCTGCAATACTCAGCCAAGAATCAGTCCACACCACGTTGTCAATCACTCATCACACCAGGAAGCGACCATCCACCGGTCCTCGAACCACACCTGGCTCTCAGTTGGTTGTTGCAGGATCGTGAACGTTAGTTTTGGTGCCCTGCACCTCTTCGTGAAGGCGAGCAGCACCGGCGGAAGCTGAGGTCGGACAAGTACCAACCTCCGGCAGCCCGGCTGCTGGAGTATTACGAGTCCGACTCGTCGGTGGAGGCCGATGAGGACACCGACACTGAGGTCGGTGGCGACGCCGGGACCGGCCCGGAGGCGGGTAGTGCCGCGAAGCCCAGGCGCAAGACCAGGGCGGCGGTAGCGAAGCAGTCAGTCTCGACGGCTGCTGTTAAGGTCACCGCGGTAAAGGCCGCGGAGAAGAAGAAGAGGAAGAGGAAGACAAGTCCTCCGCCGGCGGTTGAGACGCCGGTGATTCCTACACCTCCGTCCAGGGAGGTCGAATCTGATGAAGAAGAAGATGAAGCCACCGAGGAGCCACCGGTCGTAGAAGAACGATCGGTGAGGAGGTCATTGAGCCCCGCAGCCAAGAGGCAGCGGGAGTTGGCACAGAAGACGACGGAGGATGCCCTCCATCAAGGATTGGAGGCACAGCGAGTTGTCGCTGCTACGCAGGCAAAGATGCCTGTTTTGAATAGGCCGCGGATTTTTAGGCCGAAGCCTCGTGTCCCGACCATCACGAGGTAAGGTCTTGAACACTCGATATCTCTAACTCATTGTTGCCGTGTTTTTTATGCTTGTTTGTGTGTGGTGGACTATGTAGGTCGGTTGCGGAGCCTCAGCGCGGCCTGGGTGCTCAGGCCTCGCCTTCCCGCACGAGGTCGCCCGACCCTAAGGTCGTGGCACAGTCATTGGTTGATGATGCAAGAACGGCGACCCCGCCACTGGCTGCTGATGAAAGGGGGGTGACTCCGCCGCCGGCTACAGACTCAAGGACGGCGACTCCGCCGCCTGCAGATGATGCGGGAGCAGGAGGTGCTGTGGAGGACGTCGGAACGTCGGCTTCTCCGCGGGTCATTGACGTGGATCCCATCAGAGTGAGGCCTGGTGGGATGGAGGAAGACCTGGTCAAGGATCAGGCCCAGATTGACCAAGCGCCGAAAGGTCCGGGGACGTCTGGCGCACAGGTACCTGATTCTTCTCCGTCGAGCCCGAGGTTGCCACAACGAGAGATTGACTGGAATAATACCCCTTGGCAGGAGGACATTTTTGACGACAATGAAGATATGCAGGCCGTGCGGACCGGCATTATAACCATCAACGTTGCATTGACGGTGAGTTTGCCTCTGATGTTTTTTCTGATGACGTGTTGTTGAGTTGTTACTGACGAGCTGTTGTGTTATACCAGGCGCTAGCAGATCGTGCGAAGAGCCGGATCGACCTGCTGAATAACACTGAGGCAACGCAGCGGCGGGTTACTGAACTTGAGCAAGAGCTCAAACAGGTCCGCGAGGCGGCGGCCGTAGAGAAGAAGAAGCTCGAGGATGAGCTCGCCGAGGAAAAGCGCAAGACCCAGGAGGCCAATGCACAGTTCAATGCTGTGAGCATAGGTAAGGTCGAGACTTTATGTTGTTAATCCTCTTGTAGAGCTGAGGTCTTTGTGTTGAGTATCAATTTTGTTGGATATTTTGCAGACTTCCACAAGCGTGAGGAGGACCTCAACAACGATCTAAAGAACACCAAGGAAAAGGTCCGGTCCTTGGAGGTGACGCTTCGTGAGGTCGAGGCTGGGGCCCAAGAGCTCAAGCGGGCGATGAAAGAAGCTGCTGACAGTGAGTATGCCGTATCTCAAAAGCTGTCTTATGAGAAACGGGCTCGGCAAGACCTTGAGGTCAATCTTGAGGTGGCGTTGAAGTCATTGCAGAATGACCAAGTAACCATTGCAGGATATGAGGTGGAGCTGAACGACCTGAAGGACGCCGCCAATTACGCTATGGACTGCATAGCGGTGCCGGTTGAAGGGGGGGAGGCCAAGTCTGTTGTTGATCGTCTCATAGAGACCCCTGACAGACTCCTCACGTTGCTGAAGGCGACGAGCTTGGCGGCAGCTACTGATGCGCTGGTGAGGGTGAAGTCGCACTACCCCGATGTTGACATGGCCAAGGTCAAGGGGGGTGCTGATGCTGAAAAAGACCTCGCAGCCCTGGAGCTGGAAGTTCAAGATGCCGCCATGGAAGTGGCGAACTCCTTGGACTATGAAGGTGATGACGGCGGGTAGTAGTCTTGGACTGAGAGCTGTACCTCCTCCTCTTCTCTGTCGTGTAAACAATGCTTCTTGATGAATGTTTTGTTATGCCTAAGTGAAGTACTTGCCTTGTGCCTACGCGAACTTGGTAGTCTTGTAGATGACGACGTGTTGTTTTTTGCCCCGCTGACCACTACTCACGGAGAGGCTGGCTTACCGACCTCCACAGCTCAGCGTGGAGGCTTACGTGAGGTCGGCGCGCGAGGAGGAGTCTAGGACTCAGGTCTGGCGACCTTATCGACCAAGCATGCTCGCAGCGACAGAGGGCTTATACCCATTAGGGATGATGTCCTCAGGTCGAACGACCCTTAGGTTGGCTTTGAGCCAAGCCCCCGAGCATGTCGAGGGGGAGGAGTAGGAGAAAATTATAACCCTCAGGTTTTACGACCCATGTATTGGCTTTAGCCAAGCCCCCGAGCGTGTCAAGGGGGAGTGTTGATGACATGAGAGAGGAGAAGGTAGGGCTCTGCACACAGTAGATGACTGCTTGAACTAATACTTATTTAATCTGAAAAAGGTAGAAAGGAATACATAGCTGTAATTAAAAATTATTCTATGGGTAGAATCGTCGTAAATGTTCCACGTTCCAAGGGTTTGGCACTCCTTGCCCGTCACCCCATTGGAGGCGATACGTGGATGGGCTGATGACTTCAGTGATGATGAAGGGTCCTTCCCAGGGGGCAGAGAGCTTGTGCATGCCGTCGGTCTTCTGGATGCGCCTGAGGACAAGGTCGCCAACGTTGAAGGAAGTTTCCCTAGCGTTGCGATCGTGATACCGACGAAGTTGTTGGTCGTGACGAGCTTGTCTCATGACGGCAGCTAGCCTCTGTTCTTCAAGGCTATCTAGGTCAACTTGACGTGTTTGCTCGGCTTCTCCTTCCTCGTAGAATTGGATGCGTGGAGCTCCAAAGGCGACGTCGGTGGGTAATATGGCTTCTGATCCGTAGACCAAAAAGAAGGGCGAAAAGCCCGTGGCGGAGCTGACTTGGGTCCTTAGACCCCAAATCACGTGTGGTAGCTCGGCTAACCACCGGGTGACGTAGTTTGAGGCATCGTCAAAGATACGATCTTTGATAGCCTGAAGGACCATGCCATTGGCACGCTCGACCTGGCCGTTGCACCGAGGGTGGGCGACCGAGGAGTAGTAGACGTTGATGGTGTTATCCTGACAGAAATCCCAAAAGGCAGAGCCGGTAAAGGCCGTGCCCAGGTCGGTGATGATCCTGTTAGGCACACCGAAGCGGTATGTTATGTCTTGCATGAATTTTGCTGCTTCTTCCGATGTTACTTTCACAACAGGTCAGACTTCGATCCACTTGGTAAATTTGTCGACAGCTACTAGTATAAACCTGTATCCGCCTGGGGCCGTTCGGAATGGTCCCACTGAGTCGAGGCCCCACATGGCAAAGGGCCATGATGGAGGAATTGTGCGCAGGGCCTGAGCTGGCAGGTGCTGCTGTTTGGCAAAGAATTGGCATCCTTTGCACCTCTTTACGAGGTCTTTTGCGTCAGTCATGGCCGTGGGCTAGTAGAATCCAGATCGGTACGCCTTACCGACCAGGTTGGCGGATGCTGCGTGGCAACCACATTCGCCGCTGTGGATCTCAGCCAGGAGCTATAGACCTTCTGATCGCAAGATGCACTTCATCAAGACGCCTGTGGAGGTGGCTTTTCTGTAGAGGTCGGTACCAATCACGACGTAGTTGGCACTTCGTCGTGTGATACGCTCACGTTCTGCTTTGTCTTCTGGAACGAGTTAGTCGAGTATGAAGTCTATGAAAGGCTTGCGCCAATCATCTTCTTTTTCTGTCATCAGCACGTCGCGGGGAGGTGCTGAGGGTTGTTCGTGTTGAGGTGAATCTGGATTGTCTGGGTCCAGTAGCTTGATTGAAGGCTTGCGTAAGTCTTGGACAAAAACGCCTGCCGGGACTAGAGCTCGTCGAGAGCCTAGTTTGGAGAGTACGTCGGCTGCTACGTTGTTGTTTCGTGGTACGTGCTGAAACTCAATCCCTTCGAAGTGGCCTTCGAGTTTGCGAATCTCAGCACAGTAGGCATCCATTGTGTCTTTGACGCAGTCCCATTCCTTGTTGACTTGCTCGATGACGACCTTGGAATCGCCAAAAGCTAGTAGTCGCTTGATGCCAAGGGACACTGCTATACGGAGTCCGTGAATCAGGGCTTTGTACTCTGCTCCATTGTTGGAGGCCTTGTAGTGTATCTGCAGGACGTACTTGAGCTGTTCCCCCTGAGGAGAGATGAGTAATACGCCTGCGCCTGCTCCTTCGAGGTTTAGGGCACCGTCGAAGTACATTATCCAGTGTTCGGGCCGCTCCTTGGGAGGGGGCATCTGGATCTCTGTCCACTCAGACACAAAGTCTGTGAGGATCTGTGACTTGATTGCTTGCCGAGGGTAAAACTCGATGTCAAACTCTCCAAGCTCGACCGACCACTTGATGATGCGGCCGTTGGCGTCACGGTTGCGGATGATTTCTCCTAGTGGAAACGACGATGGGATCGTGATCTTGTGGGCTTGGAAGTAATGACGAAGCTTTCTCGACGTAATCAGGAGTGCGTAGAGCAACTTCTGAGGTTGTGAGTAACGTGTCTTAGCGTCGGCCAGGACCTCGCTCACGTAATACACAGGTTGTTGAACAGGATAGGCCTGCCCTTCTTCTTCTCGTTCAGCGACGAGAACTGTGCTGACCACATTAGTGGTGGCAGAGATGTAAAGGAGGAGTGTCTCTCCCAGAACTGGTGGTGTCATAACTGGTGGTGTCGTCAAGGATTCCTTGAGAGCTTCAAACGCCTTTTGTGCCTCGTCGTCCCACACGAACTTGTCTACCTTCTTCAATAGCTTGAAGAAGGGTAAGCCTTTCTCGCCGAGCTTGCTGATGAAACGACCTAGAGCCGCCATCATCCCTGTAAGCTTCATGACGTCTTTCTTGCTAGATGGCTTGGCCATGTTGCGTATAGCGTCGACCTTCACAGGGTTGGCTTCAATGCCTCGGTGCCCGACCATGAAGCCCAGGAGCAATCCGGAGGGTACACCGAAGACACACTTGGTCGGGTTGAGCTTCCATTGGAACTCCCGTAGATTGGCGAAAGTTTCGGTGAGGTCGGCGATGAGCTGATCTTCCTCGGTAGTCTTGACGACCACATCGTCTACGTAGGCTTCGACGTTCTTCTCGATCTGCGACTTCAGGCACTTCTGAATTGCCTTCTGATATGTTGCTCCAGCGTTTTTAGGCCAAAAGTCATGACCTTGTAGCAGTAGATGCCATGGGGCATTATGAATGTTGTTTTGTCTTCGTCGTCGAGGTGCAGGGCTATCTGGTGATATCCCGAGTAGCAGTCGAGGAAGCAGAGTAGAACACTACCAGCCGTGGAGTCCACGACCTGGTCAATGCGAGGAAGAGGGAAGGGATCTTTCGGGCAGTGCTTGTTGAGATCGGTGTAATCGATACACATCCGTAATCCACCAGTTTTCTTTGGTACAAGGACCGGGTTTGCGAGCCAAACCGGGTGTTTACACTCTCTGATAAATCCTGCAGCTAAGAGCTTACAGACTTCTACTTCTATGGCCTGCTTTCTATCTTTTGCAAATCGCCGGAGCTTTTGCTTGATAGGTCGTGCAGTCTTGTTTACTTCAAGTGCGTGCTCAGCCAGCCCCCTGGGGACACCGAGCATGTCAGAAGGGCTCCATGTGAAGATGTCAGCGTTGTCCCTGAGGAAACTGGTGAGCGCGAGTTCCTATTTGGGGTCGAGGTTGGCCCCGATGACGACTTCCTTGGATGCGTCGGGCAGGCCGAGGCAAACCTTCTTTACAGCTAGACTTGGGTCCAAAGCTGTGCTTGTGCGCTTCTGCTCTGGCACCTCCAGAGTGGTTTGGTCGATCTTGGCTGCCTGGGTGACCATGACCGTTGCTGCAGCTTTGACCGCGGAGTCTTTGGAGAGCTCGACGGTGGCGCTCTCGCAGTTGTAGGACACCATGATGTCCCCGAGGACGGAAAGGATTCCGTTTGGTGCCGGCATCTTCATGATGAGGTAGGTGTGATGAGGTATGGCCATGAATTTGGCCAGCATAGGTCGGCCGAGGATGGCATGGTAGGAGGAGCGGAAGTCCGCGACCTCAAACGTTAAGTACTCCGTGCGGAAGTTCTCCTTTGTGCCGAAGGTAACCGGCAAGCATACACGACCTATGGGGTATGCAGCCTTGCCGGGTACAACCCCATAAAAGGGTTCGTCGCAGGCGGTCATCTTGTTGAAGTCGAAGTCCATCTTTCTGAGCGTCTCTGTGAAGATGATGTTCAGGCTGCTGCCCCCATCAATGAGGGTCTTAGGCAGGAACGCCCCGTTGACTATGGGGTTAACGACCAGCGGGTAGGTCCCGGGGTCAGGTATGTGGACCCAATGATCTTTCCTGGAGAAAGTGATTGGGAACTCCGACCAACGTAAAGGTTGTGGAGTTTCAGTGCTGACGTGCCCGATCTCCCTTGCGTTCGATCGGAGCTGCCTGTTGCTCTTGGTCGCTTGGCGACTACCGACGATGAAGTTGATCTCTCGGTTGGCTGATTGAAATGCACCATTAGGGTTGCCCCCTTTAGGTGGTGGTGGTGGAGAGCGCTCCTTGCGGTTGTTGTCGTTGCGGTTGTGGTCGTCCTGGCGACGTCGATCATCACGCCGATCATCTCGGCGGTCATTGCGCTGGTCATCACGGCGATCACCCCTTCGGTCGTCACGCCTGTCATTGCGGTTGTCGTCGTGACGATCGTTGCGATGGTAGTCGTCGCGTCTGTCATCGCGGTGGTAGTCGCGGCGATAATCACGTCGATCCCTGTTGTCGTTGCGACGGTAGGGTCTGCGGTCACGGTAATCACGTCGATCAGGTCGACGGTTACGGTTGTCGAAACGCCGATCACCGTTCTGGTCGTTATTGTTGTCGCTCTTGGCCTTCTTGGATTCGGAGGGTACCCCAAGGGCACGCTTCAGCTGCTCGCACTCCCTCATGGTATGTTTGGCGTCACGATGGAACTGACATTGGTCGTCCATGACCATGTTGAAGTCACCCTCGAGGAAGGTGGAAGGTCTTGGTGGATCTGCCATGTAAGCTTTGCCAGATCGCTTGCGCGACTTGTTTCCGCCATCATCGTGATCCTCTCCATTGAAGTCGTGCATCACCGCGTCTTGAGTGTCGACTAGCTTGTCGACGTAAGCCATGAGGTCGGCGATGGTGTGAGCGTCAGCTTCATGGATCTTCTCGAAGAGCTTGATGTTGGTGACTCCCTTCTTGTAGTAGGCGATGACGTCCTCGTCTTTGACACCCGCGAGGGTGTTGCGGTTCTCGAAGTAGCAGTTGGTGTACTCCCGAAGAGTTTTGTCGCGTCTCATCCGCACTCTGGCGAGGTGATGAGTGTTACCAGGTCGGTTGTAGGTCGCCTGGTAGTTGGTCGTGAAGAGCCGAGACAATGTTGCCCAAGAGGTGATGCACTCTGCTGGGAGATTGTCGAGCCACAGGAGTGGCGCCTTGCCCATCACAAGGGGGAAGTATCCCGCCATGTGGTCTTCGTTGCCTCCAGAAGCACGTGCTGCGATGCTGTACATTTTGAGCCATATACTTGGGTCGGAGCGGCCGTCGTATTTCTCGATAGCTGGCTTGAAGTCTTTGGGGTATCTGATCGTCCGGAGACGTCGTGAGAACGCAGGGAAGTTGTTGACCGCACCCGGGCTTGCTGACGGGGCGTAGGCCGTCGGGATGACGTAGAGGTCATCGGGAGGGCCGTTGTCTTGGTCATACTGGGCGCGTCGGAGGAGCTCTTGGTCGTGCATGTTTCGTAGTTCCGTTGCTTGGATTGGATTGTTGGCGTTGAGGGGATCGGGGACCCTATGATCGCGGTCGTAGTTAGCACGACGTGCTATCTCCACTTCATCTCGTATCCATCGACGCTGACTTTCTTCAGCATGGTTGGCTTGTACTGGCAGAGGTTGAGCTCCGAAGTTTTGTTGAGCGCCAACAGCATTAGCTGCATTGTTAGCGACGTTGCCTGCAACGTTGGCGGCAGGGTTGGCTGCAGCGTTAGCAGTAGCATTGGCGTCGGGGTTGGCTGCAGCGTCAGCGGCAGCGTTGGCAGCGGGGTTGACCGGCTGTACCGCTTCGTTTTCACCGCCTCCTTCTTCAGGCACCGGCTGAAGAGGAGCGTTGGCGTTGGAGAGACGTCGTTGCCGAGGGTTGTCCGACCTACTCCTGGAGTAGGAGCTTGCAGCCGATCTGCTGTACCCTAGGCCCCGTTCTTCGACCTGAGCGGTGGCGATGCGGATGTGGGCTTGAAGACGCCGTATTGCTGGAGTATCCTCAAGCTGACCTAGTGCAGCGAGAGCGGCGGCCAGGTTTGCTTGAGGAGAATTGTAGACTTCATGGCCATCTTGCTCAAAGTCCCTGAGGAGATCTCTGGCACGTAGGCGGTTCCGTCGAGGCTCATTGCGTTGTTGAGGAGCTACTGGAGCCGCGGGTGCTTGCGCTCCGTTGTTGACGACGTTGCCTCCGGGTTGGTCGCCGGCGCCTTGTCCCACATTAGCTGCGGCTGCTTCGACTTCTTGTTGACGACGTGCAGCTCGTGCAGCATCGGCGTTTTCACGTTCGATACGTTGCTCGTCCGTCTCGCCAACTTGAGGAGGTACATCCGCAGAGACAACCAAGACCTCGCGATCTAGAGTCTCGAACACTTCTCCCGGATAGTTCGGGGAGATGGTCGTGCGGGCGATCTGGAACGCGAGGCGATCCGGGTACGGCTCTCGGTTGATCTGGCGGCGATGGGCCGCAGTAAGAGGTCGTCGAAGCTTCTTGAGGACACGGCACTGGCGAGCCGTGTGTTTGGGATTCTCGTGGATAGGGCAGGGTTCGTCGAGGTGACTCCTGCGGTTTCCACGATCTGGTGTCTTGGGTCCAGATTCAATCTGGATCTTGCGTTTCATGTAGCGGGATGCTGTGTGAGCTGCGTTCCGCAAGCCAAGAGGCATGCTGGATGATGATGAGATCCTGCGAGGGCGTTTGACGCGTTCACAGATTTTGATCGTGTCGGAGAGCATGCCTTCAACACGATCGATCCCAGCGATCAGGTAGCTAGGAGTGGGTGGGTGGGATTCCGTCAACAGATCTGTCCCGATCTGTTGGTCGGAGGTGACCGCGTTGTTCTCGATGACGAGGCAGGCGGCTGGAGTGGTGGGTTTCGCCGGCATGGAGCCGAAGCAGATGTTGACGGGATTGGCGAAGATGTCCGCCATGCTCTCCGGGAAGATGACGCCGTTGGTCGAAGCCATCGAGTTGCACGAAGAACCTTGATTCCCCCCTACCTGGCGCGCCAACTGTCAGATGGTGAGATCTAGATAGCCCACGGGGGTGTTAATCCCTGTGGTTTAGTTGTTCGGCGAGGTGGAATCTAAGGCTAAGAACTCGAAGGTTGTGCAAGAGCACACAGAACACAGAGAACACGGCGAGTTTATACTGGTTCGGGCATCCGGAGAGTAAAACCCTACGTCCAGTTGTTGGTGTAGATTGCTTGAGGATTGCATATTGATACAAGGGGTCGCCCTGCCCGCCTTATATTGGCCAGCGGACAAGGTCGGTTCCCAGACTCCAGGTCGGATACGACCAGGAGACCTAAATCTAGCTGACTACGACATTTGCCATATCCGTCGATCTGCTTTTTGTCGAAATCCACCGATATCTTGTCTTGTACGCCAAGTCTTGAGGTCGTGTTGAATTAGGTCGTCGGGGGAATCTTCTGGAAGGTCTTCAGGAGGTCGTGTGGGCTGCCAACTAGGTCGGTTGGGCCCAATGACAGGTCGGCGGGTCTTCTGGTAGGCCAGACCTACTTGTCAGGGACGGCCGTGAGCCTGGTCGGTGGGGACCCAGGGGTACCCATGTCTCACAGCGCCCAGGTAGCAATGGTACGGATACCAAGGTCCCAGCGGAGCTGAAATAGCACGCCGACCTTCAGGAGGCCTTCCGTAGAGATAAGGGACCCGTGTCGACCTGGGTCGGCACGACCGTTGTGCAGTGACACAACGCAGGTAGTCAACCTGAAAAACCTAGGTCTGAACGACCTAGGAGGCAGCAGGGCCTTAGCGACCTCAGGGAGGTGCTACTTGACCAAGAGGTCGCCAACGGGCAGTAGAGCCATTAAGCACGGGGCTGTCGGTGTAGCCTATGAAAGCAATGTTATAGGTAGCAGGACCTTTAGCGACCTCAAGGAGGTGCTACTTGGCCCGGAGGCCACCCACGGACAGTAGAGTCAGGGATGTGAACTTGCTAATGAAAGCTGAGGTGACCTACCAAGCGGTAGTACCTGTCGACCTTGAGAAGGTGATATCATAGACCCGGAGGTCGTCAGAGGCCAGGAGACCTAGAGGAAAATTATGGGTAGGGGCTTGAAGTAAGGCATAGCGAGTCCATGGACACCAGGCCATTGGGCGGAAAACCAACGGGCATGGATTCCCGCACGGCTCAAGCCGTCACTGCTTGTTGCCGTTAGGCCGAAATAGCCGTTAGGCAATGCATCCGTTGGGCCGCCGGTGATGTCGCCGAATTCGAGAGGGCGTTTGGGCGCCGCGGCCCGCCGCACTGACGCGGCCCAGTTGTAAAAGGCCGAGTGAGGGGTCGAGGACCCCACTCGCTTCCATTCCCCGCAAGAGCTAGGTTTCCCGATCCGCCGCCAGAAGCTTTAGCGCGTAGATTCGCCGGCGCCGCCGTGCTTAGATCCGCCGCGTCTAGCGCCGCCGTATGCGCCAAAAGACCCTGGTGGTTTTTAGAGCTAGATCCACCGTCTTCGAGGAAGAAGAAATGGCCCCGGAGCTTGCGCCGGCCCCGGAGAAGGTGTGGGAGCACTCGGTGGTGACGGAGGCGCATCTCAAGGAGCTGGTGGAGCGCGGGCTGCTGAAGCCCAGGGAGCAGGTAGGCTGGAGGCCCGCCGCCGGCGAAGCGTTCCCGTCCGAGGGAACTGAGGAGACCGTCGCCTTCGTTGCACACGTCGAGCGCGGCTTTGGAGTCCTGGCGGGCGACTTCTTCCGCGGGATGCTGCACTTCTACCGCATCGACTTGACGCACCTCGTCCCCAATGCCATCACCACGGTATCCTCGTTCATCCACCTGTGCGAGGAATACCTTGGGATACCGCCACATTTCGACCTGTGGCGGTATTTCTTCGAGGTGAAGAAGACGGGGAAGAACGGTGTCGTCGGCGCCGTCGGGTTCATGCTACGCCGTCACATGAAGATGGTGTATATCGACATGGAGCTGCCGGATAACATGCAGGGCTGGCGGCGGGGCTGGTTCTACATCGACAACCCCAAGCTAGCGCTGCCAACCAGATCGGGACTTGCGCCGGTCCCGGTGCCGGAGTGGTCCAACCAGCTGACGTCGCGGGAGATGGACGCCGTCAAGCCGCTGCTGGAGGACCTCAAGCAACAGAAGGAAGAGGGGCTGACCGGCGGAGCGGTGGCCATTAGTTTCAGCCGGAGGCTGCTGCAGCCGATCCAAGATCGGGTGCACCCAGCCTATGAGTACTGGGGGCAGACCGACCCAACCCGCGTGCAGCAACGGAAGGTCTCCAAGCAGGAGATGGTGGCACGGGTGAGGGAGCTCTTCAACGGGGTGATCTGGAACCGGACATGCCCCAAGGCATTCTCCCTCACACGGCCTGCAGACGTGGTATGTCGCTGATCGACCTTAATTTCTCTGTTGTTGTTGTGTTCACCTTTGTTCTGAAATGAAGGTCAACTGTTTCACAGGGGCGTGAAGGTCTGTTCTAGTGTCCAGCTCCCCTCACGAATGAGGGGGAGCGCAGTTTCAAGGTCCGGGCGGTGGAGGACGTGAGGGCTCCACCGCCGGAGTTGTTGGAGAACTACCTCTCCGACTCATCGGTGGGGGGTAGCGATGATGAGGATCCGCCCGTGGTGAGCTCCGCACCAACGACTCGTCGTACGCGGCAGGCCACCGCGAAGATTCCAACACACAAGGGCGTCAAGATCATCTCCGCCACTATTGAGGCGGAGAAGAAGAAGAGGAAGAGGAAGGTCGTCACTGTGTTGTCAGAGACAGCCACGACTGACACCGAGGTCGTCTTCGAGGAGCGTGACGATGCCGGGTCGCGTGACGTCGTCGGCGGGTCGGGCGATGTGGCAGCCGTAGGAGAAAGCAATGCCCTGCCCGCGGCCACCGGCGAGCAGCAGTAGAAGGCGAGGGCGGAGGGCGTGAGCGACCAAGGGTCGCAAAAGAAGCCGAGGCGGGTGCCACCCAGGCCAATGTCGATGAAGCTGAAGACCGGCAGCGGGTATATTGCCAAGCTTGATTTATGTTGTTTTTCATCTGTACAGTTCTGTCGGGTGTGTCGATGCTGACGAATATATGCACCGTGGGTAGGGGGACTCCTGCTGTTTCTAGCAGCAAGAACGCTTCAGGCCAAGAGGTGTTTCGCTGGAAGGTCGAGAAGTTGCCGGTGGGGCAGTCGCCAGCAACCTCAGGCGGGGACTTCTCCAGTAAGGCTCCTGAGATCGTGGAGACAACTCCGTCGGCAGCAGCCAAGGTCGCTGCGGAGGTCGCGCAACAGGTAGAGGGCCCGCATCAGCAGGACCTGCCGGAGTCAAGTCTGCCGGGTATGCGGCAGGCGGAAACCGGAGGTGCAAGCGGAGGAGTCGACAAGCAACCCTGCTTCTACGAAGGTACTCCATGGGAGGACGATGTCTGGGCCAACGCCAAGGATCTTGAAGACTTCAAGGCGGTGCAGGTGACCATTGGTAGGACGCTCGCGGTAAGTTTGCATTACCTTTGGAGCTGCATCTTGGGTTCGCCCCGACGCAATGTGTTAACAATGTCAAAGAATGGTTGCAGACTCTTGCTGAGCGCGCGCAGAAAAGGGCGACCCTGCTGAAGGAGGGCGCCAATCTTCACACAGAGCTGGCAACGACCCGAGAGGCCGTGCTTCAGGCCAAGGTGGAGGCCGCGAAGGAAGTAAGGGGCCTCAAGGACGAGGCAATCTTGAAGGATCAGGCCATCGAGGCCTTGAAGCGGGAGCTTGAAGCTACACAGCTGAAGGCGAAGGAGGCGGAGGAGGAACTGAAGGTCGCCGCTGTAGGTACGTCATAGGACGCCCTTGTATTGTTGTGTGAGCACGTCGTGGTGACCCGCTCTTGACCTCGGCGTGTACAGAGGCCAAGAAGAGGGAGACTACCTTGAGGAAGGACCTCAAGGAGTCGAAGGAGCAGGTGAAGATCCTCAAGGAGAAGCACCAAGAGGTCGTCGCCAGTGAGTATTACTTCAGCCGGAAAGCTGCTTATGAATTTGGGGCGCGCAGGGATCTATAGATCGACCTTGGCCGGGCGATGCAAACTCTTATTGATCATCAAGAGATGACTGCAGATCTTGAGAAGGAGCTGGACGACCTCAAGGAGGTCGCCGAGTACCTTGTGGACGTGTACGCCCCTGTTAGCAACCAGCAAGGGGATATAGGATAGAAGCAGTAGAATCAAGCGCAGGAAGCAGTAAGACAGAGGAGGAAGAAGCACGGCAGAGCGCCGGCGACTGGAGGAGGAAGACGATGTTTAGTTACAAATGATTCCATGCCTTCCTCCTCTAACTCCTGAGCTATATGTAGTTAGCTCACATACACGGGCTGAGCCCAACTAGGCACGCAGGCCCACACAAACACAGCCCAGTAGCGGCCCAAGGGTACAGGGATCCTAACATTCCCCCCTTCTTAAAGAGCAGCTTGCCCCCAAGCTGCTTAAACATTTTTGAGCACTTGGGTGTAGCCTAAGCAAGATAAGTAGTGTCCTCGCTATGACTAACAGAATGTTACAAACTGGAGGCAGCTCAACAATCTGCGGCCAAACAACCACTCTTGTATAGGATTGGATCATTTTGCTCTTGGACTTGATCTGACCAACAGCAATTGAAACAACCCAAACTGAAGCAAGTTGTGTTGGTACCCCGTTGGACAATGGTGTTTTGGAGTATGATCCCATTCTGTTGCCATACTTCATACCATTCCAGTGCATTAGTTTCTTCAAGGATCTTCAATCACGAGATTGTAGAAGTAGAGTTTGAAATATAGCCAGAGAACCAACATGAACTGGGCACTTGCCTGAGTTGGAGGGAACTTGTGCACCTGAATGCTGGATGGAAGGAAAGGAAATCCTGCACCATTGGAAAATCCACTAGTATTCCAAATACACTGGATCCTAACAATCTGAATTCCTTGTATCCCATCCTGATCAGCCCATGATTGTAACTCAATTTGGTGTGGAGCCTCAATATCACCAGCAATATAGCACAACAATAGGTTCTCTGGGTAACAGCAAGCCCCGACCACTCCAACATCTGGGAAGAGCAGCATAGTAGGTGGTGGCCAAGGAGGTAAAGGACATTCCCCACTGAACAATTGCTTGACAAGTTGTAGAAAGATATGTATTACTGCCAAGTCAGTTAAGGAACCAAGGGATTGACATCCCACAAGGAAATAATGGTGACCACCTGGATCGAGTCAGTGGCTGATGCACTGTGATGCTTGTCAGGAGCACCTTATCAAGCTGCTTCTGTATCATAAGGGCTAAGCAGTGCGGCAAGAGAGGTGTCAACCAACTCACATATTTGTCCAGGTCAAACAAACAATCAAGAGACATATATCCATCAAGATAATAATGAGCACCACCTGGGTCCCAACTTATATCACAGAGCTGCTGCTGTAACAGAAAAACCAAGTAGTGAAGCACTTCTCTCTTATGTGGAACAGATAGATGCTGAAACAATTCCCAAAAACATCTCCCTGGCCAAAACTCCAGTGCCAAATCAGTGAGTAGATATGCAAAAGAGAAAATTCCATAATATACTTGAATGGCTTGAAGGCTAGTCACAGACATCCAATTGAATTTTCTGTCCACACAAATGCCACTGAGTTGAATCTGAGTATGGCAGTAGTGCTGATAGACATGTATGCATATAAAAGCACACTCATAACCAAAATTTGACCATAGGAGCGTAGCTTGTACTCCACATGAATAGCACAATGTATCCTTAGTGATGACTGGCCAAGGTATTTCGCACTGTATCCAATGGTACTTGAGAAACATTGAGTGCAAAGGAGCTGAGTTTTTAGTATAACTGATGCTGGTTTCATTGTCTCCCATTTGTGCTGCCAAACAATAAATCCTAAGCTGTAGGACGACAGTCATTGTGATCTCAACATGTACTTTCTTTCCACTGTCAAAAACACAAGTAGCAGTAGAACACAGCAGCTGAGAATTGCTACCCATGAACTTAATTGGCACATGTGGAGGCCATGGTTTGGGTCTGAGTACATGCACACTAGCTTCATGAAGCACAACCATATGATAACAGAAGGATGGCCAAGGTACTAACATGAGCTGAATACAATCACTTAGCATCTCAAACTGCACAGGTGGTGGCCATGGTTGCATCTGATGCCTACCGACCCATCCACAAGTAATGGACTTCCCTGAACTTGAGCAAGACTGTAAGGTACTAGTGGACACAATGTGACAGTATTGCAAATGAGGAGGCCCAAGTCCCTTGTTGACTAAACTAGCAAGTGCTGGCTCTAGCAATACTGAATTCTGAATAATCACCTTCTCAAGCACTTTGCAGTCTGTAGGAATATGGATAGTAGACCCTAACAGAGCAACACTAACTGATAAAGCATGGATACTGGAATTGATGTACCTTTTCTTCATGTACTCAATTGAGCAGGCATCATGGCTGAGACAGTTCGTCAAACACCTGGCGGGCGAGGTGGTGAGAGCTTCCTCCTCTGCACTCCGAACAGCTAGTGCTGGTGAATATGCTGGTGCTAGAACAGATGCCCGGGCAACAGAGAAGGACTGCAACATGGCGATTTTGTGGCTGAGGCAGACAAGCGAACACATGGTGGGCAGTGCTTGCGGATGCTCATTGGCTTGGCTGGGCGCCATCGCTGCTGCTGATGTAGCGGTGGACGATGTCAGCAGAATGGTCGCTGCAGCGTGGCGGCAAGCTCGTACACGCGCACAGGACGTCGGAGGCGGGTCCGGGCGAAGCCAAGGCGGATGAGTAGGGAGACGCCATGCTCGGCGCCCATGACGGCGCGGAGGGGCACGCCGCGGTCGGCGAAGCTGCAACAGGCGCAGACGAGCACGCCGCGGGCATGGAGGGCGAGGCCGACGAGGAGGTCGCCGCTGTTGTCGAAGCCGATGCACACGCAGGCGAGGTCGCTGCGGATGTCGAGGCCGAAGCGGGCACGGTGGAGCTCGACGCAGACGCGGCGGACGACGCGTCATTGTGCTCGGAATTTGTGTCGAACACCTTGTGGGCATGGATGTGATGGTCGCCGGTGGTGATGTTGTGCGCGGCCACTGGGGAAGAGAGGCAGCGCCCGGCCGCGGTCGCGCAGCGAAGTGAGCCCCGGTGCTGCCGACGAGCTTGGCGACGCCCACAAGGGTGGGAGGCGTGCTCGACACGGAAGGTTCCGCTCGCCCCACCTCGGCCCCTCCTAGAGGCGCGTCAGGGGCTGCAGCAACTGCCGAGAGGCGGCGGAGATCTCGCGGACGCCGGGATGGCGGCTCCCCACGGAAGCGGCTGCAGACTCCGATTTCCCACGGATTAGGCCGCGGGCACGGGACGACGGCTCCTTGTGGAAGCGACCACGGACGCCGAAGCGAACGGCTCCCCATCGAGAGCGGGCGCGGGCGCCGAGGCGTGCGGCTCCCGCGGAAGCAGGAGTGGGTCCCAGGGCGAGCGGCTGCAGGAACGGCCCGCAGACATCGGGTGGTGGCGACGCAGGGCGTGAGCGCGACCGACGCGGGGGTCGACGAAGAGGACGTCGCCGGCGTCGTGATGCTCTCGCTACCAGAGTCGGGGATGGTGGAGTCCACGACTGAGGCGATGGCGGAGGGCGCGGGTGTCACACCCGGATTTAAAGGCAAACCCGAATGCATAGAATACATGTGCGCCAGGATCAAGTTACACACATGCATCGACTCAGTGAATATCAAAAACAGTGTCAAAAGCGTAAAGGAAGTATTATAACTTTATTACACGACCGAATGTCTCATAATCGTAACAAAAGCGAGTACTAGCAGCGGAAAAGGACGTCTCCACAGGCAGCTGACTGGTGGCACGCCCGCCTAGAAACCGTCGAACTCTCCAGGAAAGTCTTCAAAGCGTCCGTCTGAGCAGCAACCGGGTTGTGTAGATGCAATATAAAATAACAACAAGCATGAGCACATGTCGTACTCAACAAGGGAAAACTCTATAACAACATGCAAAGGCTTTATGGTGGAAGCTTGTGGTTGCATAGCAGGTCAGCATTTTAGTTGGTCAAGTTTTATTAAGCAAGCTGAATTACTAACAAATGTAAGTTTATACCAACCCAGAGATTAACATAAGCAACATCATCATAAACGAAAGTAAACGCAACAAGTTTAGTCCATCTTCCATAGTTTACTCATGTGAGGGTCCAGGCCGCCCTTGACCGTAGGCACAGCTAACTAGTCAGTTTTACACTCTGCAGAGGTTGTACATCTTTACCCACAAGTCGCGTAAAAGTTCTAGGAACTTTAAACCCAACCATGCGATGCCGGCCAAGCATCATACCACACTACCGAGGTGTGATTGCATAGGGACGCTACGAGGCCTTTACAAAGATTCCCTAGCACGGGCTGCTCGCTAGGTTACCTGATCAGTGCAGTGCATAAAGCTCCCTAGCGGGTACCGTGTCTTAGCAAAGCCCAACTCCCCGCCAGAGCAGGTCTATACACCATCTACCGTCAGCCCCCAACCCCTTTCAGGTAAAGCATACCACATACTAAAGTTTCTAATTAATTGGCCAAGACAGAGCCATATGTCTTGTGGTAGTACTGTTTTCCTGGGTGGTCGCTCCATGTTCCGATTAACACAGGTGATCTTGTTTAATGAAGGTATAACATAAGTAAAGCAAGATTAACATTGTTGTTCATTAGAACCACCATGATCCCAAGTTGAGCAACTAAGCAAGGTCTACCCAACATAAACATAAACCCAGGTTGATCAAGGCATAGGAATAAACAAAGCTAGTCAATCCTTAAATAGTAGGACCCTTCAATTTAATGCAAAGCAATAAGTAAATAAACGGTGTAATTAAAATGCATGTTGTAATAGGATAAACGGGAATGCAGCAAGGACTTGCCTTCTACCAACGCTTGCTGCTGCTCAAAGTCTTGAAAATCTTCAACTTCAGCGTATTCCACGTACGAACCGTCTTCTACGCAACACATCGTACACATACAAGCAAACAATGGAATAAAATAAGAAACAATCACCAAATGGTACTAACATAACAAAACAGGGGCATAAAACTGTTCTACACTTCGAGATGATCGCGTGGATATAAAGAACGCTAAAAACGGAGCTAAAACGTGCATTCTACGGCCAAAGCAAGGTATAGGGGCTTTTCTGCAGGAAAACTGGGCTTCCAGGGGCTAAACTGCAAGAAACTGAGGGCTAGAACGAGATTACGTAAAAAACATGAGGTCTGCAGTGCAAAAAGACCACACAGGACCTCAGGCGCGAAAACTAAGGAGTTCAGGGCCTAAAGCATAAAAAAACAGGACTTAACCGTGAGGGTCTTTGCACGTGGAAGGGCATACTTGTGAATCTAAGAAACAGAGGGACCTTTTTGCAAAACAACACAGCACAGCGCTGGGGTTGACCGGTATTGACCGGTTGACTCGGGTCATACTCGATCTGGGCCATCGGATTGAGATCTGACGGCTGCAATCGCACGCAGGCGGGCAGCGGCGGCGACCGTGCCGGCGAGCGGCGGCGCGCGGCCGGACTTCGACGGGCGCGAGCGGATCTGAGCTAGGGGGCTCGGTTTCATGCACGGAAGGCACTGGGGCGAAGCAGGGGTCACGACGCACTCAACCAGAGCACCTGTGCGGGCGCACGGACGGCGACGTCGGCGCGCGGCACGGCAAGGCGGACGGCCGCGACGGCGCAACCTCCGGTGAGCACATGCCGGCGATGTAGGGCACGAGGGCGCGAACGAGCGGCACAGGATGCTCGCTCACCACCACGCGAAGCTCCGGGCGGTCTCCTTGTCGACGGAAAGGCGGCGTCGAGGCGGATCGACGGCGGCGGCCGAGCTCTAGGGTTCGCGGGGCGACGCCGGGCTTGGGGCTAGGGTTTTGGGGAAAAAGGACGACGCGGTGTGAGGCGGCACCTTATATAGGCCGGGATGGCGGCGTCCTAGGAGTGCGGGCCAAGCCTGGCGCGCGTGCGGAGCAGCGAGGTCGGACTCGAGCTCGAGTCCGGCTCGGTCGGCGCGGCGGCAGGGATGACGGGCGGGGCCCGCGTGCCGGCGGTAGCGGGAGAGGGGAGGCGGTCGCGGGCTGCTTTGGGCCGAAAGGCCAACTGGACCGCAAAGGAGAGGTGCTGAGCAAACGAAGCTGAGGAGTCCGGGGTGCTCGACAGACTTCCGGAAGTTGGGCCGAGCTGTTGAGCGGGCTGCAAGGCTGAGGGGTTAGAGAGCGACAAAGAGGTGGAGTCTGAGGACCTCCGCCGGACCTTGGCAGCCGGGCTTCAACAATAGACAGCAAAGAGATAGGGTTTTGTGTGTTTTTTTTATATAAAAAGATTCAAACAATTGAATTCAAATATCAATTTGAATTCAACCAAACAAGAATAATGCGGCAGCATGTATGCAACAAACATCAAGCCATTTATTTATTTTCGGAAAATGAATAATATTTTTTTTCTGTACTATATTCCCTGTAAAGAATTAAATGTTGGGCAAAATTTTAAAAATTAAAAGAAAATCATTCTTTAATTTTTTTCTTCCTATTCACATCCTGAAATTTGAGAATTTCAGGGTGTGACAAATCTACCCCCCTTAAAAGGAATCTCGTCCTCGAGATTCGGAAGAACTAAGAAAGATTTTGAGAATGATATGATAGAACTGATGTGGGGCAATGTTGATCGAGAACATACCAAACACGGTCCTTGCATTTACGTGGTTCAATCTACCACGTGCGGAGTTCTGCTGTCCCTTGGAGCTTTGCGGGGTCTTGTTTCCATTCCTCATCTGCTGACTCTGCACTGGGGTATTCTGTGCGCTCCTCTGGGGGCAATTACTGGCATAGTGACCAGTCTCTCCACACTTAAAGCAAGTATTTCCAACAGGAGTGCTGGGCGCACTAGGTCTCACTGGGGTTCCCGCTGGGGTGTTCTGACTAGACTGCTGGTCATTGGGGCGTGGAGTCTGTGGAGTGGACTGTTGCAACTCTTGAATAGGATGCTTGAACGGTTGATTGTTACGCTGAAACGGATTCTGCCCAAAGTTACCACCTGAACCACCAACATGGGGTGTTGTCCTCTGTTGTGGAATGAAACGGGGGCGAGTGCTGCTCCCAAACTGCACAGAGGTAGTGGCCTTCCTCTTCAGATCTCCCAACTCTATGCGTTTTGACTCCAAGCAGATAGCCTTGTCCATCAGCTGCTGAAATGATGCAAAGGTGTGAGACATAAGCTGGTACTGAAGTGGTCCAGCTAATCCCTCCATGAATAGCTCTTGTTTCTTCCCATCATCAGCAACATCTTCAGGCGCATAGCGAGACAACTCGATGAACTTGTCCCTGAATTCTGCCACTGACATTCCTCCCTGCTTGAGAGAAAGGAACTCCTTCTTCTTTAGCTTCATCAGCCCTGCAGGAATGTGATGGCTCCTGAAACTGGTGGTGAACTCCTGCCAAGTAATAGCATCTGGTGTAGCATGGGCGGCAACATAAGCATCCCACCAAGCTCCTGCTGTACCCTGAAGTCGTCCTGCAGCATACAGGACCTTCTCTCTGTCATCACACTGAGCGGTAGTGAGCATCTTGCCTATAGTCTTCAGCCAATCATCAGCCTCCAATGGATCTGCAGCATGTGTGAACACTGGCGGACGATGGCTCATGAACTCCCTGTGCTTGTTCATGGGCGCTTGCTGCTACTGGGGTGGATTATTGACTTGGGCCTGCAGGTTCACCACAGTGTTGGACAGGTTCTGGAGAAGCTGGGTCTGGGTCTCAATGAACTGCTGCATGGCCGGATCCATTTGTCCTTGTTGTGGTGCACTGCCGGAACTGCTGGCTCTCCCTAGACGAGTTACTGGGGCTGATCAACACCTGACCCGGACCTGGTGTTCACCATCTGAGTGTTAGGGACTTTACTTTAGATGATTGAGTCAGGAGTGAAACTCAGAAGGTACAATAATGAAGATATTCAACTTTAGACAGATTCTGTTGACTCCAGATATTCAGGTATAACTCTCAACGTGGATAGCCAAAAATTACGAGCTTTTTACCAGTGAATGGTATTGAAATTACGGAACTAGTCCAGCTGGAATCACCTCGATCAGAGTTCTATAACTCCGGATATAAAATAAACAAGTCAGGTATATCAGCAGTGCTAACAGATTCGAGTAGCTTCAAAGTTTCGTGCATAACTCCCAGGATATTTATTGGATGGGGCTGAATTTTTTGACAGAAAATCTGTTATGAAATTTGTGAACTAACCCAACTGGTTTTGCATCAATCGGAGCTCTGTAGCTCGAGATATTATCAAAACACTACTGCTGTGTCGAAGGTTGACGAGAACAGATTTGCAGCAAGATAGAATCCAAGGTAGATGAGTAAAGATTTAACAGAGGATTTAGAAGGTGTAAGATAAAAGGGATGGTTGAGACAGAGTTTAAACCCAACTAATCAAACTTATACTAAACCAATGTCATTGTGGTTATCAACCCACAACACATTACACTCAATCAAAGATCCAAATCAATCATTAACACAAGATCAAGCATTCAAACACACCACTAAGCTAGCACACCTAATCGTCGATCGTGACTAGCGATTACATAAGCATAAAGCCTAAAGATCCTAGATCCTAAGGAAGATCTTCAGCTTGAACATGATAGGGTCATTAGATTACTGAGAACAACTCTGAACACGGGTAGGGTAAAGATAGGAAAAGATCAGAAAGCATAGAACACATGCTAAAGATTCCTTAAGGTAAGAACAAGGAAGTATAGAGTGAAAAGGATAGCCAAAGATAAGATAGAGAGCAAATAGAATATCAAAGATGGGGGTAAAGGCAAGGATATGTATATTAAAAATAGAATTAAAACATAGCATGAAGTGAGAGTGGCTTCTAGGATATTATAATCCTTAGATTCGACCATTTTCTAACTAGGCTAACGTCCTACAGTCAACACAGCTCTGATACCACTCTGTCACACCCGGATTTAAAGGCAAACCCGAATGCATAGAATACATGTGCGCCAGGATCAAGTTACACACATGCATCGACTCAGTGAATATCAAAACAGTGTCAAAAGCGTAAAGGAAGTATTATAACTTTATTACATGACCGAATGTCTCATAATCGTAACAAAAGCGAGTACTAGCAGCGGAAAAAAATGTCTCCACAGGCAGCTGACTGGTGGCACGCCCGCCTAGAAACCGTCGAACTCTCCAGGAAAGTCTTCAAAGCGTCCGTCTGAGCAGCAACCGCGTTGTGTAGATGCAATATAAAATAACAACAAGCATGAGCACATGTCGTACTCAACAAGGGAAAACTCTATAACAACATGCAAAGGCTTTATGGTGGAAGCTTGTGGTTGCATAACAGGTCAGCATTTTAGTTGGTCAAGTTTTATTAAGCAAGCTGAATTACTAACAAATGTAAGTTTATACCAACCCAGAGATTAACATAAGCAACATCATCATAAACGAAAGTAAACGCAACAAGTTTAGTCCATCTTCCATAGTTTACTCATGTGAGGGTCCAGGCCGCCCTTGACCGTGGGCACAGCTAACTAGTCAGTTTTACACTCTGCAGAGGTTGTACATCTTTACCCACAAGTCGCGTAAAAGCTCTAGGAACTTTAAACCCAACCATGCGATGCCGGCCAAGCATCATACCACACTACCGAGGTGTGATTGCATTGGGACGCTACGAGGCCTTTACAAAGATTCCCTAGCACAGGCTGCTCGCTAGGTTACCTGATCAGTGCAGTGCATAAAGCTCCCTAGAGGGTACCGTGTCTTAGCAAAGCCCAACTCCCCGCCAGAGCAGGTCTATACACCATCTACCGTCAGCCCCCAACCCCTTTCAGGTAAAGCATACCACATACTAAAGTTTCTAATTAATTGGCCAAGACAGAGCCATATGTCTTGTGGTAGTACTGTTTTCCTGGGTGGTCGCTCCATATTCCGATTAACACAGGTGATCTTGTTTAATGAAGGTATAACATAAGTAAAGCAAGATTAACATTGTTGTTCATTAGAACCACCATGATCCCAAGTTGAGCAACTAAGCAAGGTCTACCCAACATAAACATAAACCCAGGTTGATCAAGGCATAGGAATAAACAAAGCTAGTCAATCCTTAAATAGTAGGACCCTTCAATTTAATGCAAAGCAATAAGTAAATAAACGGTGTAATTAAAATGCATGTTGTAATAGGATAAACTGGAATGCAGCAAGGACTTGCCTTCTACCAACGCTTGCTGCTGCTCAAAGTCTTGAAAATCTTCAACTTCAGCGTATTCCACGTACAAACCGTCTTCTACGCAACACATCGTACACATACAAGCAAACAATGGAATAAAATAAGAAACAATCACCAAACGGTTCTAACATAACAAAACAGGGGCATAAAACTGTTCAACACTTCGAGATGATCGCGTGGATATAAAGAACGCTAAAAACGGAGCTAAAACGTGCATTCTACGGCCAAAGCAAGGTATAGGGGCTTTTCTGCAAGAAAACTGGGCTTCCAGGGGCTAAACTGCAAGAAACTGAGGGCTAGAACGAGATTACGTAAAAAAACATGAGGTCTGCGGTGCAAAAAGACCACACAGGACCTCGAGCGCGAAAACTAAGGAGTTCAGGGCCTAAAGCATAAAAAAACAGGACTTAACCGTGAGGGTCTTTGCACGTGGAAGGGCATAATTGTGAATCTAAGAAACAGAGGGACCTTTTTGCAAAACAACACAGCACAGCGTTGGGGTTGACCGGTATTGACCGGTTGACTCGGGGTCATACTCGATCTGGGCCATCGGATTGAGATCCGACGGCTGCAATCGCACGCAGGCGGGCAGCGGCGGCGACCGTGCCGGCGAGCGGCGGCGCGCGGCCGGACTTCGACGGTCGCGAGCGGATCTGAGCTAGGGGGCTCGGTTTCATGCGCGGAAGGCACTGGGGCGAAGCAGGGGTCACGGCGCACTCAACCAGAGCACCTGTGCGGGCGCACGGACGGCGACGTCGGCGCGCGGCACGGCAAGGCGGACGGCCGCGACGGCGCAACCTCCGGTGAGCACATGCCGGCGATGTAGGGCACGAGGGCGCGAACGAGCGGCACGGGATGCTCGCTCACCTCCACGGGAAGGTCCGGGCGGTCTCCTTGTCGACGGAAAGGTGGCGTCGAGGCGGATCGACGGCGGCGGCCGAGCTCTAGGGTTCGCGGGGCGGCGCCGGGCTTGGGGCTAGGGTTTTGGGGAAAAAGGACGACGCGGTGTGAGGCGGCACCTTATATAGGCCGGGATGGCGGCGTCCTAGGAGTGCGGGCCAAGCCTGGCGCGCGCGCGGAGCGGCGAGGTCGGACTCGAGCTCGAGTCCGGCTCGGTCGGCGCGGCGGCAGGGATGACGGGCGGGGCCCGCGTGTCGGCGGCAGCGGGAGAGGGGAGGCGGTCGCGGGCTGCTTTGGGCCGAAAGGCCAACTGGACCGCAAAGGAGAGGTGCTGAGCAAAAGAAGCTGAGGAGTCCGGGGTGCTCGACAGACTTCCGGAAGTTGGGCCGAGCTGTTGAGCGGGCTGCAAGGCTGAGGGGTTAGAGAGCGACAAAGAGGTGGAGTCTGAGGACCTCCGCCGGACCTTGGCAGCCGGGCTTCAACAAGAGACAGCAAAGAGATAGGGTTTTGTGTTTTTTTTATATAAAAGGATTCAAACAATTGAATTCAAATATCAATTTGAATTCAACCAAACAAGAATAATGCGGCAGCATGTATGCAACAAACATCAAGCCATTTATTTATTTTTGGAAAATGAATAATATTTTTTTTTCTGTACTATATTCCCTGTAAAGAATTAAATGTTGGGCAAAATTTTAAAAACTAAAAGAAAATCATTGTTTAATTTTTTTTCTTCCTATTCACATCCTGAAATTTGAGAATTTCAGGGTGTGACAGCGGGTGTGGTGGAGACCGATGCATCGACGGGCTGGGTGGTAGTGGCAAGGGCGGCGGCAGGAAACGCGGCCACGGGCGCGACCTGGGTGGATACGGCAGGAGCGGCCGCGTCCGGGGATGAGGCCGAAGGCACCGGTCTCTGGTGCGCAGCGGAAGGGCGCGTACTCGGCGAAGAGCTTCGGCATCTCGTCGAGGAGAAACTGAGTAGAAGGAGAAATTGCTGCTGGGGGATTCATGGTGGTTGAAATTGGGGACCAAAATCGATGGCTCTGGTACCAGATGTTAGCAACCAGCAAGGGGATATAGGATAGAAGCACTAGAATCAAGGGCAGGAAGCAGTAAGACAGAGGAGGAAGAAGCACGGCAGAGCGCCGGCGACTGGAGGAGGAAGACGATGTTCAGTTGCAAATGATTCCATGCCTCCCTCCTCTAACTCCTGAGCTATATGTAGATAGCTCACATACACGGGCTGAGCCCAACTAGGCACGCAGGCCCACACAAACACAGCCTAGTAGCGGCCCAAGGGTACAGGGATCCTAACATTTAAGGTCGAGGGCGATCCACAAGGGCTTGTCGAGCGGTTGGAAGGGGCGGAGATAAAGACCTTGTTAATGGATGGTGGCAAGCTCGCTGCTGCTACCGCACTGGCCACGGTGAAGCACCATGAGCCGTCTTTCGACCTTGGGAAGGTCAAGGAGGAGCTGGACTTGGAGCAGCTGGTGGCCAGCGAGGAGATTCAGGCTGCCGCCGAGGACGTCATGAAGAAGTTAGACCTGTAGATGTAGCTTAGGACTCGTAAACAGTTAGTAACAATGGGTCGCGGACCCTTTTGATGTAATATAAACATTGCATGAATGAAAAAGATATGTCCTGTGATCCCTTATTTGACTCTGTGTACTCTTTATAAGAACGCAAAGGCAACGAAGCTACGAGACCCCTTTTCCTCCGCTAACCCTGCTCAGTGGAGGAACGGCTTACCGACCACACGGCTCGACGTTGGAGGCTTAAGTGTGGCCGGCACGCGGAGGGGGTCAGAGACCCAAGATCAAGCAACCTCACGACCTAGGAATACTTATAAAATGTACAAAAAGCTGTGTTAAGGAAACACTTTGGAAAGAGAGAAGGGAGAACCCTAGGTCGAGCGACCCTTAGGTTGGCAAAGCCCAGCCCCCGAGCGTGAAGGGCCGGGCTTAGAGCCAAGCCCCCAAGCGCGAAGGATTGGTTTTTGGGCCAAGCCCCCGAGCATGTCGAAGGGGAGGGGTAAACAGAAAACAGACAAGCTGAAAGAGAAATCTTTATATGTGTATTGAATTACAAGGGGTAGAATACATAGATTTATTGTGATACAATGCCCCTAAGGATAGAAGCGACGTAAGTGCTCGATGTTCCAGGGGTTAGGAACGCCCTGGCCATCGGCCCATTGGAGGTGATAGGTCGCTGGTCCAATGACCTCCTTGACTATGAAGGGGCCTTCCCAAGGTGCAGAGAGCTTGTGCATGTCCTTGGTGTTCTGGATCCGCCGCAGGACTAGGTCGCCAACGTTGAAGGAACGCTCCCGCACGTTGCGGTCGTGGTAGCGACGTAGCTACTGCTCGTGGCGGGTGTGGCATATGAACACGGCCACACGGTGTTCCTCGACACTGTCGAGGTCGAGGCGGCGTGTTTGCTCTACTTCTCCTTCATCGAAGTGCTGGATGCGAGGAGCACCGAAGGCCACATCGGTGGGGAGGATAGCCTATGATCCATAGAACAGGAAGAAGGGTGAGTACCCTATAGCTGAGCTGACCTGGGTCCTGAGGCCCCAAAGGACATGAGGGAGCTCCGAGAGCCACCTCGTGGCATAAGGCGCAGAGCCGTCGAAGATATGATCTTTTATAGCCTGTAGGACCATGCTGTTGGCCCGTTCGACCTGGCTGTTGCACCGTGGGTGCGCCACCAAAGAGTAGTATACGTCGATCAGGCTGTCCTGATAGAAGTCCCAGAATTCGGCCCCTGTAAAGGTCGTGCCAAGGTCGGTGACGATCCTGTTTGGCACCCCGAAGCGATGGGTAATCTCCTCGATGAATTTGGTCGCCTCTTTCGACGTGACGCTGGATACGGGGCGGACCTCGATCCACTTGGTGAACTTATCCACCGCCATCAGTATGTGCTTGTAGCCGCCAGGGGCGATCTTGAAAGGTCCCACAGAGTCGAGACCCCAAACTGCGAAGGGCCACGACGGAGGGATGGTCCTGAGGGCCTGAGCCGGGAGGTGCTGCTGTTTAGCGAAGAATTGGCACCCCTTGCAGTGACGTACAGGTTCTTGGGCATCGGCCAAGGCCGTGGGCCAGTAGAATCCAGACCTGAAGACCTTGCCTACCAGGTTCAAAGAGGCGGCGTGGTTGCCGCACTCTCCACCGTGGATCTCATCCAAGAGCCTGAGGCCCTCGGATCTCAGGATACACTTCATGAGTACCCCCAGTTGAGGCGGATCTCCGGTAGAGTTCCTTGCCGACGATGACATAATTGGCGCTACGCCTGGTGATCTTTTCTCGCTCTGCCTTGTCCTCAGGCACTCGATGCTCGAGGAGGAAGGCAATGAAGTCAAGGCGCCAGTCATCTTCTGCATCGACCATGAGGATCTCGCGACCTGCGGGCGAGGTAACCTCGTCATCGGGCGACTCTGAGTCTGGGATGAGCTTGATGGACGGCTTGCGTAGGTCTTGGACGAACACACCGGCCGGAACTAGTGCGCGTTTGGAGCCAAGCTTGGAGAGGACATCCGCAGCAACGTTGTTGTTGCGGCAGACGTGATGGAACTCGAGCCCCTCGAAGTGACGCTCGAGCTTGCGCACCTCAGCACAGTAGGCATCCATCGTATCCATCCTGGCTTCAGAGTCTTTGCTAACTTGGTCGATGACGACCTTGGAGTCGCTGTAGGCCAAAAGGCGCTTGACCCCAAGGGAGACGGCAATGCGGAGCCCGTGGATGAAGGCCTCATACTCGGCGCCGTTGTTGGACGCCTTGTAGTGGATTTGCAGGACGTACTTGAGGTAGTCACCCTTAGGGGAGATGAATAGAACTCCCGCGCCGGCTCCTTCGAGGTTCAGGGAACCGTCGAAGTACATCTTCCAATGCTTAGGTCGCTCCGGCAGCGGAGGCAGCTGGATCTCTGTCCACTCTGAGACGAAGTCTGCGATGACTTGTGACTTGATGGCCTGCCTGGGGCAGAACTATAGGTCGAACTCGCCTAGTTCGATAGACCACTTGACAACGCGCCCAGAGGTGTCATGACTCCGTAGAATCTCGTCGAGGGGAAAGGCCGAGACGACCTTGATCTTGTGGGATTGGAAGTAGTGCCTGAGCTTTCGCGAAGTCATGAGTAGCGCGTAGAGCATCTTCTGGGGCTGGCTGTACCTGGTCTTGCTGTCAGACAGGACCTCACTGACATAGTAGATAGGTCGCTGGACAGGGTAAGGTCGTCCCTCTTCAGGTCGCTCAGCCACCAGGACGGCGCTAACCACCAGGGTGGTTGCCGAGATGTATAGCAGTAAGGGCTCCTTGGGCGCCGGGGGCACCATCACCGGGGGCGTCGTAAGGAAGGTCTTGAGTTGATCAAGAGCTTGGTCTGCCTCCTCGGTCCAGATGAACTTGTCCGCCTTTTTTAGCAGCTTGAAGAAGGGCAGGCCCTTCTGTCCGAGCTTGCTAATGAATCGGCCTAAGGCCGCCATCATGCCTGTGAGTTTCATGACGTCCTTCTTGCCAGTAGGTCGCTTCATCTTGAGGATGGCATCCACCTTGGTGGGATTGGCTTCGATCCCCCGGTTGCTGACCATGAAGCCCAGGAGCTTGCCGGACGGGACACCGAAGACGCACTTCTCTGGGTTAAGCTTCCAGCGGTAAGTGCGGAGGTTGGCGAATGTCTCTGCGAGGTCAGCTATGAGCTGGTCCTCATGGGTGGTCTTGACGACCACGTCGTCGACATAGGCTTCTACGTTCTTGTTGATCTGGCTGACCAAACACCTCTGTATTGCCTTCTGGTAGGTCGCGCCAGCGTTTTTGAGGCCGAAGGTCATGGCCGTATAGTAGTAGATGCCATGGGGCGTTATGAACGCCGTCTTGTCTTGGTCGGAGACCTTCAGGGCTATCTGGTGATACCCTGAGTAGCAGTCGAGGAAGGAGAGGAGGAGGCTCCCGGCCGTGGAGTCCACGACCTGGTCGATTCGCGGAAGAGGGAAGGGGTCTTTAGGGCAGTGCCTGTTGAGATCGGTGTAATCGATACACATTCTCCATTGACCGGTTTTCTTTGGTACAGGAATCGGGTTGGCGAGCCAAACTGGGTTTTTACACTCTCGGATGAATCCGGCAGCTAGGAGCTTTATTAGCTCTACCCTAATGACGTCCTTGCGATCTTTCGCAAAGCGGCAAAGCTTCTGCTTGACAGGCTTCGCCGTTTTGCTTACATCCAAGGCGTGCTCAGCCAGCTCCCTAGGAACACCTGGCATATCTGATGGACTCCAAGCGAATATGTTGGCGTTATCCCGGAGGAAGCTGGTGAGCGCGAGTTCCTATTTGGGGTCGAGCCCATCGCCGATCACCACCGTCTTCTCTGGGTCGGCAAGGCCGAGGCAGACCTTCTTCGTCGATGGAGCCGCGTCAAGGGCGGTCTCTGTGCGCTTCTGCTCCGGGATGGATTGGTCGACGGGGTCGACTTTTTCGGCCTCAGCCACCAAGACCGCGGAGGCCTCGGCAGCGGCGGAGGTCGTAGCGAGGTCGAGGGCCTTCGTGTTGCATCTGAAGGAGATAACGAGGTCCCCTTTGACGGAGAGGACCCCTCACGGAGCGGGCATCTTCAACACCAAGTAGGTGTAGTGTGGGATGGCCATGAATCTGGCCAAGATTGGGCGACCTAGGATCGCGTGGTAGGAGGATTTGAAGTTTGCGACCTCGAAGTTGAGGTACTCCGTGCGGAAGTTAACCTCCGTACCAAAAGTCACCGGAAGGGAGACTCGACCCAGTGGTTGGGCCGCTTTTCGAGGGACAATGCCGTAGAAAGGCTCGTCGCACTCGGTCATCTTGTTGAAGTCGAAGCCCATCTTCTTGAGGGTGTCAACAAAGATGATGTTGAGCCCACTGCCGCCGTCAATCAAGGTCTGGGAGAGCAGGGCTCCATCCACCGTAGGCTCGACGACGAGCGGGTAGGACCTGGGGTCTGGGATATGAACCTAGTGATCAGCTCTGGAGAACGTGATCGGCTGCTCAGACCATCGTAAGGGTACGATTGGGTGAGTGTGGACGAGGTGGACGTCGCGCTTGTCCTTCTGGTAGCGCCTCCTGCTGGTGCTGGACTTGATTCCGCCAATGATCATCTTGATCGCGCGGGTAGCAGCCTGGAAAGGCCCATTCGGGTTGCCCAATGCCGGCAGAGGGGGCAGGTTCGTCTCATCGCGGGGAGCCGCTGGGGCAGTGTCGTTGCGAGGTGCGTCGCTTCGAGGTGGCTTGCGGCGATCATCGTATCGCTCGTCGCGACGGTCGTCGCGGCGATCTCGCCGGTCGTCGCGGTGGTAGTTGTTGTTGTAGGGGCGGTTGTCGCGTCGCCCGCCGTCGTTCCTGGGTCGCTTGGGGTCCGCGGAGGAGCTGAAGGCTCTCTTGAACTGAGAGCACTCACGGAGAGTGTGGGTGGCTCCCTCATGGAACCCGCAGATGCTGTCGAGCGCCAGGTCGAACTCAGCTTAGTTGAAGGACGAGTTTCGCCGTCCTTCGGCCGCCAGGACCTCGGAAGGTCGCTTGCGGAGTTTTTCCGCCGCGGTACTAGATGTACCAGCATAACCAGCGTCGAACTGGTTCTAGAGGGCGTCTTCCGTGTCCATCAACTTATTGACGATGATCATCAGCTCCTTGACATTGGTGGCGCCGGACTCGTGGATCTTCTCGAAGATCTTAGGGTCTTTGAGGCCCTTTTTGTAGCTGTCGACGATCTGGTCGTCCCTGACGCCGACGCACTCATTCCGATTCTCGAAGAACCGGTTGTTGTAGTCGCGGAGACACTCCTTGGGCTTCTGCACGACCCGCCCTAGGCTGAAGGCGTTCCCAGGGCGATCGTAGGTCGTCTGGAAGTTCGATGTGAAGGCCTGGGACAGATCGGCCCAAGTCTTGATGCTGCCGGGCTCAAGGTTGTTGAGCCACAGCGAAGGGGACTTGCCCATGACCAACGGGAAGTAGGCCGTCATGTGGTCGAAATCACCACCAGCCGCCTTGACGGCGACGTAGTAGGTCGACAGCCAGATGTTAGGGTCGAAGCGCCCGTCATATGGCTTGATGTTGGGCTTGAAGTTGTCGGGGTACTCCACCCTCTTGAAGCGGGCATCCAGCGCTGGGAAGGTGTTGAGCGCAAGGTCTTCGCTGGTGCCCCTTGCCGGGGCGGCATCTCGAGGCGCAGAGTGGACGCTGCGCTCTGGGACGACAACCTGGGAGCGTGGCTGCCGATCCCTGTCGACCTGGACGATGGCAGGATCGCCGTGATCAGCGTTGTACTTGGCACGTCGCTGGTTCTCGATTTCGTGCTGATCGCGGAGCTCACGCTCCATGATGCGATGGACGCCGCCGGGGGCGTCGTACTCGCGGTCGTAGTCCAGGCGGCGACGGAGCTCGCACTCCTCTCGCTCGCGGTGGCGTTGGTCGACGACGGTGTGGGCGTCGCGAGCGCACCTGTTGGCGTCGAGGTTGACGCGAAGGTCCTGGGCAGCAGCAGGCTGCTGGGCGGGTTGCTCAGGGTTGTGCTGAGCGATCTCCTCCTGGACTGGGGAGATATGGCTATGTGCAGGTCGATGGGATCGACTGCGCGAGTGGTGAGTAGAGGACGACGCGGCAGACCTAGAGGCCGCGCTCTTCTCTTCCACCAGGGCGTTGGCGACCCAGAGGTACGCAAGGGCCTGCTCAGCTTCAGGCGACTGGACTTGCTGGAGCCGGGTGATGGCTGCGCCCAGGTTGGCCTGGGGGCTGTTGAAGGTCGGGATCCCAGCTTCCTCGAACTCGAGGCACAGATCACGAGCGCAGGGCAAGGCGCGCGGCTGCTCTTCCGCACGTCGCTTAGCGTGGCGGGCGTTTGCTTGGATGCGAGCCGCCTCCTGGGAGTTGGTCGCGCCCAAGCGTGGTGGCTCGTTCTCCGAGATCACCATCACCTAACGGAAGACGATTTCCGGGTCATTTGGGGCGATGCGAACCTGGACTTTCTGGAACTTCCCGCATTCCGGAGACTGGGTAGGTCGCTTAGCTCGGCGGGGGAGCTCGTTGTCGATCTTCTTCCGCAGGCGGCATCCACAGAGGGTGTGCTTTGCACCCTTGTGGTAGGTGCAGGGCACATCGAGGGGGTCGCACCGAGCGCGAGGCGCCGGCCTTGGGTTGCGCGAAGGTCGCCGCCCATATTGGATCTGAGGGGGCGTGGAGAGTTGGCTCAGGCGAAGGCCGGGCGCAGACTTCAGGCCGAAGGGGAAGGTGTCGTGGCGCAACGCTGTCTGCGCCGAGCGTTGAGCTCGTTCGCAGATCTCCAGGGTTTCCCTCATCGAGCCGATGATGTTGTCCATCCCCTGGACGAGGTCACAGGGTTTGGGCGGGTGGGTCTCCGATACTAGATCGGGAACAGGGACGGCGACGGGCGCCGTGACGACCTTCTAAGAGGTCACTGGAGGAGTCGAAGCTGTCGGGGCAGGTGAGGTCGCCGTGAAGGATCCAAAGCAGATCTCCACGGGATCAGCGAGGGAGGCCGCCATGCTCGCCGGGAAGACGACGCCAGATTGGACCACCATGCTACACAGCGAGTTCCCGATCGCCCCTACCTGGCGTGCCAACTGTCAGGGGGTGAGACCTGGACAGATCCGCTAGGGGGTTACCCTAGAGGTTTGCAGGTTAATGGAGGATCGGGACCTAAGAGCGTAGGTGGTTATGCACGTGGTGCACACGGAACTAGGCGAGTATGGCGGCGAAGAACAAGGAGACAAGGGTTTATACTGGTTCAGGCCTCCGGAGAGTAAAACCCTACGTCCAGTTGTGGTGGATTATGCGAGGATGAAGATGAGATCCCCTGTGCATGGAGCCCTATGCCGCCTTATATGGGGGGACGGACTAGGGTTTGCATGCGCAGGTCGGTTGACCCGTGTCGGGGTCGGTTACAACTGTGGGAAGTCTATCTCCCGGATTACAAGGGGTATCCCGTGATACACGGAGTCTACTGGCGGCGGCGCGCCAGGTCGCCGTGTCTTGTCGTGCACGCCAAGGCTTCACAGGACTTCCGGGAGCTTGGTCAGGTCGCTGGGCCCACTTGTAAGGTCGGTGGGTCTTCTGGAAGGTCGGGGCCACCTGTCAGGGGCCTCTGGGATCCTGGCCGGTGGGGACCCATGGGTACCCATGTCTCTCAGAACTATAACTTTTGGGACCACTTTTTATAAAACTTACATTGCTGGCAGACTTAGTTTACACTGGATCATGATGTGGTGTCTCTACTTTTTCCGTTGACTCCTAGATATTTTTCAAATCACAGTATAGATGCAAGCACTAACGTATAGTATGTATGCACACCCACTAGTTTATTTGGTGATTTCTATAATACACGTACGCAAATCCTATATTTGTAAGTATCTTGAAGAGACCGAGCTAAATGTTTGGAACCAAATTTTGACATACACACACCAAGTAAATACCCAGTGTGTGTGCGCCAACTGTAAGCGGAATCGAATGCTCGTAGCCTAAGAGGAGGAGGGGTGAATTAGGCAACTTAAAACCTTAACATATGGCTTCCACTACTTTGCATAAAGTAAACTAGATCATTTCTATCTAGATGTGCAATCTATGGTTGATCTAGTGTGGAACCCTCATCCCAAAACAAGTTTTGCAACCTATAGCCAATCCTAGCAAGATACCACTCTAAGAAAGTAAAGGCAAGCAAGGATTGTAAGAAAGTAAAGTGGAAATAAACATAAAGAGGGATGAGAGGAAGCAAACTCTTGACAAGTGATTTATCCCGTGGTATCGGTAGGTACTAAGACACCCCTAGTCCACATCGTTGAAGCACTCCACACGAGCATTGCTTCTCGATCACCAAGTCTCTCCCAAGAGCACCACTTGACTTTCCACAAAGGCTCGCCACGAAGACACTCGTCAAGCTCCCTTGGTCACCTTGATGCCACCTCCACTAAGGAGCTTCTTCACCAAGGAAGAGGGTCTCCACGTCCCCCGCACAAAGTGTCCACACCACTCCACACCAAACCGGAGGGTCGAAGACGTTTGCCGGGGAGCCACTTAGGCCCCAAGGCTTCCGGCGCACCTTGTACAACTTGATCCACTCAAGAATCACCTCACATGGTAGGCACACCTTGCACTCACTCAGCTCTAAGCTAAACCTAGCACTAAACACACACACCAAGCATGTGCAAAGCCTTTGGATGTTCACTTAAGCACTAGTATGGCATGGATGTGATCTTCAATGTGTCTTGCACTCCTCTGGACTTCAGCTCACTCCAACAATCTCAAATGGGTGAGTGAAAGGGGTATAAATATCCCAAGGCAACCATAGAGTTGTTGCTCCGACGACTGGGGCTTTTTTGTGTACCATCAGATGATCCGATGTTGTGCATTTCATAGGCGTCAGTTCATCAGGTGTTGCTAGCATGTTTCCTTCCACTGCTCTTGACCGTTGAATCCTGCTGACATCATTCATCCGACACTTCGACCGACGCACCGTTGTTTCATCCGGTGCTGATACCTCCGCGGCCAAAACCTCTTTGTATCGAAACTCACAGCCATCGGATGAACAACTGCCTGGACCATCGGTTCATCCGATGCTTAAGGTCTCTAACTCAGAATGTCTCTGTCTTGCATCAGTGGATCATCGGATAGACCGACAGTGCCCACCAATGGACAGTCGGTTCATCCGACGCCTCTATCTTCACTTTTTCGTCTCTGACATTCATCCGGTGCAACTAGAATATGGACCGTCAATCCATCCGATGGTGCCTGTTTGACTTGAGCCTTCACGCAGTGTACCAGTTCATCGGGCCATTGCACCGACGTCATCTTTCAAGGTACCGTCGGTTCCTCCGATGGTGTCTTTTTGTTGTTCCTTTGCGTCATGATTTTTGCTATGCTTTACTCATGGTATGTTAACGTTGATTATGGTTGTATCCATGAGACCTAGAAATGCCTATAAAGACATGCTCAATAATGTGGTTAGTCCCATTGATCATGTTGTCATGAATCACCGAAATCATACTCGAACTTTTGGTAATAAGGCCATGTTCACTACAATCTCCCCCTTTTAGTGATTTATGACAACACAATCAAAGCAAGCATAAATTTGCAAAAATTGACAAAATTGAACCACTTACACTTTCTTGGATGCTCACCATCACAACTCCCCCTAGATGTGTTCTCCCTCTTTCATGATCTTCTCTTCCTATGTTCACATATAGCTTTCTTTGGTTCCAATTTCTCCCCCTTTAGAATAAAATCTCCAAAAAGTCTCCAAAGGTCTCCAAAATGGATCCAAAAGTGTCTATTGCAAACATAGCTCAAAGAGAAAGAAGTTAAATGCACGGGAGATAGTCACATGAACCATGATCCATATGTATGATATCAATGAAGATACCACATGTGTGGATAAATAAGGTGGATCACAAGACCATGAGACTAGCATGATACAAACTAAGCTCCCCCTAAGTGTGTGCACAATATGATAGTGTGAAAATCAAGTGCACAACTAGAACCACTTGTGAGACAAGGAAGCTTAGAGCATATCATGCAAGAAGGTATCTTAAAAGACAAGAGATGAGACAATAGAACTTGTAACATTACCACTTGTGGATTTTTAGCATTGCATACCTCCGGAGGGGGGGTTCTTCCTCTCTACCTTGTTGGCACCACATTGAGATAAGCCACTTGGAAATGATGTCACTTGGATATGACACCACTTGGAAGAAGCTTGCAAAGAAGACACTTGCGGTACCACAAGGGTTAGGAATGTATGAGTTCATTACCTTTGAACTTATACACAGACATAAGCTCGCAAGGACATCACTCAGTAGCATGAAGCTCATAATGCTATATTCACTCTCTTAGAGATGTTAGATCACATTTAGAGTGAAATAGCATTCTCTTAGAATGAGACACCGCACCGGAACGTGCCATCAGGGGACACACAAAATAAGCTTGAAATGATGTTAGTCCCACAAATAAACCATAGGATGAGCTCCCCCTAAATATGTGCATTTAGTGTTTGAATCACCAACAAAATGTATGCACATTGTTTATGACAACAAAAGGGAAGCTAACCCTATAGCTTGCTCATGATGCAAAGAGATATAATCCCATGATCGCTACACCAACATTGTGGACTTGTGTCAGAAATGTTTTTCAATATTTAAAACAAGCAAGCATGCATGCGTTGGAAATACCATAGAACTTAAATTCTTGATAAAACACAAGACACAATACGTCGTTCAGGCTTTCAGCTCTCTACTGCCTCAAGTCAACACGCTCGAGTACACCTGTCCACTGGTTCGGGCAAGATCGTCACATAATTTCGGTTTCTTGGTGAAAGCACAAATACAAATGGTTTGATTCATGCGCCCTTCTTTATCACGTGGCACGACCGTGCATGGCACGGCGTACTTAACATTATATAGCACACCTTACAAGACATGCACTCTGCTGGCACGATTCTCAAATTTTCAATCTTGATACCTGTGCGATGACATTCTCCCACTACAAGGGAATGAGGCTTTCGTCCTGGGCGAAATTTAACATTAGTACCAGTGTTTTTGCCCACCGGTACTAATGTAAGTGAGAACCGGTACTAATGTCCCGTGCCAAAAAGGAGGCGGGCGGAGCCATCCTGTGACAAACATTAGTACCGGCCCGTATTAAGAGTCGGTACTAATGTGGCTACATTAGTACCGGCTCGTAATATAGCCTGGTAGTAATGTCCAACGGCTATATCCCAGCTTCTTCCTCCTCCAGCCCGAGCCTCCCCCTTCTTTCTCCACTTCGAGCTCCGTCTTCTCCATGGCGCCCTAGAGGAACTTTTGCCGAATTTGCGACCATTTCTCGACGATTTCACTCGTTCAAGTGGTCTAGAGGTTAGTTACTTCATCCTCCCTTGATTCATGCTTATTTTATTGAGTTTCATTGGTTGAAATAGGAGTATTTTAGCACTTTAAAATGAACTAAGAATAGGGATTTTAGCACTTTGAAATAGGAGTATGTTCTAATAGAATTGATTGAAATGAATGTGCCGTGTTAGTTGGATGAGATGTTCTATATGATGATACAAATTAATTTTTTTGCATTATTTTTTATAGAAATAAATATATGAAATGCTTTAGATGTACTTACTAAGAGAAACGACTAGAATATTAATATTAGAATTAGAGAAATAATTTATTAGTCAAAAAAATAGTTTGCTTATAATAATAATAATTTAAATTGAAATATAGTTTTCTCATTATAAAAAATGTTTTCTCATTAGAAAAATGTTTTTCTCCTAAGAAAAACATTTTCTTAAGAAAAAAATAGTTTCTTTATTAGGAAAAAGTTTTCTTCAATACCATCAAAATGGTTTTTTCTCATTAGAAAATTAAAAAGAAGTTTATACTTGATGTGGAATATGGATTTAAGTAGTTTGAATTTGTGTAACATAGTCTTCCATTCATTATTTAAACACTAGTACCGAGTCAAAAATAGTTTTCTCATTACAATAGTTATTTCTTAGTTAGAAAAATAGTTTCCTCAATAGAAAAATAGTTTTCTTCATTAGAAAAATTGTTTGCTCATTAGAAAATTAGTAAAAAGTTTATATTTCATGTGGAATATGGATTTGAACACTATGAATTAGTGTAACACACATATAATCTTGAACTTGTTACATGATAATAATCTTGTATTTTGTTCGGTTATATATTCTTTATTTGTAGATGGACTGACAATGGATGTACACCGACAAGAGAATATCCAATGAATTCTTTAATGGGCTTCGTGGATTTCTAGAAGTAGCAGAATCGAACAAGCCCCCGTCCGGTTTCATTATTTGTCCATGCAGAAAGTGCTGGAATTTGAAGGATTTCTCAACGACAAAGACTCTTCACGATCACCTATACAAATGGGGATTCATGCCAAACTATTTTGTTTGGACAAAACATGGGGAGAGAGGGGTTATAATGGAAGATGACGAAGAAGAAGATGACAATATTCCTGATTGGACTCAAGAAGGTGCGTTTGCAATGGGAGATGATCCAATGGGTGAGGATGATGTTGCAATGATTGAGGGAGAGCCTGAACAAGGAGAAGATGAGCCGCTTGATGATCTAGGTCAGGTGTTGCGAGAGCATAAGGAAGATTGTGAAAAGGTGAAGGAGGCAAAGAAGTTTGACCATATGTTAGAAGATCACAAGAAACCATTGTACCCAAATTGCAAAGAGGGGCACAAGAAGTTGGGTAGCACATTGGAAATGCTGCAATGGAAGGCTAAACATGGAGTTTCTGACAAGGGCTTCGATGAGTTAATGATGATCGTAAAGGACATGCTTCCAGAGGAGAACGAATTGCCGGAGCCAACGTACGAAGCTAAAAAGGTCGTTTGTCCTCTGGGTTTGGAGGTTCAAAAGATACATGCGTGCCCTAATGACTGTATTCTTTACCGAGGAAAAGAATATGAGAAATTGGAGGCTTGTCCTGTGTGCGGAGCGCAGCGTTATAAGATCCCACGAGATGACCCTTACGATGTTGAGGGAGAGAAGCAGAATAAGAAGAAGAAAATTCCTGCTAAGGTAATGTGGTGCTTTCCAGTGATACCACGGCTGAAGCGTTTATTCAGGTGCAAGGCTAATGCAAAGTTGATGCGTTGGCACAAAGAAGATCGTAAAGTAGATGACAAGATCAGACATCCCGCTGATGGGTCGCAGTGGAGACTAATTGATAGAGAATTCCCTGAATTTGCAAAATACGCAAGGAACATTCGGTTTGGTTTAAGTACGGATGGATTCAATCCATTCGGTGAGTTCAGTAGCGGTCATAGCATTTGGCCTGTGACCTTATGCATATTCAACCTCCCGCCATGGCTGTGCATGAAAAAAAAGTTCATCATGATGCCAATAATCATCCAAGGCCCAAAGCAGCCAGGCAATGACATCGATGTTTATCTGAGACCGTTGGTTGAGGATCTTAAAACGTTATGGAAGAAAGAAGGTGTACCTATGTGGGATGAGGACAAACAGGAGACCTTCAATCTACGAGCGTTGCTGTTTGTCACCATCAATGATTGGGCGGCACTTGGTAATCTATCAGGACAAACAAACAAGGGATACCGAGCATGCACACACTGTTTAGATGATACTTGCAGTGTGTATCTAAAACACAGTAAAAAGATTGTGTATTTGGGCCATCGTCGATTTCTTCCTCCTAAGCACCCGTTAAGAGAAGAAGGAAAAAAGCATTTTGAAGGTGTTGGAGAAAAACGTAAGAAGCCAGTGCACCGTGTTGGTAAACTTGTATTTTCTATAGTGAAAGATTTGAAGGTAGTGTTTGGGAAGGCTTCTGGTGCCAAATCTGTTCCAAACGACAAGGATGGACGTGCACCCATGTGGAAGAAGATGTCGATATTTTGGGAGCTTCCTTATTGGGAAATCCTTGAGGTTCGCAATGCAATTGATGTGATGCATGTGATGAAGAATTTTTGCGTGAATTTTCTTGGCCACCTAGGTGTATATGGAAAGCCAAAAAATACAGTTGAAGCTCGTCGGGATCTTAAATTTATGAAACAGTAAAAAAGCCTGCATCCCGAAAAGAGAGATAAGGGAAATTGGTTGGCCCCTGCTAGTTACACCCTCAGCAAGGAAGAGAAGAAGATGTTTGATTGTTTGAACAGTATCAAGGTCCCGACAAGCTACTCCTCAAATATACAATAAATAATAAATTACAAAGAGAAAAAAATTCATAAATCTGAAGGCTCATGACTGCCACGTGTTGATGACACAATTGCTGCCTGTTGCACTAAGGGGTATTCTACCAGAGAATGTGAGATTGGCAGTCGTCAAGGTTTGTTCATTCCTCAACCAGATCTCTCAGAAGGCAATCCATCCAAAGAATCTAGTGCAGTTGCAGAAAGATGTCGTGCAATGCCTCGTCAGCTTTGAGATGATCTTTCCACCCTCTTTCTTTACTATCATGACCCACCTTCTAGTGCACCTAGTTGAAGATATTTTTATCCTCGGGCCTGTGTATTTACACAACATGTTCCCTTTTGAGCGGTTGATGTCTAGTTACAAGAAGTATGTCCGTAATCATGCTCGTCCCGAAGGAAGCATCGCAAAGGGATATGCTACAGAGGAGGTGATTGAGTTTTGTGTCGACTTTATTGATGAGCTTGCTCCGATTGGACTCCCTGTATCACGCCATGAGGGGAGACTCAGGGGAAAGGGCACACTAGGGAAGAAAACTCGGATGGATATGGATGAAATGTTATTTCGTACAGCACATTCCTTTGTCCTGCAACAATCATCCCTAGTGGCTCCATACAGGGAGGAGCACAAGTCCATTGTACGGGCCTCAAACAAAGGGAAGTCAGAGGCCTGGATTACACGTCATCACAATGATAATTTTGCATCTTGGTCGCGGAGAAAACTTATGGGTGATAACACTATTGGAGAGCAACTGCAATGGTTGGCTAGAAGTCCATCTATCTCAGTACTTACGTTCCAAGGATATGAGATAAACAGATACACATTCTACACGAGAGCCCAAGACCAAAAGAGCACAAACCAAAATAGTGGTGTCCGTATAGATGCAATAGACAACGAAGGAAATGTACGAACATACTATGGTGTCATTGAAGAGATATGGGAATTGGACTACGGACCTTTAAAAATCCCTCTTTTTAAGTGTCAGTGGATTAAAAACCCTACAGGAGGTATAACGACAGACAAATTTGGGATGACAATAGTGGATCTCAACAAGATTGGATACAAAGACGAACCATTCGTCCTAGCGAAAGATGTGACTCAAGTTTTCTATGTGAAAGACATGTCGAGCAAACCACCAATAACAAAGAAGGGTGATGATAAGGGTGTTGTTAATAATGAGCCAAAGCGTCACATAGTTCTACCGGGAAAAAGTAAAATTGTTGGAGTTGAGGACAAGACTGACATTTCAGAAGATTATGATCAATTTGATGGTCTTCCTCCATTTTCAGTAAAGATTGACCCAAGCATCCTGTTAGCCGAAGAGGACACTCCATACCTACGTCGTGATCACAACCAAGGGACATTCGTGAAGAGGAAGGTTGTTAATGTTGCATTAGATGATGATGTATAATATGTTATATTAATTTGTGATCATGTACCAAAGTATTGTAATATTTTAATGAACTAGTATTTTTCTTCTTTATTAACAAAACTTTCAATTATTTCACTTTTTTTAGCATTATCGGATATTAAATAATAAATTTACGTAAAAACATACATGAGCAAGACTAAATCATGATTCTTATATTAAATACACTGGATGTACTGTTTAAGAAAGATTTTGCATTGAAAAAATAAATTTATTTCCGTTTGTTAAAGTCAAGAACAAAAAAAGACAATTTAGAAGATATTAGTAGCTTATTGATAAGAAAATTTTAATTTTGATTGTTAAATTTAGAATATCATAGTATTTATGTAAAGAAAATTAACTAAACTTGTTCCACCATTTTATGCGTTGTATATGATTTTCCATAAATAAACTACAATATAGAAAATAAAAACAAAAAATAAAAGGGAAACAGGAGGCAACAAAATGGAGCACATTAGTACCGGTGCTAAACTAGAACCGGTACTAATGTCATTCTCCATTTGGCGCGAAATGAAAAGCCACATTAGTACCGGTGCTCAATAGCACAGGTACTAATGTGGGCATTAGTACCGGGCCTAAACTAGCCCCGGTACTAATGTGGCCATTAGTACCGGTGCTAGTTGAGCACCGGTACTTATGCGGGGAGGTATAAGGCGCCCGGCCCCTTCTTCCCCAACACTTAGCATTTTCTCCCCCGGCCCCTTCTTCTCCTCTCCGATCCCCCGTCGGCCGCCGCCCGTTCCTCCTCTGCCCCCGCCGTGCCGTCCGCCGTCGCCGTGCAGTCCGCCGTCACCACCCCCGCCCACCGTCCGCGCCCCTCGTCGTCGTCGATCCGGTGCCGCACCGCGTGCCCCGCCGCGCCGCGTCGCTGACGTCGTCTGCCGCGCGCCCCCGCCCGGCCCGCCGCGTCGCCGCATCTCCGCTCTCGCCGGTCGCGCCTCCGCCATCGCCGCGTCTCCGCAGTCGCCGGCCGCGCCACCGTCGTCGCCGCGTCTCCGCCGTCACCGTCGCCACGTCTCCGCCGTCGCCGGTGTGCCGTCGTGGTCCGCCGTCGCCGCCCCCGGCCCGCCCGCGCGCCCCGGCCCGTACGTCACCGCCCAGCCGTCCGTCGTCGCCGCTGGCCCCGCCGTCCGCCATCGCCGACCCCGCCGCGCCTCCCCTCCCCTCGACCAGTACGGTCCCCAGCCTCGCCTTCGCGCGTCACCGTGCCCCGACCGGCCGCGCCCGCCGGCGTGCGAATTGGGGGCTGATTTTCCAGGAACCAACTAATTATAGAAAATGAGTTAATAGTTCTTAAATTTCTAGGAGCCTGCATCGAGCAGCAAGAAGAAGCCGGGTGGGAAACGCGGCCCAAAGAAGAAGCTAGAGGGGCGTTTCATCATCACGGAAGTATCTCCTGATGGGAGATCGTTAGCTCCTCATGAAAATGTTGTCAAGTTGATAAATCATATTGGGGCTCTTGTTCGGGACAACATCCCAATAAGCTTTTGGTTTTGGAAAGCGGCTGACGCACCTGACTTGCTACCCAAAGAAGGTGATCAAGCAGAAGCTGAGCATGAAGATCAAGATCAGGACGAAGAGCAACATGAAGAGAATGAACCCCCGGTACCGGTTCGGCCAGATGTTGTCCCAGTCACAGAGAAGAACATGATTTGGGCCGAGGTGAAAGCACACTTCACATTTCCAAAACACAGAGATTTGAAAGATGTGCGCACTTGGGCCCTGCGGAAGGGTGCAATTGCCTTTCAGACGTACAAGAAGCGGCTGACCAAATGTTCATCAAACAGGGGCTTACACCCGATTTTATGAAGCCGGGATATGCCAAGTTAAGAGATCACTGGGATGCATTTGTGCAGGGCAAGCAATCGGAAGATGCCGCCAGGTTGATTGCAACCAACACAGCCCATGCACGTAAAAAGAAAGAATTCCATCATCTTGGCCCTGGAGGTTACGCGATGGCCATGCCAAAATGGGATCGGATGGAGCAAGAGATAATGGCACGTGGAATCGTACCGGCAACTCTGGAGTGGCCTGACCGAGCGCGGAATTACTATTATGCACATGGTGGCTCGCTCAATCCCGAAGATGGGTCATTAATACTGGGGGAGCAACTAAGACAGACAGCTGCAAGGCTTGTTGATTTGATCAGGGCTGCTGTCGAAGGAACATTCATAGCTGATCGAGAGAAGGACGAGCTTTCTGCTGCAATAGGCACTAAAGAACATGGTGGACATTGCCGAGGCAAAGGTGTGATTCCATGGAAAGTCGCATGGCATGAGCACATTGACTCGTATAAGAAGCGCAAAAGGAACAAGGACGAACAAGGTAGGAAAATCAGAAAATTGCAAGAGCACGTAGAAATGACTAAGGCAAGAATGGAGGCCATCATTGACCAGCGTGTGGCCCTTGCTCTTAACAAACAATCATCTCAGCAAGGGCCTATATATGAAATGAGCCCGCCATCTACTAAGGGGAAAAGTAGTGTCGCTTCAACGGATGCAGCACCAGCAAACACAGAAGCACCGGTCAAGGAAGAAGAAGCACCCCTAGCCCCACCAGAAGCACCGGTTGCCTCACCAGAAGGACCCCAAGCCTTAGCAAAAGCAGCCGAGGTCTGCCACGAACGGTAACCCATGGATGACATCACAGTGAGGTCAGCGTGTGAGCTTCATGCTCAACTCAGAAACAAGATGTTACCGGTGGCTTATGGTGTTGCTGAGGTCCCGGAACCGGGGGAAACTTTCATGGGCGTCGAATTCAGTAAATCATTTTACCATAAAGTTGTCGTTGACCGAGTGGTCCCCGGTTGGGAAGACCTCGAACTGGAGTTACCGGGACCTGATGGGGAAGAGGTGCTTGGAGATACCATGCACAGTTGGGTATTGTGGGCCAAGGCTCACATAAAGATTACGGAACTGGTGAAGGAAGCACCCCTAGTCTCACCAGAAGCACCTCTTCCTGATGCCTCATCTACACCCCCCGTGCCTGAAGGCGAAGATCATCAGCTACCGTCATCTCCAACAGGAAGCATGAGTCCTCTAGTTGATCGGGACCCAAGCGAGAGTTCTCCCCCTCAGCATGATGAGTCTGTTAAGGGCAAGGGTACCAACCGACGAGCTACGCATCATCCTCCGCCCCCTCCTCCAAAGAAGCAGACGAAGCCCAGGCCGAAGAAGCCTCAACCGAAATTATCTTACGAGAAGACTCAGGAGGAGCTAGATGCTTCAGTGCGGGTTGAGCTTGATAGACAAATATTCAAAACGAAGAAGCCACCTGTTGAGAAACCAATTGACCGGGTCAAATTTCATCGCTTCATGAAAAAAATGGAGGAGGAGAAACGAATAAATGCCCAGGCACCTCCTTTGAAGAAGAAGCTGGCGAATAAAGCTAAATCTACAATTCCACAACTAGGCACCCAGTCTAAGCAATCTGTCTCCCCAATCAAGGTGCTTTCTTCGCTTGAACAACATATGCTTGTATTCAATAAGGATTCAGGTCTGACTCCTGGTCAAATCCGAGGGGACGAACCAATCCCAAAGCATGAAGGGGCAAATAGACTGAAGTATGAGTGGGGTAAACCTCTTGTGTGGCCGCAGTTGGTGCCGTTTCTTCCAACGAGAATGCACGAACTGCACGATTGGTACATGGCTGCGTCAGCCAGCGGTGTTACCTATGTGGAAATTACCATAGAAGATCGACATTATTTCCGTGGCTGAGAAACTTTTGGTGTGGAATTTGACCAATTTTGGTACTTTTTCAATCAAGATGCAATTGACTCAGGACTCATCACTTGCTGGACTCTGTAAGTCTCGAAAACAATGATCTACCCATTCTACCTTATCTTAACTTGTGTTTGATTTGAATTTAATTTCAATCATGCAGCTTCGAGATGCAGCGGTGCAGGAGGAGAGGAATAATGGACGTCGGCTTCATGGATCCACTAATGATAAATCAGACTTGTGTCAGAAAATGGGAGCTGGCCACATTGGACTATATATATTTGTATCTAGAAAAACACCATAAGAAGGGTATCATACTTCTGCCATACAACTTCGGGTGAGCAACATGTATCTCATCTACTTTATCTTTTTCAAATGATATTGCATATATATTTCAAGAAACTAATAGTTCTACACGTATGCACAGCTCCCACTGGATTCTTTTTGCATTTTGTCCGTCTCTAAGCAAGGTCTTCATCTTCGACTCTTTGAGAGCAACATCAGACAAAAGCGCATACCAAGATGTCGTAGAGATGATCAAACTTGCATGGACTCGCCTCTGTGTAGAGCACCGGGGAGAGGCGGCGGCCATGCAGCTCGTCGTCGTGTTCCCTGTAGAGGTACTGTCCTGCTTCGGAAGAGGTCCTGGCCGGCGAATCGAGCAACGCTGCATGGTGGTGCACGGCGGCCAGTGGCTCGATCCCGACGCGATGGTGTTCCTCCAATGGTGCGGATGGCTTGGCTGGATTTGGCTCGGCGTCGCGGTTCTTCTTGTTGTGTTGGTGTGCTCTGGTGGTGCCTTGACGTCGCGAATCGAAGAGCACACGGCCAACAGGGGTGATGTGCTGGGCGGCAGCGCTTGCGCAGGGGAGACAGAGTGGAGCAGCAGAGGCACAGGGCTCGGCCTCAAGCTTTATAGGGGCAAAGGGAAGCGGAGGCGGCTCTGGTGAGAGACGAGATGGTAGCGGCGGCCTGCCTTCAGTCGGTAGTGATGGCGATCATTTCTGGAAGAGGAGGCAGGGCGGGCCATTAATGGCCATGGTGATTGCGGCTGTTACGAGTGGACTGTGGAGGAGACGAATGCTCCGAGCATTGATGGGGGAGGAGGAACGGGCAAGGCGGTGCACGGGACAGGTGCGTCCGCGGGGCAGACCGAAGGCAAAAACGGCGGCAGCGGCGCGGACCCGGACGTGGGCACGAGCAGGAAGGCGAGCAGGCGCGCGGAAACTGAGCGGCGCAGACACGGGCGACCGAGGCGCCGAGCGGTGTCACCGTGGCGCACAGGCGTGCAGGCAAGCGGCAGGGCGCGCGCACAGGAGGCGGACAGGCGCGCGGGAGCGGAGTGGCTCGGGCTCGGGCGGGCGCCATCCGGAGGTTGGAGACGGCCCGACAGGTGGGCCCCGCCTGGCAGCAAGACGGAGAGGGGGGAGGATAGGTTGGGCCGTCTGGGAAAAGCTGGGCCAAGAAGGTTGTTTGGGCCGCGAGAAAAAGGGAGGGAAAAGAGAGCTGGGACGGCCGGGAAAAGAGAGAAAGGAAAGATTAAAACAGATGAGGGTGGGTTCTTGGACTTGAACTTTTTATGATTTTGAAAACACATACATATCAACCAAAACCATGCAAACGAATATGAATGCATCACACAAAAAGATCCATTTGATTTAATTTAAAAAAACAAACAATGATTTTTCTATAGTAAATTTCCTGTAAAGAAAATAAATGTTGGACAAATTTTAAATTATGACAAATCGTTGTTTTATTATTCTTCCTATTAACATCCTGAAATCCGGAAATTTCAGGGTGTTACAAATCTACCCCCCCTTAAACAGAATCTCGTCCCGAGATTCGAAGAGAGAAAAGACAAGGAGGAGGAAGACAAACAAGATTGCAATAACAGAGTTGACATCTTTCCGTGTCGCATGTTGAATCTCTGTTCTTCCATCTTCATCTTGGTGTAATCTTCATTAGAGTAAAAGATTAGGGAGATGAGAGTAAGGCCTTCATTTTCTTCAACTTGCTTCTATGTAGAAATTGGTGATGACGATAACATCTCTTGTTCTTGGCATTGACATGTTGGTGATGTTTCAAGTTCTCCTATGACACCCATTGGTTTGAGTAGAGAGAAAGAAAGATAACAAGAAGGTGGGAGGTACAAGAGAAGAACCCAACTAAGCAACTGATGTCATTGTAGGTAGAGGACCCACAATACACCAACAATCAATACAAAGAACCAACTCAAACAAGGTCATAAAGACAAACATCATCAAGCAACGCATAGAATTCCACCAATCAGCACACAATCAAAGGAACGATGCTACACGTTGTTAATAGAGTTAGAAGGGATCCTCCTAAGCTTGGTCAAGATGTCAGACTTCAACTTCCTTCACAAAGATTTGCTTCTTCGGTCTTTGAGGGTTGGCTTCTAGAGATGAACTGGTAGCTTTATTATTCTTCAGATGACTTGAGAAGGCTTTAGATCATGTGACTCAGATTATCTAAACATTTTTTTTAAAATAGAAAGGACACTTTGGAATCAAAATCAAGGATAAGTCCAAAGTAGAAATGCTTGAGAGGCAAGGAGAGGTACAGCGAGAAAAGATAGATATATCAAAAAAAACAAAGAGGATTTATGATTAAAAAGATATATTGGAAATAAGAATATTAAGAAGTAAGGGTAAGCATTGTCACCAACAAATCAAAAGGAGGTGAGATGCATGATATAAGATCATTCATCAAAAGAGGTGTATGATCAAGCTCAAAAAGGCATCAAGGAGAGAGGGAATATATAAACAAGGAGGGTTTACCATTTGCAAAGCAAGAAAGTGCAAATGAAAAGAAAACACCAAACATGAGAGGTGTTATCAAGGAGGATTTGAGAAAAGAAAATGATTAAAGAATGAGATTATTCCTCAGAATGATTAAGATTAAGGGGAAGTTAAGGATCGATTGTTTTTATATCAAAACAAACCTTAGGAAGATGCCATTTCTACCTAGGCTTACGTCCTACAGTCGATACAGCTCTGATACCACTCTGTCACACCCGATTTTCCGAAGAAAACCAAGTGATAACTATATGTATGCCAGGATCTAGTTTCATACATATAGTGACATCATAGTGAATAACAGAAACAATATCACGTAAAGAAAGAGATATTATCAGAGATTTACAGCGGAATCCTGGGAAACAATGGCTCCAAACTTCACAGGCAATCGACTGGGGGTTGCGTACGCCTAGCACCATCTTCTGGATATCATACACCTTCTTCTTCTTCTCTGAACAGCGGTTTAGCAAGGGTGAGCACACTTATGGTTGGAGCTCAGCAAGTGGGGGAAGATGCAAAGCTATCAAGGATAGGCTGAGGTTTTGCAGCGGTTAGCATTTTAAGTTGGTCAAATTTTATTAGCAAGCACCTATTTACTAGGTGTATGTTTATACCAACCCACTTAAGCATTTAGGAAAACATCTCATCTCAAAACTATATGAAAACCACGATTTAATTTCATCTTTATGTTTGATTATCATGTGAGGGTCCAGGCCGCTCTTGACCGTGAGCACGGCTGATCGATCCGTTTTAACTCTGCAGAGGTTGTACACTTTCACCATAGCTCGTGTAAAAGTTCCGAAGAACTTTGAACCCAACCATGCGATGCTGGCCAAGCATCATACCACACTTCCGAGGTGTGATTGCATAGGGACGCTACGAAGCCTTTACAAAGGTATGCAGAAGACGAACAGCCCGCATAGTTACAGTAGCAGAGCAGACCATAACCCTCCCTAGTGGACAGCACCTTAGCAAAGGCTGCGGCCAAGAGGACCGGGCTATACCCCTTAAACTCTGACCCCCTCTGCTCCTTTCGGATAAGGCTATCAGAAAGTTCCACACACCTAATTAATTGGCTAAGCCAGAGCCATATGGACTGTGGTTGCACTGTTTTCCTGGGTGGTTCTCCATGTTCCAATTAAATCATATTATCTTGTAATTAAGCACACACATATATATATCACCAAAGTTATCATGATCAACATTTTATAAAATTCATTTTAACCATCCCAAGTTAAGCAACTAAGCAATCTATCCCAAAACATTTCATTAAAACCGGGTTATTCAAGGTAGAGGGGTAAAATCTAGTCATGTCCTTAAAAGGTGATTTTCCCATCAAATTATGCATAACAACATTTAAGTGTAAATATTAATTAACATGCAATTATCTAGGTCAAAGAGGAATATGCAGAGGGAGAAGTCCACTTGCCTTCCTTGCTTAAACACTGGGGTTCTTCTTCTTCAAACACTTGCTCTTGATCCACTTCAACTGGTTGCTCACTTGAAACTGACACGATGTCTACGGGCACACATAAAGACATTCAATAAATAAAATAATACACCAAGCATGAAAAGCTTAAAAAGAGAACAAGGTTTAGCTCTAGGAACACGAACTCAAAAACACTCGGAACTATCGGGAGCTTTGGATGATCACATACAAGAGCTAGCTATGTGCTAGGTATCTTTTAATTAAGTAAAATCATGTGCATAGGTTATTTCAGAGAAATACCCTATTTATAATTAAGCAAGTTATATTTGTATTTAAAAGACGATGTAAGCCTAGTCCAATTTTATTTATAAATATTCAAGTATGATTTATGCAACTTAAACATTTAATTTAAAAGAAGCATGTAAAAGCATCTAGACGTTCATCTTTATATTTCGAGTTGAACTAATCAAATTATAATTTAAAAACACATTTATATTCATATTAATCAAATTAACAATTAATTAAGAAAACTCGGGATAGACCTATGTTGCTTTTATTTAGAAAGCAAATTGCATAATCATTAGTCAATTTAAGTTTGATCATGAAAACCGAGATATACATCTAATTAGCCTTTAATTATAAGAAATATCTAACTAGTATTAATCATATTAACTTTACCATGAAAACACGTGTTGAACTGTAATTAGATTTTAATTATAAAAGTATGCATATAAGTACTTAATCATATTTAAATATTTTATAAATTATAAAACAGAGAACATGATCAACATTGCTCCTAACGCGTACTTTGAGTTGATATGAGCCTAACGCAACAAGAACGAGGTTAAACGGAGCTAAAACGCAAGATCTATGGGTTACACAAGGCTGCAAGGACCTAGACACGGTTAACTATAGACTACAGGGGCTAGCGAGGAAGATCTGCAAGACCCATAAAACTATGCTCGCGAAAAGAGTAAAGGCCAGGGTTAGATCTGAAAAGAGCTCGGGTGGATTTATGTGCGAAAGGTGGGATATTTCTAGGGGGTTTTCTGAGAGAGTTGCAAGACACAGATTATAGAGCTTTGGTTTGGGGATTCCCTAGGGACCTAAAGGCAAAATGGCCATGCCTTATCTGTACAGGTAGATGACGATGGCTTGTTTTGTTTCTGTACAGCCATGGCCGGTGGACAGAGCTCCTGGCCGTTTTCAATCGCCGGGGTTTCGGGCGGCTAATGGCTCAGCTGAGGTGCGAAACGGAGAGAGGAGATGAAGGGGAACTCGGGGATGTGCTCACCATCGGCGGGGGCGAACTGGAGTGGCCGGATTTTGGAGGCGAACAGGGACGGCGGCGAGTCTGTGCGGTGCGGTGCAGCAGCGCTCCGGGAGTCGTCCGGCACCGGGGAGAGGCGGCGGCCATGCAGCTCGTCGTCGTGTTCCCCGTAGAGGTACTGTCCTGCTTCGGAAGAGGTCCTAGCCGGCGAATCGAGCAACGCTGCATGGTGGTGCACGGCGGCCAGTGGCTCGATCCCGACGCGATGGTGTTCCTCCAATGGTGCGGATGGCTTGGCTGGATTTGGCTCGGCGTCGCGGTTCTTCTTGTTGTGTTGGTGTGCTCTGGTGGTGCCTTGACGTCGCGAATCGAAGAGCACACGGCCAACAGGGGTGATGTGCTGGGCGGCAGCGCTTGCGCAGGGGAGACAGAGTGGAGCAGCAGAGGCGCAGGGCTCGGCCTCAAGCTTTATAGGGGCAAAGGGAAGCGGAGGCGGCTCTGGTGAGAGACGAGATGGCAGCGGCGGCCTGCCTTCAGTCGGTAGTGATGGCGACCGTTTCTGGAAGAGGAGGCAGGGCGGGCCATTAATGGCCATGGTGATTGCGGCTGTTACGGGTGGACAGTGGAGGAGACGAATGCTCCGAGCATTGATGGGGGAGGAGGAACGGGCAAGGCGGTGCACGGGACAGGTGCGTCCGCGGGGCAGACCGAAGGCAAAAACGGCGGCAGCGGCGCGGACCCGGACGTGGGCACAAGCAGGAAGGCGAGCGGGCGCGCGGAAACTGAGCGGCGCAGACACGGGCGACCGAGGCGCCGAGCGGTGTCACCGTGGCGCACAGGCGTGCAGGCAAGCGGCAGGGCGCGCGCACAGGAGGCGGACAGGCGCGCGGGAGCGGAGCGGCTCGGGCTCGGGCTCGGGCGGGCGCCATCCGGAGGTTGGAGACGGCCCGACAGGTGGGCCCCGCCTGGCAGCGAAACGGAGAGAGGGGGAGGGTAGGTTGGGCCGTCTGGGAAAAGCTGGGCCGAGAAGGTTGTTTGGGCCGCGAGAAAAAGGGAGGGAAAAGAGAGCTGGGACGGCCGGGAAAAGAGAGAAAGGAAAGATTAAAACAGATGAGGGCGGGTTCTTGGACTTGAACTTTTTAGGATTTTGAAAACACATACATATCAACCAAAACCATGCAAACGAATATGAATGCATCACACAAAAAGATCCATTTGATTTAATTTAAAAAAACAAACAATGATTTTTCTATAGTAAATTTCCTGTAAAGAAAATAAATGTTGGACAAATTTTAAATTATGACAAATCATTGTTTTATTATTCTTCCTATTAACATCCTGAAATCCGGAAATTTCAGGGTGTTACATAATGTGACTTCACATTAGTACCGATCGAACAATATCGGTTTGGAAACCGGTACTAAAAGGGGTTATGGACCGGTACAAATGAGGCTTTCCCAGCTGTGTTCCCACCGAGACTCGTCTAGAGAAGAACAGTAAAAATATGATTGAATGAAACATGTTATCATTAATTTACCATCGTTGAATTTTTCAGATCTAATAAAAACTCACACGAGTAGAAGAAAATTTACAGGGTTTAGTTTTTTTTTCTATCATAAGAATGGATAAAACATGCTATCACTAATTTACCTGAAATTTGTGTCAGGTTTTCCATCTCTCTCTGTCGTGCCGTACAGCGGTAGTGCATAACACTCGAAGAGTCAAAGTCACCTGCGCGCCAGTGGAACATCCAACCAGCGCATTGCCCCATTCCATACGTTATACACCAGTCATCTATACGCATATATATACACCATTGAGTCAAGGTAAATTATAATCCCTCCGTCCTTAAATATATGACGTTTAGGACAAAACTTAAGGACGGAGGGATTATCGATCACCGATAAAACTAATAACATTAACTTGACAAGCTGTCTGTGAGGGAGAAGTACGATGTCGATGGCCAAGAAAGAGGTGCAAATTTTAGATGGAAAGTATATATATGAGTGTCTGTATTTTTACTGGGGAATCACATATTTAAAATGCACACCACGATCCGCACACCTCGAGTCTCAAGTAAACTCCTTTCGGTGTGACTGCACAAGTAGGCAAGGCAGGTCAACATACTAAAATGAAAATAGTTAAATATTTGCACAAAGGTGCACAAACATCCGATACATATACTCACTCCGTTCCAAATTATAGATCCCTTTGGCTTTATTAGATTCATATATTTTGTTATGCATTTAGATATATACTTTTTTATCTAAATGCATAATAATATCTATGCATCTAGAAAATCCAAAAACGACTTATAATTAAGGACAGAGGGAGTATGGTAACCACTACTATTATTTGGACATCAAGTGACACCAGTTAATACTTTCAAGAATCTTGATATGGATTTAAAGTTTGTAGACATATGTGACACCTCCTAATACGTTTGTTTACTCGTTTGTTTCTAAACATACTTAATTGACACTTGAAACAGAAGAAGGAATGCAATTATATTGGTTCATCCCACTGCTAGGGAAACGTACATTTGTACCGGTCTGTAACCTCCATTAGTACCGGTTTCCAAACCGGTATTGTTCGATCGGTACTAATGTGAAGTCACATTAGTACCGGTTTTCAAAACCGGTACTAATGGGGACATTAGTACCGGCTGGCATTGAGAGCCGGTACTAATGTGCCCGCCCCCGGCGACGTGGCATGGTGCACATTAGTACCGGTTCTAGATTCCAACAGGTACTATTTTTTTCTTTTTTCTTTTTCTTTATCGTTTTCTGGTTTATTAATTCTATCGTATTTGATTGATTTACGTATACTAATCCTAATGCCTAATACGCTATAATATAAATTCGTGTGTCATATAAAATATTTGAGATAATACTATACATGCATACGTATATATGTATTAGTATAATATCTAATATTATACTAGTACATATATTCGTATGCATGTATTATCTCAAATCCGGTAGTTGATCCAATGCAAGAACATATATAATATTGTGCATACAGAAATACGAAAAATATATATTAGTGTATATAATACATTGCATCAAAGGTCAGCAGGGTTTAATATTAGTTTTTTTGCTCCCTGATGATTGGTCCTTTGTAGAGCTTTTTCCTCTCTTGCTCCCCTGCTTAGTCGACGCTGCTTGTTCTGTCGACTTCCCAGTTGCTTTTGCCGTCGACTTCCCCGATGCTTCTTCCGTGGACTTCCCCGTTACAATTACAAATGATAAGCCTGAATAGAATTCTCCACGTGGCCTAATTACCTCATCTAGAAGAAATCCGCATAGTTGTTCTTGAATTAACCGGATTCTTTCCGACTCGAGGAGCCCCTCCTTGATGTCATCAATCTACAAAAGAATATGAGCAAAGAATAAGAACTAGTACAAAAAAGAACACGAACAAATAAGAACTACATGCATATGTCGTTTAGTTTAGTGGACGCACCCTGTCTTCAAGGTTGGTACCTTTTGCGACGCTTGAAAAGATATGCATGAACTCGCATACATAGTATCCGCACAGATTGGTACCTGAAGGTTGTGTCAAGCACTGCACATGTGCGAAAACAAAGTTATGAAATATGTTTAATTATATTGGAAGACATGAGATATGTGGACTAGCAGAATACACATACAGGGAAATCATAGTGGAAATAAAGGTTCTCTTTGTATTTTCCCGGGTGCTCTACACAGAGGTGAGCCCATGCAAGTTTGATCATCTCTACGACATCTTGGTATGCGCTTTTGTCTATAGTTGCCCTTAAAGAGTCGAAGATGAAGACCTTGCTTAGAGACGGACAGAATGCAAAAAGAATCCAGTGGAAGCTGTGCATACGTGTAGAAGTATTAGTTTCTTGAAATATATATGCAATGTCATTTGAAAAAGATAAAATAGATGAGATACACGTTGCTCACCCGAAGTTGTATGGCAAAAGTATGATACGCTTCTCATGGTGTTTTTCTAGAAACAAATATATATAGTCCAATGTGGCCAGCTCCCATTTTCTGACACAAGTCTGATTTATCATTAGTGGATCCATGAAGCCGACGTCCATTATTCCTCTCCTCCTGCACCGCTGCATCTCAAAGCTGCATGATTGAAATTAAATTCAAATTAATCACAAGTTAAGATAAGGTAGAATGGCTAGATCATTATTTTCGAGACTTACAGAGTCCAGCAAGCAATGAGTCCTGAGTCAATTGCATCTTGATTGAATAAGTACCAAAATTGGTCAAATTCCACACCAAAAGTTTCTCGGCCACGGAAATAATGTTGATCATCTAAGGTAATTTCCACATAGGTTACACCGCTGGCTGACGCAGCCATGTACCAATCATGCAGTTCTTGCATTCTCGTTGGAAGAAACGGCACCAACTGCGGCCACACAAGAGGTTTACCCTACTCATACTTCGGTCTATTTGCCCCTTCATGCTTTGGGATTGGTTCGTCCCCTTGGATTTGACCAAAAGTCAGACCTGATTCCTTATTGAATATGAGCATATGCTGCTCAACCGTAGAAAGCACCTTGATGGGGGAGGCAGATTGCTTTGACTGGGTGCCTAGTTGTGGAATTGTAGATTTAGCTTTATTCGCCTGCTTCTTCTGTTTGTGCATCTTGATTGCATGTCGGTCATAGTCTGTCAAAGGAGGTGCCTGGGCATTTATACACTTCTCCTCCTTCATTTTTTCATGAAGCGATGAAATTTCACCCAGTCAATTGGTTTCTCAACCGGTGGCTTCTTCGCTTTGAATAGTTGTCTATCAAGCTCAGCCCGCACTGAAGCATCTAGCTCCTCCTGAGTCTTCTCGTAAGATAATTTCGGTTGAGGCTTCTTCTGCTTGGGCTTCATATGCTTCTTTGGAGGAGGGGGCGGAGGATGATGCGTAGCTCATCGTTTGGTACCCTTTCCCTTAGCTGACTCATCATGCTGAGGGAGCGGACTCTCGCTTGGGTCCCGATCAACTAGAGGACTCATGCTTCCTGTTGGAAATGACGGTAGCTGATGATCTTCGCCTTCAGGCACGGGGGGTGTAGATGAGGCATAAGAAGAGGTGCTTCTGGTGAGACTAGGGGTGCTTCCTTCACCGGTTCCGTAATCTTTATGTGAGCTTTGGCCCACAATACCCAACCGTGCACGGTATCTCCAAGCACCTCTTCCCCATCAGGTCCCGATAACTCCAGTTCGAGGTCTTCCCAACCGGGGACCACTCGGTCGACGGAAACTTTATGGTAAAATGCTTTACGAAATTCCACGCCCATGAAAGTTTCCCCCGGTTCCGGGACCTCAGCAACACCATAAGCCACCGGTAACATCTTGTTTCTAAGTTGAGCGAGAAGCTCACACGCTGACCTCACTTTGATGTCATCCACGGGGAACTGTTCGTGGCAGACCTCGGCTGCTTTTGCTAAGGCTTGGGTTGCTTCTGGTGAGGCAACCGGTGCTTCTGGTGAGGCTAGGGTTGCTTCCTTGACCGGTGCTTCTGTGTTTGCTGGTGCTGCATCCGTTGAAGCGACACTACTTTTCCCCTTAGTAGATGGCGGGCTCATTTCATCTATAGGCCCTTGCTGAGATGATTGTTTGTTAAGAGCAAGGGCCACACGCTGGTCAATGATTTCCTCCATTCTTGCCTCAGCCATTTCTACACGCTCTTGCAATTCTCTGAGTTTCCTATCTTGTTCGTCCTTGTTCCTTTTGCGCTTCTTATACGAGTCAATGTGCTCATGCCATGCGACTTTCCATGGAGTCACACCTTTGCCTCGACAACGTCCACCATGTTCTTTAGTGCCTATTGCAGTAGAAAGCTCGTCCTTCTCTCGATCAGCTATGAATGTTCCTTTGACAGCAGCCCTGATCAAATCAACAAGCCTTGCAGTTGTCTGTCTTAGTTGCTCCCCCGGTATTAATGACCCATCTTCAGGATTGAGCGAGCCACCATGTGCATAGTAGTAATTTCGCGCTCGGTCAGGCCACTGCAGAGTTGCCGGTACGATTCCACGTGCCATTATCTCTTGCTCCATCCGATCCCATTTGGGCATGGCCATCGCATAACCTCCAGGGCCAAGATGATGAAATTCTTTCTTTTTACGTGCATTGGCTGTGTTGGTTGCAATCAACCTGGTGGCATCTTCCGATTGCTTGCCCTGCACAAATGCATCCCAGTGATCTCTTAACTTGGCATATCCTGGCTTCTTAAAATCAGGTGTAAGCCCCTGCTTGATGAACATTTGGTCAGCCGCTTCTTGTACATCTGAAAGGCAATTGCACCCTTCCGCAGGGCCCAAGTGCGCAAATCTTTCAAATCTGTGTCTTTTGGAAATGTGAAGTGTGCTTTCACCTCGGCCCAAATCATGTTCTTCTCTGTGATCGGGACAACATCTGGCCGAACCGGTACCGGGGGTTCATTCTCTTCATGTTGCTCTTCGTCCTGATCTTGATCTTCATGCTCATCTTCTTCTTGATCACCTTCTTCGAGTAGCAAGTCAGGTGCGTCAGCTGCTTTCCAAAACCGAAAGCTTATTGGGATGTTGTCCCGAACAAGAGCCCCAATGTGATTTATCAACTTGACAACATTTTCATGTGGAGCTAACGGTCTCCCATCGGGAGATACTTCCGTGACAATGAAACGCCCCTCTAGCTTCTTCTTTGGGCCGCGTTTCCCACCCGGCTTCTTCTTGCTGCTCGATGCAAGCTCCTGGAAATTTAAGAACTATTAACTCATTTTCTCTAATTACTAGGTTCCTGGAAAATCATGACGAGGTACTGGTTTTTATTAATTATACCTCGGATGGTTCTCCATCATTGCTTCCTTGAGCAATTGGTTGCTCCCTCTCGTTGCCATCACCAAACATGTTCAGGTAGCTGTCGGCCTCTCTGTGATCCTGTTCTTGTTCATTCGGTGCATCATTCATAGTATTATGAGCAATTAAATCCATGATCATTTGCTCCGCTTCTCGGTCCTCTTCTGTTCGCACCATTGTAACTAAAATAATATGACAAAATAATATGAGGACAAACTATTCTAATGATGAGACTATTAAAAATTTAATTTTAAATAGAGTCGTGAGTCGTGGGGGGGGGGGGTCGGGAGCGTGGCGGGGGAGTCGGGAGCGTGGCGGGGGGTCGGGATCGTGGTGGGAGGTCGGGAGCGTGGCAGGAGGTCGGGAGCGTGGCGGGGGGGTGTCGGGAGCGTGGCGGGAGCATGACGTGGGGGTCGGGAGCGAGAGTCGAGCGAGCGTCGGGAGTCGAGCGAGTCGGGAGCGAGTCGAGCGATTTGAGTCGAACGTGTGTAATTGAAATTTAAATAACATTTACATCCACATATAAATAACATTTACATCCACATATAAAAAACATTTAAATCTACATCAAATCTAAATCTAAATCTAATTCTAAATCAAATTCCAAATAACATTTACATCCAAATATAAATAACATTTAAATCTACATCCAAATTAAAATCTATATCTAATTTCTAAATCTAAATCTATATTTAATCTAAATCTATATTTCTAAATCTAAATCTATATTTCTAAATCTAAATCTATATTTCTAAATATAAATTTCTAAATAACATCTAATTATAAATTAAATCTAATTTCAATCTATAACAATATCTAAATCTAAAACTAATTTAAATCTAATTTGAAATTTTAATTTAAAATAAAAAAATGAAAAAGAAATAGGAGGTTGACGTCAGCCACCGTCGGGCTGACGTCAGGCCCCAAATGAAGGGTGCGGCGGCGGGGCGTGTACCGGCGGCGGCGCGGGCGGGGACGAACGGCGACGGGGTCGGGGACCGGCGGCGCGCGCGGGGACGAGAGACTGCGACGACGCGGTGGGGACGCGACGCTGCGGCGTGTGCGGCGCCGGCCGACGCAGGGGGGAGACGAGACGGCGGCGGCGCGGGGACAAGGACGGCGACAGCGCGCGGCAGGGAGCAGCCGGGGACGCGCACTTGCCGGCGTCGGCAGCGAGGGAGACGAGGGGCGGCGACACGCGCGCGGGACGGCGTCGGGGTCGAGGACCGGGAACGGCGCAGGCGGGGACGAGACGGCGGCGGCGTCGAGGACGGCGTGCGTGGCGCAGCTGACCGGCGGCCGGCGTGGGAGACGAGAGGGACGGCGGGGAGCCGGCGAGATCGACGACGCAGGGGAGAAGAAGGGGAGGAATGGGGATCGGAATTGGCTAAGTGTTGGGGAAGAAGGAGGCGCCGCCTTATACATCCCCACATTAGTACCGGTGCTCGACTAGCACCGGTACTAATGTGGACATTAGTTCCGAGGCTAGTTTAGGCCCGGTACTAATGTGACTTTTCATTTCGCGCCAAATGGAGAAGCACATTAGTACCGGTGCTATTGTAGCACCGGTACTAATGTGCTTTTCATTTTGTTGCCTACTGTTTTCCTTTTATTTCTCGTTTTTATTTTCTTTATTGTAGTTTATTTATGGTAAATCATATACAACTCATAAAATGGTAGAACAAGTTTAGTTAATTTTCTTTACATAGATACTATGGTATCCTAAAATGAACAATCAAAATTAAAAAAATTTATCATTAAGTTAGTAATATCTTCTCAATTGTCTTTTTTTGTTCTTGACTTTAACAAACGAAAATATATTTATTTTTTTCATGCAAAATCTTCCTTAAATAGAACATCTAGTGTAATTAATATAGTAATCATGATTTAGTCTTGCTCATGTTTGTTTTTACGTAAATTTTTTATTTAATATCTGGTAATGCTAAAAAAAAGTGAAATAATTGAAAGTGTTGTTAATAAAGTAGCAAAATACTAGTTCATTAAAATATTACAATACTTTGGTACATGAGCACAAATTAATATAACTTATTATACATCATCATCTAATGCAACATTAACAATCTTCCTCTTCACGAATGTCCCTTGGTTGTGATCACGACGTAGGTATGGAGTGTCCTCTTCGGCTAACAGGATGCTTGGGTCAATCTTTACTGAAAATGGAGGAAGACCATCAAATTGATCATAATCTTCTGAAATGTCACTCTTGTCCTCAACTCCAACAATTTTACTTTTTCCCGGTAGAACTATGTAACGCTTTGGCTCATTATTAACAACACCCTTATCATCACCCTTCTTTATTATTGGTGGTTTGCTCGACATGTCTTTCACATAGAAAACTTGAGTCACATCACTCGCTAGGACGAACGGTTCGTCTTTGTATCCAATCTTGTTGAGATCCACTATTGTCATCCCAAATTTGTCTGTCGTTATACCTCCTGTAGGGTTTTTAACCCACTGACACTTAAAAAGAGGGATTTTTAAAGGTCTGTAGTCCAATTCCCATATCTCTTCAATGACACCATAGTATGTTTGTACATTTCCTTCATTGTCTATTGCATCTATACGGACACTGCTGTTTTGGTTTGTGCTCTTTTGGTCTTGGGCTCTCGTGTAGAATGTGTATCCGTTTATCTCGTATCCTTGGAACGTAAGTACTGAGATAGATGGACTTCTAGCCAACCATTGCAGTTGCTCTCCAATAGTGTTATCACCCATAAGTTTTCTCCGTGACCATGATGCAAAATTATCATTGTGATGACGTGTAATCCAAGCCTCTGACTTCCCTTTGTTTGAGGCCCGTACAATGGACTTGTGCTCCTCCCTGTATGGAGCCACTAGGGATGATTGTTGTAGGACAAAGGAATGTGCTGTACGAAATAACGTTTCATCCATATCCATCCGAGATTTCTTCCCTAGTGTGCCCTTTACCCTGAGTCTCCCCTCATGGCGTGATACAGGGAGTCCAATCGGAGCAAGCTCATCAAAAAAATCGACACAAAACTCAATCACCTCCTCTGTAGCATATCCCTTTGCGATGCTTCCTTCGGAACGAGCACAATTACGGACATACTTCTTGTAACTAGACATCAACCGCTCAAAAGGGAACATGTTGTGTAAATACACAGGCCCGAGGATAACAATCTCTTCAACTAGATGCACTAGAAGGTGGGTCATGATAGTAAAGAAAGAAGGTGGAAGGATCATCTCAAAGCTGACGAGGCATTGCACGACATCTTTTTGCAACTGCACTAGATTCTTTGGATGGATTGCCTTCTGAGAGATCTGGTTGAGGAATGAACAAACCTTGACGACTGCCAATCTCACATTCTCTAGTAGAATACCCCTTAGTGCAACAGGTAGCAATTGTGTCATCAACATGTTGCAGTCATGAGCCTTCAGATTTATGGATTTTTTCTCTTTGTAATTTATTATTCGTTGTATATTTGAGGAGTAGCCTGTCGGGACCTTGATACTGTTCAAACAATCAAACATCATCTTCTTCTCTTCCTTGCTGAGGGTGCAACTAGCAGGGGCCAACCAATTTCCCTTATCTCTCTTTTCGGGATGCAGGCTTTTTCGTTGTTTCATAAATTTAAGATCCTGATGAGCTTCAACTGTATCTTTTGGCTTTCCGTATACACCTAGGTGGCCAAGAAAGTTCACGCAAAAATTCTTCATCACATCAATTGCATTGCGAACCTCAAGGATTTCCCAATAAGGAAGCTCCCAAAATATCGACTTCTTCTTCCACATGGGTGCACGTCCATCATTGTCGTTTGGAACAGATTTGGCACCAGAAGCCTTCCCAAACACTACCTTCAAATCTTTCACCATAGAAAATACAAGTTTACCTGCACGGTGCACTGGCTTCTTACGTTTTTCTCCAACACCTTCAAAATGTTTTTTTCCTTCTTCTCTTAACGGGTGCTTCGGAGGAAGAAATCGACGATGGCACAAATACACAATCTTTTTACTCTGTTTTAGATACACACTGCAAGTATCATCTAAATAGTGCGTGCATGCTCGGTATCCCTTGTTTGTTTGTCCTGATAGATTACCAAGTGCCGACCAATCATTGATGATGACAAACAGCAATGCTCGTAGATTGAAGGTCTCCTGTTTGTGCTAATCCCACACAGGTACACCTTCTTTCTTCCATAACGTTTTAAGATCCTTTACCAACGGTCTCAGATAAACATCGATGTCATTGCCTGGCTGCTTTGGTCCTTGGATGATTTTGGCATCATGATGAACTTTTTTTTCATGCACAGCCATGGTGGAAGGTTGAATATGCATAAGGTCACAGGCCAAGTGCTATGACCGCTACTGAACTCACCGAATGGATTGCATCCATCCGTACTTAAACCAAACCGAATGTTCCTTGCGTGTTTTGCAAACTCAGGGAATTCTCTATCAATTAGTCTCCACTGCGACCCATCAGCAGGATGTCTGATCTTGTCATCTGCTTTACGATCTTCTTTGTGCCAACACATCAACTTTGCATTAGCCTTCACCTGAATAAACGCTTCAGCTGTGGTATCACTGGAAAGTACCACATTACCTTAGCAGGAATTTTCTTCTTCTTCTTCTTCTTCTTCTTCTTCTTCTGCTTCTCCCCCTCAACATCGTAAGGGTCATCTCGTGGGATCTTATAATGCTGCACTCCGCACACAGGACAAGCCTCAAATTTCTCATATTCTTTTCGTCGGTAAAGGATACAGTCATTAGGGCACGCATGTATCTTTTGAACCTCCAAACCCAGAGGACAAACGACCTTTTTAGCTTCGTACATTGACTCCGTCAATTCGTTCTCCTTTGGAAGCATGTCCTTTACGATCATCATTAACTCATCGAAGCCCTTGTCAGAAACTCCATGTTTAGCCTTCCATTGCAGCATTTCCAATGTGCTACCCAACTTCTTGTGCCCCTCTTTGCAATTTGGGTATAATGGTTTCTTGTGATCTTCTAACATACGCTCAAACTTCTTTGCCTCCTTCACCATTTATTTCGTAATCTTCCTTATGCTCTCGCAACACCTGACCTAGATCATCAAGCGGCTCATCTTCTCCTTGTTCAGGCTCTCCCACCATTATTGCAACATCATCCTCACCCATTGGATCATCTCCCATTGCAAATGCACCTTCTTGAGTCCAATCAGGAATATTGTCGTCTTCTTCGTCATCTTCCATTATAACCCCTCTCTCCCCATGGTTTGTCCAAACAAAATAGTTTGGCATGAATCCCCATTTGTATAGGTGATCATGAAGAGTCTTTGTCATTGAGAAATCCTTCAAATTCCTGCACTTTCTACATGGACAAATAATGAAACCGGACGGGGGCTTGTTCGATTCTGCTACTTCTAGAAATCCACGAAGCCCATTAAAGAATTCATTGGATATTCTCTTGTCGTTGTACATCCATTGCCGGTCTATCTCCAAATAAAGTATATATAACCGAACAAAATATATTATTATCATGTAACAAATTCAAGATTATATGTGTTACACTAATTCATAGTGTTCAAATCCATATTCCACATGAAATATAAACTTTTTACTAATTTCCTGATTAGCAAACAATTTTGCTAATGAAGAAAACTAATTTTCTAATGAGGTGACTCTTTTTCTAACTAAGAAATTATTATTGTAATGAGGAAACCATTTTTCTAATAAGTACGTACTAGTGTTTAAATGAAGGCAAGTGATTATGTTACATAAATCCAATATGTTCAAATCCATATTCCACATGAAATATAAACTTTTTACTAATTTTCTAATGAGCAAACAATTTTTCTAATGAAGAAAACTATTTTTCTATTGAGGAAACTATTTTTCTAACTAAGAAATTACTATTGTGATGAGAAAACCATTTTTGACTCGGTACTAGTGTTTAAATAATGAATGACTATGTTACACAAATTCAAACTACTTAAATCCATATTCCACAACAAGTATAAACTTCTTTCAGTAATAAATCTATTTTGATGGTATTGAAGAAAACTTTTTTCTAATAAAGAAACTATTTTTTCCTAAGAAAATGTTTTTCTTAGGAGGAAAACATTTTTCTAATGAGAAAACATTTTTTATAATGAGAAAACTATATTTCAAATTAAATTATTATTATAATAAGCAAACTATTTTTTGACTAATAAATTATTTCTCTAATTCTAATATTAATATTCTAGTCATGTCTCTTAGTAAGTACATCTAAAGCATTTAATATATTTATTTATATAAAAAATAATGAAAAAAATTAATTTGTATCATCATATATAACATCTCATCCAACTAACACGACACATCCATTTCAATCAATTCTATTAGAACATGACAAAATACAATAAATAGAAACAAGTCCCTATTCTTAGTTCATTTTAAAGTGCTAAAATACTCCTATTTCAACCAATGAAACTCAAAATAAGCATGAATCAAGGGAGGATGAAGTAACTAACCTCTAGACCACTTCAACGAGTGAAATCGTCGAGAAATGGTCGCAAATCCAGCAAAAGCTCCTCTAGGACGTCATGGAGAAGGAGGAGCTCAAAGTGGAGAAAGAGGGGGGGGGGGGCTCGGGCTAGAGGAGGAAGAAGGTGAGATATAGCCGTTGGACATTAGTACTGGCCCGTATTACGAGCCGGTACTAATGTGCCTACATTAGTACCGGCTTGTAATACGGGCCGGTACTAATGTCCTGCGCCCACATTAGTACCGGCCCATATTGAGCACCGGTACTAATGTGGGACATTAGTACCGGTGCTGAATACGGGCCGGTACTAATGTTTGCCACGGGATGGCTCCGCCTGCCTCCTTTTTGGCACGGGACATTAGTACCGGTTCTGGTTGACATTAGTACTGGTGGGAAAAAAACTGGTACTTATGTTATTTTTGCCGTGGGACGAAAGCCTTTTTCCCTAGTAGTGTCCACTAATTAATTCTACTCCCAATTAAGATTGCATTGCAAGAGTTCGTTGATATGTTCTGTGGACCCTACCAGCAGATATGGATGCTGCTCTGAATGAGACGCTCAACCTCAACGACGACGAGGTCAAGAGGTGATGGATAAAGCTCTAATGGGAATGGTTGGGGAAGGTGTCGATGAACTACTATGTGATATATATTACATGAACCTGTTTGAAGTGAGTCTCCATCTGGTGACGGATGTAACAGTCAAGTGGCGGCAAACGATGATGCTGAGATGTGGAATTTGCAAGGACTAAGTGGTGAACAATGTTTGATATAAATTCAGTAGGGCGGCAACCCCCTCCTGTTCTGTCAAAAAATAAAGTTTGAAATATTCGCTTGATGTTTTGGGGTGTTTGAATGGTATGATGTGTTTGTTAATGTGCTTGGCACGTTGAGTTGTTATTTGTCCGTATGTTTGTATTGCTTCTTATGAAATTTCATCTTCTTTTTGAAATAATCGGCAGCTCCCTGCCTAGTTGGTTTTTTTTTTTAAATCCACTATTTCTTCTTTAATTTGACCATGTCCAACGACTACATCCTGTAGGGCACGGCGCCTACCTGGTAAAATCGTCGTAATGACAAAAGAGAGACGTAGCCATCTCCGATTAAGTTTATGGCAGAAATCAGAATCATTGGGTCCATTTTAGACGCCGTGCTAGCTAAGGTGTCAAGCGCATGCCGCATGAGCGAGGACTTCCCTCGCTCGGGCGTGGAATTGGTCACATGCATGTGTACGCCCAACTCATAATCCTATTTGCTGCATCCATTAGTGAACTTTCTTCCCTGTGTCCTTGAAGCTAGCTAGTGAGCGGTGACTCAGAGTCCTCCCCTCCCATCCACACCACACCAAGTCACCAGCGACGACACCCAACCAAACACGCGTCTCTAAGAATATGTCTTGTGAGAAGTGAGAACTGAGTTGTGGATAAACTAGAACTAGAATCATGCTTCATTGGGCATCAAAGCGATCCAGAAGCTAGAATCATGCTTCCCCTGTATGCGTCCTTGGTAGTCTGCTTGCTCCTCCTGATTCATGTGGCCTCTTCCTCCGCCGACAGCAAGTTCGTCTACCAGGGCTTCACGTCGGCGAACCTTGCTCTAGATGGGCTCGCCGTCGTGACGCCCGGCGGGCTCCTTGCGCTCACAAACTCCACGAACCAGGCGAAAGCCCATGCCTTCCACCCCACTCCTCTGCACTTGCTGGACAAGTCGACCACATCAGCGACGTCGGCGCGGTCCTTCTCGACGTGCTTCGTCTTCGCCATCGTCTCCAATCATGACGGGTTGAGCGACCACGGCCTTGCCTTGGTGGTCACCCCGACCACAAACTTCTCCAAGGCGAATGCCGGTCAGTACCTCGGCCTCCTCAACGCCACAAATGGCACGGCGAGCGACCGCATCCTGGCGGTCGAGCTCGACACCATCATGAACCCCGACTTCCAAGACATCAATAGCAACCACGTCGGCATCGACGTCAACAGTCTCAGGTCGGAGCAGGCCCGAACGGCCGGCTACTACGAGGACGAACCAGGTGGCGTCTTGCGAGAATTGAAGCTAAACAGCCGTAGGCCAATGCAATTGTGGGTGGATTATGACGGCGAGGCCGGGCAGCTCAATGTGACGTTGTCTCCGATCAAAGTGCCAAAGCCTAAGAAACCGCTTCTTTCCATGACCATCGATCTTTCCACCCTCATGGCGGATCCAATGTACATTGGCTTCTCGTCAGCAACCGGCGTCGTGCCCACGCAACACTATGTGCTCGGATGGAGCTTCAACTTGGACGGGCCAGCTCCCCCTCTCGACTTCTCCAAGCTTCACGCCCTGCCGCGTTTGGGTCCGAAGCTCCGGTCCAAGGTCTTCGATGTCGTGCTACCGCTGGCCACGGCTATACTCGTCGCTGCCGTGCTAGCAGTCATCTTCTTGATCGTACAGAGGAGGCGCCGATACGCCGAGGTGCGGGAAGATTGGGAGGATGAGTTCGGCCCGCATCGATTCTCATATAAAGATTTGTTTCGTGCCACTGATGGCTTCAATGATCGGAATTTCCTCGGTGTCGGAGGGTTCGGAAGAGTATACAGAGGAGTGCTTGCAGCAACCAGTCAGGAGATAGCGGTGAAGATCGTGTCACATGATTCAAGGCAGGGAGTAAGGGAGTTTGTGGCAGAGGTGGTGAGCATTGGCCGCCTTCGACACCGGAACCTTGTACAGTTACTAGGCTATTGCAGGCGTAAAGGTGAACTTCTCTTGGTGTACGACTATATGGAAAATGGTAGTCTTGATAAGTACTTGCATGATCATCACATGCCCTCTCTTTCATGGCACGAGAGGTACCGGATCATCAAAGGTGTTGCCACAGGACTCATGTATCTGCATGAGGATTGGGAGCAAGTTGTTGTCCACCGAGATATAAAACCAAGCAACGTGCTCCTAGACGGTGAGATGAATGCTAGACTTGGTGACTTTGGCTTGGCCAGATTGTACGATCATGGCACAGATCCTCAAAGCACTCATGTGGTTGGGACCATAGGGTACCTTGCACCGGAGCTCATGCGCATGGGGAAGGCAACACCTCCAACCGATGTGTTTGCATTTGGTGTGTTCGTCTTGGAGGTTGCTTGTGCACAGAGGCCAATTGGTCCTCCTAACAACGGCAATGATCGACTTGCGCTAGTGGATTGGGTCATCGAGCATCATCACAACGGTTCAATCCTCGACACTGTTGATCCAAGGCTTGTCGGAGAGTATCACGTGGAGGAGGTAACCCTTGTGCTAAAACTGGGTTTGGTGTGCACTCACCCGTTGTCCAATATGAGGCCAAGCATGCGAAGTGTCATGCTGTACTTGGACTCTCGCCAACCGGTTCCTGATCCATCACCAAGCTATATAAGCTATAGCATGAAGGCGCTGATGCAAAATGATGGGTTCGACTCATATATCATGTCATCCAATAATCCATCCACGGCTGGTGGTGGAGCATCCGATGTGACTGTTCTCTCACACGGAAGATGATCCTGACTTGAACGAGATAGCTATAGATATGATTGCCACTTGTGTGAGTTTTCCCCTATTTTTTCCGTTCGATGTGTTTCACCTCTCTTCGGTTCGTGTGATTTTATAAGATACAAATATTTTGTGTACCTATTTGTAGCGATATGACCTTAGCACACCATTAGTTTGAGTAATTTTGATGATTCATGTGGCAACACAATCATTGAGATTAACCAAGTATCTAACACTGACTCCAGTGAGTCACCCATCCGAGCCTTGCGAGCCAGTAACAGCAAAATAAGTGACCGTGGTAGTGTTTGGATAGGGGTGAAATTTTTTCACCCCCTATTAAATGCAACTTTGATCACTAATTAAGGGTATTAAATAAAGTTACTTTCAAAACTATTTTCACAACCCTAGACAAAATCGCCAGATGAACCTAATGAGGCACTACAAGGAACTATTTAATCTGCAACGGAATCATTACGTCGCAGATCGTTGAAAATCCGTTGCAATTCAGTGTCCGCGACGGTTTCAGATTCCGTGGTTGAATGAGCGTGGTGGATTGAACCCGCCGACAGATCTTACAAAACGTCACGAATTGACGCGATCTGTGACGTTTTTTGACCGTCGCAAACCAACCCGAAGCCCACTGAGCCCAGCCCAGAGCCCAATGTTAGTGACGAAAATGACCGTCACGAATTGCTGCTGACATGGACGATGACGTGGCTGCCAACATGGACGATGACGTGGCTGCCAATTTATTAATGGGCCTATTTATTAATTGATTGATTTATTAATGGGCCGATTTATTAATGGACCAATTTATTAAGAGGCCATTTATTAATGGGCCGATTTGTCTAATGGGCCGATTTTAGACAGGCTAAATTTCAATTCAAAATTATTTTAGAAAATAAAATTTTAAACCCATAAACATTATAGCATCGGCCCATAAATATTCTAGGCCTAAACCATTTCAGCCCACCAAAAATTCAGAAGCCACAAATTCAAAAAATCAGTAGCAATAATTACAGCAAAAATTTAGAAGCCACATATCCAAAAAATCAATAGCAATAACTACAACATAATTACAACATCAAAACAGGGACAATATCTCAAATAATATAAAAGAGCAATTATAAAAACTTCTAGAATACATAACATCATCTAATCAGTGTCATGGAGCTTTGCTTCGGTGGGGTTCTTCACAGTTCCAAGCTCCTTGTTAGTGATGCAACCTGACAAGGGGAATAATATTTATGATTAATTTTAGAAACATTCATCTAATGAGGAGATTACCAAATAATTTTACTGTTTCTACTAAAACCAATGGAAAAATAAGGGGAGAACTATTTCTCCCACCAGAAATTTATTTTCATGAGTGACATAAATTTACCTTGATGATGTATGGTCTCTTGTCTTATCCAAAGTAGCAATATGCAAGTGGCAGGACTGGCTCATAATGGGAAAATCAAAACTCGCACATGATGAACAACAGAAACAGAAACATCATTGGCAAAGGGAAGGTGCTCAGATAAACAACAGAAATAGAAACAAATATATCCATTGCCTCAAATAAGAATGATAGAATGACAGAAAAGGGCAAGTTTTTAGAATGACAGAAAGTGCATATATATCATCACAGCATATAGCCCATTGCCTCAAATAAGAATGATAGAATGACAGAAAAGGGCAAGTTTTTAGAATGACATAAAAGGGCAAGTTTTTAGAATGACAGAAAGTGCATATATATCATCACAGCATATAGCCCATTGCCTCAAATAAGAACAGGGAAAAACAAATAAAATCAACAGCATACTAAACTGTCCAATGCCTCAGTTAAGAATGACAGTTAAGGAAAATCACCATCACAGCATATTGTCCAATGCCTCAAATAAGAACAGTTAAAGAAAGGAAAATCACCATCACAGCACATTGTCCAATGCCTCAAATAAGAATAGAAAGTACAGACATACAATCAAGTGTTGGGCACCCAAGTAGACTCAGGGTGAACAAACATCATAGGTATAGCGTGCAAACTAATAGAAACAAGCATCAACGGCATGATTAATTCTTGAACAGAACCAAACATCCCTGGCATGGACTAGTGCATCAAGTAATGGAACTAAAATCATCATTGGCGTGGACAAGTGCTCAGGAAAAATGAGCAGAACCATCATCGGCATGGACAAGTGCTCAGGAAAAATAACAAGAATCATCATCGGCATGGACAAGTGCTCAGGAAAAATAACAAGAATCATCATTGGCATCACCAAGTGCTCAGGAAGGAGTCATATATCATCACTGGCATATATGGGCTTATTAACTCTTTGCTCAGATTCAATGCAAGCAGCACAACTAGCAATCCATGATATAAAATGAAATCAGCAAGATTGATAAAACAAAATGAGCACAAGCAACACAGAGGGGTACTACAAAGGCATAAAACGAGCTTCGTCCAGTACAGCTGCTAGATGCACAGAAATTGAATGCAAGCTGCAGGCCCTTTTCAAGAGAAAGCACTACAAAAAGATGGTGTATACATTCCCAAACCATGGTGTCGTTTATGTTTCCAATTCATGGTATCTCCTCCCTAATCATATTTATATCAAGGACTTAGCATAAATCATCAGTTTCCAAATCATGTACACAAATCAAGATGCTCGATGTACACAAATCATGTTGTGTCACAGGACAACCAAGCCTCTGGAGAGGGGAAGGAAGGAGAGGGCGCTCACCATGGCTGCGGCTGCGGTGGCGAAGCTAGTGTTCCTGTTGCGACCGCAGCTCATGGATCTTCACTAGATCTGAAAGGGAATGGAGGAGGAGGAGGAGGAGAGCTTAACGCAAGATAGATGGGGGATGAAATACAGAAAAGTAAAGGGAAGAGGAGAGCTTATCTGGTCCCCTCGCCGCCGCTGCGCCCGTTGCCTCTGGTCCCCTCGCCGCCACGGTAGCCGCCGGCCGTGCGCCCCGCCTCGGCCGCAGGGACGACCCTGCCGACGAACTCCGGCTCGTGACCCTGCGGCGACCCCGCGGTGGCCGCGGCCCGCCTCCTGCTACTCGGCTGCGGCCTCGGCCTCCGCTTCCTCCTCCTCTTCCCAGAGGTCACCCTGCAGCGGCGCTTGGTGGGAGGTAGGGAGTTCGAGTGGATCTGGATCTGAGGCGACTGAGAGGAGGGGACCGAGGGAGGCGGCGCGCTGTGAGAGAGGCGGCCATGGAGGAGTGGAGGAGGGGCCGGTGGCGAGGAGACCTAGGGGAGAGCGGGTGGCCGGGAGGGGTGAGCGAGTGGAGGAGAGCTAGGCGAGAGCGGGCGGCCGGAAGGGGTGAGCGAGGGGAGAGCGTCTGCCGGGAGGGGAGAGCTGACGGACGGCTAGGTTTTCGGTGGTTTTATACCCTGGGGAGGCGATCACAGATGTTGGATCAGTGATGAACGGTCACAATTTGTTGGGCCGTTTGGGCCAAACGGGCCTTGGTTTATTTCTTTCCAGCTTAAAATTTTTCTTTTTCTTTTTCTTTTTATTGCATCATTGTGAAGTAGTACAAAAAATAATTATCTTATATACCAACTCATTTTTTATATGTAATAGACTACATATGAGTTGTCTTCTAGGAGTTTCAAGAATTTTCAAGTAGATTTGCTATTTTCTACGATTTAAATGAATTTCTGCGTGTTTACCGAAAGTAATTCGAAATTGACCTATATGTACCTCTAATAAGCATCAAAAATTCTAAAAAACTATATTTAGACGGCTATGGTCCATTGTAGCCCACATCTTGGATACTGACAAAAAATTCAATTAACTCGTGGGGAAAATTCAAACTTCTACTAGACACATTATTATAAAATAATGATAATAATACCTAAAACTTCTCCAAAAAGTATGTAAATTAGAATAGAATCATTTTATGAATGTATAAGCTTGACATAAAAGTTTCACAAGATTTTATGCAAATTGGAGTATACATTGTTCATAAACTAGATTGTTCTCTTACATTGTTTCATACAACTCAACTCAAACTTTGAAATTCCATACAACTCAAGTCTTATATTGCTCACATACACTTACAAAATGGACACAGGCTCACATTTAGTATAATATCAGCAAATATGAAGTTACATTACCATTTGTTCTTCAAAAAAGTTGGTTCAACTCCAATTTGAAATTCAAGTTCAAATTCATTTAAACAAGTTTAAAGGAAACTCAATTTTTCTCCTAAATCTAGAGCTCAAATAAAAAACCCTTCGACATGAAAGTTGTAGAACTTTTAATTCTAAGAAACTTTTGTTTTGACCAATTTTCGAGTTTCAACATGTTTTTCTCATTAAATCTCGGTCAAACATCGTTTGACCTCGGGTCAACTCTCCTAAATTTATTTTACTACATAAACCACAGCTCAATTCAAAAATCGCCAAATATGAAAGTTGTAGGGTTTTAAATTCTAAGAAACTTTTGTTTTGGCCAAAATTCGAGTTTCAACATAAAAATTTGAGTTTTTGTTTTTATTTTTTCATTTTATCACACTATTGTGAAAGAACACATAAAAATAACTATCATATATACACCAATACATTTTTTATATACAATAGACTACATATAAGTTGTCATGTAAGAGTTTCAAGAATTTTCAAGTAGATTTGCTATTTTCTACCATTTAAATGAATTTCTGCGTGTTTACCGAAAGTAATTCGAAAGTGACCTAAACGTACCTCTAATAAGATTCAAAAAAATTCTAAAAAACTATATTTAGGCGCCTATGGTCCACTCGAGCCCACATCCGGGATATTGACGAAAAACTCAATTGACTTATAAGAAAAATTTAAACTTCTACTAGCCATCTTATTATAAAATAATGATAATAATACCATAAAACTTCTCCAAAAATTCTAAAAATTGACATGGAATCATTTTATGGATGTTTACACTTGACATAAATTTTTCATTGGGTTTCATGAAAAAAGAGTATACATTGTTCATAAAATGGATACATCTCAAACATAACTTCTCATAACTTAAGTCAAACTTTGAAATTTAAGTAGCGCATTAAATTTTCTAACTCATATGGAACTCAAACTTGGATAGAACCTTATATTCACCATACAATTACAAAATATGAAGTTAGATGTCACACCCTAAAATTTAAACTATATTTAAATTCAAATTTGAATGACATTTGTTTGGTTTTAGAAGTTGTTAGGCCCAAGTCCGGAAATACCCCTTGAACTCTCGGCCCGGTTCGTTTTCGCCCCTCCTCTCAAGCTCCCTCGTGGGCTGAGCCGCGCACCGGCCCAGCAACTCCACCGCGACATGGAAGAGTTGTAGGGGCAAAAATAGACTTAAGAAGAGTTGGAGGGGCAAAAACGAACTCAGCAGAAACAAACTATTCTAAGGCTCAAACAAATGCAAATTAAATTTGAATTTAAACGGAATTTAAATCCCAAATTAATTTACTAGCGAACAAAGAACAATGAAACAACATGAATGCAACAAAAACTTATTTTGGCTAAAATTGTTTAATGTGATATTTAATTTGATTAAAAGGGCTAGAAATTCCAATTAAAACTCAAAAAATTTTATTTAAGACTTAATAAATTCTAGAAAATTTGGAATATTTCTATTATTTCAAATATTTCAAAAGTTTTCAGTTAAACTCCAATTGAAAATTCAAGTTCAAATTCATTTAAAGAAGTTGAAAAGGAAACTCAATTTTTCTCCTAGATCTAGGGATCAAATAAAAAAATCTTTCAATATGAAAGTGGTAGAACTTTTAATTTTAAAAAACTGTTAATTTTAAAATTAATCATATTTCATTCATAATTGATTAAACGTTATAGTGTTTTGGGTCATATGAGAAATGAATTTTTTTAATTTATGTTCGTGACGGATTTGTATAAACGTCACAGTGTTTGGGGCCGAACCGTGACAGAATTGAAAAAACATCACAATTTTCTGGGCTTCTCTGGGCTTATCTGGGCTCAAGGCAAAATAGTGACGTTTTCTGAAACTGTCGCCAGGATTCCGTCGCAGATTAAATAGTTCATTGTAGTGAGGCCTTTGACCGCATGATCAGAGCATGATTACTGCAGCATTACTGTAGCAAATCACTAATTAATTATGCTCATTAGATTCGTTACGCAAAATTACACTAATCTGTAAAAGGTTTTGCAAATAAATTTCATTTAGTACTCCATGCGTAGAAGATTCCCTAGAGTGAATTTTTTTTTTCTCTTCTTCCAAAAACGGCCGTATGTGCATCCTCATAATGAGTACCCTGGTCTCCGAGCCTCCAAACTCGGAGATCTCTCTCCTTCTTGCATCCCACTCGGTCCCAACTGCGGTGGTGGCCCTACCGCACCCACGTCAGAACCTTAGTCCGTCGTCGTTGTTGCTATGATGTTGTGCCGCGGTAGGGCGCCCTCCCTGGCAAGGGAACGTAGCAGCCTCCAGGGAGTGGCGGCGTTGTAGGCGGTGTTTTGCGTGGCACGACAGCCGGCCCGGACAAGCTCGACGACGGCGCCACGGCTGCAGCTCCTTCCGCTCCTATCGCTCCGCAACAGGAAAGTCATCCCCGTTCTTCTGCTGCCGCATAGGGCACAAGGCCGAGAGTGGGTTCTTCATGTCGCTGGTGTCGGAGCCATCCTCCATGGCAATGTTTAGATTCCATCTCGAAATTTTTTGAGAAAAGAAATCTTGTATGCATGGAGTACTAAATAAAGTTTATATGCAAAACTTTTTCACAGATGAGTGCAACTTTGCGCGATGAATCTAATGAGCATAATTAATCTGTGATTTGCTATAGTAATGTTCTAGTAACCATCCTCTAATCATGTGGTCAAAGACCTTATTAGATTCGTCTCGCGAATTAGCGCAAGGGTGTGGAGATAGTTTTGTAAACTAATTTTATTTAATACCCCTAATTAATGGTCAAAGGGGGCTGAAAACTTTTTCAAACCCATCTAAAGACAGCCCTAGCCGCGGTGAGGTGGGGTCACGTCGTGTCAACTTCGGAAGCCTAGCTGCGAAGCCAACGAGGTGTGAATTGTGGAGTGTGAAGAAAAAAACTCGACCTGCGGAGGGTAAGACACCTCCACAGTATTGTATTAAGAAGAAGACCTTCTCACACTAGTCGAGAAAATCCTCGAACTCCTGCCCTACCTATACATAGGGGCCTGTTGCTCGTGAGATAGGCTGGTCCTTCCATATGCTTTAGCGTGAGACAGACGGGGGAATTTTTTTAACCTCAGCCTGAAATTCGCTCCCACGGGAAGTGAATCTAGGACCTTGAGGAGTGCCACCGCACCCTCTAACAACTACGGCTAAGGGACCTTAGGCTGTGGAGTGTGAAGAAATTATCGATGCAGCATAAAAACACGCAGTACACAATATCACCATCAACCAAATCAGAAATGAAAGCATGATGGGGAAAACATATTAGCATCTCCCACAGCAAATCGAAAAGGATCAACAACAACAGTTGGTTCTTACACATAGCAGCCATGTTCCCGAAATATTGGGAACAAGGAACGAGAACGTGGGACGTGGAATGTCACTTCGAGAAACTATGGAACGAAAGGAGTATACACATTCCATATGTTCCTAACGGAGATGGAACACGTTCCAAGTATGATTGGGGAACGTGGAACATGTTCTAGATTATTTGAGTTGATATCACTAGAGTAAAAAAAGAACTAACACACGTTTGTTATCAAACTTCAACTAGATGGCGGTCTATAAGTCTTGATATGGTCACTAAAGTACTAGAATAAGAGATCTTTTGAGATTTGGACATGGATCTTTGATTTGTTGGACTGTAAGATGTTGTCATAGTATTCTTTCCGTTTTTTCTTGCTATTCATGTTCCAATAACAACGGAACGCGTTCTATCAGATTTTGAGATGATGTTCCCGGTCGTTCTCGTTCCTCGTTTTGGGACGAAGTTCCCGACTGCTAAGTTCTTACATTTAATCACCATCAACAGATTAGGATTAAGTACCTTTTGTTGGAGATGGATTGGGGCTGCTCGTTCCACGGACGGTGGTGGAGTATTGATCGGCCACAGCAAAGCTCACTGATTAGCGAGTGATCTGGACGTGATGAACTGCACGAGGCGCAGGCTAGGAGGAGACCATAATAGCACGGATCTCAAACACTGAAAGTGATGTAAGAAAAAAATTTGTCGAAGCGCGGTAGTGTTTAGTTGGTGTTCTAAATTTTTTCACACGTCTTTGACTGCTAATTAGAGGTATTAAATAAAATCAGTTTACAGAACTACCTCCACACTCCTGCGCTAATTCGCGAGACGAATCTAATGAGGTCTTTGACCACATGATTAAAGGATGGGTTAATGTAGCAGTACTGTAGCAAATTATGGATTGATTATGCTCATTAGGTTCGTTGCATAAAGTTGCGCTCATCCGTGAAAAAATTTTGCACATAAATTTCATTTAGTACTTCATACATATAAGATTCCTTTTCTCAAAAAATTTCAAGGTGGGAACTAAACATTGATTCAAATCTTCAGTCGTTGCTTGGTACATGATGCTTATGGGTCGGATTGGTTGCTCCGAGTAGCCCCTGGCCCAAGCCCAAGGGGGTCAATTAATCTTCTTGTAGGGAAAGAGTCTCCATTTCTGTAGGGAGCAGTCCAACCGCACGCGTCCATTGATCCTAGAAAGGAGATCGATCGGATTTCACACGTCAAGCAGATCTCCTTTCCTGCTTAATTTCTCTGCTGTGCTGACTAAGTTAAATGTTGAGGAAACGACCAAATTTGATCACTCTCGGGTCATCAGAGGAAACACAGTTTTTCTATAAACATAGTTTTTTCCTCGAAAACGGTTAAGTCTCAATCAAGATTTTCAGCAAAGTATGAGATTTATGACGAAACTATTGGGAATCTTGGTATGTGAAGTTTATAGAAAGGTACCTTTTTATATCTCTTAAATTTAGATGAACTATGAAGTATACAAATCCTAGATTTTTGTGGAAATGGAAGGAAGTGACATCATTCTTAGTGAAAGGTTATCATAATGTAAGAGTTTGTGTAAAATGTGAAGTTCCCCGAAAGGAGTATTTTCCCTTGCTTTTGTAGGATACGAGGTTGGATAGTGATTCGAGGATGGTGAAGTGAATTCCTAAGACCAAGGACAACGAGTGACGCACCTCGGGTCAGAGGACGATGTGAAATGCGCAAGTTTCGCCAACAATGATGTCAGTGTTGATACGGTTGACGTCTGTTCAAGCGAAGTTGATAAAGAAGAAGAAGTCTCGATCCTAGAGGTGAAGCTCGGAGTTGAATTGGTCAATAGCGTGATCATTAAGATGAAGGAAACGTGAGAAGGTTGACTACGCAAGAAGTAGGAAGCTTAGCTATGCAAGGGTATTCTTGTAAATATAAAAGGTGATTGCGCGATCACCATGGACATGTTGTACCCTGAATATTCCCCAAATGTGCTTTGTACGCGAGGGCATAATCAGAATGTAAAAGTGACCTCTGGGCACTATAAAAGGAGCTCCCTGCCTCCGTGTAAAGGGATTCATCTTTTGAGAAGAGAAGTACCAGCTTTTCCAGATCTTTTTCACCTTTCTCTGGCTGGATATTTTTCTAATATTCAACATTAAATTCATACTAGTACCTAATGCTGAAAAATTATTGAGCAGTTTGTTCAGGAAGGTGCCCTGAGCTTTGAGAATTATATATCATCCCTTGTTCCCATTGCCAACTTTTCTGCTCTAGAGCTGTGCATCAACTCATGTGGACATGTCTATGGAGCAATGGTCCTGTACCTACTTGGGGTTTATACCTTGATAGAGAGGCTTAAGGTGGACCTGCTTAAGTTTCAGGTAATTAGCCCATCTTTCTGCCTGATTTACATTTTCAACTTTAGTCAATGATGCTGGAGATTGGGCCTTTAGCATTGATTAATCTCACTTCGATTTTATTTCAGGCGAGAAGACTATGCAGTGCAAACTGCCCCTGTATGTAGTTGAACTTCTGGGGAAGTCAGAATATCTCCCTGACTCATCTGAAAAAAATGGAAATTAAAGGCGTTAGAGGAGAGGATTGATATTAATAAGTGCAGCAATGCTTGAAAGACTGTGCATCACGTTCAGCACCAAGTCTCAACAGCACATTCACCGATTTTCTAGTAAAATATATAACACATTAAAGGCACATCCCTCTGTGGATTGCAAAATTTATCGATGTTCTGGTGAGCAGGTGTTGTCTGCATGACCAAATTGTTGTTCTGTCACTTGGTATGTGGTGGTGTGGAAGACATTCTAGGAATAATGCATGTTCAATTGGTCATCTAGCTGTTATGTTTCGCTAACTTAATATGCTTATGAGTTATGAGGGACTAATAGGTGAGAGTTGACCTATTATTTATACGTTTATCATTCTTCAGTCTGTGAAATGTTGGTATTAAGTTTGTCATTGCTGCAGTTGTCAATCAAAATCAGGATAGGGTCTGGTATTTACTTGCAACTGCACTTCAGATATGATATATTTAGGGTTCTGGAATATGTATGGCATGCGGTTTTGATAATGTTTACTCCCTATTTCTTTCAGTTAGGGTGTGTATGCTATTTGTTATTTCATAATTTTGGTATTGTATTCAATTATTTTGTTGAAGTAGTACTTGCCCTGCTTTTGTTTTCTCAGCTCTTTTAGAGACCAGCTCCTGTCCTTGGTCCTATGTCGGTTTTGTGATGCCAGAAGCCAACAACTATCTTAAATCATGATTTCACTTTGCTCATACTAGTGCACTTTTTAAGTGCACCACCGAATTTTGTCCCGTGACCATGCCTAAATGCCTTCTAAATGACACCTCTTTGTTGTGACTTGTGATACTTAATCCAAAAGATACTCCTAAATTGTGGTTATCTCATGCAGATTGTTTTGGATTTATCAGGTTCCGCTGCAGTTAATTTTGATGGAGCCTAATAAACAACCAGAAGTGAGTGGCAATTTGCTCTTATTAGTTGTACTTGCTTCTTTCTCAGGTCTGATTGTAGTATTTAACAGTTCCCTTAATATGATGTGTCCAGGCTACTTGAAGTGGTTGGAGTTTGGCCAGCATTCAACATCCATTCCCGAAGTTCCTAGTGTCTCTACTGCCTACTAGCATCGCTGCTCCTAGGCGAGGTTCTGTATCAAGGGGTAGAGATGCTGCTATAACAGTGCATTTGGGATATGATGAACTTATCTTATATTAGATACTAATGTAATGTCTTTGGTAATGTAATGTACTATCGCTGGAGCATTATTTTAGGGGAAGCGTGCAGTGTAATATCTTTGGCAATATAGTAGCCTGGATCATGCTCTAATTAGCATATATGTTGATGGAAATAGGTATGTATCCTTTTCCAAAATGATCCTTGTGTTTGATCAACTCCTTGAATAGGATCCATGCTCACCTTAAGCCAACCTGACACAAGAAGTATGCCCTCCTCTTCTCTGAAATTTTTGCTTCTTTAATGAGTCAACTCGTATCGAAGGTTCTTTAATGAACCGTTGGTCTGGTATACAGCATGATGTGAATTTATTTTGTGGGTATTTGTCCAAGATAGAGCTTAGGAACCACAGTGGGTTGACAGTTGATGACAAGGTTGTCACTTGAAACTCATAAGTTGCCAGCTATGATAATTTGTCAATACTTCAATCTAATCTTTAGTTTGGTTTCAAATGTGCAGATTAGTAATGCATGTGCAATGTTCACGAAGGGAGACCCGAAGTCTAGGAAGTTTACATTTTTGCATTGCTGGAACATCCTGAAGGACAAGCCCAAGTGGATGGATAGGAGGAGGGAAATTGGTTGTGCAAAAAAAACTAGGTAATAAAAAAGACAATAGCAAATTCTTCTCCTGCCTCAGCTGTAGATGGTCCTTTTCTTGTTGATGATGATGCTGAACCAGCAGCAAGACCTGACGGTAAGAAGAAGGAGAAACAGAAGCTAAAGCAACGCTAAACCATTGAAGCAATGGATTATCTAATGGCAAAGAAGAAATAAACTGATGTTGAGAAAGACCTGAAGAAAGAAGAGAGGTGCAAGAAAGCATTTGCATTACAGGAAAAAAGGCTCAAATTGGAGAAAGATAAGTTTGAGTTCAAAAGGGGCCTAGAAGAGGAGAGAATTCTGAATTTGGATCTGACCACAATGAGCTATGACCTACAACAATATTATGCAGTGTGGAAGCAAGAGATTCTTGCAAGATGTTGCAATATCTAGGAGTTTATGTCTAGTTTCAGTTTATTTTAAAACTCGGTGTGAGATACCCTTTGAATTCTTCTGATGTGTGTCTTTGGATTTGTCCCCTTGTGAGCAACCCATTAAATTATGTGGTTTAAGGTTATTTGATCAGTTTACCTATGTTGCTCATGTTAATTATCAGTTTCCTATCATGCTCACGTCCCTGTAGTGATCATATGTATTCAGCAGCATGTACCGGCCATCAAGTTGAATATATGAGCAATTTTGAATGTATGATGCTTGCCAAATATGACTGTATGATGCTAGCTGCGGCCTTTTTACTCTCTGTATATGATACATCCCTATATGTGGTATAATCTTGCTGACAAAAGAATCTCTGCTCAACTCTTATATACATAGAACCTTGTCAAAAGAAACTGAAGGAGACTGTATACTGAAAAATAGTAGGTCGATTAAAGAAAAGGTACAGCTGCACTATCAAAATGATACAGCTTCACTTTAGGAAAACGATATCTGAGCAGCTTGCAGAAAATACTCAGCAAACAAGGTACTGGAATATGAACAGAGCACCATACGTTGTCATGCTCCAGTACATTTGTAGGCTGATGCTGAGATTTCTCCATAAACAAAAATAATTGTTCTCAAATTGTCGGCATACACCCCGGGTACCTATGCAAAGAAGGATGAAGACGGACTCCTACTAGAATTCTCTTGTAATCCTACTAGGACTCATACCGTGTAATCTTACTAGGACTCCTACCTTTTAACCGACTAGGCACCCGCCCCCTAGACTATATAAAGGAGGGTCGGGTACCTAGGAGGAGAACACACGCAATCCCCAATCCCTCCGGAGAACAACACCTAAGTGCAGGGCGTCATACATGATACTCCAAACATGATGTAGGGTTCACTACTCTAGCGGCCCGAACCTGTATAAATTTGTGTCTCATGTCCGCGCATACCTTCGAGTTCCAGGTCTGGCAATCCTCTATCGCACAATCAACTACCTTAGGCACCCCCTGGGTAGGTTTGCCGGGTTAAAACACTGACAGCTGACACGCCAGATAGGGGTGATCGTCAAGATCACCGGGCGAATTTGAAGGACCTTTTCACCGAAATCAATCTAGTCGGCGTGACGCGGTTGTGTTGTTCGCTGCAACGCTCGACACAACATGGCACAATACTCAATCCAAAGACGTCGAGATGGAGTCCGAAGTGGAGACCAGCAAACTCATCACTGCCTTGTCTGGGTTCGTACGTTGCTGGGGCGGGCAAGAAGTCGCTGACTTGGAATCCGTCTCGGTGACGATTACAGGAAGCTGGTCGAGTCCGCATCGAAGTCGCGGAGCACTCCAGACCAATGGCCGCATTCCACGCACTCGCACCATATCTGCAATTTGCTATTATTGCCACACCCTGCACGTACAAATCTGAAGCCAAGCCGGAGGGACGTACAAATCTTGGTTGAGGAGCACCGAGATCGAAGCCAAGCCTGAAGAATCGACATCCTCCGTCAAGGCAAAAACAAGTCTGTGTGCGGCCGAAAATTCAATCCGGTGCAGTTATGCTACACGCACACGGAAGCACTCCAAGATCCTTGCTACACGCACACATGGTGAGCTACCACAAGACCTCAAGATCTTTGCTTGGAGCACACCAAAGATGTACATGAGTACAACTATGTCGACTCCCAGCTGCATCACCTTGCCGTCGACTACTTCAACTACTCGAGTATAACTACGTCATTCGGTCGCACTGGCTCTACTGCGCTTATGTCGTGCGTCCGGACGCGCCATCTCGTCGCTCGACTACTTGTCGTCTGGTCGCACTGGCTCTACTGCGCCTATGTCGTGCGTCCGGATGTGTCGTCTCACCGTACACCGCCGCGACATTGTCCTGCAGCCACAACGGCTCTACTTCGACCATGTCGTGCGTCACCGTGACATCGTCCTGCGGTCGCACCGGCTCTACTTCGCGTCTCGGCTAGTTTCGGCTAGAAAACTAGTCGAGAACGACTATCACGCCCCTAACAACTAGTCAGAATTAACTCTGGCTAGTCATCTTCATCAACAACCATCGCGGCTCCATTACTAACAGCCACGACTTCGACGACTCCGGTCGCGTCTACAGTCCGCTCCTGCAGCAACAGCTAAGTCATTTATTTTAAATGATTACTTTTTCCTTCTTCTTTGGCTTGTTTTGCATATGCAGGACAACATGCCAAGGACTACTTATTTGTGTACGCTTCTCAACAGATTTTTTCACGAGAGCTACACTCTGCCGACTACTCTTAGGGTATATCGATCAAGTCACCACGAGCCTACTTCATCAACTCGGGGGCTATCCCAAGGAGGCAACTTCTAAAGTCCGCTCCGTGCAGCATAAAGTCGCATTCCAAAGTCCGCTCCGTGCGGCACATTAAAGTTGACTCTGGTTTCACCTTCGCCCGCTCCGGCGGCATACTGCGTGTGTAAGCTTCGATGGAACCTAGCTGTAAGTGGCCCTCGCGTCCTGGCAATGATGGTACCTAGCTGCATGCGGTCTTCACGCTCTGTACCATGAGTCTGAAATCCATGGCCCTAAGTACTCGCGCTCCGTACCTTGGGTCTGAAATCTATGACCCAGGTACTCAAGTCGACTTCGGTCGCACCTTCAAGTCCGCTCCAGCGGTAACTGTTGACGGTCAATATTTGCCATTTTCAAGGCCGTCAATTCCTACAAATCTGAGCATGAATTGAACATTCACACTAGAATAGGTGCTTAAACTCATATTTTCTACCAGTGTCGATGTCTATTTGAATGCAGTTATTTAGCACAAGAAATGAGAGGAATTCATGCACTTATACTCCAGTCCAATCAAAGGCACTCAAATGCTGGCCAATCAGGGGCTGCCACATGGATTCTCCTAGATCCATGATGTCACCAATCCATGTGAAGAACTTTCAACGAATCACACGCCGCCATGTCATCATCACATGGATCCATGGGCCCACATTACCAACTAAACCGCCAGGAAACGTGCCATGCACGGAGGAGAGGCATCAGGGCCCACATGGAAGCGAGCCAGAGGAAGCACGGGCCAGGAGGCCGCCCGAGGGGGTCGGCCGACCCTAGGTTCAGCCGAACCGACCTAGGGTCGGTTCATCCTGGCCCTCCATGTGTTGCTCCCCCATTGGCTCCCTGCTGTAGTCCCGGGAGTTTAGGGGCACTTTGAGCCCTGGAGCAAGCCTCCTCCTTGTCTATAAATAGGAGGGGAGGGGCTCCATTTCTCACACACCACCTAGCTCTCAAGTTCCACTTTCTCTTATGTAGCTCTCTCTCCCTCTCTCCAATTCTGCCCATGAGATGTGATTCTCACCTCTTTGTGGTAGAATGGTGATGAGGAGAGATCTAGATTAGGATTAGTGTGAGGTAGAGGAGGGGTAAGGAGTGAGTTGATGTCCTCGTGGATGCTTGTTCTTCATTTAGATCAAAGTGAGTATTTCAGCATTTCTTATTTAGACTATAGTGGACATCATGTGTGGTTGCTTTGTTCTTGTGTTCTTGGCTCGTTCATAAGTTAGAGGCTTGTGTTCTTCGTGACACAAGGCTTCGATCCTTTAGAGCTAGAACCATAGTTCATTTACTTGTTTAGCATGCTCTGATCCTGTTTAGTTAAGTAAGTTTGTTGTATCTCGTTCAGCTGCATCCATAGCTTCCTTTCTGCTCCCAGTTCAATGATATGATCTGATTCGGATCTTTCCCTTATTCGTGGGACCGTATTTATATGGTTGCTATAGTGTAGTTAGCGGGCTAGCATACGCCGCACTATAGTACTTATCTGGGGTACAGATGTGGTGTCTGGGCCTTGGGTTTCCTACGGAGACCACGTACGATCGTAGCGTAGAGGTAGGCCGTAGTGGTGATAGCCTGTTGGACCCTTTGTAACCCTCTTACGTCGCGTACCAAGTTGGGCTCGCAGGACAGCACCTCTGAGTGTTGTCGCCCCGCGGGGACGACTGAGATCTGACAGGAATACATCTTGAGAGCTAAGTCCCTTAAGGAAGTGCTTCTTGTATCCCGACCTATCCCAGCAAAAGCTGGTGTCCTTGGATAGACCCTCTCTGGTTACTCTCCGTCCTAGGAACAAAACCCGAAGGGAATACTCATTCTCCTAGGGAGAAGTGCTACAGTGGTGTATCCGTGCGCTTGCGGATTCGTTCGCACTCATCAGTGTACCCGGGAGTTTCTTACATGCTCACGCTACCACGGCGCCTAGTGTTGAGATTAAGAAACGCCAACAAACGTTTCTAGCGCCGTTGCCGGGGACGGCTGTTGTTAACCTTCGAGCCCGTCTATCATCGTATTTATCTTTTTCTTTTTTATTCTACCGTCACCCCCGTTACCCTTTTTGAAATATCCCTTTTCTTTTCTTTCTACCTCTACCCCCGCTACCCATGGAAGGTTATCCTTGTAAACACCTTCCGCCTTCGAGGAGTGAACCCTCAGAGCCATCTTCGTCAAGACCCACTCTTACATCTGGCTGTAGGATTCACCCCTCTCTCATGAACCTAATTCTGGACCTATCCTTCTCGGGGTTAAGTCATGAGAACCCCTTTGATCATGTGAGAGACTACGAGCGTCTGATTGAAACTCAGGGTAAAACCGGAGAATCACCAGATGCTCGGAAAAGAGAGTTTTTCCCGCTATCCCTCTCTGGGGAAGCTCGGGATTGGCACCATTGTTTTGGTAGAGACTACCTTACTTGGGAAAGGTTGAGAGCAGCTTTTTGCTCCCGCTTCTTCCCGATACGACGTGTCATCTCGTTAAGGGCAAAGATTCTTTGTTTCAAGCAATGTGAGGAGGAATCACTAGGAATGGCATGGAATCATTTCGCCTCTGCGGTGGAAGATTACCCAGTCCTCCGTATTCCTGATTGGATGTTGCTTCAGCACTTCTGGTTTGGATTGCGGAAGAATAATGCCATGAGACTTAATGCTCTCTCCGGAGGATCCTTCGTACACCTAGATGCTGTCAAGGGAAGAGAGATCCTAGATAATCTCCGAGATTTCAGCTCCCCTTGCATCCCGGTCAACGAGGTACCCACCAGAGGAAAAGTTGAGCCACCTAGATCCATCGTCAGCCGAGTTCGAGACTTCATATCCACTCTTTCTGAGCTCTGGCTGAAGATGTCATTCCTGAATAGCAGGAGTCTAAGGGAAAGATTTCGTGGCACAAGAACTACCCTTGGGTTCCCCTCTAGTGCATCTTCTTAGACCTTCTCCCCGAGACTTTGTCTCGTGGGAGAACGGAGAGAGTAGTTCGGAGAGAACAACCATTCCCGGCCAGGATGACTTGTTCGATCCTCACTACTATCTCCTGAGGAGGGTATGAGAGGCCCATCGTGTTTCTACGTCGAGGTTTGAGCTAAAGTGCTTTGCACTGAAGTTTCGTATAAACCGAGACATCGGTCTCTGCTCTTTAATCCATTGGATCCATCCATCAGACCGAAGGACCATGATCATTTACCGATCGAATGGAGTGCATTCATTTTTTACCTCAAGCACATCGATCGATGCCGATCAATCAGGAGAAGCTTGCACTTTGTATCCTATGCCTGATTTGATCGATGCCCAATGGGAGGTGCGCTTTTCAGTTTATTCATAATCCCCCATTGGAAGCTTAGGACAGACTTGGGAATGTTTTCATCACTTTGATGAGAACATCGAACCCTCTGCCTAAGGTAAGAGTGAGTAAATCTTGCTCTTCGTCCGAACTTTAGTTCTTGATCATACACCGGCCTCTGGAAGTCCACACTTCATCCTTTTGAGAGCTGAGTGTCCTTCCGAGCTTGAGTTCACTCGGAGATCGGTACCTATTGGTGAAGCACTAGCCTCCGTGCTCGATCTTTTCATCTCCGAGTTCCACGACCCCAGTGCTACGGTCCTCGAGTCCCATGACCACCTCAGGAAAGGCCTCAGCCTCTCTGGGATGATCATGCTTGCTCTCAGCCTCGATATATCTTTTTGGGCTCGAAATCGTATACGCACTACCCTTGCAGAGCAAAGTTTATCGTCACATCAACATCATCTGCAAGGACACGATCATAAGTTGAGACAGGAGATCACAAGACACCCACACCCTGAGTACTCTTGGGATTCATCTCGTTTCCCCAGGACGAATTATCCTTCGGGTATCTTGTGGACCGTGGTCATGCAGGAGAAAGAAATTGCCAAGATTAAGAGGAGTAGCAAAAGGTCCACAGGAAGGCAGCACCATTGTGGTGACACGGATGCTTCGTGATTACTGCCGGAAGTGCCTACACTTCTGACGAACCCAGTGTGTCGTCAAAGTGATTTCCCCCAGATTCTCTTTGGGTATATCGTGGCTTGGCCAAGGTTGGTATAGAGTTGAGGATGAAATTTCAACCTCGACCTTATCTTAGCCTAAGGCCTAAGCCAAGCTTTCCATCTCGGGGAATCCACCTAGGGCGTCGATCCTGAGACCTGCTAGAGCCCACACTAGAAGGGGGAGGACCAGAGGAGCCCACAGAGGGCCGGCCAAACCCTGGTTTGGCCGAAACCCTGGTGCCTCCTCTCCCCTTCTTCTTTCGCGTGTGCGTCTCATTCTCCTCCAGAACCCTTCTCTCTGCCGCCCGATGAGTTTTCGCATCGCGAAACCCATCTCCTCCACCTCAACTCCTCAGCTCATCTCCACATTCATGGCCGGGAGGAGCGTTGTCCCTTTTGACGGCTCCACCTCGTCCACCGGCCCCGGGGCAGGAGGCAACCCCTCCATTGTTGCCGCCCCCGCTGCGGACCTCGCAATGGTGGCTGGTGTCCTGGATGTACCGCCGCTCGCCACCATCCCGCCGAGCAGGAGGATTCTAGGCACACCGCCCTCACGGCGCTCCGCCTCGCCCGGGAAAAGGCACATGAGACAGGCGGCCAGCCCCTACGGTAGGCCGACCACGGCTCAGCTTCGCCCCAGGGGGTTGCCGCTCGCTCCACCTAGCACACCTGGATCGTCGCTGGCTGGAGGGCAGACGAGCTCAGCACAGTCTGCTCCTTCACCACAGCCGCCGGTGACCATTAAGCCGGCGGTGCCCAAGGAGAAGGCCCCCGCAGGGCGCCCAGCTCCAGTTCTGCCAGAAGAGGAGGAAGACATTGGCCTGGACGACGGATTGCCACCACCGCCCTACACTAGGAGGTCCAGGGAGAGGACTCGGGCAACCGAGCAAGCCCCCAGGCTCTTCTCAGTGTCCAAGCTGACCCCACTGATGAAGGAGTTGGAGGCCAGCAACGAGAAGGTCAGGGCTGCTTACTCGGAGTAGAAGTTGGACCTGGCCGAGCTCAGAGACGACATCCGTGACCTTCGCCGCGGTCTTTGTGCGAAGATGAGGAGGCTATTCTCAGCCACGGGGCATGCAGCCCTCTATGATGCTGAGTAGTGGGGATTAGCCCCATCTTTAGTTCATTAGGCGCTAGTCTAGGTCTAGGTTGATTTCCCTTTGTTTCCCTTTATTTCATTTATTTCTTTTGCATGTGTGTGTAAGCGCCTAATCATTTTGATTAAAACATTTTGGATATGAATAAAGTGGCTCACCGGTCATGTAACCCGGTTTAGCCACCCTTTGTGTCGTTACTTTGGTCTTTTTGAATTCGAGGACATCTAGGTTCGAGACAGTGTGGGGGAAGAGCCACGACTCTCCCAACGCAAGCACGACATTTTCATACGTACCCACTGCGAGCACTCCGCGCTAGCCGATCGATCACCTACCGAGAACCTGAACGGGACCCGCACGAGTTCACTCCTGTGGAGAGCCTCTCACGGTTTATCTTCTATGCATAGCACCAGTTTGCATCTCGACAACTCACTCTCTTTCATTCCTGAGTTTTATAAGCTATATCCTTCTATCTCTAAACTAAAACTCGAATGATGATGCTAAATATCACCCAGCTCATTGGTACCTGAGTAGACTTACATATGTTTTATTCCTTGTTACCTGCCTGATGCTTGTGAACCATAATCTTCTTAAGGACAAGCATGTTTACCTAAGTAATTGATGAGTATGATATGGCTGGATGATATGATCTTTTGCTCTGATGACTAACTCTCTTGGGGAGTTTATTTTTGAAAACTCAAAACCTCTTGGAAAGCCTTCTCTTTGATATGCCTCCATCCCATTAGAGCCTTATGATCTCTGTAGATAAAAACCTTCGATTCATATGCTGCTTGTCATTACTTTGAGTTTTGTCAAATTCTGTGACCCTTGTGAGAATTCTTTTCATTACTTTCATGATCAAGATTTATGTGCACCCCACCTATTTCCCCCTTGCTATGCTTCTACCTTGGAAGTTAGCATTGTATCATCTATCCATTTCATAAAAGTAAAACTCCATATGTGGTGTGACATCTCTCTCCAGAAGTGACCTTCAAAAAAAAGAGACATGGGCTATTAAAATAATAATAAAAAAATACATGCTCAAGGCATGATGAAAAAAAAAGAGAGAAAAAAATAGCCCATGTCCAAAATAAAGGAGGAATAGGAGAGAGATGGGATCATGCAAAAAGGAGTTCCATATCATAGATGGTAATAACTAGTGTCCATTCCGGGGCTAGTGTCCACCTTACCATCAATCCACATTTTCACCTCATACATGTATGGTAATATCTAGCACCCATTCCAGGCCTAGTATCCACCTTACCATACACACCATAGCCATACTGGTGCACATCTTGATCTGATGGTATGATTTGGTTTTCTCTGTGAATACAGTCTTTGACTTTGCAAAGTATGTGATGCAAGTATGCTTTCTCTTTATCCTATCCTGAGCTCCACATATAGCTATCATTAGAAGTAGGAAGAAGAAAGGCAAAATGCCTTAGTGAGGACATATACACATTGAGTGATTTGAGAGAATCAAATGAGGAAGCCACCAAGAGTTTTGTTTATGAAAATCTCGCAAAACCCCCAAGGTGTTTATCATCAGGTGCATAAGTGACTTGATTCACAGCTGTTCTACTGTTCAATCGCCCAAGGGAACATGATAGCCACTACACAGAGGTTCACAAGAGCAAGGTATGACTTGGAATATCTCTTATGTCTGTCTTACTTTTCGGTATTTACGACCCACTTGGCTTTGTTTCCCCTTCACTCGGGACGAGCAAAGGTCAAGTGTGGGGGTGTTGTTGATGGTCAATATTTGCCATTTTCAAGGCCGTCAACTCCTGCAAATCTGAGCATGAATTGAACATTCACACTAGAATAGGTGCATAAACTCATATTTTCCACCAGTGTCGATGTCTATTTGAATGCAGGTATTTAGCACAAGAAATGAGAGGAATTCATGCACTTATACTCCACTCCAATCCAAGGCACTCAAATGCTGGCCAATCAGGGGCTGCCACATGGATTCTCTTGGATCCATGATGTCACCAATCCATGTGAAGAACTTTCAACGAATCACACGCCGCCATGTCAGCATCACATGGATCCATGGGCCCACATTACCAACTAAACCGCCAGGAAACGTGCCATGCACGGAGGAGAGGCATCAGGGCCCACATGGAAGCGAGCCAGAGGAAGCACGGGCCAGGAGGCCGCCCGAGGGGGTCGGCCGACCCTAGGTTCAGCCGAACCGACCTAGGGTCGGTTCATCCTGGCCCTCCACGTGTTGCTCCCCCATTGACTCCCTGCTGCAGTCCCGAGCGTTTAGGGGCACTTTGAGCCCCGGAGCAAGCCTCCTCCTTGTCTATAAATAGGAGGGGAGGGGCTCCATTTCTCACACACCACCTAGCTCTCAAGTTCCACTTTCTCTTATGTAGCTCTCTCTCCCTCTCTCCAATTCTGCCCATGAGAGGTGATTCTCACCTCTTTGTGGTAGAATGGTGATGAGGAGAGATCTAGATTAGGATTAGTGTGAGGTAGAGGAGGGGTAAGGAGTGAGTTGATGTCCTCGTGGATGCTTGTTCTTCATTTAGATCAAAGTGAGTATTTCAGCATTTCTTATTTAGACTATAGTGGACATCATGTGTGGTTGCTTTGTTCTTGTGTTCTTGGCTCGTTCATAAGTTAGAGGCTTGTGTTCTTCGTGACACAAGGCTTCGATCCTTTAGAGCTAGAACCATAGTTCATTTACTTGTTTAGCATGCTCTGATCCTGTTTAGTTAAGTAAGTTTGTTGTATCTCGTTCAGCTGCATCCATAGCTTCATTTTTGCTCCCAGTTCAATGATATGATCTGATTCGGATCTTTCCCTTGTTCGTGGGACCGTATTTATACAGTTGCTATAGTGTAGTTAGCGGGCTAGCATACGCCGCACTATAGTACTTATCTGGGGTACAGACGTGGTGTCTGGGCCTTGGGTTTCCTACGGAGACCACGTACGATTGTAGCGTAGAGGTAGGCCGCAGTGGTGACAGCCTGTTGGACCCTTTGTAACCCTCTTACGTCGCGTACCGAGTTGGGCTCGCAGGACAGCACCTCTGAGTGTTGTTGCCCCGCGGGGATGACTGAGATCTAACTGGAATACATCTTGAGAGCTAAGTCCCTTAAGGAAGTGCTTCTTGTATCCCGACCTATCCCAGCAAAAGCTGGTGTCCTTGGATAGACCCTCTCTGGTTACTCTCCGTCCTAGGAACGAAACCCGAAGGGAATACTCATTCTCCTAGGGAGAAGTGCTACAGCGGTGTATCCGTGCGCTTGCGGATTCGTTCGCACTCGTCAGTGTACCCGGGAGTTTCTTACATGCTCACACTACCACGGCACCTAGTGTTGAGATTAAGAAACGCCAACAGCAACCGTACCTTGGGTCTGAAATCCATGGCCCAGGTACTGAAGTCGACTTCAGTCGCACCTTCAAGCCCGCTCCGGCGGCAACCGTACCTTGGGTCTGAAATCCATGGCTCAGGTACTCAAGTCGACACCGGTCACACCTTCAAGCCCGCTCTGGCAGCAACCGTACCTTGGGTCTGAAATCCATGGCCCAGGTACTCAAGTCGACTCCGGTCGCACCTTCAAGCCTACTCCGGTGGCAACCGTACCTTGGGTCTGAAATCCATGGCTCAAGTACTCAAGCTCGCTCCGGCGGCACAACTATTAGTTTTTCTGATTTTTCATTCACTTTGGCCTTCCGGAAGTGCTTTTCATTTTTGGCTTTCTAGCCTTGTGTTTCGGGTTTCATACTTGGCTCGAAGTACTCAAAGTCGACTACTCTCGTCGCATCTTAAAGTCCACTCCGTGTGGCAATCCAAGGTCAACTTCGGTCGCATCTCAAAGTCCACTTCATGTGGCAATCCAAAGTCGACTTCGGTCGCATCTCAAAGTCCACTCCGTGTGGCAATCCAAAGTTGACTTCGGTCGCATCTCAAAGTCCACTCCGTGTGGCAATCCAAAGTCGATTTTGGTCGCATCTCAAAGTCCACTCTGTGTGGCAATCCAAAGTCGACTTCAGTCGCATATCAAAGTTTGCTCTGACAGCATAAAGTCAACTTCGGTTTTCAAGTCGCATCTAAAGTCCGCTCTGATGGCATCTAAAGTTGACTTCAGTCGCATCTAAAGTCCGCTCTGATGGCACGGCTAGTTCCCAAACATGGGGGCTCATCACTACACTACTACTCGAAGATGACTCGAGTAGTCTCTGCTACTTCTCAAATTCAACAGCTCAATTCCAATCACTACTCAACGCGGCTCACATGGCTCACTTGGCACATAATCTCGGGGGCTGGACGCTGTAAGAGTACTCGGATTATGGCTTTCACGAACTCTGAAGACCCTTGTATTGATTATCTAATCACTTCAAGGCTCGGGGGCTGCTATGCTACACCTATCAACTTCTTTTTTCAAGACGGAAGATGCAGAATTTAGATTGACCCTCAGCTTGATTCTTCAATTCAACCTCAGGCTCGGGGGCTACACTCCATATGGAGTCTGATTTTTGCAAATCGCACTTCCATATAGATCAAGATTTCAAGACAAGATAGGTATTTTTTGGAGACTTCCTGGGTTAGAGCTCGGGGACGCCTGGGAACTACTCGGGGAGGATTCGGAAGTACTCGGAGATGAGCTAGAGCACATTCCACTCTTTCGGCAGTTCAAGTACTATTGAAGACTTCTCCAACAAGTACTTGAGACGATCAGAAACTACTCGACGAGGCTTCAAGACTACTCGAACTCGCTGCTCAAGACTACAAAGTGCTCGGGGACTTGTCAGTATACACCCTAGGTACCTATGCAAAGAAGCATGAAGACTGACTCCTACTAGAATTCTCTTGTAATCCTACTAGGACTCATACCGTGTAATCCTACTAGGACTCCTACCTTGTAACCGACTAGGCACCCACCCCTGGACTATATAAAAGAGGGCCGAGTACCTAGGAGGAGAACACACGCAATCCCCAATCCCACCGGGGAACAACACCCAAGCGTAGGGTGCCATACATGATACTCCAAACAGGACATAGGGTTCGCTACTCTAGCGGCCCGAACCTGTATAAATATGTGTCTCGTGTCCGCGCATACCTTCGAGTTCTAGGTCTGGTGATCCTCTACCGCACAATCAACTAGCTTAGGCACCCCCTGGGTAGGTTTGCCGAGTTAAAACACCGACAGAAATAAAGCTTAAATGGAGTACGATACAATGAGGGATGTTCTCAAATAAAGTTTAAATGGAGTACGATACAATGATGGATGTTCTCAAATAAAGCTTAAATGGAGTACACAAAACTAATCAACATTAAGCAATATTGTATAACTCTGAATGGTTTTACCACAAGTGCTCAATCACGTCTGCCTTCAGCTGATAGTGGATTTCGCTGTCCTGGATGTTCTTATAATTCTGCATGAAAGCATCAAGTTCAGGTGCATCACTATGTGAAACTAACACTCTTGATCCCATATCGCCGTAGTTGCAAACATACTGTCCCTCATCATCGAAGTGATACTCATATTGTTCCCCGTGCTCTTCACGCTCATCTTCAATAATCATGTTATGCATTATTATGCAAGCCATCATAATATTATGGAGTGTATCTTCATCCCACAAACGAGCCAGTCCACGAACAATAGCAAAGCAAGATTGTAGAACCCCAAATGCCCTTTTGACGAGGGCCTGGATTAGGGCCCCCTAAGCAACAAGATAATCACCTTCGAGACGGAGTCTTCTGACACCATTGACAATGTCAAGGCTAAGATCCAGGACAGGGAGGGATGCAGATCTTCGTCAAGACCCTCACTGACAAGACTTCCCCACCTCCGATTACCCTCCGCCTCGTCTCTGAGTACTTTCCTACTCGTACGAGTGCGCTCCGCCTCGCACGAGTACTCTCCGCCTCGCTTCTGACTACTCATTCGCACGAGTAGTTTCTGTCTCTGACTAGGACGGGGCCCACACGAGGAGGTCGGAGCGCAAGATCAGGGGACCCACACGAACGTGGTGCTGTCCCGACGCTCAGGCTTCCCCGCGACGACACGCTCAGGCTTCCCATGCAAAGACCACAGCTGGCGGGGCGCGAGGGCGGCCTGTTCTAACAGGAGCCGTAATGCTGCACAGTGCACCCTCATGGCCTCCAACATGCCATACCATCCAACACCAGCTGCACGCCACCCCGTCAGAGCAGGCACTCAATTACCGTCTACGGGCGGCGCCTACCAACACTTAGGCCGTAACGTGGCGGACCTAAGCAACACTCAAGAGGGTTGAGTCATCAAGTGAACTACTCAGAGGAGGCGCCAAGTACCCAGAATGTACAGTGTCACCAGCACACGTGGCAATCTCTAAGCCACTACAGCTCAGCGCCCTTCAATGCCTCCTGACGGACGTTGACGTCCGAAAAGACCCTCCAATACCGTAATACTATAGCTCTTTCTTGTTTTCCCTCTTTGCCCCTCACCCTTGCGTCTATAAAAGGGGGAGGAGTGCAACCGTTTGAGGGGCTGACCGATCACCAAGTTTGTAACCCCTACTACAGACATCCTTGGCATAGGAACACAAGTACTCATAACTGGACGTAGGGTATTACTCTTCGGAGGCCCGAACCAGTATAAAACCCTTGTGTCTCTTGTGCTAACCATCCGGGTCCGACACACGATCCATTACAAATTCACTGCTGGTGGTAAAGAGCCCCGATAGTTGGCGTGCCAGGTAGGGGCACATCATGTGTCTCGCCGAACCACATCAGCGATCCGGATGGAGGGGCGCGGGGTTTCGTTGACTCCCGGCACCACCATGCTCTTCGGCTCCCTCGGCTTCGTCTACATCAGGCCGGCGGAGTCCGTTGTCGGGAGGACCTTCTCCCGACCCACACATTCCACTGCCTCGACAGGGGCGGCGGGGCGCGCCGCCTTCGTCTGTGGCTTCACGGACGAGTCGATCATGGCCATGTTGGGGCCTAACCCAACACAGGAGCGTTTTAGGCTTCCGACCTACTACCTCACTGACCTCGCCTTCCAGGCCAGCGGGTCCGAGCCGCTGACCTGGAGCGAATTCATGGAGCGGTACAGCGCAATGTACCCCCACAGCCAGCAGGGCCTCCCGGACGACCCGGTGACGACCTACGTGGACACCCTGAGGGCTTCCTACGTCGCCCTGGGCTCCGCGGTCGTGCGGCGGGGGCCACCGGTGCCCCTGCCGGACTTCACGCATGAGTGCAATGTCCTCGAGGCCCGGACCGCCACCAGCTCGACGGATGGCGAAGAGAACCCTTGCCACCACGCTGTGGACGACCAGCGTCGCGCGCGCCTTGACGAGATCGCTGAGGCCAAGCGCTAGCTCGATGAAGAGCTGGCAAACCTCCACCAAGCGATCGGAGTGGAGGACGAGCCACGTGACCCTCCGCGTGACCAGCGGCGGGAACAACGTCGCGAGTAAGAAGCGGAGCAGCCGGCGCCACAAGCTCGTGTTCACGCGCGTAACGTGAACTGGCGTATCAACGAGGATGCCGCTGTCGATGGCGGTGACGCGCCACTCTTCGGGCGTGCATCGCAGAACCTCATAGCTGCGGCCATGCTCCTGTGTGGCTACCCCGAACCAGCTACCCCCGAGGAGAAGAGGGTCCGCCAGCAGCTCAAGACCCTCCTCGAGACGGCGGCCGCACAGCAGGTAAAGAGCTCAGCGTCGCGCCAGCGTTTGGCTCGTGAGGCGCGAGCAACTCCATCTGTGCGGCACCCAGACCCATCTCTGTCAAGGCATCAGGGACGTGACAGGGAGGCTGGTGGAGCGACAGTCAAGACACGCCTGGGACCCAATCGCGACGTCTGCGACACGCTCCGAGCTCGCTGCCGAGCCGCCAGCGACGAGCCGACGACGACTACGAGTATGGCTATGGCAGCAACCACGACGACGGTCGCGACCATCACGACGAGCGCTGCTCGCGCCGACGGAACAGCCAGAGGCGTGGCGGATGCTATGACAGTGAGGAGGATCACGACCGCAGTTTGTCGCCTGATCCGAAAGGACCTCGCGCCTTTGGCCGAAAGGTACAAGACGCGCGATTCCCCTCGCGGTTTTGGGTGCCGACAACGGTCCCCAAGTACGACGGGGAGACCAACCCTAGTGTGTGGTTGGAGGATTACAGGCTCACGTGTCGCGTGGGGGGAGCGACGGATGATTTCTTCATCATCAAGAACTTACCGCTCCACCTCGCCGACTCCGCGCGGACCTGGTTTGAACACCTGCCACGCGGCAGGATCAACAGTTGGGCGGAACTACGGGAGACCTTCATCGGCAACTTCCAAGGCACGTACGCCCGCCCCGGCAAGCAATTGGAGCTGCGGAACTGCAAGTAGCAGCCGGGCGAGAGCCTACGCGACTACATCAGGCGCTTCTCCAAGCGTTGCACCGAGCTTCCCACCGTGACCGACAACGACGGCATCTCAGCGTTCCAGAACGGCACCACCGTCATCCATCGGCTGGGGCGAAGGACCCCGAGGACTACTCGGGAGCTCCTCGACATCGTGACCAACCACGCCAACGGGGAGGAGGTAGTCGCAGCAACGTTGATCGACCCTCCGGGCAAGGGGAAGCAAGTCATGGACAATGGCGAGGGGCCCTCCTCGCGAACCAAGAAGAAAAATAAGAATGACAAGCGTAGCCGTCATGACCGCACCGTCGTAGCAGTCGAGCGCAAGGCCACCCGGCCCAAGAACAACCAGAACGGTCCCCCGAAGGACCATATTGAAAGGCTTCTGGAGGCGTCGTGCACCCACCACGAGACGTCTGTCAAGCACGCGCTCAAGGATTGCCGCTTGATGAAGAATTACGTCAACGGCACGCTCAAACCCAAGGCGACGGATCCTCCGAAAAAGACCGCGCCTCCCCACGATGACGACGACGATGAAGCGGAAGCTGTCTTTCCCCGCGAAGACAGGGCTGTGCACATGATCTTTGGAGGGGCGCCAGCAGGACCTTCAAAACGCCAATAGAAGCTGATCCGGCGTGAGATCTACAACACTGAGCCCGCAACGCCGTCATACCTCAAGTGGTCGAAAACTCTGATTACTTTCAATAGCACCAACCACCTAGACCACGTGCCTCAACTAGGATGCTAACCTCTTGTGGTGGCCCCTCTGATCGGCACCAAACGGGTCCACAAGGTTTTGATGGACGGGGGAAGCGGACTCAACATCCTGTACATGACGACGCTCGAGAGCATGGGCATTTCACGGTCCTGACTGCGCCCATCACCAACACCTTTCCATGGGGTCATCCCCGGGAAGGATGCACTCCCGTTAGGGCAGATCGATCTGCTCGTCACGTTCGGGACATCGCGAAACTTCCACACAGAAACCCTCACCTTCGAAGTGGTGGGGTTCTCGGGGACGTACCACGCCATCCTCGGGAGGCCGGCCTACGCGAAGTTTATGGTCATGCCCAACTACACGTATCTCAAGTTGAAGATCCCCGGTCCGAAGAGGGTCATCACAGAGGGGACTACATTTCAGTACGCATACGAATGCGACACAGAGTGTAGTTCGTTGAGATGCTCATCCGGTCTGAGAAGCTCCACGCTGAGCCTTCCTACGAGGACCAAGATATCCCTGAGTCGTCCAAGCGAGCGGCCTGCTCTTTCGAGCCCGCCAAGGACGTCAAGGATGTGGCTATCTCCGATGATGGCCGCACGCTCCGTATCGGGATGGCGCTCGATCCTAAATAAGAAAGCGCGCTCGTCGACTTCCTCAAAGCGAACCTCGACGTGTTCGCGTGGAAACCCTCCGACATGAAGGGGATCCCAAGAGAAGTTGCCGAGCACAAACTGAACATCAAGCCGGGATCGAAACGGGTCAAGCAGTGCCTGCACCGCTGTTGACATTTCTTAACGCAATCACCTAAGAACAGGTTTGGAACCCATCCTGGTAATAGCGCCAGAAATGCTAGTTGGTAAATCTTAACGTTACAGAGATCCGCAAGCACACGGAAGTACCATTGTAGCATTTCCCCAAAGGAGTATTCCAAAGGGTATCGAATCCAAGGAAGGCATTGGCGGAATGACAAGATCAACTCTATGGCAATGAGTATAGATCATAGACGGAAATAAATCAGACACTCAAGTACAGGGGTAAAGATAAGATAATGGGGGTAGTGTGATCACACACACACTCACTCTCTCTCTAAGGGTCCTAGGCATAGGAGGTGACACACGAGTTAGTTCTAGGTTCTTATGTACTATACACATAAAGCTGGTAGGAACGAGTTAGATACACTAGCGTTGAAGAACATTGACTTAAGCACCCAGGTACCACAGGGAGATAACCTTCCGCGTTGATTCCGCACAACTCCGGTTGTTATATTTTAGACTCCTACAGCTTATCCGAACGTGGAGGGTTTCAGAGGACCAACGGCTGTCACTATCGCGGCCTACCCCAAGACAAACCGTGGGATAAACTCATAAGTAAGGTAGCTACGCAACCCAAGCACCATGCTTACGTTGTTAGCCGAACTTGACCGGCCCGGCCTATTGTGGCCCAGGTCAAGCCACCAGATAAACCAGCCAATTACACCGAGTACCGTAGCTTAAGCACAGACTTCATACAATGCAATCATGTCATCTAATTAGATCAAACCAGGTTAGGTACACAAACGGATTCATGTTTTCCTATGTCTGTTCAACTGGATCAAAGGGTCGTGTTCGCGAAGAACACGAGCCTCTAACTTATGAACAAACACCAGAAACATGTGAAAGTCACCCGTCAAGTGGATCGAAAAGCCTTGTTCGTCAAGAACAGGAGCCTCTAAATGATGAACAGGTGAAGAACACATGAACAAATCACTCATGTATACTAACACAACTTTATATGAAATAGATAAATAACTGAAGTAGATCAAAGTCATACAAATGAAATAAGATACAAGAGAACTCATACCTAGATCCCAAAGTAGACTTGGAACCTGAATTAGAACTACTCTAGCCTACCTCCTAGCCTTGAGACTAAAAGTGAGAGAGGTGTTGCAAGTGTGGATGTCTCATAAGTGAGCCCCCTCTCCTTCTATTTATAGGCCCGTGCACCGGCGAAGAATGGAGGCAAACACCCCGGGGAAGGCGCCTAGGACCAATAGGGAACCACCACGTGGAAGCCCCTGAGTAGCGACCACAAGGTCGGTTCGGCCGACCCCCTGTGGGCCCCACTCGGGGTGTGCTTCCTCCTGGAGGCTGCCCTGTGGGTCCTTAGGTCGGTTCCCGGTGTCCACCCTGTTTTGGCGCGATTTGCTTGCCTTTGTGGGCCTATGGATCCATGTGAAGTCCACGTGTCGCACTCTAATTCGTCGGGGGTTGCTTCACTTGGATTGCTTGCATGGCATGCATGCATGGCTCCCTAGTTGGCAGGTTTGCATGCATGGCATCCTTGTTGGCAGCCCACCTAGGATGAGATGATGTGGCATGGACCATAGAAGGTGAGTTTGGCACTCTTTTCCCGCTTATTTTCCTGCAATCAAATAATCTCCAAGGACAAGTGGAAATACATTATTCTTAACTAAATACGTGTAAGAAATGCCTTATGCTCCTTTATTCATGAGTATATTGACGGCTAAAGTAGGTACTTAACAGCCGTCAACAACTCCCCCAAGCTAGCCTCTTGCTCGTCCCGAGCAAGAGATTAAGGACTTAGGTTGGTTGATCAGGAGTTGCTACGATGTTGTATTCCTAATGTATAACAAGATACAGCTAGGTACTCTATCAAGAGTTGAAGAAGTTGCCATTGATCTTACCTTACACTCGATTGCTATGAGGCATGTAGCTTCACCTGCCTTGGGCGGTTGAAAGATAGAATGGTTGTATAAAGACTACTAATCACATGTACCTTGATCAGTTATCAATCCGGAGGTTTTGCAGGTTTTTCAAAAACAAATTAAAGTTCCTCAAATGATACTCTCAGATCGCTCAATGTGTATGATTCCTCACCAAGGCTTTGGTTTGCCTTCTTTCACGACCTACTCCTAATAAGCTGATATGTGGAGCTGTAGGTAGGGAAAACATGTGGCATACCTGTTTCTCATGTATTGTCAAATCAAAAACTGGATCCTTGGAAGAACAAGTCATACACCCTGATCAAGATGTGCAAAAGTGTGTGTATGGTGGATGGATAATGAACTCCTCTTTGCATGATTTTTACTCTCCTCCTTTTTGAAATTTCTGAGACTTGGGCTATGTCTCTTTATTCTTTCTTTTTCTTTTTTCTTATGCATGCCCTTGAGCATGTTTCTTTTCTCTTTTTTTTAACATAGCCCATAGTCCTTGCTGAATATTTTTGGAGGGAGAGTAATCATGGAACATGCGTGGAGCTTTATTTTGTGGAATGGATGGGAAATGGATGAAATGATGGTTGCTAACTTCCAGTGTAGAAGTTTCGCATATGGTGGTGTGTACGTGATCTTGATCATAGGAGTATGACAAGTTACTCGCCGAGGGTCACAACAATTCGACAAGACTCAATGAAGAAATCAAGTAGCATATGTGGAGGTTAACAGAAGCTAAGATCTACATATGGCCTTGGATAGGAATTTCTTATCATTGAGGAACTTATCATTTTAACATTTTTCAAAAGAAAACTCTGGATATCAAACATCACTTAGTACTAGCTCATAGCAACTCTATTATACCATATCATACCTCGCAACAACTTAGGCAAAGATCATGCTTTTTGCTACCCATAAATTTCAAGCTCAGGTTCGATCATACTAGCCAACAAACTCAAAACTTGGATAGAATACTAAGTTGTAAACAAGGCATACAAGAGGAATAAACAGAGCAACTATTCATCATTTCAACCATGGAGAATAAGAACACTCTTACCGTGCATATGAAAACAAACTAATTTAAGAAAGCAAATAAATATTTTTGGTCTTTTTAACTTTTTTCAGATTTTTATGTGTTTTTAGCATATGGGGTTCTGAAAACAATGAAAGATACAAGTTACCTCAGAATGGGGGTCCTCCCCCAAGCTAGCTCAGGCTCACTGCTGTGGAGGGTGGTATCCCAACCATGTGTAGTAAGCCCTCTGCTCCACTATCTGTCGCAGCTGTCTCTGCTCCATGGTGTGAATCCTCTCGCCAGTCATACGCTGCCAGTCCCGAGTGGACTCAGCCTGCTGGTGCATCGTCTCCTCCATAGTACCGACACGGATGTTGAGCTCGCTCATCTGCTGAGTGAGGGTGGACCCACGAGATGACGAGCGCAACCCGGACGATGAGGACGAGTCCCCGTAGGTAGCACCGGCGGGCCGAACCCACTCGCCACTCCCTGCACTAGCCCAGGTCGAGCTACTCACACCCGGCTGACTCATGGGTTGGTCCCAACCGGGGGCATATCTGGGTGTAACTCCAGACATGTACCCGGCCGAGGCCCATGTGCCAGACAGCGGTGGTGTAGGCTGAGGCTGTGGCTGAGGTGACGGTTGCGGTGATGGCTGTGGCGGCAGATGTTGTGGCGGTTGCTGTGCTGTCGCTGCCCTCCTCGCTGCACTCCTAGTGACCCTATCTCCAGAAACGCTAGAACGACGAGGCTCCTCAAGAGGAACGGTCAGTGGCCCTTGGCCGTACAAACAGAAATCCGGGTTAGGTAACCGAATTTGGTTTGCGTGGCCAGGGTAAAAGAAAACCAAGGAATCATCCGGGCCCTTTTTAAGAGTATGTCCTTGAATCAGATACGCTTCATCTATCATGGCCCGGGGAGAATCAATGTAGGGAACGTTAGCCCCTAGTGAAATCCCAAGACTCGAAATGATACGTGTGATCAGGGACATACACTCAATAGAACCCGTCATCCTAAAATTTGTCAACCACTGCCAAATCATAGCTTGCACTGGGGAAATTTTGATCTGTCTGATCGCGGCATATAATATCCTCATCTCTGAGAGCCAAGTGTGGTTCGAGGACCAGTGGATGGTCGCTTCCTGGTGTGATGAGTGATTGACAACGTGGTGTGGACTAATTCTTGGCTAAGTATTGCAGGTGCAGGTTGCGGCTTGACTGGTGTTGGTGCAGGTGAAGAACAAGCGTGAAAGGTCATTGCCGGTGAGGCCTCCAGGTGTGGAGAAGACAAGTAGGCTTGGTTCGAGGGACCTGGTGGCCAGCGGGGTCAAGTGCGGGCCGCATGGTGGCAAGAACGGCAAGATGAAGTCATGGACGGTTTCTTGGTTGAGCCTCAAAACCAAGGTCGAGCCAGGACTATGTGGGAGCCGAGTCATGAGTGGTGATTGGCGGAGGCTACACCGAGTTTGCGGGGTTTCTGGTGGTTCACCAGAAAACCACTGGGTTCCTTGGTTGATCCACAAAGCCAAGACCGAAGAACCGAAGACGGAGGTGCAGCAGCATCGGACCGGTCTGACCGGTGGGTACCTATCTGACCGGTGAGGAGCACCGGTCTGACCGGTGTGCGACGACGCAGTCCGGAATCTTCGAAGTGGAGGACACGCGTCGGGATCGCAAGGCTTGCGTCGAGGCTAAGCAAGTTTGCGGTCGCTGGGCATCCGTCCGATGGTGCGAAGACAAAGACTTCCAAATTCTCCCTAGAGGGGCATCTATCCCTAGTTAGCTAGTAAGGGTATTTTAGTCTTCAGGTTGCCTCCATATAAACCAAGTGGTGAGAGGATGGCAGCCATCTCTTGGAACTCTAGCTCATTTGGTTTTCCTATTTTCCTTTCCTATTTTCCTTAGGATTTTCATAGGACTAGCTTGAGAGCTTCATGGTGAGATATTGTGAGAGGGAAGGATGATCGGGCGGCAAGCTAGACCTTGTATGAACCTCTTTGGTATGTATAGATGATTCGGCGTGGTTCCTCAAGGCTTGGATGTGTCTTTCCCGTTTCTCTTTTGTGGTGATTTTCGGAGCCCTTTCATGGCGATTTTCTTGGAGTGATTTTGAGGCCTTTCTCTTTGGGATTTGGTGGGGGATGTATGCTTGAACCCTTCGTGGTTCTTTTCCTTTTGATTCCCCTCCCAAATCCGTGAGCAAAGGGGCTCGATTTTGGGGTTTTCTTGGCTCTAGGGTTAGAGGCGTTCTTGGTGGGATTTCTTCGATTCCTCTCGGTTTAGCAAGTTTTGGTGGACCAAATCTTGGCTATGGAGTTCCCATGAGGTGTTCCTACTATCCCCAAAGTCTTGTGCAAAACCGTGGAGCGATTTGGGAGATCGGGAGTTGGATTTGGGGGAGTTGACCCGCGGGTGCTGTTCATCCCGAGAGCTCAGGTCACACCGGCCTGACCGGTGCCTCACACCGGTCTGACCGGTGCAAACTCTTGGTTGAGTTTTGCTCGGGTGAACGTCTTGGTGAGTTCCCTGTTGTCCCGTGTTGCTGCTGTTTCGAGTTTGGTCCTGTTTGGAGCTCGGTAGGTCTGGTTGGTGGATTTGGGATTTCCTGGCTTGGACCGGTCTGACCGGCGAGCTACACCAGCCTGACCGGTGTAGGGGCCTTCTGTGGAAGTTCTCAGGTTTTGCCAGCAGGGACCGGTCTGACCGGTGCTGCTCACCGGCCTGACCGGTGTAGCCCAGTGTTGCTCGAGTTGCTAGTTCCCCTGCGTTCTCGAGTAGGTGTAGGTGGTTGTTGGTTCCCAGGACCAGTAGCACTTCAGTGGCTGCGTGGTCTTGACCAACTTGGGTAGTTGAGTCGGAGACGTGTTTTGGAAGTCGTGTTCGTCTTGTTGGAGTTCCTATCTCCTTCGAGAAGAATTTTTATCGGCTCCCATTCACTCCCCCCTCTCTGGTTCGCCTAATCGGTCCTTCAATCTCGTCTGTGCGCACGGTTCGAACATCATCCCTTGGAAAGAGAGTGATGGTGAGCCACTTGTGCCACAGTCGGAGAGTGGGATGCGTGATATCGTTGCACCGAGGTGCTAACTTGCCGCGGACAGGCCGACCAGAAATCTCTTCCCAAAAATTATCTCGAATAAAATCACTGCAAGCTTGATCGAGAGAAATAGTACAACGATGATGAAAACCGAGAGCACAAATAAGATCATGCCATGAGACTCGATACGACGTTCCATGGAAACGAAACGTAATACCGGTCTCATCCTCCCGAAGAGTACAGAGGAACTGAATGGTGAGAGGCCTAGAACCGATCTCCCACACCGGAACAAAGTTCTCCCAACCAAGAGCATGCCAAATGGAATCGAACTCGGAGTCCATACCTGTTTTCTCGAGAAGGGCCGAGTCGAACTCCTTGGTGTTGGCAAAGACTCGATCCTTGATGAGAGCATAGGCATGTCTCTCCCGGTCGTCCCTCAAGTCGATGAAGGCGGCGTCGGTGTTGATCACCCCTTCGGCTCGTGGCGTAGGTAGCTCCTCCTCTTCCTCTTCTTCACGGTCGGTTGACATTGGACTTGGTGTAGCTCCGGAGTGGTGAGACGTGCCCTCTCCGTCTCTAGAACGGCGTGAGCGGGTCACCTTCCGGTACACACCGGCAATACAACTCATCTTGAACAACAATGGGACAACACGAGCAACTCGGTGATGGGTTAGTGAAATCGAAATGAAATCCTTACCGAGCTTGCACCACCAATATTCAATATTCAGCGACAAATTAGAGAGAGTGTTTGACACTTCCACTTGAGCAAGAAATCCAAGAAAACCAAAGAGCAAGAGCAAAGAGGGAGAGAGGGTGATGGAAATGAATGAATGGGTGAAGAAACCCCTCAAACCCCCTTCTATTTATAGGCAACTGAGCCAGGCACCGGGGTAGAGGACAAGGGAAACGGCTAGGAGCCATTGGAAGAGGCGGGGCCCACTTGACCGTTGGCCAGGGTCGGCCGACCCCTGGGGTCGGTCGACCCCCTGCCGGGCCCGCCTGCTTCCAGCTTTTTGCAACGGCTCTCTAACGGCCACCTGATGTCCTGCCCAGATGTCTAGGTCCAAACTCGCCAAGAATGTTGCTCGAATAATTTTTCTTTGATTTTCCACTCAAGAAATTATTTTTAGAATTTTATTTGAAAAGGGAAATTGGCTAGAAAAATCTAGCATGCAGATGCAAGGTTGGAAAAATCAAATATGCATTTGGAAAAATCAAATAAAATTTTGGAAGGGAAATATGAGATAAATACTAATTTTACTTTTTGGCAAAAAGGACTCATCTTTTTAAGTCTGAGAGCGAGACTTTTCTCGGCGATCAATTCCACTCGTCACCCCATTCCCGAGAAATTGATGGAGATGACTTCTGTATTTCCCGCCACACCCTTCTTGTTTTCTTAGGCTTTGTTGGAGTGGTGGGAAGTCGCGGGGGCTGTGGCTCCGTCCATACCCCTGATTGCTCATTTTTGCCCTGCAGTGTATAGCATTTCTCTTTTGTTACTTGAAATCGGAACATCAAGTTCCTCTTTCCAATGCGGAATCGGATTGTTCCGGCTCCCACAATGATCCTTGCGTTGGCGTCACTCAGGAACGGTCTCCCAAGAATGAGAGGCATTCCCTCATCATCTTGCATATCAAGGACCACGAAATCCGCAAAGATGCATGAACCTTGGACGAATACCAATAAATTCTCTACTATCCCCTCTGGATGTCGGATCGATGCATCAGCAAGTTGGACGGCTGTCGCAGTTGGAGTTAGAGCTGGATACCCCAATTGTTCAAACATGACCTTGGACATAAGGTTAACACTTGCACCAAGGTCACAGAGAGCATGCTTAATCTTCTGGTAATATATCTTGCAGGTGATAGCCGGATAACCAGAATCTTTCTTGTGTGAGATTGTTGAAGATTCCCATGGGTCAAGTATTTGCTATATATGCTTCCCTGCATAGTCAGTGGTTTGTGCCCGCCCAGATGGCTTACCCCATCTGGTGGACACTACACAAACATTTTCACAGGAGGACACGGGTTGCCCTGGAATCTTCCCGTCTTCAGCAGAGGGAACCAAAGTAGCTAATTGAGCCAACTAGTTTCTATCATCTTATTAAAACTCAACTGGTTCTTAAGAGCAGACAAAAGGCTATCAATTTTAACATTAAGGCTCTCAAAGGCCTTATCATAGGCAGCTATTTTCTTATTAAAACCTTCATTAATCTTAGCTTGCCCAAAGACTAGATCTTTCAAGGAAGGTTGGTTTGGGTTGAAAGAATTACCTTGATTACCTCCTTGATAATAAGGGCGTGATTGATTCCACGTTTGACCTCCTTGTGGACGATAACCGTTGTTGTTGCCGTTCATGTACACCACATCCTCCTGAGTAGTAGGGCAGTAATTCCCTGAATGTCCAGTATTACCACAGACTTCGCAAGTCATGCGAGCATCCATAGCTTGAGTAGTGGTGGCCATGGCAGACTTCTCATTGGCTAGATCATCCATTCTCTTCATCATTAGGTCCATCTTGGCGTGCAACATATCCGCTTCCTTGACGGTATGTGTACTCCTTTGACGTGGCTGCAGTCGATCATCACTCCACCCATGATTGGTAACCATCTTCTCAATCAATGTAGTAGCTTCAGTGATAGTAAGAGAGAAGAAAGCCCCTCCAGCTGCAGCATCAATATGGCCTCGGGCTGTCGGAGTCAGCCCATTATAGAAACTCTGAAGAATAAGCCAGATGTCCATCCCATGATGAGGACAAGCCAGGATGTACTCCTGGAGTCTCTCCCAAGCTTATGGGATAGTCTCATTTGCTGCCCGCTGGAAACTTGAAATTCGCCCCCGAAGGACATTGGTTTTGCCCAACGGAAAGAACTTCGCGAGGAATGCTGCGGAGCACTTTGCCCAAGTGTTAATCTCTGCACGGTTAGCATAAAACCACTGCTTTGCCTTCCCCAAGAGAGAGAAAGGAAACAGTCGCAGACGAATAGCATCTTCCTCCACTCCTCGTATAGTGAAGGTACTGCATAGTTCCAGGAACTGCTGCAGGTGGGCGCTCGTGTCTTCATTAGGCTTGCCACAGAATGGGCAAGCCTGTACCATCGTAATTAAGCCAGTCTTGATCTCAAAGTTTCCATTCCCAGTGTTGATCACGGGGCCTGTTGGCACCTGGTCAGCAGAGGAAGCGGAGTACTCGCGAAGAGTCTTCTCGACAGGGTTGGCCATGGAAGTTGATGCGGATGGCACAAAGGAAGCTAGATCGACTTCCGAACGTTCACGAGAAGGAGAGCCGAAATGATTTCGTGCCATCCTTACGAGTGACTCAGGATCTTCAGTAAAATTTGATGGCAAGTCGAAACCAGTCATGCACTACCTGTCTTCATCATCAATAGACAATCCAAGTTAACCTGCATTGAGAACTGTTTTATTCCTATCATGATTATAAACATATGCAAAGTGTTGATATGTCATCCTTAAGCCTTCCCCGGCAACAGCGCCAGAAATGCTTGTTGACATTTCTTAACGCAATCACCTAAGAACAGGTTTGGAACCCATCCTGGTAATAGCGCCAGAAATGCTAGTTGGTAAATCTTAACGTTACAGAGATTCGCAAGCGCACGGAAGTACGATTGTAGCATTTCCCCAAAGGAGTATTCCAAAGGGTATCGAATCCAAGGAAGGCATTGGCGGAATGACAAGATCAACTCTATTGCAATGAGTATAGATCATAGACGGAAATAAATCAGACACTTAAGTGCAGGGGTAAAGATATGATAATGGGGGTAGTGTGATCACACACACACTCACTCTCTCTCTAAGGGTCCTAGGCATAGGAGGCGACACACGAGTTAGTTCTAGGTTCTTATGTACTATACACATAAAGCTGGTAGGAACGAGTTAGATACACTAGCGTTGAAGAACATTGACTTAAGCACCTAGGTACCACGGGGAGATAACCTCCCGTGTTGCTTCCGCACAACTCCGGTTGTTATATTTTAGACTCCTACAGCTTATCCGAACATGGGGGATTTCAGAGGACCAACGGCTGTCACTACCGCGGCCTACCCCAAGACAAACCGTGGGATAAACTCATAAGTAAGGTAGCTACGCAACCCAAGCACCATACTTACGTTGTTAGTCGGACTTGACCGGCCCGGGCTATTGTGACCCAGGTCAAGCCAAAAGATAAACCAGCCAATTACACCGAGTACCGTAGCTTGAGCACAGACTTCATACAACACAATCATGTCATCTAATTAGATCAAACCAGGTTAGGTACACAAACGGATTCGTGTTTTCCTATGTCTGTTCAACTGGATCAAAGGGTCGTGTTCGCGAAGAACACGAGCCTCTAACTTATGAACAAACACCAGAAACATGTGAAAGTCACCCGTCAAGTGGATCGAAAAGCCTTGTTCATCAAGAACAGGAGCCTCTAAATGATGAACAGGTGAAGAACACATGAACAAATCACTCATGTATACTAACACAACTTTATATGAAATAGATAAATAACTGAAGTAGATCAAACTCATACAAATGAAATAAGATACAAGAGAACTCATACCTAGATCCCAAAGTAGACTTGGAACCTGAATTAGAACTACTCTAGCCTACCTCCTAGCCTTGAGACTAAAAGTGAGAGAGGTGTTGCAAGTGTGGATGTCTCATAAGTGAGGCCCCTCTCCTTCTATTTATAGGCCTGTGTCCCGGCGAAGAATGGAGGCAAACACCCCAGGGAAGGCGCCTAGGACCAATAGGGAACCACCACGTGGAAGCCCCTGAGTGGCGACCACAAAGTCGGTTCGGCCGACCTGTGGGGTCGGCCGACCCCCTGTGGGCCCCACTTGGGGTGTGCTTCCTCCTGGAGGCTGCCCTGTGGGTCCTTAGGTCGGTTCCCGGTGTCCATCCTGTTTTGGCGTGATTTGCTTGCCTTTGTGGGCCCATGGATCCATGTGAAGTCCACGTGTCACACTCTGATTCGTCGGGGGTTGCTTCACTTGGATTGCTTGCATGGCATGCATCCATGGCTCCCTAGTTGGCAGGTTTGCATGCATGGCATCCTTGTTGGCAGCCCACCTAGGATGAGGTGATGTGGCATGGACCATAGAAGGTGAGTTTGGCACTCTTTTCCTACTTATTTTCCTGCAATCAAATAATCTCCAACGACAAGTGGAACTACATTATTCTTAACTAAATACGTGTAAGAAATGCCTTATGCTCCTTTATTCATGAGTATATTGACGGTTAAATTAGGTACTTAACAGCCGTCAACAGCCGCTTCAACGACGACAAATGCAAGGCCATCAGAGAGGAGATCAAGAAGCTTCTTAGTGCAGGGTTCATTCAGGAAGTATTCCACCCCGAGTGGTTAGCTAACCCTGTACTTGTAAAGAAGAAGAATAAGAAATGGAGGATGTGTGTTGACTACACGAGCCTTAACAAGGCATGTCCCAAGGACCTGTTTCCTTTGCCTCGCATAGATCAGGTAGTCGATTCAACAGTAGGGTGCGAAACCCTCTGTTTTCTCGATGCGTACTCCGGGTACCACCAGATTGCGATCTGCATAGCGGATCAACTCGCGACATCTTTCATCACTCCATTTGGTGCTTACTACTACAATTCGATGTCATTCGGGCTCAAAAATGCGGGCGCCACGTTCCAAAGATGCATGCGACGCGTCTTTGGCGATCTCATAGGGCGGATAATCGAGGCGTACGTCGATGACATCGTGGTCAAGTCTAAGAAAACGAGCGATTTAATCCCCGACCTCAGGAAGTGTTCGCGAAGCTGAGAGAACATGGGGTGAAGCTAAACCCTGAGAACTGTGTTTTCAGGGTTCCAAGGGGCATGCTCCTCGCCTTTGTCGTGTTGGAACGCGGCACTAAAGCTAATCCCGAGAAGATCTCGGTCATCACTAACATGGGGTCAATCCAGAATCTGAAGGGTGTACAACACGTCACAGGCTGCCTCGCGACGCTCAGCCGTTTCATCACTCGACTCGAAGAGCGCAGCTTGCCATTGTATTGCCTACTGAAGAAGTTGGATCATTTTACATGGACACCCGAGGCTCATGAAGCGCTCGACTCACTCAAGAACCTTGAAGAGTCCTCCTGTGCTCACAGCACCGATGCCAGAAGAACCGATGCTCTTGCACATGGCTGCCATGACCCAGGTGGTGAGCGCTGCGCTGGTGGTCGAACGAGAAGAGCCTGGGAGGTCACTCAAGGTGCAGCGGCCGGTCTATTTCATGAGCGAGGTACTCTCCGACTCAAAAACCTGCTACACGCAAATTCAGAAACTCGTGTATGCTGTCTTGATCACCAAACGCAAGCTTCGACACTACTTCGACACGCATCCCATCACGGTGGTGTCCAAGTACCCGCTCGGGGAAGTGATCCAGAATCCCGAAGCTGAAGGAAGGATATCCAAATGGGCTCTTGAGTTGATGGGACATAATGTATCATATGCACCGCGCAGTGCCATCAAGTCGCAAGTATTGGCAGAATTTGTCGCTGAGTGGACAGAAATTCAGACTCCGCCAGCACCGATCGAGCACGAGACTTGGACAATGTACTTCGATGGCGCCGTCATGAAGGAAGGAGCGGGGGCAGGCCCTGTCTTCATCTCGCCCCTGGGCGTGCGCATGGAGTACATGGTTCAACTGCACTTCCCCACCTCCAACAACGTTGCCGAGTATGAGGCGCTCGTCAACGGCCTTCGAATCACGATCGAGCTCAGGATCCGCTGTCTCGAGATCCGTGGAGACTCTGAGCTTGTCATGGATCAGGTCATGAAAGAGAAAAATTGCGTTGATCCGAAGATGGCGGCCTATTGTCGAACCGTGAGTCAACTAGAAGATAAGTTCCATGGCTCAAGCTCCATCACGTGCTGCGTGACTACAACAAAGCAGCTGACATCCTCGCCAAGGCAGCATCAAGCCGCAAGCCTGTGCCACACGGTGTGTTCGCCAGCGACCAGCACGCGCCATCCGTCCGGATCGATGAAGAGCAACCGCCAGAGCCAGAGGCGCCGGAAGTCATGGAGATTGATCAACCACAAGAGCCAAACTTAGAAGATTCAGACTGGCGTTTCTCAATCCTCGAGTGGCTAGTCAAGGGCAAGCTGCCTTCCAACCAGACGGAGGCGCGCCGCATCTCACGGCAAGCCAAGGCGTTCGTCCTCATCGACGGCGAGCTCCACAAGAGAGGCGCGGCAGACATATTTATGCGCTGCATTCTGAGGGACCAAGGCAGAGAGTTGCTCCAAGAAATCCACGCTGGTACATGTGGACATCATGCCGCCCCAAGGACACTTGTCGGAAAGGCATTCCCACAAGGTTTCTACTGGCCAACTGCGTTGGCCGACGCCAAGGACATCGTGCGACGCTGCGAAGCTTCTCAATTCTACGCTCGACAAACACACCTCCCGGCACAAGCACTCTAGAACATTCCCATCACTTGGCCTTTCGCCGTGTGGGGGCTGGACATAGTCGGGCCGTTCAGGCAAGCGCCCGGGGGCTTCATGCACCTTCTCGTAGCTGTTGACAAGTTTTCAAAGTGGATCGAAGCCCGACCCGTAGTCAAGGTCCGCTCCGAGGAAGCCGTGGCGTTCTTCACTGACATCATTTATCGCTTCAGGATCCCAAACTCAATCATCACCGACAACAGCACACAGTTCACGGGAAAGAAGTTCCTCAGATTCTGTGACGACAACAATATCCGTGTGGACTGGGCTGCTCTTGCGCACCCAAGGACCAACGGGCAGGCCGAGAGGGCCAATGGCATGACCCTACATGGATTGAAACCCCGGATCTTCAAACGACTCGAGAAGTTTCGGGCAAGATGGGTCACTGAGTTACCATCCGTTCTCTGGAGCCTGCGCACCATACCAAGTCGAGCCACCGGCTCCACGCCGTTCTTCATGGTGCATGGGTCGGAAGCTGTCCTTCTGACGGATATCGACTACGGCAGCCCAAGAGTTTGAGCATACACCGAGGAGGGAAACCAGGTCGCACTCGAAGATGCTATCAACCAGCTTGATGAAGCACGCGACGTGGCGCTCCTACACTCAGCTCGGTACCAGCAAGCTCTACGACGCTATCATGAGCGCAACGTGCGCGATTGCCAGTTCCAGGTCAGAGACCTGGTACTCCGTAGGGTTATGAGCAACAAGGATCGACACAAGCTCACGCCCCCGTGGGAGGGGCCGTACGTCGTTGATCAAGTGCTCCGACCAGGGACATTCAAGCTCCGGCATGATGACGGCACAATCATCTCCAACGCATGGAACATAGAACATCTACGTTGTTTTTACCCTTGAGTAATATTCCTCGTTTTATCTTATGAATCAATGAATAATGCCATGTGCTTTTGTTCTCCATTTCATAAGTTCGCAAGTTTCTGCATTGGCATCTTCTCTGCATGTCTCAACGTTGTCTAAGGCTGAGCGGTAAACGTCCCTGCACCCATGCAGAAATGCTCACCGCTCGGGGGCTACCCGGGGCACGATGCCCTCCTTTCGTTTTCCAGTTTTTAAAACAAATTTCTCTGACAAGTTTGTCGTAACCAATCGCACGCACGAACGGTCTTTTAACGGAACTCCCTATCTTGCGAAAGAGAAAGATGTCGATCTGTGCGCGTCTCGGTGCTGTCGTTCGTTCAAAGCTCCTAGCGCCCACGCCCCCGCGGCTACGGTGCGAAGACTTGCGAGCACAGCCCAGGTCCTCAGGTTGACGTCTGACTACTTTCAAAAAGTGTTTGGGTAACCGCTCGGGCTCTGGCTCAAAACAATTTTTGACAAAAAATGTGCATGTCACTTTTGAACGTCCCTAAGTACTCAGGGGCTGCGAACACGTGGCGTTACTTTGTGGCTCAGGTTGGTCGAGCTCTCAGACTCATACGCCCCCGCGGCTCCAGAGTAGAGTTCGATCGGCTTAAGTTTCAAAGTGCTACTACTTTGTCTCACAGTCGTCCTCAAGTGCTCGAGGAATGCGTCACATACGACAAGTTTGAACAAAACGAAAACTGTTTGGATCAGTACACATACAAGTTTTGTTTAAATATTGTACAAACTGATACATCTAATTAGAAGGCCCGGAGTCGTCTCCTGCTTCTAGTGTGTCTCTTGGAATCAGGTCCAGGTCCTTCATTGCAGCATCAGCCATGGCGCGGGCAAAGGTGGCGCAGTCCTCCTCGATCTTGTCGTACTCCTCGTTCGAGTAGCCGGGGGCCCAACCGCCACTCAGCGCCTTGTGATCCAACCCCTGGTAGTGCGAGCTGAACATGGCGAGGACTCGGTGCACCACCTTCTGAGACGTCGACAGCTCTTTCTCCTTGGCGACACCCGGTAGAAGCGCGACTCGATCGCCAAGTGTATGGGGAGGCATCTGGACGGGTGGGACGCCAAGTTCCGACAAGATCCGTTCGATGAACCGGGCAAATTTGGTGTGGTCCACGATGTCCTTCTTGCGAGCCTCCTCCGCCTCATGCTGAGCTTTCCTGGAGTCCTCGAGCTCGGCCTTGACCTCTTAAGACAGAAAGCGAGTCAGAGTTTAGCTGTGAGAAGCGCAAGCAAGAAAAAGGAAGGAGCAAGGAAAAAAAGATCATACTCGACAGATGATCCGACAAGTTCGTGGCCATCCCGGTCATCTCGTGGATCTTGAGTTCGGCGCCGGTGAGTCTTTGCGCCTCTTCCACGAGTTTGTTGGCCAATGCAGCACGAGCCAAGCGAAGTCCTGTCAAAACCAGAAGACAAGTCAACATCCACAACAAGTAACACGAAGAAGAAAGCATCACAGAAGCTGAAAGTGTTAAGCTGCTCACCGTCAAGGTCTTGCGCCAGCTTGGCATTGCCATCACGGAGCCGGGTCCCCTCATCGGTGGCTTCCTGCAGCTTGGTGGAGAGATCGCCCACCTGCTTGTTGGCCGTCTTGAGGTCCACCTTGGCGTGAATCAAGTCCTGCTGCAGGTCGGCCACCTTCTTCTCGAGTGTCTCCTTCTCTTCAGCGGCGGCCTGGGACGCGGCCTCGACGGCAGTGGTTGCAGCAGCAGCCGTCCGAGCGGTCTCAGCGGTAGTCGTGGTAGCGAAACGCAGCTCCATGGCTGTGGCCTCCGCCTGGGCCAGCTTGGCCTCGAGGGCCGCCCTCTCCGACACGGCGGTGTCAGCAGCGGACTGCGCGGCCACTGCACGGTCCTCCGCGGACTTTGCCGCGGCTTCGAGCGTGGTCCTTGTCGACGCCTCACTCACCGCCGCCCCTGCAGCCGCCAGTCGAGCGGCGACCAACTGCATCTCCATCTGGACCTTCTCGGCCCGGAGCTCCTCGATGGTGCGCGTCTTCCTGGCACTGCAGCTTGCAAGCACCTAGACTGAGTAGAAGATCAGCTACAGAAATGACTGCAAAAACAAAGAGACAAAACCAAAATCTAGCTCGGCGAACTCACCGATGAGGCCGAGATGACAAGCTCGTTGACCGCCTGCTCCACCCACCTCAGGCCCCATTTGAGGCGGTGATGGGCCACGGCTTCTTCGTCCTCGTCGTCGTTGTTGGTATTTCTTAACGTCACCACTAGTTGCGCACCTAGCGTGAGCGTAAGATTCACCTGGGTATACCGATGGGTACGAAAGAGTCCGCAAGCGCACGGAAATACCATTGTAGAGTATTCCAAAGGGTATCGAATCCAAGGAATGATGTGTACTACCTTCTATCCTAGACTGGTGATCCAAGGACACAACTCTATAGGATGAGATGAAGATGGAAAGGATCTTGCTGGTAGTGTGAGAGTTGAGAACAGCTTCTCGATTAGGAACTTCTCATTTCGGACATCGGCCCCTCCTGACCATAACAATTGGTTCACGGCAAATGGTTGCCTACACGCTGTATCCGGACGTCAGGGATTTCAGAGGGTCCAACAGCTGTCACTACTGCGGCCTACCCCAAGACAAACTGTGGGATACAGGGCAAATGAAGGATAACCCGAAGTCTAGACACCACGTCTACACCACCGATTACTACTATAGCACGGTTATGTCTGTCGACCCGTAACAACACTATAGCACTCCGTACGAAGACGGAGTGACGAACCCACGAGAGAGAGACCCGAACTCACTCAGATATACGCTAACCTATGCAAGGGATCACGGATGAACTTGATCTAGATTAGGATAAGGGAGCATCCACTAACTCTGATCAGACTAGCAGGCATACAAACAGGTGACAAACTTATGTGTTTATAACAGAAGATCAAGGGTCATGTTCGTGAAGAATACGAGCCTTTAACTTATGAATAAACACAAAAGTGCGAGGAACTTGATCGTCAACTAGATTGAGGAAGCGTGTTCGTGAAGAACACGAGCCTCTAAATGATGAATGAACGAAGAACACAAGAACACAGTATGAATGCCACTTTAGTCTAACCGAGAATGTCGGAATACTCACTTTATTCTAAATGAAGAACAGAAGCATCCGTAGAGGATCGTTCTTGAGGAAATGTGCCAAACACCATGGCACAACCCCAAGACACCACCCCACCTTCCTCCTAATCTCTAAAGCACTAGCAAGCCAGCACTAATCCTATGCAAGAGCTCTCCTCTCCTAATGAGAGAAGCCAAAAGGCAAGAGTGAAAAGGAGGAGAAGAAGTGTGTGTGTCATATTCTCTACCCCCTCTCCTTCTATTTATAGGCCTGAGCACCAGCGTGGAAGCACCCCAAACACCCCGGAAATGAAGTAAGGGGCCAACCAGGAACCACCACGTGGAAGGCCAGGATTGGGCGCCACAAGGTCGGTTCGGCCGACCTGTGGGGTCGGCCGACCCCTTGTGGGCCCCATCTGCCTTGTGCTTTCTCCTGGTGTCTGATGTGTGGGTCCTTATGGTGATTCCAGGTGTCCACGTGTTTTGGAGGCGGTTTAGGCGCTCTGGTGGTCCATGGGATCCATTAAATTTGGGAAAATCTACCTTTGGGAGTTTATAATCTCTAGGTTCATAGGTGTGTTGTGTGCCAGTAGTGTGGTTTCTATTGTACGACGACTCAGGAATGTCATCAAACTGGGCAGTTTTGAGAGTTTTGTACTCACCCTTGCCCAGGGTGTGATGGGGAATAAGGTTCCCGGAATCACCACCCTGGAAATCGGTTGGAACGCTGTGGCCTTTATCCCGTCCCTCTTCCTCGCGCTCCAGGACCTTGTGCTGTGGGGTGGTGGAGAGGGTCTCCAAGGCCACCATGCGCGACTTGAGATCTTAGATGTCGGACTTGAGTTCGCCCGCCATGATGTCGGCCTTCTTGCTCCATGTGGTGAGTTCATCGACGGTCGTCGCAGAGCAAATTTGATTGACTTGAATCGCCTTCAGCTCCTTGAGGATGATGTCCAAGCGCTCCTCCACCGTCGCCATACGGAAGGTTAGGGTTGGCTTCTTGGGAGGTGGATTCTTCCGCAAGCGGTCCTTGACTTGGGATAGGACTTGGGCAAGTGGTGGGGTAGTTGGGTTTCGAAGGGTGGTGGTGGTGGGAGGTGAATTAGGCGGCGGCGGTGGTGGTTGTGCGGCTGCGGTGGTGGACCGAGTATGCGGCTGGGTTTGCGGCGCCAGATCGACGATGCCGGTGACCGACGTACGGCGGCTCTGATACCAAATGTGGCAAACCACGGATAACTAGAGGGGTTGCCGGCGTACACGCACGGCGGGGGAGCACGACGGCGCCGCCTCGAGCATGGAAGGGAGAGGGGATTAGGTTTAGCCTTTAGCTGTTGTGTTCATCGTTGCCCCCAATCCGGGCAGGTTCACTGTCTTAAGGCCACCTGGCCTGTTACACGGCTCTTAGGCCCAAATGGAAGTTTACATGGGCTCACAGGCCCAGCGCGGCTCACAGGTCAAAAATAGTAGGTAACGGCCTGAGAGACATGGGTACCCATGGGTCCCCACCGACCAGGGTCTCAGCCGTCCCCGACAGGTGGGTCCGACCTGCCAGAAGACCCGCCGACCTGTTGGTGGGCCCTGACCGACCTGACATGTGGCCCAAGGACATGAAGACAGCTTGGTGTACAAGACAAGACAGTCCAGCTCGGATAAGCCTTCCATATTGTAACCAACTAGGATAGATGGAAACCGACTTGTAGCACAAGGTCGCTGGCCAATATAAGGCGGCCTGGGGCGCCCTCCTCGGGGGCAGATCTCTCTGGCATAATTCCACCACCAAACTGAACGTAGGGTTTTACTCTCTGGAGGCCCGAACCAGTATAAATCGCTGTGTTCCTCGTGTCTCGCCGAGATTTCCGTGTGCATCCCGTGCATAACCACCTACGCTCTTAGATCTCGATCTTCTCCATTAACCTGCAAACCTCTAGGGTAACTCCCTAGCGGATCTGTCCAGGTCTCACCCCCTGACAGTTGGCGCGCCAGGTAGGGGTGATCAGGAGCTCGCTGTGCAGCATGGTGGTCGGACCCAGCGTCCTCTTCGGCGATGACATGGAGAACTCCCTCACGACGCGCAGAAATTTTTCCGGCGACCCACCCACACCTCCGATCCAGTCGCGAGGTCGTCTCGTCCTCAAGCTAATTTTCCAAGGTCGGCAAGATTCGATCTACTCGAGTGTCGCCTCATCGCAACAGTACGGCGCATGTCCTGGTGTCGCACGTCTCTAAGCGGTGGTTTCGGGGTCATCATGTGTGCCTGTCATGGTAGTTCCACGGTTACCATCGCCTAAGATTCCATCTGCACCAGCATCGTGAACACATGATACGGCCAAAGTTGACTCTGTGTTGACCTGCTCACGTGATGAGGACAAATCAATCTAGAAGAAACTACGTAAACAGGGAAGTTTCATTGCGTTCCTGTTCTTTACTTTATTTTATTTATTCCGATCAACTTCGTATCGTTGATGGCAACTGCTAACCAATAGTATCTCTTTTTTTTTCTTTCCGTATTTGCTTTCAACATACGTGATGACAACACTACGCCGTTGATCTGGTTGACGTGCCGTCGACTACCCCATCCTCGTCAACATCTGTCCGCTCACCAAGACAACTCGGCACGAGTCCAGCTCACGCGTTGACCTCTCGACAGCTTCGGCTCTTCCGACCTTCAACGACTCAACCCTTCGGCGTCTCGAGCTCGCCACGTCGACCTCGGCCACGGTGACGCACAAGCTAAGTGTTATTTGCAATTAAATATTTTACGGCTCAATTTCTTTCGCCGACCTGCTTTACATGCTTTTTCTTGCTTTATTTTCCCTCTCCCTTCAACACGCTCGGGGGCTTGGTATAGCCGACCTCGATACGCTCGGGGGCTTGACTTTGCCAATCTAAAAGTCGCCAGACCTGAGTGACTTAATTAACTTCTGTGTGTTCTTCCTTTAAATGCCTCTTACTCGCTATGCGCATTTTTAAGTCGTGTGGTTGCGAGACCTTGGGTTCAAAGCCCCCCTCCGCGCGTCGGCTGTAGGTCGCAGACCTCCCGGCAGCTCCGTCATCTCCTACTTCAGGTCGTCAGACCTCCCGGCGGCTCCATCTTCGCCTACTTCAGGTCGCGAGACCTCCTGGCGTCTCCGTCGTCGCCTACTGCAGGTCGTCAGACCTCCGGGCGTCTCCGTCGTCGCCCACTTCAGGTCACCAGACCTCCCAGCGTCTTCGTCGTCGCCTACTTCAGGTTGCCAGACATCCCGGCACCCCCGTCGTCGCCTACTTCAGGTCGCCAGACCTCCCGGCAACTCTGTCGGCAGTAACGGCTCGCGTCGTACGAGAATATATGCCTGTTGGCTTTCTGGTTGACGGATTGGCGTTCATGTTCTCGTTATGCCGTACTTCAAGCCCCCAACTACGACGGATATCTGCTTCAAGGTCTCCTGGTCGAGTAATGACCTCCGGGTCTATCGCATCGCCTCCACGAGGTCGATAAGGCCCCGCTGCCTCCCAGGTCGCAACGACCCACAGTGATAAAATATCACACCAACGGCCCCGTGGTTAATGGCTCCACTGCCCGTTGGCAGCCTCTGGGCCAAGTAGCTCCTCCTTGAGGTGGCTAAGGCCCCGCTGCCTCCTAGGTCGCAACGACTCACAATGATAAAATATCACACCAACGGCCCCGTGCTTAATGGCTCTACTGCCTGTTGGCGGCCTCCTGGTCATGTAGCCCCTCCCTGAGGTCGCTAAGGCCCCGCTGCCTCCTAGATCGCAACGACCCACAGTGATAAAATATCACACCAACCGCCCCGTGCTTAATGGCTCTACTGCCCGTTGGCGACCTCCTGGTCAGGTAGCCCCTCCCTGAGGTTGCTAAGGCCCTGCTGCCTTCTAGGTCGTGTAGACCTAGATTTTTCAGGCTGACTACCTGTGTTGTGCCATCGCACAACGGCCGTGACGATCCAGGTCGCCACGGACCATTCGTCGTTTCTTGAGGCCTCCTGGAGGTCGGCGTGCTAATACAGCCCAGCTGGGACCTTGGTAGCCATACCATTTGCCGCCCGGGCGCCTCTACATCTACTCGGACACACCATTTGTCATACAAGTGTGTATATAAAAAGCTTCAATAGTTGTAAGGACCTTGGCCCTCGGCCGTCGTCGTCCTCTTCAGGTCGCTACACATCCCGGCGTCGCCGTCATCGCCCTCTTCAGGTCGCTAGACCTCCCGGCGTCGCCGTCGTCGTCCACTTCAGGTCGCCAGACCTCCCGGCTTCTCCGTCGTCAGGTCGCTAGACCTCCCGGCGTCGTCGTCGTCGCCCACTTCAGGTCGCCAGACCTCCCGGCGTCTCCGTCGTTGGCTACTTCAGGTCGCCAGACCTCGTTGCAGCTCTGACAGTCGGCGCGCCTTTCCCCTACCTGACTGCAAGATTCTGGAGCATTGTTTGTCTCTTGCGGGTGCCAGCGACCTGTGCTTCGCTTGGAAGCCGGCCCGTGACCGTACAGTGCGCCCATGACTCAGGTCATGTCAGTCCTGGCGTCTGATGCCCTCTGCAAGATTCTGGAGCTTTTGTCCTATTGAGTTGACATCGCAAGAGCATCTGTTTCCTAAGCAGAAGGCTGTAGGTTCGGACATTTATTTCTTCTTCTTCTGAGCATCAAACCGGCCATTCTGGTCGCTTTACTGCTCGGGGGCTACTACACTAGTGCGTCTTGCGACGCCCTATCTTCGCCAGGTCGCATCGACCTAATGGAAGCCCGCTTCCACTACTTCTCCGCTCGACCTACCTGCGGTGGGCATGGTGACCTTTCTAAAGGTCGCGGCAGTTACTTCGTTACACCTGATCTAGGTCAGGTCGGCGGTTCTTCAAGATCGACGTCTCGCCTTCACTTCGACCTCCTGGATCCCAGACTCCAGAAGCTCGATGTTCGACTTCGTGCACGCATCGGAGGGGTTTTCTTTTTTGGATCCCCGTGCACCCTACACGGCCTCAACGGTGTCGCGCCTTCGCTTCGCTTCGACATGTCCCCGTCTCGGCCGCTACACCTACACGTCGATCGGGGGCTTGAGAGACATGGGTACCCATGGGTCCCCACCGATCAGGGTCTCAGCCGTCCCCGACAGGTGGGTCCGACCTGCCAGAAGACCCGCCGACCTGTTGGTGGGCCCTGACCGACCTGACATGTGGGCCCGAGGACATGAAGACAGCTTGGTGTACAAGACAAGACAGTCCAGCTCGGATAAGCCTTCCATATTGTAACCAACTAGGATAGATGAAAACCGACTTGTAGCCCAAGGTCGCCGGCCAATATAAGGCGGCCTGGGGCGCCCTCCTCGGGGGCAGATCTCTCTAGCATAATTCCACCACCAAACTGAACGTAGGGTTTTACTCTCCGGTGGCCTGAACCAGTATAAATCGCTGTGTTCCTCGTGTCTCGCCGAGATTTCCGTGTGCATCCCGTGGACAACAAGCTGAAAACCGAAAGACAGAGGTACATGTACAGCAAAGAATTGCATCCTTTTAGTCTCGTTCACTACTAAACTGAATGAAATTTCACAGCGAATCCAGGCCAAGATTCAGCATGCACGAGATCCGTGTAAAATCTTTTGTCAATCTTGTTGATTGGTGTGGTCAATGGTGATTTGACGGCAAATTTGTTGCTCACGTCAACTGCTCCATTATTATTTTTTTTCCAGTTATCGACTCCCTCAAGGAGCAGAGTTGAGCACCAGAGCTAAAGAAACTCGCATAACGAATGAGTACGCATCTTAAACTCACAGTCAACCTTCACTTTGAGTCTTTGAACAACTGATGCACACATACATCAAAAGTTAACTAAACCCCAGCTAGAGGCACAAGATTCATCACAATTAAGTTCACAGCATGATCATTGAACGATAATAAATCCAAGGTCCTTACAAATACCATGCATGGTGAAATACTGTTAGATGGTTAAGTATCTACTGATACCATGAGCATTTCACAGTTTGCCCAAAAAACAGAGAGGGCACAAATAAACGAAGTTCAGACAGAAACTGATGCAGTTTACACCTTGCGTAGGAGTAACCACCGTACCATGACCCGAGAACTAGTCTGCATTGTAACACCTTCACTTGAGTCTCAACTCTCAAGGGAACAGCCACGTCACGAGAAACACCACGTGCTTCCAGACCATTGGCAGAAGAGAGGAGACCATACCGGTTCTCATGTCATAGACACCGACAGAAGTGTTTTCCTCGTCAAAGGTGTATTGCGCACCGTTTTCAATTTCATCATCCAAGAAGAAAATTTGGTCGCTCGACATCCTGTACTGAGACACGGACACAGCCCTGGAGCACTGTCGACTACTCCCTCCGTCCCCTTATATCTGCACTTGTGCAGTTCAAAAGAAATCCCAAAATAAGTGCACAACATGAGTCTCTACCAGAGTCTGCTGTACTCGAGTACGTGGGCTCCATCAGTAAAAAAAGATTTGAAGCACACGCGGCGGCAAGAGACAAGCTTTCACGTGAAAAATCTAACATGTTCCAGCATCTTCTGCAGAGTGCTCGTTCTGATTTTCCCAACGCACCGTGTTGTCTGTTATCAATTAATAGGGGCAAAAGCGTCATTTTCCATCCATACTATTTTCCCATTCAAATCCTTCAAGTGCAGTTATATCGGGACAGAGGGAGTAAGGAACAGGTTCTGGCCATCCCCAAGAGTTGTCACACTCACCCACCGCGACTGCTGGATGTCAGCCTTGAATACCTCAAAACTTGTTCTCTTCAGCCACGGTATCTTCCTCTTCCTCTGAAATTCTGCAACAAACCTTCCTGCGTACCATCAGTAATGTGCCACACGATTCAACTAGGTAGAGCTTCTTTCTGCCTGTGGTGTCATCTGGCCACCATGCTTCCAACATGCGGTCTGGATCACCCTTGATGACTCGTCCAATTCGAGCGATCTGTGGATCCCCAGTGCTTGGGTTTTGGCTGAAGTTGATGATAAGGATGTCCTCATCATAGGCAATGGCGTAGAGCTTTCCCTGATAGAATGCCATGTCTTGAAACTCCATGCACTGGTCATTTGCACGTACCGACCACGAGGAAGCCCCTGGCTGGCACACTAGGATCTGACTGATATGACCACTACCCACACCGGTGCTGCCAAAGAGTGCGACGACAAGTCCTGCGGGATGTCCGACCACGACTGCGGTGGCTCGCCGCGTGGCGTCGCCTCCTCCATCCGAGTCAGTCAACCTTGCGAAATTGCAGCGGAACAAACAACATGGGTTAGAGGTACACATCATCGGTGCATCACGGTGAAACTTGCCAGGATTCAAGAAACCGGAAACAGCATGGCCGCAGACGCGCAGTGCGCTTGGTGAGGCAATACGTCGAACACCTCAAGGGCATTGCTGATGCAGACTCGAATCGCGAGAGAAAAATTGACGGGGAAGTGGGAGGCGTCCAGTATGAGTTTAGAGGGGAAGATGAGATGGAGTAGCTAGAGTACCAGAGGTAGCTGTGGAAGAAGGTTGATCTGGCGGGACGGCGGCGGCCGCGCAGATCGACGCTGCGTCGCTGCTGCTCGTGCGGAAATAGCCTGGTGTGTGGGAGCGGGAGCGTCTGCGAGAGTGGGACTGACTGACTGGGCCGACTGACCCAAGCCCAAGAGTCTTCGCTAGCTACATTGACCTTGGGCCGTGGTGAGATGGATACGGGCCTTTCCCGTGCGGGACAAAAAAATGTTACTGCAAAAATATATATATATATATATGTTAAAACGAGCTGGAACATACCGAGTCGCGGAGGCATCAATGCATCATGTTCCTTTGTTTCGGTCCTGATCATATTATCTCCACTCCACTCCCGTTGTTCTTGTCGAAATTGTAGATCGTTTTGGTAAATCTGATTCCATAGTTGTTAGAGTATCTTCAACAGAAATGATATTTTTGCCTCTCTGTTCGACTTTTTACTGAACTTTTCAAAAAGATCACTCTTCATACTAGATATCTCACTCCAACAAACTCTCCATCTTCCACTTTCCAAATTCAAAGAGCTACTTTCATCTCTCCCTCTCCACACTCAATGACGCGTAGGTCCCACACGTCATCACCTTATTTTCACCTTCTTCAAGTCTCCTCATCCTTATCCACAGCACACCATCTTCTCACACCCGCCGCCGGCCCCTCCTCCTTCTCCTCCTCTCCCCGTCGTCGGCCCCTCTTTCCCTCAGCGCCAGCCTTCCCTCCGAGCGACGCCGTGGAGAGGGAGGAGGCAGAGCAGCAGAGCAGCAGACCACACCTCCCCCACGCCTGCTCCCATGCCACCGTCGCCGGATCCTCCCTCCCCGTCGGCCGCCCGCGCTTGCACCCGCGCCACCGCAGGCGAAGCTCGCGAAGCGGCCTCGGTCGCCAAGCTTCGCCGCCGCCGGGTCCTCCATCCCCGCGCCCGTGTCGTCGCGGCTCCTGTCTGTGCTGCTCCTCCGCTCATGGCACTCGGGACGGGTGCACTGGAGGGCCCACATTTGGCTAGGTTTGGACAGTCTGTTGGAGCTCATTTTTTACCTTTGTTGGCTAAATTTAGCTTTGGCAAGTCAGTCGGACCTTCTCTTGGAGATGCTCTTACTATGTATAATTTGATTTAACAATCTGATTTCATAATTGTAAACTATCTACAATTTAGAACAGAGGGAGTAGCTAGTGTTGTCGATCGTGTTAGGGCTGGACGTCGAGCCAGCTCAACTTGACTTCGCTTGACTTGGTCCGACTCGTTAGCCTAACGAGCTAGTTCGACTTGGCTCGTTAACAAAAAAAAAAGTTAAAAAGATGCTAATCGTGCCCTATGCATTGCGCTCGCCAATCGGCTTGCCACGCTGGCACATGACAGGCTGATGCTGCGTAATCTTCGCGCGCGCGACGGGCAGCGTCCTTCTTCCTCCGTCGACCCCTCGACCGTCGTCGTCCACGGTCCACCCAAAGCCCGACGCGCCGAATCCGCCCGCGAATCCTTTTGCGCGCCATTTCCGCTACGGCCTGCCACTGCCAGGCTGCCCGGCACCACGTACGTGTGCTGCGTCGTCGATCTTCACGGGGTGCGGTGCGGCGCGGCCTCCCGTACTGAAATCTCCTAGGATCCCTTGACGAGACGAGAGCGATGAGCGACGACTTGGACAGGAACGACGACGACGACTCTTGAGGGCAGCGAAGCGAGAGGTCAACCATCACACTCGCCCTCGCACCGCGCGAGCGTCATGCTGGCAGGCATCATGTGCTTGCGTTTTTCTTTGACTACTCCCGCCGCCGCATTCGTTCCCCATTTCCGCGTGAAATCATTTTCATCAGCCCCCATCCGCCCCGCCCGTTTTTTTGACTCCTCGTAGTATATCTGTCAAGGATGGCGATCCTACTAGAACTGCACGCTGCAACTATTTTTCCTCTACTGCCAGAAGCAGAAGACGCAGCCACGCAGGGCTACATCAGTAGCAGACAGGGTTCACCAAAACCGGTGTGAACCGGCCGGTATACCGCAGTTACCGGTGGTACCGTCGGTGGCCGGTACCGGTTCACACCGGTTCCAAACCGGCGGTTTTCAAAAAATTTGAATTTGAATTCAAAAAATTGAAAAATAAAACGAAAATTCTTAAAAATACTTCAAGATTTATAGAATTTAATGGTGTCAAATTTTTTCAAATATTAGTTCATTTAGTATTTTTTGTGGGCATTAGAAGTTCAACCAAAAAAGAAAAAGAAAAAAATTCGACCGGTTGAACTTCTAATGACCGCAAAAAATACTAAATGCACTAATATTTCAAAATTTTTAACACCATTAGATTCTACGCACCTTGAAATAATTTTAGAATTATTTTTTTATTTTTTAATTCAAATTTGAAAACATGCTAAATTTTTTATTAAGTCGGTAATTTAGACTAATTCACTGGTAAACCACTGAAACCGGCCGACATACCGCTTAAACCGCTCGGTATACCGATCCATACCGAATGAACGAAGGTCCAAATTTGATTTTTCAAATTTGTTCGGTTTTGAACGATTTCCGTAGTATACTGCTCGGTATACCGTACCGGAGGGCGACGACGGTTCGACCCTCCGGTTCGGTACGATGAAGCAGAGCCACGACTCACCACTCTGAGGGCCTTGACGTCTCGCACAGGCACGGCATGCATGGGCGAGTGTCAACTTCATGCATGTGCTCGACTCCCTCGCAATCGCAACCCGGGCTCCATTCCGCATGCCGGCGTGATTCGCGTCCTTTCCGGACGACTCATCTTCAATTCGTCCAGTCGGCCTTGAGTGACCGTGTGAAAATGGTCTCCAATTGCGGCGGCACTACTACTGGGCACTGGCTATGCAATTGCAATCCAAATATGTGGTCAGCGCGTACCGTAGCCGTACCGCAGATTTGGAAGGATCCTTCCCGTGTTTCAACTTGCGAGGGCGGTTTTTATAAAGAGCTCTCTTCCGAGAGATCCGGTTCTGATCGAGCCTACGACGACCACTTGCATGCCACTGTAAAAGAATATGCCCCCACTGTAAAATTTGACGACCACTTGCATGCCACTTAGGAGCGTAGAATTTAATGGTGTCAAAAATTTATGATAGGATTATTTGAAAATATGAAAAATTCACTTTTGATAGTCTTATTTCAACCCACCCACTCATCCTCAGTGGCGGACCTAGCCCGAAATTTTAGCTGGGGCGGAATTCGCATGACGAACATAAGTGAAAAGCAGTTGCATCGCTATTTGTGTTCAGATCACTATAATAGAATCACAAACGGCAAATAAACTATGAATATGAAGATTTAAGATGTAATAACATAATTGTCAACACATAAATTAGTAATAAGAATTAATCATGTCTAGATTTTCTACGTGGTCTAGGCAATTACAGGTCATGTATATTAAAAAAATTCAAATGGTTAAAAAAAATAGCAGCCTAACTTATAGTCATAACACAAAACTGAAATTAGAAGCCTAAAAAATTAGCAGCCACTAATGCTGTAATGCACAGCCTACGCGCAGCTTGCCAGGTGCACACGAGGCACAGAGTTAGCAAAGGTATAGAGCATGGGGCTACGCTGCTGGGCCAAAGTGGTAAACTTAATTGGGCCCTCTCCTATCCACTTGGACCACCAACAGCCGGCCCAAAACAACCTCCTTTCCTTTCTTTCTTCCACCTCTGTCCATCAGACGCTAGCTAAGACGCCGCCGCTGCCGCTCACATCCGACCTTCAAATCGGAGCTCCGGCTGCCCAAAAACTCCATGGGAGGTGGGATTCGACTCCAGAAGTAGCTGGGGCAGCTGCCCCACCCTGCTGTATGGGTAGGTCCGCCTCTGCTCATCCTCTTAATGACTATCTCGGATTTAACGTGTGACCCTTCATTCTTCCACACGAGATTGGCTACATGCACATCAAGAAACGTGAATATTAATGAATTGCTTGTTTTTTTTGCGAATTACAAAGTACATCGGAGACACCCACAACGCACGCACACTCATCCCTATGAACACACGCACGCAAACCCTACCCCTAGGAGCATCTTCGAAGACTGAGCCGGCAAATCCTCAAGATTGACGAAGTCACCACAAGCGTCTCGCTATCGACGGGAACGTCGCCTACCACTGAAAGCACAAACGCCGTTAAATCCTGAGAAATTCGCTCCCACGGGGAGTCGAACCCATGACCAAAGGTGCTACCGGGGCTCCTGTAACCACTAGGCTACAAGCCCTTTCGCAATGAATCGCTTGTTTACGAGAACTAACTAATGACATGTTTAAATATATGATAAGTAAGATTGTTTATCCTTGGTCATTGTGCCAAGACCAAATCTCTACTCCTAAAAAGTTTAGAAAGGAGAAAAAATCCTGTCCTCCCCGGTCCCTCCACTCGCGCGGGTCTGCCGAACCTCGACGCCCCCTCCGCTCACGCGGGTCTGCCGAGGGCCCACGTCGTGACCCCTCCTCCCGACTCCACGCCCCCCACCGCCACCACCCGGCGTTCTGCCGTTGATCCGCATTTTCCGTCTCGAGTTGCCCCATACGCCGCGCCCCACCATTGGCCCATTGCAAACCCGCACCCTCGCCCGGAGCCGTCCGCCATGGCCTCGGCCGCTCGATCCCTCGGCGCTGCATCGCCATCCTTGATTGCGAGCAGCTGCAGGACGTCTGAGCGGGTTATTTGTGGCGGCGGCGGTGCCCGGGCTTCGATCCCGGCAGTGCTACCCAAACCCTACCCTACGGACTCCTCCCCGATACGGAGGCCGCCGTCGCTCCACCCTACCCGCGCTCGTGCGGGGCAGGGCACCGAGGCCAAGCACCAGAGCCTGGAGTGCTCCTCCTCCATCTCCTCCGTCTCCTCTCTCGACGAGGACGCCGACGCTGACCTATCCCCGGTCGCACCGCTCCTGCTGCTGTGCACCAGCTCGCTGCCCACCAAGACCAAGGAGGAGTGCTAGCGCGCTGGCGCCGCGGCGAGATGCATGAACTCCATGGCGGTGCCCCGAGGTCCGTCGGCTCGCAGGGGAGCACCTCTGTCAACACCACGAAACAAGGTATACAAGGATGCATCCTAACTCCGGTGCACTTATTTTGTTCTGATCGCTCTGTTTCTCGTGTTCAGCTTCTATGGCTCTGTTGCTATTGCTTGTTCTCGATGGTATGCATATTTGTGTTCTTATTCTTTTGGGAACTTTTGAACTACATATTCTGGTTTGCTGTATACGTTGATGGTAATAATGGCCAGGTCTAAATTACCATGTGCTAAAGCATATTTTCCACTCTGAACAAATAACTGATTATATCTCAATACAGTTGGTATTTCAGTATACCTCTATTTGGATTATCCATACGAAAAATTGATTTGTAGATCTAATAATTAAAAAGACCAGACAATCATTTCTTATGCTAGCACATAATGCACCAATGAGCACATGAAATGGGAATGAAAACATGTTTACATTTCCCCTCGCCTTTAGGCTAAGCGCCTAAGCCTGACCATAAACAATGAAGTTGTTTTTGTTCAGAAGGATATAGATAAGTACCTTTTTGGTCTCTCCTTACCAGGTATCCTTGTGTAAAAGTGCTAAAGAAACCTTGGAGGAAATTACAAGAGGAGATAATAACGGAGATGTTCTATACTACTGGTCACCAATGGACATTGACCGAACTTCGGACTTTTGGTTGATGTGTGATTCTCTAAATGGGGGCAACTACAGGTGCTTTTTGAGTGATGGGATGTTCCTTTCTATTCCATCTTGATTGCTTGGAGCATTATCTTCATCATTATTTTCTTGTCGCAGATCTTTTTTTCAAGATGCATTCCCCGTGACCCCTCCGTCCCTCCGTCCATCATTATTGCTTGGTTGATGTTGCAGCACTTCCACCGATGCCCAGTGACCGTGATCATTGGTCTACTCTTCATAGCTGGTTGATGCCCACCCCATCATTTTTGAAAATTGTCATGTTCTCCAGGTAACTTCTGAGTTCTCTCACTTTACTTATCATTTTTAGGAGATAATTCACTTTGTGTTAAAAATTTTGATTTTGGGTTGCATTATGGACTTTGATCAGATAACCACGCACTGGTTGGTATGTAATATTTTTCTATTGTACTTGTTTAAAATGCAAATGCGATCCTAGCATTTACCATTACTTCATTTTCCTCTTTGTGAGGTATTTGTTACTTTTATTTTCTCAGTCTATTTGTAATGGTTTACCTTTCTTGATTCTTGACTATAGTTTTTTAACCAGTAATATTATTCAGTTTCCCTATGTTTAAATAAGAATGATCTTTGTGACTCATTGTGTTCCCCCATGCGCATATAAGATGTAGTTATATATATTAGGCATTCGATGTGATTAACTTTCTCATGTTACCAAAATAATTGTCTGTTGCTGATTCACAGGGACTGCTCGTGGAATCATAAATAAGGCTCGAGTTTGATTGAGAATTCTGAAATTATCTGGTAAACACTTCTTCTTTAACTAAGCTAAACACCTGGACAACGGTGAGAGACTTGTGCTAAAAAATCTTACAATTCCACTCATTCCAGATGTCCAAGTTGTGATCACGAGGACTGCAATGACTGATCTCTGTTTCCTGAAGCTAAGAGGGTCTAAAGTGTTGGACCACCAATTTTGTACATTGTCCACATCTATCCTTGGACTCTGAAAGTTCAGATTGGAGATCGGCTAATATCATATTTTTCATCTTGCATTATAATATCTATATATAGATCATTCATGCGATCTGATTTAGATGCCCATTATATACTCTGAACATTCTTTCTTCTCTCTTGAAAGGAAGCAACAAAGCTGTATATTGCAACTGCGCTGTAGTTTTTTTACAGAAAAGGGAAAGAAGAAGGAGATGGTGGGCCACCACTAATCATACCACCAAAGGCACATTCTAAACAGTGGTAAAAAATCCAAAACACCAATGAGGTATGAATAATCAGCTTAAACATTTGTCTCTTTTTTTCCTGAGAGTATTTGAACTTATGGTATATGCATTCTGTAGTCGTATTTATGAGCAATAGGCATGATCACATTCATATAACTATGTTTCCAAATGTTACTGTTCTAATGTGTCACTGCCATATCTACAATATCAAAGAGAAAATTGCACTATTCTTGTTCTAATTGCATTTGCTTCTTCTAATTACTTTATATCTATCTATTTTTATACTCCCGAAACAACATTGTGAGATTTCTATATTGTTCTGAGATGCTTGGAGGTTGCTTATGGACTGAAGCTTCATATTGATGGTGCTCGCATTTGTCAGGCATCTGTGGTAAATAGGATAGGCAGCCAGATCCTGATTTTTTATATAATCTTCTACAGAATTGTGTAAAATCAAACATTGCTCTGGACACACATGTGATTAGAGGATTGACTTATAAAGAATAAACCATACACTTAAGTACAAAATATTCTTCCATTTTTTCTCTTCAAAAGGTTTAGTATGCCAATATATATTTCTCTCTTCATGTTCCACTGAACTTTTTTGGTTTATCTGTAAACAATTATGGAAACTCTTTCACATAAGCTATGTTATGCTTGCTGGTGTCACCACTCCTCACGTACTTACAATATGTGGCACAGGCTATTGGGGCCAGAGATGAGGATGGAATGACGAATCATCACAAATTCCGACTCAAGAGATGAAGGGTCAAACCTCTAGCAAGGAGTTTTGATTGTCTGTTGCTGCCTGGGTAATAAGCCACTGTCTACCGAGGCAAAAAACATGTAATAGAGCTGTATAAAATGGATATACTGATATACCAGTCGCCCAACTACACTATAGTCATGAGTATGATCTACTGGGCATGAATGCTTCATATTCCCATGCAAAATCAAATATTCATATTATAGATTTACCTTAACTTCTGCCACTAAAAGAACACAAGCAAAGAAATAAGATTCGATGGCCTTTGGATGTCATGTTGTGTTGTTTCATAGTGTAACTACATTTTAGGATATTTCATATTTTCATACTATTATTGTCACATTAATCTAATGTCTTTTGGTATAAATAATTTTATTGCCCGTAGCAACGCACGGGCACTTTCCTAGTAAGACTATCAAAAGAGAATGGAGGGAGTATGGGTGAAGACTTTTGGCATGTAGAAACTGACGTCATTCTCGACCTTTTCAAACAGTGCTTTCTAAATTCTTACCATTATTTATTTTCAAACAAAAAAACTCTTTGTTTTCGAATGATCACAAACTGCCCCGGCCACATATACCAATCGAAAGAGGCTCAAGGGACCGTACATTTTCTTGCATACCAAATAAGAGGATTGGCAACTGAAGAAGCAAGAGAACAAGAAGTCTAGAGTTTATTTACCAACAAAACCATTCTTTCAAATAAAACTTATCCTAAAACATACCCCATGCTGTAGTCTCCGTGGACGTCAACTCCTGTTATAAACAACCAAGCAGCCTTTCTTGCTCCACAAGCGTTGAGTTTTTGCCTCATCATCAAAGACAATATTCAGCCTATCATATTCCTCGAAGTTGTTCAAGCGCATCAGCCAAACAAATATTTTGTTGCAAGTGGCTGATTGTGATTGGGACATGCACCCACAGCCCACCAGAGTGCATCGCGTTGACCGGCTAGCTGGACTCATCTCAGTGGCGGGGCGCCATGCCCATGTCTACACACAGCTGTACCCGTTTGATTCCTCCACGACGCTCCTCAGTCCTCCTCCCTGCCTCTGCTCATTCCCCGCGGTTCAGGCTCACCACCACCATCATGCGTCTCCGTCACGTCCTCGTCCTCGGACTCCTCCTCTGCCTCTGCCCGCACGCGCCGTCGTGCTCCGCCGCCGCCGCCACCACGGACACGGTGTCCCCCGGCAATGGGCTGACCGGCGACACCGGCGGCATGCTCGTCTCCAACAACAGCAAGTTCGCGCTCGGCTTCTTCAAGATGGACAGTAAGTCCCCCAACACCTACCTCGGCATATGGTTCCACAAGGTCCCCAAGCTGAAGCTGACCCCGCTCTGGAGCGCCAATGGCGAGAGCCCCGTCGTCGACCCGGCCTCGCCGGAGCTCGCCATCTCCGCCGACGGCAACCTGGTCATCCTGGATCGGGCCAACAGGTCCGCCGTCGTCTGGTCCACCCGCGCCAACACCACCACCAACAGCACCGTCGCCGTGCTCCTCAACGACGGCAACCTCGTCCTCCGGAGCTCCTCCAACTCTTCCCAGATCTTCTGGCAGAGCTTCGACTACCCGACCGACACCCTCTTCGCCGGCGCCAAAATCGGCTGGAACAAGGTCACCGGCCTGAACCGCCGCCTTGTCTCGAGGAAGAATCTCGTTGATCAGGCTCCTGGCTTGTACTCTCTGGAGCTAGACTTCAATAAGGTTGGTCATCTCGTATGGAACTCGACCGTCCAGTACTGGTCCAGCGGGGACTGGAACGGCGATTACTTCGGCGACGCTCCGGAGATGATAGGCGCCGTCATGCCAAGTTTCGAGTTTGTCAAGAATGAAGAAGAGGCTTATTTCATATACAGACTTCGTAATGACAGTGCAATTGTGCACACCGCAATAGATTCCTTTGGCCGAGGCCTTGTGGGTGTATGGCTGGACAGCAAACAGGATTGGCTGATAAATTACAGGATGCCTGTGGCTCAATGCGATGTCTATGCAACCTGTGGGCCTTTCGCAACCTGCAACGACAACGCAGATCCCATCTGCACCTGCATGAAGGGTTTCTCTATAAGATCACCCAAGGACTGGGATCTGGGGGACAGGAGAGATGGGTGCATGAGGAATACTCCATTAGACTGTGCAAGAGATGGAAACAAGACAGGTCTCACGGATAAGTTCTACCCCGTGCGAAGTGTTAGATTGCCCCATGATGCAAACCAAGTGCAGGCTGCTACAAGTGGAGATGATTGCTCACAGGTTTGCTTGGGCAACTGCTCTTGCACTGCATATTCCTACGGGGATGGAGGCTGCTCTGTGTGGCATGGCAAGTTGTACAATGTGAAACAGCAATCTGATGCTTCTTCTGATGGAAACCAGGAGATACTTTACATCCGTCTTGCTGCAGAAGAGCTGCCAAGCGTGGCCATGGAGAAGAAAGGCATTAGTGTTGGTGTTGCCATTGGCGTTGGCGTTGGTGCTAGCACTGCCGCTTTGATCCTAATGATCGTCCTTGGTCTGATAATTTGGAGGAGAAAAGGGAAGTGGTTTACTCGCACACTCGAAAATGCTCCGGGTGGCATTGGGATCATTGCATTTCGATATGTTGAATTGCAGCGTGCAACTAAAAACTTCTCAGAAAAGTTGGGAGGAGGCAGTTTTGGTTCTGTATTCAAGGGGTATCTAAGCGACTCAGTTACTTTGGCAGTGAAAAGGCTGGATGGTGCCCATCAAGGAGAGAAGCAATTCAGAGCAGAAGTGAGTTCAGTTGGAATCATCCAGCACATCAATTTAGTCAAACTGATTGGATTTTGTTGCGAGGGAGATAAGAGGTTACTTGTGTATGAATACATGCCCAATCACTCCCTTGATGTGCATTTATTTAAGACTGATGATACAGTTCTGGATTGGAATATCAGGTACCAAATAGCTATTGGAGTTGCCAGAGGACTAGCCTACTTGCACACTAGTTGTCGGGATTGCATCATACATTGTGATATCAAGCCAGAGAACATACTTCTTGATGCATCTTTTGTACCCAAAATTGCAGATTTTGGAATGGCAAAGGTTTTGGGGAGAGAATTTAGCCATGCAATGACTACAATGAGAGGAACTATTGGATACCTAGCGCCTGAATGGATTGGTGGAACAGTTGTTACATCAAAAGTTGATGTTTACAGCTACGGGATGGTTTTGTTTGAAATCATATCAGGAAGGAGGAATTCAAGTCCAGAGTACTTCAAGGATGGTGATTATTCAACCTTTTTTCCTATACAAGCTGCACGCAAGCTTCTCAGTGGAGAGATTGCAAGTCTGGTGGATGCAGATCTGCACGGTGATGTGAACCTTGGGGAGGTTGAAAGACTTTGCAAAGTTGCATGTTGGTGCATTCAAGAAAATGAGCTTGCTAGACTGACCATGGCGGAGGTGGTGCAGGTTCTTGAGGGCCTTTCTGACCTCGACATGCCACCACTGCCAAGACTACTCAATGCTGTCACAGGAGGGTCACCAACATCACGTTGACATTAGTTTTACCTCAAACTTATGTGTACTTAAAAAAACTTTTAGCAACCCAAGAGAGCATTGTAGTTTATATTCTATATAAACTTTGCCTTTTTTGTAGCATGCATGCTACATCTCTATGCAACAGAGAGGAGGTATTGTATTTATACAAAAATAACATGTATAGTGCCTGTAACTTTTGGTACCTAAGAAGGAAATAAACTTGGTGACAGTTCGTTCTCATTTTGCAGAAGGTTTGTGATTCAATAGAGTGGTACCTCAGTGTTCTCGTCAGAAGATGGTAGAGCTGCTCTTGAACAGCGCACAATCCGAGTCATATCCGACAACAGCAGAGACACGACAATATAAATACGAGACACTTCATGAACTAAAAAGACATACAAATGAACTGAGACGTAAGAAACACACAAAATTTGAATAGTATTTTGATCTACGATTTTTTTTAAAAGAAAAGTTTTGAACTTTGAACTGGATAAACTGAACTAGAAATATTTAGCTCGAAAACATCATAATTTTTGAAAAAGCGTGGCAGATGATTGAAATGCTTTGTTCAACAATTACCATCAATTGAGATGACTTTAGAACTAGAAGTATAGAAGGTGATCAACTGAAAATGGGGCACTGAAACAGACTGAACTCAATGCATGATGTTGAGCCCTACACTATTTCCACTGCTCTGTAACACATCAAACTTCATCCTGCAATGTTTGTATATGTAGTGATATTTTGATGGTTCTGAAGGGCATTTTTTCTTCAATAAGAGACATCTCACGAAAAGGAGATGCCTTTGAGAAACGGAAGTGAAGTGTAACAAAAAAAAATGCAGTTGCTGTATATCAAATGGAACAAAACGTTTGCTAGCAGTGGAGGCGGAGCCTTATCCAGTTGTTTGTAGAAGAACAGAAGCATCACCTTCCATGAGCAAACAACACATGACCCAAAGAAAAAGGCTCAAGAAGACATCTAGGTCTATGATTTTTAAGCTCAAAACCAAAATCATCCTAATCACATTTGCATCCTGGAATCTGAAATATGGAGAACATCCATGGTTAACATGTGATGGACAATTTGTGGATACATCGCACCACGACAATCAGCCACACCGTTATTTGCAAGGTTACTACTGGTAAACATCAATCAGGCTGGAGCTTGGCCAATTAGGACCGAACCCGAGTACTGTTAAGCCTACAATGCATGCATAATGAAGCACTGATGCATACATAAATCACAAGTAGATAAGCCAATTGGTAGCATTGCACGGTCAACTCCAATGTTCTTACAGCCTTACAGGTACCGTTCATGGATCGATCCATGGTCAGATAATAGGCACAGGACTAGTGACCACCATATTTCTCCAAAAGAGAAGTAGCCAAGACACCAAACAAGGCTACATCAACATTGATGAAGTTAACATATAGTGCAGGAGTAATTAATCACCGTACAATGGTCGGAGACAACACCTTCACCTTAATCCCAAGGGAACAGCCACAACGCAAGAATCATCTTATGCTTCCAGACCATCGGCAGAGGGGAAGAGACCTTGCCACTTTTCATGTTATAGACACTGACAGAAGTGTTCTCATCATCATAGGAGTACTCCTTGCAATAATTCTCCAGAACATCATCCAAGAAGAAGATTTGGTCGCCTGGCACACCATACTGAGACGCGGCCATAACCCTAGAGCATGGCCGTCCAAGGAAAAGTATCTGATCATCGCCCAGCGTTGTCACATTCACCCAACATGAGTCCTCAAAGTCAGCCTTGAACACCTCAAACTCATTCTGTTCAGCCACAACTGTCTCGCCGTCCAGTCTGCAGCAAACCTTCCTGCGTACCATCAACAATGAGCTACCAGATTCAACTAGGTAGAGCTTCTTTTTGCCTGTAGCATCCATAATGGTCGAATGCCATGGATTCTCGCCATTGATGACCTGTCCAAATCGGCAGATCTGTGGATCACCGGTGGTTGGGTCTTGGCTGATGTTGACGATAAGAAGGTTCTCGTCAGTAGCAAGGGCATAGAGCTTTCCTTGATAGAATGCCATATCTTCAAACAACTTGCAAGGATCCTTGGCGCGTACCGACCATGAGGAAGCCCCTGGCTGGCACACTATAATCTGACTGTTTTGCCCAGCACCAGTGAGCGTAGAGCCAGCGAATGCAGCCACAAGGTTTGGCGAGCACATGATTATCTTATTTATCACAGGCATCTTCTTGGGGTCCTGGATATGCATCCAAGTAGCGTAAGGGTGGAACATACTGACCCCCGGAAGCTGAACATACTCAGCCTTCGCATTAGGGGGCCGGAGCCGGACGCGGGACAGAGGAGGCAGCGCCACGGTGGACCCGGAGAAGGGGTCGACCAAGAAGCAGCCGTCGTCGCGCGGGAAGACGAGCCACCTGCCGCAGCAGGCGCTCTTGTAGCCGGCGCAGCCGAAGCCAGGGAAACGGAAGCGCTCGCCGTGGGGGAGGCTGTAGAAGGTGCCGTCCGGGAGCGCGAGCAGCGGCAGCGGCGGGGGCAGGGGCAGCTGCCGCGCGGCGGCGCGCCACTGCGGGCACACGGCGGCGAAGCGGGCGCGGTCCGCGCGGGCCGGGAGGAGGCGGAGCACCATGCCGGCCAGGTCCCGTGGGATGTCCGCCCACGACGGCGGCTGCCTGGCGCGCGGTGTCGCGTCAGCCATCGTGCGCGCCCGCCGCGGCAAGTCCTGCAAAGTGCAGAGAGACACCAGAAGAGAGCGCGAGCGTTAGCTACATCATCGCCGTGAACGGACGCGTAGGTATCTACAGAAACCGGGAGCGATACGACGCGGTGTGCGCAGGGGAAATGCGTCGAACACCTCGCGTGCAGTGGCCACGGCAGTGCACGCGTCGATGCAACGGGGCAAGAACTGCAATGGCAGCGATGGGGGTCAAGCAGTATGCGTTAGTGCAGGAGGAAGTACCAGAAACCGATGCGGCGGAAGGTTGCGGCGACCGCGCGCGCAGGCAGACGGCGAGGCGCGCGGCGAGGGCGAGCCCCGCTCCTGCTGCTGCTCGGACGGGAGTGGCCAGGCGGAGTGGGAGTGGACGGAGTGGTACTGTGGCCTGTGGGAGTGGGAGCCGGGACAACAGGACAAAGCTGGACAACAGAACAATGGGTCTGTTTGAATGCAAGAGGTAAATATTTACCCTAAGTCAAATGTTTTACATCTTTCATTTGCCTCTAATAATATTTACTTCTTGGAGTGTTTTGATTGAGAGGTAAATGTGGAGTAAATGTAGATGTGGATGTGAGAGTGAGGGCTGGGGTCCACCACAATTTTGCTCTAATACTTTTTAGGGGTAAATGAAAATAGGGGGACAAAACATTTGCCTCACCACATTTGTCCCACATGTTTGGCACCTTAGAGGTAAATTTGGGGTAAATTTACTCCATTTACCCTATTTACCTCTCCATCCAAACACCTCAGTGGTCCAACACAATTTTGCTCCTATTTGCTACTTTTTAGAGCTATAAATAGAATTAGAGAGGCAAAACATTTGCCCCATCACATTTGCCTCACATGTTTGGCACATTAGAGATAAATTTGGAATAAATTTATCCCATTTGCCCCATTTACCCTTCCATCCAAACACCCCAAGGTCGCAAAGGAATCAAAGCACGAGAGATTAGTGAGGCTGTCGGATGGGCCAAAGCCCAAACAACAGCGATGACCCGAACGAACTCTGTGATGTTTATCGCTGTGATGTTGCTGGTACTCAAGCAGAGAAGTGATTTTGTGCATCATGTTTACTCAAGCAGATATTCAAATCTACCTGGAACTGGAATGCATTATACAAACACATTGCGTTACTGATTTGTGGGCACAACACACAATGACACAAATACCTGGAATCCTATAACAAGCAAGACAAACTGCAAAAAAAAAAAAAAGCCTCTATATACCAACTTCTCAAGACCCCTGCCAGCAAAACTACAGCAGTTGCAGTTTATATGCCATGATGCAGAAGTACAGATGGCCAAACATATAAACCAATGCACCAGGCAGTAGGCACCATTTACATATTGCTCTACTATCAGTACAAGCGACTTATATTGCAGTATCCATTTGCTTGCATCAGCTCAAGGTTAGTAAACTATAATGCAACGGAAATTAGTCTTCTGTTTAGCTCAACTTTTGCTTGTAATAATGTCTTTTGGTGTGCCATTTTAGTCTTCAGTTTAGCAGTATGGAAAGAGGTTGTATCTGAACCTAAACTCGTGTCACTGTTCTTCCATGTCTCATCCCGGACGGTTATTTCCAATGCCTAGAAGATCCTGGGAAAGACATTTGCAGCAAGAATGATTAAACCTTCACATATCGCTTGATTTCATATAATAAAACACAAACTTTGAATTTTGAAACAGAATATGATGGGCATGGTTCAAACCTACTTCCAAAGAATTTCCCAACCACAGAAATCATGCTGTTTTACGTGTAAATTGCAAAAACTAGTACTCTGGAGTCCAGAGAAAATACAGTGAAACAATGTAACACTTGCACACACTAAAATATAACCAGTAAAAGTTCATGCTAATCCATCATGTCAATAGACAATGAGATTATATTCACATACAATGTTCCTTTCTGCAAGATTCCTGTGACCTTGGGTAATGATGGTTTTACTAAAGATCTATAGGGAAAACATTACCAGCTCCTCCAAAATGAGGCATTATCTCATAATGCTGTTTTGGTTGTAAACACACCTCATGCCCAGCACAATACTTATCCATGATACAAAGATTGATCACTATGCAAGATACAGTGACATTCTTTCTTGGACGATTGGAAACAGACCATCTGCTCACCCCTTTCTACTTTTGTTAAATTCTAGCATCAATAGTTTATAGTTGTGAAATAGAATCGCAACATGTAAATGACACAGAAGGTGGAGAAGTGCTGAAGCCTTCCATACCTGACAAGCCTTGTTCTTAGCTCTGGTTTCAGCTGTGCTAGGAATATCATGGTTTGGTTTGTTAAACCTTTTCTCTCGCCGATCACATGAGCCCCAACCATCTGAGAACCTGCCACCACTTTAAATACAAAGAAGAAGAAGAAGAAAAGTTAATAGCTCTTAATAAATAACATACTAAAAGGAGCAGAAGGGCATGCAAGCTTTACAGAAAATAATTCTTGATTTCATTAAGTGACATACAACATTGACGCTCGAACAAGAAATTCAGCACGCTTGACATTGCGGTCTTCATCAAACTCGATGGAATGATCCTTGATTTCAAATGAGATATTGAAGAAGCAAGATATTTTTCTCCACCCTGAAAAGCTAGACAAGTAAGCACCACGATGGTCCCATCAACAAATCACAACTCATAGTAACAGTAGCGTAAAGTTAAGCACCTGATTTCTTGATGTATGGATTCCCACTGATAGAAGTATAGTCACTTTTCTCCAAAATCTGTAACCAAAACAGGAATATCATGAATATAAGGTGAAGCAGCTAGTATTCGTTGTCATAAATCTAGGTGAAGCAGCTATACTAGGTTGTGTTCTTGAGAAGACAATTTCCCAGTACAGAAACATGACCAGAATACTAGCATTACGCAAGTATAATCTGTATGCCACTTGCCTATCCACTCATCCATGCTATGTTTTGTTTTCCAATTTGACAGAGCATTGATCTGATTAACAGATTTCTCTTACTAAACTAGTTCAGATAATAGCATAATTTCTAAGATCAGAATTGTATGCTAGAATTTTCAAAAGCAGGAAAGATGCTGGATCCCAGGCTGTCCACATGTAGGCTGTAGCCATACCGAGACAATGAACATTAGTCCTCCCTCCGTTTCAAAATACTTGTCATTCTAGCTTTTTTACATACATTCCCTTTGTTACGCATCTAGATAGTTAGTATGTCCACATATATAATAAAGGGAATGTATCTAGAAAAGCCAGAATGACAAGTATTTTGAAACGGAGGGAGTATCCATCAAGAACCAATTCTGCAACAGGTTAATAATCAAGTTTCTTGCTCTGTTTCCACAAGTAGCCTTGCCGACACGATGAACATAGCAAATCTCAAGACACAATAATGCAAAATGGGGTGCAGAAATCACATGCAGTGCATAAACTGTTACTGAACAAAGTTACCATGTTGGAGTACATAAGTTTGACATATGGTTTTTCCTAACGGGTGAATAAATTTATGCTAAATCATCCACACAATCACACCGACATTAACTGTATTTAACAAATATAAAGCAGCTAAGTAACTACAAAACTAACAGGGGGGGTCACTCCATTTTGTGGTAGTCGGGTAGCCAATTGAGTCTACTGGATATGTTCCGATATTGTAAGATGCTGAAACAACTCTAGCTTGACTAGTAGCTTGCTGATTGCTCGTGATCCTCAATAAAAACACAGCTAATTTGCATCCAAACCCCAATGCAAAGGTAGTTATGCAAATTACAATTCCAACTAAGAGGCTCCCATCTCGGTAATTATGCAATTACAATTTAGTATTTATAAAAAATGGGTCTGATGAAGCTTTCTCGGTAACTAAATCTCAAAATTAGTCTCTATAGCTTGCAAATTGCAAGTAAACGAGAGAAGTAGTGCGATTTGACGGGTTAATGTAACGATGGTTAATGTAATGATGAACCAATCACGCAGGCACGGCAGGTAGAGAAGGAAAGGGAGGAGGAGAACGGACCGAGAGGGCTACTTCCTGGTACTTTCTGAAGTTGGCGACGGAGAGGGAGGCTTCCAGCAAGCACCCGTCGGCGAGGATGGGGGCCCGGATTCCCCAGGGCTCAAGGATCGGGCTATCGACGACCACGAGCCGGCTCCTGGCGGCCCCCGCGGCGTCGGGTGTACCGCAGGGCGAGGCGTGAGCCTGGGGCGGGGGTAGAGACAGGGGCATCGGCGCGGGCGGCGGCGTTGCGTAGGAGGCGGAGGCTCGCCGCGGAGACTTGAACGGGCGGGCGGGCTGCAGCACCTCGCCGCGGTGGTCCTCGTCGCCGGGGGCGCAGCGGACGCGGGAGGCCCGCGCGGCGGCGGAGTCGACGGCGGCCCAGAGTGCGGCGGAGTCGAGGTCACCGTCGTCCATGTCGTGCTGGTTCGGCTGCCTAGAGGAATGGAACTGGTTGGGGTCGGGGGGATTTTGAATTCGGAAGAGGAGAGGAAGGGAGGGAGAAATTGGGAATGGTTGGAATTGGAACTAATAATTTGGCTGGGCCTATCTTTGAGCCCAGACCAGATAATAGCCCATGATGACAGGTAGCCCATGTTGACAGGAAGCGTTCGTTTGTGCTAGCGACAGAGAGAGAATCCAAATCCTCCACCCTGATTCGAAAGAAAAAAAAAACCTCCACCCTGCAACCTCCCATCGACTGCATGAGAGCGTAACCGACGAGGGAGGGATTAAGCTCGGCCGGCGAAGGGTTTTATGGGGGCGGAGCTACGTTAATTCGTAGGGATCAGCTGACCCCGACGACTTTGCGAGAACCTCTTGTACCTGTATTTTCCAACCAGCTACGACCCGGTAAAAAAATAAAAATGACCCCCACAACCACTGTCCAGTCCATACGACCATACAAGAAGTTGTAGAGGAATAGTCCAGCAGCAGGCCACGCAGACACATACGCAGCAGGCTAGCAACCCACCAAAGTCCAAAATAGAAAATACCAGTGGCAGCCCACAGAGCCAGCCCATCGAGACAAACAAAACAACAGATCGATTCATCTCCCAAACCCGAATTTTTTATATATATTTTTTCCTTTGATTTTCAAAAAATAAATGAACGAATAAAAAATTTCGAGAAATATACATCTGCCGCAGTACCCCACGGCGACAGGAACTCCTGCCGCCGTGGGACACGGCGGTAGGGGTGCCGCCAACGGTCGGCTGACCTGCCAGGTGGGACCAGGTTCCTATCGCCGTATCCCACGGCGGCAGGAAGCCTACCGCCGTGAGGCACGGCGGTAGGAGCCTGCCGCCGTACCCGACGGCCGCAGCGTCACCCCTATATAAGGGGGCGACCGCCAGCCCCTCCTCCCTCCCTCACTCTCTCCTCCTAAATCTTCGGCTTTCAACCCTTCGGAGCACTTTTGACTCAGGTATGTTTCTAACTTTAGTGTAGTTTAGTTAGTTAGTGTAGTCTAGTTGATGTAGTTTAGTTTAGTGTAGTTTAGTCTAGTTAGTGTAGTTTAGTTTAGTTAACTTAGTTTAGTTAACTTAGTTTAGTTAGTTTAGTTAACTTAGTTTAGTAATTTTAGAAATAGTTATATTTGAAATAAAATTCCTAGAAAATAATTATAATTCAAATAATTCGTTTAAATTGATTTAAAATGCTTAGAAATAGTTATAATTCCAATAATCAGATTAAATTAATATAAAATTGTTAAAAATAGTTTTAATTCACATAATTCATTTAAATTGGTTTTAAATTCTTAAAAAATAGTTATAATTCAAAAAATTTGTTTAAATTGATATATAATTTCTACAAAATGGTAATAATTCACATAATTAGATTAAATTATATAAAATTCATAGAAAATATTTTTAGTTCACATAATTCGTTTTAATTCATTTAAAATTCATAGAAAATCGTTATAATTCACATAATTAGATTCAATTGATATAAAATTCGTAGAAAATATTTTTAATTCATATAATTCGTTTTAATTCATTTAAAATTTCAAGAAAAAGGTTATAATTCACATAATTAGATTAGATTAATTTAAAAAATTTTAAAAATATTTTTAATTCACATAATTCGTTTTAGTTGGTATAATTAAACTAATTGATTAAATTTTGTTTTTTTTGCACTGGCTGGACCGTTAGAGTACGTACGGCCGGAGTTGTTCGACGAGGCGGTGGACCGGCAGCACCGCTCGTACGTCTCGGCTGTTCTTGGACAGTCGCCCGGCAGTATACGTTGCCGGACCACCCGCACGTTGATGCTGATACACCAGCGGTGGATTCCGAAGTACGTAATTCATTTTTATTATTTATTTCTGTTTCTTTACAATAGTAATTGCGTTAAGTAAAAAAAAATTTCAAGCTACGCGCTGCAGGACTTCTCCCTTTCGCGCGGTTGGTCGAGGGGGACAGGCTACGAGCTGAGGTTCCCCGGGCAGAGCGGTTGACGCGGTTCAGCTACGACGCCCTGCTGATCGCCACGTTTATGGACCGGTAGCGACTAGAGACGCACACCTTCCACTTCCCCGTCGGCGAGATGGCGCTCAGTCTGGAGGACGCCGCGATGTTGGGAGGACTCCCGTGTGCTGGCGAGGCGATGGGGACGATCGACATCCCCGCGACGTGACACGCCGACTTCCTTGCTCGGTTCGCGAACGTTCCTCGGAACGATCGCGCGCCTCAGCCGTACGTGCCCTTCGCCAACACCCACGGGCCCACTTGGACTTGAATCCAGCAGTTCTGCGTACGTGCTTCTAACTCTTATTTTCAACGTTTGTATGCATTTTAAACGAATGTGACGATGGACCTTTGTGTGTGTGCAGGCTGACTACATGGCGGACGAGGCCGATGACCCGACGTCGGACAGGTTTTTGGAGGTCTACATGCTCTGGCTGTTCGGGTGGGTGATGTTCTGCGAGTCAGCGAGAGACTCGGTGTCGAGGTACCTGCTCCCCTGGGCTCAGCGGATCGCCGACTCCCCCGTCCACGAGATGCCCTAGATCAGCTGGGGCAACGCTGTTCTGGCCGCTACATACAGGGGGCTGTGTTCGGCAGTGGCGAAGCCGGCGAGTAGGGAGGGGATCCTCCTGGGTTGTTCTCTCCTGCTGCAGATGTGGATCCACGAGCGGTTCGACATCGGTCGGCCCAAGGCCGACCTCTCGGAGTACGAGCCGCTGCCAGAAGACACCGACCCAGCGGACCTCCCCACCATGGGTTCTCTGTGGTGCCTCCGGAAGGTAATGACCTCCTTATCGTTTTCTTCGCTTCGTGAGTTCTTTAGTTCGATTCAATTAACTTTTCATGTTCTGTGCAGTACGTTTGGGTTGCGGAGCAGACGAAGAAGGCGTACAAGGACTTCGTGGGTCAGATCGACCGGATGGTCGATGCCCAGGTCCGGTGGACACCGTACACTCCAGCCATGGTCGCTGCCCGCGCGCCACAGGGTCTCTCGTCGCTGTGCTTCCGAGACCAGGCGTACTGGATGACGCGGCGACGATTGGTCTTCGACGTCTACGTCGAGGAGTACGCCGTCCACCGGGTGATGAGGCAGTTCGGCCTCTACTAGGAGTCGCTAGTACCCGCTGCGCCACGTCTGCCGCCCACAGCGCACAGGTGAGCTACCATTTGTCAGTTATAATTATTTTCCGTTACAAGTAGTCAGTTGCAAATAATTTTTTGTTTCATCTATGCTAGGTGGACGCGTAAGGGCGTGTCTGCGGCGACGTCGTTCGTCGACAAGTTGCAGCCGTACGTGGACGAGTGGGCGTCCGCGGCACATGAGGAGAACGTCGTCACCGAGCACCGCCTTCACGACACCGCGGCCTGGGTAGCGTACCTTAAGTGGTACCTCCCAAGGACGCGGACGCGGGTGACGTACGTGCCTGCTACCCCGCCACCGCCACCGGTCCCGGACCACGACAGGCTCCTGCCGGACGCCACGTACCCGGTGCGCCGAGACCAGACAGCCGACACAGCGGTAAGCTACGATACTGCAAACATATTTAATTCATATGACTTTTCATTATAACATGTGTTACTAATTTTGTGAGCAGCACAACATGCTTGCTGAGATCGTGCGGCTCGCAGCATTCGCGAGGGAGCAGTGTTTTACCTGGGGGCCTCACCAGCACCAGGGCACGTACGACAGGATCCTCGATGCTGCCACGAGGTACTCCGCCGTCGTGAACTACGCCGGGGCCGCAGAGATTCCTCTCCTTCCGTGCCACCCAGCGTCATCCTCGAGCTCCGCCTCGACAGCGGCTTCGCAGCTGGCACCTTCCACCTTTGCCGGCACCTTCTCGACTCCGATGGCACAGCAGTAGCCACAGGCGCAGGGCCCGCACACCTACGTGCAATGGCCGTTTGTTTCCCCCGGCGCAGGTACTTTCAGTGGACCTTATTTTCAACTAATGCACGGAGTTGTTGTGTGTTTTTGTTATACTATATTCTAATCGTACAGAGCGACCGCCGGTCTGTCCGACGGGACAAGGAGGAGGTTTCACCGGGCCTCGACAGCCGGAGACGACGGCACCTAGAGTGCCGATCTTTCCGCTAGGAGGTTTCAGACTGCCGGTCTTTCAGTTTCTGACGGCAGATATTCCTTCCTCGTCCACTCCGCCTCTCTTCCAGCCTGGTAACGACCTTAACTTTACAGTAAAATTCGTTAAGTACGATACGTTTTGGAAAACTAATACTATTCGTTGCAGCCGGTTTCGACGCGACCGTCTCGACTCCTGACCAGCACCTGGGCTGGGATGAGTTTGGGTACCAGGACATTCTCGCGGCCATAGATGCCCAGCAGGGCGAGGAGCTTGACCCATCACAGTTCACACAGGCACCGCCTGTTGGGACTCAGGAGACACAGCCAGTGGGCGGAGCGACCCCGGCGGCCGGCGGAGCGACACCAGCTGGTGCAGGGTCGTCGTTGGCGGGCGGAGCGACACCGGCGGGCGGAGCGACACCGGCCGGCGGAGGGACACCGGATGCTGCAGGCTCGTCGAAGGCGGCCATGGCGACACCGTCTCCCGACCAGCTCGGACCGCGGGTGGTCAGGCCACCTGACCCCTGGACGTACGCCCGGGACCACACCTGGGCTGGCGCTAGAGCTGTTAGGCCGAAGAGGCACCGACGCATTTAGATGTATTAGTACTTTTACCATGATTTTGTATAAACTATTTTGATTATGATATGATCTTGTGATTATGCTTACATTTATCAGTTTGTTGTTTTTTAAAAAATTTAAAAGTGTTTTACAAAATGAAAAAATTAAAAAAATGGTCTTACCGCCATGTGGCACGGCGGCAGGGGCCTGCCGCCGTGCCACGCGGACGTGCCGCCAGAGGTGCCCTCCTACCGCCGTACCCCACGACGGCAGGTCCCTAACGCCGTGGGGCACGGCGGCATGGTTGCTGCCGCCGTGCCACACGGCGGCAGGGACCTACCGCCGATGGGTACGGCGGCAGATGTATATTTCTCAAAATTTTTGATTCGTCCATTTATTTTTCGAAAATCAAAGGAAAAAAATATAAAAAAAATTCCCCAAACCCAAACTTCCTTGCTCATCCTCGACCCCTCCGACGCTAAGCGGTGCTGACGTTTCCTCTTCAGCTCTTAGCGGCATCTTGGCAGCGAGCCAGCGACCGGCGAGGTTGGACGTCAGGGGCTAAGTCGCAAAGACATGGTGTGAGCCTATGAGCAAGGTACGTAACTCCTCAAATCCCAATTTCGCAATTGATGATGAAGAACGATCCAATTTCTTGATTAGGTTTTTTTATTTTTCAGTTATACATATACTTTAGTCCGAAGCAAAGCAAGTAAGGAAGTTTGTCTGCATTCTCACGCAAAGATTTCATCATACCGTCAAACAAAATGGCAGGTGCGGAAATTAGTGATTTCTAATCATATATGTGGCTGCTCCCAAATTTAATTAGTATGTACTTTAGTGTTTAATTATTTTCACTAATTTACAGTCAATCAATGCACAATGGAACGATTCTTGAAAAGGAAAAGTCCAGCTTGTGAAAATGATAATCCTGAAAGAGGCACTTCAAGAAGAGATGACAGTGAGAATCCTAATGGCACTTCAAGAAGAGATGGCAGTGACATTCCTGGTGGAGGCAATTCAATAAGAGATGTCAATGCATCAAATGCCAATCGTACTACTAATTGTGAAGTCTATTATTGAAGAAATTGGTGGGGACGTGTTTTGTTTATTGGTAGATGAGTCATCTGATGTTTCCGGCAAGGAACAAATGACAGTGATTTTGAGATATGTTGACAAGCTTGGGTTAATTAAAGAGAGACTTATTGGTGTAGTTCATGTTAAAGAGACCTCCGCTTCATGCCTCAAATCTAATATTGACGCTCTGTTCGGTAAGTATGGATTAAGCATAAAACAAGTTAGAGGCCAAGGTTATGACGGAGCAAGTAACATGAGAGGTGAGTTCAATGGTTTGATTGCTTTAATCATGAGAGAAAATAGCTCTGCACACTATATCCATTGTTTTGCTCACCAGCTGCAGTTAGTCATAGTCGCAGTAGCTAAAAAGAATGATGATATTAGTGATTTCTTCGACATGGTGTCCCTTTTGCTTAATGTGGCTGGAGCCTCTTGCAAAAGGAAGGATATGATTTGGGAAAGTCAACAAGATAGAGTTAGCAAAGCCATTGGCAGTGGACAACTTAGTAGTGGAACGGGATTAAATCAAGAACAAGCACTTCAAAGAGCCGGCGACACTCGTTGGTCTTCTCATTTTAAAACTCTACAGAGCCTAAGAAGTCTGTTCCCCGATGTCATTGAAGTGCTCCAATATGTTGAAAAAGAAGGTCCAAATGATGCAAAGAGGCGTCAAGCTCGTGGTCTCATGGACTATCTCAAGGATTTTGACTTTGTGTTCCACTTGCAGTTAATGCTACTTATTTTAGGACATGCAAATGCTTTGTCACTATCATTACAAAGGAAAGATAAAGATATCTTAGAGGCCATGACAGAGGTGAAGTTAACTAAGCAAAAATTTCAGCAAATTAGGGACGACGGTTGGGATGCTCTATTAGGCACTGTATTAGCCTTTTGCGAACAACATGGCATCCCAAAGTTGGACATGGAACAAGAGTACATTGATCGGCATAAGCCAAGGAAAAAGACCAACCGCACCAACTATGAGCACTACAGATATGATTGCTTGAACCCAGTTATTGACTTGCAGCTTGCAGAATTTGATGACCGTTTTAGTGAGGTAAATTCTGAATTACTGATCAACATTGCTTCTTTTAGTCCCAAGGATTCTTTCGCTGCTTTCAATGTTGAGAGTTTGATGGAATTGACTAAGGCGTACCCTGATGATTTTAATCCTAAGGAACTGGATGATCTTTGTGGTGAGCTTCCTATTTACATTGATAATGTCCGAGCTGATGCAAGATTTGCCCAATTGAAAACTATTTCTGAACTTGGTAGGCTGATGGTGGGTACAAATAAACATGTTGCTTTTGGTTTGGTCTATCGACTCCTCAAACTTGTGCTTGTTCTTCCTATCGCCACAGCATCAGTGGAGAGATGTTTTTCAGCCTTGAAAATTGTGAAGACAGATCTAAGAAATCGCATTGGAGATGAATTTTTGAATGGTTGTCTCATTAGCATCATGGAACAAGAACTTCTTGCTGCAATTCCAAATGATGATGTCATTTTTCTCTTTCATAATATGGGCAAAGATCGTAGAGTGGAATTGTAAGAGGTAGATACTATTATAATTTGTCAAGAGTTTATTTTGTGAAAACAATCTTTATTGTGGCATACTTAATTTATGGTATTCCAAATAATGATGTAATTATTGCTAATTTCTAGGTCTGTTATGACATGTTTAATTTTCATGATAATCTTTGTTGAGTGCTTACCCCGGCGGCAATTTATCCTAGATCCGCCCCAGCGGCCGGTGGGGAATCAGTTCGCAGGTGGAGATGCTCAAGGGCTTGCTGCAGCCGCCGCCGCCGACGCCGCAGCTGCTGCTGCGCGTGTGGCAGGGACGCAGGGTCGCCTCGGCCTCGACCGCCGCGTCCAAAGGTGCTCCGATCCCCGCCTCCCTCTCTTGGCCCTTTTCCTTTTCCGTGTATTCCCTCCTTCGATCTTGTGCGCGCGCTCGGTCGGGGTCGGATCTGCGGTTGGGAGTCGTATTGTCCCGATCGAGAGCCGCTTTGCGCTTGTGCTTCCGCAGAGGTGCGGAGGGAGTAGAGGAAGGTGGAGAAGGCCATCAGGGAGGCTGCCAAACGCAAATGACATGGCGTCTGTCAGCTGTCACGGTGCGCTGAGTCGCATCATCTTCTTCTTGTTCAAGCAAACACATAATCCATCACCCATGCTTTCTGGTGACCTGCATTTATATTATTAATTCTACAAATGCATTATAAAGATTTGAATTCTGATTGAAGAGAATTTGCACAGCATCATCAAATTATCACATCATCTCTAACTAAATAGACTCGTTTTCTAAGTTGATGCTGCAACCCATAAATACATTTGAAAAATGGTATTGGCTTGTTGACCCGTCACCAGACAATAGACATAGTATTTAACGAATTACCTTTTCTGTTTGGCAAATTAAGGAGAGGGTACTAATAACATATCCTTGCATTAGCCTGGGATTGTGAAACTGGACTGAACCTGCAATTCCAGTACAACGTTCGGATTATGTTAAGGTATATCCTAGGAATCTTCCAGTTATATTCCTTTTCCGTCCGTCGATTAATACTTTTAGAGCTAGCACACATCATGGATCTTTTTTTTTTTGAAAAGCTAGATCACGAAACTAATGCATATAGCATTTCATGGATCTGCAATCTAAGACTTAGCATGGTGGGTGTACCACTAGCTCTAGTAAGTAGTGAACCGGTTGCCGTGGCAGTTTACTGACAATCTGATTTTTAGGACTGCTTATGGTTGCGAACACCTAATGGTTGCATTGTGAGATGACATGTACCTGAATGAAGTTTATTATTCAGGTAGCAATAGTATAAGGAATTTGGTGATATGTATAATATATGTAAAAATCCATATCATATTTTTTTCTTTTTGAGGTCACCTCTATAGATATGAATGCATGTCTGCTCTTTAACCCTTTTTTTAACGAACCGGCAGGAGAGCTGCCAATTATATTAAAAAGAAAGGCATCCCAGATGGGAGAACAACACAAGCTCAAAGGTTAGGTATGGAAAAAAATAAAACACCAATGCGCAGCGCAGGACCTGTTAAGTCCGACCCGCAAGAGTGGCGAGGTGCTTTGCCCCCCGTGCCCCCCCACCCCCCACCCACACAACACACACAAATCGAGCTATCTAAGTCATCTCCAATTCATTCGCAAAAAAAAGTCATCTCCAATTCTGAAAAAGAAAACGTTGTCACTTGTGGCTTCCTTTCGACCAAATATCCTCGTGTTTCTTTCCTTCCATATTGTCCAGGAAATTAACATGATCAAGGAGCTCAAGCCTTTCCGCGAGATGGAGCTGCTCTTGTCATTCTTGTCCACCACTCGTGAAGGTCCCATCTTGTTGTGCCCATTCTCTCGGGTGCACTGTTGGAATCGCTATCCAGTCCGAGATAGAAGCCCAGATTTTCTTGGTGAATCTGCAATCAGCCAGGAGGTGATCGCTGTTTCATGCTCACATATGCAAAGGGGACAAGTTGATTGGTTCGACCAGCCTCTTGCTTGTAGCTTGTCCGCTATCCATAGCTTGTTTCGAACTGCCAACCATGAGAAAATCTTGCAGCTTGCCGGCGCCCGTGGTCTATCCTAAAACCTTAGAGTGAGTTTAGATAGATAGATTCCAATGTTGATTCTTACCAGTAAGTGCAAACAAACTTGTATACCCTAATTTTTACAATTGGTTTCCTATTTGTTTGCATGTGGAGGACTCTAGCTAAGGAACTGGTGCGATCAAGACGTGCTGTGAGCCGTCAGCTGCCTTTATGACAAAAAGGCTGAAATAACTTAAGTGTCCATGTGGCTTGGAGAAATTATCGGTATGAGTTATTTTTATGAGCTCCTGGAAGGATAAGTGCCTGAAAATGCCAAGTAATTTATCTAGATAATATCCAATTGCATGAATTTCCCAGTCATCAATAATTACTTAAGTTAGGAAATATGACTGCTCTTCAGTCACTAATACATGAATGGCACTGAATTATTTAGCATGTTTCTTGAATCTAGTTTGCATCATCAATTCTAGCAGCCTTTCCCTTGCAGTGCAAGGAGGCTGGTTCGAACCCGGGGCTGCCAGGCCACAAGTGGAAGTCTTACCACTGCGCCAGGCACGCCCTTCCCCAGACCCCACCTCGCGTGGGAGCAATTTGCACTGGGTACGCCCTTTAGTCTACTGTGACAATCTTTTGGATGGAATGAGCAAACAACTACAATACAAGGTCTGCATTAAGAATCATATGTTTACTTCACCATAGAAACTTCTGCAATACTATTTGATTATGAGTGCATAATTCCAATCATTTTTGGTGTTTTAAGTGAGTGCATGATTGTTGGATTATATGGATTTTTACTTCTAGAGTTAAATTTCTTGTAATTCTTAAACTTCAATCCATCAGCCAACCCAATAATGTGGCACTTCATACTTTATTAGTATTCAAATCTTCATTTGGGTGGATCAAAATATTTGTGTAATTTATCAAAATACTTTTAAGTGGATTCATTTTTAAGAGTCTTTCATCTATTATTGAAGCTTGACTTTTCTAAACTCAAAAGTAATTTTCTCTTATAGTTTGTATGAACTCAAAATTATGACTTACTATGAATTACAAGAACTAAAAAGAACTATATAGTGTTTGTCAAAGAGTTCTGAAATTATGAAAATTGTTAATGATCTAATGAAAGCTCCAGAACTAGCAGTTACGATGTAGCAAGTCGGAAAATAAATGTTGAAGGTAATGTATGTAGTGTATCAGTTGTATTTAAATGTCTGAGCCAGCACTTTATTTGCATGTCACTGAGGAAATCTTTATGTTCATGAGACAATTGCCAGATTGATATTTTGACCTTGGAACTTCTATCTAACCATTCTTAATATGATATGATTTAGGTGGAGGTAATGGAAGAGATGTTTAATGAAACATTTGACTCAACTTTAGATTCCGAGGATCTAGAAGATGAAATTGAAGAGGAGGTTGACAAAGTTGTTGCGACAGTAGGAGCGAAAACTGCCTCACGGCTTCCAGTCACTCAAACCATAAAGCAAGATTCAGTGAGAAGGGTTCCAGGACAACTGGCAGGTGTTTTGCCATATATTTTTTTGGATGTTCAGATTATGTATAAATCATAAATACTGGATAAAGGTTAGCAATGGCTAACAAGAAGTTGTTGTCTTGGGTTGGTTTTCTTCATCTACTTATTGAACACCATGGTAAAAAATGATATAGATCTGCAATAAAGTTCAGTCATTTTATACACCCAAAATGTACATCTGAAGTAGCTTGAATATTGTTGATCACAGTGAATTTCATTACTTTAAACATCTTGCAGGAACAAACTATCAATGAGAGTACCAATGGTAGCTAGGAAGATATACAAGATAATAAGAGAGCAAATTAAGTTTGCTAGAGGGAGGACATGAATGATGACCATGTGACGTTCTAACCCAACTCAAGGAATTTAGTACTTAAGATGTAACACTACCTTGCACAATTTTATGTCGGATTATGGCAAGTAGTAACTACTAAGAGCTCATTGATGCTTGATTTGTGGATCAAACAACTATTACAAAGAAGTTTAATGTGGCATGCACAGATCTGATCATGGAAAATTGTTTTCCACCAACACTGGAAGGTGGTTATTGCATGAGCATCCATTAGAAACCGAACTAATGGACGCTTGTCTTCTCGGTGTCGACATGAAAAATTCATAATGTCAGAACCATCATATCCAACCAATCACATAAGAGTAGAAATGAAGAGTTTTCAACCTACAATATATCAAATCCATATCTACACTATTGTTGGATAGAATTTCAGAGATTATACTATACTTGTCCTGAGATAAGTTCCTCTACAATGCACAAGTAGGTGTCGCACTTCTTTCAGATGATATTAAACCTACCCTTGGAAGTATGATGTCAATGAAGGCCTTATAGATTTCAGCATGTTTATGGATGCTTGTTGCTCATTAAACTCCATCAATCACCTGAATAACTCCCTCCATCCCAAATTGTAGGTCGTTTTGACATCTAATATGTATTCATTTTTTATTATTTATATATGCATATTGCATATCTAGGTGAATAGCAAGAGTTATGAACCTATAAATGCCAAAATGACCTATAAGTTGGGACGGAGGGAGTAGCCTAGACAAATCATAACACTAAAAAATAGTAGTCAAATAACAGTTGAAGACGAGCAAATCAGAAAAGGAAATCTCTGCTCTATTTCTCCATGCTCACCAGCTCAACTTCCATAGGAACTTTAGAGATAAAAGTACACAAAATTAGCTATACTAAAACATGGTAATCTTGCATGATGAGTTTAAAGTTTGGAAAATAGGTAGACTTCCTGAGCCCTTACCGATGAATGACGATGGTGAAGATCCACTTAATTTCCTCATATTTGAATTGGAGATAATGTTACATTGATGCATATATGAATACATTTTTGTGCTGGATATGTACATATGTTTATTGATTTGTTCTCCATCATAAAGTTTTCTAAATTCAAAATTAGCTTGAAACACATTAATTTCTCAAGAAGACGAGTTTGTGAAAACTGTAAGGGAGCTGCTAAGTAGCATTGCAGCATGTCAAGCATCAGGGGGCCAAATCAAATTTATTGATTAACTGTAAGAAATTAAATATTTAGAGGGAAGTCCAGCACGACAAAGCGTGTGGTAGTAAAAAATCATTTGCTACCGTCATTGAATGATTAATAATTTAATATGCAACCCTTATAATTGCAAGCATACATAGCTAGGTTTCAACACCAGCATATTGCAATTGCAAGGAGGCAGCCAACTGGCGATGCATCAAGCCCATGGCTCGGAGCTCTATGTCTTCCCTTGCACACAGATGCACAATCTTAGTGTTGCCGTTGGTGTGGTCATGTTCATCTAGGTGAGGTTCTGCCTTGAGTGCATTGAAGCCAACATACCATGCATCTGCTTGTAGACTAACTATAATAATCATCGACCCTCTGGATCTGGGCATGGACATCAAACCCCGTAATTATATCCTAAAAAGTGTGGTTCATCTTGACCAAGGGCAACGTGAATAAATTCTCTTCGCTACTGATTTCTGCAGCTTTCCCACATCATTGGTAGTAAGGCATTTTGAGTGGATCCACAACTACGCAAATGCTTTGATCAACTTCGATGACCACAAATGCTTTCTTGTTGGGTTTGGCTATTGCAAACTAAGCTCACAGGTGGATGTCTTGTTCATTGATAGTAGGAAGAATCTATAACCTCAGAATCATCACATCCAAACAATCACAAGATCATCAAGAGCATACAAATACATGAAGTTTTAAATCCATCACATATTGAATCCAAGCATAACCATTGTCAAACGATTTTTTAAACCTCAAAACAACAACAAAAAAACTCCACAGGTACCATATAGCCAAAGCCATTATTACATCATTTTTTTCATGACAGAAGTTCTATAAAATGTTGGGAAGCGGGTGGCATTATGGGGGTAGGAGGGATCACCCATTAGGGATTTCTTTCAAAAGAAATGGATGTTGACACTGAATCAGCAGCAAAATCTTTGCTAGATAATCTCTAGTCATCATCATCATCGTCACTCGAAGTATCCTGTACATATCACAAAAAAATAAGTTTCCAAATATATCGATATTTTTAGATGGTCGAAGGTGAAAACATGGATGTTTAAGAAAAATATTACATTTCTAGCAAGAGAGAAATGACACTGCTGGGTCGACCAACCTGGCCCTTGACTAGTTGAACACATAAAAGTAGTGAAGATGCCTATGGAAACTACTAACTACTCAATTAATAAGCAAACAATACAATATTCTTTAATTTAGTAAGCCGGCCGTCAATTCAAACAAGAAAAGAAGATACTGCTTACAATAGAGAAGGATTGGACAAAAGCATGCATGATCCATTCATTTGTACTAGAATGCATAAATTGGCTATTGCTCAATACAACCATCAACATACTATGAAGTCATCATAAACAAGACTCACAAACCTAATAACTTAATTCAATAACATTTCAAGGAAAACTACCCAACAGGTAGTGATAAATCACCAAGTTTAGTTATGGCTATATAAATATGATGAAGTGTAGCATATCTTGTTACCTCTTGGATTTCTGAATCCGAACCATTCTTAGTAGAATGATAACAGTTAACAATATTAAATTTCACTGAAGGAGGAGCTATTAAAATGTTGAGGATTTCCTTGATGGATGTATTGCATTCTAGTGAGAACTTTTTATAGAACTTCAAGGTCACTCCTTCAAGCATTATTGCGCTTCTGATCATCACTTTCAATAAATCAACTTCATGATCATTTCCACTGAATCCCTCCACTTCTATTTCTTTAAGATTGATGAAGGTGATACTTTGACTTCTCCACTTTGTAGGTTGGTGACAATGGCAACTTGGAGGGCATGTTCCTTTGCGTTTTCTCTCCTAAAAAATTTAGTATAATGATGATGTTTCACAACATCATTGAATCTCAAGCATATAACTAGAACCACTACATTTGTTATGAATATATCAACAAGTAAGAAAATACCTGACGTCGATTTAACATTATCTTAAGCCTTTGTATAGAGGTACAAAACCGAAGTACTTCCAACACCACTGCTCCGTAAACATGTCGTCCAGTTGTAATATCCAACTCCAAAACAGAAAAACTTCTTACTGGAAGTCGAGATATCTCTTGTCCAAAGTTGCGGATGACATTTCTAGCATAACGCTGCAACAATTTAAAAGTTCTACACCATAAGGGATATGTTTAGTCATAACAATTGGGAATTGAGTAGGAGAACAGACGTACACTTCTCCCCATCTTCAGCAAGAGGATGATGTCATGGGGACGCTGCTGCGGGGGCTGCAAACTTGAGGTTTCCCCATTGCTTATATGTGTGCGCCCATGAGGCTCTACCTTCTTCAATTTTAGACAATAGATCTGCCATAATGCACCAAATGAAGATAGACACCACCACTGCCATGAGAGATCATCCAACAATGGTGCCGTGAAGGACAAGCTAAACTCATGTTCAGTTCCTTCGTTAGAAGCAAACCACAACTTCTTAAGCTTATGGGTCACAATGTCGATAACTCGAAGATTCGAAAGGGTATACACATATAGCTCCTCTAGTGAGTCTGAGTGGACCTTTATCGAGTCAAACGGCCCACAGGAAATCTTAAGCTTGCTCAGCTTAGGGCAGCGAGGAAGCAGACCACCGAGGTCAATGTTGCAGAAGATGAGGGTCAGGGTCTCAAGATTTTTGAAATCTCCTATTGGGAGGAGTGTGGTCTCCAATGGAGGAAAAGATAGCCCAATTGAGGTGGTGCAATCAAAGATGGGTAGTTCAATGGGAACTGAAGTATCTGCATGTTCGTCCATAAAGAATTTGGCATAAAGGTTGGCTGGCAATAGCATGAAGAATTGAGGAGACGCGGGTTGCTGAGAGCTTGTGGTGGATCTGGGGGTAGATGTTCAGGGACCCAGCAGGGCTGGCAACCTGATGGAGCGCTGCAATGAGTGGGTCGGGTGCGATGTTGTGGAAGTCAAGCTTAGGGATGCGTTTCCAGAGGCCTTTCCAGTTACTAGATACAAGGCTCATGCTAGCAGCAGCTCGGGCGCAATCTAGGTGAGAGACAATCTTTAAGCGTAAGTCATCAGGCAAGGCACTGATGTGGTCTGCTCCTTCAATGCGACGTCGTGTTCGGGGAATCGGGGGCTCCGACGAAGAAGCCCCACACGACAGCAAGGAGAAAGCAACTGGTTGTCTCGACACTCCCGGCACGCACCACCATCTGGATTCATCTTGCATATGCAACCTAAGTCTCCTGGTGACTAAGTCGGCGACACAGTAGGGTGGTGAAGGCAGTGGCAACCTACAGGTCAAATGTTAGAATAAAGAATTTGCCAAAAGTGTGTTTATACTTACAAATTTGATTTTCTAACCTGCTTTGATTTGTGATGAGATCAATGGCTTGTCCCTTACTTCGATATGGTTTCGACGAGATCTACATTGGGAAGCGTGGTGCAACAGATTTGTGGTGGTTGGCAGCCCAGTGCGGAGAGCACAGATCTGACTTGTGAGTTGTGATGCGATTTGGATACTTCAACAAGATTTGAGTTCGGGATGATGGGGAAGGCGATGGCAACCTACAGGGTCAAATGTTAGAAAGAAGAATTTTCCATAATTGTATCTGTACTTACAAATCTGATTTTGTTACCTACTTGATTTGTGATGAGATTTGCAGCCGGTTTGTGTCCCTAACTGTGGTGTGGCTCTGACGAGATCTACATCTGGTGAGGTGCAACAAATTTGTGGTGGTCGACGGCCGGCGGGGAAGGGAGTAGTATCACCAGATCTGATTTACTCACTTGTGACGCGATTTGTACTTAGGGAACCTTCTCTAACTTCAACGCTGCTTCAACAAGATTTAAGTTCGAGGTCGGTGGTGGAGGCATGCATATGTGCGGTGGTGGGCGACGACCGGCGGCGCCGCCAGTGTCACCAGATCTAGTCGAGGGACCTGCGGAGATGGGGAAAGAGGGTATGTGAGGGGCGAAAGAAGGATGATACTATTTATGTCATTCGCTCCCATCCCAAGGTAATGACGAAATAAATTATAGATAAAAAGAGAAACACGCTAGAGTTTTCATGTGGGCCTAGAGGAATAAATTTCATGTGGGCCTAGAAGAATAAATCAAGGCTCTTGGTTATTGAGCCCCAAGCAATATGATAACAAGCTTAAATACTGTCCAGGCCAAAAAACGGCCCCACTTCACTTGTAGTATAGTACTAAATATACACCCGAGGGCTTGCTTAGAGCAACTCCAGCAATAGCCCCTATTTGAAGCCCGTACTTGCTTTAGTAGGGGCCTTCCTATTTTTCTGGGGCTGTAGATTTTGCTTCCAACTCCAGCAATAACCCCTACTTGAAGCCCCTACTTTCCATATGACACATCGGACCCTCTTGTCAGTGGCTCAAGATTTTATTCCTCTCCTTCAGCACCTTCTCTCTCCCTACCCTCCTCTCTTCTCTCTTCCCCTCTGTTGACCAGACATCCCTGGGCTCACCGTCCAGATGGGCCATGCCCGGGAGATAGGCCTGATAATCTGGACTACACGACTAGTGGGTCACAGTGCAAGACTACCGTGGACCACAAGGCAAAACAAGACGGACAAGGACTTGTACTAGATTAGGATAACTTTTTCATTAACTGATATAGGCTACTGCTAGTCGTACTCGACTAGTACTCTTGTACCCAAACCGACTTGTAACCCTGTCTCCCGAGCAATATAAGGTGAGGCAGGGACTCCCCTCAAGAATATACGCAATCAATCAAGAGCCACGCAGCATACAGGATGTAGGGTATTACACATACTGCGGCCCGAACCTGTCTAATTGTGTGCCCCATATCTCACCATCGTGTTCCTGATCTCGGCGAGCCCCACCGCACAATCTACTACCTCGGTTACCCCTTGGTAGGCTCGGTGTCTAAAACACTGACAGCTGGCGCGCCAGGTAGGGGATCTCATCGCTGATCCGCTGGCGAACTCGACGACTCCTGTCATCATCAAGCCAATCATCACTTTCCAACAAGGCGACACCTTCGTCTTCGGCTCTTGGGTTTGCGTTGTTGACGGCACCGTATCATTTCTGCGCTTCCTGATGTCGACCTCGGAGTTAGAGTCCAAGTCCTCGACGCTTACGCAAGCTTCGATGGAAGATCTCGTCGAGAATTTTGGTGAGATTTTGCTTTCTGACCCTGTCAGAGAGCTCGAGTCGGAGTACGAGTACAACTCGACTGCGCCTTCAATTCAGTCTGAGTCACTTGCCTTGGCTACCCAACCCGCGCTCAGCTTGGATTGCTTCCCACCACCACCCCTCTTCGGACACCACCATGTGAGCGCTGCCTACCAAGCCGTGTTGGCTATCCTCATGCGCCCTGGGTCGAAGACCATGCTCGAGTACTCCTTAGATGGAAAGTCAACCTCGACTACTTCGATTCGGATTCATCTGAGTTCGAGTTCGACTACGGCTCGGATTCTACTGAAGTATAACAACTGTCAGGCCCTACTCAAGGACTGGTGATCACATCGACACCTGAGGGTAGATTCGTCTACTGGCCTGAGCATGTGCCTGCTGATCTCGCCTTGCGCGATCAAGAGCGCTTTGTCACCAGCCTCGACAACTTGCCTTTTCAGGAAGGCACCAAGCTTGTTGATTCCGACACTGAGCTCATTGAAAGCACGGGTACTTACTCGTCTTAACGAGAGGTTTTCGTCGTCGACGCTTCTACTCTGCAGGGGCACCGCGCTGATTATCGGTTCCCGGATGACGTCTCTGATGATGAACCTTCTGCCAATGCACCTCCTAACAAAACTACGGAGGCCAAGACTGCGCGTCACCAGAGGAACACTAATCGTGCAACCCCCCGTCGTGAAAATGCGGAAGCTCTGCCTACCCGCAACCTACATGAGGCTCTGTATGCAGTCGCTACTCGCCAGTATCGTACTCCAGAGGAAGCTATCAACACGATCTACTTGCTTGGTCGTGCCATGCCTCGTGATAGGGCAGCTGCAGAAGTCACAAAGCTGGCTGAACTAGCCTACACTATGCTTCGTCAAGGAACCAACACATCCAGTCACCATGGTAGCAGTGGGGGTGCCCATCATGGTACTCAAACTCCCAATCGCACACGTCCGGAAGCTAGCAACAGAGGCAACGACGGTGATGGCAGCGTCAACAGCAGGTCGGGCGACTCTTGCTACGATGCTCGCACGACAATCAATGCCAGGTGCGTAGAGCGTGAGAAGCAAAAGGATGCTGATTCTGATTCCTTTCCTGCTTTCTCCGCTCGCCTCCAAGCTCTTTTCCTTCCGGAAAAATTCAAGCCCATGGTATCTCAAAATATGATGGCAAGCAGGATCCAATGCAGTAGTTGCGCTGCTATGCTCTGTCCATCTCCAATGCTGGGGGCAATGATGATACAAAATGCATTTACTTCCCTTTTTGTCTGGAGCAGGAGCCACTCACATGGTTTGAGTCTCTCAAGAGAGGTTCTATCGACAATTGGGGACAACCCAAGCAACGCTTCACCAGCAACTTCGCTGGTTCTCTGGGCCGTCATGGTACCTAGATGGACCTCGCGCTCATCAAGCAAAAACAAGGCGAGTCTCTTTGTGAGTACATGCAACACTTTTTGAGAAAAGAGCCACTGTTGTTGATGTTACCGAGAAAGAAGTCATAGATACCTTCCAGGACGGTTTCTATGATGACAAGCTATTCCAAGACTTCGGTTGTGCTCGCCCAGCCAACATCACCAAACTCAAGGAGATGATCACACATTGGGCGGACGAGGAAGACAAAGCTCGGAACTGGTACAAGCATCTTCGCAACAACCAAAACAACAACAACAATGTTGGTGGAAGCAATAACGACAAGCAACAACAGGGCAACCGCACGAGTAATAACTACTCGAACAATCCCAATGGTAAGTGCAAGCCCGAGAATACTGTTGCAGCCATGGAACCCACCGCCAAAGCTGAAGACGATCCTCACTGGGTAAAATTGGCCAAGCAGAAGTGCCCGTGGCACCCAAAGAGTGATCACACTACGGAGCAGTGTTACCAACTTCGCCGCGTCTTGAAGAACACACCAGAACCGGTGCATCCAAATCTTAAGTACCGCAAGGGCAAGGGGAAGAAGGCTAAGATAGACAAAGACGCTGGGTTTCAAGACCCATCAAACACTGTCAATGTCATCTTCGGTGGGCTACCAACAAAACATACCCAAAAGCTAGCTCTAAGGGAGATCATGTCCATTGAACCAGCAGCCCCAACTTTCTTGAAGTGGTCTGAGACCCCCATCAGCTTCTCAAGGGCGGACCAATGGACTAGTTTCCCTGAGCCGGGGCGATATCCTCTCATCTTGGATCCAGTGGTGGTAGGTTCCAGACTCACCAGGGTACTCATCGACAACGGCAGCAGTCTCAATGTCCTGTTCACCAAGACCTTGAAGAAGATGGGCCTCGACATCACCAACATGTTGACCAAGACCAACTCGTCGTTCTACGACAGCATCCCGGGCAACGCGGCTGTCCCTCTGGGTTCAGTTGTACTACCCGTTACCTTTGGGACCAAGGCACATTACTGCACCAAGTACATCAAGTTCGAGGTCGCTGACTTTGAGCCTTTTACCACGCCATCCTCGGTAGACCTGCTCTGGCGAAATTCATGGCTATTCCACACTATGTGTACCTTGTACTCAAGATGCCGAGCCCCAAAGGAGTACTCGTGTTGCAAGGGGACTTGAAGCGTTCCTACGACTGCGACACAGAAGCCGTGGAACTTGCCTCCACGAATCAAGTTCCCAATGCTATGATGGAAGTCTTCACTACAGCCAAAAAACTTGCCCAGAGTGAGCTGGAGGTTCCTGAGAAGACCGACGTTCACAACAAGCCTGCACCGACTGGGGATATCATGCTTAAAGCCATAGACCTTGGTACCGGTGACAGCAGCAAGACAACCATGATTAGTGCACATCTCGACCCCAAATAGGAAGACGCGCTCGTCAACTTCCTTCGGGCTAACCACGACATCTTTGCCTGGAAGCCAGCTGACATGCCAGGTGTGCTCAGGAGATTGATCGAGCACTCACTCAACGTGGATCCTAACGCTACCCCAAGAGACAACACCTTCGTTGCTTCACTGATGACAGTTGGGATGCTATCAAGAAAGAGCTCGCCAAGCTACTCGCAGCTGGCTTCATCTGAGAAGTTTTCCATCCGTAATGGCTTGCCAATGCTGTGCTCGTCAGAAAGAAGAATCCCAGTGACTCGAGGACGTGTGTCGACTACACGGATCTCAACAAGCATTGCCCCAAAGATCCTTTCGGGTTGCCGCGGATTGATCAAGTCATCGATTCCACAGCGGGTTGTGCTCTACTCTGTTTCCTCGACTATTACTCGGGTTATCACCAAACTGCAATCAAGGAATCAGATCAAGAAAAGACCGCATTCATCACCCCGTTCGGCGCCTACTGCTACACGACTATGTCGTTCGGGTTGAAGAACGCTGACGCTACCTACCAGAGGGCTATCCAAGCGTGCTTCAAGAGGCAACTCCACAAGAACGTGGGAGCGTACGTGGATGACGTCGTTGTGAAGACTAGGGATCCAGACACGCTCATCGTGGATCTTGAGGAAACCTTTGCCTCGCTACAGGAGTACCAATGGAAGCTCAACCCCAACAAGTGCGTCTTCGGCGTATCATTTGGGAAACTACTCGGGTTTATCATCAGCCATCGCGGCATCGAAGCAAACCCCGAGAAGATCACCACCATCTCCAACATGCAAGCTTCGACTACTATCAAGGATGTCCAGAAGCTCACTGTATGCATGGCAGCGCTCAACCGTTTCATCTCACGCCTTGGAGAATGAGGTCTGCCTTTCTTCAAGCTACTCAAGCAGCAGGAGAAGTTTGTGTGGACGGCTGAAGTTGATCAAGCACTCATGCAGTTAAAGGAGTTCCTGTCCAACCCTCCAGTTCTCACAGCTCCCCTGCTGAAGGAAGAGCTACTGCTCTACATCACCACAACTACCAATGTAGTCAGCACAGCCATCGTCGTCGAGCGGCAGGAGGAAGGCCACACCTATCCCGTTCAGCGACCGGTCTACTTCATTAGTGAAGTCCTTTCAGAATCCAAGGCTCGCTACCCTCCGGTACAAAAGCTACTCTATGCGGTTCTGATTACTTCACAGAAGCTCCGCCACTACTTCGACGAGTACAAGATCTCTGTGGTTACTAGCTACCCGCTTGGCGAAATACTACACAACCGGGACTCCACAGAAAGGATTTCCAAGTGGGTGGTTGTCGGGGTTTGTTACCGCTGGCTAGTAAATTTCTCGGATTGCATGTCGGGCCTCGGATGGTGTGCGAAATTGTACACAAGGATTTATACTGGTTCGGGCCTCCGGAGAGTAATACCCTACGTCCAGTTCGCGCTGCTTGTGTTATTTGCACTGATTTGTAGTAGGGGATACAAATAGGTGAGAGAGGGAGCTCGGTCCCAAGTCTTTGTGGTGTGTGTACGTGGTTCATGTAGCAGAAGTCTGCGTACGTGTGTGTGAGCCGGGTCCGGCTAAAAGTGGAAGAAGAACAGTAAGAGAGAGCTCCTCCGGAGAGGAGAAAGGAGTGAAAAGGAGTCCTCTCTCTGTTTACCAAGGGCTGCTTTCCCTTTTATAGATCAAGGGAAACTTACCAGACAAGCAAAGAGAGAAAGAGAAAACTTACAAGCCAAGCAAACACAGAGAGAGAGACACCGGGAGGGGGGATAAAAAGTCTCACCCCTTGACTGCATACATGCACGCGTGCGCACTCAAGTGGTGGCCTTCTTTATTGTGCCTTGTTTATTGTGCCATGTTTCTCCATGCCCACCACCGCAAGCCAAGGCCGGGCCCGGTCCTTGCATGCCTGGATGCGTCCTCGAGTGGTGAGAGGTGGCCTCCTTGTTGCATGACCATGGGCCCCACCTCTGGCATGTAGGTTTCCTGTTTGATGTGGACCTGGCATGTAGGTGTCCTGTTTGATGTGGACTTGGCATTGGAGACACGCGCTGTTGTAGATTTTGCAGGTATTCACCACCCGACTCGGATAGGTCGGAGGCTGCCCGAGCGAGTCGGGGTCTTCTCGGAGACTGGTCGTGCGAGCCGCTCCTTAGTTGGAGGCGGAGCTTTGGTTGTGCGAATTGCCAGCTCAACAGGGCGAGAGCAGGTACTCGGAGGACCTGTGCATGTACGGCGTGGGCCGATCCATCTCATATTAGCTGTGGACACCACTCGTGTGGGTCCCACTTCCCGGAATACCACTTGATTTGTGGCCGTTTTCCTTCATAAAAATAAATCCAGAAAGCCACCAAAAATACTCCAGGGGGCCTTCATGACTGTGAGATTCGCCCGTATTTACCGTCTTTGGGTACCCGTAATATTGGATCCCGTCAGTAGCCCCCGAGCTTGGGAGGGAGTCACAGACTCGTTCCCAGGTTCAGTTGTCGTAGTGGAGAGGTAGATTGTGTTTCTCTGACAGGGGCGCGCGAGCGCACCCGCGAGTGGTAGCCCCCGATGAAGGACCGAAAAGGGCGACCAGAGAGGGGGGGAGTGAATGGGAGCCGATAAAAATTCTTCCCAAAGGTCGAACTCGGCCTATACCCCGATTGCCACTCCAAGTACTCGCGCACACAAAAGAAAGCTCCAAAGAAGGCACACACAAGCCTAGAAGATCAACCGACAAGCCTAGGAGCAAAGAGCGGAAGCATCAAAGAAAGAACCAAAGGACTTAGGCACTGCTGCGAAGTCCCTGGCGGACTGTCCGGGGTGACCGGGCGGACCGTCCGTGTGGAGGGCGCGGACTGTCCGGAAGGTCACGGCGGACTGTCCGCAAAAGCGTCTCGAACCACCAGTAGCGCACCCCCGAAATTCGGACTGTCCGGCGGCTCACTGCGGACCGTCCGACCAGCACGGACTGTCCGGGACAACCTCGCGGACTGTCCGCCAAACTTGTTGCCACCGAACCAAAGCAACTCAACAGATCGAAACTCAAGCGCTCAAGAACACGCGAAGAACACGAAGAACACCAACGCTGCCAGGGCCTCGCGGACCGTCCGCACGGGACTCGCGGACCGTCCGCCAGGTGCGGACAGAGCAGAAAAATGCTCGAGCTCGGGAGTCAACTCCCCCTTTCTATCACCGGATCTCCCAAACGGCTAAAGCTCTTGAGACAAGATTTGGGGGAGATGATAAGCAACACAAGAGGAAGCTATGCCCCAAAAATCTCGACTCCAAAGCCACTAAATCACTGGGAATCGCGGATCACACAAACCACCACCATGAACTCGGGCACCAACCAAAAACGCACGAATTGAAGGCTCTCCAAGGCGTTTGAGGGGTCAAGATCACACACAAAGATGCGCAAGGCATCCACCCATGATCCCCTCAAAGAAATCCGAGAAGAAACACCTCCAAAATCACGAATCAAGCGAAGAACGAAACTCCCCGAAAATAGTCCTAAAAATGACACGAAAATCACAGAGGACTAGGAGATCACCGCAACGCCGAATGCTTCCATACATCCAGAGGTCAGAGTCTGTACAAGAGTCTAGCCTAAGGAATCCAGAGGGAAAAGAAGCAGTTCAGAGAAATCTACCGGGGGAGAAAGCCCAAGAGTCCAAGAGAGAGAGATGCCATCCACCTCTCTGCTATTTATACGAAGTCCATCAGAGGGAGGTAAATGACTACGCTACCCCTACTACTTGAAATGAAGATACAACCCCTCAGGGGCATTTTGGTCAAGACTTCATCGGACGGACACGCTTCCACCGCGGCTTCGCTTCACCTCGACGCAAACCCCACGATCACGCCACGTGCCCTCCGCCTCGAAGCTTCCCGAAGCTCCCGGATCACCGTCTCTGTCGCCTCGGGCCTCCGAACTTGATTTTGAGGCCCAAACCAAGAAACCGTCCACCGATGGTTTTGTTGGCAAACCAACAAACCCCGCGTGCAAGCTTCGGGTTCCAACCACTACCTTGCACCGGCCCATGTTCACGACTTCAGCCTGCCAGTCTTGCACCGCACGGCTCGCACTTGACCCCATCGGCCACCGGGTCCATCGAACCAAGCCTACTTGCCACTCCATCACCCGGAGGCTGCCACGGCTCAGGCCTTTCGTGCTTGTTCTTTACCTGCACCGACACGAGTCAAGCCGCAACTTGTACCTGCACACTTAGCCAAGCATCAGTCCACACAACGTTGTCAGTCACTCATCACTAAGGAGCGACCCTCCACTGGTCCTTGGACACACCTGGTCCTCAATCTCCCCCTTGATGAGTGCATTTACAACACCCATAGTAACCACGATAGAGAAAAAGGAAAGAAAACAACCACGAACACAAACCTCCAAAGCAAGTGATCCAAAGCCAAAGAACAAGCGAAAACAAGATCACTCGCCATCCAAGTCTCGGCCCCCTAAGACAAGGGCAACGGCTCGACACAACCGAGACAAAACAAAACTCACAATGAGCACACCACAAAGCACACAACTCAGGAAAATCAAAGGAGCTCCCCCTGCACATATGCAAACTCCCCCTGAGCAAATGCAACCTCCTCTTCTCAATTTTTCTCCTCACATGCAACATCTCACAAATGCATACCAATTTTTCACAAAATCTCCCAATGCTTGAAAAATCTCCCCAAATGTGCATAACTCTCCCCAAAGCATGTATATTCTCCCCCTTGTTGACAATGCATGAATCAAGATATATATGAAGCTCTTCCCTTTGTTTTCATGAAAAATGCATGTCAAAGCATATATACAGTCTACTAAGCCTCTCAAATATACAAAGAGCACAACAAAATGCTACACATGAGACATAGAGCAAGCAAAGTAGATATGGTGTAGCTAGCACATTGCCATCAAGAAGGTAGAGACATATAAGCATGTGACATGGCCAAAAACAATTTCAAGCAAAATTTTCACAAAGAAACATGCATCTCATGAGTAAGACCCTATCCATAGACATTTGAGCACAAATATACTAGATCATCCAAAGTTTATACAAGATCACAAATTCTCATTACAAGATCATTATAAACGCCCACAAGCTACTCAAGTCATGTTAAAGCCACCGAGCCATGTGTCTACTTCTTAAAATGAGACTTCTCATGGTAGACAACATGCTACGGTTTAGGACCCAAGATATGATTATCAAAACATAAAAATATGATTAGGAGCTCATTTTTCAAGCACAAGGCAATTCATACACCAATTTTATTTTTAAGATTAAACATGGTACATGAAGTGCCTTTGCGACAAAAAGAAGCTTATGCTCCTCCCCAAGCAAGCAAAAGGGCTAAACATTTACAATGACAAAAGGTCTTTGACCCCAAGCAAAGAGAATATGATTCTCAAGCACAAACTGAGCATGATATAAGCATTTAAGCACAAATTGAGCATAGACAAGCATCTACTCATGAGAGAGGCAATTTTATCATTTTCACAACCAAAATGCTAGCTCATCATACATATATGGCACAACCAACAAGAGCATAGCATTTACACCCACAATTTACAAAACATGCACATATCTCATCCATAGCACATCAGTGATCAATGCATATAAGAGAAGCTCATTCCTAGCTCAAGTGATCCAAAGATGGCTATCCTACCAGGTTTTGTACAGAAAGTAAAATGCATGAAAGAAATGCAACAAAATGAGACATATGACACATATATACATGAAAAGCTCCAAAACCCAGCTAGAAAGGAAAGCATACCCCAAGCTCACCCCGCAAGCGAGTGAAATTGACTTGGTCAAGCGGTTTGGTGAAAATATCAGCTAGCTGGTCTTGGGTAGGGACATAGGACAAAGAAGTGGTACCTCACTTCTATGTGTTTCGTTTTGGAGTGGAGGACAGGATTTTTGGCTACGCTTATGGCACTGGTGCTGTCACAAAATAGTGGAACCTGGGAGCACTCCTCTCCAAAATCACTCATGGTATATATCATCCAAAGCAGCTGGGAACAACAACTAGCAGCAGCTACATACTCAGCCTCGGTGGTGGACTGGGCTACACTCGATTACTTGCGAGATGACCAAGAGACCAAAGAGGAACCAAGGAACTGACAACACCCAGAAGTGGACTTGCGGTCCAATCGACACCCAGCAAAATCCGCATCAGAAAACCTATGAAGCCTGAGTGTCGAGGAGGCGGAGTACCAAAGAACAAACTCAGGAGTGTAGTTCAAGTACCTGAAAATCCGCTTGACGGCCTGCCGATGTGAAGTCCTCGGTGAAGCCTGAAAATGAGCGCACAGACACATGCTGAACTGTATGTCTGGCCTCGTCGCCGTCAAGTAGAGGAGGGAGCTGATCATGCTGCGGTACTCCTTCTGGTCCACGGGTTCACCGTCCTCGTCCGCGTCCAAAGCCGTAGTCGTACTCATCGGTGTAGTCAGCGGCTTGGAGTCGTTCATACCAAACTTCTTCACCATGTCCCTGGTGTACTTCACCTGATGTACAAAGGTCCCGTCCTTGCACTGCTTGATCTGGAGACCCAAGAAAAACTGCAGCTCGCCCATCATGGACATCTCGAATTCCCTGCTCATGTCATCTGCAAATCTGGCAACAAGATCATGAGAAGAGCCACCAAAGATTATGTCATCCACGTATATCTGAACAATCAAAAGGTCATTCCCATGCTTAAGGAGGAACAGGGTCTTATCAACTGTGCCCATCACAAACCCCTTACTCAGCAAAAAGCCTCTCAGCCTGCCATACCAAGCTCTAGGTGCCTGTTTCAACCCATAGAGCGCTCTCTGGAGTTTGTATACACGGTGTGGGTATTTCTCGCTCTCAAACCCCGGGGGTTGCCTCACATACACTTCTTCCTTTATCACCCCATTCAAGAAAGCACTCTTGACGTCCATTTGGTACAACTTGAACCCTTTAGCCACGGCAAAGGCTAGAAGGATCCTAATTGCCTCCAAACGGGCCACAGGAGCAAATGTCTCCTCATAGTCAATCCCCTCCTTCTGGTTGAAACCCTGCGCCACCAACCTCGACTTGTTTCTCACAACCATCCCATTCTCACCCTCTTTGTTCTTCCACACCCACTTGGTACCTATGGGACGGCAATTTGGCGGTGGATCGACTAACACCCAGACTTGGTTTCTCTCAAAGTTTTCCAACTCCTCATGCATGGAATTCACCCAATTCTCATCAGACAAAGCGTGGCGAATATCTTTGGGCTCAAAAGAAGCGACAAAAGCAGAGTGAGCGAAATGAGACATATTCCTTGACTCGACCGTGTAGTGCGTTCATGAAGGTCACCAATGATGGTCGTCGGTGGGTGATCCACTTGTACTCGCCGAGGAGCCTGTCGCCTGGACACAACCTCCCCCTCAGTAGCAGCCTCCACTCGAACAGCCTCAGTCGTAGTGGGTGTAGGGGATGGTCCGTCCTCGATCGTCGTCGTAGTAGTGGAAGTAGCACATACACGATCAGCCGCTGGAGCATCACCACCATCATCGTCATCGTCTCGATCTCCGTCCTTCTCATCCTCAAAGATCCTCGCTCCAATCTCCTCGTCACCTGCACACTCAAAAGCAGAAGAGCTACATGGCTGTGTCTCGTCGAAGGTTACCTCACAAGTCTCCATGATTCGGTTAGTGTCAAGATTGAGCACACGATATGCTCTAGAATGAATCGCATAACCAAGGAAAATCCCATCCGAACATCGAGACTCAAACCTATCCAACTTGCCCTTCTTCAGAATGAAACACTTGCAACCAAAAGCTCTAAAGTGACTCACCTTGGGTTGTCGGCCATGCATCAGCTCATAAGAGGTCTTCTTCTTAAAGGCACGAAGGAAGATGCGATTTGAGACATAGCAAGCGGTATTGACCGCCTCGGCCCAGAAACACCTAGGAGTCCTATGCTCATCGAGCATCATCCTGGCCATCTCACAAAGGGTCCAGTTCTTCCTCTCCACTACGTCATTCTGGCAAGCGATGTATGGAGAAGAGTACTGATGGTCGAGATCAAGATCACTGCAAAAGGCATCAAGATGAGAGTTCTTAAACTCTGTGCCATTGTCACTGCGTATAGCTCGAATGGCATCACCATGTCTCTCATTCTTCAACCTCAAGATCAAGTCCCAAACAAAGCCAAATGTCTCACTCTTATCCTCCAAAAAGAAAACCCAAGAGTACCTCAAAAAATCATCAACAACCACAAGAACATACCACTTCCCACCAGCAGAGCGAACACGAGCTGGCCCAACCAAATCCATGTGCAACAGCTCACAAGGTCGCTCGGTCATGACAGAAGTCAGAGGGGCGTGAGAAGCGGCAACCATCTTTCCATGCCGACAAGAAGCACAAACCAAATCCTTCTCGAATTTCAACTTAGGCAATCCTTGGACAAGGTCAAGACCACTCAAGCGGGAAAGCAACTCAAAGCTCAAGTGTCCCAACCTCCTATGCCATTTCCAAAGCTCAGCCGAAACGCCAGCAACAAAGCATCGAGGAGGACCAACAAACTGGGAAAAGTCGGCACGAAAGATTTGACCCTCGGGGACGATCGTACAGACAAGATCGCCTCGAGAATCAAGCACACGAGAAGCACCCGACTTAAAATGAACCTCAAAACCTTCGTCAAGTAATTGAGATACTGACAACAGGTTAAAACCAAGTGACTTGACCAGGGCCACACTTCTTAAGGTCACCTTGCACTCACCTTCACCATACCTTCAGCAAGCACTCGTCCTCTCCCATTGTCCCCGAAAGTGATGTACTCCCTCGTACTCACCAGGGTGAGGCTGGAGAACCACCCACGATCTCCGGTCATGTGTCGTGAGCAACCGGAGTCGATCAACCAAAAGTTCTCCAAGCCTCCCACTTGCAATCAAAAACGAGGACGAGAATGAGCAAGCGACTCAACACTGGGGTTAGTACCAAAAGAGTCAAATCAGTGCTGAGCCATTTGCTCAAAAGAAGGGTTAGCAAAATCCATCCTCCCAAAACCTCTAGGCGGAGCCCTCTCACACCTTCCACCAAAGGACCTATCACGTCTCACTGGAGGAGTACGCGCACCACGAGGGGGAAAACGTGGCCCGTAGTCCATCTGAGACTCAAAGCTCCGATCGTGCCTCCCAAACTTGTAACGGTCACGAGAAGGAGCACGTCGATCCATCTCACCACGCCCAAACCCAACACGCCTGTCTCTCTGAGGGAACACACCTCCACTTCCACCTCCACGAGTGGGAACTGTACGCACATACACCTCACCTCTAGGTAGAGGCCCTCTATGAGGCTCAAGCACACCACGAGCAAGGTGGTACCTGTCCTTGTTTGCCATTTCTCTAGCAAACCGCGCATCCCTCTTCCTCCAGAAACAGAACTCATCCTTATGCCCATCCCTCCCACAGTACTCACAATGGAAGCGAATCGGCACTGGCTTAGGCGGTGGCTTTTCTGTGGGCTTCTCAACACCTTTCTCTCCTGACTTCCCCTCAAAGACATTACCCAGTTTGCTCACAAACTTGACGGGTTTCTGGTAATTCTCTGTTTTCTGGGGGAACACTGGTGGGTCTGGAGTTGTATCAAGCTTGTTTCTCAAGTGGTTTGGCTTGGGTGCATATTTGTTCATGGGTATGGTTTGTGGTTGAGTAGGGATCTCTCCAACTTTCTCTTCTCCCTCACCACTCTTCTCACCACTCTTCTTAGCCCCCAACGCCTGACCATCAAACCTCTTGAACTGAGCCAACATCAAACTCAATTGTGGCTCATGCCCAGACAACCAACTCATCAATTTCCTAAGCTCATCATTTTCATCCTGCAGACGATCAACATAGTGTGCAAGTTCCATGTTTTTCAAAGCATGCATTTCACAAGTTGAACATGATGTAGGAAGAGGAGCTTTCAATGCCGCCTCAAGAGAAACAATCCTAGTGTGAGATTCATCTAGTCTAGCATGCAAAACAGGACATGAGGTACAAGCACCTAGTAAAGCTGGCCTAGATTTCAATTCATCACACTCAATCCTAATCACATCTAGTTCCTCCAAGGTAGAGGCATGCTTCTCCTTGAGAGCAGTCAAATCAGCAAGAAAAACTGAGCAGTCACCACAATCAATCTCATCAGACACCACAGGAGCAGATTTCAAAGCAGCTATCTCATTTCTAGCATCCACAAGCAAGGATTCAAGTTCAGCTACCTTGTCCTTAGCATCACCCAACAAAGACCTAAATTCCCTCTTCTCCTTGTTGGTCTTTCTAAGTACATCATCACGGTTGTCAAACAACTCATTCAGCCTAGCATTCTCCTCTAGCAAGAAGTTGGGATCTTGTCATACCTCTTCATCGGAGTCGGAGTTCGAATCCGAGCTATGCTTCCCACCCTTCTTGGAATGCGCCATGCCGCAAAAGCCTCCTTGTGCGACGAAGCTCAGGCCGGTGAAGTTCTTGCCCATGTGCTGCTTGTCCTTGCGCCTTTATTGCTCTTCCTCGCTGCTCGAATCGGAAGAAGCATCACTTGATGTCGAGTCGATGTCGCTCGCTCCGGCCACCATCGCTCGAGCGGTCTTCTTCTTGTGGCCGCCACTCTTCTTGTGCCTTCTCTCACCCTTGTCCTTGTGCTTGTCCTTGTAGTCGTTCCGGGAGCGGTGCTTGTTGTAGTCGTGCTTGGGCTTGCCCTTGTAGTCGTTCTTGATCTCCATGGCTTCAGGGCATTCGGCGATGAAGTGCCCGTGCTTCCCGCACCGATAGCACATCCCCGAGCTCCGCCTTGCATTCTTGTGGTTCTCGTACATCCGCCCAAACCTCTTGCTCAACAAGGCGAGATCATCCTCGCTCAGCACCTCAAAGTCCTCATCTGGCAAGGACACAAGACAAGACAAAGAAAAGCCAACAGAGTTAGCGTTAGTCCTCGATCCTAAGACGAGAGCCAAACTATGAGGATCAGTGGGGCTCTCGCTCTTGGCTCTCAAGCCACGATCAACCTCTGAAGACCTGAGCTTGGAGAACAGCTCATCCAGCGACAGCGTGTCATACGCGCCCGACTCCTCAATGGCCTCGATCTTGGCTTCCCACACAGACCTATCCAGGGCATGCAAAAGCTTGATAGCTTGATCATGATCTGTGTATGGGAGCACTGTCACATTGGCCCTCATATTGTTAACTATGCAGGTGAAGCGTTGAAACATAGCATCGGTCGACTCATCAGGGAGATGAGTGAAGTTCTCGTACTCTCTCCAGTAAGTGGTAAACATACGGGCTTGCACTTGGGCATTGCCAACATGAGCATTCTTCAACTTGAGCCAAATCTTTCCGTCCACATCCTCTCCGTACACTCGATCAAACTCCGAGGCACAGAGAGCACGGAACAAGTAATCAACGGCCTTGCTGTTGGCCTCAAACATCTCCTGTGATCCTGAAAGTAGAAAACTGTCCGGGATGACATAATGAGGATTCTCAGTGACCTCCCAGATCAGAGTTCCCTTCCCACGCAAAAACGCGCCCATACACCTCTCCCACATCGGGTAATTCTTGCCATCAAAGTGCGGAGGACCCGACCCCTTGCCGTAATCGCCCATCTTTGGATCTTAGACTGGTTAGAATCAAGAAGATCTGTAACCGGCTCTGATACCAATTGAAGGACCGAAAAGGGCGACCAGAGAGGGGGAGTGAATGGGAGCCGATAAAAATTCTTCTCAAAGGTCGAACTCGGCCTATACCCGGATTGCCACTCCAAGTACTCGCGCACACAAAAGAAAGCTCCAAACAAGGCACACACAAGCCTAGAAGATCAACCGACAAGCCTAGGAGCAAAGAGCGGAAGCATCAAAGCAAGAACCAAAGGACTTAGGCACTGCTGCGAAGTCCCTGGCGGACTGTCCGGGGTGACCGGGCGGACCGTCCGCGTGGAGAGCGCAGACTGTCCGGAAGGTCACGACGGACTGTCCGCAAAAGCGCCTCGAACCACCAGTAGCGCACCCGCGAAATTCGGACTGTCCGGCGGCTCACTGCGGACCGTCCGACCAGCACGGACTGTCTGGGACAACCTCGCGGACTGTCCGCCAAACTTGTTGCCACCGAACCAAAGCAACTCAACAGATCGAAACTCAAGCTCTCAAGAACACGCGAAGAACACGAAGAACACCAACGCTGCCAGGGCCTCGCGGACCGTCCGCCAGGTGGGGACAGAGTAGAAAAATGCTCGAGCTCGGGAGTCAACTCCCCCTTTCCATCACCGGATCTCCCAAACGACTAAAACTCTTGAGACAAGATTTGTGGGAGATGATAAGCAACACAAGAGGAAGCTATGCCCCAAAAATCTCGACTCCAAAGCCACTAAATCATCGGGAATCGCGGATCACACGAACCACCACCATGAACTCGGGCACCAACCAAAAATGCACGAATCAAAGGCTCTCCAAGGCGTTTGAGGGGTCAAGATCACACACAAAGATGCGCAAGGCATCCACCCATGATCCCCTCAAAGAAATCCAAGAAGAAACGCCTCCAAAATCACGAATCGAGCGAAGAATGAAACTCCCCGAAAATAGTCCCAAAAATGACACGAAAATCACAGAGGACTAGGAGATCACCGCAACGCCGAATGCTTCCATACATCCAGAGGTCTGAGTCTGTACAAGAGTCTAGCCTAAGGAATCCAGAGGGAAAAGAAGTAGTTCAGAGAAATCTACCGGGGGAGAAAGCCCAAGAGTCCAAGAGAGAGAGAGAGATGCCATCCACCTCTCCGCTATTTATGCGAAGTCCATCGGAGGGAGGTAAATGACCACGCTACCCCTACTGCTTGAAATGAAGATACAACCCCTCAGGGGCATTTTGGTCAAGACTTCATCAGACGGACACGCTTCCACCGCGGCTTCGCTTCACCTTGACGCAAACCCCGCAATCACGCCACGTGCCCTCCGCTTCGAAGCTTCCCGAAGCTCCCGGATCACCGTCTCCGTCGCCTAGGGCCTCCGAACTTGGTTTTGAGGCCCGAACCAAGAAACCGTCCACTGATGGTTTTGTGGGCAAACCAACAAACCCCGCGTGCAAGCTTTGGGTTCCAACCACTACCTTGCACCGGCCCATGTTCACGACTTCAGCTTGCCAGTCTTGCACCGCACGGCTCGCACTTGATCCCATCGGCCACCGGGTCCGTCGAACCAAGCCTACTTGCCACTCCATCACCCGGAGGCCACCACGGCTCAGGCCTTTCACGCTTGTTCTTCACCTGCACCGACACGAGTCAAGCCGCAACCTGTACCTGCACACTTAGCCAAGCATCAGTCCATACAACATTATCAATCACTCATCACTAAGGAGCGACCCTCCACTGGTCCTCGGAGACACCTGGTCCTCACCCGAGCCCACGGGCAAGTCGGAGACTTGCTCGTGGGGTTAAGTTGCGATTTGACGTTGTGGAGATTTTGAGTCGTCGCACACTATGTGCCTTCACCTGGGTTTGCGAAGGGAAGGTGAATTTTGGTGGCCCCGCATGACACGAGGCACCAGTCGGGGAGTCGGTTTCCCCTTTCGTTCCATCTCCCTCGCGCATCCTTTTCATTAGGAAGGAAGGGTCGGGTGATGTCAAGGCTTGCCTCGCTGGCCGAGCCGAGGCACCCAGTGAGCTGCGTGCGGGTGAGCTCGAGTGAAGCCTCGGAATCCCGTTCGTCGGGTTCTGAACAGACCAGTTGGTGATCGACCTCAGACTCCTAATGGCGAAATCATCTAGTTACCGAGCCCATTCGATCAGACTCGGCGGCTCGGTGCGTTTCCGTCAGGGAAAAACCATGACCTCATTTCCCATCAAGCCTCGAGTGCAGTTCGGGATGCCTAGAGCGCTCGTGTGCCTGAGTTCTGGCCGCTGGGGCTCATCCTTCGCTGCCCCTCGCTCGAGTGCCCAGGAGCGGCTGTCGAACCCTGCGACGGGCCAGCCTTCGAACTCCTGGTCGTCGGTGTGTGGCGCCAGCCCCCGAGCGCAGAGCCGCGAGGGGCCGTTGGGGCCATTGGAAGCACGCCATGTGGTCGTTGTGACGGCCAAGTAGTCGTCGTCCAGCCCCCGAGCGTGAGGGCCGAGCAGTCGTCGTCTCCCAGCCCTCGAGCGTGAGGGCCGGGTCGTCGTTGTTGTTCCGGTGGAGCAAAGCGTCAATACGAGTATAGAAAAGTACTCGGCGGGTGATCTTTGTGGAGCGTCGTGCCAGTCCGAGTACTGGGAAGTACTCAGCCGGTGGTGAGGGCAACCTCCGAGCGTAGGCGGCGAGCTCGGGGGTCCAAGACCCGTTCCTGAAAAAAGAAAATCAGAGGACAATAGTATGTGGTGCGACAGATGCCAACTTTGAAGAAAAAGCATTTGACAACGTGTGATAGATATTCTAATTCCAACTCCCTTAAGTCTATTAATTTCCTCGGGTAGTTATCCTGTTACGTTTACGCACCTGACCCCTGACAGCCGCATCCGTAGCGTAGGGAGCTGGCCGCGTGCACGCGTAGGAAGTGTAGGCATAGGGTCGCGGTTTCACGGTTTAAGACGTGTGCTACCCGAGTACTTTAGTGACTTGTGAAGAGAGGAACAAGAAAGTAAACTGGCGAAGAAAAGTGCGCGTGCGCGCAATACGCCTACTTGGCCGTAGCCCGACTGTTCGTGTGGCGCTCGGGTTGTATATGCAGTCGGGGCTATGCTTAAGGTAATCGGCGATATCCCAAAGACGCATGCTGGGATATGCAGTAGCCGAAAAATAGTAATATTAAAATAATACTTAGCTCTATTCATGTTCACGTTAGAGAAGTCGAGGTGTTGCCCTCGGGTCTGAGATGATAAGCCCCCGAGCTTCGTGTTGCCCGTCGTGGCCAAGCGGCAGTTGCTGACGAGATCGGTGGTTGGCCGAGATCGTCGTTGTGTCGGTGGTACGGAGTCCGTAGATGCCCGGATGGTGACGTTCGACTCGATCGGGGCGGTTGTCGAGTGGCTGAGGTGGCCGGAGTCGAAGGAGGCCAGAGTCGGAGGAGGAGGAGCGTCGCGCCGCCGTCGTGGAGGGAGGCGGAGTAGGCGTGATGCTAAATGTCGTGGAGGAGTCGGACGCTGCGCCAGCCGTCGTGGAGGGAGGCAGAGCAGGGCGTGCCGCCGGACGCCACGCCGCCAGTCAGAGTACGTTCGCACGAGCAATTTCGGTTTGCTTCAGAGTGGTTTTCGACTCGAATGAGTAGTTTTGCTTCTGAGCAGTTGTCCCGTGTAGCGATTCGTACGAGTTGTTTCCGTCTTGGAGAAGTCTTCCCCGGTAGGCTCGTTCGACTCGCTTCTCCGTCTCCGAGTAGCAGTCTCCCGAGGCCCGATTCGCACGAGTACATTTCCGTCTCCGAGAAGTTTCTCGAAGCCTGACTCGCATGACCTGTTTTCCGTCCTCGAGTAGTTTTTCGAGTAGGAGCTCCACGACCTTTTTTGGCAGAGCCCGAGCAGCTGGTGCAGGGGCAGCCGTCGCGAAGGCCACCGCCAGGAGCGTTCCCATCAGGAGGCTCTGCGCGCCGCCGTCCCACCAGGCACCCACACGTGATCCGCCCCTTCCTGCCTGGAGCGCCTGTGTAGTCGAGAAGCTGTCGTAGTTCCGTTTTGATGCCAGTGAAACACGTCGGGGTTGCCGTCCTCATGGGCGAAGCTCGCCGGCGGCCGTCACCACCTCCGGGCTGGGGCTCAACGTGGGCGAAACCTCGCCGGTCGTTGCTGCCAGGCCCCAGGCCCGACCTCCACACCTCCGTCCTTGCTCTGAATCTGCAGGGGAGAGAAAACGGGAGAGGCTAGGATAGAAAACAAATTTGGAAGACACTAGAAAGAGTAATAGGAGAGGGAGCTGTGATGCCGTTGATGGGGTCGAGCCTAAATTTTTCCGCCGGTCCATGCTCTAAATTTTTCCACATCGTTTGCTGCCGACGCACGCTGAGGAGGAGGAGTCGTGCCCCCACGCTACCGGGAGGCGGAGCCGGAGAAGGGACGGTGAAAAAGACACTACCGCTGCCTCTGCTTGCCACCGCTGCGGGCCTCTGCCCCGCTTGCCGCCGCCATGGCCTCACTCCGCTCACCGCCGCGGAGGCGGGCCGTGCCTACTTTCTGGATGCCGGACGAGCGCGCCACTCCTGCTCCCTCTTATGCAGAGGAGAGAGAGAGAGAGAAAGTTGTTGGCGATTGGAATTGAAGAGCGGGAGTGCTCCTTGCTGCTTGGATTGGAGCTCGTTGGTTTGGGAAAAAAAGAGGGAGAAAAGTTGCTGCAGCTCGGCGGAGAAGAACAAGGCAGGGAAGAGGAAGAGTGTCTGCGCTAGCTACCGGGGGAAAGGACCGCGTCTGAGTAGTTTTTTTCGCCAAGTAGCCTTCGGTCCGACTTGTTTCCGACTCGTACGAGTAGCTTTCCGTCTGCCCCGTTTCCGATTCGCCCCGAGTAGTCTCCGACTTGCCCGAGCGTGCGGGCGCTGGCCGTGCAGAGAGGACGGAATGCAGTGGTTGCCGGTGGTGCCGGGGTCACTGTTGGTGTCTCTGCGGCCATCGGCGCCGCGGTCGCCATTGTCGTCGACGGAGTCGTGGTTGCCGTTGGTGTCGCTGCCGCAGTCAGTGCCACAGCCGCCATCGTCGTCGCCGGCGGAGTCGCGGTTGCCGCTGTCGTCGCAGTCAGCGCCGCGGTCGCCATCGTCATTACCGGCAGAGTCGCGGTCGCTGTTGTCGTCACTGCTTCAGCCAGCGCCGCGGCCGCCGTCGTCGTTGCCGGCGGAGTCGCGGTTGCCGCTGTCGTCGCCGCCGGAGTCAGCACCGCGGCCGACGTCACCGTTGCCGGCAGTGTCGCGGTCGCCGTTGTCGTCACTGCTTCAGCCAGTGCCACAGCCGCCGTTGTCATTGCTGGCGAAGTCGCGGTTGCCGCTGTCGCCGCCGCCGCAGTCAGCGCCGCGGCCGCCGCCGCCGTTGCCGGCAGAGTCACGATCGCCATTGTTGTCGCTGATTCTTGACATGGTTGGCCATCTGAAGCTTACAAAAACGTCGTGACACGCAAAAGGCCCCTACCTGGCGCGCCAACTGTCGGGGTTTGTTACCGCCGGCTAGTAAATTTCTCGGATTGCGTGTCGGGCCTCGGATGGTGTGCAAAATGGGACACAAGGATTTATACTGGTTCGGGCCTCCGGAGAGTAATACCCTACGTCCAGTTCGTGCTGCTTATGTTATTTGCACTGATTTGTAGTAGGGGGATACAAATAGGCGAGAGAGGGAGCTCGGTCCCAAGTCTCTGTGGTGTGTGTACGTGGTTCATGTAGCAGAAATCTGCGTACGTGTGTATGAGTCGGGTCCGGCTAAAGGTGGAAGAATAACAGTAAGAGAGAGCTCCTCCAGAGAGGAGAAAGGAGTGAAAAGGAGTCCTCTCTCTGTTTGCCAAGGGCTGCTTTCCCTTTTATAGATCAAGGGAAACTTACCAGCCAAGCAAAGAGAGAGAAAGAGAAAACTTACAAGCCAAGCAAACACACACAGAGAGAGAGAGAGAGACACTGGGAGGGGGGAGAAAAAGTCTCACCCCTTGCCTGCATACATGCACGCATGCGAACTCAAGTGGTGGCCTTGTTTATTGTGCCTTGTTTATTGTGCCATGTTTCTCCATGCCCACCACCGCAAGTCAAGGCCGGGCCCGGTCATTGCATGCCTGCATGCGTCCTCGAGTGGTGAGAGGTGGCCTCCTTGTTGCATGACCGTGGGCCCCACCTCTGGCATGTAGGTGTCCCGTTTGATGTGGACCTGGCATTGTAGGTGTCCTGTTTGATGTGGACTTGGCATTGGAGACACGCGCTGTTGTAGATTTTGCAGGTATTCACCACCCGACTCGTATTGGTCGGAGGCTGCCCGAGCGAGTCGGGGTCTTCTCGGAGACTGGTTGTGCGATCCGCTCCTTAGTTGGAGGCGGAGCTTTGGTTGTGCGAATTGCCAGCTCAGCAGGGCGAGAGCAGGTACTCGAAGGACCTGTGCACGTACGGCGTGGGCCGATCCATCTCATATTAGCTGTGGGCCCCACTCGTGTGGGTCCCACTTCCCGGAATACCACTTGATTTGCGGATGTTTTCCTTCATAAAAATAAATCCAGAAAGCCACCAAAAATACTCTAGGGGCCTTCGTGACTGTGAGATTCGCCCGTATTTACCGTCTTTGGGTACCAGTAATATTGGATCCCGTCAGTGGTAGAGCTCGGAGCTCTATCGCTCGAGTTCAAGTCTCACACTGCTATCAAGTCTCAAGCCTTGGTCGACTTCATGGCCGAGTGGCAGGAGAATAAAGTCTCAACTCCAACTGAGCGCCCAGAGCATTGGGTCATGTACTTTGATGGTTCCCTCAAGCTGGAAGGCGTCGGCGCTGGAGTACTCCTAATCTCCCCCAAGGGTGAGCAACTCAAATATGTTTTGCAGATCTTTTGGAAAGTCTCAAACAATGAAGCCGAATATGAAGCTCTGCTGCATGACCTTCGCCTTGCAGTCTCCCTCGGCATCAAGCGACTACTCGTTTATGGTGACTCCTTAGTGGTCATCAATCAAGTCAATGATTCTTGAGATCGTAATGCTGACAATATGGATGCGTACTGTCGAGAAGTACGCAAACTTGAGAACAAGTTCCATGGTCTCGAGTTCCACCATGTCATCTGCGACAACAATGTTGTTGCGGACGTCTTGTCGAAGTTGGGATCTACATGTGCTCAGATACCAGTGGGAATCTTTGTTCACGAGCTCCACAAACCATCAATTCCAGAGCCATCATCTGCAACCGCGACTACTAATCCTGGTCCAGCCCAACCTGATCGTGAAGTGCTCATGATTGATGTGGACTGGAGAATTTCTTTCATTGACTACATCAAAAAACAACTGATTCCTGAAGACAAATCAGAAGCCGAGCGCATCTCTCGCCGCTTTAAGGCCTATGCACTAGTCGGGGATCAACTCTACAAGCGGGGCGCAAGTTCTAACGTACTCATGAAGTGTGTTTCTCGTGAAGAAGGCAAGGAAATCTTGGAGGAGATACACAAGGGGGTCTGTGGCAACCACGCCTCCTCCCGCACCTTGGTGGGAAAAGCTTTCAGACGTGCGTTCTACTAGCCTACAACTCTTGCTGATGCAGAAGAACTAATCATAAAGTGTCACAGATGTCAGTTCTTCGCCAAGTAACAACACGTTCCAGCCTACAAGCTCATCACGATACCGCCAAACTAGCCTTTCGCTTGTTGGGAGCTCGACATGATTGAGCCTCTACCAAATGCGTCAGGGGGATTCAACAGAGTTCTGGTGGCTATCGACAAGTTTACCAAGTGGATTAAGGTCAATCCTGTTACCTGCCCGAAGGCTGACAGAGTCCTTGAGTTCTTGGATGAAATCGTGCATCGCTATGGGTTCCCCAACCACATCATCACAGACCTGGGTTCGAATTTCAACAATCACCAATTCTGGGAGTACTTCGAGAATAGCGGGATTGATGTCCGGTACGTCTCTGTTGCTCATCCACGTGCCAACATCCAAGTGGAACGCGCCAATGGGATGGTACTCGACGCCCTCAAGAAGCGACTGTACGATGCTACAAACACCAAGGGCGGCAAGTGGATCAAGGAACTACCCAATGCACTCTGGGGGCTTCGTACTCAGCCTACAACTCCCACAGGGAAATCACCCTACTTCTTGATCTATGGTTCTGAAGCCATCTTGCTTGCTGATGTCATGTGGTGATCTCCGGTGGTTGATCAGTACGAAGAAGGCGTAGCTGAAGAAACAAGATAGACAGATGTCGATAGTCTCGAAGAAGCTCGTTGCAACGAATCAGCCAGATACCTCGAGAAGATACGCCGCTATCATGACCGCAACATCAAGGAACGATCCTTCAACGTTGGCGACCTGGTCCTCCGTCATATTCAGAACATGACAGGACTCCACAAGCTTAACTCGCCATGGGAAGGCCCTTTCTCTATCGCGAAGGTCACCGGCCCTGGCTCATATTACCTCCAAACACTTGAAGGCGAAGCAATCGACAACTCCTGGAACATCGACCAGCTTTGTCGGTTCTATCCGTAGTCCCTGCGACTACTATGGGAGTCATGACAACCCTCTCCAGGCGGCTTCGGCTGCGACAACTACAGTGGTCACGATAACCCTTTCCAGGCGGCTTTGGCTGCGTTTCAAGTCTTCATGACTACTTTCTTGATGGTCCTTGACCGGGGGTCACGATAACCCTTTCTAAACGACTCTGTGTCGTATAGGGTAGTAAGTGGCACATGATGTCCATGCTCTCATCAATTAGAGGCTGCAGCCTGGGAGTAACACCTTTCTTAGTAGGGTCTTAGTGGAACTCTAACACAAGTTGCTGCTACAGCAAGAAGAGTTCATCACACTGTCTCCTACGGTCTTACTCGTTCTTCGGAACATTCTTGCGAGTACTATCTCTTACGCTTCGTGCCTCAGTAGTACTTAAGACACTATATCTCGATAGTGTATCCAGACATTGTACTCGATGCAATGTAAATACTTATTCAAAGAGTAATAAAGTGATTATCCCGCATATCGACTTGTTACTGTGTCTTTTGCTTACTTTGCAATAAAAACCCTACTTCTATTACGCTGTTACAGCTTAGGGTTCTTATTTGTTGTGATTAAGCTAATGTTCTTTGGAACACATCTAGACTTGAGTACTTCTACTCGAGTATTGTATCTCTTTTTTTGCAGCCAACACTCATTGGATTCTCCGCAATCCTGATCTCGAGTACACGGCATCCAGACAAGCAATTAAGGGATCCAGATAATTGACTAACACAAGTTTTTCAATTATATTATACATGATAATTTGTTCGGAATTACACTTGTTTTCCATAGTGTTTTCCCTACAGGTACATCTAGCGTAAATCAATATACTGGGAGACGGTTTCCGCGATGGGAGATGTCTGCCGCATCAACTTGTTAAGCCTGTCGTCGGTGCAGTCCCCAGAACTTTCGCCCATGATGACTGTCAGATCTGCATCCGGGTAGAACGATTTGATGAAGCTCAACACTTGGTTCGAGATCATGCAAACCAGCCGGCGCGCATACTCCAGAATTCTCCCAGGCATATCCTTCAGCCTCTCCACAAGTGGCCGCAGTTGCAACCCTGCTACTCTGGGCTCAAACAGATTCGCCACAGGCTCTACTGCTTCTGTCAAAGCCTTCAATTCTTGGCGCAGACCTTCGGATTCTTCAATCTTGGCCTTCAACAACTACATACAAGTCAGTAGGTCATATGATCCGTCAAGACGTATCTGCATCTCACGTTCAAGTTCCATGTAGCGCACCTTATAATCTGCCTCAAGATCCAGGCGGGCTGACTCTTCGCAGTTGAAAGCTAACTGCCAATCAATGGACCTTTGTTTCTGCCTCTCAACCTCATCAGTCAGCTCTGCGCAAGGACGATGACAACTTATCAAGGCACAAGATCCACATAATAAGTACTCATCAGCGCATCCAGGCATGAGGATTACCTTTATTCTTCTGGCACAACGACTTGTTCTTCCCGATGACATCATCTTTCTACGCTGTCAACTCTTGAAGCGCGTTGTGGTATTTAGCGGCATTGCCATCAAGATGCTCCTACTGTAAGTGCAATCAAGCCCTAAGTGGGTTTTGGTGAGTTGAGTGACAACTTGATTAAAGGACTAACACTCTTGTTGAAGCATATGAGCAGGTTGGCAATTATTGATAAATGATCCTTATGTGAAAGATCATGTGTATGGCTCATATTGCAAAGAAAACAAGTGTGGATCATGACTCTATACATGGATGGTATGCAAGCATACTAAAGACAAGAGTCATGATAAGAGTCAATATTTATTCTCATGGACATTACTTACAACATACAACAAGCATTTGAGATAAAGAAAGAGGCACAATTGTATAAAATTCTTGGACGGCCTCTATGTGGAGAAAGCAAAGCCTGTCATATACAAATGGGATATACAAGTCAATAAAAGTCAACATTAAGTGGATTTTACTCTAATTATCAAAAAGAGAATTATTGACTTATACAAGTTGTTCTTGCAAGGTTTCAAGTTAAGTATAATGAAGGGTCACGTACTCGCTTGTAGTATGGACCTACAAATGAGAGCTTGCAAGACATAGTCATTACAAGTGGTTTTCATTCTTATTTCAAAGAATTGTAGTGACTCCTATGGAAGGGTTTGCAAGTACTTCAAGAAGATCTTTGGAAAAGGTCATGTGGTTATCTCTATGTTATTTGACCTACAAGTGGAAGGTTGCAAATCATGGTTAAACATTATCAATCAAAGAACAAGAATTTGAGTGTCATCTCAAATATAATTCAACAAGGAAGCAATGCAAAGCTAGACTTAAAAAGGCAAGGATAAGTGAAGAAGAAGTCAAGATGGCTAGAACGAGGGACCAAGCAAAGACTATGGATAGCGTCCATGAGTGGTTTGCTAAAGTGAAGTCTCTAGCATCAAAGGATTTTGAAGTATCATATCCAAGCCCTATCAAGGAAGCAATGCAAGGCATCCAAGTGTTATGATTGATGTGTTGGAGTGGCTTATGGATTCAAGTGAACACTACGCTACTCTAAGGAAGAATCCTAAGTCACTAGCTCAAGATGAATATGCTCAAGCATTGAAGATCAGTTGAATGGCAATAACAAAATGTTGAAGACCCTCAAGTTGACAAAGATCAAGTCTCGGCATGACCTTGGTATTCAAGCTCAAGTAGGATCAAATAGTATTTATATTTTGCCTTGAGTAAATGTCGTACTATCAAGAGGGATGCAACATTAGTTGGACTTCATACATCAAATAGTGCTCAAGTGAACCCATAAGAGACTAACCCGTGAGATCTAAACCTTGGTGGGGTTCTCTGGCCCAAACTAGTCTGACCGGTTTGGCAAACCGGTCTGACCGGTTTTGGCACTGACACAGTCCAACGGCTAGTTGGTTTGAAAACCGGTCTGACCGGTTTGGCAAACCGGTCTAACCGATTTTTGTCTGACAGACTAACGGTTAGTTTTGGTGGTTTGGGTATTTATACCCATGAGCTCCTCTTTGAGGGGCTGCTGGTTCTCCACGACTCCTACACCATCTTAGACACCAGCTGAGCTCTCCCCAACCTCTCTAAGTGAGATTCAAGCCTCTAGTGCCTTATCCTTGAGTTGGGTTGAGAGAGTGACTAGTGTGTGAGCCTTGTGAGCTTTGTGAGCAGATCCTATTCTTGAGCACTAGCTGATCGTATTGATCCATCTTGTGAAGCTTTTGTTACTCTTGGAGATTTTGCTCCTAGACGGCTAGAAGGTCGCTTGGAAGCCTCCAATCGTTGTGTGGCGGCTCCAAGAAGTTTGTAACTGCAGATTGAAGATAGTGGAATCCTCGATCTATCACTTATGGTGATAGGTGTGAGAGAGGAGTGGATTGAAAGAGATCCCAAAGCCCGAAGTGGCTTACCTCAACAACGTGGACGTAGGCCAGCCTTTGTGGCGAGCTGAACCACGGGATAAATCCCTGTGTTTCTTGTGCATTTACTTTCATTTATCTTGCTTCCTTCATTTACCTCGGTTTCTAGTATATTACTTGTGCTTCCGCTTCGATCTACCTTGGTGTGCTTGTGCCTTGTGCAGGGACTTCATTTATACTCTTGGAAACATCTGGAGAAGCCCTACACCAAGTTTGGTTTATGCTAGAACTCGTAGAGGGAATTCCAGATTTGGACAGTACTCTCTGAGGCAAACCGGTCTGACCGGTTTGGGAAACCGTCTGACCGGTTTCGGTACTAACAGTGGGTTGAAAGTTTTAATTAGTGCAGATTCGTCTATTCACCCCCTCTAGACGACATCAAGATCCTTTCACCTGCAGCTTCAGAGCAAGTGACTTCTGGTCTTTTAGTTCTTCTCTGAGCAGCGCTACCTCTTCGATGTCCGTGGCATACTGTTCAAGTAGCCGAGTCTTTTGCTTCGACTGCTTGACAACTTCCTACAAAGACAACAATTACAAGAGTCAGATACATGCTATTTTTGACTACAACTACTCTACAGAGACCAAGTATTCAACTTACCGTGAACAGCTTCTCGACGCTACGGAACATCTCTGAGTGCATAACCAAGTTGCCCTCGTCCAGGCATGAGTCATCATATGGCATCAACTCTTCTACCTTGGTTCGATTACTTGTTCCAGCCTCAGAGTTCATTGTAGCGCTACGCAACGGAGTTAGATCTTCGATCCTCGGTTCATGTGGCACTACACGACCATCCGGGCTCTCTTCCAAAAGTAGCTGCGCGTCTATTTGACGCGCGGGGGCTTGCACAACTGGACCATCTTCTTGGCACAGATTGGCTTCTGGATCTACCTCCAAGCTTTCATTAATTAGTGCTTCTATATCTTTCGGTTGTTGTGCCTTTGGCCTAGGGGCTGCAGCCACCACTGATTTGACCACTTCACTCCAGAGCAGATGCAATGTTTGCGCAGTGACGGTTTCTGCTGTCACCGTGTCCTCTGTGAATCTATCTTGGGGTTCCTGGGACCTATCTTCTTGCCCAGCTGGCGGGCTCTAACTCTCCACAGCAGCACTAATCCCTGTGGCTCCCCACTTCACATCCGTGGTTTTTCTGCATCAACAAGTTGGTCAAATATCTATGTTTTCAAGAACAAAAGGTACTCGAGTACTTGGGTACTTACAGATTTTCGCGAGGTACCACGGCTCTTGGCCCCAGCAGATTGAAGAGCGTGGGCATCTCGGGCACTATCAGGACATCCTCGACCGGTGGCGCAGCTCCTGGCACCTCGACTTCTTGCTGCTCTGTCACCACCGACTCGACGGGTGCTGGTTGAACCATCTCGGGTTCACCTTGAGCAGTACTTGTTATACCCTGCATTCAAAATTACAAGTCAACACACAAGATTCTGAGTACTCAACAAGATATTGACTACTCGTTTCAAACAACTAACCTCAATAGTTGGTAATGCCGTGCCCGTGACTTTCTTCACGACACACTTCCCGACTGTGGTTCTTTTCTTCCGCGGCGGTTGCACCACATCTTCAACAAGTGATGACGCAGGCCTTTTCAAGGTTGCCGCGAAAAGACCACTAGGGACGGGTACTCCGGAGTACCCGTAACGCGACTTCACCTCGAAGTGCTGAGACAGCGTCTGCTCGTCATCATCGCTGGTGGATGCGTCTTCCACCAACACTTCATCTTCTCCAAGGGTTGGACGACTACCCTCGGATGCTCGGGCCTCAACTTGTGACGGCCCCTCTTCCTGCACTTGTTCCACTTCGCGAGGACGAGGAGGTGGTGTGGACACAAATTTCAAAACATCCTCCTACAACAAGACAAGGCAATCAGTCTACGGCTACTTACAAATAAGTACTCGGGGGCTGGTTTGTGATTACTCACCAAGCGTGGAGGATTATCGACGCTGAACTCTTGCACAACTGTCGGTTTTCCATCAAGAGTTTTGAAGATTTTCTGCAACCTCTCCATGATCAAGTCATCACAGATCTCTGTTGCAGACATTCTCGATCCATCATTCAGGCTTGTGTACTTGTACCCAAGATGCTCCCTTTGCATCAAGGGTTGTATACAGCGCTTCATGAAGCTAAAGGCTACCATTTCAGCTGTCAAGCCTTGCGCCTTCTTCTCGGCGATCTTCGCCAGCAGCTCAGGGATCTGAATACACTCTTGCATTGATGGCTCGTCCTTCCAGATCTTCTCGTACACTGCCACGTACATGCTGGGCTTGGGTAGTTGAGGCAGAGCATTTTCAATATAGAACCACGTCGACTTCCAGTCTTGGTTGGAATCTATCAAATCATATTTGAAGTACAGATCTTGCGCTTTCTGGTGCATCTGGATTCCTGCCCCTCCGACTACTACTGGGAAGTTGGCATTGGGCTGCGGCTTCAACCGGAAGATTTTCCTAAACAAAGCCCAGTGGGGGCGGATACCAAGAAAAGCTTCGCAGAAGTGCACATACACTACAATCTGGAAGATGCTGTTCAGGTTCAGATGCACGTGCTCCAGCTTGAAGAAGTCGAGGAAGCCTCTGAAGAAATCCGAAGCCGGCAACGTCAATCCACGCTCGACGAAGTGGCTGAACATCGGAATCTCATCTGGATTTTTCTCTATGGACCATGCATCCCCCGCGGCGGAGTTCCATCCGGCAACAGCTTTCCCACGCAGCAAGCCGACGTCCTCAAGAGCCTTGATGTCTTCTTCCTTCATCTTGGACTTCTTCCAAGCGCATACTTGACTTGGCGGCTTGTCGATTACCACTGTCTTGAACTTTGGCATCGGCAACTGAGATTTGCCGCAGCCAGATCTCCTCTTCTTCTCCATCTACCCCTTGGACGGCCCGCTCTTCATCCTTCCAGTCATGAGTGTTTTCGATCGCATTTGCTCGGGGGCTGCGAAGTGGTAGAGGCGGCGGCGATTGACGACGTGGGCGCTCAACTCTCAGTGGTGGGGGGCGACGACAATAGCTATTTTCAAATCTAAGGGCGAATGGAAGCAATGGATTCCCTAGGGGATATCCCCTTGGTATTTATAACTTAAAACCCTACCGGTTCAGTCTGATGACTCTTCGTATTCAAAAGATTGGATTTTCACCGGATAATTTTTTCGGCTAAGTCAGTGAGCCTTTTCAACTTCCAAGACCTATGCAGCTCCATCTCGGGGGGCTCGACTACTCAATGGGATTGGATTTCTCTCAGTTACAACATACTAGACTCAGGCCACCTTCTACAGTCAGATTAGATCCTTCAATTCGAGAAGTACTTGACTCAAGGCTCGGGGGTTCCGTGCCACGTGTCCTTCGGTTTTTTCTCTGGAATTTGTGGGATTAATTGGCGGAAACTTCAGAATGACCCTCAGCTTGAATTCATAATTCGAACTAAGGCTCGGGGGCTACATCCATATGGGATGCAATTTTAGTAATCGCATTCCCATATGTTTTTTCTTCGGAATTTCTACAGATTTTTCGAGGCAAGATTACAAGAGCTAGAAAATTGACCCTCAGCTTGAATCCTGGATTCGACCTAAGGCTCGGGGGTTACATTCCATATGAAATGCGATTTCTGTAATCACATTTTCATATGGATCTTTGACGTAAAGATTTCAAGAACGAAGCGGGTATTATTAAGGACCTTCAAGGGAAGTACTCGGGGGACTTTTGGGAACAACTCGAGAAGACTTCAAAACTACTCGTGGAGTTAGCTGGAGTACCTTCCAACCTTTTGATGATTCAAGTACTATTGAAAACTGAAGTTTGTAGAACTCGGAGACGCTTGGGAACTACTCGCAGAGGCCTTGAAGACTACCCTGCATTAGGCAGAGGAAGATGCATTAGAGAGTTCTCATAAAATTAATAATTACATGGACAAAATGTTTTGTGACAAATGATACTCTGCATTTGCATAGTTTAGGCATATCGAAACATGACTTTGCAATTTTGGTTTTACAAATGGTCCGTGCCTGATGTGTTGGTGTGACCGTTTGAGAAGGAGATGGCGCTGTCCGAAAAATGCTGGTGCCGAAGTGCCATGACTACTGTGATAAATGTTGGATTTAATAGAAGGGTATACGCCTTCCAAATGTTATAAAATTTTCATGCAATCTTTTATTTGTTTCTTGGTGAGACCTTACTAGCTAGGCAAGTGTACACATCTATTCTTCTGAATATCCTTTTCATGACATTTGAAACTCGTGGATTTTTTCCCCGGAAACTCATTGATAACACCCCAGCCAGAGTCCAGAGGGACTCCCCGGTTGGGCTTTATGGGCCGCAGGGACTCCGTTTGGCTCTCGTCTTTGCTGGGCCTGCATGGGCCGAGCTGCCTTCTCCACTCCAAAAAAAAAGGAAACAAGGTCGGGCAGGTTTTTTAAGCTGATTTGGCAGACAGATTTAGTCTGAGAAGAGAATAACGTGGAAAGAAACTGATTGTGCTAGTGCCGGTTGCGGCGATGGAGTGCGCGGCGAAGGGGCTGGCCGCGCAGCCGTGCGCCGGCGACATCGCTGACCGGCGGTGCGGTAGCTGTGGAGCCGTCGCGTACTGCTCCCGCGCCCACCAGGTAGCTCATACCCTTCACTCTACTCTCCCGTTTGAGATTCTAGCGAGGGTTTTGGGGACCGGAAGGAAGCTGGAATGGAACGGCTAGGCCGCTAGGGTCCCAACGATAATGGCAAACATGTAAATAGAAACCGAATAGGACGATCTCTGGAGCGAGGGTTGCTCTTGGATTCATGAAATTCCGGGGAGCCTATTACCTTTGGGGCTTAAAATTTTGCAGAACATTGTTGGAGCTGAATGGATTCTGTTTAGTGTAACTATGCGTCGTGTAATGTTTTAGTCGACAAGAAAACTCTGGACGAGTAGCTCTTGATTCTTCGTTTAAAATTCAAAGCAGATTGGGTAGGTGTTTGTTTTAGTTCACTTAGCATTCTGCAGTGAGTCACTGAAGTTTCATGGAGGGTAGGGTGTTGGTTACTTTGCACTTTATGACGGATCTGTACTCTGTAGGCTATTCATAAATCATAAGGCACATAGCAACCCCCCAATCTCCATCAAGAGTAATGAACTAGGTTCTGATACAGTACAAAACTGAGTTAGCTAAGAATGCAGGAAAGAGAGCACCACATAAAAGTCCTCATGATGACGACTCCATCCACCAGTGGCTGGGTCCAGAAAAAGCCTATGGCCTGAAGGAGAAATCTGAACTATGTTATCGGTCTTTCTTACTTGTATATACCATTTAAATCCTTTCAGACCGTACATTGGAGAGTTCACAAAGAAGAATGTGAAAGGTTTGCAGAACAAATGAGGCGTATCGATCTTCTGAGCCAGTTTCCATTCACATTCTTGGAACATCCTGCTCTGGTACTTCTGTACCCCATTGATTTCCTCAACTGAGATCTTTTCTCAAGAATTACTGTTTTAGCTTCCCAATAATGACATGGTGCCACCTACTATTAAATTTTATTTCCATGCACCTTATAAACTGCACTTTACCTGCATGAACTATCTATTTTTTTGTTCCCCAAAAAAATTACCTATTTTTCTATTTATTATTGTAAGCTAATATATACTATATGAATCAGTTATTTGATACAGAGTACAGAACTTATGCATTCTATGCTTAATGATTGTCTAGTTATCTCACAAGTTGTTCTTTTCTTTAGAACCATGAATTCCCAAGTACAAGGTGCTTCTTTTTGCAATCGATCAAGCTTCACCAGAAAGGGCTCTGGAAACCAGAATGTATATGTGGCCCAGATGTTGCTTCTGCGAAGGACTTAAGGTTTACTTTTTTCCTGAAAAATTACAAACTTGAGGCACTTGACAACTTTAGTTTTCCTTTTTTCCCATTTTTATTTTCTTTTTCTTTTTCATTTTAAGGAGAAGCATTTTGACAATTAGTCCTCATGTTTTGATATTCTGTGTGATGTCAATGTATGAGTTTCCATGTTTCTGGAAGTAATACTAATTAACTTTGCACATCACCATGACTAATTTAAAGAGAATGTGTATATCAGAGAAGGGAACTCCTGTGCCTGTTTTGAGTTGCAATGCTGCTGTGGAGCTTTTCCTCCTTATTTGATTAGAAGTTCTTTATGTTAAGTTCAATATTCACAGAGACAAAACTGTTTTTTATGTGATCAAACCTGAACCAGAAACATGTTAAATGGTCATCTTGCTTTGTACTAGAAACACAAGGCACATGCTTGTTTTACCTCATTTTGTTTTGCTTAATCATTTTGTCGGTTTTGTCTTCATGTGGATCAATCTGAATAATCTTGATTTGTGGCTGCACGATGTTCTCTTCTTCGCTTCACTAGGACCTGTGGTCTTAGAAATTTGATCTAGTGTATGCTAATATCTCATTGTCATATTGTTTATGAAACAAACTATTACATTGCTTTGTGTTTATATTTTCTTTTATTTTAGTCTCAGCAACTATTGCAATTTCTGATGCCTTTCTGCTATTACGCAGCTTAGCGGCTGAATGGAACTTGCGAAGCTCCCTCTGCCCATGTACAGGTGCATCTCTAGCTGTACTGTTGTGGCTAGCAGTATGTTTATCTTTTCTCGAACCAGCAGTATGTTTATCTCATTGTGCTATCCCATTTTTGTAAATACTAGAGCCTGAAAATCAGGTGCCTGCGGTCCTGGCAAGTTGGGAAGACTATTATCAGTGGAGATCCCTTCCTCTGCATTCACCTGTTGCAGTTTTACTTCATTGGGTATGCACGCTGCAACATATTATGGACAATTGGACATTGCTTTTAACTCTATATCATTAGGTTCAATTTTGCAGCCACTTACTCTATATCATTGCCTTCAACTCTCTCGCCTCCAAACCTCCAGATATGATGGCCAGGACACCCTGTGCATTCACTATTTAGGTAACGCCATTTCATCTTTTATGTTAGAGTACTCCTGTGCATGTGCGAAAGCATCAGTAGATGACTCCTCCTTTTCTTGTTGAATGCTATTGATATTGCAAAAAAAAAGAGGATGATAGGGTAGAAGCATTAGTACCTAAGGAAATGGTATGATGGTATCTCAAGCTGTAGCCTGTTTCTTGAGAACTTTTAAGATGTTTACGCTATGCTAGGACTGGTTACAGACAATTACTTTTCCTTGCAGATTTTTTAAGTGCGGTTAGTCATCATGTAACTACATTTGTTGAGAGAACCGTGAGAAAAGTCAATCTACTTCATTCGTATTGAATTTCACTGGAAAAGCAAGCCTCTGTTGAATGAAATATGCGCCTTTTCTTCACTGCATATTTTGGTTGGTACATGGTTGTTATTGGTAGCCACTATGCTGGCCATTAACTAGTAAGCGGTCTGGTATTCAATTCAAGACATGAGCATGCTGCATGCATGAATGCACTTTTTTACTGGTTGGTGGAGTTGAACTTAGACTGTTTTCACCTTTTCTTGAGTGTTACTATGCATATGGCAGGGCAGCAGACATTTGTAACTCTGGAAGCTGTTCAGTGAGACAAATTTTGCTGTTATCCTCTCTTTTGTAAAAGAAAATGGGACTTAATTTAGGTTGTTATGTGCTTATGTTGTCTTAGAAACATGGGACATACATTGGTGGTGAATAGCCTGTAGTCACACCATCATTGACCAGTTTTACTGCATACCATCTCCGATGATGGTTAAATTTATCCAGTGAAACTTTATTATGATTACTTCGATTCATAGCTCATTCATTACGATAGCAGCTACTGATTTTCGCTGTGTTTATGATACGTCCACTTGCAACTTAACTGACTAAAGGGCCTGAGAAGGAGCTACTACAGCTTGCAGCGTTTGGGGAACTGCGTGCATTATTTCCAGGTGTCCAGATTCACATTGAACTTGTGGGACCAGAAGTTCCAGAATCTAGGTAAGCAACACAAGCAGGTTTCATTTTGGCACTAAGTTACAGGAGAAACTTAATAGCCATTTTGGTCTTTCCTAGTGTTCGTCTGGCATCCATAGTTTGGTGTGTTTTGCCTGACAATTTGATGTCATTAGCTTTATCAACTTTACCAATATGTATAATATTTTATATCTTGAAGTAAAAATATAAAAAGCATTTGGTTGTTTCTGATGCAGCTGTAGTAGTATTTTTTCTATCATCTTTTTTTTTTTGTTTATTATGTTCTTTATTAAAAAAGATCGACATTTTTAAGTTAGCTATATGCTCAATAAATATGATTGATTCTGGTATGATGATACCTATTGACAGGGATGGTGAGGTTGCAAACATTTCCAGATACACATGTTGTTCTGATGAGAGCTGCTGTTGTAAATCTTCTATTGGTTCTGAAGACTTGAGTGGCACTGCAGTGAGACTCAAACTGTGGAAAGGGTTATATCATGAGAGATACAGTGATATAATGAAGGTTCCCTCTACAATTACTCCTATCAGAAAAAAAAAATGAGTTCCCCATCAATTATAGAGTCAAGCATGTCCTTGATTGAGTAAATATAGAAACATTGCTACACTTGACAAATTTTAACATGCATCATCTGTATTGACTGGTGGTATACATAGTTTCAGATTCAAGCTAGTTCTAGAAGTACTAAATTCTTCTGTGATGGATGCACCGCCAGGGAGTTCTCGGGGCGGTTTAGATTAGATGAGAATGAGGCAGGGAGTTTTGTGCTTATGTTATAGCTTGAACTTCTTGCTCATTTTCTTTGTATGTTCAACTCTCCAACAATCACTTGAATATGTAGAGCTCATTTGTTAGCAGCAGCTGTATTTCTGCTGTAAAATCCATTTTTATAAGAAGTTAGATTTTAGTGACAAAAGGATGTTCGTGAAAATTATAAGTTAATGCCCCCAAGAGGAAGAAAGAAAAGAGCACCACCTACCCATGAGCCTGCCACCACTGCCTGATTAAAAACGATTTGCTCACCAGATAATTCAGTTGGGCAGCTACTGATTGAAGTAAGTTTTCCCTTCATGCAGAGATGACTACCTGCTAATACTTTTTCCCCCCCTCCTGGCAGGACTCAAACCCTCATCTCATTGTTGCCCCAAATGCTGGTGTGGCCGCATATCCCAGTTGGATGCCAACTATTGTAAGTATCTTGTTCTTAATTAACAGCATCAGGTCATTTTTTATGAAATCATGTGATGTCAATTATTATTGTTACATTGACATTATATTGAAAATTCATTATTCGGCTTACCAGATAATATCATGTATTGTTTTGCCTTAGCCCGCAATAGACTTTACTGACTGGTGCTCGTTATCATTTGTATTTCTTTTCACTGAAGGAAATAATAAAGCAGACGGGGATTCCGGCAATTTTTACGGACTTCTGTGAAGAAGCTGCACACCTAGCGTCCTGCTGCATAAGCTCCATAACCGGTCAACCCCTCAAAATTCCAGTATGTGTTATGCTTTGCCGTTATTGTTCCTTTCCGATTGTAGCTATTGAGCAATCAAATAAAACCTCTCAATCTATCATATCTTTTCCAGATCCAGGTAAATCCTTTCAGGCAGCCAGTTGCAGCAGATAACAGTGCACTATACCTACCATGTTATTCAAATTGTTTTGTTTTTGGGATGTAAAATTGCCACTGTCACCAAGAAATATCAGAGATTAATTTGTTGAGAAATGGCAATGTAACCTTCCAGACTTTCAAGAGCAGACAAGAATGCCATGAATGAAATATAATAAATTTACATTGGAATGAGGTTTTCCTGGTATTGGGGAGGTTTTCTTTTCTTAGAAATGATGGAATGAGGAGATTTCAATTTTAATTTATGTTGGTACTTGGTTTTTGAGAAGACAGGAGCACAAATGTTCAGGAACATTGGAAGGGCTAGGAATTGCATGTGTACCAGCCCATATGAGGAAATCTACTCTATTTGAACCTCCCTGAAAATGTATTAGACGCTGCAATTGTAAGATATTCACATCAACTGATTCTTGAAAAATAGCTGTTGCATAATTGGAAGGTGTCACATATATGTTTTCTTATGGTGGAGCTGCATAACTACATAATTCTGTTGATAGCATCAATCTGGCGCATATAGGTCGTAAGAACTGGCTACAATCCATAAAGACGACCAGTGTTCTGTGTCCATATCAGGATCATTTCTTGGTGTTCTTTACTCTAACTCTTCCAGGGCATGGCATTCACGATGGAAGTAAAATGATTATTGTGTAGATTATGGAGATTATGTTTCAACAGCAACAGAATGGAACTCCCAAGTTGTTGGTTGCAACCCTTTCTCTCATCCATTATGATCTGCATACATAGGTAATGAAGCTGTCGTACATCATTACATCTACCACACCACCCTATCACAATAATAAAACTGCACGCCACTCCAGGAAGGCAAACCATAAAACAAATTCTATGCAATATAATATATATGTATTTGTATATTAGTTCGACGTGCTCAGCGTTGTGGAGAAAGCTGGGGGAACACCTGCTTCTGCATCCTGACCTTGTGCCCTTTTTTCGCATTTTCATGGGCAATTAGGATATCATCTATCCATGAGACTATGTTATGGGCCAAACTTTCCAGCACCCTTGAGTAGCTCTCGAGAATTGCTTGCCCAATGTCCTGCGAGCAGGTAAATTGAACATACAAGAATGTTACTTGAAATGCATTATGGTTCTTGAATGCAAAATCTGTTTATTTTGGTTCTGGAGCACATGTAGTTACCGAAACAGTTACTACCATGTAGTTCTTTTTGCATAAGAATCAATTAGTAATTTAGTATACATTTCGTGGTTACCTTGTTATACTGAATCTTGCTTGTATCCAGGGTAGTCTGTGAGAGGCCTGGGAACCTCTGCTTCAAGCACAGGAGCAGGCTCCTGGCCCTACTTGCAAGGACCAGATTCTTGTCTCCATCAGCATTCAGCTCGGTAACGTTCTCCCATTTGGAAACCATGTGTGTCGTGCTAGCTTTTCTTCGCCACACATACATAGCGGCTTCGACGCGGTCTGCAATCTCAAGCGCCTCATGTTCTGAGCTCAAATTGAGGAAGTTGAGGAGGTGCTCTGGAGAGAACTGATCCCCTGAAGACATATACCGGTAGATGGCATCACCTACACCCACCCTCCCACTCTGTGGAGTAGAATAACATCTATCAAAAGGGAGCAAATTGGGCTTCTCTGACAGAATGGAACTGTTTGGAGACTTAGTTGGGAATGATCAGATTATGCAACTGACATACCTTTGGAAGTGTCTCCAAGTATGATAGCGGAACTTGCATTTCAGAGAGGATACCGCTATTGATCTCCATGGCCATCTTGTGGATCTGACTTGCTTGGTCTCTCTTTTGTTGCAGTTCACGGTGCATGCGATCAGACAGGCCAGATTCTGGGACACACGGCTCAGGTAACCACCATTTGTCCTCGCTGCGCTGGAATGATTTCTTGCTTTCATTGAAGGATTGGTTCCTCTGATCCGCATACCAGAACTCTGGCTTGTTAAAGCTGTCCAGGATACCCTGCAAAAAGGAATTCAGTCATACACTTTTCTTCCAAATTCAATTGTTTGAAGCTTCCAGAATCATGTGACTCGAGACTAACAAGGAGCATGGTTTCTAGCTTCTCAAGTGCGGGAAGGTTCATCAGGATGTCTGATCTTGGTGAGGTCGCCATCACCTGTTGGAATCAGAAACATGTATCTCAGCAAGACATGCCACGGGAATATGGAGATGAAGCTTATCAATAATGTTTCAGATTACTGATGATCTGGTGGCATTACATCGTGTGTGCTTCCATCAGGCATGGCCTGGACAGCCGGTGAGAATTCGACAATGTATTCGCAAATGGAGAGGAGGCAGTCCATCTCCCTGTTCCACATGGATCTCTTCTCAGGTGGCAGTGACTCTAATCTGTGGCAGGTCCCGAACACAGTTGCTGCAGCCAAGAACAACCAACGAAGTTAGCACACTGTATTCTGCATCAAAGTTAGTTTAAAAGATGAATCCATCTGGATTTTTTTTACAGATACATACCATAGAGGTTTGTGATGGCATTGGAGATGGCTACAGCAGTGCAGACACCTTTGCCGCCCCCTGACATGTCCTCCCCAAGCAGCAGCTTGGTGTACTTCTCCTTCATCAGCTCCATCTCTGAACAGAATTCATCAAGCCTTATAAGAAAAACACCTCAAGGGAACATCAGGAAACAGGCTGCAATCCATTTACATACCTTCATCCTCCATTGACTTCTCATCGACGTCTTGTTGCAGTTTCTTCATGCTCATCTTGCTCATTGATGGCGAGAGGCGCGAAGGTGCTGCCCCCTTGGATGACACTGTCCGGCGGCTCATGCCTTGGCTGCGTCCCCGAGGTGACGCCGCATGCTGCTCCTGCTCATCGCCACTGTCTGAGAATGAGGAGACGCGGAACAGCGGACGCACGTAGTCCCTGTCGTAGCTGTGCCTTTGGAAGCCCGGGAACCCTGAACCGTCGCTCATTACTGTTCTTGGTTGTCTCCCTGCTCGTCCACACCTGGTTCAGACAACCTGCAGGAGAGATGAGTTGTGCAAGAATGGCGATGAAGCGCCAGGAGCAGGAGGCCTTGTATGTTGACCTCTCGGTGTTTTGGATGGTTAGTTGTTACATTACAACTATGGAGCAAGGCATAGTCTGGCTGGCGTGCCAAGAAAATAGGGCATTTCAAAGATGTTAATTATATGGCATGTGAGGCATTTGCCCCCACAATCAGGACATTTTGATTGCGTTGGTGGTTGGAGTGTAGTCGTGCAAGTTCATGACTGTCGTCGTCAACACTCTGGAAGGTACACGAAAATTATTGCAAATCTTAGAGGTAAAACTAGCATTGGTTTATGTTACATTTCCACTGAAATTACTGCTGCAGCTATACACCATGGCTAACCGGCAATATGTCGTTTTTTTTAAGAATTGAGAATGTCAATTACCATTTCTTAAGAGCAGCACAACAGCCAGTGGCTAGAGAAAATCATGTAAATATGTAATGACAGAGAGGCTGCTGTAAATGCACGGGATAATCACCATCATGTCATAGCTAGTCGACCAGTGTACGTTTAGGAGTTTGAATTAGGGGCAGGGAGGGGCACCATGGGACATGTTGCATGCATTCATTCCTACTAGTACCAGTAGCTAATTTTGCAGCTATGTGATCATTAGCTTCCCCTCTTGCATAAATGACACTCCTCTTTCCTCATTTCCTTTTCCAGCTCATGAAGGCAATGTGCTTACCAACTGTCAGCAAGACAGCAACAATACATGCATAGTGTGCAGACTGTTTTCCCATTTTCTGCATTTCACCAGTCATTGTCACACTAAAAAAGATAACACACACAACAGTAACATATTTCAATATTTTGTATCCAGTTGCATCTATCATCATTACGTACCTAATGCGTAGATCAATTGGATATTATCCAGCCCAACAGTCCTGTCAAGACATGTTTGGGAAGAAAAATTAAATGAGCTGCGCAGACAGACATGCACTCCATTAGTTGAAGCTTCTAAGCAAAGCGAGATATAGTATATGTATATGTGTGTATATATATATATATATAACTTCGTGCCTGCCATGATCGTCATTCGAGATATAGTATATGTTTATCGTGTTAGATCAAGCTAGGACTCTGCAGGATATAGCTGAATAATGAGGAAGTGGCCGGTCAGTATGAGGCAACTAACTGTTGAAGTAGCACTCCAATCTGGGCCCTCCGATCGGCCACGTACGCTGGAGAATCCATGATGAGATAACTCACGCTCACTAAAACTATTTAATTTGCGCCTAACTATGAACAAGTTCTGTGAGACTAGTTTATGGGAATTGCAGCTACTTGGCTCAAGCTCGCATGCGTGGACATCATATTTGGATTTATATTACAAGACAAAAACATTATTATATATCTTTTAAGTATAAACTGGGAATAAAATGAGTTGTTTATTCCCAGCTCTAGCTCCCCAAATTCATGAAGCTTAAAACTCCGCTATGTTTACTTTCTTCGTTCTGAAAAAACTGACGTTTAGGATAAGGTTTGGGTCAAACATTGGGAATATAAAATAACTTTTAAGTTGTTGAGTTTGCAAATGTGAAAACTATATGAATAGATTTGTATTGAAAAATACTTTCATAAAAGTATACATACATCACTATTTGATAAATATTTTTATAATAATAAGATATCAAAGTTGTACTTTGGAGACCGTGTCGCTGTTCTAAATGTCAGTTTTTTCACTATGGAGAGAGTACTTCTTTTGGAAAAAAAAAACTTTACTGCTCCGCCAGTGTAAACCTCAGCCCAATTTGGTGGCAAGAAGCTAGGCCCGTTTATATTGAGGCCCTGCACGAGCTGAGAGATCCGGCCCACTGCATTCAGGCCCGGCGCTAACACACCGCTGCACATGAGTTCAAACAATACACGCACATCGGCACAATCCTATTCCTATAAACATCTTTGAACAGCTAAATCTTCCTGATTGACAAAGTCAGCGATACGTCGCTCCTGAAGTAATATTGTCGGTTAAATTTTTGAAATAAATTCAGAAAAATGAGCTCGAATTTTGATGGAAATCTGACCATCAGGTTCGAATCCTCGATGCTCGTATTTTTTAAATTTAGTTTTGAAACTATTTAACAACGTTATTTTCAATAATAATCAACGTGCTCATGGACACTTCGACAGTACGGTAGTGGGTAGTGGTAACTTCTTTAATCCCGAAAATTTACCGAAAATCACACGTGGAGTTGATGGAGTGGTAGTTAAAACGAGAGAGGAGGTAGCTAGCCACGTGCCGTCGTCTTCTCGCAACCCGTCCGACTCTCTCTCTTTTGACTTGGTTGCAGTAGTAGATCCTCCAAGCTCCCAGTCCCACCTCTTTTACCTGAGCGCGAAGAAAAGTACCTGGGAGAAGGCTGGGCTTGGCGCCGCAACTGCCCCCTGCCTCGCCGCGGCTTCACCCACTCTCGTCTCAGATGCCTCCCTCCCAGCGGCTTCAACTTCAGGGTGAGATGAGATTCTGCTTCGCTTCCGCTTAATTGCTGAAATAAGGTTCCTGATTAACTGCGTTGACGATCCAAGATCTTAGATTTAGGAATCAGTAGTGGAGTTCTGTTCGGAAATGTATTCGGAATTTTGGCAATAGGGTACAGTTGGGGTGTCGGCTGGTCAAGCAATACCCCAACTGAAAGAACCACTTCCGCCCCTGGATAAGATTATTAGTACCGGTTCTTGTTTTTTTATTACGCGGTGCCTATTTTGCTGTCCGTTCCCTGTGCAGTTGCCTCAATCGATCACATCCGTAGCTTAATTCTTGAATCTGCTTGTTTCTGGAATTTGGAATCTCCCCTAGGGAATTCCTAGAAGATTCAGCCCTCACTTTTCACCTTTCTGTTGAAAATCTTGCCTCAACTCTTATTACAGAAACCCATATTATCACCGCCCCAGACCCATCAAAGCATTTTTTTTTATATATAATTCCTCATCTAAGCATTTGGAGGGGGTATCTGAATAACCCAACCTTTTCTTCTTCCCCCTTTTGCAGCCTGTCAATTATTCAGTATCACACCAGTGGATTCTGAAGATCGACTAATCTGATGTCAATAGCATGCTGTTTGCCGGTCGTCGAGTGCGTGTACTGCCTGGCGTGTGCGCGGTGGACGTGGCAGCGCTGCCTCCACTCTGCAGGCTACGACAGTGAGACATGGGGAATTGCATCGGCTGCAGAGTTTGAGCCTGTGCCGCGGTTGTGTCGGTTGATCCTCTCAGTCTATGAGGATGACCTCGAGAACCCCCAATGGGCACCTCCAGGGGGTTACGGCATGGAGCCACGTTGGGTGGTGCACCGGAGAACATATGAGCACACTAATGGTCACGCCCCGACATACCTGCTCTATGTTGATCACCAGCATTCGGATGTGGTGCTTGCTGTTCGGGGGATGAATATGGCTAAAGAGAGTGACTATGCTGTGCTGCTGGATAATAAGCTTGGGCAGAGGAGGTTTGATGGCGGTTATGTGCACAATGGCTTGATCAAGGCCGCCGAGTGGGTGTTTGATGCTGAATGTGATGTTCTGAGGGACCTTTTGGAGAAGAATCCTGGTTACACACTCACATTCGCTGGACATTCTCTTGGTTCTGGTGTCGTGGCAATGTTGGCTCTGGTGGCGGTGCATAACAGGGAGCGGCTGGGTGGCATAGAAAGGAAGATGATAAGATGCTTTGCAATGGCACCTGCCCGGTGCATGTCCCTCAATTTGGCAGTCCGTTACGCAGATGTCATTAACGCGGTTATTCTTCAGGTAAGAATCCATCACTGGTTAATTACCACAGTATACTTATGTATACCTGTTTTGTGTTTGGGCATTGATTAGAATTCAGTTAAGTCATTGCCACTTCAAATCTAAAACAAAGTCCCATTTGTCCTTTCATTGCGTAACTTCAATCCACAATGGATGATGCTCTATTCCAAAGCTTATGCTGTCATTGACAATTTCTGCTATATTGTTATAATTATTTATATTAAGAAATTCAGCAGAAACCAAAGAGGTTATCTGATATTCTTATCTGATGAAACAGGATGATTTTTTGCCTCGCACAGACATTCCTCTGGAAGACATCTTCAAGTCACTTGTCTGGTAATAAGACTTGGTTCTAGTGTATTATCAACATGTTAACTCATTTTGTAGTGGTTTATGATCTATGCATCTTTTCAGGGTACCTGATGTAGTCCTGTTTGTACAGCTTGCCATGCCTTTTATGTGGAAGGTGTCTAATAGACACATGTATACCTGAAAGTGTGATGTTGAGAGATCCAAGGCGCCTCTATGCACCAGGTCGGCTTTACCACATTGTTGAAAGGCAACCTTTCCGGTATTCACTTGCCTTGTGTAATTGTGTTTTTAATATTTCTTGCTATATTCCCGTATGTTATCTGCAAAATATATGAAAAAAATTACTCTTTGATTATTTGATTTATTTTTACTGATTTTCATGCTAATACAATAGTGAAATTAACTGTATTCCCCTGAAAAAATAGTCTAATAAGCATTGGATGCCTACAGTAAAGGTCCAAGCAGAGGACTGGGTCCAAGTATCAGTTTCTCAAGTTTTTTTTTTGTTTAATACAGCTAGTTAAGAATCTTTCTTGAAGTAATTGCTTATTGCTGCAGCTGTGGAAGATACCCCCCTGTTGTAAGAACAGCAGTTCCGGTGGATGGCAGATTTGATCACATTGTTCTATCCTGCAACGCGACATCCGACCATGCTATTATATGGATAGAAAGAGAAGCTCAAAGGGCGCTAGATGTAAGTTTATCAGCTGCCCATTACTATTTCACAGTTAGTCGAGCTAAAGGTTGCAGTTGCAGGACAGACTTCTTTTGGCAATCTTCAAAAGGGGAGATTTCCTATTTGTTGCATACAGCCCTTTTGATAAATATGCTGGATTCACAAAAGAAATTGGCATGCAAATTAACAGTTCTGTCAATTTCAGTTATTGCTGGAGAATGAGAAAACCATGGAAGCACCTGAAGTTCAAAGGATGGGCAATGAGATCACCATATCGAGGGATCATGACGAGGAGCAGCAGGCGGCACTGAGACGTGCGGTTGTGCTAGGGGTTCCTGATGTTAATATTCCATCAGCGTATGGTACGTTCAACGAAAATCCTACTTCTGAAGCTGATGAGTCCTCCCCACTCCTATCGGACAACGGTAGGCGCAGAGCGGTCTGGAACGAGTGGATCTCAAGGATCTTCGAGAAGGATGAATCCGGGCAAATGGTTCCGCGGAGTTGATGTGACAACTGCTCAAGACATGTTGGCTGGGCCGGTTCTTGATGCTAGCTGATCTTCCATTCTTCCCACCTCTTCAAGTCTATATTTTGAAACCTTGAAACGGTGATGAAGGGAAGTAGGAGTTTTCAATTAGAGCAGATTTTTAGAGATGGCAAGTAGGGTATAGCAATGAATAAATTTGCTCTCTGGTTGCAAAATATCGTAGGCTGCTCAGCTGCTGTACTTACATGAGTAGTTTTGGTAGTCTTGCACTGACAAAATGAGATTTGCAGAGTATAGTGTCACCTCTGAGTTTCAGGATGCAAGATCTAGTATGTATCAATGAAGATCTTGGGCTAGAAGAACCTTCGTAAGAGGGAATCACATGCAAATAAATTCGGCACCCTGGTCGAAGATACGTGTACTCTGTAAACAATGCCTCATGCCTGAAAACACCAATCTTTTTGCTGTAACAATGTAGCGATCAGGCAACAAGTTAGCGTGCTGTGTCAGCTTGCATTGCTTGTCGGGGCTACCTTTGGCTTGCTTGACTAAAATCACCAAATTACTTGCAACAACTGGGTCGAGTACCGTGATCAAATTAAATTCTTGCACAATTTGCGTTGTCCTTGAATTACATATTCATCAGAAGAGATAATTACAGTAGCGGTCCTTAAAGTATTGATGAGTTCTCATTCAGGTCCATGATCTCTGAAAATGCATTATTAGCTCCCTAATCTATTTAAGTGGGCCATCTAGGTCCAAATCGACCACACACCCTCACTCGAGCCAACGTGGCTAGTCCAGCGTGGGCTCGGACGTCCCGTGAGGCGCACGTGACTGCGGGAGGAGGATGATTTTTTTGCACAAAGCCCCCTCGCAAATCTCACTCCTTCATTTTCCCATCCTTTCCCTCACGTGCTCCTCTCTCCTCGGTGTCGCCGAAGTTGAGGGAGGCGGAGGCAGCGCCGATCGGTGACGAGCGGCGGCAAGACTGGAGCAGGTTGGCGCAAAGAAGGAAGAGGTAGAGGTCCTGTCGCCGCGGGCCCTTGGTCGCGGCAGACAAGGAGAAAGATGGCCGCAACTTTGCGACGGAAGGGAGAACCGCCCCCCATATATGGTGAGTAATCATAATCCCACTTTTTAGTGTTTTAGTTTGAGTGTTTCAGTGTTGCTCCAACCTCGAAGCTGTAGGTTGCATCGTATTAGTTTAGTTTGCATCTAGGGTTTAGGGTTTTGATTTCAGTGGGGATTTTTTGTTGTTTGCACGAAATTGAGTTCTTGGCTGCTAAAATTGGTAAACACAATTTGTAATGCAGGTCCTGGTAGTGATCAATTTACCTTAGAGGTGCAACATGGTGGGTTTTTCATTGGCCAAGGTGACAATCGAGCTTACATTGATGGAAAAGTAGACTGGTTTGATCATTGCCTGGCAGATACATGGCCCCCCCTTTGGATTGATCATTTCATAGGTCAACTTGGGTATGAGAAGAACATCAGTTTGAAGATATATTGGTTGTTGCCAGGAAGGACTATTGCAGATGGTCTGAGAATTATTTCAACTGATGGTGACACCAATGTCATGGTTTCAGTGATAGACAAGGTGAAAAATTTGGAGATTTACCTTGACCATTATGACAACATGTCAGGGATAGATTGGGATGATATTGTTGTCAATCCTATTTCAAGTTTGCCCAAGATCTTGAGCCCAAGGAAAGTAAACATATTGGACTTGGATGCTGGAGAGAAACTACCTAATTTTTACAGTAACCTGAACCCAAGGATGGATGATGTGCAGAATGAGCATTCTAATGGAGATGAGAGTGATGATCCAGATGATCCAGACTTTGTAGACAGTGATTACGAGGTTGAAGATGGAGATGATGATCTGTATGTTGATAATGTGGATCAAGAACTGACAGAAGATGGTATTGGCAGATCCAAGAAGGCAGCTGATAGTAAACTGAGGGGGCAACAGGTTAAAGATAATTATTTCTGGACAGATTTGGATGGCAATTCAACAGATGATGATGGGTTACAACTACCTGATTCAGATGATGATGGAACAGTTAGCAAGAGGTTCAAGGCTTTTACTACGGAAGATTTGGAAAATCCTACATTCAAAGTTGGGCATACCTTTGAAACAGTTCAACTTTTGAGGAAAGCAATCACAGAGTACAGCCTTAGGAACAGAGTTGCTATACTGATGCCTAGAAATGACAGCATAAGGGTGAGGGCTCATTGTGCAGAAGGGTGTCCATGGACCCTTTATGCATCCAAAGATAGTAGGGCTAAGTGCTTCTTGGTGAAGACATACAATGGTCAACATAATTGCCGGAAGGAGTGGACTTTGAAAAGCAGATGTTGCCAAGAAGGCTGCTCCCGCCAAGAAGAAGTCTGCTCCTGTCAACAACACCGGCACTGAATAGTTGTCTAAGCTATTAGTCATAACTCTTTTGTCTTAGCTTTTGGCCTACATTCCTCTTTTGTGTTGCATTCCTCTTTTGTGATAGAAGTGAAGTAGTACTAGTAGCAACACTGAAATGCAATGGTTCATCTGAAATGCCATGCCTTGTGTAAGAGCACAAACAGAAATACAATGCTTTATCAGCTAGATTATGTCATTCTGTGATGCCTTCATACATTCATTGATTACTGTCAGTTCAGTCATTCACAATTGTGTAACAGCTGTAAAATTCACTAATCAAAATCACTTGCTAAAAATTGTTTTCAAAATTGTTTTCATTCCTGAGCTCAATTTCTTTTTCCATCCAAAATCCATCTCAAGTCTAATCTGGTCTTCATATATCAGTAAAGCCAATTCCTTCGTACAGTCTTGCTATCTGCCTCTTATCATCTTCAAGCTCGATCACGCATCCAGTACAAAGCAAAGCAATACACAGCAGCTTCAGCACGATGGCCGGCAAAGCTCGCACGCCAGGCCCCCCTTTTGTCGTGCTTGCCTCCCTGCTCGAGCGACAACCCGGCCGCGCGACACGACTGCGCACTGCCGTCGGCACCATGTCGTGCCGCCCCTCGCAGCGTTCCCCACCTCCACCACGCTGCTGCAACCTTGCCGCCTTGTCGCGTGCGCCGTCAACACCGCCGTTGTCGCGCCACCGGAGGCACGCATACGCCCTCGCTCCTGTGTACACGCTCCGGCCACACCTGGCCCGCGCACGCTCGCTGCGCCTGTACCACCGGCCGGCATTGCTGCGTCACACCTCACATTGCCGGCATCTGTGAGGGGGTATGTGCATAAATCCTCCTCCTTCCGGAGTCACGTGCGTCTCACGGGACATCTGAGTCCACGCTGGACGAGCCACGTCGGCTCGCGGGTGTGTGCCGTGGCCGATTTGGACCTATATGGTCCTCTTAAATAGATTAGGGAGCTGATAATGCATTTTCATAGATTATGAACCTGGATGATATCTCGGCGATACTTCAAGGACCGCTACTATAATTATCTCTCAGAAAAACGTTTGGTCAAAATTGATCAAAATTCAACTTTGCTTTGTATGATACAAGTTGCATCGTATATTCCTATTGACAAATTCTTCCATTGGACGAAGGATCCAAGGCTGATTGTCAGGACTGCAATAATTTTAAATTAAATCCCAATCACTGAACTAGTAATAATTATTAAATTAACCAACGTGACACCCAGTAGCAGGGCTAGCGGAGCTAGCATAGCAAGCTGCGTTGCTGGCGTCAGCTGACGTCGGCCACGATCATCCCGAAGTCGACGTTGCCGCGTGTTGACTCCCGCGGCGGTTGCGAGAGCCCTTTTCGTTTCCACCGAGGCTTCCGGCTCCGAGAGACGCTGCCGTGCCGACGTCGCCGCAGCCATGATGATCGTCACCGCGGCGCTGCCGGCCGCGTCCCGCTCGGTCGAGGAGCTCCTCACGAGCGAGGGCGGGGTCCCCGTGGACGAGCTGCGGCGGCTGGAGCGGAGGCTCGTCAAGGTGCGGGGCCTGGCGGCGGACGCCGAGGCGAAGGAGGGCCGCGACGCCCGCGCCAGGGCGTGGCTGCGCGAGCTCCGGGACGCGCTGTACGAGCTCGGAGACGCCGTCGACGACTTCCGCCGCGTTGCCGCCCGCCGGCAGCGGGAGGGCCGGAGATCGGTAAGACCCCCCTGCTCCACGTTCCGTTCCTTGGATCCGGTGGGCGATTGCAGAGAAATATTGAAAAGATCGCTCGCATCGTCAGATCATCGCAACGCATATTTCAGACCTCTTGCTATGGAAATGTAGCCATGGGCTAACATGCTACTAATGTTGACTCATTTTTGTGACACATTTATGATCACAGCGATTGGAAATGAAACATTCGGCACCTATGAAAGAACAACGTTTCATATGCATCAACCATACTGTAGGATTGTAGGAACCAGTTCATTCATAATTTTGCCTGTACTTGTTCGTTCAAAGTGTGGGGACGGAGGCAGAGACGATCACTGCCACCATGAACCCTGTGCACGCAAGCTGCACTGGTTGTTTCGATCTAGTTTGCTTTCTCACCTACTGTCTCATGGCTGCCCAATTCCCAAGCGTTTGATTGCAAACTTGGCTATCATCATATGGTGAATCTTCGCTGTTTTGTCATGTCAGGCAGACTCCAGAAAAGAAAAACTAAAAAAAACCCAATCAGGACACTGTATTCTATAAAGAAAGTAATGGCATGTCATATCCAAGTTATATTTTAGAAACTTGGTGTATTTGAAATTGGTAGCGTGCCTTCAATTTTTTTCTGTAGGTTGCTAACAGCATGCTCAATCTTAATTTGGACAGTTACGCCATTGGTTTGCATTACCATCCAGTATCGACAGAAACCAGTACAAGACTTTGAAAACCAGCATCAGCAGCCTGAATGAAAAAATGAAAGATATTTTGCAGAAAAGTTCTGATCTAGAACTTGAAGCAATCAACCATGAAGGCCAGAATGTAATGTCTGGATTTTCTTGGGAGATGGTGCGTGATGACAGTACTTTAGGTGACATTGAAAATGAGAAAGATGAATTAATTGATGTACTGACGGACAGGAAGAGCACCAATAAAGTTGTTACAATTATTGGGGGTAGTGGAGTAGGCAAAACTACACTGGCACGGAAAATTCATGAGGATCATCACGCAAGAAATGCTTTCAGTATTGTTGTATGGGTGAGTGTTTTCAATGGTTTTGATGATACTGGATTACTGTCTGCAATTGTAAGGGCTGCTGGCGGAAATCCCAAAGCACAAGAAAACAGGGTGCAACTTGAGGCAATGTTGGCTGCCATACTTAAAGGAAAGAGATTCTTACTGGTACTTGATGATGTGCGTAGTCATCAGATTTATGAGAATTCACTGGAAGCACACTGGCATATCTGTGGTCTTGGAAGCCGAATTTTGATCACCACTCGTGATGAGAGTGTTGTTGCAAAAGTGAAGGATGCTCACATCCACCGGATTAAGAAATTAAGTTTCCAGGACTGTTGGTCCTTGCTTTGTCGAAATGCTTATCTGGATGAGAGTGTTCATGACAACGCTTTAAGGAATATTGGGATATCAATTATCCAAAAGTGTAACCAGCTCCCAATGTCTGTAAAGATTATAGGTGCTGTCCTCAGAACAAAGGAACGAACCCAAGAGGCCTGGCAGAGGGTGCAGGAAAGTGAAGGATGGTTTTTCAATGATGTTGAAGATTATGTCCATGGCTTAACAGAGGCCATCTTTTTGGGTTACCATGATTTGCCATTGCATCTGAAGCAATGCTTTATTTATTTATGTTTGTTCCCTGAAGGCTTTGTCATAAGGCAGCAATTTGTCAGTCAACTGTGGATTTCAGAGGGTTTGATTGAGAAACGAGATAACTGCAGTCTTGAAAAGACTGCAGAGGAATATTACAGAGAGTTGTTATCCAGAAATCTTCTGCAACCTGAAACTGGAAGTGACGACACAACAAGATGCACAATGCATGATCAAATTAGATCCTTTCTGCAATTCTTTGCCAAAGATAAAATTTTCTCTGGTGATCTGAAGGCTACTATAAACCAAAATTCCAGTGAAGCACTGCGACATGTGTGGATTAGAAGCAATGCACCAACAACTGCTGTGGAAGAAATGGGGACTGCGGCAAGCTTGAAGACAATTATTCTGTACAAGATCCCATTGGGCAATCGCAGCTTAGATAAGCTTTTTAAGGGGTTCAAGTATTTGCAGTTGTTGGACCTTGGTGGTACTGAAATTACGTATGTTCCAAGGACACTGGAATCTCTATATCACCTTAGGCTGCTAAATCTGTCACTAACCCGAATTACAGACATTCCAGAGTCCATTGAGTCTCTCACAAATCTAATGTTCTTGGGTCTCCGGTACTGCAATTGGCTGCATAATCTTCCAAATGGCATTGGTAAATTGCAAAATTTGCGAAATCTTGATCTTCGAGGAACCAATTTGCATCAAGTCCTACCAAGTTTGGTAAATCTGAAGCAGCTTTCTACGCTGCATGGCTTTGTAGTAAATCGTAAACCCAAGCACGAGGATGATCCAACTGGGTGGCCTTTGGAAGACCTAAAATCTCTTGATGCATTGAGAAGCCTGCAGATTCTTCGATTGGAAAGAGTCTCAGATTCTTTGAGGGTGCAAGAAGCCATGCTGGAAACGAAGTCATACCTTAAGGAGCTTGAACTATGTTGTAGCAATGATGATAGACAATCTGAAGTACAGGAGGAAGATGCTAGAACACGCAAAGACATATTTGATCGTCTTTCTCCTCCACACTGCTTGAAATCTCTCAAAATAGTGAGCTATTATGCAAAGCTTTTCCCTGATTGGCTACCTAATCTCTCAAACCTCCAGCGCCTTGTTCTTATTGATTGCAAATTCTGTGAGCATCTTCCCAATCTGGGCCAGCTGATGGAACTCAAGTTTCTGACCATAACCAGCTGTTCCAAGTTAGTTACCATTGAGCAAGAGCGTACAAGTACCGGTCAGGCATTTCCGAAGCTAGAGCAGTTGCACCTAAGAGACATGGGCAATCTTCAATCATGGATAGGATTCACACCTCATGATATGCCTTCGCTTGTGAACTTCCGTCTTGAGAATTGTCCTAAGCTGCATTACCTGCCATCTGGGATCAATAATTCAAAAGTCCTGACAAGCATGCAACTACGCCATGTTGATAGCCTGCAAATAGTTGAGAACTTGCCTGTTCTCAAAGAATTGGTTCTCCAAGCCTGCAATGGACTTGAAAGAATCTCAAATCTTCCATCACTTGAAGTTCTGACAGTCTTAGGTTGCTCTGGGTTGAAGGATATCACTGAAGTCCACCTGCTTAGTCATGTCCGCATTGTAGATAGAGAGCTAAGGAAACTTCCATATTGGTTTGCAACTAATGTGTTCGGGCTGCAGACATTCACTATAGTTGGCACAGCTGAACTGCTTCAAAGATTACTTCCCAACCGTGAAGATTGGGAAATCATTCATCACATCAAGAAAGTTTATGCAAATCTACCTGATGAATCCCCATTTTTCACTTATACAAAAAGCTCTGCTGATTTCCATGTTGATCAAAGAATAGGGGAACAAGGCAACCCACCTATTCTGTCAGGAGCTGGAATTCCACATGAAGCACTAAGCATTTCACTTGACAATCCTGTTGTGAGGACCTCTCGGATTAGGGCGCTCGGACTACAAGTCAGACGGATATCGATGCTAAAGAGGGCCATAAGACGCTACCTGGTCCTGTATTTTATTATGACTATCATTGTTATGCAAGTTCTTTCCTATTTGCTGCAGAATAGGATAAACAGAGAGATTTGGCTTGTTCAGACCCTTGTCATCTTCTTCACTACTGTGCTATTGCTGTTGCTGGTATTTCTTGAGTGAGGGTTCTCTCATGTCAAGCTGTGACCAGATGAAAAGAAGCCACAAATAAATTTCAAAATAGTTACATGATCCACGGAATTGCATGCCCACTTTACACAAGTGTGAATGATGGCAGAATGTGGAGAAAGATTCTAAAGTTGATACTTCAAGCGCTTAAGAGAAGACACAGATGCAACAGTGTTAATCAAGGTTTTGGATGTGCTCCAATATTGTATGTGCATGGTGAAATAAGCCTATGGAAGCATCATACATATGCGGAATCCCTGAACATAAAGACAGTTACTCAGCTTAGTTGTAACTTTGTTACATCGGTTGCCTGTAATATACTCCTGCAAATGAATGACAGAAACAGGTCCTGGCAAGGACATGGTTTAACTTCTGTTCTTTGAGTTGGCTTGAAATCTGTTGTGCATTAATAGTTTATTTTTCACATTTGAATGCATGAGACTTGGCTTTGTATGAAGGAATTACAAGTGTGTGATACTTTGTATCTATCATTGAATTGTATGTGATACTTGTATCTATAATTGAACTTCAACCTGTTTCTGTGTACTGTCTCATTATCCAGGTTTGATGTTTCGTCCAGTATCTGTAAGCTGATTCTTGAGCGTAACCAGCATATGCCTGGACAATGAACTACGAGTACTTATCTAGGCTGTTGAATCTATAAGACAAATCATATTTGTAAAGAATGGATTAACCTGGTGCATGGATTAGGAATGTTAAAGATTACAAAAATGTCACTACTATAGGAGACATGGTGTTGGAACCATTTTGTTGTAGGGCTCCGTACTTACTGGGCACAGCTAAAAATACTGAGAATAGAACCCCCAAAATAGATGATGAGAAAATGGAAGCTGAGATTTCATTTTGATTTTCTATATTCCAAATATAAGGAAAAAGTCTAGATAACCCCCTGACCTATCATAAGGTGTCTACATCACCCCCTCAACTACAAAACCGGATATACTACACCTTGAACTATACAATACGGTTCACATAACCCCCTATGGTGGTTTTGCTGCCGAGTTTGGGTGGTTTTGTTGCCACCGTGGCATTCAAGCTGTCGTGGATCCATCGACTTTTCTGGCCACCGTATCCGTCGCCATCTCGAAGCTGCGTCCGGCCGTCCGTGGACGGCGACTGGTCCTGGACTACCAAGCAGCACACCGACGCACTCCTGCTCATCGAGGCTCTGGCTCGATTGAGCTCATGGCCCATGCGCTTCGGTTGAGGCGAGGTAGGCGGAGGTGGCAGCGTGCGCACCGGACCGGAGGCACGGCAAGCAGCAGCAGTGGCGGTAGGGCTCACAGCTTCGGCAGGGTAAGCGCCGAGCTCGCAACCACGGAGGGGCGAGGAAGCTCACGTTGAGCTAGCTGCCATGTCCTGCCTGTTCGCCGCCATGGATGCTCTCGTCATGAGCTCGCCGCAGCCTTTTCATGGCCATCTTTACGGCAGTCGCCGGATTATGACCTCGCGGTCGCAGGCCAAACAACGGCAGCGAGTCCTCGCCGTGGAGCTGGAGCTCTCAAGGGAGACAGGGAGCTCCGCTGACCAAGCCCGTGATTTTCTTGCTTTTCTCTCACTGCTTTCTCATGCAACCATTGTCGGCCAAATCAATCACCGCTAGTCAACGATTTGCAGCAAGCACGGGCAAAATTGATGGACCACGAAATCCTCTTCTCTTATGTGCAATCAATTTTGTTGGATATCAGCCTGCTGGCCAACTTCTCTTAATTCGTGTGGTCAAGTCCGTCAATGGATAGTCCTCTTGAACGTTGGCGCGTGATGGAACCACGCGTCCTAGATCAGGAGTGGACGAACATGACTACGCAAGGTGCTGGGCCGATTTTTTGTGGGCGCGGAAGCGGCGAGCAGCAACCTGCGCGGGGTGGCTCATGGGAGCGACGAGCACGGTGAGGACGTGGTGCCTGTGTCGGCGGAGGAGCGCGGCCAGGAGAAGGTGCCGGTCAGCTAGGTCCTCAACTCCAGCGATTCGACGGCACCTGCGAGGAGGTAGCAGGGAGAGGAGACTGGTGTCGCTAGGGGGCAAACCAGGCTGAAAAACGCCAAAGTGGAGCTCCACCTCAGCAAAACCAGATACAAATACCGCTTGGGGGGTTAAATGTCTGGTTTACACAAGTTGAAGGTGCACAAAATCCAATTTTATAGATTGGGGGGTCATGTGATCCACTAGTGATATGTTGGGGGGTTATTTAGACTTATTCCTAAAATATAACATGTGCAAAGGAAACAGTAATGTGCAGGGTCTTCCCCGCTGTACAGTTTCAAAAAATAGTAATGTACAGTCTAAAATATGAAGAATCTCTGGTGATATTCCACAAAGCAGTTACGAGATACACTTAATTTTCGAAATATTCAGTCTAAAAGAAAACACTGAGATCTCGAAACTACCCCAGTTACAGTGACAACTACATGCAGGAGCTTAACCATTAGTGAGGGAGTCCAACCCTATGATTACAGAACTTACTTGAACCATGATAAATATTCAAAATAATATAAAGTAGTTTAAAGAAATGGGTACTGAATGAATTTTGTGTGCCAACAAAAAAGGCACATCAGAGTACAGAAGCGTGGTATCACGTGCAGTCAGTCTGAACATGGAATTCATCTGGTGATCAATATTCACTTGACAAGGAAAATATGTGGGCAGCAACAAAGAGGAGAACCGTGAAAAGTATACTCATCGATGACTGATTTGTGGATTGACCAATTTGTTCTCTGTTGTTTCTAATTTCATCCGCTGGAATAACTTCTTCAGCTTGTGAAACAACTGGCATGCTGAAGCTAGGTGAGCTGTATAAAGAAGATCGTGCAAGGGACCTTGCACTTTTATGGAAGTAGCTACTACTTTTGGCATAGGAAAAGTAGAATTCATCATCTGGCAGATACGCAGATACATGATCAGCATTTTGTATGACAGGCCAGTATGGTCCGGATGCAGAGGAGCAGCTGTCCAGTAGCTCCTCAGTTCCAACAATCTCCAATTTCCTAAGCATGAAAGGTTTTCCTTGCTGCAACCATTGCGGAAGTTTGGTTGAGTTCCTTTCATTTGAATGCACGGTGCGCAATGAAGGGACATCCTGCACAACATCCAAAAGCAAGCAATCCACTACTTTCAAGTCTTCAAGATTTTCAAGGTTTGAGATCATCTTCAGCTTGATGTTCTCACGGACTTCGAGTTCTTTAACTGCAGGTATGTTTTCAATCATTTCCAAGCTATCAACATGATCTAGATGCAAGCTTGTCAGTGCCTTGCAATGCTGAAGCCAGTGAGGGAGTGAATCCAGCTTGGGGCATCCAACGAGCCTGAAATTCATGAGTAAAGGCATATCTCTTTCTTCAAGGCCCCACCACGACTTCAAGTTGCTCATCTTGCTGATAACTAGCTGTTCCAGCTTTGGAAATGCTACCCCGTCATCTGGTGTTCCACGAATTTCAGGGCCAATGTAAGTTGACAGATTGGAACCATTTATCGCTAGGAATTTTAGACTTCTCATCTGACCCATTGATGGTAGATGTTGGCAATGCAAACAGCCATCAAGAGTCAACCTCTTTAGTTCTTGGAAATGAGGTGAGGCTAGCCAAGATGGGAATCCATGGCCATAATAATTTTCTAGCTTGACAGAGACAATAGAAGGCCCTGGCTTGAGTGCTTCAAACACATCTTTAATATTTGCAGCTCTACTAATTTCTGATATTCCATCATCGGTGCTGCAGCATAGCTCAAGCTCTTTGAGATGTGGTTTTTCCTCCAACGCTGACTGTCCTGCGTCTTCCCCAGTTAACGTTTGCTCTAGCCTTAGCATCTTGAGGCTTGTCAACTTATATAACGACCTCAGCTCTTGAAATTGCCAACCATTCCTTCCGCCACCTGGGCTTACAATAAAACCCTGTAGACAGTTGAGTTCTTTCATCATGCAGAATCGGAATTTCACCTGGTTTAGTCCAGCTCCTGAGATGTCAAGTGTTCTCAAGTTTGTAAGACGCCCCAGAGATTCTGTGAGAACATTCAGACGAGTGCAATTCTTGAGAATTAAGAACTGCAGCATCCTAAGATTCTCAATAGTAGACGGAATCTCTCTAATTTGGGTATTTGCAAAGCTAAGATATCTAAGGTGAGTCATCGATCCCAAACTCCTAGCAACACACTCGATCTGTGTATCTCCAAGGTCTAAAACTCTTAGGTGTGTGAACCTCTGAAAAATATCACCCAAGGCCTTGTCATTTGGTGGACCCCCAGACAGGATAATGGTTCTCAAGCATTTCAATTTTCTCATAACATTTCTAAGTGCTTCTCCACCTCCAGTTGTAATAGACAAGCGGCATGGTTTCAATACATCACCTATATCTTGAGGATTGCCAATAAAGTATTCATCTTGTGACTGGAGAAGTGCAAATGATCTGAAGAGATGAGGCATCTTCGACCTCTCTGCACCAAAAGCTCCATTTCTGGCAAAAGAAGGCCCATACCTAACAATTCGTCATAGCATTTTTCAGCTTCCTCTTCAACAGTTGTATATGAACTGCGTGTTGTGCTCTGCTGGGTTACAATAAACCCCTCTGCAATCCACTGCTGAGTGATACGCTGCCGATAAATCACAGACCCCTCTGGATATAGTGAGCAATAAACAAAGCACCTCTTCAGATAATATGGTAACTCAAGGTAGCTCATATTGATAGCATTTCTTATCCTTGAAGAAAGGCCACAGAAATCACTGGAGTAGATTCTCCCCCAGTCATCTTCTTTGGGGTCCACTTCTCTTAGAAGGCATCCAATTCTCCTTATTGCCAATGGAAGGCCATTGCACTTTTGTACAATTTGCCTACCGAAATCTTGCATGTTCCCGGTGTTCTCATCAAGGAAGGCCCTTGTACGAAGCAGCCACCAACCGTCATCCTCGTTGAGGCCCTTCACATGGTGAATATAAACGGCACCCATTCTCTTCGCAACACGCTCATTACGGGTTGTTATAAGAATTCTGCTGCCAGGGCTCCCATGTTGTGCTTGTATCTCTAGCAGACCATCCCAAACATTTTCTCCCCACACATCATCAATGACCAGCAGAAACTTGGTACCTTGTAACAATGTACGCAACTGTGCTTGTTGTCCTGCAGTCTCTCCTCTGCTGAACCTCTCACCTGACCACATTGACATATGCCGCAAGTCTTTGGAGACATGTACCCATACCCTGGTCTCAAACATAATTTCTGCCTTGTGGTATACCTTTCTAGCAAGAGTAGTCTTGCCAACACCAATTGTTCCTATAATAGCAAACAGAGGACGATTAGGACGACTAGGACTATCTTCTCTGTTTAGTAGTTCGATGAGACTATCACAGCCATTTTCCACCTCTCTGCCCACAATATCAGGCTCTAGATCTGGAGCAACGTCAAGATCTAATCTTATTTGATACAATCTTATTTGATCTTCCAAAGCTGGCTTTAGATGGAGCTTCTCACCCTCTTGATAAATGATGTCCAGTTTCTGATTTAGTTCATGTATATCGCTTGCAATTATGTAGTCAGTGCCAACATCTCTGCAGCACTTAAAAACTGATGAAGGATTGCATTCCTATACAGATGGGAAATGATTCAATTTCTTAGTGGAACTGCCAAATTAATATGAAATATGCTGATGAATTTAAAATGTAGCTCTAGAAAAATTTACTCATTTAGCCAGAAATCAGCAATGTAAGTTCATTAAATTGCTCCATGGTGCACACTATTTGTGAAAAAAAGCAAAGGTACTAATCATTCTCACAGTTCGTATGCCACTGGCTTTTAGTTATGTAGATATTAAGGTTTGCTAACTCACTGGTGTGTTGACAATAGGTGGCCACAGAGGCAGACATTGCTAACTAACATGCCAAGGTATGTCTACGATACAAAAATGATAGTAGTTTAGGATTAGTCAAATATTATCTTCGCACATGATTCTCATTTACTTGTATACAGTGAAGAGTATAAGTGAATTGCCCACCTTTCCTCACCAGCTTAAGCTTTTGGGTTGAAGTGGTTGGTGCATGCAACTCAATATGGTATCAGAGTCAGAGGTCTCGAGTTTGAATCCTGGCGGGCACGTTAATTAAAATAATTACAGCCTCACTCTAATATCCACGTATGCGGCCTGGGGGAGCCTGCACGTGAGGGGGAGTGTTGAAGTATAAGTGAATTGCCCACCTTTCCTCATCAACTTAAGCTTTTGGGTTGAAGTGGTTGGTGCATGCAACTCAATAAAGCCAGGTACTCCCTCCTTCAAGAAAGCGTATGTTTTGGGGGCTTGGATTTCATAAAATATAACATATATTTTATTACTAAATGTTAGCAAGCTGTATAGGTTGGCCTTTGGGCCCTGGGTATTAGCTGCGCTGGCCTCAAAGGCCCATGCGCCGCCCCCTATTGGGGCTTGATAGATTGGGGCAGGGATCACCGTTGGATGGTGGTACCCTAGGTTATTCCCTGCCTATTTATGTAATCGAGCTTAGGCTCCTAATCAATCAATCATCTTCCCAGATATTGCTTTCATGGTATCACGAGTCAGGATTTAGATCCTCTTCTCCTCTCCGCTGCCCTAGCGCGCCTCCTCGGCTGCGCTGCGCGCCTCCACGGCGGCGCTTCCCGGCCGCGCGCCCTCCCAGGCCGCGCCGCCCCCCTCGGCTGCGCCGCCCTCAGGCCGCGCCCCTCCGCGTGCTTCTCCGGCCGCGCCTCCCAGGCCACGCCGCTCCGCACGCTCCTCCCCGCGAGCCCGTCCGCCCGCGAGCCCAGGCCGCACCGCCTCCTTCCAGGACGCGCCGTCGCCCCTCCAGTCGCGCCGCCATCCTGCATCCATGGCGGGTTCCAGGACTGCTTCCCAGCTCGCCGCTGCTGCGAAAGGCAAGCAGCTGACCCCAGAAGAGATCCAGGCTCGCCGCGACGCCGGCCTCGAGGACGCCCGCAAGGCTGAGGAGGAGGACGCCGCCGCCGCCGCCAAGGACCGCGACGCTGCCGCCGACCGGGCTCGCGATGCCCTCAAGCGCGCGGCCCAGGCACGCGCCCAGGCTGCCCTCGGCGACACCGACGACCCCAAGGACGCAGGCGTGGACGGGGACGGCATGTCCCACGTCTCTGACCTCGCCGCCCCTGACGATGCCCTTCATCAGGCAATGTTGGTGCACGAGGCTGCTGCCGTTGTCAACCTGCATCACCACGCCGCGAGTGTCCAGAACATTCGCAACCTGGTGCACGTCATCCTCGACCTCACCGACGACAACTACAAGCGGTGGCGCGATCAGCTTCTTCTTGTCGTCAGCAAGTACTCCCTGGAGGATCATATTCTCCAGGACACCCCGGCTCCTGGCTTCCCGGATTGGCGTCGCATGGATTGCGTCGTCAAGTCATGGATCTCCGGCACCATCTCCACCGACCTGGCAGAGGCCGTGATGACCCGCGCGGCACTGCCCGTGACGTCTGGCTCACACTCGAGGAACAGTTCCTCGGGAATCAGGAAACCCGCGCCCTCCACCTCGACGCCAAGTTTCGCCACTTCTGCCAAGGTGATCTGTCCATCACAGACTACTGCAGGCGCTTCAAGAACATGGCGGATGCCCTGGCTGATCTTGGTGAGCCCGTCAGCGATCGTACGCTGGTGCTCAACGTCATCCGCGGCCTCTCCGACCGCTTTGAAGCTGTCGGGCGTCACTTACGCCTCGCCCGAGAGTTTCCCTCGTTCCTGGAAGGCCGCTCAGCGCTCATCCTGGAAGAAATCACTATGGACCAGCGACCCTCGACACCGTCTACTGCCCTGCTGGCATCTGGCGGCAAACAGCCCGCCGCCGGTTCTTCGTCTTCCTCCAGTCGGCCACCTGCCAAACAGCAGGCTGGTGGCGCCGGCACTAAGGGCTCCAACAACAGGGGCTCCTCCCAGAAGTCCTCCTCCGATCGCCGCAGCAAGCGCAGCGGCAAGGGGAGCCAGTCGTCTTCCACCGGTGGCCCTGCCCCCGGCGCGCCGCCCTCCAACGCCAGCTCCACATGGACGGCTCCTGGCCGTCTCCACAGCACCCGTGGACGGGTGCCATCCACATGGGGCCCGGCCAGCGGGCACCGTCGCTGATTCCACAGCAACAGCAGGCCCTCCTCGCTCAGCAGCAGGCGTACCTGGTTCAGCAGGCGCAGCAGCAGGCGGCTTACGCCAATCCTGCCGCGCTCGCTCAACACCAGGCCCTCCTCGCTCATCAGCACGCGGTGCAAGCCGGCTCGTACGCGCTTGTCCAGGGTTGGGACCAGCAAAGCCTCGCCTCTGCCTTCAGCACGGTGTCTCTGAATCAGCCTCAGAACACCGACTGGTACTTCGACTCAGGTGCGACATCCCACATGACTTCAGATGCCGGTATCCTTTCTTCCACGTCTGTGCCTTGTTTTCCAGCTCCTTCCACAATTGTTGTCGGTAATGGTTCTCATTTGCCTGTCACGGCCACTGGCGCCACTTCTTTGTCTCCTTCATTACATCTTAATAATGTCCTTGTTTCACCACAAATTATTAAGAATCTTATCTCTGTTCGCCAGTTTACCATTGACAACCATTGTTCTGTTGAGTTTGACCCATCTGGTTGCTTTGTGAAGGATCTGCGACACGGAACGTGATCGCAAGGTGCAATAGCTCCGGGTCCCTGTACCCCCTGCGCCTCCCTTCAGCCGCCCACTCCCTTGTCGCCGGCTCCACGTCTTCGCTCTGGCATCGTCGTCTTGGTCACCCTGGTCACGAGGCTCTCTCCAAGCTGTCGTCCACCTTGCATTTATGTACTAGAGACGATAGTCAGTCCGTGTGTCATGCATGTCAACTAGGTCGCCATGTTCGTCTTCCGTTTCATGCTTCAAATTCTCGTGCCACTAATAATTTTGATATCATACACTGTGATTTGTGGACCTCCCCAGTTATTAGTGTGTCTGGCTATAAATATTACTTAGTCATTCTTGATGATTGCTCCCATTATTTGTGGACATTTCCTTTGAAGCTGAAATCTGACACGTTCTCGACCTTGTCACATTTTTTTGCCTATGCACGTACTCAGTTCGGCGCCTCCATCAAGGCAGTCCAGTGCGACAATGGACGTGAGTTTGATAACTCCAGCTCCCGCACGTTCTTCCTCACCCATGGCGCCCACCTTCGTATGTCATGCCCCTACACATCCGCCCAAAATGGTAAAGCCGAGCGCGTCATTCGATCTGTTAACAACATGATCCGCTCTCTCCTTTTCCAGGCCTGCGTCCCGCCAGCCTATTGGGCTGAAGCTCTACATACAGCTACGCACCTCCTGAACATCCTACCGACCAAGACTTTGTCTTTCTCTACACCGCACCTTGCCCTCTTCGGCACGGAGCCAGTGTATGATCACCTCCGCATCTTTGGCTGCGCTTGCTACCCAAACCTCTCCGCTACAGCTGCACACAAACTTGCTCCTCGGACTACTTTGTGTGTTTTTCTGGGTTATTCTACTCACCACAAAGGGTATCGGTGTCTTGATCTTGATAGCAATCGGATCATCATATCTCGTCATGTCACATTCGACGAGTCCACCTTTCCCCTGGCTCGACCCTCCACTCCACCAGCTGTCGCGGACTTTGAGTTTTTGGATACTGACACCACCAGCGTGCTGCCACCCATAGGCGTGCCGTTGTTTTCCCCTGCAGGACACGTCGGCCCCATCGCTCCACTTGTCGCGCCTCGCGCGACGCAGACGTCGCCTCTCCCCGCGCCACGCGCGGCCCTGACCGGCTCGGCGCCTCTGGCCGCCACACCGCCACGCGCGGCTCCGACCGTCACCTCGCCGAGCTCCGCGCCACGCGCGGCCACAGCTTCCTCACCGCCCGGGTTCCCAGCTCGGCCCGCCGCCGTTCCGGCCGCCTCGCCGACCTCCGCGCCACACGCGGCCACGGCTTCTTCACCGCTCGGTCCTTCAGCTCGGCCCGCCCCGGCCGCCGCTGCTCCGGCCGCCTCGCCGACCTCCGCGCCACGCGCGGCCACGACATCTCCGCCGCCTGGGTTCCCGGCTCGGACCGCCAACGCCTTTGGTTGTGTCTACGGCCGCCGTCCTTCTGCCGCCGTACCAGTCCCAACTTCCACGGCACCCTCAACGCCGGCAGCACCAGTCGCCGCCCTGCCCCGTGGTGCCGTGCCCATTCCACCCGTGGTCAACCAGCACGGCATGACCACGAGGGCCAAGTAAGGGCTTCGATTCCCGGCCGCCTATGTCGCCACCCCGATCTCACCGATCCCGAAGACGTATCGGGCTGCCCTTGCCGACCCAAACTGGCGGGCCGCCATGGAGGATGAATTCCGCACCTTGCAGCTGAACAACACTTGGGATCTCGTCACTCGTCCACCTGGGACCAACATCGTGACTGGAAAATGGATCTTCAAGCACAAGTTCAACGCCGACGCACCTTGGAGCGCTACAAGGCTCGTTGGGTGGTTCGCGGATTCACCCAACGCCCGGGCATAGACTTCGATGAGACATTCAGTCCGGTGGTGAAGCCCGCCACCGTACGCACCGTTCTGTCACTCGCCCTGTCTCACAAATGGCCGGTTCATCAGCTCGACGTCAAGAACGCCTTTCTTCATGGGACTCTGACAGAAACAGTCTATTGCTCTCAGCCTGCCGGATTTGAGGATCCCGCGGGCCCCGGTCTCGTCTGCCGCCTCAACAAGTCACTGTATGGGCTGAAGCAGGCACCACGTGCCTGGCACAGTCGCTTCGCCAGCTTCTTGTTGACCCTCGGCTTTGTGGAGTCCAAGGCCGACACCAGCCTGTTTGTCCTTCGTCGAGGCTCCGACACAGCTTATCTGCTCCTCTACGTGGATGACATCGTCCTCACAGCGTCCTCTGTGGGACTTCTCCAGCGCATCATCTCAGCGCTTCAGCAGGAGTTCTCCATGAAGGACCTTGGTCTGCTTCACCACTTCCTGGGGATGCGTGTCCAGCACAGGCCAGATGGGTTGTTCCTCTCCCAGCATCAGTACATGCTAGACATTTTGGATCACACCCGTCGACACCAACCCGAAGTTGTCCCTCACTGCCGGCACGCCTCTCTCAGCTGCAGATGCGACTGATTTTCGCAGACTGGCTGGAGCATTGCAGTATCTCACCTTCACTCGGCCAGATATCACATACGCCGTACAGCAGGTGTGCCTCTACATGCATGCTCCCCGGGACTCCCACTTGGCTGCGTTGAAACGGATTCTTCGGTACATTCGCGGCACTCTTCACCTGGGACTCCGTCTTCGACCATCCACCGTCGACGAACTGGTGGTTTACTCAGATGCTGACTGGGCTGGTTGCCCCGACACACGTAAATCCACCTCCGGGTATGCTGTGTTTCTTGGGGACAACCTCATTTCTTGGTCCTCCAAGCGTCAGGCGACAGTTTCCCGTTCCAGCGCCGAGGCTGAGTACCGCGCCGTTGCCAATGCGGTGGCGGAAGCTACATGGCTACGCCAACTACTTCTTGAGCTTCATACACCACTTCGCCGCGCCGCTGTGGTCTTCTGTGATAACATCAGCGCCGTTTACATGTCCAGCAACCTAGTCCAGCATCAACGTACGAAGCACATCGAGATTGATCTACACTTCGTTCGTGATAAAGTTGCTCTCGGCCATGTTAAGGTTCAGCATGTTCCCACAGGTTCCCAGTACGCCGACATCTTCACTAAAGGCCTACCTTCTACGGTCTTCTTGGAGTTTCGGTCCAGTCTGAACGTCACCGACGATCCGACTGCGGGGGGGGGGGGGGGTGTGTTAGCAAGCTGTATAGGTTGGCCTTTGGGCCCTGGGTATTAGCTGCGCTGGCCTCAAAGGCCCATGCGCCGCCCCCTGTTGGGGCTTGATAGATTGGGGCAGGGATCACCGTTGGATGGTGGTACCCTAGGTTATTCCCTGCCTATTTATGTAATCGAGCTTAGGCTCCTAATCAATCAATCATCTTCCCAGATATTGCTTTCACTAAAGAACACATATAATGTGATTTTGTTGAAATACGAATCTTTTGTATAATTGTTTTACAACAAACACTTCAATTTTGACGTGTTGATCAGAATATGCGATATTCAAATTTATAAAACACAGTATGCCTGTACTTTCAAAGGGAAATCAATCATTATTCTTACATGAAGAAGTTGCTATCCAGTACACAAATGTATATAACAAACAAGATGCAGTACACGGTACACAAATAATGCTTTACACATGCTCCAATCCCACAAGCATGTGATGAATTTTCATCCTGTCAATCTTGCAAACATTTGTATACTTGAGAGAATTTTGAGAAACTACTAGAGATGCAGCCTCTAAAAATCTCAGCAGAAAGAATTCACAAGATTATTTGAATAGATACATCTGTTATTCGAATATTAAAAAAAAATCACAATTTGTAGTGCCTGGTTGGAAGATTCTATAGGGATTGACACCTTTTGAGAATATCCCCTTACCATCAACCATATCTCTGAGCTGAGACTTTACACATATGTGAAGATATCAGAGGAAACAGCATAGCAATGACCACTTAGGTGAACTCTCAAAGCTCAGGAGTAAAGTTACAGTGCGTGCAAGCACAATTATTTGGACAACCCTCAGGACTCCACGGTGAATACCCAAAAAAAAAATTGTAATGCAAATATCCAACCCTAAAGGTACAAAATGAAAATCAACGAAGAATCAAGACATTTCCTGACCTGTGGTTGTAATATTTGGAACATCTCCCTTTCAATTCTACATCGGTCAATGATGTTTTCAGCCTCATAAATAATTTCCCGTGACCTCTTCAGCCAATCCCTAGTAGTTTCATTTTGCATAACTGTCTGCTCTGCATCCCTGATGATGGCTGTCATACTGTCAAGTTTTCTTGACAGTCTGCTGATCTCGTTTTTGACACACAAAACTTTGGCAATTTCATTGCCGGCTAAATTGCCAAGTGAGATGATAACTTGTTTCGTGAACTCAGATAGAACCATCTCCATCGTAATTCACTTGGAAGTGTTCAAATACTTTCTCTGCAAAGAAACAAGCATCGTTATGTTAGGAAAAATGAAAGTGGCATCCCCTCTTGCTATTCACAATCATGCGAGCACGTAAGGTTTTATCAGTTATCTTTAGTGACCAAGCTATATGAATATTATCACTTGGGATCTCTACAATGACTCAAAAGACATAAAACACTACACGTTTTCCAAGTCACACTTGCTGGAGACATAAAAATAGGAGTAACTAAAGGTAATGCCAGGTGTCCTCTCTAGCTCTGCCATGTTACAGAAAGGAAAAAGTCAATGGTTCTTTGTCCTGGTGGGTTGTGTGTTTAGTTCCATAGAAAATTTTGGAGGCCCCTTTCAAGGTCTATTAGGGATATTAAACGTAGACTAATTACAAAACTAATTACACGGACGGACCGGAAATCACGAGATGAATACACTAAGACTAATTAATCCATCATTAGAGATTGTTTACTGTAGCACGAGGTTGTCTAATCATGACATAATTAGGCTCGTTAGATTCGCCTCGAAAAATTAGGAGGGTTATGAAATGAGTTTTGTCATTAATCCAGATTTAATACTTCTAATTAGTATCCGAAGATTGATGAAGAAATTTTTGGGAAAATTTTTGCGAACTATACAGGTTTTGTCCTTATAAACACTTAGTTTTCTGTGTTGTGAACTTATGATGTACGGTCACTCGTAACTTATATTAATAGCGTATCTGAAGGCATGCTTTAGCGTATCTGAAGACATGCTTCCTGAATATACCGTTCTCCAAGCTATCCCTTCCTTTAGATTAACCAACCACTTGCATGATCCTGCCTACCTCCTAGGCTCCTACACTGCAAAATGGCACAAACCACCCAACACATGAATCGTGAATGCACCTGAAATGCTCCTGTGCTCTCTCCTTGATGCTACTAATATGAGACATTGCACTCAGAATCCTAAATTTTAACGAAAAATTAGGCCCAACACAAAACAAGATAGCATCAAAGACCACATCTCTTGGGCCAGCTGGATGCTACCATGCTCATACTGCTACAGTAAACTCGCTATCCTGAATCCTCGATTCCCATTACAGATTCAGCGAAATACAAGAACGAATAACACAAAAGACTTCATCTTCCGTACCTTTTGGGACCGTGAAGGTAGCAGGAGTCAGCCCCACTCCACCGGAATCTTGATTTTGGGCGGCTCCGCGACGAAAGGTGGGGGAACAGAGAGCTTTGGCTGCCCCAAGCACCCAGGAGCCGGGACGGCGCCACTGCGCGGCGCAGATCTTGGGACTATCGCCGCGCGCAATGCGGCACGCGGAGGATGCGTCGCCTTCGCTGCAGCTTCCATCCGATCGCCCAAGCGGCGTCGCCTGAGTTTTTAATGCTCGAGACTTCTTCCCTCCAGCGGGGGTGGCCGACCAATAAGCTAGCTGTCACGAAATTCTTTAGTTGACGTGCCCACTGCCCAGCGTATAATTTTTGCATTTTAAACTTTTTTTAAGTAAGAATTTTACATATGGACTCACAAGGGAAAGAATTTCAAAAATAAACCCATAGCACGGTGCCATGACTTTTGGCGCCGTGCTATTTTTTAAGGTGATTTCGGATGACGGTGGCGTTGACGTGTCATAGAACGGCGCCACAAGCCATGACGCCATTGTAGAGCAGCACGACGCCATGCCCCTTGGCGCCGTGCTGTTCTACAACGGCACCGTGGCTTGTAGCGCCGTGCTATAGGTCTATTTTTGAGATTCTTTCCCACAAGGATCTAAATGTAGAATTCTTACTCAAAAGGGACCAAAATGCAAAAATTATACACGCCCAGCTTATCAAAATTCACAGTCAACCCCCTGTACTCGAAATGGTGGGAAATTTTCTGATAGGGTTTATTCGGAACAGCTGTGGACTGCATAGAAAATAGGAAAAAGCTCATTGTGCTACACACAAGTCAGTGGAAAATTTTGCACCTTTTTACAATGGGTTGTTCCTCGTATGGGGAAACTTCGTCCATCAAAACAAAATACTCCATCCGTTTCAAAATGTATATTGTTTTGATTTTTCCAGATATATAGATTGTTGTATGTATCTATAAACATAACTTTATATTTAAGTGTATAGTAAAACCACTACTAGAGAAACAACTTTTGGTTCTGGGGAGGATTTCACATTAGTGCTGGTTTTTTGGAACCGATACTAATATGCACATTAGTACCGGTTAGGAAGGGGGTCCGACGCGCTCCTCAAAGACGCACATTAGTACCGGTCTGGAGCTGGAGCCGGTACTAATGTGTTACATTCGTACTGGCGGTGTGGGGTCCGGTACTAATGTGGCAGCCACACATTAGTACTGGGCCTCAACACAAGCCGGTATTAATGTGAGCACATTAGTACAGGCTCCAGCCACGGCCCGGTACTTATGTTCTCCGCATAAAAAGTCAGCTTCTTCTTCCAGCCCGAGCCACTCTCCAACTCGAGCTCCAACTCCTCCATGGCGCCTTAGGGGAGTTTTTGCCCGATTTGCAATGATTTCTCGACGATTTCACTCATTGAAGTGGTCTAGAGGTTAGTTACTTCATCCTCCCTTGATTCATGCTTATTTTGTTGAGTTTTATTGGTTGAAAATAGAATTATTTTTACACTTTATAATGAGTAGGAATGAGATTTTTTTCTATTTATATGCACTTTTGTATACGCTCTAATAGAGTTGATTGCAAAGGATGTACCGTGTTAGTTGAATGAAATGTTGTATGTGACAATTTAAGTTTTTTAGTAATAATTATTTATTTGAGCATATGACATAATTAAATATATAAATAGTTTTAGAATTAATAGAAAGGCTAGGAAAGCTAGAATTTGTTTTAGAATTACTAGACATAGTTTTAGAATGACTAGAAATGTTAGAATATTTTGGATGGGTTAAATAATTTATTGTCATTAGTATAGATGTCTACTACTGCTAAAGAGCATGGGGATGATGATAGTGGTGATCGTCGTTCTTCATACAACCAGTGGAAAACCAAATTAGGACCTCCTGATAAACCGAAGAAAATGAGCATGTTGGAAAACCAAATTAGGGCTTCTATTTAAGTTTGTCATATTGTATCGTGTGGATTGGAAATGAACACTTTAAATTTGTGTATGACCTTTTGTTTCGAAATACTTAAAGATTGTTTTGGTGGTACTTTATAGATAAATCGACAATGGATGTACCCCGACAAGAGAATCTCCAGTGAATACATTAATGAGTTGCGTGGATTTCTAAATGTCGCGGAAGCAAATAAGTCCCCGTCTGGCTTCATTATTTGTCCATGCAAAATGTGCAAAAATCAGAAGGATAAATCATCGACAAAAAGTCTTCACGATCACCTATACAAATGGGGATTCATGCCAAATTATTTTGTTTGGACAAAGCATGGGAAAGGGGGTTATAATAGAAGACGATGAAGAGGAAGATGATTGTATTCCAGATTGGACTCAAGAAGGTGCCTTTGCAGATGATCCAATGGGAGAGGAGTACACGGGAGATACTCAAGAAGCTCCAATTGCAGATGATCCTCGCGACGATCTAGGTCAGGTGTTGCGCGATGCAAAGGAAGACTGCGAAAAGGTGAAGGAGTCAAAGAAGTTTGAACGTCTGTTGGAAGATCACAAGAAATCATTGTTCCTAGATTGCAAAGAGAGGTAGAAGAAGTTGGGTACCACTTGTGAAATGATGCAATGAAAGGCTAAATATGGAGTTTCCGACAAGGGCTTCGATGAGTTAATGATGATCGTCAAGGACATGTTTCCAGAGGAGAACGAATTACCGGAGTCCACGTACGAAGCTAAAAAAGTTGTTTGTCCTCTGGGTTTGTGTGACAACCCCATCCGAGATAAGTCCGTACTATCACCTAAACCAATCCACTTTGGTCATTAAGCGATAATAAAGAATCATCTCGTTGAGTGTTGCCAGGTCATAGCCCGGTAAATCACTTGTAAACCACACAGTGGATCGAAACGCATACATTAAAACCCCCACGAAGGAGAGTCCAGAGTACATTACAATTTAATACTAATCTTCCCCGTAGGGTCAACTGTTACAATTCATAGTTCATAAAATAATAAACCATGGTTCAGATTTTAAAAAAGACAGCGGAAATAAACTACGACAACTTGGCATCATTGGAGGCCACCCATAACGCCATTATTCTTCGTCATCCACCCGTTCTAGCTCCCAGCCGGGTGGGATTCCACCAGCCAAACATTATTACTTGAAAACAACATTTATAGCAAGGCTGAGTATACTAATACTCAGCAAGGCTTACTCGTCTTAAAATAAAAGACTTATCCTTCTAATCATGCTTGACTTTTGGGCTATTGGGTTTGTTTTGCCAAAAAGCGACCAATGAGTTAATCCTTACTTTCAATATTTTAGCTCAAGTTCTAGTAGATCAATTATTACTAGATAAGCAACTAATTCAAGCATACTTGTGCAAACATTTAATCAAACATCAAGTTAACAACATTTCATCATATAGAGATTATCATGGCTAGAGGGTTAAGCAATCTCGAATAACGGTGAGAGGCTGACAATCGATCGATTAATAACCTTGCAAGGTGAACCTAAACATACGGGAGAAAACCCTCATAAAGAGTGTTTTCAACCAAACGGTTCCCGTCATTCCTCATATTAGGATCAGATGCCACAGTCCTAGGTACAAGCCTAGCTGGCATGCCTCACACTAGCATCCAGTGTCACCATGCACCACAGGTAGCTAGCCTGGGGCAGCAGCCCAAGATTAGTAGCCTAAAGTTCCCGCACCGTATCGATCAGGTACTAGGTTTACCGTACCCATGTCCGACAAATGTTTAGTATTTTCAAACGCTTAATCTCTTAACCATTGGTCCGGAGCCCAAAATCTCATGCTCTTACCACGTGAGCAATTCAATTTAGCAAGTCTTATGATTTCAACATAAGAACCTATTATTGCGAGCGAAGTACATCACTCGACTTGTACCGGGTCCTTAGTGCAAAGCAACTATCGACCTAGCATACTAGTAAAAGATCATAGGTACTTATAGATCATGCATCTAGGGTTTCCATTCAACTCTTGAACGTAAGTGCACATATATAATCAAGCATAAATTCAGAAATTTAAAGGAAGGAAACACATAGGTGAATGTTAAACCGGGGCTTGCCTTCACTAGCAAGTTAGTAGGAAAACTTCCGAACTTGGTTCGGGTCTTGTTGCACGTCCACGTAGTTGATCCCTTCCCTCGAACGGTCCGTCACCTCGATTCGGGACGAACTCGTGGCTAACGTCGGAAGGTTCTACACGTAGAATGCATATGCAAAAGTTAATTGGGGATGTGAGTTTATTCATTTACAAAACATCACATGACAGTGTAAGGTGTTGAGTTTTCCATATTCATTTAGATAGAATATATTCAGCATACTCTTCCATAAAGATTATTCAAGCAACAATTATTAATGAATTATTCTAAGGGTGATTGCGTGCATCTTTATGCAACAAGTAAGATTTCCACACAAAAATTCTAGTTACATTTCAGAAGTCCATAGTAGCATTTCTTAGGGGTAAAGCACACATAATCTCTTAAGGAGATGATTTCTCTATTTATCTTTTTACATATACTTGTTTCTTTCCGAAAATCATTCTGGTAAAACCACGCAGTGAAACACAGTGAAAATTTTTGTGCAAGCACATAGTACTGCAGTAGAACCACTGTTAAAATTTCATAACATTCAGAGCCATATACAAAGCATGGAAAATACAACACTTTATTCATAGCAAAAGTAAGAATATTAAATACAGAGAAAACTACTCATGCACTGGTGCTCAATTTTTACACAGAGCCCCTGTAACACCCTAAAATTCCATCATTAAAATAATGTAGCAACATGGTGTTTTTATTTTGTTTTCTAAGGAAATAAATAAATTATCAAATAAATTTGGCTCTAAAATGTTTAAATATCATTTTGAATAATTTTAGAAGCAATAAGTGCTTGTGCATCATATTTTGTTTGCATTGTTTATGTGTGATGGGGTGAAGTTTTAAAAGTTTTTAAAATGATTTGAAAATTTTGAAAAGGTTTGTAGTGTTTAAATTTTGAAAAGTGTTTAAGGGTTTTGAAAGAAAAGAAAAGGTTTAAAAAAAAAGAAAAGAGAAAACCCCCCCAACCCTTTCCTCCTCCCTTTCAGCCCACCGGCCCAACTCTCCCCACCGGCCCATCCCTCCTTCCAGCCCAAACACCACCCGCCGGCCCATCTTCCCTTTCCCCCTCTCTATCTCTCACCGCCACCCCGGGCCCGCTGGTCAGCTTCTCCTCCCACCTCCGGCTCCCCTCCCCTGCTCCACACCGCTGTGCGCCCGCCGGCCGTTTCTCCGCTTCCTCCGCACCCGGCCTTCAATCGGGGCAATTAAGGCGCACTGGAGCACCGGCCGCCCCTTTTCCCTCCTTTACTTCTCCTTCGGTTACCCCTCCGCCATCAAGCGCCCTCCCCCTCTTGAAGACAGTAAGCCACCGTGCGCCATGGCCATTGATGGCCCTTGCCCACCCGGCCACCGGCCTCTCCTCTCCCCTCCTCCTTTGCCCTTTAAAAACCAAGCTCGACCCCCTGCCTCGCCCTTTCTCTCTCCCGAGCCCTCATCTCTCTCCACCCTCGCGTGCGCGCCGCCGCCCAAAGAATCCCGCCGCCGCGCCATCGCCGGTGCCTGGAGCCCCCTCGACGCCGGTGGACGCCTTCCCCAGGCTCTCTTCGTCCTCGCCCGTCGCACGTGCTGCTCAAGGAGACCCTGCGCCCCAGAGCCGCCGTCTTCTTCTCAGACAAAGCGTCGAGCTCCGCCCGATCCCGGAGTCCGCCGCCGCAGTTGTCGCCGTCCGGCCCTCTCTCACCCGGCTCTCCCTTTGTATGATGCGCAGGTGTTCTGAGGAGAACATCCCGGCGCCCAGAAGCAACAACCCAAGGCCGGAGTGCCTTCCTCCGCGTGTGCCCGGCCTCCCATCTGCCCCTCATCGGCGCATGTCCTCTCCGGTGCCCCTCTGTCGCCCATGACCCCCCGGTGAGGTTCGCGCCGTTCTCCTCTTCCTCCTGGTCCAAACCGCGCTCGAAACTGAGCCCTGTAGCTCGAGATCGAGCGAGCTCCGGCGAGGTCTGCCGTCGGTGCCGCCGCGCGCCACCGTCCCGCCGCAGCTCGACCGCCTGCCGACGTCGCCGGCCGTCCGTGCACGGATCTGCGGTCCGGATCGTCCCCAACCCCAGGTCAAACAATCCCATACCGGTCAACCCCGACCAGCCCCTGTAGTTTTGCAAAAACACCCTTGCACTCTTTAATATCACAGATGTACCCTTCCACCGGTATGAATCCTTTCAATCAGGTCCTTTTCTTTACGTTTAGATCCTTGAGCTTTTAGTTTTTCCTCGGCCGTCCATATCCTGATCAACGGTTTAGATCTTTTCGATCTCAAGTCAACCGACAAAGTACCGGTCAACACAGCCCCGCCGTGGCCTTTTTGCAAAAGAGACCCTCGGTTTCTTCTTTTCACAACCATGCCCTTCCACCTATAAGAAACCTTTCAAATGGGTCATGTTTCTTCTGTTTAAGCCCCTGATCTTCTTAGTTTTTCTCACCCGAAGTCCAATCTTGATCTTTTGCGCTATAGACCTTCGGTTTATACGCGTATTTATGTTTTAGTCCCTGGTTTCTTGCAGTTAAGCACCTGGAAGCCCTGTTTCTTCACAGAAAGGCTCCTGAACCTTGTTTTGGCCGTATCTTTTGCGTTTTAGCTCCGTTTTCACCGTTTCAAGTTGCGTTAGGTTCATATCAACTCAAAGTACGTGTTAGGACCAATGTTGAACATGTTCTATGTTTTATAATTTATTTAAATATTAAGTATGATTAAATTCTTAATACACATGCTTTTCTAATTAAAATCTAATTAGAGTTTAACATGTGTTTTCATAAGAAAGTTAATATGATTAATACTAGTTAAATATTTCTTATAATTAAAATTTAATTAGATGTACACCTCGGTTTTCATAATCAAACTTAAATTGATTAATGATTATGCAATTTGCTTTCTAAATAAAAGCAACATAGGCTATATCCCGAGTTTTCTTAATTAAATGTTAATTTGATTAATATGAATATAAATGTGTTTTTGAATTATAATTTGATTAGTTCAACTCGAAATATAAAGATAAACGTTTAGATGTTTTTACATGCTTCTTTTAAATTAAATGTTTAATCTGCATAAATCAAACTTGAATATTTATAAATAAAATTGGACTAAGTTTACATCGTCTTTTAAATATAAAGTAACTTGCTTAATTATAAATAGGGTATTTCTTTGAAATAACCTATGCACATCTTTATTTAATTAAAATATACCAAGCACATAGCTAGCTCTTGTATGTGATCATTCAAATCTCCCGATAGTTCCGAGTGTTTTTACGTTCGCGTTCCTAGAGCCAAACCTTGTCCTCTCTTTAAGCTTTTCATGTTTGGTGTATTGTTTTCTTTATTGTATGTTTTCATGTGTGCTCGTAGACATCGTGCCAGTTTCAAGTGAACAACCAGTTGAAGTGGATCAAGAGCAAGTTTTTGAAGAAGAAGAATCCCAGTGTTTAAGCAAGTAAGGCAAGTGGACTTCTCCCTGTGCATATTCCTCTTTGTCCTAAATAATTGCATGATAATCAATATTTACATTTAAATGTTGCTATGCATAAACTTGATGGGAAGTTACCTTTTTAAGGACATGACTAGACTTTTACCCTCATTACCTTGAACAACCCCTTTTAAATAAATGTGTTGGGTAGAAATGCTTAGTTGCTATAACTTGGGATGGTTCAAATGGAATTTTACAATATGATGAATGTTGATCATGATAACTATGTTGAAGATGATGCTTATGGTTAATAACAAGATCATATGTTTTAATCGGAACATGGAGAACCACCCAGGAAAACAGTGCAACCACAGTCCATATGGCTCTGGCTTAGCCAATTAATTAGGTGTGTGAATGTACTGATGACCTTATCCGAAAGGAGCAGAGGGGGATCGGGGTTGCAGGGGTATAGCCCGGTTCTTTCGGTGTAGCAGCCTTTGCTAAGGTGCTGACCACTAGGGAGGGTTATGGTCCGCCCTGATCTGTAACTATGCGGGTTGTTGGTCTTTTGCATGCCTTTGTAAAGGCTTCGTAGTGGACCCCTAGCCACTCACCTCGGAAGTGTTTAAGGGTCTGATCAACCCGGGCAACATGGGGAACACGAGCTGTGGTGAAAGTGTACAACCTCTGCAGAGTTAAAACTGATCGATCAGCCGTGCTCACGGTCAAGAGCGGCCTGGACCCTCACATGATTAATGAACTTGAAGATGGAATTAAATTGTGGTTTATGTATGGGTTGAGATGGAAAGTTTTTCTAAAGTCTTATTAAGTGGGATGGTATAAACTTACACATAGTAAATAGGTGCTTGCTAATAAAATTTGACCAACATTAAAAATGCTAACCGCTGCAAAAACCCTTAGCCTATCCTTGATAGCCTTGCATCTTTTCCCACTTGCTGAGCTTCAACCATAAGTGTGCTCACCCTTGCTTACCCGCTGTTCAGAGGAGAACAACGGAGAAGAGTACTTCAGCGACTACGAAGAGTTCTAAGGCTTGCGTGCCCGCAGTCATGTGCCTGTGGAAGCTGAAGACGGAGTTGCTTCGTCTAGTTATCGTTTGTACGTTTTAAAGACCTTCGAGTCTACCGTCTGCGTGTAATAAAAGATAATGTAATGGTTTAACTCTTGTACGTTTTGATTACTATTTATGATATTCACTCATGACGTCTATCATATGTGTGTAAACTTGATCCTGGCGCACATATGAGATGCATTTGGTTTTCTTCGGAAAATCAGGTGTGACAGAATGGTATCAGAGCAGTAATGACTGTAGGACGCAGCCTTAAGATAGAATTCGTCGAAAAGTAAGGATTCATGTTCTAGAAAGCCTGTCATCCTTCAAAATTGACTTATTTACGTATAAAATCTAATTTTCTCGTTAAGAAAAAAACATCTTTTTGTTTTGATCTATACTAAGTTTAGTTCTTGTTCTATCAACTGGATCTCCACCACCGGTGTTATCTAAAATAAGATCTTAGACTGCCTACCTCTTATCAACTTCGATAGAAACGATCCTGTGAGGACGATCGTTGTGTTAATGTTTGTTGTTTGAACACATGTTTGATTTGTATCTTTGCTTGTGTGAGTTGCATTGTGAAGTGATGGTCACAAATGCAACAAGAAATAAATTGTTAGGTTAGTAAAGATAGTTTGGGTTCAAATCTGGGTTATCTTTTTGTTAATCTATCCTACAAGATGGTTGGAGTAAAATCTCTTTGCACAACTCTTTGACACAACATCACTGTTTAAATCAGTTCATGCATCAGTTCAATGTTCTTGTCTGAGATAATTTCTCTAACAATCAGATGGTACAAACCAGGTCAGGAGGAGGACAAGACGTTCTGCCGGTGATTCGTGCTCACATAGCTAATCAGCAAGCTCAAGCACCACCACCTCCACCCCACTGCTTAACCATATGGATCCCGCATTGCAACAATTCCTTGCCACTCAAACCCAGCTGCTGCAAAACCTCACTACCACCGTCCAGAATCTACAAGCTCAACAGAACCAACCAGCACCCCCTCCACCACCTCCGCCACAGCCGAGGGACAAGCATAAGGAGTTTATGAGCCACCATCCTCCCACCTACTCCCACTCCTCTGATCCGTTGGATGCCGATGACTGGTTGAAGACAATTACCAAGAAGCTTGAAATCGTTCAATGCACCGACCGAGAGATGGTCCTGTATGCTACAGGCAGATTGACAGGGCAAGCTGGTGATTGGTGGGATGCATATACTGTCGCACATGCAGCTCCCAATACTATTACTTGGTAGGAATTCAGAGATAACTTCTGTACATATCACATTCCTTCAGGAGTGATAAAGCTTAAGCAGAAGGAATTTCTGGCACTGAAGCAAGGGAATATGTCTGTCACAGAGTATCTCGACAAGTTCACTCATTTGTCCCGTTATGCTCCTGATGAAGTGAACACCGATCCCAAGAGGCAGGAAAGATTCTTGGATGGATTGATTGGACCACTCAACTATCAGTTGCAGAGCCATACATTTCCCAACTTTCAGACGTTGCTAAACAAGGCTATTGGTTTGGAACATAAAAGGATGGAACTTGGTGAACAGAAGCGCAAGTTTAAATCTCATGGACACTCCAGCAACACACGCCCCCGCTTCAACTCATCTCAGAGTTCTCAGTTTCACTCTGGTGGATCAAGTGGAAATTATACTCAGAATTTGCAGTTGCAGCACTCAACTCAACGACCCCAGCATTCCAGCCAGCAGACACCACATGTTCTAGGTCATCATCAAGATCGCTCAGAAGCCCCAGTGTGAAGCAACTCCCCGGTTCGTCCTAATGGTTGTTTTAATTGTGGAGAATTTGGACATTATGCCAACATCTGCCCGAAGCGCAACATGCAGACTCCTCAGAAAGATAATGGTCAGAGATTTGGACAACCGTTATCACAAGCTCGCATCAGGAATTCTACTCCTCGAGGTAACAGAGGCCAACAGAACTACGCACGTGGAAGAGTGAATCATATGACAACTGAACAAGCTCAAGACGCTCCAGGTGTTGTGCTGGGTACGTTCTCTGTCAACTCTGTACCAGCAACAGTTTTATTTGATTCCGGAGCATCGCATTCATTCATTACTGAACAATTCGTGGCAAAACATGATATACCTATGAGTTCTATGAAGACACATTTGTTGGTTAGTTCCCCGAACGGTGAAATGAAATCCGCTTATGTATGCCCAAGGGTGAATCTTAAAATTAGAGGAATAGATTTTTAAGCTGATCTAGTAGTCCTTACATCTAGTGGAATAGATGTTATTCTTGGAATGGATTGGTTAGGCAAATGTGATGGAATAATTCTGTGTGCCAAGAAGTCAGTGCTCTTAACCAGCCCACAAGGAGATAGGATTGAAGTTGTCACTACTGCCCCATCCAAGAAGGAAGGAAAAGTGAATCAAGATAAAGGAAAATAAGAAAAGGAGCTATGACTGCTAGAAGAACTCAACGTGCAAGATGAGCTTATAGAAGAGTACCTTTAGTTTTCCCAATCTCTTCGAATCTCGGGACGAGATTCTTTTTAAGGGGGGTAGATTTGTAACACCCTAAAATTCCATCATTAAAATAATGTAGCAACATGGTGTTTTTGTTTTGTTTTCTAAGGAAATAAATAAATTATCAAATAAATTTGGCTGTAAAATGTTTAAATATCATTTTGAATAATTTTAGAAGCAATAAGTGCTTGTGCATCATATTTTGTTTCAATTGTTTATGTGTGATGGGGCGAAGTTTTAAAAGTTTTTAAAATGATTTGAAAATTTTGAAAAGGTTTGTAGTGTTTAAATTTTGAAAAGGTTTGTAGTGTTTAAATTTTGAAAAGTGTTTAAGGGTTTTGAAAGAAAAGAAAAGGTTTAAAAAAAAGAAAAGAGAAAACCCCCCAACCCTTTCCTCCTCCCTTTCAGCCCACCGGCCCAACTCTCCCCACCGGCCCATCCCTCCTTCCAGCCCCAGCACCACCCGCCGGCCCATCTTCCCTTTCCCCCTCTCTCTCTCACCGCCACCCCAGGCCCGCTGGTCAGCTTCTCCTCCCACCTCCGGCTCCCCTCCCCTTCTCCACACCGTTGTGCGCCCGCCGGCCGTTTCTCCGCTTCCTCCGCACCCGGCCTTCAATCGGGGCAATTAAGGCGCACTGGAGCACCGGCCGCCCCTTTTCCCTCCTTTACTTCTCCTTCGGTTACCCCTCCGCCATGAAGCGCCCTCCCCCTCTTGAAGACAGTAAGCCACCATGCACCATGGCCATTGATGGCCCTTGCCCACCCGGCCGCCGGCCTCTCCTCTCCCCTCCTCCTTTGCCCTTTAAAAACCAAGCTCGACCCCCTGCCTCGCCCTTTCCCTCTCCCAAGCCCCTCATCTCTCTCCACCCTCGCGTGCGCGCCGCCGCCCAAAGAATCTCGCCGCCGCGCCATCGCCGGTGCCTGGAGCCCCCTCGACGCCGGTGGACGCCTTCCCCAGGCTCTCTTCGTCCTCGCCCGTCGCACGTGCTGCTCACGGAGTCCCCGCGCCCCGGAGCCGCCGTCTTCTTCTCGAACAAAGCGTCGAGCTCCGCCCGATCCCGGAGTTCGCCGCCGCAGTTGTTGTCGTCCGGCCCTCCCTCACCCGGCTCTCCCTTTGTATGACGCCCAGGTGTTCTAAGGAGAACATCCCGGCACCCAGAAGCAACAACCCAAGGCCGGAGCGCCTTCCTCCGCATGTGCCTGGCCTCCCGTCCGCCCCTCATCGGCGCTCGTCCTCTCCGGTGCCTCTCTATCACCCACGACCCCCCGGTGAGGTTCGCGCCGTTCTCCTCTTCCTCCTGGTCCAAACCACGCTCGAAACGGAGCCCTGTAGCTCGAGATCGAGCGAGCTCCGGCGAGCTCTGCCGCCGGTGCCGCCGCGCGCCACTGTCCCGCCGCCGCTCGACCGCCTGCCGACGTCGCCCACCGTCCGTGCACGGATCTGCGGTCCAGATCGTCCCCAGCCCCAGGTCAAACAATCCCATACCGGTCAACCGCAGCCAACCCCTGTAGTTTTGCAAAAACACCCCTGCACTCTTTAATATCACAGATGTACCCTTCCACCGGTGTGAATCCTTTCAATCAGGTCCTTTTCTTTACATTTAGATCCTTGAGCTTTTAGTTTTTCCTCGGCCGTCCATATCCTGATCAACGGTTTAGATCTTTTCGATCCCGAGTCAACCGACCAAGTACCGGTCAACACAGCCCCGCCGTGGCCTTTTTGCAAAAGAGACCCTCGGTTTCTTCTTTTCACAACCATGCCCTTCCACCTATAAGAAACCTTTCAAATAGGTCCTGTTTCTTCTGTTTAAGCCCCTGATCTTCTTAGTTTTTCTCACTCGAAGTCCAATCTTGATCTTTTGCGCTATAGACCTTTGGTTTATACGTGTATTTCTGTTTTAGTCCTAGGTTTCTTGCAGTTAAGCCCCTGGAAGCCCTGTTTCTTCACAGAAAGGCCCCTGAACCTTGTTTTGGCCGTATCTTTTGCGTTTTAGCTCCGTTTCCACCGTTTCAAGTTGCGTTAGGTTCATATCAACTCAAAGTACGTGTTAGGACCAATGTTGAACATGTTCTATATTTTATAATTTATTTAAATATTAAGTATGATTAAATTCTTAATACACATGCTTTTCTAATTAAAATCTAATTAGAGTTTAACACGTTTTTCATAAGAAAGTTAATATGATTAATACTAGTTAAATATTTCTTATAATTAAAAGTTAATTAGATGTACACCTCAGTTTTCATAATCAAACTTAAATTGATTAATGATTATGCAATTTGCTTTCTAAATAAAAGCAACATAGGCTATATCCCGAGTTTTCTTAATTAAATGTTAATTTGATTAATATGAATATAAATGTGTTTTTGAATTATAATTTGATTAGTTCAACTCGAAATATGAAGATAAACATTTAGATGTTTTTACATGCTTCTTTTAAATTAAATGTTTAATCTGCATAAATCAAACTTGAATATTTATAAATAAAATTGGACTAAGTTTACATCGTCTTTTAAATATAAAGTAACTTGCTTAATTATAAATAGGGTATTTCTTTGAAATAACCTATGCACATCTTTATTTAATTAAAATATACCAAGCACATAGCTATCTCTTGTATGTGATCATTCAAATCTCCCGATAGTTCCGAGCGTTTTTACGTTCGCGTTCCTAGAGTCAAACCTTGTCCTCTCTTTAAGCTTTTCATGTTTGGTGTATTGTTTTATTTATTGTATGTTTTCATATGTGCTCGTAGACATCGTGCCAGTTTCAAGTGAACAACCAGTTGAAGTAGATCAAGCGCAAGTTTTTGAAGAAGAAGAATCCCAGTGTTTAAGCAAGGAAGGCAAGTGGACTTCTCCCTGTGCATATTCCTCTTTGTCCTAAATAATTGCATGATAATCAATATTTACATTTAAATGTTGCTATGCATAAACTTGATGGGAAGTTACCTTTTTAAGGACATGACTAGACTTTTACCCTCATTACCTTGAAGAACCCCTTTTAAATAAATGTTTTGGGTAGAAATGCTTAGTTGCTGTAACTTGGGATGGTTCAAATGGAATTTTACAATATGATGAATGTTGATCATGATAACTATGGTGAAGATGATGCTTATGGTTAATAACAAGATCATATGTTTTAATCGGAACATGGAGAACCACCCAGGAAAACAGTGCAACCACAGTCCATATGGCTTTGGCTTAGCCAATTAATTAGGTGTGTGTGAATGTACTGATGACCTTATCCGAAAGGAGCAGAGGGGATCGGGGTTGCAGGGGTATAGCCCGGTTCTTTTGGTGTAGCAGCCTTTGCTAAGGTGCTAACCACTAGGGAGGGTTATGGTCCGCCCTGATCTGTAACTATGCGGGTTGTTGGTCTGTTGCATGCCTTTGTAAAGGCTTCGTAGTGGACCTCTAGCCACTCACCTCGGAAGTATTTAAGGGTCTGATCAACCCGGGCAACATGGGGAACACGAGCTGTGGTGAAAGTGTACAACCTCTGCGGAGTTAAAACTGATCGATCAGCCGTGCTCACGGTCAAGAGCGGCCTGGACCCTCACATGATTAATGAACTTGAAGATGGAATTAAATTGTGGTTTATGTATGGGTTGAGATGGAAAGTTTTTCTAAAGTCTTATTAAGTGGGATGGTATAAACTTACACCTAGTAAATAGGTGCTTGCTAATAAAATTTGACCAACATTAAAAATGCTAACCGCTGCAAAAACCCTTAGCCTATTCTTGATAGCCTTGCATCTTCTCCCACTTGCTGAGCTCTAACCATAAGTGTGCTCACCCTTGCTTACCCGCTGTTCAGAGGAGAACAACGGAGAAGAGTACTGCAGCGACTACGAAGAGTTCTAAGGCTTGCGTGCCCCCAGTCATGTGCCTGTGGAAGCTGAAGACGGAGTTGCTTCGTCTAGTTATCGTTTGTACGTTTTAAAGACCTTCGAGTCTACCGTCTGAGTGTAATAAAAGATAATGTAATGGTTTAACTCTTGTACATTTTGATTACTATTTATGATATTCACTCATGACGTCTATCATATGTGTGTAAACTTGATCCTGGCGCACATATGAGATGCATTTGGTTTTCTTCGGAAAATCAGGTGTGACAGAATGGTATCAGAGCAGTAATGACTGTAGGATGCAGCCTTAAGATAGAATTGGTCAAAAAGTAAGGATTCATGTTCTAGAAAGCCTGTCATCCTTCAAAATTGACTTATTTACGTATAAAATCTAATTTTCTTGTTAAGAAAAAACATCTTTTTGTTTTGATCTATACTAAGTTTAGTTCTTGTTCTATCAACTGGATCTCCACCACCGGTGTTATCTAAAATAAGATCTTAGGCTGCCTACCTCTTATCAACTTCGATAGAAACGATCCTGTGAGGACGATCGTTGTGTTAATGTTTGTTGTTTGAACACATGTTTGATTTGTATCTTTGCTTGTGTGAGTTGCATTGTGAAGTGATGGTCACAAATGCAACAAGAAATAAATTGTTAGGTTAGTAAAGATAGTTTGGGTTCAAATCTTGGTTATCTTTTTGTTAATCTATCCTACAAGATGGTTGGAGTAAAATCTCTTTGCACAACTCTTTGACACAACATCACTGTTTAAATCAGTTCATGCATCAGTTCAATGTTCTTGTCTGAGATAATTTCTCTAACAATCAGATGGTACAAACCAGGTCAGGAGGAGGACAAGACGTTCTGCCGGTGATTCGTGCTCACATTAATTGACCAACAGAAACTGAGGTATGGATTTTACTTCGTAAACAAGCATCATTCAGAAACAGATATATAAACAGTTCCTAAATACATGATAAATTTACCAGGAGCACATTTAAGTATAACAAGATAGTAGCTACAAGATTGGCCACAAAAAGCATACCTATGATGCTATGCAATTTATATACACAGACCTAGCATAAATGCAAAATAAATCATATCTATAGATTTACTCTGTAACTTTGTGCAAAAACTTAGGCATAGCCTATCCAAGTGCTGATTACCAACATATCCAAAGATCAAGCCTATCTCATGAGTAGAACTCAAGTTATGAACAAAGACATACAAACTGGTTTTGATTTTTCATTCAAAAACTATTCCTCAAAAGTATATACAACCTTTGTAAAAGATGTAGATCTACTCATATAGAAACCAGAAAATTTGGTGTTGCATTTTTAGGATTTTTCTACGATTCTATCTGATTTTTCAAAGGAACTGGACCAATTCAAAGAGAAATCAAGAATCTTTTTGCGAAAGGACCCTAAGAAAGATTTAGACATTCGCATCCATGCCCTCGGTTTGCACAAAACTCCCTGGAAAGAAAAGAGTCCTTACAGATCGACCCTTGGGGGCGGATGCTGGCGGGGATCGCCGGATTCCGGCGAGGGGAAGGCCGGGCCCGGGTAACAAGCGGCGAAGGAGTGGCTGGTGACCTCCGGGAGTCCGGTTCCGGGGTTCAGCGGGGTCGGGGAGCACACCGGCGAGGTTGCTCGGCGGCGCCCTGCGGCGCGGCGGCGGCTTGGCTGGCTCAGGCGGGAGTTCGAGGACGTTTAGGAGGTGCACATGGTGGTAGGAGCAGGCTCAAGCGGCAGTGAGGACAGCCGGGGAATAGAGCTCACTATGGGCGCCAATGGCGACGGCGGCGGAAAGTAGAGCACGGTGGCTGTGGCTTGCGCGTGCATGGGCTGGGTGTGACTTTTTATAGGCGGCGACGACAACTCGACGACCGCGGCTCTGGCCAATGGGGCGAAGCGATGGAACGACATGGGCATGCACGGAACGGTCGGGTACGGCGGCCCTGGGGTTCGCCGGGCGGCGGTGGTCGGTGTGGCGCGGTCGAACGGCCAAGCTGCACGTGGCGGCTATGCACGGGCGCTCAAGGTCAGTTCGAGGGTGTGGGTCCCGTGCGCGTGCGTGGCCGTACCTCAACGTTCGGACCGGCGGGTCCTCGGCGGTCGCCCCCAGGCGTGTGGGCGACGTCGCGACGGCGTTGTGCGACGCGGCTCCAGAGCACGGGGTGCCAGGGACGTTTTCGGTGTAGCTCACACTACAAGAAACTATTTAATCTGTGACAGATTTTTCGTGACGTTTCCAGAGAACGTCGTGGATTCACTGTTATGGGTACCAAGCCCAAAAATCGTAACGTTTTATCAGTTTCGTCACGGTTTGGCCCAGAACACTGTGACGATTTGTTACATTCGTCGCAATCCGGCCCACAACTCTGCAACATTTGAGTAGATTCGTCGCGATCGACAACTAAAAAATAGTCATGTTATGGATGAAAAAAATTGATAAATTGAAAAAATCTAATAAAATCAGAAAAAGGGGAGAGCCCATAATCAAATCTTGGACCTCATGAAAGTTTAAAAACATAGAACCTCATGAATGTTAAAACATTTAAAAATATGAAAAAGATAGGATTGGAACCTTGCACCTCATAGGGGGGAAGGAGGGTACTTTACCACCAAAGCACCTCTCTTCACTTGCTCAAACTTGTGTTTGTTTACTTATTTATACTTTTTTTTGGCACTGATGCTTATGTGGCAGCTCGTAGGCGTGGACGCCACATCAGCTGACCCGCCACGCCCCGTCATCGGCCACCGCGCGCCACGTCACCAGCTGCGCTCAACGAAAAATTGGACAAAAAATCGGCGCCGTAGGGGGGGTTCGAACCCAGGTCACCAGGTAGCCAGCCACGTGACTTACCACTGAGCTACGGAATTGTATGTGGTAGGTTTCCTTGTGTTTCTTAATTTATAACCAATTGCACGTGCGCTCACCGAAAAATTGGACAAAAAATGGGCGCTGTAGGGGTTCGAACCCAGGTCACCAGGTAGACAACCACGAGACTTACCACTGAGCTACAGAGTTATATGTGGTAACTTTCCTTGTGTTCCTTAATTTATAAACATTTCTCGTGTTTCAGTTGGACCTCCGAAATATAAGACATAAAATAGGGTGTGGGTGGGATTCGAACTCAGGTGGCGGAGTTAAGCCTACAGCGCCTTACCACTGCGCCACGACCATGTTGGCAAATTCGAATGACAATAAAATAGTTTGTTTCATATACCGAGTGGTGGAGTTTCGGGACCACGTGGCAGCACTGGGTTGGTCGAGTTGCTTCGTTAGGACCACGTGGCGCACGCTAAGCCCATTTCCCCATCATTTTTTATTTTTAATCTACAATTAAAATTTGAAACTAGTGTTTCTCGGTCATAGTAACTCCAAATTCATTGATTCTTTTTTCTGATTTTTTGTAAAATCACGATCTTTTATGTAATGTCGTTCGTTTTCATACTAATTACCATTTCATTCATATGTTTTATACAACTTCTTTTCTTGTACTGAAAGAGAATAAATAAAAGATACTTTTGCATAGCAAATGGTAACATAACTTCATATTTTCTAATGTTATGATAAACATAAGGTTGTAGCCCAGTTTGAGATGCATACGACTTTGAAAATGTAAATCGCCACTCAAATCTCAAAGTTTGTGTTGAGTTATTAGAAACTATGTCAGAGATGTATCCATTAGTGAGCAATGTATGTCGTCACTTCCTTAAAACCACTTAAATTTTTTATGGTAAGATTGTTGACCAAAAACATGTTGTTATGCCGATTTGTAAAATTTGTTGACCAAATTTAAATATTATTGTGATTATTATATTGTACATTTGACATAAAAGTTTGAATGTTCCTTATAACTCAAATTGCATTTCTCATCAATCTCCAAAACATGGCCGAGAATGGAACATACAAGTCTAAATATGATTTTTGTGAAATTTTTCTAGTCTTATTGGAGGTACACATAGGTCAACTTGGAATTACTTTCGTTAAGCACGCGGAAATTCAATTAAATGATAGAAAATAGAAAATATATTCTAGAAATTCTGAAACTCATAGATTACAACTTATTTGTTGTCTGCTACATGTGAAAAATGGATTGGTGGTATTTAAGACAACTAAATTTTGAGTTTTTTTTGAAAGGGTGTGTTATTTAGGTGTTTAAAAAATAGAAAAAAAACTTTTTCACAACAAGTGGTAGTGTAACTTCATATTTGATCATACTAAGACTAAAACAAGATGGTGACCAAATTTTAGCTGCATACGACTTCAATAATGTTATGAGCTGTTCAGACGTCAAAGGCTTGATTATAGTTATAAGAAACTATGTGAGAGATGTTACTATTTGTGAACATCTATAATCTAACTTTATTAAAACCATTTGAATTTTTTATAGCAGCATTATATACTTAAAATATGGTTACATGTCAATTTGTAGAATGTTTTGAACAAATTTAAATATTATTATCATTATTTTATAACGAGATGACTAGTAGAAGTTCTTGTTTTCCCTACAAGTGAATTGAAGTTTTCGTCAATCTTCTAGATGTGGCCTGGAATGGACCATAAACGACTAAATATAGTTTTTTTAGTTTGTTTGAATCTTATTGGAGGTACATATAGGTCAACATGAAAATACTTTTGGTAAGCACACAGAAATTCAATTAAATGATAGAAAATAGAAAATATGTTCGAAAATTCTATAAACTCCTACAGTACAACTTATATGTTCTATAGTGTGTATAAAAAATTACTTAGTGTATATATTATAATTTACTTTTATGTGTTACTTAAAATTGTGCAATAAAAAGTAAAAGAAAAGAAAAATATTAAGCAAGCAAGGCCCGTTTCGGCCCAAAGAGCCCGATTATCTCTAGCCATTCATCCATGATCCGATGGCTCTGATCGTGCTCGCATAGTATATAAACGGCTGCAACCCTAGCTCCCCACACAGTCCCCCGCCGCCTCCCCACCCAATCCCGCCGCCTCCTCTCCCCTTGGAGCGCCGCTCCCCGCTACCTCTCCACCTCCCACGCCGTCGCCAGCTCCCCCGGTGACCGTCCTCAACCCCCAAGCCCCAAGCGCCTTGACACCTCCCCAGATCAGCTCGCTGGAGCTGTTAACCGTCACCGTCGATGCAGATTAGTGCTGACCTCCACCTTTGTCACGCCTCTCTTCCTCCTGCATCCATCCTGTGGCATAAATCTCTCTCGATTTGGTTTCTATATGTCTCTCTTTCCGATTTGTTTACTGATGTCGCCGAAATCGATTTGGTTTCACACCTAGGGCTTGAACCATGCATCAGCTGTCGGACACAAGGGGAGATCCAGTTGCCGGCCGCATCTGCCAGGATGCTGACGGCGTGCTCGCCGTCGAGGGTGACAAGGGGGCTGAGGTCGTCGAGGGCGACAAGGGGGCTGAGGTCATCGAGGCCGAGACCCAGTGCGGTGCCGTCAACGACTTCGCCAGAGGGGACTGCGACAAGGAGGCCTAGCAACAAGGAGTTGTTATGCCGGCAACCTGTTCCCCCAAAGTGAGTGCCCCATCTGCTTTTGCTCATCCAGATCCACGAAGCATGAGACCGTGAGTCTTCCCCACTTCCTCCCCTTGTTACTCTGCATTGGATACATGTTGCAATGGTCGGAAATTATGTGTCACCTAAATATCTTGAGGAAATTTAATTTTATAAGATGGTCAAATTTGTTCCTGTAGGGGAAATTTTAGAATCAGAAAGTGCTAAATGATTTACCAATAGATGGCATGGCTAGATTATTTTGGTGTCGCATCAACTGGTGGATGACATGGCTGTTGCTAAATCACTTCAGCAACCCATGGTTGGTTGTGGGTGCATTTGCGATGGTCATTGTCCTCGTCTGCACAATTGTGTATTCTGGTGTATGTTAATCCGCCTGAGTAGATGTTGCAGCAGCACTCGTATATGTTAAGTTCAAAATCTGGAGATTGGACAGGGTGTGTGCCTATTCTAAAAAAATGTTCAAGTTCGGGCCATTATGAAAATAATTAGACAGGTTGGGTCAATGGCTATGTCACTTCACTGCTCATAGATCCTGAATGATACTCATCGAAGCAATGTAATAAGTCAGTAACTTGAGTTGTCAGTGCCCATCTATTTCACCTCAAGACATTCTGGAACAATTGATGCAACTATGAACACAATGATTGCAATAATAAATTGTTTTAGGTTACTATAAGAACTAGATAAGTGATGCAAATACGGTTAATGTTCAAATTGTAATGCAGTGGAGTTAGTAATCTTGATTATGTGTGTTCTTCGACTAGAGTTCCTGGAAGTGCCCAGGTCTGGGGCGCAAAGTGCGATTCCGGGAAGTTCATATGTTTGTCATAAAACACTTGCATGTTTTTTTGTTTTTTTGAAAGATACATTTCAGTTGTGCCAACTGTTCGATCAGAATGTGCAGTTTTTTGTGCTGTGTTGCAAATTTGCTACCCTGGTGATAGCCTGATCGACCGTTCGGATCATGATCCGGTAGTGCAGTGTTTAGTTAGTCATCACGAAGTATTGATAGCGTGTTCTTTTAGAGTGTGTTTTCCTGGAAGAAGAGTTAAGGCCTACGAGTAAGATTCTGGTAAGTTAGGTCTCACAATACAATGATCATACTTGTGGTACAATACAATGGTCTAATTATTTTGGTGCTTAGTAGCTGGATTCAGTAGATCTGTACCATCTCATGTCACTGAATGAAGCCTATTGCCAAATTATTGAAATTGTCTTCTGTAGACTGGAGTAATGAATCCTGTAATTTTCCAAACTGATAGGCAAACTTTTGAGCTTAGTAGGCTATTTAACTTTTGACCACCCTTAAGGTTTAACCTCACCTTTTACTTGCAAGGTGATTCTATACCTTCAGATATTCCTCCATTGTCTGACTCTTTACATTATGCTTTGGATTTCCCATACAAACATTTCTCTGAAACTCAAAAGGTCAGGATCGAACTATCTCCAAAGCCAACTAACAGAGTTGACCAGAATGCTTTTTGAAACAACCTTATTTTCATCATAGTAAATTTTGCTTTTATAATATTTTTTGGGCCTGGCTCATATTCTGCTGCTACAATTATATTTTGTCCTAGTTTGTTCATGTTCTATTCTATCTCTACTCTAATTATATTTTCTTGTTTTCAGGAGAGCAGTAGCAGATCGGCACATCAATAGCTGGGAACTCTCAGCTACTGCAGCCTCTACTCTCGAGTGCAGGTGATTGTTGTGGCAGCTCAGTTCAGAGTAGCAAAGAGTCTCTTTCATGCTAATAGTGCTTTGTCTAGTTAACCTTTATTTATTCAATCTCTTGAGCACTAGTTTATTCTGTGGCTTAGCTTGATTATTTGTGTTGGGCTTAAATTAACAGCTCTAGTTTGAATATGTGAGATGTCGTATTCATGTAACAGGGAATCATCTTTGCCATGCCTTTGTTTATTCACTAAATGCATGTGGTAGCTCTCACTATATTGGATGCTAGCAGTTTCTGTACAACAGTTCAACTTTTTTCATATATTCATGTCTCCTTTTATATTTTCAAAGATGAAAGCTCATATGTCTCATAGTAGTATTGTAAACAAGTCACATAATGGTTAAAATATGCTACCCTTGTACTCCTTTTCTTGCAAAATTATATATATTTTCTATTTGTGCTGATATTGCTATCTGTCACTTCTGAGATGTTACTTGCGATTGCCTATAGGATGTCATCGTCCGTGGCTGCAAGGCATGCAACTCCTACAGTCAGACACATGTATTTCCTATACATATGATATAAGTTTCTACTCTTTTTCCTCCTATTGCTGTTGGAGTTTTGATTGCTCTGATTGCTTGACTCCGTGTGTTGTACAGGAAACTATGCAGGAAGCTATGCTTCAATTAATTAAAGGTGTTGCAAGATGGAGGTTTGAGCTGCAATAGATGCTGATGTGTTCTTGCAATGTATTATCCTGGGCGGATGTGTTGTACATAAAGTTACATTACTGATTTGTTGTATTTGATTGTTATCGAATTCTGATTCAAAAACTGTACAAAATTATGAAGAAACTGTACAAAATTATAAAGATGTCATTATGGGTTTTTTTGCTAATTTTATGCTGCAATTATAATTCTGAGATGGGACTTGTGGTCTGGAATAGTAATCTGAACTGGGCCGTGGTCATGTAGGCTGCCACGTCATCGTCGTCCACGTAGGCTGCCACGTCATCGTCGTCCACGTAGGCTGCCACGTCATCGTCGTCCACATAGGCTGCCATGTGTCATCCACGTAGGCTGCCACGTGTCGTCCACGTAGGCTGCCACGTGTCGTCCACGTCAGCGTCCAAATCAGCAGCCACGTAATGATCCATGTCAGCAGCAATCCATAACGATTATTTTCGTCGCTAAAACTGGGCTTTGGGTTGGGTTGCATGGGCCTCGGGCTACTCCGTGACGATCCAGATACGTCACGGATCGTGACGTTTATTAAGGGAACGTCGAGAGATTTAATCAATGACGCTCATTCCACCACAAAAATGTAAATCGTCACGGATGCTGATTTGCGACGAATTTTATTTAATCCGCGACAGAATGATTACGTCACAGATTAAATAGTTTCTTGTAGTGTCATTTTGACTCGATTTTTCTCCAAAATTTGAAACCAAAGTGCACAAAGGGGTAATAAGCAAAGTTGTAGATCCCTGATCCCTCTACAACTTTCTCAAAGGCTGATAGGTGTTTTGATCAATAGATCGAGCATAATCAGCAGGCAAAAATCAAGATTTTCTCGGCGCTTGATGAATAGTGTTTGCTAACTTTGACCGAGTCTTTCACCATCATCCACTCAAAATTAGCAATGCCGCCCAAAAGCAAAGTTGTGTCCCTCAAAAAGATGAACATCTTTTATTTTGGCCGATTTTGAAGTGTTTAGATGAAATTTGGAGAACGAGGTAAAAGTTCTAGAAAGGGTATAGGTCAAAAGGGTTTAAAGGGGATTTAGACCAAGTGTTGACCCAATTTTGACCAAGCTTGACCAAAAGTTGACCCTTAAGGTTGGTTGGCTCAGTTTCCGAGGTGATGACCCAGGTTGACTAGTGTTTGATCGAAGTCAATGTGTTTGACTTGGTTGACCAGTCATTAGTGTTAATTAACCCTAATTGAAAACCTGGGGCGTCACAGTTTGGAGGTTCAAAAGATACATGTGTACCCTAATGACTGTATCCTCTACGGAGTTGACGAATATGAGAAATTGGAGGCTTGTCCTGTGTGGGTGTTATAAGATCCCATGTGATGAGGCAGATGAAGTTGAGGGGGGGAGAAGAAGAAAATTCTTGCGAAGGTAATGTGGTATTTTCCAGTGATACCACTGCTGAAGCGTTTATTCAGGTGCAAGACCAATGCAAAGTTGATGCATTGGCACAAAAAAGAACACAAAGGAGATGATCATATCAGGCACCCCGCTGATGGGTTGCAGTGGAGATTAATTGACAAAGAATTTTGGGAATTTGCAAAGGATCCAAGGAACATTCGGTTTGGTTTAAGTACGGATGGATTCAATCCATTCGGTGAGTTTAGTAGCGGTCATAGCACTTGGCATGTGACCTTATGTATGTTCAACCTTCCTGGCTAGATGTGCATGAAGCGGAAATTCATTATGATGCCAAGAATCATCCAAGGTCCAAGGCAACCACGCAAAGATATTGATGTGACATTATTGTTGCTAACCAAACACTCTCTAATCACTACTCTCTTTTCAAAAATTAGTCGATTTGAGTTTCCTAAATATATGAGTTAAGAGTACTCTCAATGCAGATTCTAGATAGAGTCTAAGAGTATTTATTATTTCGAATCTATCATAGACTTGAAGTCTAAATAAGACTTAGAGTCTTGGTTTCTCTCTCTCTTCCATAAATATATTGTCACATCAGCAAAGTACAATAAGGACACTCACAATGTCCACTCTATCATAGAGTTTAAACTTTTTTATTACCTTCATATTTATTATACTTTGCTGATGTTGCGCTAATGTGGTAGTATATTTATGGAAGAGAGAAGGAGAAAAATTAAGGTTTCAAGTCTTATTTAGACTCCAAGTCTATGATACCATCGAGGTAATAAATAGTTTTAGACTCTATGCAGAGTCTGCACTGGAAGTAACAAATAGGCTTAGACTTTATGTTAGAGTCTGCATTGTGAGTGCTCTTAGAAATCTGGCCGCCACGTCACATCACAGCTCATTAAAGAAAGCACGTGGGCACCAGCACAACTTGAGCCTTAGATAAACCATAAATCACACACTCCATACACCAGGGCTTTTTTTACCGACCGGTGATCGGAAACCATCGGCCAGTGATAATGGTTGACCGGACCGGTTACCGCCAAATACTGAATGAATTCAAAATTCAAATTTAAAATGCAGTTCACCGGTTAGAGCGGTTATAGCCGAGCGGTTAGCCGGTCGGTAAGGAATTCACGACATAAAATATGAAAATAACGTTACGGAAAAATTGCGCAAAGTGAAATCAATAAAAATTTTGGCATGACCTATGCACATATTAATGTAAAACGACCAAAAAAGATCAATATTCAAGGTAGTATCGCGCTGTCCACGACTCCACGCCGATGTTGTCTGTCATTCTTTTTTTCTTGAACTTCTAATACCCGCAAAAAAATTAAATGCACTAGTATTTGAAAAATTTTAACACCATTAGATTTTACGAACCTTGAAATATCATTTAAAACTTTTCTTTCATTTTTAAGTTTATTGAATTCAAATTTGAAATTTGACCTGTTTGGCTCGGCGGTTACCGCAACCGGCCCAGACCAGTTACACCAGTTACCAAGGGTAAAAATCCTGCCGTACACACATATACTCCCTCCGTCAGAAAAGCATATAATTCTAGCATTTGAATTTTGTCAAAAAAATGCAATTTTACAATTCCCAATGTGGTAGCCACTTGTGGATTAGGTCAAATAAAAAACCGGATAGCAGAGTCCAAGTGAAAAAATTGCGGGGAAAATAATAGCACGACATCCTACCGAAGTGGCGAAGCATCCAACTCCTTTATTTCTTCCTCGTCCACATCCACTGCAAGAACATTGTAGCAGGGGCAAATGTGTCTTTTCCCTTCTTATTGTGAGGATGATGTTGCAATGGGAGATCCTGAACAAGGAGAATATGAGCCACTCGATGATCTAGGTCAGGTGTTGCGAGAGCATAAGGAAGATTGTGAAAAGGTGAAGGAGGCAAAGAAGTTTGAGCGTATGTTAGAAGATCACAAGAAACCATTGTACTCATATTGCAAAGAGGGGCACAAGAAGTTGGGTAGCACATTGGAAATGCTGCAATGGAAGGCTAAACATGGAGTTTCTAACAAGGGCTTCGATGAGTTAATGATGATCGTAAAAGACATGCTTCCAGAGGAGAACGAACTGCCGGAGTCGACGTACGAAGCTAAAAAGGTTGTTTGTCCTCTGGGTTTGGAGGTTCAAAAGATACACACGTGCCCTAATGACTGTATCCTTTACCGAGGTAAATAATATGAAAAATTGGAGGCTTGTCCTGTGTGCGGAGCGCAGTGTCGTTATAAGATCCCACGAGATGACCCTTACGATGGTGAGAGGGAGAAGCAGAAGAAGAAGAAGAAGAAGAAGAAGAAGAAGAAGAAGAAGAAGAAGAAGAAGAAGAAGAAGAAGAAGAAGAAGAAGAAGAAAATTCCTGCTAAGGTAATGTGGTACTTTCCAGTGATGATACCACGGCTGAAGCATTTATTCAGGTGTAAGGCTAATGCAAAGTTTATGCGTTGGCACAAAGAAGATCGTAAAGCAGATGACAAGATCAGACATCCCGCTGATGGGTCGCAATGGAGACTAATTGATAGAGAATTCCCCGAGTTTGTACAATATGCAAGGAACATTCGGTTTGGTTTAAGTACGGATGGATTCAATCCATTCGGTGAGTTCAGTAGCGGTCATAGCACTTGGCTTGTGACCTTATGCATATTCAACCTTCCGCCATGGCTGTGCATTAAAAAAAGTTCATCATGATGCCAATAATCATCCAAGGCCCAAAGCAGCCAAGCAATGACATCGATGTTTATCTGGGATCATTGGTTGAGAATCTTAAAACGTTATGGAAGAAATAAGGTGTGCCTGTGTGGGATGAGGACAAACAGGAGACCTTCAATCTACGAGCGTTGCTGTTTGTCACCATCAATGATTGACCGGCACTTGGTAATCTATCAGGACAAACAAACAAGGGATACCGAGCATGCACATACTGTTTAGATGATACTTGCAGTGTGTATCTAAAACACAGTAAAAAGATTGTGTATTTGGGCCATCGTCAATTTCTTCCTCCTAAGCACCCATTAAGAGAAGAAGGAAAAAAGCATTTTGAAGGTGTTGGAGAAAAACGTAAGAAGCCAGTGCACCGTGATGGTAAACTTGTATTTTCTATGGTGAAAGATTTGAAGGTAGTGTTTAGGAAGGCTTCTGGTGCCCAATCTGTTCCAAACGACAAGGATGGATGTGCACCCATGTGGAAGAAGAAGTCGATATTTTGGGAGCTTCCTTATTGGGAAATCCTTGAGGTTCGTAATGCAATTGATGTGATGCATGTGATGAAGAATTTTTGCGTGAACTTTCTTGGCCACCTAGGTGTATACGGAAAGCCAAAAGATACAGTTGAAGCTCATCGGGATCTTAAATTTATGAAACAGCGAGAAAGTCTGCATCCCGAAAAGAGATATAAGGGAAATTGGTTGGCCCCTGCTAGTTACACCCTTAGCAAGGAAGAGAAGAAGATGATGTTTGATTGTTTGAACAGTATCAAAGTCCTGACGGGCTACTCCTCAAATATACAATGAATAATAAATTACAAAGAGAAAAAATTCATAAATCTGAAGGCTCATGATTGCCACGTGTTGATGACACAATTGTTACCTGTTGCACTAAGGGGTATTCTACCAGAGAATGTGAGATTGGTAGTCGTCAAGGTTTGTTCATTCCTCAACCAGATCTCTTAGAAAGTAATCCATCCAAACAATCTAGTGCAGTTGCAGAAAGATGTCATGCAATGTCTCGTCAGCTTTGAGATGGTCTTTCCACCCTCTTTCTTTACTATCATGACCCACCTTCTAGTGCATCTAGTTGAAGAGATTGTTATCCTCAGGCCTGTGTATTTACACAACATTTTCCCTTTTGAGCGGTTGATGTCTAGTTATAAGAAGTATATCTGTAATCGTGCTCGTCCCGAAGGAAGCATCGCAAAGGGATATGCTACAGAGGAGATGATTGAGTTTTGTGTCAACTTTATTGATGAGCTTGCTCCGATTGGACTCCCTGTATCACGCCATGAGGGGAGACTCAGGGGAAAGGGCACACTAGGGAAGAAATCTCGGATGGATATGGATGAAATGTTATTTCGTACAGCACATTCCACTGTCCTGCAACAATCATCCCTAGTGGCTCTATACAGGGAGGAGCACAAGTCCATTGTACGGGCCTCAAACAAAGGGAAGTCAGAGGCCTGGATTACACGTCATCACAATGATAATTTTGCATCATGATTGCGGAGAAAACTTATGGGTGATAACACTATTGGAGAGCAACTACAATGGTTGGCTAGAAGTCCATCTATCTTAGTACTTACGTTCTAAGGATACGAGATAAACTGATACACATTCTACACAAGAGCCCAAGACCAAAAGAGCACAAACCAAAATAGCGGTGTCCGTATAGATGCAACAGACAACAAAAGAAAAGTACAAACATAATATGGTGTCATCGAAGAGACATGGGAATTGGACTACGGACCTTTAAAAATCCCTCTTTTTAAGTGTCAGTGGGTTAAAAACCTTGCAGGAGGTATAACGACAAACAAATTTGGGATGACAATAGTGGATCTCAACAAGATTGGATACAAAGATGAACCGTTCGTCCTAACGAATGATGTGACTCAAGTTTTCTATCTGAAAGACATGTCAGCAAACCACCAATAATAAAGAAGGGTGATGATAAGAGTGTTGTTAATAATGAGCCAAAACGTCACATAGTTCTACCGGGAAAAAGAAAAATTATTAGAGTTGAGGACAAGACTGACATTTCAGAAGATTATGATCAATTCGATGGTCTTCCTCCATTTTCAGTAAAGATTGACCCAAGCATCCTGTTAGCCGAAGAGGACACTCCATACCTACGTCGTGATCACAACCAAGGGACATTTATGAAGAGGAAGATTGTTAATGTTGCATTAGATGATGATGTATAATAAGTTATATTAATTTGTGCTCATGTACCAAAGTATTGTAATATTTTAATGAACTAGTATTTTGCTACTTTATTAACAAAACTTTCAATTATTTCACTTTTTTAGCATTATCGGATATTAAATAAAAAAATTACGTAAAAACATACATGAGGAAGACTAAATCATGATTACTATATTAATTACACTAGATGTTCTATTTAAGGAAGATTTTGCATAAAAAAATAAGTTTATTTTCGTTTGTTCAAGTCAAGAAAAAAAGACAATTTAGAAGATATTACTAGCTTAATGATAAGAAAATTTTAATTTTGATTGTTCATTTTAGGATATCATAGTATCTATGTAAAGAAAATTTACTAGACTTGTTCTGCTATTTTATGCATTGTATATGATTTACCATAAACAAACTATCAATATAGAAAAACAAAACAAAAAATAAAATGAAAACAGTAGGCAACAAAATGAAAAGCACATTAGTACCGGTGCTAAACTAGCATTGGTACTAATGTGCTTCTCCATTTGGCGCGAAATGAAAAACCACATTAGTACCGATGCTAAACTAGCACCGATACTAATATGGACGTTAGTACCGGGCCTCAACCAGCTCCGGTACTAATGTGGGGAGGTATAAAGCCGCGGCCCTCCTCCCCCAACACTTAGCACATTTTCCCCATCGCGCGCCGCCCTCGTCCTCATCACCGCCGCGCGCCGCACCCCTCGTCGTCGTCGATCTGCACGCCGACCCGCCGCGCCCCGCCGGTTCACCGCGGCCCCTTCATCTCCCTCGTCGCCGCCAGCCGCCACACGCCGTCCCCACCGCGCGCGGTGCCGCGCCAGCCGCTGCCTCTGTGGGTCCCCGCGTCAGATCCGCCGTCGACGTCCGCCGCGCGCCACCCGCCGTCCCTGCCACCCGCCGTCCCCGCCGTCGTCCGCCAGCCACCGTCCCCACCGCGCGCCAGCCGCGCGCCGTCGGGAGTCGCTGCCGTCTGCCGTGTCGTCGTCGATCTGGATCCCCACCGCCGCCGCACGCCGTCGTCGCCGTCCCCGTCGTCCACCCCGCCGACGTCGACCGCGCCGCGCCGCCCCCTCCCACGCGTCTACCGCGGTACGGTACCCGGCGCCGTCACCGTGCCGCGCGCCCCGGCGCCCAATTTGGGGGCTGACATCAGCCCCTTTTTTTAAGTCTTATTTAGAATTGATAATTAGATTTATAAATATAGATATAGATTTAGAAATATAGATTTATAATTAGATTTGGAAATATAGATTTAGATTTATAATTAGATTTAGAAATATAGATTTAGATTTAGAAATATAGATATAGATTTAGAAATATAGATTTAGATTTACAATTAGATTTAGATTTAGATTTAACTATTATTTAGAATTTAATTTAGATTATATTTAGATTTCAATTTGGATGTAGATTTAAATGTTATTTATTTTTGGATGTAAATGTTATTTAGAATTAGATTTATATTTCAATTTGGATGTAGATTTAAATGTTATTTATATTTGGATGTAAATGTTATTTAGAATTTGATTTAGAATTAGATTTAGATTTCAATTTGGATGTAGATTTAAATTATTTTTATTTAGATGTAAATGTTATTTAGAATTAGATTTAGATTTCAATTTGGATGTAGATTTAAATGTTCGAATCGCTCGATTATCTCTCTCGACTACCCCGTCATGCTCCCGACTCCCCGCCACGTTCGATTTAGGTTTAGATTCCCGCTCGACTCGCTCTCCCGACTCCTCCACCACGCTCCCGACTCCCCACCATGCTCGATTTAGGTTTATATTCCTGCTCGACTCGCACTCCCGACTCTCCCGACTCCCCGCCACGCTCGATTTAGGTTTAAGTTCCCGCTCGACTTGCTCGACTCTCACTCCCGACACGCTCCCGACTCGCTCGACTCGCTCTAACATTTTTAATAGTCTCATCATTGGAATAGTTTGTCCTCATAATATTATTTTTGTCATATTATTTTAGTTACATTGGCGCGAATAGAAGAGGACCGAGAAGCGGAGCAAATGATCATGGATATAATTGCTCGCAATACTACGAATGATCCACAAAATGAACAAGAACAGGATCACAGAGAGGCCGACAACTACCTGAATATGTGTGGTGATGGCAACGAGAGGGAGCAACCAATTGCTCAAGGAAGCAATGATGGAGAACCATCCGAGGTATAATTAATAAAAACCAGTACCTCGTTATGATTTTCCAGGAACCTACTAATTAGAGAAAATAAGTTAATAGTTCTTAAATTTCCAGGAGCCTGCATCGAGCAGCAAGAAGAAGCCGAGTGGGAAACGCGGCCCAAAGAAGAAGCTAGAGGGGCGTTTCATCATCACAGAAGTATCTGCCGATGGGAGGCCGTTAGCTCCACATGAAAATGTTGTCAAGTTGACAAATCACATTGGGGCTCAACATCCCAATAAGCTTTCGGTATTGGAAAGCGGCTGACGCAGCTGACTTACTACCCGAAGAAGGTGAAGAAGCTGAGCATGAACATCAAGATTAGGACGAAGAGCAACATGAAGATGAGAATGAACCCCCGGTACCGGTTCGGCCAGATGTGGTCCCGGTCACAGAGAAGAACATAATTTGGGCTGACGTGAAAGCACACTTCTCATTTCCAAAAGACACATGTTTGAAAGATGTGCGCACTTGGGCCCTGCAGAAGGGTGCAATTGCCTTTCAGACGTACAAGAAGTGGCTGACCAAGGACTTCATCAAGCAGGGGCTTCCACCAGATTTTAAGAAGCCGGGATATGCGAAGTTAAGAGATCACTAGGATGCATTTGTGCAGGGCAAGCAATCGGAAGATGCTACCAGGTTGATTGCAACCAACACAGTCAATGCACGTAAAAAGAAAGAATTTCATCATCTTGGCCCTGGAGGTTACGCGATGGCCATGCCCAAATGGGATCGGATGGAGCAAGAGATAATGGGACGTGGAGTCTTACCGACAACTCTGGATTGGCCTGATCGAGCGCGGAATTACTATTTTGCACATGGTGGCATGCACAATCCCGAAGATGGATCATTAATACCGGGGGAGCAACTAAGACAGACAACTGCAAGGCTTGTTGATTTGATCAGGGCTGCTACCGAAGGAACTTTCGTAGCTGATCGAGAGAAGGACGAGTTTTCTGCTGCAATAGGCACTGCAGAACATGGTGGACGTTGCCGAGGTAAAGGTGTGATTCCATGGAAAGTCGCATGGCATGAGCACATTGACTCCTATAAGAAGCGCAAAAGGACCAAGGACGAACAAGATAGGAAAATAAGACAATTGCAAGAGCGCGTAGAAATGGCTGAGGCAAGAATGAAGGAAATCATTGACCAGCGTATGGCCCTTGCTCTTAACAAACAGTCATCTCAGTAAGGGCCTGTAGATGAAATGAGCCCGCCATCTACTAAGGGGAAAAGTAGTGTCGCTTCAACAGATGCAGCACCAGCAAACATGGAAGCATCCACCCCAGTCAAGGAAGCACCCCTAGCCTCACCAGAAGCACTGGTTGCCTCACCAGAAGCACCCCTAGCCTCACCAGAAGCACCCCAAGCCTCAGCAAAAGCAGCCGCCGAGGTCTGCCAAGAACGGTTCCCCGTGGATGACATCATAGTGAGATCAGCGTGTGAGCTTCTTGCTCAACTCAGAAACAAGATGTTACCGGTGGCTTATGGTGTTGCTGAGGTCCTGGAACCGGGGGAAACTTTCATGGGCGTGGATTACTGTAAAGCATTTTACCATAAAGTTTCTGTCGACCGAGTGGTCCCCAGTTGGGAAGACCTCGAACTGGAGTTACCGAGACCTGATGGGGAAGAGGTGCTTGGAGATATCGTGCACGGTTGGGTATTGTGGGCCAAGGCTCACATATAAATTTCAGAACCGGCACCTCTTCCTGATGCCTCATCTACACCCCCATGCCTGAAGGCGAAGATCATCAGCTACCGTCTTCTCCAACTGGAAGGGTGGAACGCAGCATGAATCCTCTAGTTGACAGGGATCCAAGCGAGAGTCCGCCCCCTCAGCATGATGAGTCTGTTAAGGGCAAGGGTAACAAACGACGAGCTACGCATCATCCTCCGCCCCCTCCTCCAAAGAAGCAGACGAAGCCCAGGCAGAAGAAGCCTCAACCGAAATTATCTTACGAGAAGACTCGGGAGGAACTAGATGCTTCAGTGCGGGCTGAGCTTGATAGACAAATATTCAAAGCGAAGAAGCCACTGGTTGAGAAACCAATTGACCGGGTGAAATTTCATCACTTCATGAGGCAAATGGAGGAGGAGAAACGATAAAAAGCCCAGACACCTCCTTTGACTGACTATGATCGACAGGCAATCAAGATGCACAGACAGAAGAAGCAGGAGAATAAACCTAAATCTACAATTCCACAACTAGGCACCCAGATAAAGCAATTTGTCTCCCCCATCATGGTGCTTTCTACAGTTGACCAGAATATGCTTGTATTCAATAAGGAAACAGATCTGACTATTGGTCAACTTCGAGGGGAGGAACCAATCCCAAAGCATGAAGGGGCAAATAGACCGAAGTATGAGGGGGGTAAACCGCTTGTGTGGCCGCAGTTGCTGCCGTATCTTCCAACGAGAATGCATGAACTGCACGATTGGTACATGGCTGCGTCAGCCAGCGGTACACAATATGTGGAAGTTGCCATATATGAACAACATTATTTCCGTGGTCGAGAAACTTTTGGTGTGGAATTTGACCAGTTATGGTTCTTATTCAATCAAGATGCAATTGACTCAGGACTCATCGCTTGCTGGACTCTGTAAGTCTTGATTCTACTATATGCTCGAAATCAATGATCTAGCCATTCTACCTTATCTTAACTTGTATTTAATTTGAATTTAATTTAAATCATGCAGCTTTGAGATGCAGCAGTGCAGGAGGAAAGGAATAACAGGCGTCGGCTTCATAGATCCTCTAATGATAAATCAGCTCAATGTCAGAAAATGGGAGATGGCCACATTGGACTATATATAGTTGTTTCTAGACAAACACCATGACAAGGGTACCATACTTTTGCCATACAACTTCGGGTGAGCAACGTGTATCTCATCTATTTTATCTTTTTCAAATGACATTGCATATATATTTCAAAAAACTAATACTTCTACACGTATGCACAACTTCCACTGGATTCTTTTTGCTTTTTGTCCGTCTCTAAGCAAGGTCTTCATCTTCGACTCTTTAAGGGCAACTTCAGATAAAAGTAAATACCAAGATGTCGTAGATATGATCATACTTGCACGGGCTCGCTTCTGTGTAGAGCACCCGAGAAAATTCAAAAAGAACCTTTATTTCCACTATGATTTCCTTGTATGTGTATTCTGCTAGTTCGCATATCTCATGTCTTACAATATAATTAAACATATTTCATAACTTTGTTTTCGCACATGTGCAGTGCTTGACACAACCTTCAAGTACCAATCTGTGTGGATATTATGTATGCGAGTTCCTGCATATCTTTTCAAACTACGCAGAAGGTACCGACCTTGAAGAAAGGGTGCGTGCACTAAACTAAACGACACATGCATGTACTTCTTATTTGTTCATGTTCTTTTTTTACTAGTTCTTATTCTTTGTTCATATTCTTTTGTAGATTGACTACATAAAGGAGGGGCTCCTCGAGTCGAAAAAAATCCGGTTAATTCAAGAACAACTATGCGGATTTCTTCTAGATGAGGTGATTACGCTAGGTGGAGAATTCTTTGTAGGCTTATCATCTGTTATTGTAACGGAGAAGTCGACGGAAGAAGCATTGGGGAAGTCGACGGCAAAAGCAACGGGGAAGTCGACGGAAGAAGTAGGGTCGACTAAGCAGGGGAAGAGAGAAAAAGCTCTGCAAAGGACCAATCGTCAGGGAGCAAAAAAAACTAATATTAAACCCTGCTTACCTTTGATGCAATGTATTATATACACTAATATATATTTTTCGTATTTCCATATGCACAATATTATATATGTTCTTGGATCAACTACCGGATTTGAGATAATACATGCATACGAATATATGTATTAGTATAATATTAGATATTATACTAATACATATATACATACGCATGTATAGTATTATCTCAAAATATTTTATATGGCACACGACTTTATATTATAGCGTATTAGGTATTAGGATTAGTATACGTAAATCAATCAAATATGATAGAATCAATAAACCAGAAAACAATAAAGAAAAAAGAAAAAAAAACATTAGTACCGGTGCAGAATTGGAGCCGGTACTAATGTGCACCCTGCCATGTCGCTGGGGGCGGGGCACATTAGTACCGGCTCTGAACGCCACCCGGTACTAATGTGCGTATTAGTACCAGTTTCCAAAACCGGTACTAAAGGGGGGTTGTGGCCCGGTACAAAAGGCTCTTTCCCTAGCAGTGTAGCGATATGCAGTAAGTTTTGACATACAATTCGGATTTGAACACTTAATTAGACAGATAATTAACCTATTTTTTAGATTGCACTCTTTTGTGGAGCTTTTTTGCCCCAAAAGTTAGAATTGTACTTTTCATAGGATAGATTGAGAGAGTATGAAAAAGAGAAGAAAAAAAGTAACACCGCAATGTTTAAGAGCTGCACACGGTCTATGTACATTTCTCCAGCTTGGTCCAAGTGAAATTTAATATTTCAGCCTAGCCGGGTTAGGTCACTTCCGGAATCTGTGCCTTTGCCGTGAGCCAGATGCTCACGACAAAGAGCACTTTCCTCTCGGCAGCGTCTTTGCCAAGAGGAAACACTCGGCAAAAAACTCTCGGCAAAGTTTGACCGGCAAAGAGCTCTTTGCCTAGCCCGGCCCCACGGCACACGTGTGCCGTGAGTAGAGGTGGCTCTCGGCAAAGGCACGGCCAGGGGGACGACGTCAGGTGCCGACCCCACGTCTTTGCCGAGGTGCCGGTACTCCGAAATTTAATTTCAGCAATCCACATAGTCTCAATTTTAGGGCGACCAAGCTCCATTTAGCTGTTGCTACTTGTACCTGTTTTCATATAGCTACCAGAGCCATATACTCCTTGCCATATGAGAAAGTATATAGTGGCTCACGGCATTACAAATATACATAAATTGATTCTTCCATACGCAAATGGCACATGATAGAAGGCTGATCTTTCTCAAGTGTAAAAGGGGAGGATCTTCTTGTGAAGAAGGATCTAATACAAGAATATCAAATTACCCTGTGAAATACAAACCTTCACCGTGCATAAAGCTGATAGCAACTATTAAATTCATCATCAAAAAAATACAGGGGTAAGTGTAAAATAAGGGTAGTAAAGCATAAGATTCTCAAAAGAATTGGCTAAACTGCTCAAACATATACCATGCATGCATGTCTTACTACATCTCTACTTCTCTAGAAGCACCCCTAAGCACTACCGGAATCCGAGGCTTCGCCGAGAGGAAAAATCTTTGCCGAGAGCTTCTTCTTGGGCTCTCGGCAAAGAGCTCTTTGCCAAGAGCCATAAAAAAATTCTCGGTAAAGACCAAAACACTCGGCAAAGATTTCTTTACCGAGAGCAAGTCTGCTCGCTCTCGGCAAAGAACCATTCGGCTAGCTCTCGGCAAAGAAATAAAAAAAATCATTTTTTCACCTCCAAACTTTTTCTTTCCTCAACATACACTTATACAAAGGATATGTTCAAATTTCACACAATTTTAGCTTTTTTCTATATTTAAAAATTTTACTTCATTCTAGGTAATTTTTTCGTAGACGTCCGATATGAACTGCAAGTGCATGAAATCATAGAGTGTTGGAAAAAATGATATTCATGTTCATGAGACATCTCTAAGACCATGTACATGGAATGAAACTAAATTTCTAACATTTTGTTCTCTGATCATGATGAAGATTGTGTCGTAGAAAGATTTTAAAATTGTATAAAATTCAAATGAAGTTTGAAAATCACAAATTTTGTCGAGCGCTCATGATATCATATGTCAAGGTTGTGGTAAATAGTTGAGAATGTTTGAACACTTTAACACGTACCCTGTTTAGAAACCGGAACATCTCACGAGAAGTTTCAGAGAATTTGAACTAATGCCCCCAGATTTGGAGTCTTAGAGAAATTCAAATTTGAGTTTGACTACAAAAACTTTTCTATACGTATCATAAAACATAAATTGTGCCATGTTGGGTGTTGGAAAAATTTCACATCTATTTGCTATTTTTATTAATTTTTTTGATAAAAATTAGCTTTGCCGAGAGCCAGTTGATGGGCTCTCGGCAAAGCCAGCCCACCAATCCCACTTCCCCGTCGGCCCATCAGGCCCACACTCCCGCTAGCCCATTCCCCCAACCCCGAATCCTAGATATATATCCCCTTCCCCTTCCCCTCCCCCGGCCCTCTGCCCCCAACCCCGATGAGGACCAGGTGTGTCCGAGGACCAGTGGAGGGTCGCTCCTTAGTGATGAGTGATTGACAACATTGTGTGGACTGATGCTTGGCTAAGTGTGCAGGTACAGGTTGCGGCTTGACTTGTGTCGGTGCAGGTGAAGAACAAGCGCGAAAGGCCTGAGCCGTGGCGGCCTCCGGGTGATGGAGTGGCAAGTAGGCTTGGTTGGATGGACCCGGTGGCCGACGGGGTCAAGTGCGAGCTGTGCGGTGCAAGACTGGCGGGCTGAAGTCGTGAACATGGGCCGGTGCAAGGTAGCGGTTGAAGCTCGAAGCTTGCACGCGGGGTTTGGTGGTTTGCCCACAAAACCATCTGGTGGACGGTTTCTTGGTTTGGGCCGCAAAACCAAGCCCGGAGGCCCGAGGCGACGGAGACGGTGATCCGGGAGCTTCGGGAAGCTTCGAGGCGGGGGGGCACGTGGCGTGATCGCGGGGCTTGCGTCGAAGCTAAGCAAGGCCGCGGTGGAAGCGTGTCCGCTCAATGAAGACTTGACCAAAATGCCCCTGAGGGGTTGTATCTTCTTTTATGCAGTAGGGGTAGCGTGGTCATTTACCTCCCTCCGATGAACTTCATATAAATAGCGGAGAGGTGGATGGCATCTCTCTCTCTTGCTCCCTAGGGTTTTCTCCCCCGGTAGATTTTCTCTGAACTGCTTCTTTTCCCTTTGAATTCCTTAGGCTAGACTCTTGTACAAAATCTGACCTCTGGATGTATGGAAGCATTCGGCGTCCCGGTGATCTCCTAGTCCTCTGTGATTTTTGTGTCATTTTTGGGACTATTTTTGGGAGTTTTCGTTCTTCGCTCGATTCATGATTTCAGAGACGTTTCTTCACAGATTTCTTTGAGGGGATCATAGGTGGATGCCTTGCGCATCTTTGTGTGTGATCTTGACCCCTCAAACGCTGTGGAGAGCCTTCGATTCATGCGTTTTTGGTTGGTGCCCGAGTTCATGGTGGTGGTTCGGTTGATCCGCGATTCCCGGTGATTTAGTGGCTTAGGAGTCGAGATTTTTGGGGCATAGCATCCTTGCGTGACGCTTTACTTCTCCCCAAAATCTTGTCTCAAGAGCTTCAACCGTTTGGGAGATTCGGTGATGGAAAGGTTGGGTTGACTCCCGAGCTCGAGCTTTTTCTGCTCTGTTCGAGCCTGGCGGACCGTCCGCGGGTCTCGTGCGGACTGTCCGCGAGGTGTCGACAGCGCGGCTGTTCATCGTGTTCTTCGTTTGTTCTTCGTGAGGACCGTTTCGATCTGTTGGTTTTGGGCTTTTATTTTGCAGGCAGTTCGTGGACCGTCCGCGTGGTCCTGGCGGACTGTCCGCGTGGCCCTGAGGTTTCGTCTGGGGTGGCTCGTCGTTTGTTTGGGGTTTCCAGTGGATTTGACGGACCGTCGGCAAGCCCGTGCTGGACTGTCCGCGTGGAGAGGTTTTTCCCCCGGAGTTTCTGTTTGCCTCTGAGTCAATTTCGGACCGTCCACGCCTGCATCACGGACCGTCCGCGCTACCCTGGCGGACTGTCCGCGGCAGCCAGGCGGACTGTCCGACTTGGACTTCGCAGCAGTGCTCAAGTTCTTTGATTCTTGCTTTGGTGCTTCCGCTCTTTGCTCCTAGGCTTCTCCAGTGATCTTCTTGGTGTGTGAGTGCCTTGTTTTGAGCTTCTTGTGTGTGCACGGATTCGAGGAGTCGCAATCGGGGCATAGGCTGAGTTCGACCTTAGGGAAGAATTTTTAATCGGCTCCCATTCACTCCCCCCCTCTCTGGTCGCCCGAATCGGTCCTTCAATTGGTATCAGAGCCGGTTACGGATCTTCGTGATTCTAACCAGTCTAAGATCCAAAGATGGGCGATTATGGCAAGGGGTCGGGTCCTCCGCACTTTGATGGCAAGAATTACCTGATGTGGGAGAGGCGCATGGGTGCGTTTTTGTGAGGGAAGGGAACTCTCATCTGGGAGGTCACTCAGAATTCTCATTATATCATCCCATAGAGTTTTCTGCTTCCAGGATCGCGAGACATGTTTGAGGCCAACAGCAAGGCCGTTGATTACTTGTTCCGTGCTCTCTGTGCCTCGGAGTTTGATCGAGTGTACGGAGAGGATGTGGCCAGAAAGATTTGGCTCAAGTTGAAGAATGCTCATGTTGGCAATGCCCAAGTGCAAGCCCGTATGTTTACTACTTACCGGAGAGAGTATGAGAACTTCACTCATCTCCCCGGTGAGTCGACCAATGCTATGTTTCAGCGCTTCACTTGCATCGTCAACAACATGAGGGCCAATGTGACAGTGCTCCCATACACGGATCATGATCAAGCTATCAAGCTTTTGCATGCCCTGGATAGATCCGTGTGGGAAGCCAAGATCGAGACCATTGAGGAGTCGAGTGTGTATGATACGCTTTCTCTTGATGAGCTGTTCTCCAAGCTCAGGTCTTCAGATGTTGATCGTGGCTTGAGAGCCAAGAGCGAGAGCCCCACTGATCCTCATAGTTTGGCTCTCGTCTCAGGATCGAGGACTAACGCTAACTCTGGTGGCTTCTCTTTGTCTTGCCTTGTGTCCTTGCCAGATGAGGACTTTGATGTGCTGAGCGAGGATGATCTCGCCTTGTTGAGCAAGAGGTTTGGGCGGATGTACGAGAACTGCAAGAATGCAAGGCGGAGCTCGGGGATGTGCTATCGGTGCGGCAAGCACGGGCACTTCATCGCCGAATGCCCTGAAGCCATGGAGATCAAGAACGACTACAAGGGCAAGCCCAAGCACGACTACAACAAGCACCGCTCCCAGAATGACTACAAGGACAAGCACAAGGACAAGAGCGAGAGAAGGCACAAGAAGAGTGGTGGCCACAAGAAGAAGACCGCTCGAGCGATGGTGGCCGGAGCGAGCGACATCGACTCTACAACAAGCGATGCTTCCTCTGATTCAAGCAGCGAGGAAGAGCAAGAAAGGCGCAAGGACAAGCGGCACACGGGCAAGAACATCACCAGCCTGAGCTTCGTCGCGCAAGGAGGCTTTTGCGGCATGGCGCACTCCAAGAAGGGTGGGAAGCACAGCTCGGATTCGAACTCCGACTCAGATGAAGAGGTACGACAAGATCCCAACTTCTTGCTAGAGGAGAATGCTAGGTTGAATGAGTTGCTTGACAACCGTGATGATGTGCTTAGAAAGACCAACAAGGAGAAGAGGAAATTCAGGTCTTTGTTGGGTGATGCTAAGGACAAAGTAGCTGAACTTGAATCCTTGCTTGTGGATGCTAGAAATGAGATAGCTGCTTTGAAGTCTGCTCCTGTTGTGTCGGATGAAATTGATTGTGGTGATTGTTTAGTTTTTCTTGCTGATTTGACTGCTCTCAAGGAGAAGCATGCCTCTACTTTGGAGGAACTAGATGTTGTTAGGATTGAGTGTGATGAATTGAAGTCTAGGCCAGCTTTGTTAGGAGCTTGTACATCATGTCCTATTTTGCATGCTAGGCTAGATGAATCTCACACTAGGATTGTTTCTCTTGAGACGGCATTGAAAGCTCCTCTTCCTACATTATGTTCAACCTGTGAAATGCATGCCTTGAAAAACATGAAACTTGCAAACTGTGTTGATCGTCTGCAGGATGAAAATGATGAATTGAGAAAAATGATGGGGTGGTTGTCTGGGCATGAGCCACAATTGAGTATGATGTTGGCTCAGTTCAAGAGGTTTGAAGGTCAGGCATTGGGGGCTGACAAGTGTGGTGAGAAGAGTGGTGAGGGAGAATAGAAAGCCGGAGAGATCCCCATTCCACCACATACCACACCAATGAACAAATTTTCACCCAAGCCAAACCATCTCAGAAACAAGCTAGACACAACCCCAGATCCTCCAGTGTTCCCCCACAAAGCTGAAAACTACCAAAAACCCATCAAGTTTGTGAGCACCCAGGGGAGTGTCTTTGATGGGAAGACAGGAGAGAAAGCTGGAGAGAAGCTTGTAGAGAAGCCACCGCCTAAGCTAGTGCCAATTCGCTTCCATTGTGAGTATTATGGGAGGGATGGGCACAAGGATGAGTTCTGTTTCCGGAGGAAGAGGGATGAGCGGTTTGCTAGGGAGATGGCAAACAAGGACAGGTACCACCTTGCTCGTGGTGTGCCTGAGCCTCGTAGAGGGCCTCTACCTAGGGGTGCTGTGTTTGTGAGGACAGTTCCCACTCGTGGAGGTGGAGGTGTTCTCCCTCAGAGAGACAGGCGTGTTGGGTTTGGGCGTGGTGAGTTGGCTCGGCGTGCTCCTTCTCGTGACCGTTACGAGTTTGGGAGGCACGATCGGAGCTTTGGGTCTCAGATGGACTACGGGCCACGTTTTCCGCCTCGTGGTGTGCGTACTCCTCCAGTGAGACGTGACAGGTCCTTCGGTGGTAGGCGTGAGAGGGCTTCGCCTAGAGGCTTTGGGAGGATGGATTTTGCTAACCCTTCTTTTGAGCAAATGGCTCAGCACTGGTTTGACTCTTTTGGTACTAACCCTAGTGTTGAGTCGCTTGCTCATTCTCGTCCTCGTTTTTGATTGCAGGTGGGAGGCTTGGAGAACTTTTGGTTGATCGACTCTGGTTGCTCAAGACACATGACCGGAGATCGTGAGTGGTTCTCCAGCCTCACCCCGGTGAGTACGAGGGAGTACATCACTTTCGAGGACAATGGGAGAGGACGAGTGCTTGCGGAAGGTATGGTGAAGGTGAGTAGCAAGGTGACCTTAAGAAGTGTGGCCCTGGTCAAGTCACTTGGTTTCAACCTGTTGTCAGTATCTCAATTACTTAACGAAGGTTTTGAGGTTCATTTCAAGTCGGGTGCTTCTCATGTGCTTGATTCTCGAGGCGATCTTGTCTGTACGATTGTCCCCGAGGGTCAAATCTTTCGTGCTGATTTTTCCCAGTCTGTTGGTCCTCCTCGATGCTTTGTTGCTGGCGTTTCGGCTGAGCTTTGGAAATGGCATAGGAGGTTGGGACACTTGAGCTTTGAGTTGCTTTCCCGCTTGAGTGATCTTGATCTTGTCCGAGGATTGCCTAAGTTGAAATTCGAGAAGGATTTGGTTTGTGCTTATTGTCGGCATGGAAAGATGGTTGCCGCTTCTCACGCACCTCTGACTTCTGTCATGACCGAGCGACCTTGTGAGCTGTTGCATATGGATTTGATTGGGCCAGCTCGTGTTCGCTCTGCCGGTGGGAAGTGGTATGTTCTTGTGGTTGTTGATGATTTTTTGAGGTACTCTTGGGTTTTCTTTTTGGAGGATAAGAGTGAGACATTTGGCTTTGTTCGAGACTTGATCTTGAGGTTGAAGAATGAGAGACATGGTGATGCCATTCGAGCTATACGCAGTGACAATGGCACGGAATTTAAGAACTCTCATTTTGATGCCTTTTGCAGTGATCTTGGTCTTGATCATCAGTACTCTTCTCCATACGTCGCTTGCCAGAATGGTGTAGTGGAGAGAAGAACCAGACCCTTTGTGAGATGGCCAGGACGATGCTCGATGAGCATAGGACTCCTAGGCGCTTCTGGGCTGAGGCGGTCAATACCGCTTGCTATGTCTCAAATCGCATCTTCCTTCGTGCCTTTAAGAAGAAGACCTCTTATGAGCTGATGCATGGCTGACAACCCAAGGTGAGTCACTTTAGAGCTTTTGGTTGCAAGTGTTTCATTCTGAAGAAGGGCAAGCTGGATAAGTTTGAGTCTCGATGTTCGGATGGGATTTTCCTTGGTTATGCGATTTATTCTAGAGCATATCGTGTGCTCAACCTTGACACTAACTGAACCATGGAGACTTGCGAGGCAACCTTCGACGAGACACAGCCATGTAGCTCTTCTGCTTTTGAGTGTGCAGGTGACAAGGAGATTGGAGCGAGGATCTTCGAGGATGAGAAGGACGGAGATGGAGACGACGATGATGATGGTGGTGATGCTCCAGCGGCTGATCGTGTACGTACTACTTCCACTACTATGACGACAATCAAGGACGGACCATCCCCTACACCCACTACGACTGAGGCTGTTCGAGTGGAGGCTGCTGCTGAGGGGGAGGTTGTGTCCAGGTGAGAGGCTCCCCGGCGAGTACAAGTTGATCACCCACCGACGACCATTATTGGTGACCTTCATGAACGCATTACACGGTCAAGGTCAAGGAATACTTCTCATTTTGCTCATTCTGCATTTGTTGCTTCTTTCGAGCCCAAAGATATTCGCCACGCTTTGTCTGATGAGAACTGGGTGAATTCCATGCATGAGGAGTTGGAAAACTTTGAGAGAAATCAAGTCTGGGTTTTAGTCGATCCACCGCCAAATTGCCGTCCCATAGGAACCAAGTGGGTGTGGAAGAACAAAGAGGGTGAGAATGGGATGGTTGTGAGGAACAAGTCACGGTTAGTAGCGCAGGGGTACAACCAGAAAGAGGGCATAGACTATGAGGAGACATTTGCTCCTATGGCCCGTTTGGAGGCAATTAGGATCCTTCTAGCCTTTGCCGTGGCTAAAGGGTTCAAGTTGTACCAAATGGATGTCAAGAGTGCTTTCTTGAATGGGGTGATAGAGGAAGAAGTGTATGTGAGGCAACCCCCGGGGTTTGAGAGTGAAAAATACCCACACCGTGTATACAAACTCCAGAGAGCGCTCTATGGGTTGAAACAGGCACCTAGAGCTTGGTATGGCAGGTTGAGAGGCTATTTGCTGAGTAAGGGGTTTGTGATGGGCACAGTTGATAAGACCCTTTTCCTCCTTAAGCATTGGAATGACCTTTTGATTGTTCAGATATACGTGGATGACATAATCTTTAGTGGTTCTTCTCATGATCTTGTTGCCAGATTTGCAGATGACATGAGCAGGGAATTTGAGATGTCCATGATGGGCGAGCTGCAGTTTTTCTTGGGTCTCCAGATTAAGCAGTGCAAGGACGGGACCTTAGTACATCAGGCGAAGTACACCAGGGACATGGTGAAGAAGTTTGGCATGAATGACTCCAAGCTGCTGACTACACCGATGAGTACGACTACGGCTTTGGATGCGGACGAGGACGGCGAACCAGTGGACCAGAAGGAGTACCGGAGCATGATTGGCTCCCTCCTCTACTTGACGGTGACAAGGCCAGACATACAGTTCAGCGTGTGTCTGTGCACTCGTTTTCAGGCTTCACCGAGGACTTCACATCGGCAAGCCATCAAGCGGATCTTCAGGTACTTGAACTACACTCCTGAGTTTGGCCTGTGGTACTCTGCCTCCTCGACACTCAGGCTTCATGGTTTTTCTGATGCAGATTTCGCTGGATGTCGATTGGATCGCAAGTCCACTTCTGGGTGTTGTCAGTTCCTGGGTTCTTCTTTGGTCTCTTGGTCATCTCGCAAGCAATCGAGTGTAGCCCAGTCCACCACCGAGGCTGAGTATGTAGCTGCTGCTAGTTGTTGTTCTCAGCTGCTTTGGATGACCTATACCATGAGTGACTTTGGTGAGGAGTGCTCCCAGGTTCCACTTTTCTGTGACAGCACCAGTGCCATAAGCGTAGCCAAAAATCCTGTCCTCCACTCCAAAATGAAACACATAGAAGTGAGGTACCACTTCCTGAGAGACAATGTGGAGAAGGGAAACATATCTTTATCCTATGTTCCTACCCAAGACAAGCTAGCTGACATTTTTACCAAACCGCTTGACCAAGCCACTTTCACTCGCTTGCGGGGTGAGCTTGGGGTATGCTTTCCTTTCTAGCTTGGGTCTTGGAGCTTCTCATGTATATATGTGCCATATGTTCATTTTGTTGTATTTCCATCATGCATTTTACTTTCTGTACAAAACCTGGTAGGATAGCCATCTTTGGATCACTTGAGCTAGGAATGAGCTTCTCTTATATACATTGATCACTGATGTGCTATGGATGAGATATGTGCATGATTGGTAGCTTGTGGATGTGAATGCTATGCTCTTGATGGTGTTGCTATATATATATGTATGATGAGATAGCATTTTGGTTGTGAAAATGATAAAACTGCCTCTCTCATGAGTAGATGCTTGTCTATGCTAAATTAGTGCTTAAATGCTTATATCATGCTCAGTTTGTGCTTGAGGATCATATTCTCTTTGCTTGGGGTCAAAGATCCTTTGTCATTGTAAATGTTTAGCCCTTTTGCTTGCTTGAGGAGGAGCATAAGCTTCTTTTTGCCGCAAAGGCACTTCATGTACCATGTTTAATCTTGAAAATGAAATTGGTGTATGAATTGCCTTATGCTTGAAAAATGAGCTCCTAATCATGTTTTTATGTTTTGATATTCATATCTTGGGTGCTAAACCGTAGCATGTTGTCTACCATGAGAAGTCTCATTTTAAGAAGTAGACACATGGCTCGGTGGCTTCAACATGACTTGAGTAGCTTGTGGGTGTTTATAATGATCTTGTGATGAGAATTTGTGATCTTGCATAAACTTTGAATGATCTAGTGCCTTTATGTTCAAATTGGTATGGGTAGGATCTTGCTCATGAGATGCATGTTTCTTTGTGAAAATTGCTTAAAATTACTTTTAGCCATGTCACATGCTTATATGTCTCTACCTTCTTGATGGCAAAAGTGCTAGATACACCATATCTACCTTCCTTGCTCTATGTCTCATGTGTAGCATTTTGTTGTGCTCTTTGTATATTTGAGAAGCTTGGTAGATCGTCTATATGCTTTGACATGCATTTTTAATGAAAACAAGGGGGAGAGTTTCATATACCTTGATTCATGCATTATCAACAAGGGGGAGAGGTTTGTATGATAAGGGGAGAATTTGGGAGAATTTTCATGCATTGGGAGAATTTATGCAAAATTGGTATGCATGTGTGAGATGTGGCATGTGAGGAGAAATTTAAGAAGAAGAGGTCGCATTTGCTCAGGGGGAGTTTGCATATGTGCAGGGGGAGCTCCTTTGATTTTCCTGAGTTTTGTGCTTTGAGGTGTGCTCTTTGAGAGCTTTGTTTTGTCTCGGCTGTGTCGAGCCGTTGCCCTCGTCTTAGGGGGCCGAGACTTGGATTGGCAAGTGATCACGTTTTTGCTTGTTCTTTGGCTTTGGATCACTTGCTTGGAGGTTTGTTGTTTTCTTTTCTTTTTCTCTCTGATAGTTACTATGGGTGTTGTCAATGCACTCATCAAGGGGGAGATTGAGGACCAGGTGTGTCCGAGGACCAGTGGAGGGTCGCTCCTTAGTGATGAGTGATTGACAACGTTGTGTGGACTGATGCTTGGCTAAGTGTGCAGGTACATGTTGCGGCTTGACTCGTGTCGGTGCAGGTGAAGAACAAGCGCGAAAGGCCTGAGCCGTGGCGGCCTCCGGGTGATGGAGAGGTAAGTAGGCTTGGTTCGATAGACCCGGTGGCCGACGGGGTCAAGTGCGAGCCGTGCGGTGCAAGACTGGCAGGCTGAAGTCGTGAACATGGGCCGGTGCAAGGTAGCGGTTGAAGCCCGAAGCTTGCACGCGGGGTTTGGTGGTTTGCCCACAAAACCATCTGGTGGACGGTTTCTTGGTTTGGGCCGCAAAACCAAGCCCGGAGGCCCGAGGCGACGGAGACGGTGATCCGGGAGCTTCGGGAAGCTTCGAGGCGGGGGGCACGTGGCGTGATCGCGGGGCTTGCGTCGAAGCTAAGCAAGGCCGCGGTGGAAGCGTGTCCGCTCGATGAAGACTTGACCAAAATGCCTCTGAGGGGTTGTATCTTCTTTTATGCAGTAGGGGTAGCGTGGTCATTTACCTCCCTCCGATGAACTTCATATAAATAGCGGAGAGGTGGATGGCATCTCTCTCTCTTGCTCCCTAGGGTTTTCTCCCCCGGTAGATTTTCTCTGAACTGCTTCTTTTCCCTCTGGATTCCTTAGGCTAGACTCTTGTACAGAATCTGACCTCTGGATGTATGGCAGCATTCGGCATCCCGGTGATCTCCTAGTCCTCTGTGATTTTCGTGTCATTTTTGGGACTATTTTTGGGAGTTTTCGTTCTTCGCTCGATTCGTGATTTTGGAGACGTTTCTTCACGGATTTCTTTGAGGGGATCATGGGTGGATGCCTTGTGCATCTTTGTGTGTGATCTTGACCCCTCAAACGCTGTGGAGAGCCTTCGATTCGTGCGTTTTTGGTTGGTGCCCGAGTTCATGGTGGTGGTTCGGTTGATCCGCGATTCCCGGTGATTTAGTGGCTTAGGAGTCGAGATTTTTGGGGCATAGCATCCTTGTGTGACGCTTTACTTCTCCCCAAAATCTTGTCTCAAGAGCTTCAACCGTTTGGGAGATCCGGTGATGGAAAGGTTGGGTTGACTCCCGAGCTCGAGCTTTTTCAGCTCTGTTCGAGCCCGGCGGACCGTCCGCGGGTCTCGTGCGGACTGTCCGCGAGGTGTCGACAGCGCGGCTGTTCATCGTGTTCTTCGTTTGTTCTTCGTGAGGACCGTTTCGATCTGTTGGTTTTGGGCTTTTATTTTGCAGGCAGTTCGCGGACCGTCCGCGTGGTCCTGGTGGACTGTCCGTGCGGCCCTGAGGTTTCGTCTGGGGTGGTTCGTCGTTTGTCTGGGGTTTCCAATGGATTTGGCGGACCGTCCGCAAGCCCGTGCCGGACTGTCCGCGTGGAGAGGTTTTTCCCCCGGAGTTTCTGTTTGCCTCTGAGTCAATTTCGGACCGTCCGTGCCTGCATCACGGACCGTCCGCGCTACCCTGGCGGACTGTCCGTGGCAGCCAGGCGGACTGTCCGACTTGGACTTCGTAGCAGTGCTCAAGTTCTTTGATTCTTGCTTTGGTGCTTCCGCTCTTTGCTCCTAGGCTTCTCCAGTGATCTTCTTGGCGTGTGAGTGCCTTGTTTAGAGCTTCTTGTGTGTTCACGGATTCGTGAAGTGGCAATCGGGGCATTGGTTGAGTTCGACGTTAGGGAAGAATTTTTAATCGGCTCCCATTCACTCCTCCCTCTCTGGTCGCCTGAATCGGTCCTTCACCTGACCACCACCAAAATGTCGCCGCACCTCCCTCAACGCCTCTCTCTCCCTCCCAGCCGCCGCCACACCCTCTCCTCGGGCTACCTCCGGCGCCGCCCCTCCGCTCGCTGCCCCTCCTCTCCCCCCTCCGCTCGCTGCCTCTCAGCCTGGCAGAGAGGAGCGGCGGCGGGGCGAGGTGTGGAGGCAGCCCAAGCGGCGGGCGCGGTGTCCCTTCCCTCCGGCGAGCAGATCCGTCAGGCGCGGCCTCCTCTCCCTCCGACGAGCGCGGCCTTGACGGCGGATCCGGCGGGCGCGGCCTCGGCGGCGGGGACATCCACGGCGGGCGCGACCTCCTCTTCCTCCGACGGCGGATCCGGCGGGCGCGGCCTCGGCGGCAGATCCGGCAGGCGCGACCTCAGTATGTCCCCCTCTCTCACGTACACTCACACTCCTTCCCTCTCTCACACTCTCTCAGATCCGGCGGGTGGTGGTGCTGCTGGTGGTGGCGGCGGGTGGTGGTGTTGTTGGTGGCGGCGGGCGGTGGTGGTGGTGGTGCTGTTGGCGGGCTGTGGGCGGTGGTGAAGGTGGCGGCGGCCGGCGGTGGTGAAGGTGGCGTCGGCGGAGGGCACTGTGGCTGGCCGGTGGGCCCGCAGTGCCCTGAGCATTTCTTTTTTTTTTGTTTTATGAAATTTTCTTCACCGAGAGCCATTTTGACCTCTCGGCACACATCCACCGAGAGGAGGACCCGCGGCTCTCTGCAAAAGGGCCTTTACCGGCTGGAATCCGCCGAGAGCCCTTTGCCAAGAGCAAACTCCCGGCAAAGACTTCACCGAGAGGATTAGGGCCTTTGCCGAGAGGATTAGAGCTCTCGGCAAAGGCTTCGAATCGGGTAGTGAATGATATCTAGAAGACCTTCTTAATTACCCAACATTTGACATATAGATCGACACTGAATTTCACATTTTCACGTAAGGATATGCCTCTACCATCGAGATAAGCTGGTTATTATCAAGTACGATTGTACGAATAAGCCGAACGCATTCATGCCGTGGTGGAAAAAATGCTGCATGGAGGGCACCATGGTTGACACTAGGGTGGGGTTTCTATGCACCCTAGCTACAAATAAAAAAAAATGCACCACTCGCTGTAGAGGAATGAGCTACATGCAAATAAGGCCACCAGCTAATTCCACATCAACTCTATTCCTCACGCTAATCTCAGCGTTAGTATCTACATGAATTTCATACATGATTTTTTTGCTAATGTGGCAGAGTTAGCTATACTGACCATGACTCCATGAGATAGAATTGGGCTCAAATCTAATATAATACTAGAAAACCGTATGGTCCTATATATTGCCATAGATACAACAAATGAATGTAACGATTAATTAACTTGGTTTTATAAGAAACAACACAAGATACCATGCATATATTATGTGTAGTGTGAGTTTTTATCATACATACATGTTTCCTATTTATACGTGTCATATGCATGCCAACCTTGAAAATTAAAGAGTGACACATGATAGATGATACAATGCATTAGGATTATTGGCTCACTCGATGATCCTGGATTTTCGAGGGTTAAGGTATTGTAGTTCCTCTCTCGGTCTCTAAAACGACTCACGTTGTCATAGGTATGTGCAGCTGATCCTAATAAACGAGCAGATAAAAAATAAGAGGCACACATGCATAATTTACAAAATTATCCAAACAGGTGCATTGTCGAAATGGTGACTGAGAAAAAGAGTTCAGAAATAAACAGTATCTCAAGACCAATCATACACATTTCCCAGGTACACACAATTGGTATTATTTGTAGAGATAGCTGCTCCGGCCAGGGGAATATGTGCTGAGAATGAACACAAGCTGATGAATATGGTCCATCCCCAGTGCCTGTGGAGACTGAAATTTAAGCTGCATATCCTCCTGCTTGAACCAGCTGCAAACTCCTGTCGTCCCTGCTAACTGGAAAGGGACCAGATCTGAATAGAAAATTAGTTGGTTAATTAGCATTCCCTTGCAGTTTCCGTTTTTAAAACAAAATTGATTTAATTTCTTGTTCAGAAAACAACCCAAAATACGTAGGTGGTATTCCAACTCCGCCAACAAACATTTTCACTTCCCAATAAACCTAGGAGCCATCAGCTCAACACAGAAAATTAAACTATTCCCAACATAAAATTGCGGACAGAAAATATCATTCCACACTTGCACAGTACAATAGATATTTAGGTTAGAGCATTTCAAGTTTTTAACATGTTAATTAATAATCAGCTCAAGCTAATTATGCAACAAATAACGATGATCCTGTTTCACATATGCTAGTGTATAAATTGATCTCGTCTCATTTTTTAGGCAACAGGTTTAAATGTTTCCCACTAATTAAACTTTTCATTCAGAAATACAAAGTCGATCTACTGCCCTCATCCCATTGCTAGTTATTCAATATATCGATTTGAGAGTCAAAAGAATATATATAGTTAGATGTTCACGGCATCATATTACATCCGTAGACCTATCTCAGCAAGACAGCATTGCCTTCCCTAGATCTATCTCAGCAACACAGCATTGCATCCCTAGATCTATCTCAGCAACACAGCATATACCTCCCCAAAGGCCCAAACTGGACAACCTAAAATAAAAAAAAATCAGAAAAAAAAACTAATCGATTCCTCCTAATAAAGCCTATATCAATGAAACACATACTATCTTGTGCGGCCGGTTTATTCAAAAAAAAAAGACGTACATCTTATAGGGTTGCATGGTAATAAAGAAGGATTGATGCAACTCTATGTAGTCCATGTTATTAGTCTACAGAAAAATATATCGACCTTTTGAATACGAATATCGACATACTGTGAAATCAGCACATGACACCAGGAGCTGACAAAAACTTAAAGAAAAAACAGGGAAAGGTTGCAAACTATTAATTTCAGTTTCAAATAGATGAGGGTAAAATGTATACCATACCTTGTTACATATAACGAGCATCAATCATCAATCATGCCTTCAAATTCCGAAACACATTTCGATTCTGTATGAAAACAGTGGATTTCACAGAAGGATGTCCCTTTAATATACCAAGGGTTTCCATGTATCTGTTGTCTCTTGGTGAGGCCTTAGAGTAGAATCCAATTGTCACTCTTTCAAGCATTATTGCGCTTCTGAATATTACTTTGAGCAGATCTATTTCTTGATCTTCTCCTTTAAAGCCTTGGATTACTACTTCTTTAAGATCAGTCATGGAGAAAGTTTTATTTCTCCAGTTGTTAGGCTGATGACAAGTGCAAAGTTGTCCTGAGCATCCTTCTACCCCCACCTAGACAAATTTTAAATAGAATGTATCATAACTGGGGCTTGATAAAAAGGCCTAATATCCAAGCATGTGACTGGAGAAAATTAGTTCAAAATGCATGTCAGGCAAATAAATAAATGGATATAATACTTACATCACGTAGCTTCATCTCAAGCCTTTGTGCAGCGCTACAAATCACAATCAGATGCAGCACTAGTTCTCCGTAGGCATGCCCCTGCGTCAAGATATCCAGCTCCAAAATAGAAACATTGGCAACTGATAATTGGGACATCAGTTGCCTAAAGTTTTGGTTTGCATTATTTGTGGACCCAAGCTGCACAGCAATGCGCAGTATTATTCCATGCAAATGTGAAATCAATTTAGCATAGGCACACAAGGGGAATTGAGGGGATCGGGAATTGAAGAAGACGCACCCAGGGCCGTATGCACAATGACAGGACGATGCGAGGGCGGTGCTGGGGCTGCAATAAGCATGCACTCTCCTTGTCATTGGCAATCTGCCCGCCTCCAAGCTTCCGGATCTCCAACATCGAGCTTGACATGAGCCAAATCCCAAGTACAATATATGTTATGTAGCCGCTCCAGTTCTCACACTTCCATGACAGCTCCTCCAGCTTTGGTGCTGAGTATGAAAAGCTAAAGTCGTTTCTGATACCCCAAGGGGCATAGATCCTTAGCTTCTTTAGCAATGGGGCCTCAATGTCGACACTACCAAGCACCCCATGTGTTGTCACATCTAGCTCCTCAAGCGATGGCGAGTGGCCAGTTATAGAGTGGACTCTCGACATCTTGATACAAAGCTTGCGCAGGCTAGGGCAGCGTGGCAGAAGGTTCTCGATGCTGACATCGCATGAGTGGAGGGAGAGGCTCTCGAGCTTCAGGAAATCTCCTTCCGGTGGCAACACTACGCGGACCACGGGGGCGATGGCGGACATCGAGATGGAGATGGAGGAGGTCCGGTCAAAGCATGCCAGCTCAACATCGACGTGGTAGATCAGAGGACAGTCGTCTGCGTTATGTGTAGCCCCGGAGAAGAAGGCCTTGAGCTCCGCCGGCGCCAGCCTCGCGGCCGAGCGGAGCAGCGAGGTGACGCCAAGCGGCCCGAGCGGGTGGTGCTCGGAGATGTGGATTTCCAGGAGGGACAGGGATGAACGGGTGACCTGAGCAAGCGCGGCCTCGACCTGGTTGGGCGCGGTGTTGTGGAAGGTGAGCTCGGGGAGGCCGGTCCAGAGGTTGCTCCACCGGCGCGAGACCAGTCCAGTATGGGCGGCGGCGCGGGCGCAGCCGAGGCGGGCGAGGAAGAGGCGGAGCACATCGTCGGGGAGGCCGCTGATGCGGTCCTCCTCGCCGCCGCCGACGGCGGCGGCGCCGCGCCGGAGCCGCTGGGAGCGGCGGACAAGGCCCCAGCGGCAGCACGGCGCTCTCATCTGACCGTGGCGGCATTTCCCGCACGAACCCGAAGCGGCCATCCTCTCTTGTACACTCCGAACCTCGGGATTGCGGTAGAGATCGTTCAGGCGCCGCCCCAGCGAGGGCGACGAGCGGTGGATCGGAAGATCTCGAGGTGGTAGGTGGTTGACGGCCGGCGGCGCGGTGCTGGGGAAGACGATATAGGGGGGACGCTAGCGCTAGGGTTTCGGGAGAAATGGGCCGGAGAAATTGACTGGACTGAAAAGGGGAACGCGGACACAGTGCCCTATCGTTTTAAATGGGGAAATAACCTCGTCGACTGGACTCTTGTTGGACTTGTTTAGGGTAGAGGCGCCGATTTTTCTGGTGACGGCAGGCGCTGTCTCGTTGGCTGCCCCACTGCACTACTGTCTCGGGCTCTCGACCTCGACCTTCAACCACAACTTGTGAGCGGTTCTTGTGATGTTAAGAAAATTTAGAATTCATTCGGAGAAAAAATAATAAATTAGAATTTTTTTTATGAAACAGACCCCTACTGATTATATATATAAATATTAGAAGAGTTCAGAGAGCTTACAAAAAAATCAAGAAACAAAAAAGGAAACAAGGAAAATAAGAAAGACTAAAGGGCTGAGTCTATCCATGCTTTCATTAGGGTGACAAGGGCTGCCTTTGCTCTTAGAATAACCAAAGCAAACTCAAACTTGAACTTGTCCCTGACTGCAGACAAGTCTGGTTGACGTCCATCAAAGATAAGTCCATTCCGCACATGCCAAATGCTCCAACACAATAGAATGATCACATTCATGAAGAAATCTACATTCAATTGGGATCGTAAAGAAGCTAAAATTTGGAATGGATCAACTTGGGGTATAGTCAGGTTGAGCATTGACCAACAGCTCCTTGAAAAAGGGCAATGTAAGAACAGATGTTCAACTGTTTCTTCCACTGAGAGGGCACACAAGAAACAGTCATATGAGGGCAAGACTTTTTTTTTCCTTCTAAGAATATTTCTTGTGCTCAACCTGTCTTTCATAATTAACCAAAAGAAGACCTTATGCTTTTTCAGTGCAGAAGCCTTCCACAGCCATTTAAAACTTGGATCCACAACTCGAGTACCAATTAAAAACTTGTAAGCCTTCTGAGATGAGAAGAAAGGAGATCCCCAAACATATGACCAAATGTCATCATCATCATCGGCCCTCCATCAGGCTATCTAGATGCTCTGCAAGCTGTAGGAGTTGTTGAAAAGCCTCTGCTGATAAAGGCATATTAAAGAGACTATTAAGGTCAGACACATTCTTTGCTTTATGGACTGTGATGCTTCTTTTTGCTGAGAATGAGTACAGTTCAATAAAATCTGTCATTGGTGCCAAATTGTTCCATTTGTCCTACCAGAGGAAACATGTGTCACCTTTCTCAGCAGAGATCAAGGCCAAGTCCTTATATTTGCCAAGTAATCTTAGAATATCTCTCCACCAAAATGAGCCTTTCATTGTGTGATTTGGCAGCTTCCCATTCTTGTAGTATTTCTCCCAAATGAGTTGCACCCAGGGGATTATACATGTTGAAAAATTTATGCAAGTTCTTCAGAAGAAGAGCCTCATTCTGAGATTCCAATTGCAGGACCCAAAGTCCTCCCTGTTTTTTGGGTAGGCAGACCATATCCCAGCTGCTTTTGGAGGTGTTGTTGCATTAATATCAGCCCCTCTCCAGAGGCAATGCTTTCTAAATTTGTCAATTTATTTAATGACTGTCTTGTGAACTTTGAAAGTACACAAATAAAATGTTGGCAGTGCTGAGAAGACTGAATTAGTCAGTTGCAGTCTCCCTGCTTGAGAGAGATACATTGATGTGCTTACCAACCTTTTCTCAAATTTTGAAACTAGTGGAAGGAAATCCTGAATTGTTGGTTATGGAGTTCACCGTTGTTTGATCTGAGCAGCCTAGAGGTAAGACAAAAGGTAACAATCAGCGGTAGGTGGGATTCGTGATGATGGAGAATTATTTGGTGCAAGCGCGGTCAAAATATATATGATAAAAACAACATAGCATCATGGGTGGAAAAAAAACAATGACAAAATATTATTGCAGTGAGCAAAGATTCACTATAAGCTAGAGTTATATGAGTAGTAATCCCTATAGATCGGAGTGGTACTGTAGTAATGACACCAACATCTGCGGCGGGCGCCTCTGCAGTTGACTGCGGGGTGGGCCTGCGGCCGCTACAGTGACGCCAGGGCCCAGGTGCAGCGGTAGCTGCACTCTGCAGTCGACTGCAGAGGAGCTCATTCCCAACATATGAGGTGTGTGCGAGGAGTGGGGCATGGGGTGGAGGTGTGTGGGAGGAGTAGGGGTAGGAGGTTAAACGCAAAATAGTAAGTAGAGATGGCAACTAGGACATACCTATCGAGTAAAATGTCTCTCCATAGTCCATACTCACACCCATGATAAGAAAAACACCCCACCACCCATACCCATCACCCACCACGGGTCTTAAATTTCCTCACACCCACCACCCATCGGGTAACAGATGCCTAGCGGGTGACCCATGCCCGCTTCTATATAATGGAAGTCAATGTACTCTCTCTATCCCAAAATATAGCTACGTTTATATGTTTTCAAAGTCAAGGAAATTTCAACTTTGACCGAAAATGGTGAAATAATCATCAAGATTTATAACATAAAAATGATCTTGGTAGATTTATCATGAAACTAACTATCAAAATATGTAACCTTTTCTATGTAAAATAAATTATGTTAAGAGTAACTGTTGGTCAAAGTTGGAAAAAATTGACTTTGAAAAAGTCTAAACATAGCTACATTCCGGGACGGATAGAGTAACAAAATATATAACTAATTATGAAAGGAACATTAAATCCTAATTTTATTAATAATTTTAGTCATATAATGATAATATAAGATAATAATTAATAATAGTTTTAACTATATCACACGCAAATGGAATCTCTAATCTCTTCTACTATATGATATACACCGGAAATAATCCAAAATATTATATGTAAATGGACCCCCAAGGGGTGGTGGGTATGGGGATGAAAGAATGTACCCACTACACCCGACGGCCAATAAAATCACCCACTAAGACACTCGTTGGGGTGTGTGTGGGGGGGGGGTCCCATACCCACACAGCCACACCCTAATAGTGTTTTTATCCATCGACATCCCTAAGAGTAAGTAGTTGTTAAGATGAAGAAAATTACCGAAGTATGGTATAGGCGGGTTATTTGAAATTATTTTTCTTGTAGGGAGTCTCATAGACATAGGATAATAGAAAATACGGCGAGTTGATAAAAAAACATGTTTATACAGGGCGACATATTTTATGGGTTGGTTTTATTATTCTTTTCAATCCATGTTCATTGAAAATAAATTATAGGCAATGTAATAATGGCTATTTTATTCACTAGTGTTGCAACTTAAACTATTTCTGTTTGTCAGAAATTTCTCAAAAATGTGCACAAGATAGAGAAGCTGAAACAAGGCATGATATTTGATCCTCATAATTTTTATGCTTAAGAAATTCCCTGGAGGAGGCTACTCACTAGCCACTGCTAAGGGCAAGTGGGTTTTCTTGACATAGATAAATAACAGTTGCAGACAAGAATTGTTAGGCATTAGAAGAAACCACTTACAGAGTCGCTACAGCGACAGAGCCATTAGTAATGTATCTCAGTCCAGCATTATTGTATTTGGTTTAAGTCCCTAGGCTAGAGATGAAGTATATCAAATGAGGCGTCAGCACCAATAGCAACAGTTTTAGTTCCGAATACACCAGAAAGGTTAACAACAAGGTTTGCATTCAAGCCAACACTAGCCACGACACCGGCCAGCATGATGGTGCAAGTACTGGACTGGAGTTTCAGCCTAAAATTAAAAGACACAAGAGAGAGGAGATCCAATTAGTGTGTGTGAATTCAATAATAATATTGCTTGGATTAGAAAATAAAAGATCCATACCTTTGCTGATTTCTGGCATGGGAAAGGAATGCACCTTCAGAACTGCAGGTGGTGCCCCCATATATAGCTCATGAATTGTGAATATAGTTGTCACCTGGGTGAAAGGGCCGGGGACAACAATGGGTTATTTGTACAGAAATGGTGGGAGCTGAAATCAGTGAAAGACATAGTAATAAATGTGTAACAATAGATACTTCAACTACATTTGATTCTGAAACCTGAAGTTGCGTTCATGTCCACTGTCACATTTTCGTGCTTCAGCAGGCTCCAGATTTCGTGCTTCATTTTTCCTGCGGATCTGGAAAAGCTGGGCCCCGGGCAAATGTAAGTTTTTCATGTGGCTAATCGCACATGAGAGGTGCTGGACTGCTGATCGACTCGCCAGAAAGGGATTGCCTCATCCTGAACAATGCCTCTTGTGTGATCAAGATAAGGAAACAATAAATCATATGCTGCTGCATTGTGTTTCAGCAGGCTTCAGTGTGCAGCAAGAGCTTCATCTGCAGGCCCTAGCCCCAAACCTGGACGAAAGCTCCTTTGATGATTGGTGGGAATTTGTGAACAGCAGGGTGGATGGACTGATTAAAAAGGGACTCAACTCAATTATAATTTTGGTGGCATGCATGGTCACTGTGGAATCACCGGAACCGTGTGTGTTTGATTGCATGCTGCCTAATCTGAATGGAGTTATGTCTTCCGTCAGGGAGGAGATGCACTTGTGGGGTATTGCCGAGGCTCGAGGAGTCAATCACATCCTCGTCCAGCTACCACTGACTTAGTTTCAGCCTTGGGTTTTTTGGTCTTGGGTCTTGAATCTGTGTTAAGGCTATGTATGTAGAATGTGTTTTGCTGGGGCCTTTCTTTACCAGGTTTTGTTTTGCCCCCATATATAAAACAAAACCTGTATAATCTAGGTGTTTTCACCCACCTTTTTCTTAATATATTGATACACAGCTCTCCTACGTGTTCAAGAAAAAAAAAGTAATGGACCACACACGACACAAGTGACCATAACTAACATGACCACGTGGGAAATGTAGATAGTACTACGATCACTAACCAAAAGTTAAGAATGACAAAGAACATCGCAAAAAAATGAAAAATTAAAGATCTACATGAAATAGAACATGCATGCGATGAATTTTATTCTTGCAGCATGCATGACAATTGGCATAATGCACAACGTCAAGAACCCTTCATTATAAGGTAAAATAATTAAGAGTTATCGACATCAAGCATATAATAACAAAAATAGTAACAACTTAACAAACCAAAATGTTAACTTCAGAATTTGACATCAAACCAGCAACATCTAACAAAAACACAATATATGTAGCCAGTTATAACTAGTGTTTTTTATTTTATGATATGTTGTATATAAAAAATGCAAGTTCACAGGTTCAACCACATAAAACGATTCGTCGCTTCACAGGTTCAACCAAAAATAGCCAGTTCGACCGAATAACATCGCTTTAATTGCATGACTGATCTTGACCAGGTTCAAGATTTTTCTACCATATGCTTGGTAGAATTTATTTGTAAAGCGTTGGGCATACAATTATTCTAACGAGGTCTCTACGACATTCATGTATATAATAGTTGAATGGACACTGTGGGTCCATACCAGCACTTAGGTGGAGATATCTTTGATGTGTTTAATTTGAATGATTTGGAATGACAAGCACATTTGGTGATCTTTCCCTTTGAAACTTTCGATGTTTACTTAGGCATGGAGCTTGTTAGGCGGATCACAAGGCCAATTTACAGAGCTTTATTATTTTATAAATTAAATCTTAATGAACTGTTTCACTGCACTGATGCTTGATGAAGGCCTAATCTCTACCATGTGGCGGGATATGATTAATTTGAAGTCTTTATGTCAGGCAAATGGCTAGAACGATACCTCGGCTAGGTTCAAGCCTCTTTGAAAAAAAAATGAGATTAAAGCATCTCCAAAAGTTTGCCAAATTTTACTTGGCAAATCTTGTGTTTTGCCAACTTCTAAAAACATATGCCAAGTAAAAAAAAAGAGCTTATTTCCAACAGTTTTGCATAATTCACTTGCTAAACTCAGATCTAACTTACATCAGGAACCCTGAGAGATAAACAAAATTATGTTTATGCCCTTCACCTCTTGAAAACTTACATCATGAACTCTTATGTATTCTTTATTTCTTTTTTCATCCTCCTACCTGTCTCCATGCCGATGCCAAGTTGTACGTGCGTGCATATATTACACGCTGGAGGTTAGTTTTTCTCAAGTTGCCAAAAATTACCAAGTCCTTTACTAAAATATTGGAGGAGTGTGTTTTCAACATTTTTGCTAAAAATCGAAGATGACAACCTAATTTGGCAAACTGTTGGAGATACACTCTTACTAGTTGTCCAAGGTCCAAGGCCTAATCTTATGTTCAGGCTGCCCAAGGCATAGTGAAGGCCTATAAAGCCCATGGGCTGACATTCTCAACACATACTGAAATGAACCGGATTTCCGAGAATGGAAACTCGATCCTTTGCACCTTTGTGATAGTCTCAGGAGGCTATCACGTGCAATCCCTGTCTCAATGGTAACAAATCCATACAGAACAAAAAGAAATATATATAAAGGTCCACATAAATAATATTATTATAAATAAACATCTGAGTACATCTCATCGGCACATGCCGGGTACAAGTCCAACATGACTGAATCAAACAGAGTAAACATCTACGCAGCGGAACTCATGTAGCGAAGTTGACATCATCTCCCATAGGCAGCTTGAGTGTAGAACAAGTCTCAGTCCTCCCAGCCGTTGTTCTCGAAGTCGTAGTCGGGCTCCGAGACTGAAAGTCAACCATCTACTCGATAAGCAAGTAGGTCATGTCAGCTTCCCAACAAAGAGCGAAAGCAAAGGATGATTTCTAGTATGCATGGATAAGCCTATATATGACTGTAGAAGGCTTATGCATTAGCAACGGTAGCGACATCAAGGTAAGCAGAAATGTAGACAGGTCACCATCTCCGAGGAGATCCACACCTCCGAGGCCAATGCCTCCGGGGTCAACACCCCAACCAAGGAATATACACCAAAGTACCGAATCTCAACCAAGACTCAGCATCCCACTCTCATCTGCGATGTGGGGTCACCAACTCCTATCCCCACATCTCAACAGCACCAAGTCGGGCTCACACACACTCGGGGGAGAGAAGTAGCACAAGGAAAGACTAGCCAGAGTAAGAAATCAAAGGGTTGTCCATACTAGTGGACACGAACTATAGCTATAGGTTTAACACTCTGCAGAGGTTGTACAACTAGACCCATCGGACAGGGTAGAAACGGATGCCTCCGTTCCACATCCCTACCTAACGGCCGAAGACCTAGCAGTGGATAGCACTCTCCTGCCTCTCCGAGCCTGACTCGTCCTGAACTGGGGCATGAAACTTACCAGCAGAGCCTCGAAGCTATGAAACCATCCCCGGAGGAGTCGGGGCGACGTCTACTTGGGGGGTATAACCCGTCCCCCTCACACGATCACACCGATCCACCTACAGGCTGGATCCACATACTAGTTCTCGGACCGAACCCCACCCATAACAAGGTGAACGGTTTGCACGAAAATAGCCTAATGAAACATGATTAAACTGTCGATCGGTCCTTAATTGTAAAGAGCGAGCACTCCCCAACTCCATCCGTCCGACACGCCGCTAGGGCAGGAGGCCAGGTCGCATCTCCCCTAGACAGGTGTTCACAAGTAACCAAGCGGCTCGCTCCCACGGTAACACATCAAGGATACACACTCACCCAAAACACACGCCAGAGAGATATGGTAATATGGAGAAGACAAAATTGTTTGAAGCACGCACAGAACCGGAAGCGCTCCTTGTTTCAAAGAGAGGAGGACGGGTTATTCACATTTAATTTGATGGTCAGAGGCGAATTGAAAGCTAAGCAGTGGTAATTAAGACCCTCGGGTGAAAATAGGGATGTCTCCTACGTTACCCATAATATGTGGAAGTATCGACGTAATTTCATAGAGTCATTCGATCTGAATGCTACATGAAGAACATAAGCCAGATGATGGAACGCGGAGACCTAGGATGTAGAAGATCATAACATGAGCGATTCGGCAAATTTGGATTCCTTTTCTATATATCCACTCATGTGGTACTTCATCATACGATTCATATAAGATCCATCTGTCTAGAGATCGTCATATACATCTAGAAAGCCGTATGCTTTGGAAGAAGCTTGTACAGTTTGGGAAGGGGTTTTTTGAGAAAAAAGAAGAATCTACTTCAACCGATATGCCCTTAGGCACGGCCATACATAACATAGAAATCACACGTGGAAGGGGTGGGCAATTAGCTAGAGCAGCAGGTGCTGTAGTGAAACTGATTGCAAAAGAGGGTAAATTGGCCACTTTATGATTACCATCTGGGGAGGTCCGTTTGGTATCCCCAAAACTACTTAGCAACAGTCGGACAAGTGGATAATGTTGGGGTGAACCAAAAAAGTTTGGGTAGAGCTGGATCTACCGAGATATCCCAATCTCAGTCCAAACCAGAGTTCCATCCATATCAAAGGGTAAATAATATGGATAGTAAGTATCGGGAACTAGCTAGGGGTCCGTAGCTAGTTCCAAAGGTAGGAAGTCCAAGTACAGGATATAACAAATCAAGGCATGGCTAAAAGATTGTCTATGCATTTCAAATTCATCCAAAATAAATAATTAAAGCACTAGCAACAATAGCATGCATGGGATCTATATGATCGGGAGTGACATGACACCTGGTTGGCGTCCGAAGTCCTGGTGCTGGTCGTAGTCGGGGTCGAACTCCTCCTCCGGCTCGTAGCTCAGGTCTGCCCAGCACAAGATATGAGACGCTAAATTTACCGCAAGCAACTAAGCATAAATCCAAAGGAACCCAATTTTAGAAGAGCCAAAAAGACCCAAACTGACTACAACAACACGGGCTCAATTTTAGAAAAAATAATGAAACTAGTTTCACATTTTTCGGAGTTATAAATAATTAGTTATGAATTGTCAATTATAAAATAATTATCAAATCATTTATAAAAATAGAAAATGGTTTTTATTAAAAAATAAACTGATGACGTCTGCATGACGTCAACCATCAGTGGTTAGTGGGCTGTTAATGGACCAAAAGTGTTAGTGGGCCGAAATCGGCCCAATGGACCTGGCCCAACAGGGCCCATGGAACTAAGTCCAAAAACCCTCCTCGGACTATCTTATTCGCCCGCGGTGCGTCAGCAGGCTCTAGTGGGCTGAGATGGGCCAAGGCCCAGACCAGAGCCTATCTCACGGTTAAACTTGGAGAAGTCCAAATCCGCCCCCTGGACTTTGCTTGCGGTGCACATGAGCTCCTTGAGCTCTTCTGGGGTTCACCCCGGCGGACGACGCCGCGCGGTGCCCAGAGCGCGGCGCCTTGGCGTGACGGCGCAAGGCTGGCGGCGACGGCGAGGTAGGTTTTTGGGTTAGGGGCGGCGCGGAGAACATTGGTTAGGACGGGGTTAACACAGCGAGCATCACGGCGCGGCCGTGTCCGGGTTCGAGGCCCTACAGCCGGCTCAGTGCGACGCGACAGGCGGCGCGGCGGAGCAGGGTCGATGTGCGGCGGCGCGACACAGATGCAGCGGTGCACGGCGATGCTGACACGGCTGGCGGTGGGGCTGCACGGAGCATCTACTGCGGCCTTGCGCTTGGGCGTGCTCGGCCTGGATGCGTGCGCGCGCACAGGGCTACTCCCTGGCCGCGACACGACCGGCCAGCGCGCGGGCACCCGGTGTCCCGGAGCCGCGGCGCGACGACGGCGGCGATGCGTGCACCTGCAGGAAAAACCCACGGCTCGAAGACCGGTTCACAAGATCATGATGACACAGCGACAACAGAGCAAGGCGAGGTCCGGCGCAGCGCTGGGGTGCACCACGGTAGTGAACTCGAGAGCAAGCACGGCTCGACGGCCGGTGGCGCAACGCTGGGGTGCGCTCCCACATCACAGGCAATTCAAGGGGAGATGAGACAGAAGCGGCGTGGTGTGCTCACGTTGGGGCGGTGATGTAGGCATTCCCGGCTTGACGAAGACGGCGGTGAGGTGTAGGTCTTCGCGTCGCGTCACGGTCCTCCTCTGCTTCCTCTTCCGCGATAGCGTCCCGGCGCGGTGCGGCTTCTACTCGAACGGCGACGGCTTCAGCGCTCTGACACGGACGGCCTCCGGCTTGCGGCAGCGACAGCCGCCTCTGCTCCTCTCCTCCTCCTCCTCCTCTGCTTCCTCCTCCTTCTCTTCCCTCTCGACGCGGAACAGGGGAAAGGGGAAGGGGAATTCCCTAACTGGGTGGTTGGTTGGCAATTGGGGCTTCGCCCCTGGGGTATAGGGCGCGTGTTGGCGTTTCTTAATGTCACTACTAACGTCACCGAGTTAGCTTGAGCATCAAGACTTGCCAAAGGTAAATCTAACGATCATGAACGAATCTGCAAGCGCATAGATAAACCATTGTAGCATTTCCCCAGGGAAGTGAGTGTTCCAAGGGTATCGTATCTGTGGAAGGCAGTGGCGGATATCAAGAATTATGCTTTTGCACTGAATGTAAACTAAGAGATAGATGTAGAAGACAACAACTCAAAGACAGGGGTAAGATAAATGATATGATAGGGGTAGTGTGACACACACTCAGATCTACCTCTACTCTAGCACACTACGGCTTAGTGGGGGACATACGAAGCTAGCTCTAGGTTCTATGGTACTAAACATACAAAGTTAAATGATACAAGAGATAAGCAGAAAGCATTGCATGAAAGGTAAGGTTCAGCACCCAGGTACAAATGGGGAGATAGCCGCGACGACCAGCACTCTGCGAAACTATCCTTTAGACTCCTACAGCAATACCCCAGCGCGGAGGGTTTCAAAGGGTCCAACAGCTGCGGCCTACCTCAATCATTATGGGGGGCAAGCTCATAACTAACATAGCCACACAACCCAGGCACCATGCCTGCATTGCTGCTAGACTTCACCCGGCCTGGGCTATTGTGACCCAGGGTGAGAGCCACCAGAAGACTGGTCAACTTAGACCGAGTACCGTAGCTTAAACACAAACTTCATGCAACACAAACATGCTATCAAACAAGATCAAACTAGGGCTAGTCATACGAACGGATACTGACTCTCTTATGTCTAGTCAACAAGATCAAAGGGTCGTGTTCGTGAAGAACACAAGCCTCTAACTTATGAACAAACACATAAGGAATGAGTAAATCATCCTTCAATTGGATCGAAAGGTAGTGTTCATGAAGAACATGAGCCTCTAAATGATGAACAATGGATGAACTCAAGAACATATCAATCATATGATCTACCACAACTTTATATGAAATAGCTGAATAACTGAAGTAGATCAAAGTCATACATAGAAATAAAGATACAAGGGAACTCATACCTAGACTCCTAAGTAGACTTGGAACCTGAATAAGACCTACTCTAGCCTACCCCCTAGCCTTGGAAACTAAAAGTGAGAGGGGAATGGAGAGAGTGGTGTGTGAGAAATGGAGCCCCTCCCCTTCTATTTAAAGGCAAGGACCAGGCTTGCTTCGGGCACCAAACACCTCCAAAACACCCGAGGATGCAGCAAGTGACCAATGAGGAGCAACCACGTGGAGGACCAAGATCAACCGACCCTAGTTCGGTTCGGCCGATCCTAGGGTCGGCCGGCCCCCTAGGGTCGCCTCCTGGCTTGTGTTTCCTCTGGGTGGCTGACATGTGGGCCCTTTGATCACTCCCCCGTGCATGCCGAGTTTCCTAATAAGTTAGAGCTCTGGTGGGCCCATGGATCCTTTTGAAGTCCATGTGTCACTCTCTGATTCGTCGGTGAGTGCCCCCTTGGATCAGTGACGTGGATTGGCACATGTTTCCTAGGTGGCAGCCATCTCCTCAGCTGAGTTGGCAAGAATCATTCCATAGAAGGTGGGTTTCCATCTCTTTTCATGCTTATTTCACCTACATACAAATAATCTCCAAGGACAAGTGGAACTACATTATTCAAACCAAAATGCAAGTAAATAATGCATATGCCTCCATTTATGTGAGAATATTGATGGCTGAAAGTGGTACTTAACAGCCGTCAACAAACTCCCCCAAGCTAACCTCTTGCTCGTCTCGAAGCAAGACATTAAGGACTTAGGTTGGTTGATCAGGAGTTGCTACAATGTTGTATCCTTAACTTATGGCAAACGTACAGCAAAGTACTCTACCAAGAGTTGAACAAGTTGGCAATGTTCTTACCATTCGCTTGATGATGTGGGGCATGTAGCTTCACCTGCCTTGGGCGGTTGAGAGACATAATGGTTATATAGCAAATGCATAATCACTCATACCTTGATCAGATATTAATCCGGAGGTTTTGCAAAAAAAATTGAAAAGAAAATCAGAGTTCCTCAAATGATACTCTCGGATCGCTCAAAGTGTATGGCTCCTTACCAAGGCATTAAGTTGCCTTTCTTCACACCCTACTCTTAATAGGCTTATGTGGAGCTGTAGGTAGGGAACTCGTCTCTCATATTTTGCTAAGTCAAAAACCGGATCCTTGGAAGAAATAAACATACATCCTGATCAAGATGTGCATATGTGTGTGATGATAATGAGCATGGTAAGGTGTATACTAGGTCCGGAAATGGGTGCTGGATATTGCCACACTTTATATGAAAAATGAGGGATTGATGGTAAGGTGGATACTAGCCTCGGAGTAGGTACTAGTTATTACCATCTATATGGTGGAACTCTTTTTCTTGCACATATCAATCTCCTTTTCTCCTTTTGGAATTTTTCGAGACTTGGGCTAGCTCTCTTTATTTTATTTTGCCATGCCTTGAGCATGCTTTCTCTTCTTTTTTTAGCTAGCCCTTCGTCTCTTTTGGAGATATTCGGAGAGGGATGAATGATACAAAGATGCATAGAGTTTTATTTGTGGAAGAACGTGTAAGCAAATGGAACAAATGATGAATGCTAACTTCTAGTGTAGAAGTTTTAGCATGAACGTGTACGTGATCTTGATCAGGGGAGTATGAGTTCTAACAAGGGTCACAACAATTTGACAAAGCTCAATGAGAAAACAAACTGCATATGTGGAGGCTAACAAGAGCTAGAATCTACATATGGCCTTGGATAGGAAATGCTCATCATATTTAGATTTTTTTCAAAAAGGAAAACTCCGGATGTCAAGCATCACTAGGTACAAGATCATAGCACTCTACTATACCATATCATGTCTCACAACAACTTAGGCATGGATCATGCTTTTTGCTACCCACAGTTTTCAAGCTAAGGTTTGAACATGCAAGCCAACAAACTCAAAACTTAGGTAGGATACAAAGCTGTAAGCAAGACATATGAGAAGAATAAACAGCGCAACTATTCATCATTTAAACCATAGAGGCAAAGCATTCTTACTATGCATATCAAAGCAAACTAAAGCAAAGTTGATGATGCAAGCAAATAAATCTTTTTGGTCTTTTTATTTTTGCAGATTTTTATGGATTTTCATTATAAGACATTCTGAAAACAAAGGAAGATACAAGTTACCTCAGGATGGGGGTCCTCCCCCAAGCTACCTTCAAGCTCACTGCGGTGGAGGGTAGAAGAAACCCTGACTCGCATAGAAAGCCCTCTGCTCCTCTATCTATCGCTGCTGCGCCTGCTGCATGGCGTCGATCCTCTCGCCAGCCTGACGCTGTCACGCTGAGTTAGCCTCAACGTGTGTGTTCAGCGTCTCCTCCACTCCCGTGACCTGGACGGTGAGCTCTCCCAGCTGCTGCGCGAGCTGAGCCTCTCGTGCAGAGGCCGAAGAGTGCCGTCTGAAGGACGAAGACGGAGGTGGACCACCGGAGTTAGAACTAGTGGGTGTAGCTAACCCTGCAAATGGGTTGGGATCCAATTTGTATCCAAACCCATCCAAATCTTATTTGCATAATAAATAAACCCACTCCTATCCACTCCACCATAACTACTAACCACCCCAAACCAGACCGGATGATTTTTCAGCCCATACCAACCCAAATCGTGGGCCGCCAATCGACTTGCAACCTGTTTAAAACCATTTCCTAACCGTGGGTTACGTAGAGAAGATCTGACGTCCACACAATGACTCATAAAAAACAATACAGTCCAGGCCATCAAGGCATCAACTACCCCTCTCGCAGGGTCCATACATGCTGAATCCAAATAATAACGGAAATGGGAAAAATAAAATAAATCAAAAAAGTCTAGCGTACATGCTGAATCAATTAGTTGTCCGTAGTATTTCAAAGGCACCGTTCAAAACATACAAGTCCATGTTTAGGATTAATATCAACTAAACCTTACTGCTATTTTTTTCCTATTTAAATCCATGAATCAGAAAAGCCTAGCATACATCCTGAAATGATAAGTGATACATTCCTTCTTTCCTCAAATGCATGCTCTCTTCATTCTTCAATGCCTCTAGCCACCAATGCTCTATTCAATAGACCACTTCTGAAGCAAAGAACATCAAAATAAGCCACAATGAGATATGAACATCAAAATAATCAAAAAACATCAACACTTATGTTGGACGTACATTTTGAGCAGTCAGTTTAAGAGTTGCATTTGTGAGATCTGAACTGGTTAGGATTCTTATTTTCTCACTGTAGACATGTTGGCTGACATAATAGACAACAAAATCCCTAGAAAAAATAAAGCATACGATTATTACAAGTTCACAACAAACATATAGGAATAATAGTATTAATTCATCTCTATTAACGTATACATCAAACCACTTGACAAGAAAAGTGTTCAGATTCCAACAAACCACTTAGATTCTAATATGTTCAGAAAGTAAAATAGGCAGTCTGATACTCAGTCTCTGATAGAACAATTAGAAAGTAATGTGCCGATGGATTTCTCTACTAGCAATTACCAAGTAGAAATACAAGCACCTAAGCCATGTAAAAAGAATGTTTAATGCTGAACGAGAGTGGTAATTTCAAACAAAATTAGCCTAAACACAAGTTATTTTAACAACATGATGAGCAGTGTTGGTAACAGCCATCAGGCAATGATATGTAACAACAAGCAATCCCTGTACTAAAAAGGTTCAGATTATATAAGTGCTCTATCACAAACAATTAGACTGGACACATCCAAAACATAGCACAACACTAATCCAAACCCTGATTAAAGTTTACACAGGCATTCATTTTTCCCCACTAATCCAATCCCCAGGCATTCTGACATTCTGAATTCAGGAGCATGCCAATCACAGCACTTGACAGTTATATATGCAATATCTTACGAGCACCAGTTGCAACTAGTAAAAGTGGTACATACACTTGAACCACAGAAAAAGGAGAGTGCACTGAAACTTAAATATAAACAAAACCATTTGGATTTAACTGCTGGAAGTACTACTACAACGCCTGTGCCTACTATGACTGTGTCTGAATTCTGAACCTACGAGTACAGATAAATTTTTTCACTTGGACTGAACAATAATGAAGAGACAAATGTGAAACATTTTTAGCCTAACACTAGAGCTTTTCAGACATTCAGGAACAGACATGGTACATTCTCAGAAAGACTATCACAAGTCCCAACAGTTAATCTATTGGTTTTTGGCACACAGAAAATAACTACCTGAGGAAGCAACTGATACATGCACTATATTGCAGGAATTAGCAAACGTTGTTGGTAACAGTTTATACCAAATTGCTGAATTGGGATAAGAAATGGTTCAGACTACCAAATGAATAGTCTATTGGTAGCTTTGATAAGAACATTAGAACTGGTCCAATAATGAATAGATGATTGATTCTTGGCAAAATGCTAGTTTTATTCCCAAAACCTGCTGAAAATGTAATGCATCATAAATGGCTGAGTTACAAGAGGACCATACCTTCACAAAAATGTAGGTACTTGACTGAGATTCTGACGTGAAATGGAAATACTTATTCCTGAGGGGGTGACAAATGTGACCATGTCACTCTCAGTAAGCTGGCCTTCACTAATTTCTTGACCTGTAATGCAAATTATAATATTGTTAGTATATTTAAATGACCATGAGAATGTGCCAAATTACACATGTCAAAAACAACCAAATTACATCAAAAACAAAATAAATTTATACCTTCATTGCCCGCATCTTTTTCCTTGAATAGCCAGTCTTTCCCACATACAAGAGCTTCTAGCATCTCTGGAGTTAGTGAACTTCTCGACTCCCCAAGAATCCTACCTCCAAGACTAAAGGCAGACTCGGAAGGAACGGTACTTAGTGGAATGGCAAGAAAATCATGTGCCATAACTGATAAGATCAGGAACTTCTCAGCATGTGCCTTCCACCAAGTCAATATGTCAAAGTTTTCAATGTCTTCCACACAATCTTCATCAAAGTAATTCTCAAATTCAGACTTTGGTGGACGAGTCTTTCTCCGACTTGATTTGAAGTTTGCAAATTCTGATCCCAACTGCCTTTTTGCAAGCACCGGTGAGCCCATAGAACTACTGCCCTCACTTGAATATGTAACAGAACTTGCACTAACTCTCCTCAAGCGTTGCTCATACTCTAGGAAATATTTTTTTCATCCAACCTAGAGCAACATTAACACTTGAATTAACCTAATCTATATTCTTACAAGTCTTCTCATAGAAGAACTCTAGATATTCTGCTTTACCCCTCGGATCTAACATTGTAGCAATAACGATTCCAAGGTTAATATCATAGTCCTTCTTGTTTCTGCGAGCAATTGGCTGGTTTGCCTCATCAAAGTCTCTGCCCCAATACTTTTCAAACTTGATCCTCATTGCTGCAGCTAGGTCTTGAAGTGTCACACTTGTCTGCCAAGAAGGATTATCCAGGCCATCCTTAATCGCAATTATTAAAGGCAAGAACATGTATGAAGTTGGTTTTCTATTAGCTGACACCGCATTTGTAGCATGTTCAAAAGTTTCAAGAAACTTACAGACAGATTCAGCTTTGCTCCACTCTTGTTCACTTGGAGAAATTTCTGCATGTTGGTATGTGTAGCTATTCAAGACGGTCTTGTACTGGATTGCTTCACGAACCATCTTGTAGGATCAGTTCCACCGGCTGGGTAGGTCAAGAGCAATACCACGTTTTCTGAGAAGACCATTCACCATTGCAATTTCATTGAAGGCTTGAATTCTTGAGGGTGTGGAGTCAATATGTTTCAACAGCTCTCGAGTTTTCTTTAACCCCTCATGAATAATTGCCATCCCGTCTTGAACCAAAATATTCAGGATATGCGCACAACATCTTACATCGAAATGGACACCCTCAAGCATCAACTCATCCTTGTGAGCAGCTATGAACATGTCACATGCAGTATTGTTGTTACTAGCATTGTCCAGTGTTAGAGTCAACACCTTGTTTCGTATGCCCCATTCAGTCAGGCAGCTCTCAAGTGCCTCTTGGATTGCAAAACCTGAGTGTGGATATTTGACCTCTTTGAAACTTATTATCTTCTTATTGATCTTGAAGTCAGGGGTGATGTAGTGAGCGGTAACAACCATATAGCCTAAGTTTTGTACTGACGTCCACAAATCCGACGTCAAGCACACATGGGAGTCTAGGCTGTCTAGTTCATTCTGAATATCTTGCTTCATTCTCTTGTACTTCTTTAGACAGTCATTGCGAACAGTTACTCGCCCTGGAGCATCTAGAGATGGCTGCATAGACTGAATCCATGGTTCGAAGTATGGATCATCGAGCTTGTTAAATGGAATTTCAGCATGTATGACAAACTCAATCATGCGCTCACGACTAAACTCAGGGTCAAACACAAAGTTCTCTATAGGCTTCTTCAATGTTGCTATAAACATGTTTCTTTCATCATCTCTGATTGCAGGGCAATACTTTCCAATGTGGGTTCTAAGGCTACTTGTTCCAGATTTTGCGCTTAAATGGAGTCTGCAGTACTTGCACATAGCTTTAAAACCATCAGCAGCTTCTGATAAATTTGTCTCAAAATATTCCCACACTTTGGACCTTCTGACACGTGTTGGAGTGGAAACATCTGAACTTTCTGATGTGTTTGTAGACATGTTAGCTGACATGCTAGATAACTTTTCTCAACCGTAACTTTACTGAAAGCAAGAACGTGTTGTCTCAAGAATGTGTTTTCTCAACCGTAACATAATACTAACATAATGTGTAAGTTATATCAACTTATTGGATTAAAAGAACTATCAACTTGTGGGAACTAGACTTAATATATGTGCTAAAATGCTTGCTGGTGCAGGTAAGTAACTAAATGCTAGAAATTAGTTTGTTAGAAGCACCATTAGGGATCACTAATGGTGAAACAATTAGCAGTGAATGTAGCAAAATGCAATCTGCCTTCTTGTGGTTATACACTAGAAGGAATTGACACATCAATAGTGAGCAAGTATTGTTACAACTTACAAATCTGCCAATTTTGTACTGTACAACAGTACCATCTCGTTTAATGCTAATGGTTGCAGTATATACAATTGGTCACTCTATGTTTAGAGCTACCACACTATTTTTGCCATGCTAAAGGTATGATAGTTGAAGTCAAGAGACAGATAATTTCATCTTTTGGGAGGAGTTTTATTAAGGCCAACAATGAACTAAAAATAAATTATCCAGTATGTACATTTTATCCTATTATATCATGTAAGCAAGACAAACTCAGAAAACTAATAGCATCTTATGCAAATGAAATTACCAAAGGACAAATCGAGTGCTGAACTAAGAAATCCATATAACAGAGCTAGATCATAATTTCACATAATAAAACCCAGTCCGAGAGACAAAGCTCTTTCAGTTTCTCAGCATCAACCATCTCAGAAGAACAAAAGGAAAAAAACTGAATCAAAACATCACATGTGAACCCATCACTTAAAGCTGAACCGCATAGACTGCAAACTCAAAATCGTAAATAAAAACAGAAAAGCTATAGTAACCAGCATCATCCGAATGTTCCTGCTAACCCAGGAACTACGGAAGTGTCAATTTGTCATCCCAAAATCCCAAATTGTGGTTACAGTGTGACTTAATGTATAGGAACCGCCGAAGCACCGCTAAGTACTCAATAATGATTCTATATTCTGAAACTTTACAATCGACTACCAGTTTATCCCCATGGACACCGAATCAGTATACTAGAAACAGAGACATGGTACTAATTGTCGCCAATTATACAAACACATCTCAATCCAATCATGGGGGCACGATATGAAGTTAACCATCAGGACGAGCTCAATCAATCAACTGATATGATGCGAAACAGTAACAACCTTACCTTCCATCCGACGGAGAAGCCGAGGCGGGCGGCGAGGGCCCCGCTGGCGGCCTAGCAGAGGAAGCAGACGAAGGCGGCGAGCGCGCCCGCGCGGCGGTCGACGAGGAAGTAGTACGCCCCGTAGACCGCGGCGCCGATGCCGGCGGCGTGCGCGGACGGAGCGACGTGGACGGGGCGGTGAGGTGGAGCAGCAGCAGCGCGGTGAGGAAGATGGGCCAATGTCGGATCTTGGACTGCTCCTCCGGCCACCGCCGCCGGATCTTGGACTGCTCCTCCGGCCACCGGATCTTGGACCGCTTGGCCGACGGCTTTATGGAGACCTCGCCATTCCGCCGGCCATGGAGGAGGATGGGACGGATGAGACTGTGGCTGTAGGGGGCGTGTGAAGGACCGATTCGGGCGACCAGAGAGGGGGGAGTGAATGGGAGCCGATAAAAATTCTTCCCTAATGTCGAACTCGGCCTATGCCCCGATTGCCACTCCACGAATCCGTGCACACACAAGAAGCTCCAAACAAGGCACACACAAGCCAAGAAGATCACTAGAGAAGCCTAGGAGCAAAGAGCGGAAGTACCAAAGCAAGAATCAAAGGAACCGATCAACTCGAGTTAGTTCCTGTGTCTGGGACGGACGGTCCGCCAGGCTGCCGCGGACGGTCCGCCAGGTAGTCACGGACAGTCCGACAGTCAGGCGCGGACGGTCCGAAATTGACACAGAAGCTAACAGAGAGTTCGGGAGAAAATCCACTCCGCGCGGACTGTCCGACCGTGCACCGCGGACGGTCCGCCAAAGCCACTGGAAACCCCAGACAAAAGACGAGCCACCCCAGGCGAAATCTCAGAGCCACGCGGACAGTCTGCCAGGACCACGCGGACGGTCCGCGAACTGCCTGCAAAATAACAGCCCGAACACAATGGATCGAAACGAAAGCGCTCAAGAACACGTGACGAACTCGAAGAACACGGGACGAACCCTAGCCGCGCGGACCGTCCACCAGGGACCCGCGGACCGTCTGCCAAGCACGAACAGAACAGAAAAAGCTCGAGCTCGGGAGTCAAACCAACCTTTCCATCACCGGATCTCCCAAACGGTTGAAGCTCTTGAGGCAAGATTTTGAGGAGATATAAAGCGTCACACAAGGATGCTATGCCCCAAAAATCTTGACTCCTAAGCCGCTAAATCACCGGGAATCACGGATCAACCGAACCACCACCATGAACTCGGGCACCAACCAAAAACGCACGAATCGAAGGCTCTCCACGGCATTTGAGGGGTCAAGATCACACACAAAGATGCGCAAGGCATCCACCCATGGTCCCGTCCTTGCACTGCTTAATCTGGAGACCCAAGATAAACTACAGCTCGCCCATCATGGACATCTCAAATTCCCTGCTCATGTCATCTGCAAATCTGGCAATAAGATCATGAGAAGAGCCACCAAAGATTATGTCATCCACGTATATCTGAACGATCAAAAGGTCATTCCCATGCTTAAGGAGGAAAATGGTCTTATCAACTGTGCCCATCACAAACCCCTTACTAAGCAAAAAACCTCTCAACCTGCCATACCAAACTCTAGGTGCCTGTTTCAACCCATAGAGCGCTCTCTGGAGTTTGTATACACGGTGTGGGTATTTTTCACTCTCAAACCCCGGGGGTTGCCTCACATACACTTCTTCCTCTATCACCCCATTCAAGAAAGCACTCTTGACATCCATTTGGTACAACTTGAACCCTTTAGCCACGGCAAAGGCTAGAAGGATCCTAATTACCTCCAAACGGGCCACAGGAGCAAATGTCTCCTCATAGTCTATCCCCTCCTTCTGGTTGTAACCCTGCGCCACCAACCTCGACTTGTTTCTCACAACCATCCCATTCTCACCCTCTTTGTTCTTCCACACCCACTTGGTTCCTATGGGACGACAATTTGGCGGTGGATCGACTAACACCCAGACTTGGTTTCTCTCAATGTTTTCCAACTCCTCATGCATGGAATTCACCCAATTCTCATCAGACAAAGCGTGTCGAATATCTTTGGGCTCAAACAACGCAACAAAGGCAGAATGAGTGAAATGAGAAGTGTTCCTTGACCTTGACCGTGTAGTGCGTTCATGAAGGTCTCCAATGATGGTCGTCGGTGGGTGATCCACTTGTACTCGCCGGGGAGCCTCTCGCCTGGACACAATCTCCCCCTCAGCAGCAGCCTCCACTCGAACAGCCTCAGTCGTAGTGGGTGTAGGGGATGGTCCGTCCTCGATCATCGTCGTAGTAGTGGAAGTAGTACGTACACGATCAGTTGCTGGGGCATCACCACCATCATCGTCGTCGTCTCCATCTCCGTCCTTCTCATCCTCAAAGATCCTCGCTCCAATCTCCTCGTCACCTGCACACTCAAAAGCAGAAGAGCTACATGGCTATGTCTCATCGAAGGTAACCTCGCAAGTCTCCATGGTTCGGTAAGTGTCAAGGTTGAGCACACGATATGCTCTAGAATGAATCACATAACCAAGGAAAATCCCATCCGAACATCGAGACTCAAACTTATCCAGCTTGCCCTTCTTCAGAATGAAACACTTGCAACCAAAAGCTCTAAAGTGACTCACCTTGGGTTGTCGACCATGCATCAGCTCATAAGACGTCTTCTTCTTAAAGGCATAAAGGAAGATGCGATTTGAGACATAGCAAGCGGTATTGACCGCCTCGGCCCAGAAACGCCTAGGAGTCCTATGCTCATCGAGCATCGTCCTGGCCATCTCACAAAGGGTCCGGTTCTTCCTCTCCACTACGCCATTCTGGCAAGCGACGTATGGAGAAGAGTACTGATGATCAAGACCAAGATCACTGCAAAAGGCATCAAAATGAGAGTTCTTGAACTTTGTACCATTGTCACTGTGTATAGCTCGAATGGCATCACCATGTCTCTCATTCTTCAACCTCAAGATCAAGTCTCGAACAAAGCCAAATGTCTCACTCTTATCCTCCAAGAAGAAAACCCAAGAGTACCTCGAAAAATCATCAACAACCACAAGAACATACCACTTCCCACCCGCAGAGCGAACCCGAGCTGGCCCAACCAAATCTATGTGCAACAGCTCACAAGGTCGCTCGGTCATGACAGAAGTCAGAGGGGCGTGAGAAGCGGCAACCATCTTTCCATGCCGACAAGAAGCACAAACCAACTCCTTCTCGAATTTTAACTTAGGCAATCCTCGGACAAGATCAAGACCACTCAAGCGGGAAAGCAACTCAAAGCTCAAGTGTCCCAATCTCCTATGCCATTTCCAAAGCTTAGCTGAAATGCTAGCAACAAAGCATCGAGGAGGACCAATAGACTGGGAAAAATCGGCACGAAAGATTTGACCCTCGGGGACGATCGTACAGACAAGATCGCCTCGAGAATCAAGCACACGAAAAGCACCCGACTTGAAACGAACCTCAAAACCTTCGTCAAGTAATTGAGATACTGACAACAGGTTGAAACCAAGTGACTTGACCAGGGCCACACTTCTTAAGGTAACCTTGCTACTCACCTTCACCATACCTTCAGCAAGCACTCGTCCTCTCCCATTGTCCCCGAAAGTGATGTACTCCCTCGTACTCACCGGGGAGAGGCTGGAGAACCACCCACGATCTCCGGTCATGTGTCTTGAGCAACCGGAGTCGATCAACCAAAAGTTCTCCAAGCCTCCCACCTGCAATAAAAAACGAGGACGAGAATGAGCAAGCGACTCAACACTGGGGTTAGTACCAAAAGAGTCAAACCAGTGCTGAGCCATTTGCTCAAAAGAAGGGTTAACAAAATCTATCCTCCCAAAGCCTCGATGCGGAGCCCTCTCATGCCTACCACCGAAGGACCTGTCACGTCTCACTGGAGGAGTACGCGCACCACGAGGAGGAAAACGTGGCCCGTAGTCCATCTGAGACCCAAAGCTCTGATCGTGCCTCCCAAACTCGTAACGATCACGAGAAGGAGCACGTCGGGCCAACTCACCACGCCCAAACCCAACACGCTTGTCTCTCTGAGGGAACACACCTCCACCTCCACCTCCACGAGTGGGAACTGTCCTCACAAACAGATCACCCCTAGGTAGAGTCCCTCTATGAGGCTCAGGCACACCACGAGCAAGGTGGTACCTGTCCTTGTTTGCCATCTCCCTAGCAAACCTCTCATCCCTCTTCCTCCGGAAACAGAACTCATCTTTGTGCCCATCCCTCCCACAATACTCACAATGGAAGCGGATTGGCACTGGCTTAGGCTGTGGCTTCTCTACAAGCTTCTCTCCAGCTTTCTCTCCTGTCTTCCCATCAAAGACACTCCCCTGGGTGCTCACAAACTTGATGGGTTTTTGGTAGTTTTCAGCTTTGTGGGGGAACACTGGAGGATCTGGGGTTGTGTCTAGCTTGTTTCTGAGATGGTTTGGCTTGGGTGCAAATTTGTTCATTGGTGTGGTATGTGGTGGAATGGGGATCTCTCCGGCTTTCTCTTCTCCCTCACCACTCTTCTCACCACACTTGTCAGCCCCCAATGTCTGACCATCAAACCTCTTGAACTGAGCCAACATCATACTCAATTGTGGCTCATGTCCAGACAACCACCCCATCATTTTTCTCAAATCATCATTTTCATCCTGCAGACGATCAACATAGTTTGCAAGTTCCATGTTTTTCAAAGCATGCATTTCACAGGTTGAACATGATGTAGGAAGAGGAGCTTTCAATGCCACCTCAAGAGAAACAATCCTAGTGTGAGATTCATCTAGCCTAGCATGCAAAATAGGACATGATGTACAAGCTCCTAACAAAGCTGGCCTTGACTTTAATTCATCACACTCAATCCTAACAACATCTAGTTCCTCCAAAGTAGAGGCATGCTTCTCCTTGAGAGCAGTCAAGTCAGCAAGAAAAACTGAACAATCACCACAATCAATTTCATCCGACACAACAGGAGCAGACTTCAAAGCAGCTATCTCATTTCTAGCATCCACAAGCAAGGATTCAAGTTCAGCTACTTTGTCCTTAGCATCACCAAACAAAGACCTGAATTCCCTCTTTTCCTTGTTGGTCTTTCTAAGCACATCATCACGGTTGTCAAGCAACTCATTCAGCCTAGCATTCTCCTCTAGCAAGAAGTTGGGATCTTGTCGTACCTCTTCATCAGAGTCGGAGTTCGAATCCGAGCTGTGCTTCCCACCCTTCTTGGAGTGCGCCATGCCGCAAAAGCCTCCTTGCGCGACGAAGCTTAGGCCGGTGATGTTCTTGCCCGTGTGCTGCTTGTCCTTGCGGTTCTCTTGTTCTTCCTCGCTGCTCGAGTCGGAGGAAGCATCACTTGATGTCAAGTCGATGTCGCTCGCTCCGGCCACCATCGCTCGAGCGGTCTTCCTCTTGTGGCTGCCACTCTTCTTGTGCCTTCTCTCGCTCTTGTCCTTGTGCTTGTTCTTGTAGTCGTTCCGGGAGCGGTGCTTGTTGTAGTCGTGCTTGGGCTTGCCCTTGTAGTCGTTCATGATCTCCATGGCTTCAGGGCATTCGGCGATGAAGTGCCCGTGCTTCCCGCACCGATAGCACATCCCCGAGCTCCGCCTTGCATTCTTGCGGTTCTCGTACATCCGCCCAAACCTCTTGCTCAACAATGCGAGATCATCCTCGCTCAGCACATCAAAGTCCTCATCTGGCAAGGACACAAGACAAGACAAAGAGAAACCACCAGAGTTAGTGTTAGTCCTCGATCCTGAGATGAGAGCCAAACTATGAGGATCAGTGGGGCTCTCGCTCTTGGCTCTCAAACCACGATCGACCTCTGAAGACCTGAGCTTGGAAAACAGCTCATCAAGCGAAAGTGTATCATATGCGCTCGACTCCTCAATGGCCTCGATCTTGGCTTCCCATACGGACCTATCCAGGGCATGCAAAAGCTTGATAGCTTGATCATGATTCGTGTATGGGAGCACTGTCACATTGGCCCTCATGTTGTTGACGATGCAAGTGAAGCGCTGAAACATAGCATCGGTCGACTCACCGGGGAGATGAGTGAAGTTCTCGTACTCTCTCCGGTAAGTGGTGAACATACGGGCTTGCACTTGGGCATTGCCAACATGAGCATTCTTCAACTTGAGCCAAATCTTTCCGGCCACATCCTCTCCATACACTCGATCAAACTCCGAGGCACAGAGAGCACGGAATAAGTAATCAACAGCCTTGCTGTTGGCCTCAAACATGTCCCATGATCCTGGAAGCAGAAAACTATCTGGGATGACATAATGAGGGTTCTGAGTGACCTCCCAGATAAGAGTTCCCTTCCCACACAAAAACACGCCCATGCGCCTCTCCCACATCGGGTAGTTCTTATCATCGAAGTGCGGAGGACCCGACCCCTTGCCGTAATCGCCCATCTTTGGATCTTAGACTGGTTAGAATCACAAAGATCCGTAACCGGCTCTGATACCAATTGAAGGACCGATTCGGGCGACCAGAGAGGGGGGGAGTGAATGGGAGCCGATAAAAATTCTTCTCTAATGTCAAACTCGGCCTATGCCCCGATTGCCACTCCACGAATCCGTGCACACACAAGAAGTTCCAAACAAGGCACACACAAGCCAAGAAGATCACTAGAGAAGCCTAGGAGCAAAGAGCGGAAGCACCAAAGCAAGAATCAAAGGAACCGATCAACTCGAGTTAGTTCCTGTGTCTGGGACGGACGGTCCGCCAGGCTGCCGCGGACGGTCCGCCAGGTAGTCACGGACAGTCCGACTGTCAGGCGCGGACGGTCCGAAATCGACACAGAAGCTAACAGAGAGTTCGGGAGAAAATCTACTCCTCGCGGACTGTCCGACCGTGCACCGCGGACGGTCCGCCAAAGCCACTGGAAACCCCAGACAAAAGACGAGCCACCCCAGACGAAATCTCAGAGCCACGCGGACAGTCCGCCAGGACCACGCGAACGGTCCGCGAACTGCCTGCAAAATAACAGCCCGAACACAACGGATCGAAACGAAAGCGCTCAAGAACACGCGACGAACTCGAAGAACACAGGACGAACCCTAGCCACGTGGACCGTCCGCCAGGGGCCCACGGACCGTCCGCCAAGCACGAACAGAACAAAAAAAGCTCGAGCTCGGGAGTCAAACCAACCTTTCCATCACCGGATCTCCCAAACGGTTGAAGCTCTTGAGGCAAGATTTTGGGGAGATATAAAGTGTCACACAAGGATGCTATGCCCCAAAAATCTTGACTTCTAAGCCGCTAAATCACCGGGAATCGCGGATCAACCGAACCACCACCATGAACTCGGGCACCAAGCAAAAACGCTCGAATCGAAGGCTCTCCACGGCGTTTGAGGGGTCAAGATCACACACAAAGATGCGCAAGGCATCCACCCATGATCCCCTCAAAGAAATCCATCAAGAAACACCTCCAAAATCACGAATCGAGCCAAAAACAAAAACTCCCAAAGATAGTCCCAAAAATGACACGAAAATCACAAAGGACTAGGAGATCACCGGGATGCCGAATGCTTCCATACATCCAGAGGTCAGATTCTGTACAAGAGTCTAGCCTAAGGAATCCAGAGGGAAAAGAAGCAGTTCAGAGAAAATCTACCGGGGAGAAAACCCTAGGAAGCCAGCGAGAGAGATGCCATCCACCTCTCCACTATTTATGCGAAGTCCATCGGAGGGAGGTAAATGACCACGCTACCCCTACTGCATAAATGAAGATACAACCCCTCAGGGGCATTTGGGCCAAGTATTCATCGAGCGGACACGCTTCCACCGCGGCCTTGCTTAGCTTCGACGCAAGCCCCGCAATCACGCCACGTGCCCCCCGCCTTGAAGCTTCCCAAAGCTCTCGGATCACCGTCTCCGTCGCCTCGGGCCTCCGGGCTTGGTTTTGCGGCCCAAACCAAGAAACCGTCCACCTGATGGTTTTGTGGGCAAACCACCAAACCCCACGTGCAAGCTTCGGGCTTCAACCGCTACCTTGCACCGGCCCAGTCCACGACTTCAACCCGCCAGTCTTGCATCGCACGGCTCTCACTTGACCCCATCGGCCACCGGGTCCATCGAACCAAGCCTACTTGCCACTCCATCACCCGGAGGCCGCCACGGCTAAGGCCTTTCGCACTTGTTCTTCACCTGCACTGACACGAGTCAAGCCGCAACCTGTACCTGCACACTTAGCTAAGCATCAGTCCACACAACATTGTCAATCACTCATCACTAAGGAGCGACCCTCCACTGGTCCTCGAACACACCTGGTCCTCAGCGTGGCGTGGAGTTGTTGTGGCGGCTCGGGCGAGGTGGAGATGGAGGCGTCGACACGTCGTGGCAGCGGCGGGGGAAGAGAAGCGAGTACGGGCGTGCGGGGTGAGGCCGTGAGGGAGGCGAGTCGAGGCCACGAGGGGAAGAGCCGAAGAGGCGAGATGGATCGAGTCAAACCTCCAGACTCACGTAGAGGCGGCCCATGAGACGACCCATGGGTTGTGATCCATTAGAAATCGATTGTTACTCCCCTCCACCACACATAATCCAAATTGCTAAGAAGTTAGAATCCAAACCAAACCAATCTACTAACAAAGTTGACCTATTAGCATCCAACATAAGTAAGTCCATAACAAAATCCAACCCATTAAACTTACTTCAACCCAAACCATTTGCAGGGCTAGGTGTAGCCCACTGAGCACTGCACGCACTCGCCCAAGCCATGCCACCCGCACTCGGCTGGTAGGCGGGCTGGTCCCAACCAGGTGCATATCCAGGGGTAACCCCGAACATGTACCCCGTAGGGGCCCCTCCTGCCACCGGTGGTGTAGTAGGCTGTGGCTGTGGTGGTGGCTGCGACTGCTGTTGCTGCTGCATGTGTGCTCTCTTTGCCGCGCTTCTGGTGGACCTGCCTGAAACACTAGCACGATGGCCTTCCTCTTGTGTAACAAGGGGAGTGGTTAATGACTCCGAGTTATACAACTGAAACCCCGGGTTAGGTAACGGGATCTGATTTGTATAACCCGAGAAGAAGAAAGTCAAAGAATCATTTTGGCCTCTCTTAAGTGTATGTCCTTCGATCAAGTGCGCCTCATCAATGAGAACTCGGGGTGTCCCAATGAAGGGGACGGGATTCCCACTTAGAACCCCAAGTCTGAGAGCAATACGAGTCACCAAAGAGGTACACTCAATAGGACCTATCATCTTAAAATTCATCAACCACTGCCGAATCATAGCTTTAACGGGGGAGACCTTGATCCGTTTAGTAGTGGCATATAGATGCATCAACTCATCGTTGCGCACGGGCCAAACATCCTCTCGTGGAAAGAGAGTAATGGCGAGCCACTTGTGCCACAATCGAAGAGTGGGATGCATGATATCATTGCACCGAGGTACAAACTTACCGCTATAAACTAGACCGGAAATCTCTTCCCAGAAAGAATCTCGAACAAAACCCTCACAAGCCTTTTTCAAAGAAATAGCACAAGGATGATCAAAACCATGGAGACGACTAAGATCTTTCCATGTAAGTCGGTAATCGGTCCCAAAAAGATGAAATTGAACACCGTACGCTTCCTCAGTAAAAGAGCAAAGAAATTGGATGGTGAGGGGCCAAGAGCCAAGCTGTGTAACCAGCACAAACTCCTCCCAACTGAGAGCATGCCAAATAGAAGCGAACTCGAGGTGCATACTTGTCTTCTCCATAAGTGTCAGGTCGAAGTCCCGGGTGTGGGTGAAGACTCGGTCCTTTAGGAGAGCGTAGACTTGCTCCTCTCGAGCACCTCGCAAGCTGAGGTAGGGGGTGTCGTCGACGACCTCCTCCGTTGCTTGTGGCTCGGCTTGTTCTTCTTGCTCCTCTTCGTAGTCCATCGTTGATGGGCTCGGCGGGGACAGATTAACTTGCGCTTGCTCGTGAACGGGAGCGTATCACCCTCCGGAGAGCGTTCGCCACCCAACTCATGCTAGCAAAACAAAGGGACAACAAGAGCAACTCGGTGATGGATTAGTGAAATCGAATGAAATTCTTACTGAGCTTGCTCCACCAATAGCAATACTCGCAGCAACACAATAGAGAGAGTACTTGGTAAATCCAAACTTGAGCAAGAAATCCAAGAAAACCAAGAGAGCGAGGAGTAGAGAGGGGAGTGTGAGTGAAAAGAGTTGAATAGGTGAAGAACACCCCCTCTCCCCCTGCTATTTATAGGTAAATGTGCCGGGCATCCAGACATGGCCGTTGGGCAACGGCTAGGAGCCGTTGGAGCAAGGTGGGGCCCAGCAGCCGTTGGGCTGCTTTAGCCGATCCCTGGTCGGGCCTACCTGCCCCCTGCTCTGGCCAGTGGCTCCCCAACGGCTAGCTGGGGGCCTGCCTACGTGCCTCGACCCAAATTTCCCCAAAATATTTTTCAATTGATTTTTCTAGAATTTTCAAACTCAGAAATTATTTTCAGAAATTTTATTCGAAAGGGAAAATGGGCTAGATAAATCTAGCATGCAGATGCAAGGTTTGGAAAAATCAAATATGCAATTTGGAAAATCAAATGAAATTTTGGAAAAGGAAATATGAGGTAAATACCATCTTTAACGTTTTTGGTCGAAAGGACTCATCATTTTAAGTCTGATGAGTTGGACTCTTCTCAGCGGTTAATATCACTCGGCATCCCACTCCTGAGAAGTAGAAGGTAATGCCTTCTCAACCTTCCACCACTCTTTACAAATTTTCTTTTGCTTCAATGTTGACAGAGATTTCTTCATTGAGGGTAAAGGCTCTGTCCTTCCCCCAAGCTGCTCAACACTATCTTGCACCAAATAGCATTACTCTTCTTTATCTTGAAACCTGAATATCAAGTTCCTCTTCCCAATGCGGAAACAGATCACTCCTGCTCCCACATTGATTCTAGCTCAGACATAACTGAGAAATGGTCGCCCAAGGATGAGCGGCATTCCTCCCTCATCGTCCATATCAAGGACCACGAAATCTGCGAAGACATAAGAGTTCTTGACCTTGACCAATAGACTCTCAACAATTCCTTCTGGATATCGTATCGTTGAATCGGCGAGTTGAATAGTCTGTGCTGTTGGAGAGAGAGATGGATATCCAAGTTGCTCGAACATGGCCTTGGACATGAGATTGACACTTGCACCAAGGTCGGAAAGGGCATGCTTGATCGTCTTGTAATAGATTGTGCATGTGATAGCTGGATAGCCAGGATCTCTTCTGTGCAAAACTACTGATTCCTCCCATGGATCTTGAATTTGATGTATGGGCTTTCCTGCATAGTTAGGAGCACACGTCTTCCTAGGTGGCTTACCCCACCTAGTCGACACTACACTAACATTTTCACAAGAGGACACGGGTTTCCCCGGGATCCTCCCGTTATCAGCAGACAGAACCAAAGCAGCTAACTGAGCTAAATGAGTTTCTAACATTTTATTAAAACTTAGCTGGCTCTTCTGAGCAGAAGAAAAACTTTCAAGCTTAATGTTGAGACTTTCCAAGGATTTATCAAGGGCAGCTAACTTTTTATGAACACCTTCATTAATTTTAGCCTGCCCAAAGACAAGATCTCTCAAGGAGAGTTGGTTAGAATTGTAAGTGTTACCTTGGTTAACACCTTGATAATAAGGACATTGTTGATTCCACGTTTGACCTCCTTGTTGTTGGTGACGATAACCATTGTTATTGCCGTTCATGTACATCACTTCCTCCTGAGTTTCAGGACAGCAATTTCCCGAATGCCCAGTGTTGCCACAGACCCCACAAGTCATATGAGAATCCATAGGCAGAGTAGTGGTGGCCATGTCAGCCTTCTCGCTGGTGTAGTCATCCAATCTTTTCATAAGAAGCTCCAGCTTGGCAGTAATCATATCTGCTTCCTTGACAGTATGAGTACCCCTCTGACGTGGTTGGAGTCTTTCATCGCTCCACCCTTGGTTGGATACCATCTTCTTAATAAGTGATTTGGCATTATCAACAGTGAGTGAGAAGAATGCTCCCTGAGCAGCAACATCAAATGGCCTCGGGCTGTCGGAGTCAGCCCATTATAGAAGCTTTGAAGAATTAGCCAATCCTCCATCCCATGGTGAGGACAGGCCAGGATGTACTCCTGAAGCCTTTCCCAAGCCTCTGGAATAGATTCACTTGCTGCTTGCTGAAAGCTAGAAATTCTTCCACGAAGAGCATTGGTTTTACCCAATGGGAAGAACTTCTTGAGGAATGCTTCTGAACACTTGTCCCAAATATTGATAGCATCACGATTCGCATAGAACCATTGTTTGGCTTTCCCCAAGAGAGAGAAAAAGGAAACAATTAAAGACGAACAACATCCATATTTGCACCCTTGATGATGAAAGTGCTGCATAGCTCTAGGAACTGCTGCAGATGGGCATTAGCATCCTCATTTGGCTTGCCACAAAACGGACTAGCCTGTACCATCGTGATTAAACCCGTCTTGATCTCAAAGTTTTCAGACCCCAATGCCACCACAGGGCCTTGCAGCACCTGGTCGGCAGAAGGAGCTGAGTACTCACGAAGCGTCTTCTGGGCCATAGCGTTTGACGTGGGTGGTACAAAGGAAGCTGGATCGCCTTCTGGACGAGTACAACGAGGTGAGTCGAAATGAATTCGAGTTTTCCTCACTAATGACTCGGGATCTTCTGTGAAATTCTCTGATAAGTCGAAACCAGTCATACACTACCTGTCTTCATCATCCAAAGATAAAAGAAGACAATCAAGGTAAGCCTGCATTAAGAGTTGCTCTAACCTACTCATGATTTATAAACAAATGCAAAGAATAGTCATGATAATCCTGTGCCTTCCCCGGCAATGGCGCCAGAAATGCTTGTTGGCGTTTCTTAATGTCACTACTAACGACGCCAAGTTAGCGTGAGCATCAAGACTTGCCAAAGGTAAATCTAACGATCATGAACGAATCTACAAGTGCACAGATAAACCATTGTAGCATTTCCCCAGGGAAGTGAGTGTTCTAAGGGTATCGTATCCGTGGAAGGCAATGACGGATATCAAGACTTATGCTTTTGCACTGAATGTAAACCAAGAGATAGATATAGAAGACAACAGCTCAAAGACAGGGGTAAGATAAATGATATGATAGAGGTAGTGTGACACACACTCGGATCTACCTCTACTCTAGCACACTACGGCTTAGGGGGGACATACGAAGCTAGCTCTAGGTTCTATGATACTAAACATACAAAGTTAGATGATACAAGAGATAAGCAGAAAGTATTGCATGAAAGGTAAGGTTCAGCACCTAGGTACAAACGGGGAGATAGCCCGCGACGATCAGCACTCTGCGAAACTATCCTTTAGACTCCTACAGTAATACCCCAGCGCGGAGGGTTTCAAAGGGTCCAATAGCTGTCACCATTGCGGCCTACCTCAATCGTTACGGGGGGGGAGCTCATAACTAACGTAGCCACACAACCCAGGCACCATACCTGTGTTGCTGCTAGACTTCACCCGATCCGGGCTATTGTGACCCAGGGTGAGAGCCACCAGAAGACTGGTCAACTTAGACCGAGTACCGTAGCTTAAACACAAACTTCATGCAACACAAACATGCTATCAAACAAGATCAAACTAGGGCTAGTCATACGAACAGATACGAACTCTCTTATGTCTAGTCAACAAGATCAAAGGGTCGTGTTCGTGAAGAACACAAGCCTCTAACTTATGAACAAACACATAAGGAATGAGTAAATCATCCTTCAACTGGATCGAAAGGTAGTGTTCATGAAGAACACGAGCCTCTAAATGATGAACAATGGATGAACTCAAGAACATATCAATCATATGATCTACCACAACTTTATATGAAATAGCTGAATAACTGAAGTAGATCAAAGTCATACATAGAAATAAAGATACAAGGGAACTCATACGTAGACTCCCAAGTAGACTTGGAACCTGAATAAGAGCTACTCCAGCCTACCCCCTAGCCTTGGAAACTAAAAGTGAGAGGGGAATGGAGAAAGTGGTGTGTGAGAAATGGAGCCCCTCCCCTTCTATTTATAAGCAAGGACCAGGCTTGCTTCGAGCACCAAACGCCTCCAAAACACCCGGGGATGCAGCAAGTGACCAATGAGGAGCAACCATGTGGAGGACCAGGATCAACCGACCCTAGGTCGATTCGGCCGATCCTAGGGTCGGCCGGCCCCCTAGGGTCGCCTCCTGGCTTGTGTTTCCACTGGGTGGCTGACATGTGGGCCCTTTGATCACTCCCCCGTGCATGCCAAGTTTCCTGATAAGTTAGAGCTCTGGTGGGCCCATGGATCCTTGTGAAGTTCATGTGTCACTCTCTGATTCGTCGATGAGTGCCCCCCTTGGATCAGTGACGTGGATTGCCACATGTTTCCTAAGTGGCAACCATCTCCTCAGCTGAGTTGGCATGGATCATTCCATAGAAGGTGGGTTTCCATCTCTTTTCATGCTTATTTCACCTACATACAAATAATCTCCAAGGACAAGTGGAACTACATTATTCAAACCAAAATGCAAGTAAATAATGCATATGCCTCCATTTATGTGAGAATATTGATGGCTGAAAGTGGTACTTAACAGCCGTCAACAGCGTGCAGGGTCAAGGGGACAGGTGACCAGCGCGGGATGCGGCTGTCCCCCCTTTGCCTTGGCGGCGAAGGCGCGGTACAGCGGTGGATTGGCGGCCAAGGCCTGACGCGCGGGAAAGGCAGGGGTGCGGTGGCAAACTAGTGAATGGAAGAGCAGAGTGCACGAGGTGCTCGCCTGGGCGTGCGTGCGGGCCCCAGCATGCGCGCCAGCTCGGCGGAGCGGCCGTCCCATCACGCGCGCGCACGGACGCGGCGCGGTGTGGTGCGGCGCGATGCACCGGGTTGGAGAAGGGAAGAGGAGAAAGGGATGACGCAGGGGACCCACGCATCAGTGAGAGAAAGGAGATTAAGTGGCCGGTGAGCTGTGTTGGGCCGTGAGGTGGGCCGGCCTGTTGGGCTGCGCAGGAAAGGAAGGTGCACGGGCAGTCACAGGGCGAAAGCTGAAGGGGCACTAGCGGACTTCGACGGATGTTAGCAGGCCCAAATTAGAGATAGGTTTTGAAAATAGTTTTGAATTTATATTTGACTTTACTATTTGCATTTGAATTATTTCAAATTCAAAACACACTCAAATAAATCCAAATAAAACCCAAAAAATCCAACTCACATATTTATACCATAATTTGAATTTATATTTTATATTAGGTTTTATATATAGAGAATTTAAGGGAGAGGCTAGCCAATTGGTTTGAAATTTGGTAGCACTCAACAAATAATAAAAAGTTTTAAATTTTTCAGAAATTCACACCTTGCAAAAATCCGAGATGTTACACATACGGGACCCAAACCCAACTACTATTCATTTTCCTTCACATCCTTGGTGGACTGGGCCTAAGACTACCCGCACCGGGGACGGGATAACCCACACTATCTGTTTCCTGTCGTCCTGTCCAGGAGAAAGGAGGTGCATCAGTCTCCTTCAAACTGGCGTCATTTTTCCGTCTCCCCCCGCTTCCTCTAGATCCAGAGACTTCCTGGGCGAACGCGAAAGCCGGCGTGGCACGGGCCCATGTGCCAACAGTTCATCCGCGTCGGGAGACGGAAGGGAGAGAGAAGAGGGGCTCTTCGCCGACGCTATGTGGGAGCTCGTCGTTGTTGATTCGCCGGCCTAGGCGGCAAAGAAAATGAGTCATCAACATCCGTGTCGTTCCTCTGCTCCGAAGCACAGAGCTCCTCTTGCCGCCGCAGCATCTCGCGCTCGATCTGGAGGAGACCGATAGGAACCAGAGGCGCGCGACACGTCGACGAGTAGCATGGAATGGGCCCGTGTCGGCGAGGGAAGGGGGTGGAAGCTCCATGGATGCATCATCGTCGTCGAGCAGGCAGAGAAGCTATGCTGTCGCCATCCAGCCTAGCCGAGCTCCGGCCGTGCAGGAATTTGGTGGAGCCGCGGAGGGAGCAGGGCCACCGAGCTTCGGCCTCCGCAGTAGCCTCCGCCGCGCCGACCTCACGCAGCATTGCCGAGACCGTCGATCCACCCCGTGTCGACCCCGTATAGGCTCCTCCACTACCATCCACCGTGGATCCACCCCCCTCTCGATTCCCCACCGGCGGATCTCGACGAATCGCAGCACCACCGCCGCCAGCCACCACGGATCCACTCCTATTTCGATTCCCCGCCGACGGATCTCGACGAAGCGCAGCACCACCGCCGCCACCACCATCATCGTCGCGTCCCTGCTCCTTAGCAGGGAGCTGCAGGCGTGCTCCGCTAGGCACCAGTGAGAGAGGGATAGGGAGAAGGTCCTGCTCCGAGCTGCCGCCGTCGCTGGGTTCGTGCGCTGCTGGCTGTTGACGGTTCAAAACTGTGTTGAAGTTCACCGCAAGCGTACGGGTGACTTGGTGCCTTTTTCACCAAGGAGGGTCCCCAAGGTTTGTCAATCCAAGGATCGGAAGCAAACCGCTAAGGTTCTCTACCTTGTCTAGCCAAACTAACCTAACATTAAGCGTTGATTGCATACAAAGATAAACCTAAGAGATATGTATATGATAGCACAAGGTTGATCACATTCACAAACATAAGTAAGGTAAAGTGCCACCAAGGGGACAACTAAGCCTAGCGCCTTCTAGTTGTTCCGGCAAACGAGCAACAAACCAAGCATCTCATCTAAAAACATCCTTAAACTCCTACCTTCAGCCTACCTCTCGAAGACATCCGCACTTTCGGGGGTGTTATCCTGTCACGATGCACCCTTAATGATGTGGGGAGTCTAAGGGCACACCCATACATGGACATGCCTACCAACCATGAAGGGTCAACATACTAGATATAATCACCATGACTACATAAAGCATGCTATGTAGTCTAAACTAGCATTAGACTAAGGATCAAATCATATTCACGATAGGTAGAAAGTAAAGACGAAGACATGTAATCGCTTAAAGATCGGAAAACATGATTATCATTGCTCACATAATAATAAGTGTGTTGGATCATCTCCACCGAGTACATACCATTGATGACCCCAACTAGCTCCGGAACTTCACCATGGCTCAACCACGCAGGGAGGCCATGGGGGCTAGGGTAGGCCTAGGCCATCTCCTAGACAACTTCGAAGACTCGCGGCCGCCGTCGTCTCCCTCTGGTGCTTGCTTCTAGGTTTCGCTGAGATGTCGTGAATGGATGTGGCGGCCGTCGGAGGCAGGCGATATAAATAAGCCGAGGAGGCGGTAGGTCAAAGGGGAGGCCGAACCGGTGCCGGAAGGGGGTGGGCCGGCCGGCATGGGCCGGCCGGCCCAGGCCCTTTCTGGCCCGGTTCGGCCCCGGTTTTCTTCCCGAAGCTTCTCGCACTTTCTTGAATATTTGCCGAAGTGCATGTGGGTTCTTGACGTCGTTTTCCCCGCGGTTTAGATAAGGGTGCTTGGCGCGCAAACTCCCGCATCTTCTGTTCAGGTCCTCGGAGTTTCACATCTTCATGCTTTGGTCCTTGGGTCATTTGGAGTCATGTTCACTTCGTGTCTTGACTCGTGCCGGGCTTCATGATTTTCTCATAAAATGCTTGATGAACTTTACCCGGAAGTCCTCATTTAGGTACTTAATTCCTGCGTAAACAACATACTCCAAAAACCACATGCAAGTGTGAACTTGTTACATCATTAGTATGCCTAGTGGCAGGTTAGTTATAATTCAAAGCTCAAACCAAAGTGTAACAAGTGCTCTTGGTTGACGGAAATCGACCGTCAACACTGGCCTCGCTCCACCCCTGCCTCCGGTTGCCGCATTGGGGAGCCGGCGTGGGGAGGGAGACGCCCCGAGCAGAGGAAGAGTCGCAGGGGAGGGGCCGGTGCGGGCGGGTGACGCGCTCGAGGAGGGGCGGCATCGCGCTGTGGCTGCGGCCGGCACGAGCTTGAGGGCAACAGAGCAGGGGATGGAAAGGGCAGAGATGAGGGCAGCGTGCCGCCGTTGGCCCGCCTCGCAGGGCCGTCACCCGTCGGCGTGGGGAGGGAAGTAGCCGATGGAGGGAGACTCGGAGAGAGAGTCGGCTGGGGAGGAGGTTGGCAGGTGGGTGGGGAGGGGTTAAAATAATACTGACGTGTGAGTCCCATGGTTGGTTATTGGTACAGAGGAGAGATATAAAAGAAGATAAGTGCGGAGAAACATAAAATAAATGAGATAATCTTAATAACCAAGATATAATATGTTTTTAAGAAGAAAATAAAAGACGACGAGTGTGAATAGCGTAATCTCACCTGGTCCAGGGAAGAAAAGGAAATAATCAAATCCAGGTCAGACTCCAGCACATCATATGACGTGTCAGTACGCATCACCCATGACCCCTTCTTCCTCCCGTCCCCGCTGCGGGATATTTAATTATTTGCCATCCTAAGAAAGGCCACACCTTCAAAAGCCACTTTTAGAATTTAGGTTATACATTTGCCACTGGAGAGATGATTTAGAAACACATTTACCCTTTTGTCTGATGTGGCAGTCCAAATCACCCATCCACGCTGGAATGAGCACGCGAAATGACCCGGCTGCCCCTGCCGTTCGTTCTACTCCCCACGCCACCTGCCCGACCCAGCCGAATCCATTCCCTTCCCCACCGGCTGCAACCCTAGCTCGACGGACGGGCGGCGGCGGCAGTGGCGGCGGCGGCAGCGGCGAGGACCACGCCGACGGCCACAACTACGACGCCGGTGAATGTCAGGTAATTGCTGCTCCTTTGCTGCTTCACCTAGAATGGGGACCCCCCTAGAATGTGTCTCGAATCCATTTGCTGTTCGCCTGAGTTGGATTCTTTTTTTCCCGAACGCTGTAGGTTGAGTGGATGATTGGCTTTTCTGTTTGTTAAACATGGAGCCTAGTGAATGCCCTTCGTGGTAAGCGCCGCATCGAAAATCTGTGGCATGTATATGCATGAGTCGGGTTGGTTTGGGCATTTGCTAACTTCCAATTTGTTTCATTGTTTATGGTTATGTCAGGATTGATCCTGGCAACGCTTTTAGAATTGTTGTAAAATGCGAAAAATTTAAGGTAGTACTGGAATGTGCAGCTGTTTTAGATATGGATGAGCAATGGCATGATCTGTGGATTGATAGATGCAGTGGGTACAATCTGGATTCATTTCTTACTGACATGGCAAGTAAAATTCCTTGGGGTCCTTCTCAATCACTGGATGTGTGGGCAGTGGATGTTAACTGTGATTCATCATGGAAAATCAGAAAGAATGAGCACTTTGAGAAGTTGGCTAATTTGGTTGTGGAAGTAGTTGAAAAGAGGTACCATCAGGAGGAAGAAGTAGTGGAAACTAGAGGTGGTTCAATAGGCAGTTCAGGTGTCACCAGCCAAACACAACCAGCACCTACTATGGGAGACACATTTAGTTGCAATGCTGGGTCAGATTATGCATTTGATGAAGATTTTCTGCATGAGATTATTGATTGGGATACCCTAGTTATCCAGCCTGAGGCTGATAAAGATGGAGAAGCAACTGAAATTGCAGATGAGGATAGAGTGTTTGAGGCCATGGGTTTCAAAGAGGCAGATGAGAGAGCACAACAAGCTGCAGAAGCTGAATATGCCATTCCAGTGATACCTGAAGAAATGCAACAGGACATGGCTGATGCAGCATTAGGTGTGGATGACAATGATCCTGCTGAACCTGTTATGGACTGGGATAGGGATAATCCAGAAATGTCTGTTGGCACAATCTATCCTTGTATGGATGACTTCAGACTAGCAGTTAGGCAACATGCCATTATCACTGAATTTGAGCTAGGAACTGAGAAGTCTGACAGAACAAGATTTAGGGGATATTGCAAGGCTAAAGGATGCCCCTGGATTATTAGGGCCAGGACACAGAAAGATGGTTGTGTGAGGGTACAATTACTAACTATTGCATGCCATATGTTTAATTTGTGCTTTTAACCACTTAACATAAAATTATAGTTTATGATTTGTCACTGAAATTTTTTGCTTGATGCAGGTTCAAATAAAGACTGAAGCTCATCTGTGTGCTTCAACTAGTAGAGTGCTGGGTGCAATGGCAAGCCAGGCTTGGGTTGCTGAAAGAGCTATCCCTTTGCTGAAGAGGAAGCCTGGACTGGGTGCTAAAGAATTGAAGGAGGAATTGGAGAACAAATACAACATTAAGGTGCATTATCAAACTGTATGGTATGGTAGGCAGAGGGCAGCAGATAAACTTTTTGGGAAATGGGATGATTCTTATGACTGGTTGTACAGATTCAAGGCTGAGGTTGAATTGAGAAGCCCTGGCAGTGTTGTAGAGATAGCATATGATGAAAAGGATGACATTAAGTATTTTAGCAAATTTTTTTGTTGTTTCAAGGGCAGCATAGATGGCTTCTTAGGTGGCTGCAGACCTTACATCAGCATTGACTCCACTACACTGAATGGATTGTGGAATGGTCACATGCCATCAGCCTTAGCTCTAGATGGGCACAATTGGATGTTCCCACTAGCATTTGGTTTCTTTGAATCAGAAACCAAAGATAACTGGATTTGGTTCATGGAGCAACTCCGCAAGGCTATTGGAGTAGTTCCAAGATTAGCAATATGCACTGATGCTTGCAAAGGGTTGACAGCTGCAGTCAAGCAGGTCTTTCCATGGGCAGAACAGAGGGAATGCTTCAGACATCTAATGGAGAACATGAAGAAGAACTTCCATGGAGAGGTGTTTGCCAAAAATATGTGGCCTGCAGCTAGAGCATATGAACCAGAAAAGCACCAATATTTCCTAGATAAGGTTCTTGCAGCCAGCCCTCATGTTCAGAAATGGCTTGAAGATCAGCACAACCTTTTGTGGGCTAGATCAAAGTTCTCACCAGATATTAAATGTGACTACATCAATAACAACCTTGCTGAGTCATGGAATGCATGGATCAAGGAGTTCAAGGACCTGCCACAGCATTATATGGTGGATGCTATTAGGGAGAAGGGTGTGGTCATGTTTGAGAAAAGGCACAGGATAGCAAGAGCTTTGCATGGAGTCATACTGCCAGCTGTTATTCATCAATTAAATGCATCCACTAAGGGGCTAGGTCACCTTAGAGTCACAAAGGGCAGACCTGACAGAGCAGAGGTATCTGAGAGTTACAAGGATGAGGAGGTGAGAAGACATGTGGTTCATTTGGTTGAAAACACCTGCTCATGTAGGCAGTGGCAAGTCACAGGTAAACCTTGCCCACATGCTTTGGCTGTACTCACTACAGAGAGGCAACCAGTGTGGGACAGCTATGTGGACATGGCATATTCCGTGCAGAGGTTCAGACAGGCATATGAATTTGGCTGGCCTAACATAACATTAAAGAACCAGTGGCCACAAGTTAACAAAGGCTTCAACCTATTCCCACCAGATGGCCAGAAAAGAGGTCTTGGAAGGCAGAGAAAGAACAGAATACCTTCTTGCTTGGAAAGATCAGGAAAGGCTACAAGGCAAACACAATGTGAAAACTGTGGTCAGTTAGGTCATAGGAAGACAAGCTGGAGGTGTGAACTGACAGGGACTAAGAAAAGGTATGTTTCCTTCCAAACTCTTTTTTTCTAACATTCATCACCACTTGTTGTTAACTGATAACAATTGTAGGAAGAGAGGCAAGAAGGCAAAGGCAAAGGCTGGGAGAAAGAAGCAAAAGACAACTGAGACAGTGGAGGTAGCAACACCAAGGACAAGAGCAGCAGCAGCAAGGGAAGCAGCAGTAAGGGAAGCAGCAGCAAAGGAAGCAGCAGCTACTGCAGCATCAGCAAGTGCAGCATCAGCAAGTGAACCTCCAACAAAGAGGTATGATCCCCTCTTTTCTGTCTATTTTTTTTGTGAATAACTATCTAAATCTTCATACTGAATCTGTATGAGGCTTGCTCTAGATGGACTTTTGGACTTGGAGGACAGCACTACTTTGGAGCCAACACCATTAGAGACAGTTCCCCCTGTTCCAGCCAAGAAGATGACTCCAAAGAAGCTGGCAACCAAGGTCTTGAAACCATCTGTGGCCAAAAAACTGAGTCCAAAAAAGAAAGGGGCAACAAAGAAGTGATGAGCATGCTATGCTAGAATCATGTTTGCACTATGCTTTTGGTTGTGTGTCAGTTTGAACAATGTATGTCATTGTATGTCAGTTTGAACAATGTATGTCACTATGTCAGTTTGAACTATGCTTTTGGTGTGATTTGAACTATGTCTGTAAGATTGAACAAAGTTGTGCTACTTTGATCTATGTCTATCTACAATGCCATTCATCCTTCAATTCACCCAGATACAGGGAATGCTATGTCTATCTACTTTGGTCTGCTGTGGATGCTAGGGAGTGCTATGTAGCTGCTGAATGTCTATCTACTTTGGTTCAAATAAAGATTGAACAAAATCTGTAAGATTGAACATCAACATTCATTCATCACATCACATTTGTTCATTCATCAAACATCAACATTCATCAAACATCCAGTTACAGGGAGTTACAACCCACATTGTTCTACTTAAGTGCACGGCCCAAAATCATGCCAATGATGGCAACAACTAACACAAACAGCACACACACAAGCTTCACGATTATGTCCAGCTTTGCTTCCACATCTTGCTTGTCCTTTTTTGGAACTGCTTCTTGCGCCAAAGGCTGGAGGTCTACAGATTGGTCTTCTTCTGAGTTTTCATGCTCAAGGTCATGATCAAACACCTGAATCACTTTTGCGCCAATCAAATCATCCAGATAATCCTTCTGCCACCGATAGTAGCCGCATCTATCTGGGTTCTGAAGAACAAAATACATACAGTCAACACCAAACCATGCACAAATGGAACATGACAGCAACAAAAATCACTCACCCAACCCACGCCCCTAGGGCATTTGAAGTACACGCGGCCATGATTCTCGTTCTCCTTGGTCGAGCGTCGCTCGAACACCTTAGCTCGCCCGCAGTAAGGGCACTGGACCAAGGGGAGGCCGGTCTCTTTCCCCTTCCTTCCACTCGAAGAAGACTCTGAAAGCTGCGACATTGCGACCTGACGTTCGCCGGCGTGGTCCTCGTCGTCGCCGCCGCCACCGCCTGTCGAGCTAGGGTTCGAGCCGGGGGAATGGATTGGTCTGGTGGTCTGGCTGGGTCGGGCGGGTGGCGTGGGGAGTAGAACGAACGGCAGGGGCAGCTGGGTCATTTCGCGTGCTCATTCCAGCATGGATGGGTGATTTGGACTGCCACATCAGACAAAAGAGTAAATGTGTTGCTAAATCATCTCTCCAGTAGCAAATGTGTAACCTAAATTCTAAAAGTGGCTTTTGAAGGTATGAATGGCAAATAATTAAATATGCCCCCGCTGCCGTTCCACGACACAGAAAAAGAGAAAACCCAACCGGAGATGGAACCCGCCGCGGCCGCCGGAGAGTCCCCCGATCCGCCGCCGTCGCCAGCCCCGGAGGCCTCATCGCCAGCGGAGACATCATCCTCCTCCTCCACTTCCCCGGGGACGCAAGCGCCAGCGCCTCCAGGTACGCGGGAGGTCGCAGCCGCGATGGAGGCAGTGGAGCGGGACGCCGCCGCCATCGCGGAGAGCTACGCGTCCCTCTTCGCCTCCCTCCGAGTCGCCCTCAGCAACGTACGTACTCTCTCTTCATGCTCCAAAACAGCGGCGAGCCTTCGAGCTCTGTTTTCCGCTGCTCTGCTATGTACTGCTACTTTACACTGATGGATTATGATTAATCTTACTGCCGCGACGCGCGGAAACGAAGGTTACCTCGACGTCGTCGGAGAATATTGAGTGCTTGGGCGACGTCGTCGGCCGCCTCCAGGAATCCGGTGAGGCCGCGAGGCTGTTAAGATTCTACTAGGCTCTCTCGAGTGTTCGCATGCATTTTGTGTTCCAATTGGGGAAACTAAATCTCTGATGATACTGGGAAGCGTGCTCCTTTACTGGGAAACTAAATCTCTGTTTTCCATAGTTTGATTTGTGATGTAGTCTCTTGTGTTTGGATTGTTGTATCGCATATGATTTTGTTGGTCTGAAATGTCTAAACGTTTATTACTCCATTGGTGCTCCAGATTATGATTATTGCTTTTTATGTTTTTGCAGCACTTGAAGCATCTTCAAAAGGAAATAAATACATCAATTCGTGCTTGAGGTGATAAGTTCGACCAAAAATGTAATTTATTGTGGGGATATTTTGTTAAGTATAATGGCAATTCTGGAAGTAACTGTGAACTGCAATGGTTAAAAGCTTTGCTGAATTGCATGATTACTGTGATTCTTTAAGCGAAAGGAAATTTTATATGAAAACTGTGTATTTATTTGTTAAAATATTGTTGTTTTTCAGTATTAGTTAAATTTTTTTGAATTGCATTATTATCGTGATTCTTGAAGTGAAAAGAGATTTTATATTAAAAAGTGTGTTTCTTTGTCACCCATTTTGTGTTTCTTCATTCTCACCAGCATTTCTGATAATATGTTTTTGCAGGTTAAATGAGGAAATGAGAGTCTTGGAAAGCTTAGCTATGCAACTGTATCCTTTTGGTAGTTGCTGACGATATGTACTTCTATTCACTATGAAACTGGTTAATAGTTTAGCACTGTTCATTTCAGACTTGTTAAATCTTAATTTTCCAAAAGAAAGGTTCTACAAAAAAATGTTGATTCATTAGATTTGGCTGTCAATCAGTTGCTCCGCCTCCCCTAGTCAGTGGATATTGTCAGTAGCTCATATAAGGTAACTACCACTGGAAGTCCATTGCATGTTTTTTGGGTCAACTCAAGGTTTTTTCTTTTTTTGGTGGCTCACATGCTCTGTGAGAGCTTCAGTGCCTGATTAAATAAACTAATAGGAAGGTTTTGAAAGTAAAGTTTCAATCACCCACTTTAGGCTTTGGAACTTGGAAGAATGGAGGCTATATTTTGTATACAGTACAGCCGTACAGGTGCATGTGCATCTATTGGTAGGCTCATTGATTTTATATTTTAATCATGACCTATACACTATTGCTAACTTATTTGAAATGTAGGATGCATAAATGCGTTCATTACTTCATAAGATGATACCTCAAGTAGCCACTTTATTATCCACCTTAACAGAATGCTCTTCGAATGTTTGCTTTTGACATCAATACATACTACTAGTTCATCAAATGTTTACTTTTGACCACAGTACAAAGTTACAGACTAGTGGTTCTTTTCCTGCTGTGGTGCACCTGTACTGACTCTTGTGACTATACTGCTGCAGGTTGCAAGGAAAAAATCACAACACATATATGTCATGTGTTTTAGTTCCAAGGCAACCAGCTGGTGGAAATATGAAGTGGCTCATACCAACAAAGGATGACTTTCCCCTTCCATGGCATGATAAAATACTACTTACTCTTGATTTGATTTACGCTCCATCTTTTGTGTATTTGTAAACAATGCTATGCATTTGTTGAAAAACAACTTATCTTGTTATGATGCGTGCATGGACCATGGAGTTACATTTGTAAATGGGCCATTCAGCCCTTGGACTATCTCTGTAAACTTGGGATAAATGAAAACAAAGATTTTCCTACTGTCTCTTTGTTCAACCGTTTTTAATTTTTGTTTGCGCACTCATGGATTTATGAAAATGACCCACCTGTGATAACATTAAACTATGTGTGGTATTTAGATCTTGACCTTTTCTTCTATTTTGCCAACAATTTTAATCTCGTATTTGTAAGCAAAAACTAAGAGCTTAAAGAGACAGATGCCTTGCGAGGTCAACATGAAAACGGTAACTTTCTCACTTCTTTTCTTAGGCGCCTCATACATTGTGATGAAGAGTAACCTCTTATTGATTACAAATTTCCAAATACCTTTGTGGCTTTATGCTATTCATACTGTGCACACAACTTTATTGTCCTCAATGCTGTCAGGGTTAGAAAATCCGAATTTAAAAATGTTGCTTTACCTTCAGCAGTAGCTGGGTACCCTGATTACCAGTCATCTCTCAAAATTCTTTATATTTCTAACTTTGTAGCACCACAATACATATTAGAATGTATACTCATTAAATCAGTGAAAAATAGCTAGAAACTAGAAAGAACATGTCACTGCTGGTTGCTACGGCGCCACAGTCCAGTACCCACAGGTAACGCTGGAACAAATGCACCTCCTAGTATGAGAGCTGATGCAAATCCTACTTTGCCTCTCTTTTTTTACTGAACAAAACTTGATATTTGTTTTTAGTGAATCTTTTGAGCTCCTTGATAGTTTGATTATACAGAAAAAATTATAGGTTGAAAGTACCAGATGTGCTGTTAGTGCTTTTAACAGAAAAGCAATCAGAAGACAATATTTCATCACTCTTTGGAGGGCTGAATGTGCTTCAAAAATTTCCCTGAGATGATAGCTGATGAGGCAGTAAACAATTAGAAGAGCTAAATATGTAAGAAATGCTTTCTGGATTAGTTCTTCAGTATATTGTTTGATTAATGTTCGTTGCCTACTTGCTTTTTATGTTCTTCAGGTCCCAGAATGGTAAGACTGTCTTCAAAGGAAGTGCAAAGAATGACATCCAGGTGTAGTAATGCTATTACCTGTTTTCAAATACAGTAAGGTTCTGATCTCATTCATCTTCATAATGCAGCAAGGTTTTGATGCTCAGACATGGAAAACATACACTAGAATGAGCATTTATTTCATTGAACTTACATGTTCCCATCCAGATGACAATATGACATCAAAAGTCTTACCATGAAAAAAATGACTTATTGGAGAAACTTTTGTTGAAGCAGACATCTTACATACATTTCGTGCTATACAAAAGTTTGAATGTCTTCTTAACTTCTAAAGAAGGAAAGTTGTCTGGCGAAATTGACTTAATTTGTTCTGTCACTTGAAGCAGCAATTGCATATGATCTCACTTAATACTATTATACAACAATATATGGGTCACAAGAAACGCATACAAAGAGGTGCATTAGACATCACTTATAGCTGTTCTCTTAGGAACTTCACAGCAAAGAATCTGTCTTTGCAGGTAGCCTCCTGAAGAAGTTTACTGGTGCTGCCGGCACCTTGTGGCGGAACCGAGGATGCCTCATCCAGAAGAACCCAAGGCAGAGTGCAATCACTTGGAATGGTGTCACATATAGTATAATCGCTGTGATCAGGCAAAATATTAGGAACATAGCTGTTGCCCTTGGGTCTCTCCAGCTCAGCAGTGACTGCAATCTCTCTCCCTGAGTGGCGATGTCCCCAACAACTGTCTGTATTCTCCCAGCAACATGTCGTAACCTATCATACCTCATCCTAACGAGATCTGGGCTCTTTGAGGTTGGGAATGTGTCAAATTCCTCATCAAGCTCGTCTGGATGTGCAACATCAGCATAAGATATTCTTGTGTTCATGTGTGGTGGGAAGCGTGGCCGGAAACGGTAATTCCACAGCCCTATCAAGAACATGTAGAGGAATATTGTTGGCAGTATAAGGTCTGGATAGAACACGAGCATGACAAAGAGCACGTGAACCAATACTGTGGTGACTGGGTTTTTCCACTGACAAACGTCACCAAACCATTTTCCTGCAGCAATGACTCCAGAGAAGACTTGCATAAGACGGAAGAAGTTAGCTTTGCTCCGTCGCATGCTCCACAGGTGAGAGCGAGCATCTGACATGAACTCAACAACTTCCCTGCGAACTGGTGGCTCCATGCGCCCCAGGCGCTCCGCAACAAGTTGCACCGCCTGGTGGCGGAGCATTTCCTGCTGGACTATTGACAAAGGCTGTGCGTAATGCATCTTGGGCAAGAGGGGCCTAGAGTATGTAAAGAGCACATTGATCAGGGATGTGGCTGAGAACCGGATGGCAAGGTGGAGTTCACCCATCTTTTTAACTCCTGATGGGTGGAGGACAAGCAATGGGTATGTGTGTGTGTACACCCGCCCACTCTCAAGTGTTGAAAGCCGAATTCGCACTTTCCCAATGGGTCTATCCATATGGCCTGGGGAACTGTTGTTACTGTCTCCACTTATGTGGCAGTTGTCAAATAGACCAATTGTGAGTACAGTTCCATGATCAAAAACTTCCCATGTGTACTGCTCATTGAATCGAGGACTCAAATTGTCAACGATTGTGCGTGTTCGCACCCATTTTGAACCATACTTGGCAACACAATATGCATCGCATGACCCCCGGTCGTTTCTGGTCTTTGTTGGATTCAGACCATTTGCACTTAAAATGCCAACTTCAAGCATACCAATTGGTGGCTTCCACAACTGCTTCATTGTTGGCCGGAGATCACTGCAATATTGTGTGGACTCATCAAGCACATGATAACCGCCTTCGAGGCAAATACGAAGGTTTATCTTTGCATAGAATTTGTCTTCCTTTAGCTGGTTCACATCAATCAGTCCTGGTCTTCTGAGATCAAACCATGCTGGCCGTACTGGCTTGTGATCAGCCCGCTTTGGGATCCTTGTGAGTGGTATGATAGTTTCACCAATAATCTCGTCTTTGTTTTGTGCTACACGGTCTTCAATTCTTATGATCAAGTCTTCATCGAAAGGCTCTGCTGCGACAAACATCATCTCTTCATTCCACATGAAGTTTTTGGTTGGTGAGCGAACTTGCCTTGTCTTCAACAACTGGCTGCCCAGCCTCACTTTTACAAATACATCAGGTATGTGGTTCTCCATTGGGAATATATCCTGTGCCTCAATTACATTGACCCTCACGTACCACATTCTTGGTGCAGGATAGACCTTCCCACGGATATAATTGTGAAGATGGGACTCAACTGGCGTTGATCCTGCATGGATGGCACTTGGGAAGCATTCATCTGCTTGAGTACCATACCAGACTGCAAGCATCAACTCTCCTCTGTCCCTCATTCCATCCTTGCCCACAAGACGATACCACTCTGGCGCCAGTGGGCTGTCAGGTGGGACCCTTACAGGGACCTCATTCAGATCAAGACTCACCCGACCTACGTAGTCATCCCGAATGACATCCTTGTCCTTGACAATGACTTCAAGCATTGTTGATTGCATTACTTCTTTAGGGAATGCAAACACCTCATCCCACTCAGGCCTCTGATTCTTCTCAAAGTACTTTGTTTTCATTTTATAGTTTCCAAGGTGCACCTCCACATAAGGGTCGAGACTCCCAGTGATGTCCATGTTGGGCAGGTCACGGGCCTTGACCACACGCACAAATAGGTACTGCATCTTCTCAACAAGGTCATATGCCCCGGCCTTCTCACCAGGGTACACCCGGCCGCCAATAACACGGCCACCACCAAGCGTTGGGCTTGTCTCCTTCAGCTGGAAGTCTATTGGTTGCTGGGAACCTGGAGCATACATCCTTGATATTTGAGGCGGAGGGGCCCCAGCTTTATTCGCAACTGCAGCAAAGCTTCTCTGTTGCTGATCTCCATATGCACCTTCAGGGTAGTATGGCTGTCCTGTCATTTGTGAGGGACGCTGCTGTTCTCTTGGCAAGTGCTGGAATTGTCTCACTGGATTTGGTCTCGTCTCTTGGAAAGGGTTTGGAATGGAGTTGGCTGCAGCCTGCTCTTGTGCAGTGGTAGGTGTGCTTAGCATATCAAATTCTGGACCTGGTGCAGACACCCTTACTGATGGATCGTTTGTAAGGAAGACTCTTAGCCCAAGCTCACCACGCGCGCGTGATAAGATGTTTTTCTTCTCCAGGGGGTAATGCAGGGGCGAGGCATCAGGTTGGCTGACAAAGGATGTACCTGATATGCGAACCATGCCAAGGCAGGCCTTGGAATTATTGGCACGGTTTGCATGGTACACATAGGCCTCAAGGTGTTGCTCTGGGAGGCGGGATGGATCAGATATGTTGAAGTAGAACTGCTCATTCCACACAGGGTTGAGGTCCCTGTCTTTGATGGCTGTGCGGAACTTCTGGTCATCAAACTCGAGCTCAACAAAGGCATTGGCTGTGCCCTGCTCTTTTGGGAGGAGATCATGAGCACTGACAACCTCAACACCAAGCTTAACATTGCTCATCATGGCCCACCACTGGATCTTGTAGCACTAGGAGATGCACCTTATTCTGAAATAAGAACGAAACCAGTGTTAGAAATCTTCTATTGCAGAAACTACAGCAACAGCTGGCATATAACTATCAGTCTGACAGTATTCCAGATGAAGCAAGTGATGGAAGAAAGGAAACTTTAGTACAATGGGCGGTTGTATCAATGGGATGTTGGTTGGGAAAAATTTCCTGGCGATGCCCACAAGTTTTCCCTTGGTCCCGAGGAATCAAATCTTGTTTGGAGCATGTCAGGTACTGAAAAGGTAGACAAGGGAGGTATTGACAACAACATAAAGTAAAAGTGTGTTTTATTTTGGCAGATCATTGGATACCATGTAGCAGTAGATTAGACATCTAGCTGGGAAGGCATGTTATGGAGTATTGTGCTTCAAGCCTCTGAAAAAGCCATCACAACTTGTACGCACTTTTAATCTACATTGAACTATCCTACAGACCTACACAGACCATTACTGAACAATTATCAGCTAATGATGTACGCCTTTCTCAATACAATTCAATTCAATACATTTTTTGGTGCACGCATAGTCAGCAACCAGAACTCAGACCTAAGAACACATTGTAAATCCCATCCAGATAATGGCATGTGTCAACATTATGTGCTGATTCAATAAGCTACGGCCATCAGCCACATTTTTCAGGCCAGATGCTGATGCAGGGAAAGAGAGAGGCCACCAGCCCTCCCTTTTCCTGATTGTGACTGCCACCGTGACCACAAAGGATGACAATTATGGATGAAATATCGCCCCCTTATTTGCCGAAACTTCAACTCAATTTCATGACAAAGAGCACAGGTTTAGTATGACTGTGATGTTATTTATTTCACTGATACCGCTTGTTTGGGCAGGAGACGCGGCGCTAACATGGAAAGGAGATCGGGAGACATAAATGAAGCAGGCACAATCCTAACGTCCAGAAAGTGGCAACTGAATTTGTTGAGTTCCATCAAGAGATTAGGAGGGACCATTGGTGCAGCTCCTTTGCTGAAGAAAGGTAGGTAGGCAGGCAGGTGATGGGAGGATGGGATGGGGGTGTCAACACTGAAGCAAATGAACAAGTACTCCATGATGTTTGATTCCACCCATCCATCGCAGAGGTACCAGAATAAAAATCAATCCATAATATCCTATCAATTTATATGGGAGCCGTGTCTCTGGAAATCCGGCTACTTCATTAATTGCATGATTAATTGTAACCATGGCGTATCAGCCAATTAGTGAGCAGATTTGGACTGGCCGGAGAGAAGACAGTGTTGATCAAGAAATTTGGACTTTTAAGAGAGTATATGCTTTGAATTTGTGGGAAAAATCAAGGACAGCAACCAAGTACAGAAGAAAGTAGATGCTCGACGCAGCTGGTAAGATGCCAAATTCTCAGCGCATAAAGTGATTCCTAATCGCTTTTGGTGGTACATCCCTGAACCTGGGATCTTCTTGCACCCGTTTGCATGCATCACATCAAAGAAAGGGGAATCAAAAGTTTTGTTTTGGATCCAGAATCATCACCAAGCCGTGAACAGAATCAACAAGGATATCCTTCTTGTAACAAACCAGCAGGGATGTCAACAAAGAATATTCTGAGAAAGAAAGGGGAGCGCAGGAAGCAACCTGATTCCCCAATTCCCCCTCCATCACCAGACAGAAAAGAACTTGGAGGAGGAGCGTACAAGGAAGACACGCAACAAGCTCTGCAAATTCAGAGGTAAACATCAAGAGGATAGGACACGAACCTTCAGAAACTCGGAAGGCAGTATCCTCACTGATCCTTTCAGCCGCTGAACAGGCAGCAGCTTCAGCCCTCGGTGCCGCCTCCCTGATTCCCAGAAGAGAACGAAGGGAATCAGAGGGTGAAGACGGCGGCAACCGAAGACGAAGGTAGAGACGAGGGCTATCTATCTGGCTTGGCTCTGGTGATAGGAGGGAGGATTACAATTTTTACAAGTGGCCGCACGCAGCTATGTTATGAGAAACTGAAGAGAAGGCAGAGGTGAGCTGCAAAACGTGCAGCAACTAACCTATCTGCACTAGAAAAAGGAGAGATGGGGGTGGGGAGAGCCTATGGAGCAAGGAACACATGCAGACGGTGGTGGTGGTGGTTCTTGTGGGGTGCGGCGTCGTCAGCTACTGGTGCCGTGTTGGAGGTTGGAGCTTCCCGGGGAGGAAAGGGGAGGAGATGGAGATTAATCAACCGGAAAGAGGGGAGAACGAGCGGGAGCGTGTGAACCCAAAGAGAATAGTATACATATATACGGAGTATATAATAAGGGATATTAATAAAAAATATATATTAAGATTTGTTAGCTTTTATAATCTAGTAAACGTTGGGAGGGGGGGAGAGAGAAATTTTGGGTTAATAGCGACAGGTGAGTAGAAAAGACATTGTGATGGATGGTATGGTGGGCGTTTTGCTGTGGTTGGCGTCGTCTCTATCGCCTTCCCACATTGACCAGTGTGGCTGTGGCCTGTGGCCACCATTGCTTTGTTCGCTTCTTCTTGTGCTTGTTGTTTCCTTCTTTGTTATCCTCCTCTCCTTTCGTCTCTCGTCTTCATCATATGTTTATTAGTCCTTTCGCAATAATTGTTGCGATTTTTTCCCCACTAGTCACCCTTGCTTATCATTGCAAAACTATTGTCGTCAATCTTGCGTCGAGGTCTCGATGCTAGCTCGTGTTTGGATGCCGGTACATGATGTAATGGCCTAACCTTGCAACTTGCAAGTTATGGAATTTTATGATACTTTTTTACCTCTTTCTTTTCATCTATGGTGTTTATGTATTTAGAGCCCTTTTCTAATAGTTCCAGTGGTACTTTTTGCCCCTGGGGATATACCCGCTTATCATTTGCCAAAATTTGTAGGTCAACCTTAGTCGTCGTAACGCGCCCCTGTTTGGGTGTTGGAATATGACCCGACTTAAATTCAATTTGCAGACTAAGTAATTTACAACTCTGCAGTGTTTCTATGGAGAATGTACTCTGGCTTTCCCTTTTTATAAGAAGATATTTTGCTAGGTACTGGTAGAGCTCAGCCGCTCACTCCTTTTTTCCCCCACTTGACTAAACACTGGTCTTTCCATGTGTTAGTGCCTGTAGATTAGTGTTCTTGTTCTTAGTTTAGTTGTGTGCTTGTTTAAATTATGCTGCCTCAATCTTCACAAAGGTCTCCACAGGATCAGTGTCGCTGTCTTTCCATGTGCAAAGTGCACTTGTACCGTAAACAAGTCTGCGACACATCTTGTTTTCAAAATAAACGGAAATGCAAGATATCGTTCTTAGTTTGCTCACATTTGATCTTTTTTTTCTCTCAGTTTTCTCAGCACGTACTTTGCCCTAATTAAATATTTAAATTGGACCGGTAGCTATCCATTAACAGTACGGCTGCAGTAGTGGATGGCTTGACGTGAAATTGCGAGGAAAAAGAGGTCTCGCGGACAGTACAGCCACTTATGCAAGGACACAAAAGCAGTAGGAGCGTGGTGGGTCCAGATCTGAGCCAAGAAAGCACTGCAGCTGCTATGCTATTGCAGTTGACGTTGACCTGGGTGGACTCCACAGCAATTAGCAAGACAAAGCCGTTTATTTATTCATTTTCGGGAGTTAAAAGCACACTGATCACATGCCATCTAATTATCTAAACGTGTTTAGAAAAGAGGACGGAGATGGGTTGTTGTTAATGTCTAAGGAAAGGGACAAACAAGGAATATTTTCCCCTCCGAATGGTAGCATGATGTCTCGGGTCTTCACCCTTGCTGAAGAAAGGCATTTGCCAATGACCAAAATGTAATCCATAGACCACTTTTGGTAAAAATTCTTCTGTAGTAGTCAGCATCATCTTTTACTGCCGTTGCAATGCAATGAAAGCGGAGAGCCAGTCAAAAAAGTTTTTTAAAAGCAGAAAGACTTTTGTACGCTAGTTTTGATAAACTTTAGCAAAGGGAAACATGGCAAAGACGGCTTGTGCAAATAATACATTTCCATGGAGAGTCTGGAGTAATCGTAAATTCTTGGTACGTAACACAAAATTGCTGACAAATGACGAAAGATGAAAAGAGTTCTATTATTTAGTGATAAACATTGGACATGTCCATCAACAGCGAGATGGATGATTGTAATAATTTCATCCAGTTCCATTTGTTGAGTGTGCGCATTTAGGTGGGATGTGCATATTAGCGTTCACGGTGCGTGTTTATATGGGCGCATGCGCGTGTATATTTTATTTCAAATAAATCTAAAATAACCCCATGATGTGATACTTAAAAACCATACATAAGTATCTTAGTTACTTGTAATCGTAGATAATGTGTAATCTGCAAGTAAAAGAAAAGAAAGAAATTGAGCCGATTGCATCAGCATTGTCTTTCTTCAATTTTCTTGACCAATCAAGTCCACTTGTGTTTGATTATTCAGCAAAATTTGGCTAGTTTTGACTAGAGGGTGATCAGATCAGGTATATGCCGGTATCGTGCTGCCCTAATATTGCGCATTTCTAAAAAAAACCGTCGCATGTCATTTTCCTTCCCTCTTTGCCCAACAACTATGCAAAAATTATGCGCGCTAGTACTTTATTTAAACCCGTAGAAAAGAAATGAAATGAAAATAAAAAATCTCCCCTAGCGAATATTGCGGCTCGCCTCGCGTACGTACACGCGTAACCACACGATATCAGGATCAAGAAGCGATTTTGTGATTTTGTCGTCTCAGGAAATGGACGTTCTTTCGTTCACGACAAGCCGGCGTGGGCCCCACCGGGTACGTGCATACGGCCGTATACGACGACTTGCGCCTGTTTTCCTCTCTCTGGTATTCCTCTCCCCATCGTGGCGTGTGATGAGTTGGAGTTGCCCATTTCTGGGGCCCACGCGTGGACCCCGGCCACGCCAGCGCGACGGCGACTGCCCCGCGGACGACTCGGACTGACCCGACCCGGAGTCGCTCTGGGTGGGGCTGGCGTGGCAGTGATTAACTTTGGACTGCTAGTATTGACTTGACTAAACATCTAAACCGTGTAAAAGTAATAAAACCTTGCGTTACATTTTTTATAAAAATTTGCTAAAGTTATTTTCGTGTATAAAATTACATCAACAAGTTAATATCTGAAGGAATTCGGACATGACGTCCACTTCGTAGCAATTGTCAGTACTATCCCTATCCATCTCTATCAGTGTTGAACTTTACAATTTCTTTAATGGACAGTTAAGAAAATTATACGTGTGTTTACTGTTTAGTGCATGTGTATCGGCATTTCCCCCTATAGCTTGTACTAGAAGTAATTTCGAGATGTGCCGTGCTTGGGCTGTGTCAAATCGTGCTGTGCCTCGTGCCGCCCGTTAGGTCCAGCCCATTTGGCCGTCTATAACTTGGATTGATGGACTAGAGCGAGTGGGCCTAGCCCACTAAGCCCACCTCCACAATCTCAAACCCCTAGTTGCAGTGGTGAGCCGGCCCAACTGGATCAAAGAATTTTAATAGTATGCAATTTTAATGATCTTGGCTCTGTTTGTATAATTGTATACAAAAATTATCTTGCATATTGTAGTAATCTTTCGAAAATATCAGGCTATTACTACTTATGTTATCCTTTGAAACATAAGACAATTTGAGAGCTATGAATTTGCAGCTATGATTTTGACCAATGTGAGACAGAAGCGTACCCTCTTCTTCTTGGGGGAAGCCTAGGTGGTTGGGTTGTAGCTGATGGCACTGACGCCACTGATAACCCATTGAGAGCGGAGACGTTGAGTTGGTTCAATCTCAGGAGGGATGGATCCACTCTCCCCTCCGGGTGTTCATCTGCAGTAGCGACAACGCTCTGTAGCTGGGAGATATCTGCTAGGTCGGCAGCCACAACAGCGGCAGCGACCCCAGAATCAAGCTTCCCTTGTGCCGCATCTGGAAGGTCGGAAGCCATGGCGGTGCTCTCAAATCGCGAGGCGGTGCTTCGAGCGATGATGTTGGGTGCGGCAAGAACGAGATCCATGGCGGAAGCTTAGAATGGAACCATGGATTCAGTCAAACAAAGGATTAGGGTGGAACGAGTTCCTCCAGAGCGGAACCTTGGGATGGAAGCTTAAGGGGTCGGTCTCTGTGGAAGGACCGTGTGAACACGGTAGGTCGGTTTCAGCTGGGTTTGACTACGTTGCGCGATGCGTTTTGCCATGCTGTCAAACTTCATTACTAATCGCAGCCACTTCATCGCCTCCCCGAAAAAAATAGCCGCCCGTCCCCCGCGTCACCCCCGAGGGGCGACACGGGTGGAGCCGCCGCCGTTCGGCCTTGCGCCCCCACCGCCGTCTGCCTCCGGCCCCCGTTCTCCCTCGTCCCCGGCTTCCTAGCCGGTGGTAAGGGGAGCGGGAGTCCATCCTTTTAGTTGATCGAGTCTTCATCGAGTCCATCTAGATCTAGGGTTTGCTCGTCGTCGATGCTCGGCGGCGGAGTTAGGTTTTGCCGGTGGAGCGTGGCTCCTCTGCGGCTTGTTTTTCCTGGCGGCGCCGGCGATGCGGAAGCGACAGCGTTGCAGAGGAATAATTTCTCCCAGTTTCTTCCATTCTCCGATGGCGATCTACTCCGACGTCAACGGAGAGGCTGGGGAGACCTGTCCAGGAGTCGAGGGCTGCCACATCGTCGTCTTCTTCAGGTGATGATGTTGTTGACCCTGTTAATCTCAAGGAAGATGATCTTTGAAGGAAATCTGAGCATTGCTCAGGTTGCCGGCGATGGAAACGAAGGATGCGTCGTGGGTACTGGAGTTGGCCGATGCGCCTGGGAGGCAGTGTACTCGGCTGATTCGCCTAGCAGTAAGCCCTCCTCTACGGCCTCCACTTTGTGGAGTTTGGCTCTGGTGCCCGACGACGATTGGGAAGCGGTTTCGATGGCGGCGACGAACGGATCGCTGAAGGTTTCGAGGAAGATGAACAAGAGTTTTGAACTTCTTTGTAATTTTCCTTTTCTTTCGGGTCCTGTTTGTAAACGGGTCGGTGTAATGCTGTAACACCCTAAATCTAAATTTTTGCAATAGTTTAAAATTTGCTATAATAAGTTGGCTTGTAATCTGAAATGTTTGTAAGCAAGAATTAATTTCTAAAAGAAACTAAATGAACCTTAGGGTATATTTTTGTTTGTATGCATACATGCTGCCCTGCGTCAAGTTTCTTGTATGAAAAATGAATTTGTGTTTCAACATTTTGAATAGAATTCAAAATCTGGAATTATTCAAATGCTAAACCTCTTCCTTCCGAACTCGGGCCAAATTCCCCTTTTCTCCTCAGCCCAAACCTCCCCTCCTTTTCCTTCCCGGCCCAACCCCTCTCCCTCTTGGGCCGGCCCACAACAGCCCAGCGGCCGCCCCCATCTCCTTTCCCCTCTCTGCGTCTCACCGCCACGCGGGCCCCGTCCGTCGGCACCGTCTTCTACCTCCCCCTCCCTTCCTTTTCCACCGGCCGGCGCAAATCCCGCTGGGAATTCAAATCCCTCTGCCCCTCTCGCGGCCGAGCCCGCCTGGACCCACCCCCGTGATCGCCGCCCCTGTTTCCCCGCCCCTTCTTCCTTTCCCCTTACTCCCGCCCCCTCTATGGCAAGTGAGGGCCATCAGCGGCCGGCCATGGCCGTGATGCCCACCCCCCGTTGCTCCTCCCTCACCCGAGTGCCCCCACCCCCATAAAACCCCCTGCAGCATCCGGCGCCCCTCCCTTCGCCATTCCACCTCACCCCCGCTCACCTCCCCGCGCCCCTCCCGCCGCTTGTTGCTCGCCGGAGCCGAGCTCGGGTAAGCTCGCCCGCCGTCGAGTTTTCCCTCTCCTGGCCGCCTCTCACCCTCTCTCATCTCCCTTCCCTTTCCGCAGGAGCACACGGACGTCACTCCGACGCCCAGACGCTCGCAGGCGCACCGCAGCGCCGTCCTCTGCACACGGCCGCGACAACCTCCGCCCCTCGCCGTCGTGCGCCGCCTGCGCTGCTCCTGCACCCGCGCTTCACCCTCTGGTGAGCTCGCCATCTTCTCCTCTCCCATCTCGTCCACTCCCCGTCGTTCCTGGTGCACCACAGCGTCACCGCCGTCCAACTCCGGCAAGGCACCACCGCGGGAGCCCTGTTTCCGGTGGTGCCGGCGACCCAAGGGCAGCGGTGCAACCTCAGCCGCCGATCCCCCCATCTACGGCTGAGATCGCGTACCCCTTCGGTTATGTAACCGGTCCACCATGGACCCGTGGACCAGCGGTCCACCGCCGGTCCATGGCCACAGCAGCGCCACGCCAGCCGCCCCGGCCAATCGCCACGCGTCGCCATGTCAGCAACAGCCGCACCGTCAGCATCTTTTTGCAATCTAGCCCCTGGAAAACCCTGTAATTTAGCCACTTATTCTCTGTGTCTTACACATTAATCAAAACAGCCCCTATTAAATCTTGTTTTTACACCTTGGTCCCTGATGACGTCATGCTGACGTCATCACCAGAAAAGTTCACCAAAATTTCAATTTATATATTTTGATTTTCCATAATTCTATGCTGACGTCATAACTATGATGACGTCATAATTCATCTTTTCCAGTATTAAAATAATTCCAGAAAAGTTAGTTTTACAGTTTAGTCCCTGGTTTAGTAAAATGATCACTACTTTTAGCTCGTAGCTCCGTTTCAGGTGATTCTTGCTCTCACGTGATCGTAGCGACGAGCCCGTTCTTTTAAAATACTTTTCATACTATTTTGACTCCGTTTGGTGTACTGTTTCTTATACTTTGTATGTATGCTTGTTTCCAGTAGTTGCTACGAGTAGCAGTTCGTGATCAAGATCAAGTGTACGTGAAGATCAAGCAAGAGAGTGAAGAAGGCAAGTGTCCTTGATGCATACTCCTTGATTCCCATGCATATACTTTAATATCACACTTTACTTTACGCTTTATGCATGCTTCGAGTCAATTTTTTTTGATGGGAATCTTATGTAGGGTCTCTACTAGATTTTGATATGACTTTCCTTGAAGCCCTTAGAGAGTTTGGTTATGGGTAGTTAATTGCTCAGTGTGCTGAACATCTGGGCTGGGTTTAGTTATTAATATTGACTAATGAACTATTTAAACACATGGGTGGTTGATCTTTTAGAAACATGGAATTCTAGGGGCTCGAGCAAATGTTTGTCCGGTGGATGGTGTTTTTGGGTTGATGCTTGTCTTGCTCGAGCCACCTTAAGGTTTGATGCGTGGAGTGACCACCCAGGACTTACAGTGCAACCACGAGAACTAATGGGCAATGGTCTTGGCCAAGTAAGTAGGGTAATCCAGCGGGCTGTGTTAAGCTGTCTGGGCTGGATGAGGGCGAGTTCCCAAGAGTCCGGCATGGAACCTCGGGTGTCGCTGACACTCCGTAACCCAGTTAATGCGCACTGGTGAACCTATGTAAAGGCCTCGTAGCGTCCCTATGCTATCACACCAAAGGAAGTGTGAAAGTGCCTTGCAAGCACAGCATGGTTGGGATTAACGTTCTATTGAACGTTTACACGACTCGTGGGTAAAGTTGTACAACCTCTGCAGAGTGTAAAACTATCATGATAGCCGTGCTCACGGTCAAGAGCAACCTGGACCCTCACATGTTTAGTCAGTGGAATGGTTGGTTTGGATGGTTTGTTTGGCCTTAGATGATAGATGCTCTACCTTTAAGGTGGGTTTGGGTTGGGAAGACTCTCACCTTAGTAAATAGGTTGTTTAATAAAATATGACCAACTAAAATCAATGCTTGCAGCCAGTTGTGTCAGCCTTTCTTGTTCTAAGCCCTCATAGCTCTACCTCCTACACTTGCAGAGTACATTTCGATGTACTCACCGTTTCCCCTTCAACCCCCTGCTGTCTCTCTCTCCCCCATAAATGCTGTTCAGGTTATGGAGGCCATGAAGATCTAGGAGTGCGTATCCCCCGGTTGATTGCCTGTGGTCATGGAGCCTGCTTCCGCACAAGATATTAAGCTTTAGCTGTACTTTTCTTTTGGACCCACAGGTCATTTTGTAATATTTAAACGTGATATGGAAATGTACCATTGATGAAGTTGTACTTTATGTATGAAATATGATCCTGGCATACATAAAGTGGCACCTGATTGTGTTTATAAAATCGGGTGTTACAAATGCGCTAAGATCAATACATGTTCCTTCTCAAAAAAAAATCGCAGCCACGTCGGACGTCTCGTCAGCTTGTTCACGTATCGCGGCGCAGAAGCAAAATAATCGTGTCCGTTCATGCTGTGGTGGTACACACACCCCAGCGGTAAAAGATCTGCTTTTGTTCTGGTGCTCTTTACTCCCCGCGCTCTTCTCTGTCCTCTCTGTCAGACATGGAGTTGCATAGAATCGCGCCGGGGATCTTGTCGCGGTGCCTGTCAGTGTTTTAGACACCGAGCCTACGACGGGGTACCCGAAGTAGTAGATTGTGTGGTGGGGCTCGCCGAGATCAGGAACACGATGGTGAGACACGGGGCACACAATTAGACAAGTTCGGGCCGCAATGTGCGTAATTCCCTACGTCCTGTATGCTGCGTGGCTCTGTATTGATTGCGTATGTTTTGAGAGGGGTCCCTGCCTCGCCTTATATGCCACGGGAGGCAGGGTTACAAGTCGGATTGTTACAAGGGTACTATTCGAGTAGGACCCGGAGTAGCCTATACAGGGTATGGAAAGCTATCCTAGTCTTAGTACAAATCCTTGTCCGTCTTGTCTTGCCTTGTGGTCCACGGTACTAGCACCATGGCCCAATAGTCGAGTAGTCTAGGTGTACAGGAAACTTATCTCCCGGGTATGGCCCACATGTGTTGGTGGGCCTAGGGATGCCCGGTCGACAAGCCCCTGAGTACTTTGTAGTCGAGTATGATGCTCCAAGTAGTCTTGAAGATCTCCACGAGTAGTTCCCAAGCGTCATCGAGTTCCACAAGCTTCAATCTTCAATAGTACTTGAATCATCACGAGGCTGGAAGGTACTCTAGCTAACTCCACGAGTAGTCTTGAAGTCTTCTCGAGTTGTTCCCAAGCGTCCCCGAGTACTTCCCTTGAAGGTCTTCAATAATACCCGCTTTGTTCTTGAAATCTTTGCATCAAAGATCCATATGGAAATGCGATTACTAAAATCGCATTCCATATGGAATGTAGCCCCCGAGCCTTAGGTCGAATCCAAGATTCAAGCTGAGGGTCAATCTTCTACTCTTTGATCTTGCTCCGAAAACTCCGCAGAGAATCCGAAGAAATAATATAGGGATGTGATTTGCAAAAATTGCATCCTATATGGATGTAGCCCCCGAGCCTTAGTTCGAATTGACAATTCAAGCTGAGGGTCAATCAGAAGTCTTCGTCAAATAATCCCATAAAATCCTGAGAAAAACTGAAGGACACGTGGCACGGAGCCCCCGAGCCTTGAGTCGAGTACTTTCTCGAATTGAAGGATCTAATCTGACTGTAGAATAGTGGCCTGAATTCAGTGAACTGTAGCTGAGTAAATTCCAATTCCATCGAGTAGTCGAGCCCCCGAGATGGAGCCGAGCAGGTCTTGGATTTAAGTCCTCTGACTTAGCTGAAAATTTTGCCTGTGTGAAACCAATCTGTTGAATACGAAGGGTCACCAGGTCGAACTGTTAGGGTTTTGGTTTTTATAAATACCCGAAGGGGTATCCCTTAGGGTTTCACTACTTCCATTCGCCCTTAGATCCAGATAGAAAGCCCTAGCATCCGTAGCCGCCGCAAAGTTCGAGCGTCCACGCCGCCAAGTGCTTCCACCTCCACTCCCTCGCAGCCCTCGAGTCAATGCAAAAGAAGACCCTCGTGACAGGAAGGATGAAGCCTGCGCCGTCCAAGGGACAGAAGAGGAAGTCCGGTCGCGGCAAAAATCAGTTGCCGGAGCCCAAGTACAAGACTGTGGTAATCATGAAGCCACCAAGTAGGCCGTTTCTTGGAAGAAATCCAAGATGAGGGAAGATGATATCAAAGCCCTCGAAGCCGGTGGGTTGCTGCGCGAGAAGACGATTGCTGGCTGGAGCTCTGCCACTGGAGATGCGTGGCCAATGGAGAAGAGTCTAGATGAAATCCCGATGTTCAGCCACTTCGTCGAGCGTGGGTTGATGCTGCCGTCATCAGATTTCTTCAGGGGCTTCCTCGACTTCTTCAAGTTAGAGCACGTACACCTGAACCCCAACAGTATCTTCCAGATCACAGTGTACATGCACTTCTGCGAAGCCTTTCTTAGAATCCGCCCGTATTAGGCTCTATTTAGGAAGATATTCCGCTTGAAGCCGCAGCCAATGCCAATTTCCCGGTGGTAGTTGGTGGTGCTGGTCTCCAGATGCGCCAGAAGGCATAGGAGTTGTACTTCAAGTACGACTTGATTGATTCGAACCAAGACTGGAAGACTAAGTGGTTCTACATCGACAACGCCCCGCCTCAACTGTCGAAGCCAAGCATGTTCGCGCCAGTGTATGACAGGCTCTGGAAGGACGAACCAATGATGCAGGAGTGCATTCAGATCCTAGAGCTGTTGGCAAAGATTGCGCAGAAAAAGGCTCAAGGCTTGACAGCTGAAAGAGTAGCCTTCAGCTTCATGAAGCGACGAGTACAACCCTTGATGCAGCAGGAGCATCTTGGATACGAGTACACTGGAACCGATGATGGCTCGAGGCTGTCTTCAGAAGAGATCAGTGACGATCTCGTGATGGAGAGACTGCAAAATATCTTCAAGAATCTTCACGGAATTCCTGCAGCTGTCCAGGAGTATAGTGCTGACAACCCTCCGCGTCTGGTGAGTTTCCAAGAACTAGCCCCTGAGTACTTATTATAAGTAGTCGTGTAGCTAACATTTGCTTTGTTTCGCAGGAGGATGTCTTGAAGTTTGTGTCCAACCCTCCTCCTCATCCCCAGGATCCACTATAAGCGCCAGAGGGAGAGCCAGCAGGAGTGGAGGCTCAAGCCCCCGAGAGTAGTCGATCTGCTCAAGGGGAAGAAGAAGAAGAAGTCTTGGTGGAGGACACCTCCTCAAGCGACGATGACGGCCAAACACTTCAACAACGTTTTGAAGTTAAGGGCCGTTACGGGTACTCTGGAGCGTCGATCCCCAGTGATCTCTCCACGAGAGCAATGAAGAGGCCAGCTTCATCTCTCGCAAATGACGTGATGTTGCCTCCGCGGAAGAAGAGAACCACGGTGGGGAAGCGGGCTGTGAAGAAGATCACAGGTCTCCCCTCCATTACGGTGAGTGTTTGAGAACTTAAATAGTCAATAACATGTTGACTACTTGCTCTCTGCTGTAATGCCTTGAATTTTGTCTTGCGGATGTTATTGAGAGTGCAACCAATGTACCCTCAAGTAGCCCAACAAGAACAACAGAACCCGAGGTGGTTCCAGCGTCGACCGTCGAGACAGTGGCGCGCGAGCAACAAGAAGCCGCGGTACTAGGAAGTGTGCCGCCGGTGGAAAGTGTACCAGAGGTGTTGGTGGCGCCTTCATTTTTTGACATGCTGGGGCCAAAAGTCTCTGTGCCTCGAGCTGCTCTGTAAGTACCCAAGTACTCGAGTACTTATTGATATTGCTCACTTTGAATTTACTGACCAATTTGTTGATGCAAAAAATCCACTGATGTGAAGTGGGGAGCCTCTGGGAGTAGTCTTGGCAGAGGAGATGAGCTTCCTCAAGAACAGCAAGACAATGTGCTTCCAGAGCCTCAAGAAGTACCCACTGAAGCTGATGCTGCACAGGCACTGCGCTTCCTCTGGAGTGACGTGGTCAAAGCAGCGGTGGAGGCGGCTTCCAAGCCCAGAGCTCAGCAACCTGATGATATTGAAGCAGTGGTGAATGAAGGCCTGGAGGTTGATCCAGACGCCGGACTGCGCCATGAAGAAATTCCAGTTGCTGAAGCCCCTGTGCGTCAAATTGATGCACAGCTGGCGCTTGAAGACAACCCGGAGGACCGCATAGTGCCGCATGAGCCTATCATTGAATACCCGGCTCCTCTGCGCAGCGCTTTGAAGTACTCTACGGCAAGCACAAGTACTCAATCCATGGCTGAAGACTTGATGACATATGACGACTCATGCCTGGATGAGGACAACTTGCAAGCACATGCCGAGATGTTCCGCAGCGTTGAGAAGCTCTTCGCGATAAGTTGTAGTCTCTTGTAGAGTACTTTTTAGCCAAAGATATCTTGTCTCTGACGTTTAAGTTGGTTTTTGCCCTTGCAGGAAGTAGTCAAGCAGTCGAAATGCAAGACTCGCCTGCTTGAGCAACATGCAACGGATATCGAGGAAGTCGCACTGCTTAGAGAACAGCTGAAGGAGCAAAAAGCCTTTTCTCTGAAGCTGTAGGAGAAACTTGATGGAAATGCCGCCGAGTACCACAACGAAATCCAGAAGCTGACAGCCCAGAAAGATGACGTTGTCGGGAAGAACAAGTCTCTGCGCCAGAAGAATAAAGGTAATCTCCCTTTCTGAATTCATCACTGAGTACTTTTTCTATGCACACTGCCATCTAATAAGTAGTCTTGATCTTCTGCAGAGCTAACTGAAGAAGTTGATAAGTTCAAGAACAAGGCGCTAGACTGGCAGCTGGCTTATAATCGTGAAGAAGCAACACGCATGGATCTTGAAGCCGATTATAAGGTGCGGTGCTTCGAACTTGAGCATGAGATGGAGATTCGCATTGCCGACTAGAATGACTTGTTGATATGTATGCAGTCGCTCAAGATCAAGATTGAAGAATCCGAAGGCCTGCGTGCAGAATTGAAAGCCTTGACAGAAGCAGCCGAGCCAGTGGCAAATCTTTTCGAGCCCAGGGTTGCTGGAGTTCAGCCTCGTCCACTTGTGGAGAGGTTGAAGGACACATCAAAGAAGATTCTGGAGTATGCTCAGAGGTTGGCTTGCACGATCCCGAATCAAGTCTTTCTACGCGGAAGCAGATCTCACGGTCATCATGAACGGACGATCTGGAGACTGTACTGACGACAGGCTCAATGAGTTGATGCAACAGACTTCTCCAATCGTGGAAGCAGTCTCCAAGTTCATTGATCTCCGGTAGATGTACCTGTAGAGCAAAACACTAGGGAAAAACAAGTGTAATCCCAAATAAGTGTTTATGTAATATAATTGAAAACTTGAGTAAGTCAATTATCTGGATCCCTTGTATTCTTGTGTGTGTGCCAAGTACTCGAGTGGATGATGAGTGTATGGCTGCAAAAAGAGATACGATACACGAGTAGAAGTACTCAAGTGTAGATATGTTCCGAAGAACGTTAGCTTAATCACAACGAGTTGAACACCTTAGCTGTAGCAAAGTAAAAGAAGGCTTTGTCGTGAAATAAGCTAAGGGTAGTAACAAGTCGATATAAAACAACTTTTTACTAAACACATTGTACAGAGTTTACAATGTCTTAAGTACCTCTGAGGCTATGAGCCTAGTGAGAGAGTACTCGAAAGGAACTTATTCACAACGGGTTGAACACCTTAGCTGTAGCAGCGTAAAAGAAGGCTTTGTTGTGAATAAGCAAAGGACAGTAACAAATCGATATGTGAGATAACAACTTTATTACTGAATACATTGTACAGAGTTTACAATGTCTTAAGTACCTCTGAGGCTATGGGCCTAGTGAGAGAGTACTCGCAAGGATGTTCCGAAGAACGAGTAAGACCGTAGGGGACAGTGTGATGAACTCATCCTTGCTGTAGCAGCAACTTGTATGAGAGTTCCACTGAGACCCTACCATAAGGGTGTTACTCTAGGCCGAAGCCTCTTATTAAAAATAGAGACATGGACAGCATGTGCCACTTATTGCTCTATACAATGCGGAGTTGTCTGGAGAGAGTTATCATGACTCCCTACGAGGTCGCAGAATGAGACTGCCTGGAGAGGGTTGATGAAGCCCCCTGCGGGGTGCTCGCAGCTGAAGCCACGAGTAGATACAACTGAAATTGTTTGGAGAGGGTTGTTGAGACCCCCTACGAGTAGTGACAACCGTAGCTGTCTGTTGAGTGGATGCAACTGAAGCTGCCTGGAGAGAGTCATTGAGACCCCCTACGGGTAGAAACGACAAAGCTGGTCGATGTTCCAAGAGTTGTCGACTTCTTCGCCTTCAAGAGTTTGGAGACGATACGAGCCTGGACCGGTAACCTTTGCAATAGAGAAAGGACCTTCCCATGGCGAGTTGAGTTTGTGTAGCCCTGCCGTGTTCTGGATACGACGGAGGACTAAGTCACCAACGTTGAAGGAGCATTCCTTAACGTTGCGGTCAAGATAGCAGCAATCTTCTCAAGATATCGAGCTGATTGAATGAGTGCATTGCAGCGAGCTTCTTCGAGACTGTCGACATCTGTCTGTCTTGTTTCTTCAGCTACGCCTTCTTCGTACTGATCAACCACCGGAGAACGCCACATGACATCAGCAGGCAAGACGGCTTCAGATCCGTAGACCAGGAAGTAAGGTGATTGCCCTGTGGGAGTAGTAGGCTGAGTACGTAACCCCCAGAGTGCATTGGGTAGTTCCTTGATCCACTTGCTGCCCTTGGTATTTGCAGCATCATACAGTCGCTTTTTGAGAGCATCGAGTACCATCCCATTGGCGCGTTCCACTTGGCCGTTGGTGCGTGGATGAGCGACGGAGACGTACCGGACGTCAATTCCACTGTTCTCACAGTATTCCCAGAACTGGTGATTGTTGAAATTCGAACCCAGGTCTGTGATGATGCCATTAGGAAAACCATAACGATGTACAATTTCATCCAAGAAGTCAAGGACTCTATCAGGCTTGGGGCAGGTAATATGCTTGACCTCAATCCACTTGGTAAACTTGTCGATAGCTACCAGAACTCTATTGAATCCCCCTGGCGCATTTGGGAGTGGACCAATCATATCTATCCCCCAGCAAGTGAAAGGCCAAGTTGGTGGAATCGTGATGAGTTTGTAGGCTGGAACGTGTTGTTGCTTGGCGAAGAATTGGCATCCATGACACTTCTTGACTAGTTCCTCTGCATCAGCAAGAGCTGTAGGCCAGTAGAAAGCACGTCTAAACACTTTTCCCACCAAGGTGTGGGAAGAAACGTGATTGCCACAGATTCCTTTGTGTCTCCTCCAAGATTTCCTTGCCTTCTTCGCGAGAAACACACTTCATGAGTACATCAGAACTTGCGCCTCGCTTGTAGAGTTGATTTCCGACTAAAGCATAAGCTTTGACGCGGTGTGAGATGCGCTCGGCTTCTGACTTGTCTTCAGGAACCAACTGATGCTTGATGTAGTCGATGAAAGGAGTTCTCTAGTCCACATCAATCATAAGCACTTCTCGATCAGGTTGAACTGAAGTAGTCATAAGTGCAGATGATTGCTCTGGAATTGATGGTTTGTGGAGTTTATGGACAAAGATTCCAGCTGGCACTTGAGCTCGTGTAGATCCCAGCTTCGACAAGACATCTGTAGCAACATTATTGTCGCGAATAACATGATGGAACTCGAGACCATGAAATTTGTTCTCAAGTTTGCGTACTTCCTGATAGTACGCATCCATGTTCTCAGCATTTCGATCCCAAGAATCGTTGACTGGATTGATGACCACCAAAGAATCACCATAAACAAGTAGTCGTGTAATGCCAAGAGAGATGGCAAGGCGAAGGCCATGCAGTAGAGCTTCATATTCAGCTTTATTGTTTGAGACCTTCCAGAAGATCTGCAAGACATATTTGAGTTGCTCGCTCTTGGGGGAAATCAAAAGTACCCCGGCACCATCGCCTTCCAACTTGAGGGAACCGTCAAAGTACATGACCCAATGTTCTGGACGCTCAATTGGAGTTGGGACTTGATTTTCCCGCCACTCAGCCATGAAATCCACCAAGGCTCGAGACTTGATAGCAGTGCGAGACTTGAACTCGAGCGATAAAGCACCAAGCTCTACAACCCATTTAGAAATCCTTCCTGTGGAATCCCAGTTGTGCAATATCTCACCAAGTGGGTAGCTAGTGACCACAGAAATCTTGTACTCGTCGAAGTAGTGGCGGAGCTTCAGTGAAGTAATCAGAACTACATAGAGTAACTTCTATACCGGAGGGTAGCGAGCCTTGGATTCTGAAAGTACTTCACTGATGAAGTAAACCGGCCTCTGGACAGGGTAGCCATGGCCATCCTCCTGCCTTTCAACGACAATAGCAGTGCTGACAACATTAGTAGTCGTAGCGATGTAGAGCAAAAGCTCTTCATTGGGCAGAGGAGCTGTAAGGACTGGAGGCTTGGATAAGAACTCCTTGAGCTGAGAAAGAGCTTGATCAGCTTCAGTTGTCCATGTAAACTTCTCCTGCCGCTTGAGTAGTTTGAAGAAAGGTAGACCCCGTTCTCCAAGTCGCGAAATGAAGCGATTGAGTGACGCCATACAACCAGGAAGCTTCTGGACATTTTTGATAGTAGTCAGAGCTTGCATGTTGGAGATGGCGGTAATCTTCTCGGGGTTTGCTTCGATGCCACGATGGCTGATGATGAACCCGAGTAGTTTTCCCGATGATACGCCAAAGACGCATTTATTAGGGTTGAGCTTCCATTGGTACTCCCATAGCGAAGCAAAGGTTTCTTCAAGATCCGCGATAAGCATGTCTGGATCCCTAGTCTTTACAACGACGTCATCCACGTATGCCTCCACGTTCTTGTGAAGCTGCCTCTTGAAGCACGCTTGGATAGCCCTTTGATAAGTAGCACCAGCATTTTTCAACCCGAAGGACATTGTTGTGTAACAATAAGCACCAAACAGGGTGATGAATGCGGTCTTCTCTTGATCAGATTCCTTGATTGCTATTTGATGATATCCGGAGTAGCAATCCAGGAAACAGAGTAGAGCACAACCCGCCGTAGAGTCAATGACTTGATCAATCCACGGCAACCCGAAAGGATCCTTGGGGCAATGCTTGTTGAGATCAGTGTAGTCGACACACATCCTCCAATCATTAGGGTTCTTCTTTCTAACGAGCACAGGGTTAGCAAGCCATTGCGGGGGAAAAACTTCCCGGATGAAGCCAACCACGAGTAGTTTGGCAAGCTCTTTCTTGATAGCAGCCCTGCGGTATCTGCAAAGTGACAAAGGTGTTGTCTCTTGGGGGTAGCGTTAGGATCGACGTTGAGTGAGTGCTCAATCAACCTCCTGGGCACACTTGGCATGTCAGATGGCTTCCACGCAAAGATATCACGGTTAGCCCGAAGGAAGTTGACGAGCGCATCTTCCTATTTAGGATCAAGCTGTGCACTGATCATGGTCGTCTTGCTGCTGTCACCAGTACCAAGGTCAATGGCTTTGAGCAGGACATCACCAGTCGGTGCAGGCTTGTTGTTGTTATCCGTCTTCTCAAGAACCTCCAGCTCGCTCGGAGCAAGCTTTTTGGCTGCAGCGAAGACTTCCATCATAGCATTGGGTACTTGAGTTGTCGAAACAAGTTCTACGGCTTCAGTCTTGCAGTCGTAAGAACGCTTCAAATCCCCTTGCAATGAAAGAACTCCTTTAGGGCTCGGCATCTTGAGTACAAGGTACACGTAGTGTGGAATAGCCATGAACTTGGCTAGAGCAGGTCTGCTGAGGATGGCATGGTAAGAAGTCTCGAAGTCAGCAACCTCAAACTTGATGTACTCGGTGTGATAATGATCCTTAGTCCCCAAGGTGATGGGTAGTACAACTGAACCCAAAGGAACAACTGCGTTGCCTGAGATGATACCATAGAACAGCGAGTTGGTCTTGGTAAGCATATTGGTGATATCCAGGCCCATCTTCTTCAAGGTTTTGGCAAACAGGACATTGAGACCACTGCCACCATCAATAAGAACCTTAGTGAGTCTGGAGCCTGCCACCACTGGGTTCAGAACGAGAGGATATCGTCCTGGCTCAGAGAAACTAGTCCATTGATCCGCCCTTGAAAAGGTAATGGGGGTTTCAGACCACTTTAGAAAAGTTGGAGTTGCTAGTTGGATGGACATAATCTCCCTGAGTACAAGTTTCTGCATGCGCTTGGTTGGAATCCCACCAAATATGACATTGACAGTGTTGGAGGGGTGTTGAAACCTAGTGTCGTTGTCAGTATTAGCCTTCTTCCCCTTGTGTTTACGAAACCTTAGGTTTGGGTGTGTTGGCTCAGGTGTATTCTTCAGCGCACGACGAAGTTGCTAACACTGCTCTGTAGTATGATCGCCCTCTGGGTGCCATGGGCATTTCTGCTTGGTCAATGTTGCCCAATGAGAATCATCTTCAGTTTTGGCAGTAGTTTCCATGGCTGCAATAGTGTTGTCGGGCTTGCGCTTTCGATTAGGATTGCTCGAGTAGTTATTACCTGTGCGATTGCCCTGCTGTTGCTTGCCACTATTGCTTCCACCAGCATTATTATTATTGTTGTTGTTGTTCTGGTTATTGCGAAGATGTTTGAACCGATTCCGAGCCTTGTCTTCCTCGTCTGCCCAATGTGTGATCATCTCCTTGAGCTTGGGGATGTTGGCTGGGCGAGCACGACCGAAGTCTTGGAAAAGCCTATCGTCATAAAAACCATCCTGGAAGGTATCTATGACTTCTTTCTCGGTGACATCAACAACAGTAGCCCTTTTTTCGAAGAAGCGGTGCATGTACTCGCGAAGAGTCTCGCCTTGTTTTTGTTTGATCAGGGCCAGGTCCATCCGAGTACCATGACGTCCCAGAGAACTCGCGGAATTGCTGGTGAAGCGTTGCTTGAGTTTTCCCCAGTTGTCGATGGAGCCGCGTTTGAGAGACTCAAACCACGTGAGGGGCTCTTGCTCCAGGACAAAAGGGAAATAGATACACTTGGTATCATCATTGCCTCCGGCATTAGTGATAGACAAAGCATAACAGCGCAGCCACTGCCTTGGATCCTGCTTGCCATCATATTTAGAAATGCTATAGGGCTTGAATTTCTCCGGAAGAAGCAGAGCTTGAAGTCGAGCGAAGAAAGCAGGAAAGGAATCAGAGTCCACATCCTTTTGCTTCTCCCGCTCAGCACGTCTGGCGTTGATTGTTGTGCGAGCATCGTAGCGAGAGTCTCCCGACTTGCTAGTGACGCCGCCTTCACCACCTTTGCCCCTGTTGCTAGCTTCCGGACGCGTGTGTTGAGGAGTGGGAGTGGTACGATGAGCACCTCCACTGCTGCCATGGTGACTAGGAGTACTGGTGTTTTGACGTAGCATAGTGTAGGCTAGTTCAGCCAGCTTCGCGACTTCAGCAGCCACCCTGTCACGAGGCATAGAGCGACCAAGTAGATTGATCGCGTTGATAGCTTCCTCTGGAGTGCGATATTGACGAGTAGCTACCGCATCCAGAGCCTCTTGAATATTACGAGTAGGTAGAGCTTCCGCGAGTTCCTGACGAAGGGTTGCACGATTAGCATTGCGTTGGTGACATGCAGTCTTGGCCTCCGCAGTTTCATTAGCAGGAGCATTGGCGGAGAGTTCATCATCAGACACATCATCCGAAAAATGGTAATTGGCACGATGTCCTTGCGGAGTAGATGCATCAACGACGAAAACTTCCTGATAAGGTGAATGAGAGCTTAGTATCGGTGTCATAATCAGCAAGCTTGGTACCTTCCTGGAAAGGTAAGTTGTCGAGACAAGCGATAAAGCACTCCTGATCATCCAAGGTGAGATCAGCAGGCACATGCTCAGGCCAGTAGACGAATCTACCCTCAGGTGTCGACGTGATCACTAGTTCTTGAGCTGGGCCAGTCAGTTGTTGTACTTCAGTAGAATCCGAATCGTAGTCGAACTCAAACTCAGATGAATCCGAATCATAGTAGTCGAGATTGACGTCCGAATCTGAAAAGTACTTGAGCACGATCTTCGAGCCAGAGCACATGAGGCGCTTCAGTGCAGCTTGGTAAGCGGCACTGACATGACGATGGCCGAAGAGAGGTGGTGCTGGAATGTTATCCAGGCTGAGTGCAAGCTGTGAAGCCAAAGGGAGCAACTCAGGCTAAATAGGAGACGAAGTCGAGTTGTACTTGGACTCCGACTCGAGTTCTCTGAGCGGGTCAGAGATCGAAATTTCACTGAAATTTTCGACGAGTTCTTCCATCGAAGCTTGCGTAAGCGTCGAGGACTTGAACTTTGACTCCGGAGTTGGCACCAAGAAACGCAGAAACGATCCAGCGCCGTTAGCAACGCAAACCCAGGAGCCAAAAATGAAGGTATCGCCTTGCTGGAAAGCGACAGTCGGCTTGATGATGACGAGAGCCATCGAGTTCTCCAGCGGATCAATGACGAGATCCCCTACCTGGCGTGCCAGCTGTCAGTGTTTTAGACACCGAGCCTACGACGGGGTACCCGAAGTAGTAGATTATGCGGTGGGGCTCGCTGAGATCAGGAACACGATGGTGAGACACGGGGCACACAATTAGACAGGTTTGGGCCGCAATGTGCGTAATACCCTACATCCTGTATGCTGCGTGGCTCTGTATTGATTGCATATGTTTTGAGAGTGGTCCCTGCCTCGCCTTATATGCCACAGGAGGCAGGATTACAAGTCGGATTGTTACAAGTGTATTATTCGAGTAGGACCCGGAGTAGCCTATACAGGGTATGGAAAGCTATCCTAGTCTTAGTACAAGTCCTTGTCCGTCTTGTCTTGCCTTGTGGTCCACGGTACTAGCACCATGGCCCACTAGTCGAGTAGTCCAGGTGTACAGGAAACTTATCTCTCGGGTATGGCCCACATGTGTTGGTGGGCCCAGGGATGCCCGGTCGACAGTGCCACACGTTCTGCTGCTGGCGCGCGGCCACGGGAAGGTCCTGAGGAAATCACGGCACCCCGAGACCTCCCAAGGCTCAAGCCTCGCCGTGTTGAAAATCATCACCCTGCAGGTATGACAAAACAAAGCACATGCCGCTGCCAAAGGGTGCTGTATTGATCAACAAAAGTAATGGCAGAAGTACGGGTAGTTGTTAGACATCCCGATTAGTATAATAGCAGGAAACTTCGTGTTGACATTTTTTTACGGTCAACACATGAGAGTATTAGAGCGTGCTGATCGTGAACAGACCGAAGAGCAAAGTCGCTGTCGTGACCGGTCAGGCACACCGGTCAGACCAGTGTCTTAGGGTTTGGCTCAAGATGATCGTTCGAGGAGGATAACTACCACAGTTACATGATGTGATAGAGGTGGAGTACCCGATCTTTCGGTGAGTAGAGATAACTTCGATCTGGTGGGAGGCGACCCTCACGATCCGACTACAACGAGCGAGACTCGAAATGCCAATGCAATCTTTGAACTAACTCCTGATGGTTACCAACCTTGCCGGCGCAAGATCAGCCTGATCATGAAGATCAATTCCTGTACGCAATTGAAGAACGAACAAGAATCTGAGGCGAGCAATCTTAATATTACTCGAAGGTGGAGTTCTGAATCACAGAGGACAACACGTATTTATGCGTGTTCTGGTGTACCTAAAGCTAGATGTAAAACAAAACTCGAGTTCTAAATGTGGCGGCTACTGAGTATATGAGGAGGGGCGTCCTAGAGTTGGGGGCGACCTAGGATGGGGCGCCCTCAACTTGGGCTTAAGGCCCAATAAACCGACGATGCAGCACCTTGACAGATTCTGGATGTCAACTTGTTTTGAGGATTCCCGTTGACTCGAAATGAATTTAGGCCTGAAACTGGTGCCATTGGAAGCTCTATGAAATTGTGCTTTCAGCCATATAAAGAACATCCAAAACCGACTTCGTATGCAACTTGGGTGTTGTTTTTAGTGCACACTAGTCCTGAACTCCGAACTGGGCTCGAACTTGAATTGCTTTGGGCCTCCACCTTGGGGGCTCGAACCGGATTAGCCTCGTGCCTCCTCTTCGACTAGGACACCCTTGGTGGACTTCTTCTACTCCATTCCATGCACCAATCGTGGTCATATGCATGGGTGTCATGTCCTCATCATGATGGAGGACGGCTAGGTTTACGAGCAAACCAGCAAAGAGATAACCAACACACTTTACGTGGTGAAGAACGACTAATTTATGAGCAAACTAGTAAAGACCGTCGAAGCTCTCCCCCGGGAGGGACCCCATCAGGATGTCGACGCCGCCGGCGTGCCCTAGGTCAGCTAACAGGCCCTAGGACGCCATCTCTGGTCGTGGAGATCAAGAGAAGGACAGCATGGAGGTTGGAAGAGAGGTTTAGGGTTTGAAAAGTAGAAGGTAATGTTTGATTCGATTGTGTTCCCCTCAATCGGCCGTGACCCTTCATAAATATAAGATGGGGAGGTCTTGCCCCAGTAGGAGTCAAAGCCTATACAATTTCCGTGTCGAAATACAACTCCTAACTCGGATTTGGCTGCACGCACCGGCCAGACCGTCGGGTCCCACCGGTCAGACTGGTCAGCGTATGGCTGAAAAATGTTAGGAGCATAACTCTCTCATCCGGACTCCGAATTGGACGTTCCACATATTCATTTCGATCATCTCGACGAGATCTACGCAATGGTGAAGCCCAATTAGCATTTTGAGCACTTTGGTTTGACCGGTCTGACTGGTGTGGGTGAAAGGTCAAACTGGCTAGGGCTGCTGAATCGGCTATATGACCAATAACTGAATCAGATCAGTTGGCCTTCTCATATCAGCCAGATCAACCACTTTTGACCATGATTATTTGATCTACATGTCCATCATCATCCTCTTGGCAAAAGCTTCATCTTGGTACACTTGAACTCATGATTTGACATCATATTAGCACTTCTCCAAATACTTCTTTGCCCTCTTTATGGAATCATATTCAGAACTTCCAAGATGACCCTCTTGTCCTGTAAAATGCGTATCCAAGCCAAACTCGTATAATATCAAGAGTTAGAACTAAATTGCAATTCCAGCCTTAGCCTCACATATCTCGAATTGTGCCACTTTTGGGTGCGAACATATGCCCCCTGTTTTTTGGTAAAGATTGCGTGCCAAGAAATACTTACCAGCCCCAAAACTGCACAAGAATAATGTTGAGCACAAGTGTAGCAAACAAGTTTCACCTTTTTAAGGATGATAGCATCTGTCGACCATTTTACTTGATTTTGTCCAATATGAAGATTTCAACTTGTTGATGTTGTTTATACATATTGTGTGAGTGAGACAAGCCCGAGCACACATTCCCTCGGCTTTGGATCTTTGAATAGCTAATTTATACTTATGCTCACACTTGCAAGCTATTTGAATGCATAAATCAACCAAATTGCTATAATGTCAATTGGTCTTTACAATGACTCTCAAATTGATAATGGAGAAGTATAGAATAATTCAGATTTGCATCCACATGATGTTCTGACCAGAAATAATAGAAAATGAGTAATCAGCTCAAAAGTGAATATAACACAACTACCTTGTAATTGATGACAGCCGGATTACTCTTGAACCATCCTTGTTTGTTCTCAACTTATATTTTCAATGCACCTCGGATCATGCTAATAGCTAACAACAAACTTTCTCCAAGCGTCAGTCTTGGCTTCAACAAGTTTTTGAAGTATGGACAGCCAAACCAACGGCCACACCGGTCAGACCGGTCTGTCCAAGATGTGCACTCTGCATTACTAAACATCAGCCCTTTTCCATGAAAATGTCTTTTGGACACCATGGCCTCATGTTCATTGTTTCAGAGTGCTAATCCTGAATTTTCATGTCTAGATAAATTATGGATATAAAATTTAGATAACTCTCTAGACATGTATTAATAAAACATTTAGTGACCCATTTAAACATAAATGCTTGCTGCACCTTCAACAATGAATCACTGAATTCCTCTGTATGATTTTACAACTATGGATCCCTGAATCCAGCCTGAATAGAAAAAATTCACATTCGGCTTGTTAATTTGAGCCTTAATATACGAATCGGCTAAAAATCTCAAAATGCCATTATTTGGTGAAATAAGGACAGCGTCAACATTCTGAGAAATCTTGCAAGCCGATTTAGTAAATAGAAACTCCATAGTAGTGAATTACTCTTTTTTGCTTAAGTCTTGCCCCTCGAACACTTAAGGCACCAAAAATGTTATAAGCAACCTCTCATCGGGAAGCTATCACTTTAGGATGATGATCTAAGAGATTCATCGGCCATGTATGTTGTCAAGGACGATAATTCAATATCATCCACAAAGAATCCATCCATAATAATATGCACAACCAAAATAAAAGAGCAAAGATATATAAATTCAGAAATTAAAACTACCTCTAAGAACTAAATATTTCGGCTTTTGCAAATTAATCAATATGCATAGTAATTTGGTGATAACCCTCTATGATATAAAGATGATCCATGTGGAACCCAAGGACCAAAATAAGAATATGAGGGATAATCAAGCATATCCAAGGATGAATTCCAAAACATAGGCATATGTGGCATTTGTAAAGCAAATGGACTAACTAATGACCAATAATTTTGATGATTTGGTGCAAACCTCAATTTTGAAGACGGTCTCTCATATATTTTCTTCTCCTTCAACTGTATTGCACTTTTAGCTTGATCATCACCCGTGTCTTGAATCTGAATGCTACCTTTAGGAACCCATGCCATGCCTCTCTTTTTCAACTCTTGAGCACTAAGCTTTTGTAACTCTTTTTTCTGCCAATTTGATGAACTAAGTGGATGGTCTGGCTTTACTTCAGTTTTGGACAGCAACACTTTACTCTTGATTTTTGACCTCTTCACTTCCTTTTGTTCAGATTTGGCACTTGGAGGATCAATGTAACACCCTAAAATTCCATCACTAAAATACCTTAGGCAACATAGTGTTTTTAGGTTTAGTCTTAAGGACTTAATTAAATTGCTAATTAATTTGAGCTCTAAGGTATTTAAATTTAACTTAACCTAGAACCAACAAGTGCATGTGCATCATCTTTTGGCATTGCATGGTGTTTAAGTTTGATGGTGTGAAGTTTTAAAACTTTTTAAAATAATTTGAAAACTTGAAAAGGTTTGAAGTGTTTAAAGTTTGAAAAGGGTTTGAAAGAAAAAGTTTTAAAAAAGAAGAAACCCCCCAGACCTCCCCCTCTCCCCTTTCGGCCCGCACCCCCTCCCTTTTTCTTTTTCTGGCCCGCCAATCCAACCAGGCCGCCGGCCTGCTCTCCCTCTCTTCTGGCCAACTTCACCACGCGGCCCATCTTCCTTCTCCCCCTCCCTCAATCGCTGACGCGCCGGGCCCGCAGGTCAGCACCGTCTTCTCCCCCGGCTCTGTGACACCCTAAAATTCCATCACTAAAATTTGCTTAAGGAACATAGTGTTTTAGGATTAGTCTTAAGGACTTAATTAATTTGCTAATTAATTTGAGCTCTAAAGTAATTAAATTTAATTTAAATAATTTAGAGTCAAGAAGTGTTTGTGCATCATTATTTGGCTATGCATGGATTTTGTTTGCTAGTGTGGAGTTTTAAAAGTTTATAAAATAATTTGAAAAGTTTGGAAAAGTTTGATTTGAAATTGAGTTTAAAAAGGTTTGAATAAAGGAGTTTGAAAAAAAAGAGAGAAAAAAACAAACCTACCTTTCTCTACCCCTTCCTCCCTTTCAGCCCAATCCGGCCCATCTCCCGCCGCGGCCCATTTCCTTCTCCCCCTCTCTTCTTCTCTCTATGCCAGGCGGGCCCCGCATGTCGGCACCATCTTCCTCCTCGCGCCCGCGCTCCCCTGCATCACCGCCGCGATCTTCGCCGCCCTCCACCGCGCCTCCCTGCCTCCCCCTTCCATCCCCGAGCCTCGATTAAAAGGCAATAAAGTCCGCAGACCACGAGCCATCATTCCCCTTCCGTTTCTTCCCCTTTCTTGCCTCCTTTACACCCGGGAGAGCCGCTGGCCATCAATGGCATGTCCGCCGCTGGAGCTCCCCTTTCCGCTTCCTCTTCCCCCTCTCTGTCCATATTTAAGGCCGTGCTCGAGCTCTCGCCCCTTCCTTTGCTCAGACGCATCTTGCATAGCTCCCTCGCCTCCACACGCGCGCAGCCACCGAAGCTTCACCGCCGCCTCTGTTCTTCGCCGCCGCTGGGGAAAGTTGTCGACGGTGAAGTACTTGGCTCTTCCCTCTTTCTCTCTGTGCACGAAGCTCACCGAGCTCTCCCTCTCTTTGCTCCAGGGGCACATCTTCGTCACGGGGTCGAACCGCGCCTTGTCTTCGTCCGCCGGAGCGCCGCCCGAGCTCGCCGTCGTCGTTGAACTTCTTCATCAGCACCTCTCCTTCAACCGTGTACTCGCTCATTTTGTCTCTGCGTGGTAAGCATTTCCGCCCCGCCTTTTTGGCTCTTTTTCAAGCATCGCAGCCCCGGCACAGGCTCGCCGGAGTTGCCGCTCCGCCCCCTTCCGGCGCCGGCCGCCGTGCTGGCCTGAGCCCCCCTCTAGAAGCCCCGACCGTGTGCGCAAGCTTCCCCACTCCGTGTAGCACCTACTCGTGCATGAGATGGTCGCTGGGAACGCTCTCCCGAGCCTACGCCGGCGAGGCGCCGCCGCGCACCGCCGCGCAGCTTCCTTCTCCGGCGAACCCCGCCGCCGCATCACACACGCACGCCACCACAGCCGTTAGATCGCAGAACGACGGTTCAGATTCGCCGCAGCCCCGGGTCAAACAAGACCGTAACGGTCAGCACCTGGTGCTCTTCGTTAAGAGCCCCTATAGTTTTAACTTTTCGCAAGCCGGTCCTTCCACCATCAAAGATCGTTTCAATCAGGTCCTTCTTTTTATATTCTAGCCCCTGTCTTCTCTGAGATATAGCACCCAAAGTCCTTTTCACTCTTTTTCACACATGAGCCCCTCTGTTTATATATGTAATTACGTTATAAGTCCCTGGTTTCTTTCAAATAAGACCTGTGAGCCTAGTTTTCTTATAGAAAAGTCCCTGTGTTTTGTTTTAATCATAACTTTCATGTTTTAGCTCCGTTTTTCGCGTATAATATATCGAAATGATCGTATTAGAGAGTAGAACCTTTTTATCAGCATGTTCTTAGCATATAGAACTGTTTGGTGTACTGTTTTATTTATTTATTGTATGTTCATGCTTGTGCGTAGATATCGTGCCTGTTTCAACTGAGCACCCTGTCGGAGAAGATCAAGAAGAGCCTTTCTTCGAAGAAGAGGATCCCCAGTTTGTAGAGGAAGGCAAGTGGACTTTCCCCTCTGCATTTTCCTCTTTGACCTATATAACTGCATGTTTAAATAATATTTACTTTTATATGTTGTTATGCATAATATTGATGGGAAATCACCTTTTTAAGGACATGACTAGAGTTTTACCCCTATCACCTTGATCAACCCTTTTAATAAATGTTTTGGGTAGATGAATGCTTAGTTGCTATACATGGGTTGGTTGGAAGAGGTTTTACGAAAAAGACTTTCATACTTATGAAATGTTGGTTATGTTTAAAGGCAAGATCATTAAGATTTAATTGGAACATGGAGAACCACCCAAGAAAACAGTACAACCACAGTCCATATGGCTCTGGCTTAGCCAATTAATTAGGTGTGTGAATGAACTGATGACCTTATCCGAAAGGGGCAGAGGGGGATCGGGGTTGCAGGGGTATAGCCCGGTTCTTTTGGGGTAGCAGCCTTTGTCAAGGTGCTGACCATTAGGGAGGGTTATGGTCCGCCCTGGTCTGTAACTATGCGGGTCATTGGTCTTTTGCATGCCTTTGTAAAGGCTTCGTAGTGAACCCCTAGCCACTCACCTCGGCAGTGTTTAAGGGTCTAGCTAACCCGGGCAACATGGGGAACACGAGCTGTGGTGAAAGTGTACAACCTCTGCAGAGTTAAAACTGATCGATCAGCCGTGCTCACGGTCAAGAGCGGCTTGGACCCTCACATGATAATTAAACTTAAAGATGAATTTAAATTGTGGTTACCTTATGGTTTTGAGATATGGTTACAAATGTTTAATCTTTTGGGGTTGGTATAAACTTACATCTAGTAATAGGCTTGCTAATAAAACTTGACCAACATTAAAATGCTGACCGCTGCAAAACCTTAGCCTATCCTTGATAGCCTTGGATGTTTTCCCCCACTTGCTGAGCTCCAACCATAAGAGTGCTCACCCTTGCTTACCGCTGTTCAGATGAGAACAACGGTGAGGAGTACTGGAGCGACTTTGAGGAGTTCTGAGGCATGCGATCCCCCAGTCATGTGCCTGTGGAAGCTGAAGATGAAGTCATCCGTTTAGTTATCGTTTGTTTTATTGGACCTTCGTGTCCACTGCCTGAGTGTAATAATGGATATTGTAATGGTTAACTCTTGTACGTTTGATTACAGTTATGGTATTACACTCTTTTGTCTATCGTATGTGTGTAACTTGATCCTGGCGCACATATGAGATGCATTTGGTTTCATTTCGAAAATCAGATGTGACAAAGTGGTATCAGAGCCGACTTTCACTGTGTCACGGGCGCGTTATGGGTCGTTGTGCGGGTATGCTGCATACGTGTGGGCCTGGGTGGTCACGGTATGGCACATACGCCGGCACTGGACGTACGGACGTGGCCAGGAAAGACGATCCTGAACCTTGTGTCCCGTAAGGGTAGGTTGGTCTGGTATTCGATGGGGACGTCGAAGCCAGGGAAGCCTGTTAACCCAGTTCGAACCTTTTTGCGCGAAGCAAGGACGAAAGCGCAAGAGGTTAACAGGTAGGTGTGGCCCATTCCAAGGGAAGAGTGGGTCTCAGCCGTTAAAACTTGAGGGATGTCAGAATCTGTAAAACTCTGCTGACACAGTGATCTTGTTTATTTTATATCTCAAGTTGTATAACTCCAATTGAGACAAAACCTGTTGGGTTGGCTTTGAAATTTCATACTGCATATGCTGATAAATTTTTATAATTTTTGGACAACATCACTGGAAGTTATACGTGATTTACTGAGGCTAACAGAATCTGTTCAAGTTAAAAAAAATTCAAGCATTCTTATCCATTGAGTTTACTCTTCATGCATCACTTGTACTTATCTGAAATACATTTCTCTAACAATCAGATGGTACAAACCAGGTCAGGAGGAGGTCAAGATGTTCCGCCAGTGATTCGTGCTCATATAGCTAATCAGCAAGCTCAAGCACCACCACCCCCACCCCCACTACTTAACCAAATGGATCCAGCTATGCTGCAATTCCTTACCGCCCAAACCCAGCTGTTGCAGAACCTCACTACTATAGTCCAAAACCTTCAAGCTCAGCAACAAAATCAGGAAGCACCACCTCCCCCGCCTCACCCACAGCCGAGGGATAAACATAAGGAGTTTATGAGCCACAACCCTCCCACCTACTCTCACTCAACTGATCCGCTGGATGTTGATGATTGGTTGAAGACAGTTACCAAGAAGCTTGAAATTGTTCAATGTACTGACAGAGAGATGGTTCTGTATGCTGCTGGTAGACTGACAGGGCAGGCTGGTGATTGGTGGGATGTATATTCAACTGCACATCCCAACAGGAACAACATTACTTGGCAGGAGTTCCGGGATAATTTCCGTACCTATCACATTCCTTCGGGAGTGATCAAGCTTAAGCAGAAGGAATTTCTGGCACTGAAGCAAGGGAATATGTCTGTCACTGAGTACCTTGACAAGTTCACTCATCTGTCTCGTTATGCTCCTGAGGAAGTTAACACAGATCCCAAGAGGCAGGAAAGGTTTCTGGATGGCTTGATTGGGCCACTAAACTATCAGCTACAAAGCCATACATTCCCAGATTTCCAGACACTGCTGAATAAAGCTATTGGACTGGAGAGTAAGAGGAAAGAACTGGGCGAGCAGAAACGCAAGTTCCAGTCTCATGGGCAATCTAGCAGTAACACTCGTCCTTGCTACAGTTCACAGCAAGGCTCATCTCAGTATCATTCTGGTGGTCAAGGAGGGAAATATCCTCAGAATCTGCAGCTGCAGCGTTCGTTTCAACCACAGCGCTTCAACCCTCAGACACCACGAACTCCTACTCCTCAGCAGAATCGTTCTAACAATGGTTCTGGGGCACCTGTCAGAAACACCACTCCTGTTCAGCCTGGTGGATGTTTCAAGTGTGGAGAGCTGGGACACTATGCTAACAATTGTCCCAAGAAAGGAATGCAGACTCCCCAGAAGGGTAATGGTCAGAGGCCTGGACAGTCATCATCTCAGCCTCGCACTCCACAAGCTCCTGACAAGAGAGGCCAGCAGAACTATATGCGTGGCCGAGTAAATCATGTATCTGTGGAGCAAGCCCAGAATGACTCCGGCATGGTACTGGGTACGTTTCCCGTCAACTCTATGCCTGCTACAGTTTTGTTTGATTCAGGAGCATCACATTCATTTGTAACTGATCAATTTATGGCAAAACATAACATATCTATGAGTCCTATGAAGACACCTTTGCTAGTTAGTTCCCCGGGAGGCGAAATGAAAACTGGTCATATATGCCCCCAGGTGAATATTAATATCATGGGAGTAGACTTCCTGGCTAACTTAGTGGTTTTAAAGTCATGGGGAATAGATGTGATCCTAGGCATGGATTGGTTATAGAAATATGATGGAGTTATACAGTGCCGAAAGAAGTCAGTATTGATAACCAGTCCACAAGGAGAAAGAATAGAATATGTGGGTACCCCCTCATCCAATAGTGGCACTATAAATTCAGTTGAAGGCAAGGCCTTGGAAGATATAAAAGTAGTAAATAAATATCCTGATGTGTTTCCAGATGATTTGCCAGGTATGCCACCTGACCGTGACATTGAATTCAGTATTGAACTTATACCTGGTACTGCTCCTATATCAAAAAGACCATATGGAATGGATGTTAAAGATTTAGCTGAATTAAAGAAACAAATAGAGGAATTACTCAGTAAAGGGTTTATCTGTCTTAGTTCTTCACCATGGGGAGCCCCCACACTCTTCGTGGATAAAAAGGATGGATCTAGGAGGTTGTGTATAGATTATCGATCTCTTAATAAGGTTACCATCAAGAACAAATACCCTTTACCCCGGATCGAGGATTTGTTCGATCAAATGAGAGGAGCAAAAGTTTTCTCCAAGATAGATCTCTGATCGGGTTACCATCAGTTGAAAATCCGACTGGAGGATATTCCATAGACGACATTTACGTCTAGGTATGGGTTGTATGAGTTCACTGTGATGTCATTTGGATTGACCAATGCTCCAGCATACTTCATGTACTTGATGAACAAAGTGTTTATGGAGTATCTTAATAAGTTCGTCGTGGTATTCATTGATGATATTCTGGTGTTTTCTCGGAGTGAGGAAGAACATGAAGAGCACTTGAGACTTGTGTTGCAGAAGCTTCGGGAACATCAACTGTATGCCAAGTTTAGCAAGTGTGATTTCTGGTTGAAGGAGGTCTCCTTTCTCAGACATATTATCACTGATGGTGGGATTGCAGTGGATCCAAGAAAAGTCCGGGATGTGTTGAACTAGAGTCCGCCTAAGAATGTACCGGAGATCAGAAGTTTCCTTGGACTTGCAGGATACTATCGTAGATTTATCGAGGGATTCTCGAAGATTGTGAAACCCCTTACAACTTTACTAGAGAAGGGTAAAGAGTTTAAGTGGGATGATAAGTGTCAAGCTAGTTTTGAGGAATTGAAGAAAAGATTGACCACAGCTCCTGTGTTGATAATGCCAGATATACACAAAGGGTTTGATGTGTATTGTGATGCTTCTCGGTAAGGATTAGGTTGTGTGTTAATGCAGGAAGGAAAGGTCGTAGCATATGCTTTGAGACAGTTAAGGAAACATGAGCAGAACTATCCTACTCATGATCTCGAGTTAGTTGCAGTTGTACATGCTCTCAAAATCTGGAGGCATTATATGATTGGGAATAAGTGTCAGATATTCACCGATCATAAGAGTCTGAAGTACATCTTTACACAGAAGGACCTTAATCTAAGGCAACGGAGATGGTTAGAATTAATCAAGGATTATGATCTGGATATTCAGTATCACCCAGGTAAAGCAAATGTTGTAGCAGATACTTTGAGTCGGAAGAGTCAGGCCAATATGCTGATAGGTCGCTTGTTACCTCAGGAGTTATGTTGGGAAATGGCACAGCTTAACTTGGGAATAGTTGCTCAGAATGAGACCTTAACATTGGAAATTGAGTCGACTCTTGAGCAGGAGATTAGAAAAGGGCAATTGATAGATGAAAAGATTATGGAATACAAGAAATTGATAAAGTTGGGTAAAGTTCCAGAATTCAGGGAAGATGAACAAGGAACTGTGTGGTTCAAGAACAGAATTTGTGTACCTGAGATTAAGGAGCTACGAGAAACCATATTGAAGGAAGCACACGATTCAACTTACTCTATTCATCCTGGAAGTACTAAAATGTACCAAGATTTAAAACAAAGGTATTGGTGGTATGGGATGAAAAAGGATGTAGCAGCTCATGTAGCTTTGTGTGACACATGTCAAAGAGTCAAAGCCGAGTATCAAAGACCAACAGGGTTGCTTCAACCTTTGAAGATACCTGAGTGGAAATGGGAAGAGATTAGCATGGATTTCATTGTGGGTCTACCTCGTACTCGTGATGGTATGACTCTATATGGGTTATTGTGGATCAGTTAACCAAGGTAGAACACTTTATACCAGTAAAGACGACATACACCGGAGTTAAGTTGGTAGAGTTATATAATTCAAGAATAGTGTGTTTACACGGAGTTCCGAAGAAGATAGTGTCAGATCGAGGCACTCAGTTCACTTCACGGTTTTGGCAGAAGTTACATGAATCGATGGACACAAAGTTAAATTTCAGTTCAGCATATCACCCTCAAACAGATGGACAAACAGAAAGAACAAATCAGATCTTAGAGGATATGTTGAGAGCTTGTGCTTTGAAGCATGGAGGTAGCTGGGATAAGAGTTTGCCTTATGCAGAGTTTGCTTATAATAACAGCTATCAGTCTAGCATTAAGATGGCACCTTTTGAAGCTTTGTATGGAAGAAAATGCAGAACACCTTTGTTTTGGAATCAGACTGGAGAGAGTCAACTCTTCGAACCAGATAGTATAAGAGAAGCAGAAAGGCAGGTTGAAATAATTCGGGAAAATCTCAAAGCTGCACAGTCACGACAGAAAAGTTATGCTGATCCTCGTAGAAGAGAAGTGATATTAGAAGTAGGTGACTATGCATATCTTAGAGTGTCACCTATCCGAGGTCTGCGAAGATTTAATGTCAGAGGGAAGTTGTCACCTCGTTTTATTAGACCTTTTAAGATCTTGGAAAGGAGAGGAGAGGTAGCTTACCAGCTGGAGCTGCCAGCACAGTTGTCAGGGGTACATGATGTGTTTCATGTATCACAGTTAAAGGAGTGCACGAGTGAAGTCAGAATAGAACCAGTACAACTAGAAGACATTGAGATGGAGAAAGATTTGACTTATAAAGAATATCCGGTCAAAATCTTGGATATCTCAGAGAGGGTTACTCGGAGCAAAGTCATCAGAATGTGTAAAGTACAGTGGAGTCACCATACAGAGGAAGAGGCAACCTGGGAAAGAGAGGATGAACTCATTGGAAGACTTTCCTCAGCTATTCTCTAATCCTTCTGAATCTCGGGACGAGATTCTTTTTAAGGGGGTAGGATATGTGACACCCTAAAATTCCATCACTAAAATTTGCTTAAGCAACATAGTGTTTTAGGATTAGTCTTAAGGACTCAATTAATTTGCTAATTAATTTGAGCTCTAAAGTAATTAAATTTAATTTAAATAATTTAGAGTCAAGAAGTGTTTGTGCATCATTATTTGACTATGCATGGATTTTGTTTGCTAGTGTGGAGTTTTAAACGTTTATAAAATAATTTGAAAAGTTTGGAAAAGTTTGATTTGAAATTGAGTTTAAAAAGGTTTGAATAAAGGAGTTTGAAAAAAAGAGACAAAAAACAAACCTACCTTTCTCTACCCCTTCCTCCCTTTCAGCCCAATCCGGCCCATCTCCCGCCGCGGCCCGTTTCCTTCTCCCCCCCTCTTCTTCTCTCTATGCCAGGTGGGCCCCGCATGTCGGCACCATCTTCCTCCTCACGCCCGCGCTCCCCTGCATCGCCGCCGCGATCTTCGCCGCCCTCCACCGCACCTCCCTGCCTCCCCCTTCCATCCCCGAGCCTCGATTAAAAGGCAATAAAGTCCGCAGACCACGAGCCATCAATCCCCTTCCGTTTCTTCCCCTTTCTTGCCTCCTTTACGCCCGGGAGAGCCGCCGGCCATCAATGGCAAGTCCGCCGCCAGAGCTCCCCTTTCCGCTTCCTCTTCCCCCTCTCTGTCCATATTTAAGTCCGTGCTCGAGCTCTCGCCCCTTCCTTTGCTCAGACGCATCTTGCATAGCTCCCTCGCCTCCACACGCGCGCAGCCACCGAAGCTTCACCGCCGCCTCTGTTCTTCGCCGCCGCCGGGGAAAGTTGTCGATGGTGAAGTACTTGGCTCTTCCCTCTTTCTCTCTATGCACGAAGCTCACCGAGCTCTCCCTCTCTTTGCTCCAGGGGCACATCTTCGTCACGGGGTCGAACCGCGCCTTGTCTTCATCCGCCGGAGCGCCGCCCGAGCTCGTCGTCATTGTTGAACTTCTTCATCAGCGCCTCTCCTTCGACCGTGTACTCGCTCGTTTTGTCTCTACGTGGTAAGCATTTCCGCCCCGCCTTTTTGGCTCTTTTTCAAGCATCGCAGCCCCGGCACAGGCTCGCCGGAGTTGCCGCTCCGCCCCCTTCCGGCGCCGGCCGCCGTGCTGGCCCGAGCCCCCCTCTAGAAGCCCTGGCCGTGTGCGCGAGCTTCCCCGCTCCGCGTAGCACCTACTCGTGCACGAGATGGTCGCCAGGAATGCTCTCCCGAGCCTACGCCGGCGAGGCGCCGCCGCGCGCCGCCGCGCAGCTTCCTTCTCCGGCGAACCCCGCCGCCGCATCACACACGCACGCCACCGCAGCCGTTAGATCGCGGATCGACGGTTCAGATTCGCCGCAGCCCCGGGTCAAACAAGACCGTAACGGTCAGCGCCTGGTGCTCTTCGTTAAGAGCCCCTGTGGTTTTAACTTTTCGCAAGCCGGTCCTTCCACCATCAAAGATCGTTTCAATCAGGTCCTTCTTTTTATATTCTAGCCCCTGTCTTCTCTGAGATATAGCACCCGAAGTCCTTTTCACTCTTTTTCACACATGAGCCCCTCTGTTTATATATGTAATTACGTTATAAGTCCCTGGTTTCTTTCAAATAAGCCTGTGAGCCTAGTTTTCTTACAGAAAGTCCCTGTGTTTTGTTTTAATCACAACTTTCATGTTTTAGCTCCGTTTTTCGCGTATAATACATCGAAATGATTGTATCAGCGAGTAGAACCTTTTTATCAGTGTGTTCTTAGCATATAGAACTGTTTGGTATACTTTTTTTTATTTATTGTATGTTCATGCTTGTGCGTAGATATCGTGCCTGTTTCAACTGAGCACCCTGTCGGAGAAGATCAAGAAGAGCCTTTCTTCGAAGAAGAGGATCCCCAGTTTGTAGAGGAAGGCAAGTGGACTTCCCCCTCTGCATTTTCCTCTTTGACCTATATAACTGCATGTTTAAATAATATTTACTTTTATATGTTGTTATGCATAAAATTGATGGGAAATCACCTTTTTAAGGACATGACTAGAGTTTTACCCCTATCACCTTGATCAACCCTTTTAATAAATGTTTTGGGTAGATGAATGCTTAGTTGCTATACATGGGTTGGTTGGAAGAGGTTTTACGAAAAAGACTTTCATGCTTATGAAATGTTGGTTATGTTTAAAGGCAAGATCATTAAGATTTAATTGGAACATGGAGAACCACCCAAGAAAACAGTACAATCACAGTCCATATGGCTCTAGCTTAGCCAATTAATTAGGTGTGTGAATGAACTGATGACCTTATCTGAAAGGGGCAGAGGGGGATCGGGGTTGCAGGGGTATATCCCTGTTCTTTTGGGGTAGCAGCCTTTGTCAAGGTGCTGACCATTAGGCAGGGTTATGGTCTGCCCTGGTCTGTAACTATGTGGGTCATTAGTCTTTTGCATGCCTTTGTAAAGGCTTCGTAGTGAACCCCTAGCCACTCACCTCAGCAGTGTTTAAGGGTCTAACTAACCTGGGCAACATGGGGAACACGAGCTGTGGTGAAAGTATACAACCTCTGCAGAGTTAAAACTGATCGATCAGCCGTGCTCACGATCAAGAGCGGCTTGGACCCTCACATGATAATTAAACTTAAAGATGAATTTAAATTGTGGTTACCTTATGGTTTTGAGATATGGTTACAAATGTTTAATCTTTTGGGGTTGGTATAAACTTACATCTAGTAATAGGCTTGCTAATAAAACTTGACCAACATTAAAATGCTGACCGCTGCAAAACCTTAGCCTATCCTTGATAGCCTTGCATGTTTTCCCCCACTTGCTGAGCTCCAACCATACGAGTGCTCACCCTTGCTTACCGCTGTTCATATGATAACAACGGTGAGGAGTACTAGAGCGACTTTGAGGAGTTCTGAGGCATGCGATCCCCCAGTCATGTGCCTGTGGAAGCTGAAGATGAAGTCATCCGTTTAGTTATCGTTTGTTTTATTGGACCTTCGTGTCTACTGCCTGAGTGTAATAATGGATATTGTAATGGTTAACTCTTGTACGTTTGATTACAGTTATGGTATTACACTCTTTTGTCTATCGTATGTGTGTAACTTGATCCTGACGCACATTTGAGATGCATTTGGTTTCATTTCGGAAATCGGATGTGACAGGCCCCCTCCCCTGTTCTGCTCGGCCGCGCGCCCGACGCAAACACCGCTGGCCGTTACCGGCGATTCCCCGCTCCCTCTCCTCTTCAAGACTGGCAATTAAAGTGCAGTGACGCCCTGGAGCAATTCCCCTCCTTTACTTCCCCTCCATTACCTTCCCTCAATCATGCGCTGGCCCTTGATTGCCTTTGAGGCCGCCGGCCATCAATTGCCTTTACCTTATCGGCCGTCGCTCCCGCTTCCCCCTTAGCCCTATTTAGGCCGCTGCTGGAGCTCGTGTGCCACCCCCTTCGCCTCAGTCAAGCTCCCGCACACACATAGCTCCCGCACGCGCCGCCGCTCAGAAATTCTCTGTTGCCGTGTCATTGCAGTCGCCGGAGCAGCACGCCGACGGTGGAGTACCCCGTCCCCCTCCCTTCTTCTCCTCCTCTGTGCATAAAGCTCACCGAGCTCTCTCTCTCTCTCTGTCCCAGGATCTCATCCTCGTCGCCAGACCGAGCCGCGCCCCTGCTTCCGTCGGAGCGCCGCCCGAGCTCACCGCCGTCGACCAACTCCCTCGCCGTCGCCCCTCGTTCCACATCAGCTTCGCCAGTAGCTTCGCACCGGGGTAAGGAAGCCGCACCCTCCAAAACCCAAGCGTTCCCACGGTGTTCTTTGCCGCGCTTGCACACCGGCAACAGCCACACCGCCCCCTTCCGGTACCGGCCGTTATGGCCGCCCGAGCTGTCGTACGGACATCCCTGGGCCCACTACACAGGTGGGTACTGGGACCGACTACTCCGTGCGCCCCTGGGACTACCCGAGTTGGGCTACATGGCACCTGTTGGTGTGGAGTGCAAGGCTTACAGAGGATTAGTACTCGGTTAGGAAGCTAGACATGTCCGGATTCATGTAGAGTACTCCTAACCGTACACGACTAGTACTCCTCTGGCAAATCGACTTGTAACCCTGCCTCCCGGACTATATAAGGCGAGGCAGGGACCCCTATCTCTTCATCTACATCATCTTGTAAACACACCCAATCAATCCAGAGCTACGCAGCATACAGGACGTAGGGTATTACGCACCTAGCGGCCCGAACCTGTCTAAATTGTGTGCCGTGTGTCTCTCCTTCGAGTTCCCGATCTCGGCGAGGCCACAAACGTCTACCTCGGGTACTCCCCTTGGTAGGTTGCCGGGTTAAAACACCGACAACTGGCACGCCAGGTAGGGGATCTCGCCGAAGATCTCATGGCGAACTCGATGGCTTCAATCGTCATCAAGCCAACCGCCGCTTTCAACCGTGGCGATACCTTCATCTTCGGCACCTGGGTCTGTACCGCTAATGGCGCTGGATCGTTCCAGCGCTACCTCACCATGACCCCAGACCTGGAGACCGGACTCGTGACGCTTCCCGAAGCCATCACGGGTTCACTCGTCGAAAAATTCGGTGAATTTTCGCTTTGCAACCAAGTCGCCGACTTCGAGATTGGATCCGACTCCAACCCGAACTCGACGTCGCCATGGATCGAATCATGCGAGCCGACTCCTGAGCCATCGTGTGAAACGGTCCTCCTCCACGAGCACTTCCCGTACGGCCTCTGCAACTCTAGCAGGGCCCACGCGGAAGCCCTCGCCGCACGCTGGGCCGGCAAGGAGATTGTCTCCGAGTACTCCTCGGACTCCAACACCGTACCCGGCTACAACTCGGACTCCTCCTACGAGTTCAATTTCGGCTCAGACCCAATCGAGTCTGAGTCCGAGCTCAACGCAACAGAGGAGCCGTTATCGGGTCCCGCCGCTGGCTTGGTCATTACATCTACTCCCGCCAGCAGATTCGTCTACTGGCCCGACTGCAAGCCCGCAGACCTGACTGACGACAACTCGCGCTGTGTCGCCTACCTCAAGACACTCCCCTTCCAGGAGGGGACCCCGCGGGCTCCAAACGAAGACGAGCACACCCCCACCGAGGTGGCGACTACCGACTCCGGCCTCTGCACTCCTGACCGTGAAGTCTTCATGACGGCTGGGGAAACTGGAACCTCAGGAAGCCGGCCCGATCAGTACCTCGACGACATCTCGGACGATGAGGAATCAACCAACGCACCCCCCAACGAGACTACCAAAGACAAGAACGCTCGGCGCGACCGCAACAGGAAGCGGGCCGATTGACGCCAACACCTCCGGGAAGCTCTCCCCATCCGGAACCTCAACGAGGCTCTGGATCAAGTCACCAACCGGGTGCACACTACCCCTGAGCAATGCATTATGTCTATCACCACGATAGCACGGCTGGCCCAGGGGCATCGCGCAGGTGACGTTATCGCCAAGCTTGCTGAGGACGCCTACTTCATGCGGGTCAACAACAGAGTTACTCCCGCTGGAAACCACGAAGCCACTAGTCGCAGCCGCACCCCAGCACATGGCGGGCGCAACCGTGTCCGTGGTGAACACCAACCAACTCCCAACTGCTCTAGAGCCTCTGCAGGAGGACCCTCTCATGGTGGCCACAGCGGCGGGGGCGGTGGCAGCGGGGGCAGCAGTGGCGGCAGTTCCTCCCATGGCGGCGGAAGAAGGGCTGGTGCCGGCGGCGACCGCGGAGGCCGAGGCCACGCAAACAGCCACGACACCGGCTATACTCACCGCGGCTACGACGCCTGCCACAGGATCAACGAGATCCGCCGCGCCAAGAAAGCTACTGAAGTCAGCGACAGCGACGGCTTCCCCGCCTACTCTGCACGACTTCGCGACTTGCTTCTCCCCGAGAAATTCAAGCCTCTCGGAATCACCAAGTACGACGCAAAGCAAGACCCAGTTCAGTGGCTCAGGTGCTATGCTCTGTCCATTGAAAACGCTGGTGGCAACAACGACACGAAGTGCCTCTACTTCCCCTTCTGTCTGGATCAGGCTCCACTCACTTGGCTCAAGTCACTCGACAAGAACTCGATCGATCAGTGGGACCAGCTGAAGGCTCAGTTCACCAGCAACTTCACGGGCGCCATGGGGCGCTCGGGTACCTGCATGGATCTGGTGATGGTCAAACAGGAACAAGGCGAGACGCTCCGCCAGAACATGCGACGCTTTTTCGACAAGCGCGCGACTGTAGTCGACGTCACCGATAAAGAAGTCATCGACCTCTTCCAAGACGGGCTCTACCACCGTCGCACCTTCGAAGACTTCGGTCACCGCCGCCCAAGTTCCATCACCAAGCTCAAGGACATGATCACCTCATGGGCCGACGAAGAGGACAAGGCGAATGCCGAGTACGACTCCATTCGCGGCAAGAACAAGAACAACACGGGCGGCAACAACACCAACAAGGACCAAGGGGGTCGCAACAACAACTACTCGGGTCCTAACCATAAGCGTAAGCCAGACAACACAGTCGCGGCTATACAGCGCCCTGCGAAGGACAACTCCAAAAAGACCTCCGGCGGCTTCAAAGACTTGCTCAAAGAGAAGTGCCCGTGGCATCTGGATGGCAATCACACCACCGATCAGTGCTACCAACTCCGGCGACCACTCAAGGATATTCCCGAACCACGGCCTCCTCATGACAAGAAGGGCAAGAAAAAAGTCGATGAAGGCAATGGCGGACCGACAGAGGAAGTGCAGGTGAAAGCCATCGACCTCGGGACGGGCGACAGCAGCAAGACTACCATGATCGGCGCGGGGCTCGACCCGAAATAGGAAGACGCGCTCGTCAGCTTCCTCCGGGCTAACCGAGACATCTTTGCGTGGAAGCCAGCGGACATGCCAGGGGTGCCCAGGAGGCTGATCGAGCATTCACTCAACGTCGATCCTAAAGCTACGCCCAAGCGACAACATCTCCAGCGCTTCGCTGATGATTGACGGGACGCCATCAAGAAGAAACTCGCCAAACTACTCACGGCTGGCTTCATCCGTGAAGTCTTCCATCCTGAGTGGCTAGCCAATCCCGTCCTCGTCCGCAAGAAGAACACGAACGAGTGGAGGATGTGCGTCGACTACACCGACCTCAACAAGCACTACCCTAAGGACCCCTTCGGGTTGCCGCGGATCGATCAAGTCATCGACTCCACAGCGGGCTGCGACCTGCTCTGCTTCCTCGACTGCTACTCCAGATACCACCAGATCGCTATCAAGGAAAAAGACCAGGAGAAGACCGTGTTCATCACCCCGTTCGACGCCTATTGCTATACGACAATGTCGTTCGGGTTGAAGAACGCCGGCGCTACCTACCAGAGAGCTATCCAGGCCTGCTTCAAGAAGCAGCTCAATAAGAACGTCGAAGCCTATGTGGATGACGTGGTCGTCAAGACCAGAAACTCTGACACGCTCATCGCCGATCTTGAAGAGACCTTCGCATCCTTGCGAGAGTACCAGTGGAAGCTCAATCCCAACAAGTGCGTCTTCGGTGTACCATCTGGGAAACTACTCGGCTTCATCATCAGCCATCGCGGCATCGAAGCCAACCTCGAGAAGATATCCGCCATCACCAACATGAAAGCTCCAACCTGCATCAAGGATGTCCAGAAGCTGACCGGGTGTATGGCGGCCTTGAACAGATTCATCTCGAAGCTTGGAGATCAGGGACTACCCTTCTTCAAGCTTCTTAAGCACCAAGAGAAGTTTGTGTGAACCGCGGAGGCTGATCAAGCTCTGGCGCAGCTTAAAGACTTCTTGTCGAAGCCACCGGTCCTCACGGCTCCTCGCAAAAAGGAACAGCTACTGCTCTACCTCGCTGCGACTTCTCATGTGGTCAGTACTGCCATCGTAGTTGAGCGGCAGGAAGACGGCCACACCTACCCAGTCCAGCGACCAGTCTACTTCGTCAGCGAGGTTCTGTCAGAGTCAAAGGCACGGTACCAGCCTGTCCAGAAACTACTCTACGCAGTACTCATCACCTCGCGGAAGCTACGACACTACTTCCAGGAGTACTCGATCGTCGTCATCACCGACTACCAGCTCGGTGACATACTTCGCAACCAAGATGCTACTGGAAGAATCTCTAAATGGGCGGTCGAACTTGGCGCCCTCAACATCGACTTCAGGCCACGCACAACTATCAAGTCCCAGGCACTAGTCGACTTCATGGCAGAGTGGCGGGAGAATCAGCTACCAACTCCAGCAGAGCGACCAGAGCATTGGGTGATATACTTTGATGGCTCACTCAAACTCGAGGGCGCGGGTGCAGGGGTACTCCTGATTTCTCCAAAGGGCGAACAACTCAAGTACGTCCTCCAGATCTTTTGGAAGGTCTCCAACAATGAAGACGAGTATGAGGCCCTACTGCATGGGCTCCGCCTCGCAATCTCACTGGGCATCAAGCGGCTACTAGTCTACGGTGACTCCGCAGTGGTCATCAACCAAGTCAACAAGTCTTGGGATCGCAATAAGGAGAACATGGACGCCTATTGTCTGGAAGTCCGCAAGCTCGAGAACAAGTTCTATGGTCTCGAGTTTCACCATGTCGTCCGCGACAACAACGTTGCAGCGGACGTCCTGTCGAAGCTTGGTTCCACTCGCGCACAAGTACCCGTCGGAGTCTTTGTCCACGAGCTTCATGCGCCATCCATCCCAGAGCCGGCGCCAACGACCACTGACCCTGTGCCACCGCAGCCCGGTCAGGAGGTCCTAATGATCGACGTGGACTGGAGACAACCCTTCATCGACTACATCCGCGAGCAGAAGGTTCCCTCCGACAAGAACATGGCCGAACAACTCGTCCGCCGAACCAACACCTACATACTCGTCGGAGACAAGCTCTACAGGCGGGGTGCCACTTCTGGAATACTCATGAAGTGCATACCTCGGGATGAAGGCAAGGACATCTTGGAGGAGATCCACAAGGGTGTCTACGGCAACCACGCGTCTTCTCACACGCTGGTGAGCAAAGCCTTTCGACGAGCCTTCTACTGGCCCACAGCTCTGGCCGACGCTGAAGAACTTGTCAGAAAGTGCCAAGGATGTCAATTCTTCGCCAAGCAGCAACACGTCCCGACCTACAAGCTAGTTACCATACCACCAACCTGGCCCTTTTCCTGCTGGGGGCTCGACATGATTGGGCCTCTGCCAACTGCGCCAGGAGGATTTAACAGAGTCTTGGTGGCCATCGACAAGTTCACTAAGTGGATCGAGATCAAGCTGGTAACCTACCCAAAGGCCGATAGAGTACTCGATTTCTTGGATGAACTCGTGCATCGCTACGGACTACCCCATCGCATCATCACAGACTTGGGTTCCAACTTCAACAATCACCAGTTCTGGGAGTACTGCGAGAACAGCGGGATCGATGTCTGGTACGTCTCAGTCGCCCACCCGCGCGCCAACGGACAAGTCGAGCGCGCCAACGGGATGGTACTCGACACCCTCAAGAAGCGATTGCACGACGTAGCTAACACCAAAGGAGGCAAGTGGATCAAGGAACTACCCAACACACTCTGGGGCTTCGTACTCAACCTACCAAGCCAACAGGGCAGTCGTCCTACTTCCTAGTCTACGGCTCCGAAGCTATTCTACCCGCCGATGTGATGTGGGAATCCCAGACAGTAGAACAGTATGACGAAGGCATCTCAGAAGACAGCAGATGGGTTGACATCGACAGCCTCGAAGAAGCCCGCTGCGCTGCTCTCGTCCAGTCGGCAAGGTACCTAGAGGGTATCCGTCGCTATAATGATCGCAATGTCAAGGAACGCTCCTTCAACATCGGCGATCTAGTCCTCCGTCGTATCCAGAACACGGACGGACTACACAAGCTCAGCTCGCCATGGGAAGGTCCCTTCTCAGTCTCCAAGGTGACTGAACCTGGCTCATATCGCCTCCAAACACTTGAAGGCGATGACATCAACAACTCGTGGAACGTCGACCAGCTGTGTCGCTTCTACGCGTAGTCGCTCGACTACTCATTTACGGGTCCAAGTCTACACGGCTACTCCTGGACTCTTCGCTGTAAGCGGCCTCTCGGTCCTAGCACAAGTCTCCGGACTACTCCTCTCCAAGATCCAGCGTCAACGGCTACTAACGGATCTTGGGCTACTCAGAGCAAAAGGACTTTGGCGGCGGTCTACGGACCATGTACTCTATAGATCCAGCCTATACGGCTACTAACGGATCTCTAGCTGTAAGCGGCTCAAGGGCCCTAGCAAACACCTAGCCGTAGGCGGCCTACGGGTCCTGGCGACTACTCACCTGTAAATGGCCCTGGCCACCCAGGTGTACCTTTTTCATCAGTAATAAAGTTCGATTCTACTCAACTTGTTTACTGTGTCTCCTGCTTAGGCAGATCATACTGAGTACTACTACTCACGACTACTCCCATGGCTTGGTACTTCGCGCACTTCGCTGCAAGTGGCGGCCACGAGTACTCATTACATATACAAGCAGTGGACAACTTTCATTGATATTTCAAACAAGTCTTTGATTACTTTGTTTGTCCTACATCAACTACTCTAAGCTACCTCTATAGGTACACTTATTGGAGATTCAGCTTCCCTGCCACCTGCTCCGCGATGGGCGTCATCTCTTCCAGGAGAGTCTTGTACTGCTCATCGGAACAGTTCGCCGCAAGACCACCAGCTACCACATCTACCGGTGCCTTTGGGAAGTACGACTTCATATACGCCAACACCTGGTTCGGGATGGACTTCGCCAGGTGCTTGACGTATGTCACCAAGCGCCCGGGGGCTTCTTTCTGCCTGTCTACTAGAGGGGCTATCTTGGGCCCGCCCGGATGTGGCACCAGCAGCCTCGCGATGGGCAGCGCGGCTTCTTCGAGTTCCTTCAGCTGACCTCGAAGCTTCTCGCAGTCTTCATTGAGCTTCTGCAGAGATTTATAATAATTGACAAGGTCACGGTCTGAGGCTTCACGAAGCTCCATGTGCTTGATACACTCATGGCGCAACTGAGCGTACTCATGTTCAAGTACCTCTCTCTTGTTGGTTTCGCGGTACACGATGTTCTTGAGATCCGTCTCCGATGCCTTCAGCTGGTCAACCTTTGCCTCAAGATCTGCAGACAACTCGACGTAAGGTCAGACTACTCACACGTACTACAATAAGTACCCGGTGGCTTTGGACATACCTTTGTTCTTCTGGCGCAATGACTTGTTCGTCTGGATCAAGTCGTCCCTCTTCGCTTGCATCTCCTGTACTTCGTTATGGTATTGGGCGAAGGTGCCATCGAGCTTGGACTGGAGCAATGCGGAGTGCTTCTTCGACTTCTCTAGCTCCTTCTCCAGAGCCTCGGCGCAGAGGACGGTGTCACCATATCCCTTCAGAAGATCGGTCTTCTGACGAGATCTCTCCACCAAGCCCTGCGCACGACACAGCAGCTGGTCAGTACTCAGAAAAGCAAGTAAACTCAGGGTAGCTTGGTGATCAAGTCGTCCCTCTTTGCCTGCATCTCCTGTACTTTGTTATGGTATTGGGCGAAGGCGCCATCGAGCTTGGACTGGAGCAATGCGGAGTGCTTCTTCGACTTCTCTAGTTCCTTCTCCAGAGCCTCGGCGCGGAGGATGATGTCACCATATCCCTTCAGAAGATCGGTCTTCTGACGAGATCTCTCCACCAAGCCCTGCGCATGACACAGCAGCTGGTCAGTACTCAGAAAGGCAAGTAAACTCAGGGTACTCGCAGTGTACCTTGATCCAGTTCTCTGTCCGGCGCAACGACTCCATGCCCAGCGACACAAAGGCCGGGTCAATGAGATCATCGTCTAGCAACTCAAGACCACCGCGGCTTGAAGATCCTGTCTCTGGCATGGGCGCCGAGCGGAGCGGTGTAGCATCTTCTATCATCACCTCCTGGACGATGACGTCAGTACTCGCCTCGGGGCACGGATCAACCCGCTCTTCCGCACTCGGCTCGGGGGCTACCGTAGTCCCCGGCTCGGGGGCTGTTGCTGTCGCCACTTCAACAACCGGCTCTGTGGACTCCACAGCAGCCGTCTCCATGGCTACCGCCTCAGGGATCATAGCTACCTTGGCTTGTGCTCCTGTCAGGATCAATTCAACAAGTCAGACAACGGCTACGACTACTCTTCATAATTACTACTCGCGGTGGTTGGATGTGTACCTTCAACCAGAATAGCCTCTTCAAGCATCGGCTCCACTGCGGCTCCAGCTTGAGGCGGTGGCATGGGTTCGCGCACCCCTACCGAACGGTCTTCTCCATCGGCTGGAGTGCTGGCCTCCCCACCGTCCCACGACAAGTCCGTGGATTTCCTGCATCACGAAGTGATCAGTCAATCACATAAAGCTTGTCCACTACACGACTACTCGAGAGTTCAGAGAACTTACAGAGTTGACCGCACCACGGTTACGGTTGGAGCGCCTAGTATACTGGCGATATCAACTATGCCAGCTTCGCTTGTAGCTCCGGCCTCCACAGGGGTCTCCTCTGGCTGTTCCACAGTCGTAGCCGGATGTGGATCTTGAGCTTCTTTCGCTGACGCCTGCGGCTCAACGGAGTCAGCTTGCTGTTGTGCCCCCTCTGACACGACATCTTCAGTAGCCGGTGGCGGGCTAATACTCCTTTCAGCTGCCGCCCCCACTGTCTCCCAGACATCCTCATCACCCTGATCAACGGGATCCGAGGAGGGGATGTCCTGCAGTAATACAAGTCATATTGTCAGCAACAGACTACTTATCGGCAGTACTCGACTACACTAGTCGTGCTACTCACCTCCGGCCTGGCGGCCTCTGACAGCTTTAATTTCTTCACGGCGCGTTTCCGCGCCACATTGTGCGGCTTCCTTGGCGGCGCCGGCAAGCTAGCCTCCAGGCTAGATGGATTCTTGATGACGGGAATATTAGGCATTCCAGCCTGGCTGAACCTTGAGCGGAGCTGGAACCACTGTTGCAGCGTCTCTTCATCCTCGTCATCAGAGCCATCCTCGATGACGACGGCATCATCACCTTCACCGACTTCACGACGCTACTTCGCTTTGGCTTCCACCTTCCCCTGCGCTTGTCCCTCAAGTCGCGGAGGGGAGGGTGGGGTGGAGACATACTTCTCCACATCGTCCTACAACATCAAGCACGCATGAGTATGACTACGTCAAGCACATCAGTACTCGGGGGCTTATGTCACGACTACTGACCTGGTTGGGCGGCCGTGCGGCGGAGTACTCTAGCACCGGGCACAGTGTATACGGGGGCATATCCTTGAAGATTTTGCCCAGCCTCTCAATGATGACGTCGTCCTTGACTTCGAAGCCAGGCATCTGGGATGTATCCTTGTCGCCGGTGTACTGGTACCCGAGGGTGTCTCGCGCCATCAGTGGCTGCACCCTCCTCTTCATGAAACTGAAGGCCACATGCTCGGCCCTCAGTCCAACTTCCCGCAAGACCTTGATCTTGTTCAGCAGCGGGGGTAGTTGAATACCCTCCTGCATAGTGGGCTCCGTGTTCCACCACGGCGCATGCTTCGGTTGACGCCCGCTCGGCTTCGGCAGCTCGGGGTGGTGGTTGGCGATATAAAACCACCTCGCCTTCCAGTCCTGGTTGGAATCGATGAGCTTGTACGGTAGGTACTGGCCGGCGGCGTCTTCACGCATCTGAATCCCGGCGCCTCTGACTACTCGCGGGTCATCAGTGCTCGGTTGCGGCTTCAATCGGAAGAATTTCCGGAATAAGATCCAGTGGGGCTTAATCCCCACAAAAGCTTCGCAGAAGTGCACAAAGATGGAAGTGTGGAAGATCCTGTTGGGGTTGAGGTTGAGGTACTCGATACCGTAGTACCTGAGCATCCCCTTGAAGAAGTTGCTGGCTGGCAGCGCGAGTCCACGCTCCACGAATCACGCGAACATCGGGATCTCATCCGGATTCTTCTCCATCAGGTATGGGTCTCCAGTGGCGGTGCGCCAAAAATCTATCCCCTTCTGACGGAGGAATCCGCTGTTGACCAAGGTGAGGAGATCTTCGGTCTTCAACTTCGCCTTCTTCCACTCCTTTACTGGATTGGGGCGGGGGGAGGCAGGCGGCGACGATGATGTCTGGCCGGCATTTCCGGCCTCATCACGGCTCCTCTTCTTCGACGCACCAGTCTTCGAGCTTTTCGCCGAGGAAGCCTTCATCCTCCAAGTTACGGGTGTCTTCACTCGCATTCGCTCGGGGGCTACGGAGGTGGGCGGACTGCGGCGGCGGGCGCAAGTAGATCTAATCTACGTTCGCGACGGCGGTGGCAGAAGAGGAGCAGAGGGGGCAGTCTCTCAGATCTAATCTGTGGGAATGCTGTCATTGGGAGTAAAAAAACCCTAAGGGTTTCACCGGCTATTTATAAGCCGCCGGGCGGCTTAACAGATAAACGCCAGACGGGTGAACTCAGCGGTGGCAGCCTGACCTTTCACATTCCAGTACTCGATGCTCTCAGTCTCGGGGGCTCGACTACGTCCGACGGATTCAGTGGGCTACATCAGATCCAAATCCCACTCAGGACACATTCTACAGTCAAGATGATCCTTCAATTCGAGAGAAAGTACTCGACTCAAGGCTCGGGGGCTCCGTGCCACGTGTCCTTTGGTTTTTTCTCCAGATTTTTCAGGATAAGATTGGCAGAACTTCAGATTGACCCTCAGCTTGAATCTGCGATTCGACCTAAGGCTCGGGGGCCACATTCCATATGGAATGCGATTCTCCGAATCGCATTTTCCATATGGTTCTTCATGAAGACAACACGAGTACTATTGAAGACCTTCGAGAGAAGCACTCGGGAACGCTTGGGAACTACTCGAGAAGACTTCAAGACTACTCAAAGATTGGCTGGAGTACCTTCCAGCCTCGGGATGATTCAAGCATTCTTGAGGACTTTCGGCTTGTGGAATTTGGGGACGCTCGAGGACTACTCACCAAGGCCGTCAAGACTACTCGAAGACATCCTGCTCGACTACAAAGTACTCGGGGGCTTGTCGTACGGACATCCCTGGGCCCACTACACAGGTGGGTACTGGGACCGACTACTCCTTGCGCCCCTGGGACTACCCGACTTGGGCTACACGGCACCTGTTGACGTGGAGTGCAAGGCTTACAGAGGATTAGTACTCGGTTAGGAAGCTAGACATGTCCAGATCCATGTAGAGTACTCCTAACCGTACACGACTAGTACTCCTCTGGCAAATCGACTTGTAACCCTACCTCCCGGACTATATAAGGCGAGGCAAGGACCCCTATCTCTTCATCCGCATCATCTTGTAAACACGCCCAATCAATCTAGAGCTACGCAGCATACATGATGTAGGGTATTATGCACCTAGCAGCCCGAACCTGTCTAAATTGTGTGCCGTGTGTCTCTCCTTTGAGTTCCTGATCTCAGCGAGGCCACAAACGTCTACCTCGGGTACTCCCCTTGGTAGGTTGCCGGGTTTAAACACCGACACGAGCCCCCCTCCAGGGGCCCTGGCCGGGTGCACGAGCTCCCCAGCTTCGCATAGCACCCGCCTGTGCTCGAAATGGTGCCCAGGAACCTCCTCCCGAGCCTACGCCAGCAAGCCCGCCGCCGCGTGCTGCCGCGTGCCACCACCCTCCGGCGTCCCCGCCACCGCACCCCCTCATACATCACGAGGACCATCCGATCTGAAACGAGTGGCCCAGATCTGATCAGCCCCGAGTCAAATAAGCCGCATAATGGTCAACCCAAGCCGGCTGATGTTGTTTTGCGAAAAAGACCCTGTACTCTTTAATATCACAGATATACCCTTCCACCATCAAAGATCCTTACATCCAGGTCCTAGTTTTCTCGGTTTAGCCCCTGTCTTCTTAGGTTTTTCTGTTCCGCAGTCCATCTTTTATCTTTTGCATGTTAGCCCTTCTGTTTATTTACATAATTATGTTTCAGCCCCTGTTTTCTTTCAAATAAGCCCCTGAGAGCCTAGTTTTCTTACAGAAAAGCCCCTGCATCTTGTCTTAATCATATCTTTCACGTTTTAACTCCGTTTTTCACGTATAATATATCAAAATGATCGTCTCAGTGCATAGAACCTTTTTATCAGTGTGTTATTAGTTTATAGCAATGATTGGTGTACTATTTTGTTTATTTATTGTATGCTTGTGCTTGTGCGTAGATCACGTGCCTGTTTCAACTGAGCAAATTCTCGGAGAAGATCAGGAGGGACCGTTCTTTGAAGAAGAAGATTCCCAGTTTGTAGAGGAAGGCAAGTAGACTTCCCCCTCTGCATTTTCCTCTTTGTCCTAAATAACTGCATATTAAATAATATTTACTTTCATTTGTTGCTTTGCATAAATTGATGGGAAAATCACATTTTTAAGGACATGACTAGAATTTTACCCCTACTACCTTGAACAACCCTTTTTAATAAATGTTTTGGGTTGATAATTGCTTAGTTGCTTAACATGGGTTGGTTAAAAGTGGTTTTATGATAAATACTTTCATGCTTAAATGATGATGGATTTGTTTAATACAAGAACACTATGTTTTAATTAGAACATGGAGAACCACCCAAGAAAACAGTGCAACCACAGTGGCATATGGCTCTGCCCTTAGCTAATTAATTAGACATGTGAATTATCTGACAACCTTTCCCGAAAGGGGCACAGGGGGCCGGAGTTGAAGGGGTATAGCCTGGTTCTTTTGGAGTAGCAGCCTTTGCTAAGGTGCTGACCACTAGGGAGGGTTATGGTCCGCTCCGCTGCTGTAACTGTCGTAGGTTGTTGGTCTTTTGCATTGCCTTTGTAAAGTCTTCATAGTGGACCCCTTGCCACTCACCTCGGAAGTGTTTAAGGGTCTAGCTAACCCGGGCAACATGGGGAACACGAGCTGTGGGTAAAGTGTGCAACCTCTGCAGAGTGAAAACTGATCGATTAGCCGTGCTCACGGTTAAGAGCGGCTTGGACCCTCACATGATAAGTGAACTTGAAGATGGAATTAAATCATGGTTTCTTATGGTTTTGGGATAATATTTCAAATGCTTAATTTTTGGGGTTGGTATAAACTTACACTTAGTAAATAGGCTTGCTAATAAAATTTGACCAACATTATAATGCTAACCGTTGTAAACCCTTAGCCTATCCTTGACAGCCTTGCATACTTTTCCCCCACTTGCTGAGCTCCAACCATAAGTGTGCTCACCCTTGCATACCGCTGTTCAAAGGAGAACAACGGTGAGGAGTTCTTCAGCGACTTCGAGAAGTTCTGAGGCATGCAATCCCCTAGTCATGTGCCTGTGGATGCTGAAGACGGAGTTGTTCGTTTAGTTATCATTTGTTCGCTTTAAGGACCTTCGAGTCCACCGTCTGAGTGTAATAAAAGGATAATGTAATGGTTTAACTCTTGTATGTTTTGATTACTGTTTATGATATTACACTCTTTTGTCTACCATATGTGTGTAACTTGATCCTGGCGCACATATGAGATGCATTTGGTTTCTCTTCGGAAATCAGGTGTGACAAGAAGAACACTTGAGACTCGTGTTGCAGAAGCTTCGGGAACATCAACTTTATGCCAAGTTTAGCAAGTGTCATTTCTGGTTAAAGGAGGTCTCTTTTCTCTGACACATTATCACTGATGGTGGGATTGCAGTGTATCCAAGTAAAGTCCGGGATGTGCTGAACTGGAGTCCGCCTAAGAATGTACCGGAGATCAGAAGTTTCCTTGGACTTGCAGGGTACTATCACAGATTTATCGAGGGATTCTCAAAGATTGTGAAACCTCTTACAACTTTACTAGAGAAGGGTAAAGAATTTAAGTGGGATGACAAGTGTCAAGCCAGTTTTGAAGAATTGAAGAAGAGATTGACCACGGCTCCTGTGTTGATAATGCCGGATATTCACAAAGGATTTGACGTGTATTGTGATGCTTCTCGGCAAGGTCAGGTTGTGTGTTGATGCAGGAAGGAAAGGTCATAGCTTATGCTTCAAGACAATTAAGGAAACATGAGCAGAATTATCCTACTCATGATCTCGAGCTAGCCGCAGTTGTGCACGCTCTCAAAATCTGGAGGCATTATATGATTGGAAATAAGTGTCAGATTTTCACCGACCATAAAAGTCTGAAGTATATCTTTACACAGAAGGATCTTAATCTAAGACAACGAAGATGGTTAGAATTAATCAAGGATTACGATCTGGATATTCAATATCACACTGCAAAAGCAAATGTTGTAGCAGACGCGTTAAGTCGGAAAAATCAGGCCAATATGCTAATAGGACGTTTGATGCCTCAGGAGTTATGTTGGGAAATGGCACAGCTTAATTTGGGGATTGTTGCTCAGAATGAGACCTTAACATTAGATATTGAGTCGACACTTGAGCAGGAGATTAGAAAAGGGCAACTGACAGATGAGAAAATTAAAGAGTATAAGAGATTGATAAAGTTGGGTAAGGTTCCAGAATTTAGGGAAGATGAACAAGGAATGGTGTGGTTCAAGAATAGAATTTGTGTGCCCGAGATTAAAGAATTGCGTAAGACCATATTGAAGGAAGCACATGATTCAGCTTATTCTATTCATCCTGGAAGTACTAAGATGTACCAAGATTTGAAACAAAGGTATTGGTGGTACGGGATGAAAAAGGATGTAGCAGCTCACGTAGCTTTATGTGACACATGTCAAAGGGTAAAAGCCGAGTATCACAGACCAGCAGGATTGCTTCAACCTTTGAAAATACCTGAGTGGAAATGGGAAGAGATTGGTATGGACTTCATTGTGGGTTTACCTCGTACTCGTGATGGGTATGACTCTATATGGGTTATTGTGGATAGGTTAACCAAAGTTGCACATTTCATACCAGTGAAGACGACATACACTGGGGTCAAGTTAGCAGAGCTATACAATTCAAGAATAGTGTGTTTACATGGTGTTTCGAAGAAGATAGTATCAGATCGAGGCACTCAATTCACCTCACGTTTTTGGCAAAAGTTGCATGAGTCAATGGATACAAAGTTAAATTTCAGTTCGGCATATCACCCTCAAACAGATGGACAAACCGAAAGAACAAATCAGATCTTAGAGGATATGTTAAGAGCTTGTTCTTTGAAGCATGGTGGTAGTTGGGACAAGAGTTTGCCTTATGCAGAATTTGCTTATAATAACAGCTATCAGTCTAGCATTAAAATGGCACCTTTCGCAGCTTTGTATGAGAGAAAATGCAGAACACCTTTGTTCTGGAATCAAACTGGAGGAAGTCAACTCTTTGGGCCAGATAGCATAAGAGAAGCTGAAAAGCAAGTTGAGATAATCCGAGAAAATCTCAAAGCTGCACAGTCACGACAGAAGAGTTATGCTGATCCTCATAGAAGAGAAGTGGTATTTGAAGTGGGTGATTATGCGTATCTTAGACCTTTTCGGAGGTCTGCGAAGGTTTAATGTCAGAGGGAAGTTGTCACCTCGTTTTATTGGACCTTTTCGGATCTTGGAAAGGAGAGGAGAGGTAGCTTATCAGTTGGAACTGCCAGCACAATTATTAGGAATTCATGATGTATTTCACGTGTCACAAGTAAAGAAGTGCACAAGTGAGGTCAGAATAGAACCGGTACAGTTGGAAGATATTGAGATAGAAAAAGATTTGACTTATAAAGAATATCCTATTAAAATCTTGGATACCTCAGAAAGGGTTACTCGGATCAAGGTTATCAAGATGTGTAAAGTGCAATGGAGTCATCATACAGAGGAAGAGGCAACTTGGAAAAGAGAGGATGAACTCATGGAGTCATCATAAAGAATATCCTATTTTCCTCAGCTGTTCTCTAATCCTTCTGAATCTCAGGACGAGATTCTCTTTAAGCGGGTAGGATTTGTAACACCCTAAAATTCCATCACTAAAATACCTTAGGCAACATAGTGTTTTTAGGTTTAGTCTTAAGGACTTAATTAAATTGCTAATTAATTTGAGCTCTAAGGTATTTAAATTTAACTTAAATAACCTAGAACCAACAAGTGCATGTGCATCATCTTTTGGCATTGCATGGTGTTTAAGTTTGATGGTGTGAAGTTTTAAAACTTTTTAAAATAATTTGAAAACTTGAAAAGGTTTGAAGTGTTAAAAGTTTGAAAAGGGTTTGAAAGAAAAAGTTTTTTTTTAAAAAAGAAGAAAACCCCCCAGACCTCCCCCTCTCCCCTTCCGGCCCGCACCCCCTCCCTTTTCTTTTTCTGGCCCGCCAAGCCAACCAGGCCGCCGGCCTGCTCTCCCTCTCTTCTGGCCCAACTTCACCGTGCGGCCCATGTTCCTTCTCCCCCTCCCTCACTCGCTGACACGCCGGGCCCGCAGGTCAGCACCGTCTTCTCCCCCGGCTTCCTCCCCTGTTCTGCTCAGCCGCGCGCCCGCCGCAAACACCGCCGGCCGTTACCGGCGATTCCCCCGCTCCCCCTCCTCTTCAAGACCGGCAATTAAAGCGCAGTGACGCCCCAGAGCAATTCTCCTCCTTTACTTCCCCTCTGTTACCTCCCCTCAATCATGCGCCGGCCCTTGAGTGCCTTTGAGGCCGCCGGCCATCAATGGCCTTTACCTCACCGGCCGTCGCTCCCGCTTCCCCCTTAGCCGTATTTTGGCCGCTGCTGGAGCCCGTGCGCCACCCCCTTCGCCTCAGTCAAGCTCCCGCACACACATGGCTCCCACACGCGCCGCCTCTCGGAAATTCTCTGCCGCCGTGCCATTACCGCCGCCAGAGCAGCACGCCGATGGTGGAGTACCCTGTCCCCCTCCCTTCTTCTCTTCTGTGCATAAAGCTCACCGAGCTCTCTCTCTCTCTCTCTCTGTCCCAGGAGCTCATCCCCGTCGCCGGACCGAGCCGCGCCCCTGCTTCCGTCGGAGCGCCGCCCGAGCTCGCCGCTGTCGACCAACTCCCTCGCCGTCGCCTCTCGTTCCACATCGGCTTCGCCAGTAGTTTCGCACTGGGGTAAGGAAGCCGCGCCCTCCAAAACCCGAGCGTTCCCGCGGCATTCTTTGCCGCGCTTGCACGCCGGTGACAGCCGCGCCGCCCCCTTCCGGTGCCGGCCGCCGTGGCCGCCCGAGCCCCCCTCCAGGTGCCCTGGCCGGGTGCGCGAGCTCCCCAGCTTCGCGTAGCACCCGCCCGTGCTCGAAATGGTGCCCGGGAACCTCCTCCCGAGCCTACGCCGGCAAGCCCGCCGCCGCGCGCCGCCACCCTCCGGCGTCCCCGCCGCCGCACCACGCTCATACATCATGAGGACCGTCCGATTTGAAACGAGTGGCCCAGATCTGATCAGCCTCGAGTCAAATGAGCCACGTAACTGTCAACCCAGGCCGACCGCCATTGTTTTGCGAAAAAGACCATATACTCTTTAATATCACAGATATACCCTTCCACCATCAAAGATCCTTACATCCAGGTCCTAGTTTTCTCGGTTTAGCCCCTGTCTTCTTAGGTTTTTCTGTTCCGCAGTCCATATTTTATCTTTTGCTTCTTAGCCCTTCTGTTTATATACATAATTATGTTTGAGCCCCTGTTTTCTTTCAAATAAGCCCCTGAGAGCCTAGTTTTCTTACAGAAAAGCCCCTGCATCTTGTTTTAATCATATCTTTCACGTCTTAACTCCGTTTTTCGCGTATAATATATCAAAATGATCGTCTCAGTGTGTAGAACCTTTTTATCAGTATGTTATTAGTTTATAGCAATGATTGGTGTACTGTTTTGTTTATTTATTGTATGCTTGTGCTTGTGCTTGTGCGTAGATCACGTGCCTGTTTCAACTGAGCAACCTCTCGGAGAAGATCAGGAGGGACCGTTCTTTGAAGAAGAAGATTCCTAGTTTGTAGAGGAAGGCAAGTGGACTTCCCCTACTGCATTTTCCTCTTTGTCCTAAATAACTGCATATTAAATAATATTTACTTTTATTTGTTGCTATGCATACATTGATGGGAAAATCACCTTTTTAAGGACATGACTAGAATTTTACCCCTACTACCTTGAACAACCCTTTTTAATAAATGTTTTGGGTAGATAATTGCTTAGTTGCTTAACATGGGTTGGTTAAAAGTGGTTTTATGATTAAGACTTTCATGCTTAAATGATGATGGATTTGTTTAATACAAGAACACTATGTTTTAATTGGAACATGGAGAACCACCCAAGAAAATAGTAAATAGGCTTACACTTAGTAAATAGGCTTGCTAATAAAATTTGACCAACATTAAAATGCTAACCGCTGTAAACCCTTAGCCTATCCTTGACAGCCTTGCATACTTTTCCCCCACTTGCTGAGCTCCAACCATAAGTGTGCTCACCCTTGCTTACCGCTGTTCAGAGGAGAACAACAGTGAGGAGTTCTTCAGCGACTTCGAGGAGTTCTGAGGCATGCAATCCCCTAGTCATGTGCCTGTGGATGCTGGAGACGGAGTTGTTCGTTTAGTTATCGTTTGTTCACTTTAAGGACCTTCGAGTTCACCGTCTGAGTGTAATAAAAGGATAATGTAATGGTTTAACTCTTGTACATTTTGATTATTGTTTATGATATTACACTCTTTTGTCTACCATATGTGTGTAACTTGATCCTAGCGCACATATGAGATGCATTCGGTTTCTCTTCGGAAATCAGGTGTGACAATCAACAGATGATTTTTCCTTCCCTTTGCCATCGGTAGCCAAAGTGATCAACACATTAATTGGCTTTTCATCAATTGAATTCAGATCTGAACATTTATCCTTGCGACCATCTCTTTTCACTCGGTAAACTTGCTTGACCACATTTTCCTTGTTTTGAACTCTAGACCGATCTTTGTGCTTAAAACGGTCATTTTCAACATATGGCTGCCTTGCATGTGATGGTCGTCTTGGAGCTGCATACTCAAGGTGATATGGTCTGAAATATGAAGGAGTATGTACCCATGAATCACTCCAACCCCATGGTAAATAAGGATGAGCACTAGTGGGATATGGAGCATATGAAACCGGCATTGATAGCTCAAAAGGAGAATATGATGTTGCTGATTGAAAACCCTTTCTTTACCGATTCCAATTCCTAGAATTATGCTTAGGAGGCAATCTTGATGATTAAACTTTATTTGACCAATTAGCACGCTTGGCCTCATTGTCTTTTTGATACTTAGCCAGAAGTTTGTCAAAAGTGAGCTTCTACCTTTTACCATTGTGCCTGACATGGTCTTTACCCCCATTAGCTACAAGATGTTTAGATCCAAATATCCCTGATTTCTCACACTTGCACCGGTCAAACCTTTGGGCTGCATCGGTCTGACCTGTGGGTCACCGGTCTGACCTTTGGGCTGCACCGGTCTGACCTGTGACTCCAGAACAGGAACAGTAACAGGTTCCTGTCTCGATGAAGAAAAATCCTTTTGCCCCCAGTAAATTCCGAGATTTTGATAGGCTCATCCTCCTCGAAAATCGCTTAATCTTGCAAGTTATGGACGATGTCCTTCTCAACACTCAGGAGCTTTGAATCTTCCTCTTTGGTAATTAAATTTGGATCTTTGTATAAACCAATTGATGCTAACTGATTTAATAATCCCTTGCCATCTAAACCTATTGTAGGCAACTGGTCATCCTCTTGTGTTTAAGAAAATCTCAATCATCCAGTATTAATAGCTAATTGTATAAATTGGTGAAAAGTATTGCAATAACTAGTATTATGATCAAATGAGTTATGCCACTTGCAATATTTTCGATCTCCTATCTCAAGAGGTAAAGAACTAACTTTGTGATCAGAGAATTTAATGAAATTATTTTCCAGCAAGATGTCAAACAAATCACCACACAAAGTTAAATCAAAGGTATACTTAATTTTCTTCAACTGATGGTGAGGACCAGGTGTGTCCGAGGACCAGTGGAGGGTCGCTCCTTAGTGATGAGTGATTGACAACGTTGTGTGGACCGATGCTTGGCTCAGTGTGCAGGTACAGGTTGCGACTTGACTCGTGTCGGTGCAGGTGAAGAACAAGCGCGAAATGTCTTAGCCGTGGTAGCCTCCGGGTGATGGAGAGGCAAGTAGGCTTGGTTCGATGGACCCGGTGGCCGATGGGGTCAAGTACGAACCGTGTGGTGCAAGACAAGCGAGTTGAAGTCATGGACATGGGCCGGTGCAAGGTGGCGGTTCGAGGCCGAAGCTTGCACGCGGGGTTTGGTGGTTTGCCCACAAAACCATCGGTGGAGGGTTTCTTGGTTTGGGCCTCAAAACTAAGTCCGGAGGCCCGATGCGACGGAGACGGTGATGCGGGAGTGTCGGGAAGCTTCGAGGCGGGGGCACGTGGCGTGATCACAGGGCTTGCGTCGAGGCTAAGCAAGTCCGCGATGGAAGCATGTCCGCTCGATGGGAATATCCAAAGACTTGACCAAAATGCCCCTGAGGGGTGTGTATCTTCGTTTTAAGTTGTAGGGGTAGCATGGTCATTTGTCTCCTCCGGTGGACTTCATATAAATAGCGAAGAGGTGGATGGCATATCTCTCTTTGGCTCTAGGGTTTCCTCCCCCGGTAGATCGCTCTGGATTGCTTCTTTTCCCAGTATTTCCTTATGGTAGATTCTTGTATAGACTCTGACCTCTGGATGTATGGAAGCATTCGATGTTGTGATGATTTCCCTCTCTTAGTTCCTTGTGATTTTCGTGTCATTTTCAGAGCTATTTTTGGGTGTTTTGTTCTTCGCTCAATTCATTGATTTGAGGGTGTTTTTCCTCAGATTTCTTTTAGGGGATCATGAGTGGATGTCTTGTGCATCTTTGGGTGAGATCTTGACCCCTCAAACGCCAGGAAATCCCTTCGATTCGCGAGTTCTTGGAAGAACCCGAGTTCTTGGAGGTTGTTCATGTGATCCGCGATTCCCGGTGATTTAGTGAGTTAGAGGTCGAGAGTTTTGGGGCATAGCTTCCCCTAGTGACGCTTCTCATGTCCCCAAAATCTTGTCTCAAGAGCTCAAGTGGTTTGGGAGATCCGGTGATGGCTTTGGAGAGTTGACTTCGCGAGTTGCTCTGTTTCTGCGTCTGTCCGAGGCTTGTGGACAGTCCGCGCAGTAGCCCCGGACAGTCTGCGCACTAGGGTTCGTCACGTGTTCGTCGAGATTTCATGTGAGCTCGTGTTTCGATCCTTCGAGTGCCTAGGGTTTTGTTGCAGGGGGTTTTGCGGACAGTCCGCCAGTTCATGACGGACAGTCCGCGTGGGAGAAGTTGAGTGAGTTTGTGCTGGAGCTTTGGCCGGACAGTCCGTAGGTCTGACAAGGACGGTCCGCGACACTGGCGGACAGTCCGCGTGGCTTGGCCGGACAATCCGATTTTCAGTGGTATTTCTTTGGTGGCTCTGCTCGCATTTTCGGACAGTACGCCCAGGTGTTGCAGACGGTCCGCCCGTACTGCATGGACAGTCCGCGCCTAGCCATTCCAGACTTGGCTAAGTGCTTTGATTCTTGTTTTGTACTTTCGCTCTTTGTTTCATGGCTTGTCTCTAGGGCTTGTAGGCTTGTGTGTGCCTAGCCTAGAGCTTCTTTGGTGTGTGCGAGTGATCCGAGTGCCAATCGGGGCATAGGCCGAGTTCATCCTTCAGGAAGAATTTTTATCATCTCTCATTCACTCCCCCCTCCGGTGCGGACCCGGGGAACCAGCAGCGAGCGCGCCTTGACGAGCTAGAAGAGGCACAATGCGCGCTAGAGGAGGAGCGTGCACGCCTGAACAGTTGCTTGGGGAGGACGCGGTGCCACCCCAAGCCCGAGCCCATGCACAAGAAGTTCAGCGCAGCATCGTCAAGGACATTGACGCCACCCCGGTCTTCAAGCGAGCCTCGTAGAATCTCGCGGCGACGACCGTCCTGCTCCGGGGCGGAACGGAGCCGACAACGCCTGAAGAGAAGAGGATCCAAGGACACCTCAAGACGCTTCTGGAGGCGGATGCCGTCCAGCAGGTGGAAAGCTCGGCGTCGCGTCAGCACAGCTCCAACATGACCGGCCACGAGCCATCCGTTCACCGTCAGGTGGCATCCAGAGCGATGACGACCGTGCTCGCGTCCCCGTCAAGCAGCGTCTCGGCGCCAACCGCGACGAGCAGGGGCGACGACGAACGCCCGTCACGCAGGGGCTACAACAGGCGGCGCGGTGGCTGCTACGACAATGACAAGGATCAAAGCCGGAGCCCATCATCAGATCCCCGGAGACCAAAGGATTTCTTGCCGAACGTCCTCGGAGCTCCCCTCCCATCTCGCTACCGCGCTCCGACAACTGTGGACAAGTACGACGGGAGGTCAATTCCAACGTCTTGCTGGAGGACTACTAGCTTGCTTGCCACCCGGCGGCGCCGACGATGACCTCTTCATCATCAAGAGCCTCCCACTGTACCTCGATGACTCGGCACGCACTTGGCTTGAGCATCTTCCCCGCGGCAAGATCGACAACTGGGCGCAGCTCCGCAATGCCTTCGTCGGCAACTTCCAAGGCACCTACATGTGACCTGGCAACCCCTACGAGTTGCGACACTGCAAGCATAAGAAGAGAGAGATCTTGTGCGACTACATCCGGCACTTCTCCAAGCGCTGTAGTGAGCTTCCCAACACTACTGACAACAAGGTCATCACTGCCTTCTAAGATGGTACCTCTTGCGCCACTCTTGTCCATAGGCTGGGGCGCCATAAACCCCGAACTACTCGAGAACTCGTCGACATCACCACGGACCACGCCGACAGAGAAGAAGCAGTCACCACGACTCTAGGCAAAGGCTTGGACAGGGGCAAGGAGGTGGTGGACGCAAGCAAAGCTCCGACCACCCGCTCCGACAAGAAGAAGAAGAAGAACGACAAGCGGCGCCGCGACGACAACCTCGTCGTGGCAGTCGACCACAAGCCAACGGGGAACCTTCCCAAGGATCACTTCGAGAAACTCCTTGAGGCACCGTGCACCCAACACGAGGGCCTGGTCAAGCACACCCTCAAGGACTGCAACCTGATGAAGAGCTACATCATCAGTACCTTGAAGAAGAGAACATTCGACTCCGACAATAGAGGCCTCGGGGGAAATGTCGACGACTTCCCCCAAGGATGACGGGGCGGTCATGATGATCTTAGGGGCTCACTGGCCCGACCGCCCTGATGCTGGAGAAGCGCATTCTCTGACAGATCTACAATGCCGAGCTGGCGATGCCATCATACCTCAAGTGGTTGGAGACGCCGGTCACGTACGACCACGCCGACCACCCCAACCACGTTCCACAACCGGGAGCTTACCCACTCTTGGTAGCTCCGCTGTTCTGAACCAAGCACGTCCACAAGGTCTTGATGGATGGAGGCAGCAGCCTCAACATCATCTACGCTTCGACACTCAATGACACGGGGATCCCGCAGTCCCGACTGTGGCCTTCCTCGACACCATTCCACGGGGTCGTACCCAAGATGGAGGCGGTTCCCCTCGGGAAGATCGATATGCCCATCACTTTCGGGACTGTGAGCAACTTCCGCAAGGAGACTATCACATTCGAGGTGGTGGGGTTCCCCGGAACGTATCACGCGATACTCGGGAGGCCAGCATACGCCAAGTTCATGGCCATCCTAAACTATGTATACCACAAGCTGAAGATGCCCGGTCCAAAGGGTATCATTACCGTAGCAATGTCACGTTAGTAGCACCTCAACTACGATGCTGGGAGTGCCCAGACTGCTTGAGAAGCCGGCCAGCCCGAGAAGCTCGTCACAGAATCCCCACAAGTTAGGCTGAGAAGTGGAGACGGGCAGCTCATCACCGACATCGGGAACAAGGAACAACTACGTTACCATTATCCCTAAAAGCATATGTACTTTTTAGTAAGTACAAATGTCGCACATTCGAGCGCTTTTGCGTTATAAGCTTCTCAAACGTTGTCTTTCTCGAAAAAGCAATGATGTCAAGGTTGAGCTTCCGACACTAACCAATGAGCGACTTTGCTCCAGTCAAGGTCACTCGTTGCTCGGGGGCTCCAACCAGGGGCACGATACCCCATCTTTTTTTGCAAAAATCTTCTCCAGAGATCGTAACCCCAAAACGACCCGTGATATGCTTTTGTGTCTGACAGAGGGAATGGGAAGTTTGTTCTCGCCGATCTGGCAATCTCGCTTGCTCAAGGTCCAAGTACCAATGCCCCCATGGCTAGCGTATAAGGTATTGCAAGTTGGGTCTAGATCCCTGAACCGGGTACTCTGTCTCCTCCAAAGGCAGCAAATGAATCGCTCAGTTTGGCTTTTGTTAGTAAAAACGCCTAGGTCCTTCCGCGAGTCTCTCTAGGCTCCTTGAAGTCGCTCAACGATCACCGGCCTGGGCGTATACCTACGAAACTAAGTACGATTTATGCCTGAAAGTTCCTACGCCCCCGCGGCTACGGAAAAGGGCTAAGCCAATGATGCTCAGGGTCGTACCTCTTGGGTTGGTAATCCTAAAGTAACCAAGAGCAAAGGAGAGCCCCGTTAGGACGACAAGCGGGTACCCCACCAAAGGGGTACCCCAAAGAAGTTCTCAAAGTTTATTACATAAACTACGCAATACAAATGAGCTACCTTCTCTCTGTTTTCATGGCTCGTCTTCGAGCCAACTCAGGTCTTTCATTGCAGTGGTGAACATAGCTTCGGCGAAAGAGGCGCTCTCCTCTTCGATCTTGGCGTATCAGTGCTTCGCGTAACTAGGGGCCCATCCGCCGCTCAAGAGCTCACGATCCAGCTTTGAGTAATGCGACGAAAGCATGGCGATGACCTTGTGGACCAGCCTCTGCGCCATGGCCATCCCTGGCCGCGAGCTACCCCGGCGGCCTGCTGGACACGCTCAAGCAGCGGTGCACCTTCGTCAACACCGACGTCCTTCAACAGCTGTGTGACAGCTTGGACCATCACCTGGTGGGCTGTGTCCCTCTCCAGGATGGTTTGCCGGGCCGCTGCCTCCGCCTGCCTGCACCTCTCGAGCGTGTTGGCCAGCCCTGAAAAGGGGAGGCATGGGGCAACTGTCAGCACAAGTTCAAGAACCAGGGGGCGCGAAGTGTGCAAGCCAGTGTATACCTTCTGCCCCTTCGTTAGCGCCGGGACAAGAACCTTCAGCTCCTGCTTCTCGGAAATAGCCACATCGAGTAGGGCCTTGTCCGCCAGACGTCCGGCTTGCAAGTCAGCACACTCCGTGCGAAGACCTGACTCAAAGACAAAACAAGAACATCACAAGACAAGCGCCAGCATGACAAGGCTACAGGGGGGAGGATCGCTCACCTGCAACGGCCTCTTCAAGGTCCCGCACGGCGTCACGCAGCCGTCTGCACTCATCTAGTGCGGCTTGCAGATGGTCGCTCTGGGTGGCCAACTGATCGTTGGCTCTCCCAAAGTTAGACCAAGCGAGTGTCAGATCCTCTTGGAGCCCCGCCACACTTACCTCCAAGGAAGCCTTCTCCTGAGCGGCCTCCTGAGCTACGGACTAGGCGGTTGACCGTGCTTCGGTTGTCGTGTTCTCAACCTCGATCAGCTTGTCCACGAGGGCGGTCTTCTCCTGGATGGCAGCCTCAGCAGACAGGCAAAGCTCCGAAAGCTGCACAGCAAGGGCGGCCTTCTCTGAAGTAGCCACCTCCAGTGCGGACAGAGCGTCAGTAACTCGCTCCTTGAGGGTGGTCTTCTCTGCATCGGCACAGTCTTGAGCGGCAGCGGCCGACCGCTGCATCGCCGCCAAGGCCTCCTCGGCCTGCACCCTCTCTGCGTGAAGGGTGTTGGCGGCACGCCAGTGACCAACATCACGACGAAGAAACCGAGACTTCCCGGCACTACGTTCCGAAAGCTCCTGGCACACTAAAGAGACAACATCAGTAACCGCGACGAAGGACGGTGACGGCGGGAAGCAGACGAAGGCGAATCCTACCCGCCATGGGTGAGAAGTCGGTGAAGCCTCGCCGGAGTGTCTGAACCCGTGGATTCCTCTGCGGACCGCTTACTGTCCTCCATGAAGCTCACGGAAGAAGAAGACGGAAGAGCTCGCCACGAGTTCTAAATCCCAAGGAAGTGGGAGAAGATGCGCTGGATCCACGACGGCATTACAGGTATTTATAACCACCAAGGAGGAGGGGGTAATGAGGGTTCCTCAAAAGATGGGAAGTCAGGACCCCTCAGCTTCGGTGTTGTGGCCCACTAACTCCGGCATAAATGCACACCGGGGGTGGGAACTCTCTCCTGCGGGAACTCGACCGCTCCGAGGCAGCAAATCCGTTCGAGCCGGATGGAGAAACATGGTCAAAGGTGCTGACAAGAAGCGTGTAGTGCTCGAACCGCTCACGTACAACCAAGCGCCAACAAAACGAAGAAAGCAAGGTACATTCACAAAGATCTAAGGGCTAAGGTACAAGTGATCAGTAATCAAGATCATAAACAAGTATCGAAATACAAAACACCACCATCACGGTGGTGTTTTATCTTGTATCCGTCGAAGTAGAGAGACGTGAGAGACTTTGCACATAGACTCGTGTTGCAAGTCTCCCTATCACTTCTGATGGATCAAGAATTTCCCATGGAGAAGGGAGGAAGCTCGCCCCGACACGATGACTTCGACGACGAGGTGACCGACCGCAAGGCCACCCTTTGTGCTGGACGCTCTGCGGGCATACGCTGCTCGCGGTGCTCAAAATCCAGACCATAGCCGAGGCATCGGCCATGGCAGATGAACTGTACCCAGAACTAGGAGCCACCGTGACGACTCGTCATAGAGGAGCACGACACCGGCTCGGGATATTTCTCTAGCGGCCGAGGACGTCATGCCACCATTGCCGCCACTACGCCACGAGACGGGCATTACGGGGAAAACCACAAAGGCTGCTTTTGATTCCTCAAGACCGGACCTCCAGATAATGGAGTCAGGCCTGAAGAAGAAGTGAGTAGCCGCTCCGTGCCTCCCCCTCCACTCACAAGCATCCCTCGGACTTCAAGATTTACGAGGGTCGAAGCCGCACTCGGGGGGACGAACCCCTCCTGAGAAGAAGGCAAGCGAAGCTACTACTCTCTTCCACATCACGTAGGCATGGAGCCACCACGATGGGGGAAGGGGTCTATTTATAGGCCCAGGTGGCAGCAGCGCCCCGGCCGCGCGCGCAGTCTCCCAAGACCAAGCACACTGTGGGGTCACATCGACAGCCCGTACACGGCATCCGGCAGCAACAGCAGGAGGAGTGATAACCTGGCCCTGCACCGTCACATCTACTGAAGAGGGCAGAGCCATCGAAGCTCGGCGCAGTGTAGGTATGAACGCCCCACTGCGCCACACCATCTCGCCCTCAAAAGGTGAGCCCGTCCGGCAAAGGCTAAACAAACCCCGCGGCAGGGTCACCCACTCTACCGCGGGCTCGGGGGCTACACCTGGCGGGTGCGCTCGCACGCCCCCACCGGAACGAGAAGCATATCTGCCTCCGACTACCTTTGACTAGCATGAGCGTGAGTCCCAAAACTCTCACTCATGCTCGAGGGCTACTGACGAGGGAATAGATTTGGGGTAGCCTAATCTACCCTCAAATCCTTTCCTCCTGGAGAAACCGGGCTACAACGAGTGAAGCCCGGGCACGGGTCCACAGCGAGTGGACCCACGAATGGCCACACGACGAGTGGGACTAGCAGCTCAACAGAAGGGAAACTCCCCTGATCGGCCACCGTACCGGGCCGTGACGCCCCCGACTAAGCCCCTGCTTTCGACAAGCGGGGCACTTGTCGGAAGGGACTTCCGTCGACGACTACCATCTCCTTCGTCACCAAGGAACCAAGTGTCGGGCCCACCCACAACTTGCCACTCCTTGACTTGGAGAAAGGGCTTGAGGCCATCTCGCGGCCCATCCCGGGCCGTGCAGTGGTGACTCACCTGCCATCATGTGGGATGGGTGTGCACTGACCGCCATGGGGGGCACATTCAAACAAGTCACGTCAAACAGAAGCCCCACAATGCAGCAAAACTGCATTCACCTGCCCTGGTCACATCAATGACCACCCACGGAGGACAGCTCCGGTCACTCCGACTATGAGACCCACTCGGGGGCTCGTCCGAGTTGCCCTCGATGACCGGTGCAACTGGAACAGGTACTCGGAAGATCTTACTCGGAGCCACCTACACGGGACGAGCCCGTCGCCACCCCTGTCAGCAGCGTGGTCAGCCAAAGTCGCCGCTCACCCATACCGTACGGGGAGTAATCCGGTGCCTCCACAAGGACTTCAACACTGTAACATCATTCGTGATGCCCTTTTTACCCTTCCCACTGTAGTTTCTCCTTAGGCTATAAAAGGAGAAACCCGAGGCTGGGAACGGGGAGGCCGATGGACTGATAGCGATAGCAGTTTATAGCCAGCAACCACAAAACTAGGATAGCAACTCATTCTCTCTCGAATTGCAGGGACCTGGGCTCCGCTGCCCTCTCTGGACTAAGTTTGTAACCCTTACTACAGACACTGAGCATAGGAACACCCCTTTCCACTGGACGTAGGGACCCCGTTCCTGAACTAGTATAACTCTCGGTGTCTCTAGTGCTACCATCTAGATTTAGGCACACGGTCGTATAAATTTACTTGTCGGTGGTAACAAACCCCGACATCTCAATTGAGATAGAAAATTCGTAGCTTGCCACCCGAGGTGAGATGAGGACAATCCCAATATCAGCTCCTATTCCACATGATGATCCATCGAAGAACATTGTCCAAGGAACTGGTTCAACAGTTGATACTTCTGGTCCACAATGTTGTGCAACTAGGTCGGCCATCACTTTTCCTTTGATTGCTTTGGTCGATTCATAGGTCAAGTCAATCTCTGATAAAGCTAGAATCCACATCCTGATACTGCCTTTCAAGATCAGCAAGGATAGCATGGTCTTGACCGCATCATCTTTGCAGACAACAACACACTCAGCTGATAATAAATATGGTCTCAACTCTGTGCAAGAGAAGTATAGACATAAACACAATCTTTCCACCGCCGAGTATCTTGTTTCCGCATCCAAGAGTGGTCTGCTTACAAAGTAAATGACACTCTCTTTTCCTTCAAATTTTTGTACTAAGGCCGATCTAACTGTCTTCTCATCAGCCGACAAATAAAATATAAACGGCCTTTTGTCTTGAGGAGGCACTAGGACAGGAGGAGACTTTAAATAATGCTTGATGTCATCCAAAGCCTTCTGTTGATCTTCTCCCCATGTAAAATACTGATCGGCCTTGAGCTTCAATAATGGAGTGAACGGCTGAATTCTTCTAGATAGATTAGATATAAACCTCTGGATGAAATTGATCTTGCCGATCAATGATTGAAGCTCCTTCTTGTTTGTTGGCGCTGTTATCTTGTTAATTGCACTAATTGATTTCTGGCCAATCTCAATTCCTCTTTCATGTATTGAGAAACCCAGAAATTGACCAGCAGACACACCAAAGGCACATTAATTGGGATTCATCTTTAAACCATGTTTTCTCGTGCACTCCAGTGTCTTGCGCAAATCGGCCAGATGCTCTTCATAGCCCATTGACTTGACCACCACATCATCAATGTAAACTTCAACTATCTTCCCGATGAGCTCGTGGAAAATATAATTCATGGCATTTTGATATGTAGCGCCAGCATTTTTCAATCCAAAGGTCATGACAATCCACTCATAAAGGCCGACGTGGCCAGGACACTTGAAAGTTGTTTTCACAATATCTTCCACAGCCATAAAGATTTGTTTATAACCAGCATTCACCAATGTGTCGGCCACTGGCATTGGATAGCCATCCATCAGTGTCACCTTGTTCAAGTCCCTGAAATCAATGCATACACGTAGCTTGCCATTTTTCTTACATACAGGGACTATGTTAGAAATCCACTCGGCATATTGACACTTCCGAATAAATCCAGCTTCGAGTAACTTTGTTATCTCAGCTTTTATATCAGGATAGATTTTTGGATTGCATTGTCTAGGGTGCTGCTGAAAAGGACCATAACCACAGGTTTTATAGGCAACCGATGTTCAACAATTGATCGTTCTAAACCAGGTATCTCATAATATTCTCAAGCAAAACAATCTTTGAATTCCCTTAAAAATGCAATCAACTCTATTTTGTATTGAGGGTCTAGCTTGGCACTAACATAAGTCGGCCTTGGTTTACTACCATCTCCAAGGTCTATTTTTTCTAACTTATTGGTCGACGTAAACCTGTGCCCAAGCTTCCCTTCATCTTCAATGAATTGATCCATTAAGACGGCTTGTCAGAGCCGATTGCTTGAACCGGCTGTAGATTGAAGTCAGACATCTTGAGGTACTTCGTCTCCCAGATTCTTCCTAATATACAACTAGCTTGTTCAAAGTTCCACTCTTGTGCTTCTGCAGCAGCCACAGTATAGGAACTCTCTCCTGTGACAACCCCACCCGAGATGAGTCCGTACTATCACTTAAGCCAATCCCTTTTTGGACATTAAGTGATAATAAAGAATCATCCTGTTGAGTGTTGCCGGGTCATAGCCCGGTAAATCACTTGTAAACCACACAGAGGATCGAACACGCATACATTAAAACTCCCACAACGGAGAGTCCAGAGTACCTTATAATTTACTACTAATCTTTCCCGTAGGGTCAACTATTACAAATCATAGTTCATAAAATAATAAACCATGGTTCAGAGTTTTAAACAACAACGGAAAATAGCTACGATAACATGGCATCATGGGAGGCCGCCCATAACGCTGTAATTCTTCGTCATCCACCCGTTCCAGCTCCCAGCCGGGTGGGATTTCTCCATGCCAAACAATATAACCTGAAAACAACATATATAGCAAGGCTGAGTATACTAATACTCAGCAAGTCTTACCCATCTAAAATAAAAGACTTAACCTTCTAATCATGCATGGCCTTTGGCTAGAGGGTTTGTTTTGCCAAAAAGCGACTAAGGAGTTAATCCTTACTTTCAATATTTTATCTCAAGTTCTAGTAGATCAAGTTATTACTAGGTAAGCAACTAATGCAAGCATAATTTTGCAAACAATTAATCAAACATCAAGTTTATCAATATTTCATCATAGAGGGATTATCATGGATATAGGGTTAAGCAATCTCGGATAACGGTGAGAGGCCAACGATCAATCGATTAATAACCTTGCAAGGTGAACCTAAACATACGGGAGAAAACACCCCAATGAGTGTATTCAACCAAACGGTTCTCGTCATTCCTCGGATTAGGATCAGATGCCACAGTCCTAGGTACAAGACTAGCTGGCATGCCTCACACTAGCATCTAGTGTCACACATGCACCACAGGTAGCTAGCCTGGGGCCGCAACCCAAGATTAGTAGCGCAAAGTTCCCGCACTGTATCATTCAGGTACTAGGCTTACCGTACCCATTTCCGACAAATGTTTAGTACTTTCAAACGCTTAATCTCTTAACCACTGGACCAGAGCCCAAAATCCCATGCTCCATTCCAACATAAGAACCTATTATTGCGAGCGAAGTACATCACTCGACTTGTACTGGGTCCTTAGTGCATAGCAACTATCGACCTAGCATACTAGTAAATGATCATAGGTACTTATGGGTCATGCATCTAGGGTTTCCATTCAACTCCTGAACGTAAATGCTCATAGATAATCAAGCATAAATTCAGAATTTGAAAAAAATGAAACACATAGGTGAATGTTAAACCGGGGCTTGCCTTCACTAGCAAGTTAGTAGGAAAGTCTTCTGAACTTTGGTTTGGGTCTTGTTGCACTTCCACGTAGGTCACTTCTCCCTCGAACGGTCCGTCACCTCATTCCGGGACGAACTCGTAGCTACCGGCAGAAGATGCTACACGTACGATGCATATGCAAGAGTTAATTGGTGAAGTGAGTTATTTAATTACAAGGCATTATATGACAAGCATAGGGTGTCAAGTTAACCACATTCATCTAGATAGAATATATTCAGCATACTCTTCCAAAAAGATCATTCAAGCAACATTTATTAATTAATTATTTCGATTGTGTGCACATTTATGCAAACAATTTAAAATTACCACACAACATTCAAGTTACATTTCAGAAGTCCACAGTAGCATTTCTTAAAGATAAAGCACACACATAAGTCCTTAAAAGAGGTGGTTTCTGTATTTACCATTTTGTATACTTGTTTTATTCTAAAAATCATTCTGTGAAAACCATGCAGTAAAACACAGTGAAAATTTTTATACAAGCACACAGTACTACAACAGAGCTACTGTTAAATTTTCATAGCAATCAGAGCTATATTCTAAGCATGAAAAATACGACAATTTATTCCTAGCAAAAGTAAGAATATTTAATATAGAGAAAACTACTCATGCAATGGAGCTCAAAATTTACACAGAGCCTCTGTGACTAAAACTAGCTTACACAACAAAAATTAGCTCTAGAACGTATTTCATTCATGCTACACAAAAATAACCATTTTCAGCCTAGTAAAACCTAAAGAAATTATACAGGAATATATATAACTGAAAAGTAGCCCAACTTTCTACCATAGCACAAACATGGTACAACATCTACTTGGCCAAAAATAAGAATCATTTGATCAACAGAAATTGAGATATGGATTTTCCTTCATACACAAGCATCATTCAGAAACAGATATATCGATGGTTCTAAAATACACGATAAATTTACCAGGAGTACATCTGAGCATGAAAAGATGATAGTCACAAGATTATCCATAGAAAGCATACATATGAAGTTATACAAAATATATACACAGATCTAGCATAAATACAAAATAAATCATAACTAGAGATTTACTTAGCAACTTTGTGCAAAAATGAACGGGTTTGGAACCCATCCTGGTAACAGCGCCAGAAATGCTGGTTGGTAATTCTTAACATTACAGGAGTCTGCAAGTGCACAGAAGTACAATTGTAGCATTTCCCCAAAGGAGTATTCCAAAGGGTATCGAATCCAAGGAAGGCTTTGTTGGATTAACAAGCTCAACACTATTGCAATGAGTATAGATCAAAGACGAAAATAAATCAGACACTCAAGTGCAGGGGTAAGAAATGATAACGGGGTAGTGTGATCACACACACACACACACTCACTCTCACTCTAAGGGGTCCTAGACATAGGAGGCAACATACGAGTTAGCTCTAGGTTCTTATGTACTATACACATAAAGCTGGTAAGAACGAGTTAGATACATTAGCGTTGAAGAACATTGACTTAAGCACCCAGGTACCACGGGGAGCTAACCTCCCGCATTGCTTCCGCACAACTCCGGTTGTTAGAATTTTGACTCCTACAGCTTATCCGAACGTGGGGGATTTCAGAGGGACCAATGGCTGTCACTACCACGGCCTACCCCAAGACAAAGCGTGGGATAAACTCATAAGTAAGGTAGCTACGCAACCCAAGTACCATGCTTACGTTGTTAGCCGGACTTGACTGGCCCGGGCTATTGTGACCCAGGTCAAGCCACCAGATAAACCAGGCAATTACACCGAGTACTGTAGCTTAAGCACAGACTTCATACAACGCAGTCATGTCATCTAACTAGATCAAACCAGGTTAGGTACACAAACGTATTCGTGTTTTCCTATGTCTGTTCAACTAGATCAAAGGATCGTGTTCGCAAAGAACACGAGCCTCTAACTTATGAACAAACACCGGAAACATGTGAAAGTCACCCGTCAAGTGGATCAAAAGGCCTTGTTCATCAAGAACATGAGCCTCTAAATGATGAACATGTGAAGAACACATGAACAAATCACCCATGTATACTAACACGACTTTATATGAAATAGTTGAATAACTGAAGTAGATCAAAGTCATACAAATTAATAAAGATACAAGAGAACTCATACTACCTAGATCCCAAAGTAGACTTGGAACCTGAAGTAGAACTACTCTAGCCTGCCTCCTAGCCTTGAAACTAAAAGTGAGAGAGGTGTTGCAAGTGTGGATGGTTTCTAAGTGAGCCCCCTCCCCTTCTATTTATAGGCCAAGGCACCGGCGAGGAGTGGAGGCAACACCCCGGGAATGGCACTTAGGACCAATGGGGAGACACCACGTGGAAGCCGCTGAGTGGAGGCCTCACGGTCGGTTCGGCCGACCCCATGGTTCGGCCAACCCCCTGTGGGCCCCACTCGGGGTGTGTTTTCTCCAGGTGGCTGTCATATGGGTCCTGAGGCCGGTTCCCGGTGTCCACTTCCTTTTGATGCGGTGGTGGGCCCATGGATCCATGTGATGTCCATGTGTCACGCTCTGATTCGCCGGAGTGTGCTTCACTTGGATTGCTTGCATGGCATGCATGCATGGCGCCCTTGTTGGCAGCTTTGCATGCATGGCATCCTTGTTGGCAGTCCTCCTAGGATGAGGTGATGTGGCATGGATCCTAGAAGGTGAGTTTGCCACTCTTTTCTTGCTTATTTTCCTGCAATCAAATAATCTCCAAGGACAAGTGGAACTACATTATTCTTAACTAAATACGTGTAAGAAATGCCTTATGCTCCTTTATTCATGAGTATATTGACGGCTAAAGTAGGCACTTAACAGCCGTCAACAACTCCCCCAAGCTAGCCTCTTGCTCGTCCCGAGCAAGAGATTAAGGACTTAGGTTGGTTGATCAGGAGTTGCTACGATGTTGTATTCCTAATGTATAACAAGATACAACTAGGTACTCTATCAAGGATTGAAGAAGTTGGCATTGATCTTACCTTACACTCGATTGATGTGGGGCGTGTAGCTTCACCTGCCTTGGGCGGTTGAAAGATAGAATGGTTGTATAAAGATTACCAATCACATGTACCTTGATCAGTTATCAATCCGGAGGTTTTGCAGTTTTTTTTCAAAAAGAAATCAAAGTTCCTCAAATGATACTCTCGGATCGCTCAATGTGTATGATTCCTTACCAAGGCATTGTTTTGCCTTCTTTCACCACCTACTTCCAATAAGCTGATATGTGGAGTTGTAGGTAGGGAAAACATGTGGCATACCTGTTTCTCATGTATTGTTGAGTCGAAAACCGGATCCTTGGGAGAACAAGTCATACAACCTGATCAAGATGTGCAAATGTGTGTGTATGGTGGATGGATGATGAACTCCTTTTTGCATGATTTTGCTCTCCTCCTTTTTGAAATTTTTGAGACTTGGGCTATGTCTCTTTATTCTATCTTTCCTTTTTCTTTCTTTTATGCATGCCCTTGAGCATGTATCATTATTATTATTTTTTTACATAGCCCATAGTCCTTGCTGAATATTTTTGGAGGGAGAGTAATCATAGAACAATGCGTAGAGCTTTATTTTGTGGAATGGATGGGGGATGGATGAAATGATGGTTGCTAACTTCCAGTGTAGAAGTTTCACATATGGTGGTGTGTACGTGATCTTGATCATGGGAGTAATGGCAAGTTTACTCGCCGAGGGTCACAACAATTCGACAAGACTCAACGAAGAAATCAGGTAGCATATGTGGAGGTTAACAACAGCTAAGATCTACATATGGCCTTGGATAGGAATTTCTTATCATTGAGGGACTTATCATTTTAACACTTTTCAAAAGAAAACTCCGGATATCAAACATCACTTAGTACTAGCTCATAGCAACTCTATTACACCATATCATACCTCACAACAACTTAGGCAAAGATCATGCTTTTGCTACCCACAAATTTCAAGCTCAGGTTCGATCATACTAGCCAACAAACTCAAAACTTAAATAGGGTACTAAGCTGTAAACAAGGCATACAAGAGGAATAAACAGAGCAACTATTCATCATTTCAACCATGGAGAATAAGAGCACTCTTACCGCGCATATGAAAACAAACTAATTTAAGAAAGCAAATAAACATTTTTTGGTCTTTTTAACTTTTCAGATTTTTATGTGTTTTTAGCATATGGGGTTCTGAAAACAATAGAAGATACAAGTTACCTCATAATGGGGGTCCTCCCCCAAGCTAGCTTCAGGCTCACTGCTGTGGAGGGGGATAGCCCATCGACGTGTAGTAAGCCCTCTGCTCCTCCAGCTGTCGCTGCTGTCTCTGCTCCATGGTGTGAAGTCTCTCGCCAGTCATACGCTGCCAGTCTCGAGTGGACTCAACCTGCTGGTGCATTGTCTCCACCATGCTACCGACACGGATGTTGAGCTCGCTCATCTGCTGAGTGAGGGTGGCCCCACGAGATGACAAGCGCAACCCGGACGATGAAGATGTGTCATCCACGTAGGTAGCACTAGCGGGCCTAGTCTAATCGCCACTCCCTGCACTAGCCCAAGCCGAGCTACTTGCACCCTGCTGATGCATGGGCTGGTCCCAACCCGGGGTATATCCGGGTGTAACTCCAGACATGTACCCGGCCGAGGCCCATGTGCCAGACAATGGTGTGGTATGCTGGGGCTGTGGCTGAGGCGGCGGCTGTGGTGACGGCTATTGTGGCGGTTGCTGTGCTGTCGCTGCCCTCCTTGATGCACTCCTAGTGATCCTGTCACCAGAAACACTAGAACGACGAGGTTCCTCATGAGGAACGGTCAGTGGCCCTTGGCCGTACAAACAGAAATCCGGGTTAGGTAACCGAATCTGGTTTGCATGGCCAGGGTAAAAGAAAACCAATGAATCATCTGGGCCCTTCTTAAGAGTATGTCCTTGAATCAAATACGCCTCATCTATCACGGCCCGAGGAGAATCAATGTAGGGAATGTCAGTCCCTTGTGTAATCCCGAGACTCGAAATGATACATGTGATTAAAGACGTACACTCAATAGAACCCGTCATCTTAAAATTTTTCAACCACTGCCGGATCATAGCTTACACTGGGGAGATTTTGATCCATCTGACTGCGGCATATAATATCCTCATCTCGTCCATACGCACGGGTCGAACGTCATCCCTTGGAAAGAGAGTGACGGAGAGCCACTTGTGCCACAGTCGGAGAGTGGGATGTGTGATATCGTTGCACCGAGGTGCTAACTTGCCACGGACGGACCGACCAGAAAGTTCTTCCCAAAAACTATCTCGAATAAAATCCTTGCAAGCTAGATCGAGAGAAATAACACAATGACAATGAAAACCAAGGGTGCGACTAAGATCTGGCCATGAGACTCGATACGACGTTCCATGGAAACAAAACGTAATACCAGTCTCATCCTCCTGAAGAGTACGGAGAAACTGGATGGTGAGGGGCCTAGAACCGATCTCCCACACCAGAACAAAGTTCTCCCAACCAAGAGCGTGCCAAATGGAATCGAACTCGGAGTCCATACCTATTTTCTCGAGAAGGGCCAACTCGAACTCCTTGGTGTTGGCGAAGACTCGATTCATGATGAGAGCGTAGGCTTTCTCTCCCGGTCGTGCCTCAAGTCGATGAAGGCGGTATCGGTGTCGTACACTCCTTCGGCTTGTGGCGTGGGTAGCTCCTCTTCTTCCTCTTCTTCACGGTCGGTTGACATTGGGCTCGGTGTAGCTCCGAAGTGGTGAGACGAGCCCTCTCTGTCTCTAGAACGGCGTGAGCGGGTCACCTTCCGGTATGCACCGGCGATCCAACTCATCTTGCACAACAATTGGGACAACACGAGCAACTCGGTGATGGGTTAGTGAAATCGAAATGAAATCCTTACCGAGCTTGCTCCACCAATATTCAATACTTAGCGACAAATTGGAGAGAGTGCTTGACACTTCAACCTTGAGCAAGAAATCAAAGAAAACCAAAGAGCAAGAGCAAAGAGGCAGAGAGGGTGATGGAAATGAGTGAATGGGTGAAGAAACCCCTCAAACCCCCTTCTATTTATAGGCAACCGAGCCAGGCACCGGGGGAAGGGACAAGAGCAATGGCTAGGAGCCGTTGGAGGAGGCTGGGCCCACAGGACCGTTGGCCTGGGTCGGCCGACCCGTGGGTTCGGCCGAACCCCTGTCGGGCCTGCTTGTCTCCAGCTTTTTGCAACGGCTCTCTAACGGCTATCTGATGTCCTGCCCAGATATCTAGGTCCAAATTCGCCCAAAATGCTACGCGAATAATTTTTCTAGGATTTTCCAACTCAAGAATTTATTTTTAGAATTTTTATTTGAAAAAGGGAAATTTGGCTAGAAAAATCTAGCATGCAGATGCAAGGTTGGAAAATTCAAATATGCATTTGGAAAAATTAAATAAAATTTTGGAAAGAGAAATATGAGATAACTACCAATTTTTACCTTTTTGCAAAAATGACTCATCGTTTTAAGTCTGAGAGCGAGACTTTTCTTGGCGATCAATTCCACTCATCACCCCATTCCCGAGAAATAGATGGAGATGACTTCCGTACTTCCCGCCACACCTTTCTTGTTTTCTTAGACTTTGTTGGAGTGGTGGGAAGTCGCTGGGGCTGTGGCTCCACCCATGCCCCTGACTGCTCATTCTTGCCCTGTAGTGTATAACATTTCTCTTCTGCTGCCTGAAATCGGAACATCAAGTTCTTCTTCCCAATGTGGAATCGGATCGTTCCGGCTCCGACATTGATCCTTGCGTTGGCGTCACTTAGGAACGGTCTCCCAAGAATGAGGGGCATTCCCTCATCATCTTGCATATCAAGGACCACGAAGTCCGCGAAGATGCATGAACCTTGGACGAATACCAATAAGTTCTCTACTATCCCCTCTGGATATCGGATCGATGCATCAGCAAGTTGGACGGTCGTCGTAGTTGGAGTTAGAGCTGGATATCCCAATTGTTCGAACATAACCTGGGACATAAGATTAACACATGCACCAAGGTCACAGAGAGCATGCTTAATATTCTGGTAATATATCTTGCAGGTGATAGCCGGATAACCAGGATCTTTCTTGTGTGTGATTGTTGAAGATTCCCATGAGTCAAGTAATTGTTGTATAGGCTTTCCTGCATAGTCAGTGGCTCGTGCCCGCCCAGATGGCTTACCCCATCTGGTGGACACTACACAAACATTTTCACAGGAAGATACGGGTTGCCCCAGAATCTTCCCGTCTTCCGCAGAGGGGACCAAAGCAGCTAATTGAGCCAACTGGGTTTCTATCATCTTACTAAAGCTCAACTGGTCTTCAAGAGCAGATGAAAGGCTATCAATTTTAACATTAAGGCTCTCAAAAGCCTTATCATAGGCAGCTGTTTTCTTATTAAAGCCTTCATTAATCTTAGCTTGCCCAAAGACTAGATCTTTCAAGGAAGGTTGGTTTGGGTTGAAAGAATTACCTTGATTACTTCCTTGATAAAAAGGGCGTGATTGATTCCACGTTTGACCTCCTTGTGGACGATAACCGTTGTTGTTGCCGTTCATGTACATCACATCCTCCTGAGTAGCAGGGTAGTAATTCCCTGAATGCCCAGTATTACCACAGACTTCACAAGTCATGCGAGCATCCATAGCTTGAGTAGTGGTGGCCATGGCGGCCTTCTCATTGGTTAGATCATCCATTGTCTTCATCATTAGGTCCATCTTGGCGTGCAGCATATCCGCTTCCTTGACGGTATGTGTACCCCTTTGACGTGGCTGGAGTCGATCATCACTCCATCCTTAGTTGTTAACCATCTTCTCAATCAGTGTAGTAGCTTCAGCAATAGTAAGAGAGAAGAAGGCTCCTCCAGCTGCAGCATCAATATGGCCTCGGGCTGTCGGAGTTAGCCCATTATAGAAACTTTGAAGAACAAGCCAGTTGTCCATCCCATGATGAGGACAGGCCAGGATGTACTCATGGAGCCTCTCCCAAGCTTCTGGGATAGTCTCACTTGCTGCTTGCTGGAAACTTGAAATTCACCCCCGAAGGACATTGGTTTTGCCCAACGGAAAGAACTTCACGAGAAATGCTGTGGAGCACTTTGCCCAAGTGTTAATTTCTGCACGGTTCGCGTAGAACCACTACTTCACCTTTCCCAGGAGTGAGAAGGGAAACAGTCGCAGACGAATAGCATCTTCCTCCACTCCTTGTATAGTGAAGGTGCTGCACAGTTCCAGGAACTGCTGCAGGTGGGCGCTCGCGTCTTCATTAGGCTTGCCACAGAATGGGCTATCCTATACCATCGTGATTAAGCCAGTCTTGATCTCGAAGTTTCCATTCCCGGTGTTGATCTCAGGGCCTGTCGGCACCTGGTCAGCAGAGGGAGCGGAGTACTCGCAGAGAGTCTTCTCGACAATAGCGTTGGCCATGGGAGTTGATGCGGACAGCACAAAGGAAGCTGGATCGACTTATGAATGTTCACGTAGAGGACAGCCGAAATGAGTTTGTGCCTTCCTTACGAGTGACTCAGGATCTTCAGTGAAATTCGGCAGTAAGTCAAAACCAGTAATGCATTAACTGTCTTCATCATCAATAGACAAAGAAGACAATCCAAGTTAGCCTGCATTGAGAACTGTTTTATTCCTGTCATGATTATAAACATATGCAAAGTGTTGATATGTCATCCTTAAGCCTTCCCCGGCAACGACGCCAGAAATGTTTGTTGACATTTCTTAACGCAACTACCAATGAACATGTTTGGAACCCATCCTGCTAACAGCGCCAGAAATGCTGGTTGGTAATTCTTAACGTTACAGGAGTCCGCAAGCACACGGAAGTACCATTGTAGCATTTCCCCAAAGGAGTATTCCAAAGGGTATCGAATCCAAGGAAGGCTTTGCTGGATTAACAAGCTCAACACTATTGCAATGAGTATAGATCATAGACAGAAATAAATCAGACACTCATGTGCAGGGGTAAGAAATGATAACGGGGTAGTGTGATCACACACACACTCACTCTCTCTCTAAGGGATCCTAGGCATAGGATGCAACATACGAGTTAGCTCTAGGTTCTTATGTACTATACACATAAAGCTGGTAAGAACGAGTTGGATACATTAGCGTTGAAGAACATTGACTTAAGCACCCAGGTACCACGGGGAGCTAACCTCCCGCGTTGCTTCCGCACAACTCCGGTTGTTAGACTTTAGACTTCTACAGCTTATCCGAACGTGGAGGATTTCAGAGGGACCAACGACTGTCACTACCGCGGCCTACCCCAAGACAAAGCGTGGGATAAACTCATAAGTAAGGTAGCTACGCAACCCAAGCACCATGCTTACGTTGTTAGCCGGACTTGACCAGCCCGGGCTATTGTGACCCAGGCCAATCCACTAGATAAACTAGCCAATTACACCGAGTACCGTAGCTTAAGCACAGACTTCATACAACACAGTCATGTCATCTAACTAGATCAAACCAGGTTAGGTACACAAACGTATTCATGTTTTCCTATGTCTGTTCAACTGGATCAAAGGGTCGTGTTCATGAAGTAGAACTACTCTAGCCTTGTTCATCAAGAATTGGAGCCTCTAAATGATGAACAGGTGAAGAACACATGAACAAATCACCCATGTATATTAACATGACTTTATATGAAATAGCTGAATAACTGAAGTAGATCAAAGTCATACAAATGAATAAAGATACAAGAGAACTCATACCTAGATCCCAAAGTAGACTTGGAACCTGAAGTAGAACTACTCTAGCCTACCTCCTAGCCTTGAAACTAAAAGTGAGAGAGGTGTTGCAAGTGTGGATGGTTTCTAAGTGAGCCCCCTCCCCTTCTATTTATAGGCCAAGGCACCGGCGAGGAGTGGAGGCAAACACCCCGGGAATGGCACTTAGGACCAATGGGGAGACACCACGTGGAAGCCCCTGAGTGGAGGCCTCAGGGTCAGTTCGGCCGACCCCATGGTTCGGCCGACCCCCTGTGGGCCCCACTCGGGGTGTGTTTTCTCCAGGTGGTTGTCATGTGGGTCCTGAGGTCGATTCCCGGTGTCCACTTCCTTTTGATGCGGTGGTGGGCCCATGGATCCATGTGTCACACTTTGATTCGCCGGAGTGTGCTTCACTTGGATTGCTTGCATGGCATGCATGCATGGCGCCCTTGTTGGCAGCTTTCCATGCATGGCATCCTTGTTGGCAGTCCTCCTAGGATGAGGTGATGTGGCATGGATCATAGAAGGTGAGTTTGCCACTCTTTTCTTGCTTATTTTCCTGCAATCAAATAATCTCCAAGGATAAGTGGAACTACATTATTCTTAACTAAATACGTGTAAGAAATGTCTTATGCTCCTTTATTCATGAGTATATTGATGGCTAAAGTAGGCACTTAACAGCCGTCAACAGCAGCCAGACGTGCGACGTGGGGAGCTCGTACGGCGGTGACGCGGTTGGCGGGCCGGCGATGGTCGGCGCGGTGGTCGAAGGGACGCGCGGCACGTGGTGACAGGTGACTTGGCGCGGACATCGATGCATAAGTGTGGGACCAGCACTCGCATGCGGAGGGCGCGGCGCACGGACCGGCGGGCGGACGATTGCCTCGACGTGCGCGTCCTTGACGGCTGACGTGGCGTGGTCGTGGCGTCGTGCGCGGGGCACGTTCCTGGCGCAGAAACATTTCGGGGTAACACTGTTTGACCGGTGCAAACTCAAGAATTTGACAGCAAAGTGCATTATAAGGTAATAAGCAAAGTTGTAGATCAACGATCCCTCTACAACTTTCACAAAGGCCGATAGGTGTTTCGATCAATGGATCTGGCATAAACAGCAGGCAAAGATGAGCATTTTCTCGGCACCCATAAACAGTGTCTGCAGACTTTGACCAAGTTTTCACCATTTTCCACTCCAAATTAGCAATGCCACCCAAAAGCAAAGTTGTGTCCCTCGAAAAACTGAACAACTTTGGTATTGGCAGAATTTGAAGTGTTTAGATGAAATTTGGAGAACGCGGCAAAAGTTCTGGTTGGAGTGTAGGGTCAAAGGGGTTATCTAGGGTTTGAAAGGGGTTTTGACCAATCTTGATCAAGTTTTGACCATTAGGGTTGGTTGGCGAGGTTTTCGAGGTGATGACCCAGGTTGACCAGTGTTTGACCAAGTCAATGTGTTTGACTTGGTTGACCAGTCATTAGCGTCAATTAACCCTAATTGAAAACCTGGGGCATCACATCTCCTTAGACTACCTCCACTGTGTCTCCAATCCATTAGATGATGCATTGGTGCATGGTGGATGGTATCCAGCAATTATCATGAATCCAATCTCGTCCCAGCAACAAGTTGTATGATCCTCTTCCTTTAATAACAAAGAATGCGGTTGGAAGAGTCTTGCTGCCGATTGTGAGGTCCACGTAGATTGCTCCTTGAGCTAGAGAGACATTGCCTTCGAAGTCTACTAGCATCATGTCTGTCTGGATCAAGTCTTCATCTGATTTTCCAATCTTGCGAAGTATAGTGTACGGCATCAGATTGACCGTTGCCCCTCCATCAACCAACATCCTAGTGACTGGCTTCCCGTTGATAAACCCTTTAAGATATAGCACTTTCAAGTGTCGTCTTTTCTCTTCTTCTGGTTTCTCAAAGGATGCCAATGTAGGTTCCAGTGCTAATTGAGCCATCCCCTGTTCTTCATCAGATAAATCTGAATCAGTTGGAGCCATGAACTCCTTTGGTAGCATGAACACCATGTTTATACGTGATGCTGGCCCATTGCTCTTATCATGATTGTCGTTTGGCTTAGGATGCCATATCTGAGACCAAACCTTCTTTTTGTCCAACACACACCTCTCTTCTTCTATGTTTTGCTCGAGTTGACGTAGTCGTTTGACTCTTCTCTTTTGAGATTTGGTCAAACCATCTGGGCACCAACATGGCTGCCTCTTGACCCCATGTTGTGATTTGATCGGTTCATCATCATCCAATTGCAGAATACGTCGGCGCTCAGGTGCTCGGCACATGACATCCTCATCAGGGACTCTTGCATTGGCTAACTCTTCTAGCCAATTGCGGTTGGATGGACCATCTTTGACTCTACCCACCAGCCGATCGTAGACACTGGCCTTGCCCCCGAGTCTTTGATGCACCGAGACCCGCTGATTGTCATACTCGTGATGATCTCTAACTGCTGGCCTCCTGTCATCAAAGCAAGGCCTCTTGGATTAACTGTCATTGTTGTAAACTCCATTGCATTCTGGACAGTTCTCAGCAGTTGGAAGCTTGATCCCTTTCTCCCAGCAGTATTTGAAGAACGGACATCTCCAATGCCCTTCATTGCGTCAAGCCCACTCTTCTCTCTCTTGCTCTCTCTTGTTGTTTCTGAAACTTTTTGAGCAGCATATGAGATGTGATAGGCCGACGTGCTGGTCTTGAATCTTCTTCATCTTTCAGCAACCCTTTTCCTTTGACGTCAGTAGCGGTTGCTTGTACCTTGTGATCGACAATTCCTTTATTTTGAGCTGACTCAGACGTCAGCAACTTGGTTTGTGGTGCAGCTTTATTAGACACCTCAACCGCATTTGTAGGGGAAGGATGCTGATCAATATTCATCGGCTTTTCATTTTTAGCAGGTGTTTCAAACTTGAGCCTTCCTTGTTCTATTGCTGTTTGGATTTGTTGTCTAAATACTTTGCAGTCATTGGTATCGTGAGATGTGGCATTGTGCCACTTGCAGTATCTCATCTTCTTAAGCTCCTCCGTTGATGGTATGCTGTGAAACTGAGAGAGCTTGATTTTCCCTTGTTGCAGCAACAGATCAAATATCTTATCAGCCTTGGACACATCAAAACCGAACTTCTTTGGCTCTTTCTTGCGAAGGGACAAGAGACGGATTTCTTAGTTTCAACCCACTCTGCTAGTCCAATTTCGGCCTCTTCACCTTCAGAATCAGAATAATCCACATATGTCACCTTCTTCTGAAAATTCCTTCTTGGCTCATAGGGTCTTGGAGCTTCTTGATTTATCCAGCTCACTGACTGGCTAAGGCTCTCAAACTCTTGTGATGCTGTTGACGGCTGTTAAGTGCTACTTTTACACTGTCAATACCTGCATAAAATAAATGTAAAAGGTTCATCAACACTAGAATAGGGCTTGATACTGATGATTTCCACAAGTGTTGGTGTTTCTAACTTTTGTTGCAGGACGCACCGAAATACATGTTAAATGACACAGTTGAGAGCAAGTGCACCAATGGCATAGATATGGCATCATCATAAACAATCACAAATGCCAAATTGGTCTGCACCATTGCGACGGGCTCGTCAAGACGATCGAAATGGATATATCATTTGTATACTTCGGAGTCCGGATGAAAGAGATATGCACAAGATAAGATCACACTATATCATGGACCCGGTGGGACCCACACCAAGCCACGTGGCGACGTACCGGCACACAGGATGCCATGTGTCCATGACACTTCATCAATCCAAGAGAAGCACTTCCCAACAAATCAGACACCGCCACGTGTCCAGCACAAGGATCCAAGGGCCCACAACCCGAGCAAACCGCCTCCAAACAACCCATACACCGGGAACCGGCATAAGGGCCCACATACCAGTCACTCAGAGAAAGCACAAGGCAGGACGTGGTGGGCCCAGGTCGGCCGACCCCATGGATCGGCCGACCCGGGATTTCCTCCGTTCGCCATCAGCTTCCATGTGGTGCTCCCTGATTGGATCCTTAAGCCAGTTCGGGGGTGTATGGGGTGTTCTCGCACCGGTACCTGGGCCTATAAATAGAAGGAGAGGGGGTAGAGAATAGGACACACACTTCTTCTCCTCCTTCTCACTTTTGGCCTTAGAGCCTCTCTCATTAGGAGAGGAGAGCTCTTTGTATAGGATTAGTGTTAGGAAGTGAGGTGGGAGGCTTGGGGACGTGTCATGTTCATGACATCTTCCTCAAGAACCATCCTCAGCGGTGCCTTTGTTCTTCATCTAGACTAAAGTGAGTATTTTGACATTTTCTATTTAGACTAAAGTCGTAGGCATGCTTAGTTGCTTTGTTCTTGTGTTCTTCGTTTGTTCTTGATTTAGAGGCTTGTGTTCTTCGAACACAACCCTTTCGATCTAGTAGACTTAGATCATAAGTTTGCATCTAGTTTGCCAGCTTGTCTATTAGAGTAAAGTTGATGCTCCTGCATTTATCTAATTAGATCAAAGTGCATTCGTGATCTTGCATAAGTGATAGAGCATACCTTGAGCTAGTGCCAGTATCTCCTTCGCGGATTCATAGTAGTAGCCAATGGTGTAGACGTGGTGTCTGGACCATAGGTTACCCTTCGAAGACCACGTACGTTCGTAGCGTAGAGGTAGGCCGCAGTGGTGACAGCCTGTTGGACCCTTTGCAACCCTCTGCGTCGCGTACCGAGTTGGGCTCGTTGCCAGCACATTAGCCTCTCCCTAAAAAGTTAGGATGTGCCTGGCGCCCGAAGTGAGTGTTATACCTGAGAGACCGTGCTAGACTCTGCGCTCGGTCGAGGCAGATCCTTTCTACCTATCCTATCAATCAGTGTTGTGTCCTTGGACCATCTATACTAGAGTAGAAGATAGTGCACATCGTTCCTTGGATTCGATACCCTTGGAATACTCTCCTTCCTTGGGGAAGTGCTACAGCGGTATTTCCGTGTGCTTGCGGTATACCCGGTTGCTCTTATACGCTCCCTCTAGGTGTACAACTAGTGGTGACGTTAAGAAACGCCAACAGATGCGTACTTTTCTTTGATCGATGGCAAGAGCCCTTGAAATGTTAATTCAGCCAATTGCTTATCCCCCTAGAGTCAAGCTATAACACTTGTACTTGACTTCTTTGAACCTTTGCACGAAGCTAACAACTGTTTCATCATTCCTTTGCTTCAATCTGGTCAGGTCTGTAATTTTCATCTCATGGATGACGGCAAAGAAGTAGCTATGGAACTGTTTCTCCAAATTGGCCCACTTGATAATAGAATTGGCCGGAAGTGAAGTGAACCATGCGAAAGGTGGTCCTGACAATGATGATGAAAACAATCGAACCCTCAATGCATCATTGCTCCTGCTTCTCCACATTGTATGATGAAACAAGTGACATGCTCCATCGTTGACGTATCATTTTGGCCGGAGAACTTGGTGAAGTCAGACACTTTGAATCTTGGCAGAAACGGAATCTGATCAAAAGCAGACTGATATGGGGTCCTGTACATGTAGGCCTGCTGCTTTGGCTTGATTCCAAACTGTGTATGAAGTGTTTCCGTGATTTGATCTGCCACATCCTCCTTCAGGAATGACCTAACTTGAGCAAATATATGTTCAATTAGCTGAAAGCCAACCGAAGGACTCTGTGGAAGCTGCTCTGGATAAGTCTCCTAATGTTGAAACGGCAACTCTGTCGATGGTCTTGACCCTGCCTGAGAAGGAGTACTCGCCTGTCCAGCTGCAGATCCGTAAGCCATTTGGGTTGGAGTGGTAGGCTGCCCCGCTGCTAGACTAGGTGATTGATTTGAACCAAATTGCCCTGAATTGGCTAATTGATTTATCAATCCCTGTAATGCTCACCACACAGTTGGATGTGTTTGCTGAGGTGCATGTTGACTCTGCTGAGGTGGCGATCTCTGACCTACCGGTGTAACAGTTTGAGCCTGAGTCATGATCGGCTGCATAGCCAATAGACGTTGCATCATTTGAGTATTCTGTATAGGATAACTCAAATTCGACTGCATAGCTGGAAGATGATGAGTCACAGGAGTACTCTACACCGGGTACGTTGTAGTCGATTGTGTAGCCAATGGATGATAAGGTACGGGAGAGCTCTGCATGACATGAGAAGAAATTGGCTACGGAGCCAAAGTCTGTTGTGGAATGCTTATCTTTTCTTTGAAATCCATTGGTTGCACCATGTGAGCATGCTTTTGTTCAATGTTAAACCTTTCAAATGCCTTGGTTTTATGGTTGAAGTAGACAAAGGTCAGTCCATCCTTGTCCATATGCACAGTCCTAGGTGTATCTCTCTATATGACATTTGGATGCACCACTGAATCTGTACTCTTTCCATGTTCTGGTTCAAACATGTATGATATGTCATTTGAAAAGAGATCTTGAGGATATCCAATGACTCTCTGATCTGGATCTCCTTCCTCTGCATATATGACATGTCCTGAGGTAGAGGGATTAAGACTCTGTTTCCCTGGTAAAGCAGTTTTAGAAGTTGATGCAGCTGCTTCAGGTAGAGAAACGTCCCCAATCTGACTGATGATCGGCTGCTTAGCCGATGGAAAGATAGGGGCTTTATCATAAGGCTGATGGTAAGTTGGTCCCACAAAGCCTTTGTTTAAACCTTGCCTTAGGGTCTTCACAAGACTATTCTGCATGGAGTTCTCAAAAATAGGTGACTGATCTATAAGAGATCTATGCAGAGCTTTATTCACCATATCCTGCAACCCCTCAGGATCTGTCGTGAACATGACTTGCTTTGGTCCTGGAAGAGGTGCCTTCTTGATAATTCCATTCCTGGTCTTGCTAAAAGAAGCCAGGCATAGCTTGCGGTATTGCTCCATGAATGTGTCATATTCAGTCTTGAGATCTCCTGAGAGTTGATCTTCAGTGACTTCTTGGATGTTGTTCGGATCAACTTCAAAGGGCATGGGAATTCTCGACGTGACGGGAGCAGTAGTAGCGGAAGTAGTAGTCATAGACATCTTCGTCGTGTCCCACTGGGGTGTGTCAAAAGTGTGTTGACGCGAAAATAGGACGTCACCTCCGCGCAGCAGCACACGTGACTCCCCGGGCTGTGCGAGGTGTGCCAGTCAATCTGACATGTTGATTGACAAGGAAGATAAGGGAAAATAGTCAAATTCGATAAGATCAGCTAGAGAACCGATGTGTCTTCAGAAAGCGTAACTATCGGACCGGCCGATACGAGGCGGAGCTGGATCGGCAGGCTCGAAAGCAGCCGAAGTGCAAGTATGTTAAGAAATGACCCTGTCAACCGATTCGTGGTGACGTAAGCATCAGCCGAGCTGACGTGAGCAACTCGATCGGCACCACGTGGTGGAGCTCAAGAACAGATCTGAACCGGCTATTTGATGATAAATAATAATGAAAAGCAGTAAATCAGCTGATTGAGCTTATTCTCGAGTGTGATAGGGTGATAAAAGTTAAAAACTACAAGAACTGGTACAAAAACTTGCAGATCTAGATAATATCGGTAAATTGTGAATAAAAGAACTAGACAAAACCACAACGATGCGCCCGGAGGTTAAAGCCTAGGATTATTCGATAAAACGACACTTACAAGCTAGTCGGAGGTCGATTGATGCAGCCCGACGAACTCGAAGCACGACGCTTGAAAAGAGAAAACGCGATGGCGAAGTCGCTGAAAGTAAATGTGGTGAAGTAGATGCGAGAATTGTGAAGGATTGCTCGGAGGCGGTTTGTTTCATTATGGTGTGTACAGTTTTTCCGACCACGCAGGGTCGCTATTTATGTCCTGAGGACGACTCGACTCCTAGCCGATTACGGCAATGCTTACTTGCTTCTAAAGAAAACAAAACTATTAAAAGTAAACGACTCGTGCAAGAGTCGGACTCACTAAACTGACTTTGACCCGATGTCAATCAATCATTGACTCGCCTCTGTCAAATCCGTCATTGGCGTATTCTTCTGTTCGCTGCTTCCTTCCTTCAATCGACCGATCCACCACTGTGGACTATCCGCGGGTAAGTTTGACCATCTTCCCATCGGCCGGCCTCCAATCGGCTGGTCACTCTTGCTTCTTCCATCTGTTAAGTCAACGATGTTTCTTTTTTTGACCCGTGCCAAAAAACGGTGTCAACAACTCAATTAAGTATATTTCAGTTCCTTCAAAATGAAGGAATCCAAACAGGCTTTAAGGGTTTTCCATGTAATAACCATGTCTTGTGTTCGATCTTATTTTCTCATTATTTGCTAACATGTTGTTGTCGCCACACTGATGATTTTCACTTATGAGTGGAAAGCTTTGTGATATTCTTTAAATCAGATAAGTCGCCACACTTATCAATGGAAAGCTTTGTGATATTCTTTGAATCAGATAAGTCACCACAATAATCAATATGGTATAACTTTTATCAAGTTTAGGGTTCCAAATTGATACTAGGGAGATGACTTTGAACTAGACTACGTATAGGCTAAGTTTTCGGATACAGTAATAACATAAATCAAACAAATTGTAGATTAACATAATTTTTTTCTTGGTGGTCATGATGTGTCACTATTAAATCTCATGCTATTTTTCTAATGTGCAGCTAATAATTTAAAACGTGATTGAACTTGTCATCCACTAATAATTTATGTCTAGATTATGATTATTAGAACGGAATTAAATTCCAAGGATCCAAATGGGCCTTATGAGAAAAAACCACGGGGGACTACTATGCGATGTTCACTATAATGAGAGGTTTCCAATGCAGAGAATGCAACGAGTCACCTTGTTTTTTCTCTACAGCTTAGAGCAACTCCAGCAATAGCCTCTATTTTGGGTCTCTACTTTACTAAGTAGGGCTCTCCCAACTTTTGAGGGTTGTGGATTTTACTCCCAACTCCAGCAATACCCCCAACTTTGATGCCCCTACTTTCCTATGACATGCAAAACCCGTTTGTCAGTGGTTCAGGTATTTTATTTCTCTCCCCAGCCTTTCTTCCCCCCAACCCTCCCTCTCCTCTCTTTCTCCCGATTTTTCTCGCTCTCTCCCATCTCCCGAAAGCCGACGACGCGGGAAGGCCCACCTCCTTCGGCGGTGCCCACCTCCTCCTCTGGCGGATCCGACGGCGCCACGTTCCGTCCCCCACCTGCCGCCCTCTTCTTTCCCTCCCTCCCGAAGCCAGACGGCGGCGCTTGGGAGTCCGCCTCCTCCGGCCGCAGATCTTGATAGCTAAGGTGCGGATCCAACGGGGTGAGCTCGAACTCCAGCCGCGAAGGCGACGACGCGGTCGTGCGGAGGGATCTCCGGCCCGGTGCGGCAGGAGGGAGCAGAGCAGGCTAGTGCGCGGGCCTCCTGCAGCCGACGGTGGGCGCGGGTGCGAGGCCCTAGCGGTGTCGACACGGGCCCCAACGGCTTGAGCAGACCAGCGGCGGCGCTCCTTCTCTCCCGCTGCCAGATCTCGTGATGCGGAGGGAGCTCGATCTCCGGTCGCGCGGAGGCGACGGTGTGTAGGGAGCTCATCCTCCGGCCACGCGCGGCGGGAGCTTGACCTGTGGCCGACGAGCTGCGGGTGGGCGGCGAGCTCTGAGCGGGCAGCGCATCCCCCGGCGGCAAGATCCCGAGCTCCGGTGGCCACCATGAGAGGGACCGACAGGGGAGGAGCGCCGCCTGCCGGCGAGATCCCGAGCTCCGGTGGCCACCATGGGAGGGACCGACGGGGGAGGAGGGTGGCGCGCGTGCAGAAACGGCCAACCACCGAGTAGGGGCTCCTCTCTCCACCCGCAGGAGAAGGGGCCGGAGGGGGGAATTAGGGGGTGTGAACAATATTAGGGGGTCGAGTTGGGGCTCTGCTGGAGTGCAATTTTTCACTTTCGGCTCCTATTTTTCGAGTAGGGGGTGGAATAGGGAGTCTGCTAGAGTTGCTCTTACAAGATGTATTTATAGGATGGACTAATCACATAATCCGAAATGTGGGTCCCCAGACTGATGAGCCCGGTCCAGGTGGGGTTGGATGAAAGCCTGACGCACCAATCCGGATTCCTTGAGTCCCATAATCTTAGCACCGCACACCTAAAGTTCGACGCACTGATCCGACCTCAGGCCCACATGACCTGAACCTCAGTAATCTTAGCACCGCAACTCCGGCGTGCCCTCTCGGGAAAGGGCCCAATCTCCCTAAAAAACTAGTCTGATATGGAAAGGGTGGCTCTCCCTTTTAAGGTGACTTCCTCCTCCCAAGTTAAGCAAGGTAGGATTATTTAGAGGCTCACATGGTCGCCGCTTGACTACAACTGGACCACTCAGCCCATCTTGTTGCATCTTTGCTAACGAGTAATAGTGGAGGAAGATGTCCTCATCACAGACATCCTCACAAGACACCTCTTATTTATTGGGGAAATCTAAACTTCACACTCACTGTTTTAGGGAGGCTGAGCAGTCAGATTTTCTCCAATCAACTCTTGTGGAGGGTGTTGCTCGTGACCAACATCTTCCTCATCTTCGACGGAACTCCAGTAAGCTTGGTTAAGGTTGGGGGTTAGGGGTTGCCAAGTTGAATTTGGGCTGGGGGTTCATCTATTTCTGGCGATCTTGGAGGAGAGGTCGGACTGGCGGTGGTGGCGGGCTTGGGGGCGGTTAGGCCAGGTCAGGTCAGGGGCGTCACGATGATAGCCCGATGGAGCTAGGTTAGCATGGTCCCTAGGTTAGCATGGTCCCCCCGGCGGCGGATATGGTGACGGGGAGCTTTGGAGATAGGAGAGAAGGACGAGGCAGAGCCAAGAGCGTGGTGGTGACAGTCACCAGAGTCGTAGCAAAAATGGAGTGGCGGAGGCACGAGTTGTAGCACGAGCTCAACCGGACTTGCTCGCCGGTGACGGAGACGATGCTTCCAAGCGGATAGACCCAACGAACTTGGGTGGCGGCGCGCTTCTTTTCTCGTGAGAGAAAGTGTAGGTGAAAATGGTGAGTGCTAGATGGGCTTAGGGTGAGTGCTAGATGGGCCTACGCCGTTGCTGGGGAGGAGCTCTAATACGGGTAGGGCCGTCGGGGATGTGGCCACGGGGAGGGTCGTAGTTAGGGAGGAACCTCGTCGTCGCTGGGGATGGGCACCACCAGGGAGGACCCAGGGCTGTTGTCGGGAGCAGTGGAGCACGCAACCGGCGGCAACGTTGAGCACGCGACCGACTGCGTCGCTCCAGCACCCGCACCTGCGGATCCCACGTTGCGGGACATGCGCTCGTCGGTGGCGGCGGTCCTCCTACACCCGCGGATCCCACCCGGTGGGGCACGCGCGCGACGGCAGGGCTCGCACCCGACGGAGCTCGCTGGCCGAGGCTGTGGGGGGCGTCGTGACGGAGCTCGCCATCCGGGACTGTGGAGGCAGAGCGCCTCGTGGCAGATCTCGCGCCCGCTGGGAACTTCCGTGACGACGTACCAAATGCACCCCTAAAATGCTCGGTTGCGGCATACTAGACGGGTACCCAACATAACACCAGGACACTTGACATCCTCGATGCTTGGGAAACAAGGCAAAAGTCATTTTTGAAACATGGCAAAAAAAAACATTGATTCTACGTCAAATGCTTGAGATTTGGCAAAGTCTCGATCACTTTTTTATCAACCGTTGATTCTCAATCCAAGGGTGGGTACCATAAGCATTAAAAATTCTTTCTATCTAGTTTTCAGAAGTGATTGAGTTTTTACTTCTTCTCAATTACTTTTTCCAGAACACAAAAGGAGATACCTGTTAGACCTACTACCAGAATTTGATTGAGAGTTTCTTTAATCTCAATCACATCCTTTAGAAAACAAAACAGGATTTTTTTTGCAACTTTATTTGGGTTGTAATTTTTTCCAACTTTCGGACTTGCTTTTTTCGGCCCAGGATCTGTCAGAAAAAAATGGTTCGGCCTTTTTAGGCCTAACAACAACCAGGGCACTGGGAAACTGGATTTTAGCCACTGCTGACCTTTTTTTTCGTCGGCCTCATGTAGTGCACGTCTACATATAGACGCAACATAAGGAATTTTTTTATATTTATTTTATCGTGATTTTGCAAAAATATATGGTCCGCCACAAATTTTGCAAAAATATACATCTGCCGCCGTGGGTCACGGCGTTAGGGACATAACGCCGTGGCCCACGGCGGTAGGAGCCGCCAGGAGTGGGCCCTTAGCGTGGGCGAAACATAGCGCCGTACACCACGGCGTCAAGAGCCTAGCGCCGCGGGCCACGGCGTTAGGTCCTAGCGCCATGGGCCACGGCGGCAGCAGGCCTGCTAGCGCCGTGGCCCACGGCGCTAGGGTCTAGCCGCCTATATAACACCGAAATTCAGCCGAAAATGTCATAATAATTCGAAAAAAAGAAAAGAGAGGGGGAAGAGGAGAAGGGAGTGAGGAGGAGGTGGTGAAGGTGCGAAGCTCTGCCGGTTTTTCGTCTCGTTAGAGGTAATACTCTGATACTTAATAGTTTTAGTGTAGATGTGCTTAGTAGATATATAGTTTTAGTGTAGATCTGCTCAGTAAATACATAGTTTTAGTGTAGATCTGCTTAGTAAATACATAGTTTAGTGTAGATCGGTTTAGTAAAATTATAGTTGTAGTGTAGATCTGCTTAGAAAAATTATAGTTGTAGTGTAGATCTGCTTAGTAAAATTATAGTTTTAGTGTAGCTCTGAGTAGATATATTTTGTAGTTGCAGATCCACTTCTTAATAGCGTTTTATTTTTTCATGCTGTCAGACATGTCAGATGATCTCAGTGTCAAGTTGTATTTCGGTAATGGGCAGATTAGATATGGTGAACATGGAGTTGACTTGTCAGAATTTGATTCGGTTGACCATGTGATTAGAAGAGCAGCCTCAAGAACTTGGGGGTCCATTACCCAGTTTTTTTAGGGCATTTCATGTAGATGCAGAGCAACATGACTTGTCCATTATGGCTCTAATCAACAGGAGTGAGTTATTATATTGGGAGCTTATGCCACTTCAAGGCACTGAACATTGGAGGAGTTATATCAAAACAGCATGTGAAATTGGTTTGCCTGTGATGCTGTTTATCCAAGTTGTTCATAAGGCTGGGTCTAGTAGTCAAGTGCCTGTGAGTGATGCTCACCAGGGTGAGGCTGAACTACAAGCAGGAGATGGTCCTGCAACTGAGCCACAAGAAGAAGGAGATGGTGGTTCCAGTGAGGAAGAAGAAGGAGATGGTGACACACACTTTGAGGGTGCAATTGACGAGGGGGAAGTTAATGAAGAACTACTCAGGCGGTACGAAATGGAGGCCAATGGGGATGAACGTGGGTTGGAAGAGGACTCCTCAGATGATGAGGATGACCCGCTAGTTCCAAGAGATTGGGACAGTTACAATTTCTCACAGCTATCTGTCAATCCTGGTGAGAATGTGGCCTGGGAGTATAGAGAAAATGCAGTTTCTGTTGGCGTCATGTATAAGAGTGCAGTAGAGGTGAAGGATGCAGTGAAGAGGTGGTCCACCCTTACTCTGCAGAGAGAGTTCAAGGTAGTGAAGAGTTCTCCACATATATATGATGTACAATGTCTGAAGCCCAACTGTCCTTTTCGAGTGTATGCTTCCAAGGGCAAGTGGAAAAATTATTGGGAGATCAAATCTGTTGTGGATCACACTTGTGTACTTGAGCAGCTGGATGCAAGCCATCGTAATTTGTCATCCGGTTTTGTGGCTAGCCAGATGTTTGTTAAGATTGTGGAAAATCCTGCTTTTGAGCCTAAGTCCATTATCTTGGCAATTGAGGAGAAATTTAGGTATCAGATAAGTTATGGTAAGGCATACATGGCAAAGAAGAAGGTAATGGAGATGAGGTGGGGAACTTATGAAGCATCCTATGACAATCTGCCTCGATTGCTGAACACAATTGCCACGCTAAATCCTGGTAGTTATTATGATATCAAGACTTATAATATTATATCAAGGCCAGGGAAGCAAGTCTTGCAGCGGGCATTCTTAGCATTGGGTCCTGCTATTGCTGCATTCAAACAGTGTCGACCAGTTATTTGCATAGATGGCACATTCCTAACAGGAAAATACAAGGGCACAATCCTTACAGCTGTGGCTGCAGATGGCAACAATCAGTTGTTGCCATTGGCAATTGCTTTTGCAGAAGGAGAGAATGGTGACAGTTGGTATTGGTTTCTAGAGATATTGAAGCAAATGGTGGTGGGAGATGTGTCAGACCTCGTGTGTGTGATACACGATAGACACAAAGGTATTTTGCAGGCCATTAGTGACATCAAAGAAGGTAGTGAAGAGCGTTACAGAGCAGCACAATGGCCAGATGTGCATAGCAGGTGGTGCATGAGGCATATGGGAGCAAACTTTCATAGCCGGTTCAAGAACAAAGAACTTACAAAATTGTTCAAGCGCTTATGTTCGACCAATCAGGAGAAAAAATTCTTCGACCTATGGCAAAAATTAGATGATCTGACGAAGAAAGTATCAGAAGAGATAGCTAAGAAGCCTGTAAGTACTGAACCCGGGGAAGAGCCAGTTTCTCTGGAGGACGTGGGGCTAGATGCTCCAAATGTCAGAAGGAGAAGGAGACGTGCTGTGAAGACCTTCAGCCAGTGGATTCAGAATGAGCCTAAGGAGAAATGGTCCCTCCTGTTTGATAAGGGAGGTGTGAGGCATGGGATAATGACAACAAATTTTGCTGAGGTCTGCAACGCTGTTTTGCGTGGTGCCAGAGCTCAACCTCTTGTTGGTATCATTGAGTTCTTCTTGTACCGCACAATGAAGTACTTTCTTGACCGTGCTAATGCAACACATGCAGCAATGCAGGACCCTCAGAAGGTGTATTCAACATGGATGACTGAGTACTTGAACAAAAAACAGAAGGCTGCTCTCTCTCACAGAGCTTACCCACAACCTCTACGTCGTGATCCTGGCGAGGAAGTGCAGTGAAAATATCAGATAAGTTGTCAGTCCAAATCACAAAAGGCAAATGGTGAAATAACAATACAGAAAACAATGATTGGGAATCAGACATGCTTATGCTCTTGCCAGAAGCCACTGCTACTACACTACCCCTGCTCACATGTGATCGCTGCATGCCTTGCAACAAAGAATCAGCATTGGGGCCGCTACGTGCCTAAATACTTTCTGAAGCAAACCGTTCTAGACACTTGGAACCACACTATTGAGGGTTACCTGCATCTTGGAACTTTCACTCAAGACCCCAAAGACAGTGCGTTGTACATACCAAATCCAGATCCAACCATGTGTCAAGGTGTCGGTCGACGCAAGAAGAAGAGGATTAGGAACAACATGGATGAGGCTGAAGCTGGACGTCAGGGGCAGATATGCTCCAAGTGCAACAATCCTGGACACTCCTACAAGAAATGCACTGAAGCATCTTACTTTTCCACTCCCACTTCTACACCACCTGCAGCTAGTGCACGTGGTCGTCGTTCCAGTCGCTACAACGAAGGAATGCAGTGACCGTACTTGTTTGTGCTACCGTGTTGTAATAATTGAACTACTTATGCATGTTGTCGTCTTCTAATATTTGAACAATTTTATCTTGCAAGGTCTTGTAATATTTGAACTTATGCATGTTATCGTGTTGTAATAATTGAACTACCTTTTCATTTGCTTGTTGTTTTATTCTTGTCGTCGAATTTCTTATCATATCCGGTTATGTTTTGTTCTATAATTTCAAATGAAACAAGTAATGAATTTATCATATTTCTCATCTGTTTTGTAGGCTTTCAATGGCTTCAACGGGTCCTGAGTTGGATTTGGAGTTGCTCACCAGTAGGAAGGACAAGGTTGAGGTGCCAAAGGGGATCCACACTCCTATGTGTTACTGCGGTGACAACTGTAAGCTTGTCAAGTGCAACGTTCTCGGGTACTGCTACGGGATGAGGTTCTTCATGTGCGAGAACTACGAGCATGACCCCCTCCCACCATGTCGCAATGTTAGACCAAAAGTAAGAACTAACTGCATTACTAAATAAATATTATGTCATTGCTATTTTATTATGTGCTAACTTGTCTTTGAAAAAAGACTCCACCTCCTTTCTGTGATTTCATGCAGTGGCTAGATTGTGAGCAGTCCGAACAAGACAAGCGTTACGTCGAGGAGACGGGTCGTTCAGCACGTGAGAGGTGGCAAAGGATGGTTGAGGCAAAAAAATAAGAACAAAAACGTAAGGAGCAACAGGAGGAAATTCGCATTCGGCGGGAGATCAAAGAACGTGAAGCGGCCGCGGCCCGTGAAGCAGATAGAGAGAGGAAGATGGAGAGAGCTCGCCGGGCTAAGGAAGCTGGGCCGGATGCTATGAGGAAGGGGAAATACCCCCGTTGTACCCAGTAGACGTAGAGTACTCGACGCCGAGTGCTACAGTATCCATAAAAAATTATGATTTCATTTCATCATTCTCTAGAGTCGGGTTGTATCTTTAAGAACTTGATTTAAGATGAATTTCAGATGCGAACAGTAAAACTCGTACTAGGTTGTGTTTTCTGTGAACTGTTCCAAATATTGAACACATAGGGTGTGTTTTCTGTGAGTCACTGCACCAAACAGTGTACCTAGTACTAGGGTGTGTTTCCTCTGAGTCACTGGCCGTTTTCTTGCCCCGGATTGAATGGCCCACCATCCAGTTTCCGCCTACATATATGTGAGCACTCTTCTCCAGTCTCACTTCACAACACAACAAGCAACAATGAGTTCCTGGACTGGGGCTGATGATGATGACTCCATCGGTCCAGCACTATGGAGCCAGCAAGATCCAGAGTTCAACACCAATTTTCCAGTCTTAGACAAGAGAGATTTCAAATCCATGCGTGATGTTAGAAAGTACGCACCAAATCAAACGGTGAACTGGCCAAGGTGTGCACACGGTGAGTTCTGTGTGATGCAGGTTTATCAGGGATGGGACAACTCTGGTCGCCGCTTCTGGCATTGCTCACGAGCATGGGTAGGCAGGCAAAACTCCATGACCTCTGTCCTTCATCATTTTATGATTTACTAATGTAATCACGGTTTCTGCAGTACTCCGAACAACCAGATAACTGCGGTTTCGTGCAATGGGTGGATCCCCCAGCTATTCACCCGTATCAAGAGTACATCAACTACCTCGAGGATGTTATCATCTTCAACCTGAGGCAAGAACTCGCATCGGCATTAGCTTCTCCAGATCCGACATCTACCAACGGCGACGACGGACCGGTGACCGGACCAATGGTGGTGAAGACGAACACCGGCTGTGAGGACGAGTACTGCTGTTGTCCGTGCCACGAAAAGAAGGACAACACTCCACCAGCAACTCCACCCCCGCCACCATCTGATCCAACTCCACCCCCGTCGGGGTACATGCCCTCCCAGCACTCCGGCGGGTCTATGATGTCCAGGTTCTCCAGGTATTATTCGTACTAGACTACAATTGTTGTAATCGTTTATTTAAATCCCCTAAGGCACGTTAGGACTAGCAAGAGCGGCACAAAGTTAGGGTAATTGTGTCGCACGTGCCATTGCAAATGTTGTAATCGTTTATCTAAATTCGTCGTTAAGTATTAATGGTTCGTCGTTTTATCAATCCTTCAACCATTCAAACTTTAAAAAAAATAAAAAAAAATTCCTACCGCCGCAGCCCGCGGCGGCAAGGAACAGATAACGCCGCGGGCCGCGGCGTTAGCTCAGCGCCACGTTGCCGCCTGGCGTTAGACCCCTAACGCCGTGGCCCACGGCGTCAGGGTCGTAACGCCGTGACCCTCGGCGTTAAGGGTACGGGCCCACTCCTGGCGGCTCCTACCGCCGTGGGCCACGACGTTATGTCCCTGACGTCGTGACCCACGACGGCAGATGTATATTTTTGCAAAATTTGTGGCGGACCATATATTTTTGCAAAATCACGATAAAATAAATATAAAAAAAATTCCAACATAAGGGCCCGTTCGGATGGTTGAAAAGGAATAGTGGTGAAATTGTAAATGAATAGTACTAAAATAGTGTTTATTGTGAGAGAATATGTGATAGATGTGATGGGTAAATAGTACTTTTCACTATTCTTTTTCAACCATGTGATGGGTAAAAAGAAAGAGTTCGGTTACAAAACAGAAAAAAAAAAGAAGACACTGATAGATCCAGATGCTTCTCCAGGTTTTCTTTTTTTTCTTTCCCCACTTGTCACCAAAAAACCTGGTGCCCAGCTCCTTCATCTTGTGATCCAATTGCTCTATATCTTTTCCCATTTCTCTATTTTGAAAATCAAAAGGTCACAAAAATAGTGAATGAGTGTTCTGTCTGGATGGACAAAATCAAATTTTCTAAAAACTGTGCACGGAGTACTCCATTTTATCTACTGCTGAGTAATATATAACCCACAAAAAGCAATTCAACCAGCCCTTTGGTAATAATAAAACTACCAGAAAGAGAACATTATAGTGATCGATGCATAAGGGCGCATGTTTTTCAGATTGCACAGCACAGTGGAGTGGGTGGTTTCCTTAATCAATCAAATGACTTTCAAATGTATGGAGGCTACATAAGTGGCTCCCAACCAAATGTTGTGGTATTGCCTTTTGGTTTGTCTCTATTTTTATGCGTGATCTCATCACTGCTACACCACAACATGTAAATTTGATCCCTCAACCGTTCTTCTGGTTATTATATGATTACATAGAAGAAATAATAAAACTAAAAAAATAGATGATCCCTAGCCTAAGCATGAAGTCTTATACTCATATCACAAAAATCTGCAGATCAACATGGAAAGTGGCAGGGGGCAGGGAATAGTGTGGGACTATAGTTTTGGAATTGAAACATACCAGGTGCAATTCGTAGCCTACTGGAAATGGTTCTCCAGCTATCATGAAAAAAGAAGCTGAAATCCCGTAAAAAGAATGATAGTTCATATAACACAGAGGAGCATGTTTGACACATAAAGAGGAGCATATCTGTAATATATGGAAGTTTGGTTTTCCTAAACAGTTGATGCCACTTGGTGACTTCAAACTGTATGGAGGTTACATTTCTGGCTCCAACATATATGGCATGGTATTGTTTTTTTTTTTTTGTTCATCTATGTTTTTCTCCATTGATGGCTGTTGTGACTAACCTCTGGAATGAAATAAATTTGATGGAGCACAAAAAAGAGGTGATTTGTATTGCATTACATCTAATTTTAACAACATGAAGCTGAATTCTAAAAAGCCATCGAGACATGACAGAATACTGCAAACAAGTCGACTATTACCGAACCAGTTCTTAAAATATGCAATGTGCTAATGGAGCATCAAAAAAATAATGGTGTGGCACTACACATATGAAACCCTCTCGTTGTCCTTGTGAATATACAAGTTGCTACTATTTCACAAAATAAAGTATGAATTACAAAGAAAGATTGCACAAAGGTTAGTCAGATAGTTTGCACATAGGTGCAAAAGGGATCATATTGTGGGGGAAAAACATTCATTTGCAAGACATATTATAAGATGGCATCATTTGCTTACATGCAGGTGCTGGGTCCATGCATTTCTGTACTAGGAAAAAGTTTCGATGTGAATACATATCTAGTAAGATACTTAGGTGTTGGCATATTTAAAGAGGGTCATGCAGATTTTATAAACTGGTTAGAAGATAAAAAAGATTACCCTCCATCCGAGCACGACTAGATGTAATGATTGAGCTAATAACGATTGGTTTTGTTAAAAATTGAACAAAATGATTAGTTGCATAACTTAGCTCGATTAAAGGTGGATGGTGATCCCACTCTGATTTTACTCACATGTCTCATTTTCCATTTTGTATCCCTAATCAGCTTTGCCTCACCTATATGGTGAACACGAAATCTAAGCTAGCTAGAAGTTAAAGTTTAATTTTTTGAACCCCTACGCAAAAAAAAAACTCATGTTTCTTGAAAAAATGCACACAAGTATTTATTGAAAAAACACAAGTATTTCTTAAAAAACACAGTAGTATTTCTTAAAAACACGGGTATAAAAGAAACACCTGAGAACTCTCGAAAGAACACATGAAAACAAACCTTTGTCACAATATAATGTGGTATGGACTAGTAACTACAGATGAGATTTGAAAAAGGGGACAAGTCTGGTGGGGGTTTAGACAAGCGTGCTTTAAGAAAAATATTCAGAGCTAACATTGCACACAAGGGGTTTGACTACTCTTAAGCATTTAAAACAGAGATGGGCCATTAACTCAAGGCCGGAATGGCACTTCAATGTCTCAGCTTTCAGAGCAAAAACTCTACCATACAAGTGTGTCAAGAAAATACGAATGCAAGCAAATCTATTGTTAGATGTTGTATATCAATTGACGGCTTGTGTTTACAAACAAGTATTTGATGTTTCATTCAACATCCCAGTTATAGAGCTTAAAATTGACCCTAGGAAAGATATAGCAATAGCGCCAAAATCTTTAGCAAATTTGAGATGTAAGAAAAATGAATGATCACAATAAATAAACTGTGTTTTGAACACTTAATGGAAAAAAAATCCAAGCTTTTTGACTTCTGCAAAAAAAAGTGCTTGGTATTTTAAGTGTGATCCAAAACATTAACTGGTCTAAAAAATACACACACGATTTATTTAGTTGGTCAACTAAGCAACAAAGAAAAGGCAACACAATAGAATATATTTTTTACGCCTTTTTACGCACCTCTTGGCTGCCGGCAATATCCATTTTTTCCAAGTGTACTTGAACATGCATTGTAGCTATGCCTCTCTGAAAATAACAACTGGAAAAGGAACATATATAACAGTTAGAAAAAATTATACAAATCAGAAAAACAACATGATGTACTTTGGAGAAAAAAGCATAAAAGTGTATAGTGAAAACCGGCATTAGCTTTCAAAAAAAATAATCTTGACAGAAGGGCATGCCTGTTGTCATTTCCTTCACGGGTACATTTCTCCAACACCAGCAAAAATACAGTAAAAACCACATGCATACAGGTGAACCCAGTTATCATGATCAGAGACATTACATTACACAAATCAAAAGGATGGTTAAAAAATCATGCTGCAAAAATGGATTAAAAACTCGCATTTTATGACTTCTACCTATCACCTGAACCATGATTGGTTTGGGTCCTGTGGAGTTTATATAAACAGCAGGCTCAAAATTAATAAAAGCTTGATCCTGCAAAAGTAACCAAATTTCGAGATGTGACAACATACACAAAATTACATAATGAAAGGAAAAGAACACATTAAGAAAAAGGTCACAGATATCCATGGTGTTTCTATCATTAAAGAATTGACGAAGTACACACTAAACAACCAAATAAATAGCACCATACACATATTTTTGTGTAAATACACAAAAACGGTTTCTTGTGCAACAGAAATAATATATATACACACACACACACAAAATGAAGATCGACGAGAGGCAGAGAATTGGCACATCTAAAAATTAAAAAAAGCTTAATATCACGAAAGCATATATTTACGTGGCAAAATAAATCAAACTCAAAAGTATCGCGTGACTGATGGGTGCAGGTGCATACGTACACCACAAAAAGTACATCTACACATCCTAAGGAAAAGCAATTACAAAGTCCAATAAAACAATACACATTAAAAGATCCTATTATATCCACTTCCAATTAAAAGATGCGCCAAAATTGTAGCATGAGGGCACCAATCAATCCCAAGGACTTCAGTATACAGAAGTAGATAAATACAAAAACATAAAGAATTGCTAAAGTAGATTAAGCAATAAAGCAATGGTAATAGCTAGTTCCAGATAAGAATATGCACCTTTGTTTTAAGAAATGCACCACTAACTACAATGATGTCAAACTTGTCTAGGGATTCTCCATCAATCAGAAGAAAAAATGGATATAATTTGTTTAAGAGAATATATACTTGGACAACGGGATGAAGCTACACACGAATAATCTAGTCTAATCAGAAGGGGAAATGCAAGTCATGTGCGATCTGTAGTAGATAATACAAATGGGCCAAAAAATGAACCCTAATCCACAATCGACTAGACCCCCCAAATGAAACCCAAAAACTGCCTCATTCAAACACTAGCATACTACAAAAAAATCAGAGATAAACCAACAGTTCATTCACCACAATTAAAATCCCCTACAAATCTAGATACACAAAGCCACCTGGCCAACATCTCAAAAAGACTGACCTAGACAAAGACTGCAGCAGATAAACACTATAAATTTAACACACTATGACATACATCATAAAAATATTAAATCAGAACAGGAAACTGTCGAATCTAAATGGACAAAAATGAAATCGTCATAGATATAAGATAACTTGCAGTGTCTGAGATAAGATAAAAATATCTCCATATTTATGTTCAGTTGTTCACTAATTCAATATTGAAAACATGAGTAGGCAATGAAAAATTATGCACCAAACATTTTTCCCTAAACAATAAGTAGATTCTTAGAAGCACACATATCTGAATAGATACACTTCAGTGAAGAAAATTACTCATCTGAATCAGTGTCAAAAAAAATGATCAACATACAAAATAGTAGACTGAAAATTTAGCAGAGTGTAGTATGGAACGTGAATCACCAACAGAAGTGAAGGCATCTCACTCGTCCACTGTCGCAGATGTGTTGTACCAGAAGTTCCAGCTGAAATGATGAAGGATAAAATTCAGAAAAAGAAAAAGGCATAACTAATCTTTACAAGTATCTTAAAAGACATGTAAACAAGAAAAGACAATGTTACTAGCAAATCAGAACAACATACATGGTTCTCACATATTCATAATGAGAGGTTAAGGCCTTCAAAAGCCTAGAGAAAAAGAAACAGAAAAGATATAAAAAGTAGGCACTCAAAAAGAGTTAGTTAAGGAAAACTTACATCATAATTAGTTACTGCAGAACAGTCTAAAACCATGACATTATATCTTGTACCATTCTCATGGATGCCTTCCAAATGTTCAAACTCAGCATCATTAAAAGAGTCGTCATCACTTTATGTCTCCGGAGCCCAGAGGGTCATCACTTTATGTCTTCGGAGCCCAGAGGAATTTTCAAGCCATCTGATTTAATAGAAAATATATGAGTACTAAATCATGACCAAATGTGAAAAATTATAACAGACCAATAACTTAGCTAGATAAGAGAGAAATGACCATGAGCATATGATGGGAAAAGCGAGTAATAAAACCAATTGAGCAAAAAATAATTAATTGAATATCAGTAGAGGTCTTCTTTGCAAATGTGAATAACATAAATGGGCTACTATTTATAGTTAATGATCAATATCAATAAGTACATCAAAATGGGATGACTAGTGGAAAAGATAGAAACTGAATGAATAACACATGACGGTTGGTATGCATGGTAAGCACATAAAAATCCATTTCTCTGAAGACAATATGGCAAGGACATATTAGAACGTGGTAATTGAGAATCTTGTAAAAGTATATTTTGAACATCTTTACAGATTTATATATTTTGGACTGCACGGTACAACGATGGAAGAACATTAAATCAAACAAAAATTACTACTAATGTTAACATACTATTAGTGAGTATGAAACTTATATACCCAAATGAACTAGATTTCATTAGGATGTTGTAACCACATCTCATCAAGAAGAAAATGACATTGTCACAAACACAAAAAGCCCACATATATGGTACTGGTTCTTACAAGAAAACTAGTTACGCAAAATATTCTGGTTCTTACATGAAAACTTGGTATGCAAAATAGTTTGGTTCTTACATGAATCAGTTATGTGAAATGCTTGTGTTTGCTAGAGGCTAAGACAATGTATTGACCCCATCTTACTACTGCCTTGCCTATCTGCGGTGTACGCACGCATGCACATTTACAACAATGAAATTTTCAGGTAAAGAAAGATGAAGCATCTAATTTTCAGTGCAATGAAATTTTCAAGACAATGTTAAGATTCCGTACCTAATGACAAAAAACAAGAATTTACAACAAAAAATAATGCTCCATAGGTCACATGGGTCCAAGATGATGGACGCAGGGGGAAATCAGTGGCAAAACTACATCATGAGGTAACTACATCATGACAGGAAAATGCTCTGCCACCTCGATAAGATATCGTGCTCGCAGAGATCATATCTGAACCCCCTCACCTTGATAAGATATGGAGCCACACATCAAATCCTAATAGTCAGTCGAATCCCCCGTGCACAAAAAAAATCACATAGGATGCCAGGAAATGCTCTGCCGCCTCGATGGGATGCCAGTGCTCGCAGAGATCAGATTGGGACACCCCGAAATGGAAGCACACATCAAACCCTAGCTGGCCAGTCGAATCCACCATGCACAATGAAAAAATCCTCCTACGCCGCTCAAATCTCAGATCGAGACAAGGAAGATCTGTGACATATCTAATCGAAAGGATTGGGGGTGAAGATGCTTGTAGGGGGCAAGGGCGAAACCTTACCAAGACCGTGGAAGATGTGTGGGGGTGGATGGTCTGCAGGTGCGTGGGGGTGTCGTCGGCGCGTCGTAGAACCCGACGGCGGCGCGGAGCCATCCGTGGCCTGCCTCTCCGCCTGAATCGCTTCCGCGGCCTGCTCACCGCCCGCTGCCGCCCCCTCCCCCTAGACATCGAAGCCGGCAAGAGCTCACCGGCGGGGGTCGACAACCGCCGCAGGCGGAGCTCGCCGGGCCGCCGCCGCCTGACAGATCGACCTTTCCAGTTTCCACGGCATCATGCCTCCGCCGCCTCCTCACCACCCGCCGGCGCCCGTCGTGAAGAAAATAACGAAGTCGAGTGGGAACAGAAAGGGAATGAGAGGAAACAGGTTTGAGGGTGCGGGTTGCGGGTCCGAGTTCGGACAACACAAGAAGTGTGGTGAGCCGTTGAGAGGTGATCCAGCGGTCCAACAAAAAGTGATTGAGAAAACAATAAATCTCAAGCATTTGATGTGGAGGAAATCTGAAAAACATTTAGATAGGTTCAAAGTCAAGAGCGAAAGTGACATACTCCCTCCGTCCCAAAATAAATGTAATTCTAGAATTCAAAATTTGTCCCACAAAAAATGCAACTTTGACTAACCACTTACAAAAGACAAGAGGCTCTAAAAGCTTCTAAAAAAAGTCAATGCTTAGATCTTTCTCATAAAAGACAAAAAATATTTTAATCATTTTACATCTCACATTAGTTTGCGTGTTCAGTTCTAGAATTGTATTTATTTTAAGACCAAGGTAGTACCGAGTACAGTAGTATAATACGACGAATCCCGGAGCTCCCAACGAATTTCGCTTTCCCCAATGGCCCAATGAACTAGTCTATATGTGAATCGAATCCCGGCGGAGATCCCCCGACGAGCTCCTCGCACTCGCCGCCGAGGTAGCAAACGGGATGGCGCTCCCCTGGTGGCTCGCCACCACGGCGTGCGGTGCGCCTCCGCCCGGCCACGGCTCGCTCGCCGACGCGCTCACGTTCCTCCTCCTCTCACGGTGCCCGCAGCGCGCGCTCCTCGGCGCCGTGGACCTCGTGTTCCTCGCCGCATGCCTCGTCACGCTCGCCCGCCGCCTCCACAGGGGAGGAGGCTCGGCGGCGGCGGCGGCGGCAGCTGCTCCTCCGGAACGAGAGGCGTTGCTGCAGAAGCCGGATCATCCTTCACCGCCGCCCTTCCGGTACGTGGTCTCGCTCGGGGCCTCCGCGGTCTTGGCAGCGGCGTCCGTCGTCCTCCTCGCCCTCGTGCTCCTCCTCCTGCCGAGCACGCCGTGGCGCGCCGTGGATGCAGCCTTCCTCGCCGTCCACGCCATCGCGCACGGAGCGGCCGGGTTGACCGTTTCTTCTACGCGCAGAGCAGGAGCTGCCCACTGCGCGCACCAGGCACACCTCCGCGTGTTCTGGATCGCCACCGCGCTCGGCGCTGTGCTCTTCTCCGCCTCGGCGGTGGTCCGCGGCTCCTACGGCTCGCTGGTTATCCCCGACGACATTCTCTCCTTCGCCGGCCTGCTCCTCTCGCTCTCACTGGCATACGTAGCGGTCACTGGCTTCAACGGCCATGGCACCGGCACAGGAGACGTTTCAGCAGAGCATGCCGGCGAGGAGGCGCCTGCTTCGCCATACGTCGCCGCGTCGTTCCTCTCGCGTGCGACGTTCAGCTGGATCATCCCCCTCATCAACAAGGCCTACGCAGCCGAGTCCCTCACCGCCGACGACGTGCCGCCGGTGCCCCCCAGTCTACGTGCCGAGGCCGCGCACGACCTGTTCATGTCCAACTGGCCAGCGTCGCCGGCGTCGCGGCACCCGGTGGGCGTCGCGCTGTGGCGGTCCTTCTGGCCGCGGCTGGTGCTGACCGCGTTCCTCGGCCTCGCGCGCCTCGCGGCCATGTACGTCGGCCCGTCGCTCATCGACCAGTTCGTCGAGTTCATCCGCCGCGGCGGGACGCCATGGGAGGGTCTCCGGCTCGTCCTCATCCTGCTCATCGGCAAGGCGGCGCAGACGCTGGCGTCGCACCACTACAACTTCCAGGGCCAGCTCCTGGGCATGCGCATCCGCGGCGCGCTGCAGACGGCACTCTACCGCAAGTCGCTGCGCCTCACTGCCGGCGCCCGCCGCGCGCACGGCGCCGGCTCCATCGTCAACTACATGCAGGTGGACGCCGGGATCGTCTCCTTCGCCATGCACGGGCTCCACGGCCTGTGGCTGATGCCGCTGCAGATCGTGGTGGCGCTCCTCCTCCTCTACACATACCTCGGCCCCGCCGTGCTCATGACGCTCGCCGTGATCACAGCGGTGTCCGTGATCACCGCGTTCGCCAACAAGCTCAACCTGGCTTACCAGCTCAAGTTCCTCGGCGTCCGCGACAGCCGCGTCAAAGCCATCACCGAGATGCTCAACCACATGCTCGTCATCAAGCTGCAGGCGTGGGAGGAGACCTTCGGCGGCAAGGTCCGCGACATCCGGCGGGACGAGCTCGGGTGGCTCGCCAAGATCATGCTCTTTATGTGCGCCAATACGGTGGTGTTCTCGAGCGGCCCACTCGCCATGACGGTTCTCGTGTTCGGGACCTACATCGCCTCCGGCGGGCAGCTCGACGCCGGCAAGGTGTTCACGGCCACGGCATTCTTCCGCATGCTGGAAGGCCCGATGCAGAACTTCCCGCAGACGATCGTCATGTCAATGCAGGCGTTCGTGTCGCTCGGCAGGCTGAACAAGTTTCTGACGGACGCCGAGATCGACACGACGGCCGTGGAGCGCGTCGAGAGCAGCAGCACTGAGGACACGCCGGTCGCCGTCGTCGAGGTTAAAGGTGGCGTGTTTGCGTGGGACGTGCCGGCAAGCGAGGAGAAGAGGGGCAACGACAGCCAGGCTCGCCATGGCGCTGCAGAGAATGGCCAAGGAAATGGATCGGAGTTGGTGATGGTCCTGAAGGGGATTGATGTTGAGGTGAGGAGGGGTGAACTCACGGCGGTGGTCGGGACGGTGGGCTCTGGCAAGTCCTCGCTGCTATCCTGCATCATGGGAGAGATGCACAAGGTCTCCGGCAAGGTGAGTGTGCTGACTTCACTGGTATTTTGATCCAATAATAGCAGTTGTACCATCCACCAACATCGTCTTCTTCATCAACACTTTAAGCTCTGAAAAATGAGCGGCGGACTGCTAGTCCATTGAAAACAGGAAAATGAGCAACCATCTAGATCAACTTGCATACCATTTTTACTAGTCTCCTTTTTTGAACATTTTCATCTTTATTAACCTAGTACTAGTAGTTTTTCTTAAATGGAACAATTTCTTCAAAGCAGGACATGTTTTCTCTTTAAGATGAATTTTGTTCATCTAGCAAAATATTTTACTGGTCCGGTAAAACATTTTCAAATCAGAAATGTTTGTCATATGTTAAACAATTCTAGAAAAAATTAACCAAAAGTATTATATTGTCAAATCTAATAGAAATGATATGGAAATTTGGTGGGGTGGGCCTGTGGGAGGTGGGGAAAATTCAGCAAGATCACAGGAAGCCATAAAATCCCATTCCCTGATCACCGCAGCGCAAGGGCACCACAGCTCCCTCGTTCGTGTCCCTACCTGCTCAACCTTTTTTTTTCGAATTACACAGTACATCAGAGACACTCACAACGTACACACACTCATCTCTATGAACACACGCGCAAACTCTACCTCTAGGAGCATCTTCGAAGACTGGGCCGGCAAATCCTCAAGTTTGACGAAGTCACCACAGGCGCCTCGCTGCCGACAGGAACGTCGCCTACCACTGAAAGCACAAACGCCGTTAAATCTTGAGAAATTCGCTCCCACGAGGAGTCGAACCCAGAACCTGAGGTGTTACCGGGACTCCTGTGACTACTAGGCTTCCCTACCTCCTCAACCTGAGAAGATATTGATTCTATCATTGTTCTTGTCCTTGTGCATACTTGGAGTCATGCCGAGTGTTCAGCTGATAGATAAAATAGTGTTTTGTGAGAGAAATAAGTCCAAATAAGCCGAGCCGGTCTGTGGCCGTTCGTTGGCCGTCAGCTGATTCCGGTTTCCAAGGTGTGATAAGGTGGTAGTGACGTTGGGGTTGTTGGATTGGATACCTTGGACAAATGGACAGCCGTGGTCTGTGGCCGTTCGTTGGCCGTCAGCTGATTCTGGTTTCCAAGGTGTGATAAGGTGGTAGCGACGTTGGGGTTGTTGGATTGGATACCTTGGACAAATGGACAGCCGTGGTTTTGGATTCTGGTTCACTTGGGCCCCGACTTTCCTTGTACCAGAGTATCAAACTGATGCGTTGAAAGTTGCGGTCTATTGCAGTTGCAGTGCATTGCTAAGTCCACATTATAATTAGAGGTCGCTGGTACAATAGTAGGTCAGGCTCCGGAACCTGCTAGAAAGTCTGCTAGAAAGATGGAGAAATTGCTTAAACATAATTTCATTAAAGCCTAATTATTAATGATGCCTAAATTTGTTTCGAATTTACCACCACACTGTAAACCTAGTACAAATCTGATGATAGATTATATTGTTGACATAACAGTAGAACTAATGTTCTAGGACGAGGCCCATCATATTGATGGTTAGCTCAATTAGTCCATCCCATCTCTTTCTTCACACTTCAGGGTATTTTGCCAATTATCGTAGCAGGTGAAGCACATCATGAAATTCAAACATTCACATTTTATGTTTCATTTTATTTTTGGGATTAGCACACAAAAATTTTGTGGTTCAAGCATGTTATTTGTTGTCAAATAACATATTTAGTCACCTCTATTATGCCAATATGTTTTTTCAGATCATTTTACTTTTGAATTATCTCCATTTTCGCTTTGATATAGGTTAGCATATTTGGAAGCACAGCATATGTTTCCCAAACCGCTTGGATCCGAAATGGAACCATTCAAGAGAACATTTTATTTGGAAATCCAATGCACCCAGAGAGATATTCAGAAATACTACATGCTTGCTGCCTGGAAAAGGATTTGGAAATTATGGAGTTTGGTGACCAGACTGAAATAGGTGAGCGAGGGATCAATCTCAGTGGGGGTCAGAAGCAACGGATTCAGCTTGCAAGAGCAGTTTATCAAGATTGCGATATATATCTTCTTGATGACATCTTTAGTGCAGTTGATGCTCATACTGGATCAACTATTTTCAAGGTGAATACCAATCTCTTATGTTTCATTTTTGTTGTTATGTTCTGGCAAATTCATTCAGTTATTTATAGATTTGAGTTCTACAAAATTTGTAGAATTCTGCAAGATGCGTAACTGGTAAAGAACCATGTATGGTATGGAATATATGTTCACAATAAGGTGGCCTCACAATATACTTGATTTACCAATGCTATTTGTTTTTTTGGTTATTACAATGGAAAGTTTTCCAAACAAGTAGAGTTATGGTCAGTGTTGATCACGGTTTTAAGATGCATTAAATAACTTGGCTATGTACGCAGGAATGTCTGAAAGGCATACTCAAGAATAAGACCGTGTTGCTTGTGACTCACCAAGTGGACTTCTTGCAATATGTGGATACTATTATTGTAAGTCTTTTGAACTGTCCACGTTACATTTTGACAAAACAGATTAGTAATACATTCTTCCTTCACCATGCAAACTTTAAACATAGCAAAAATGTGCATTCATTATAGTTAGTAGCAATGTTTTTGTTAGCGAACGCCCACAACGGGCGGACTCAGAATGCGCACGACACGCTCGGCGTGGTGGGCGCACGCACGACGCGGTCACCGCGGACATCCAAGAGCTCCGCACCTGACGCACGGCTCCCGGACCACGACGCGCTCGCCCACGCTCGCACTCCCGCGATCCTTGCCCTGGCCGTTAGCCCTACAGGGGTCTTGTAAACTCTATATGTAAAGCTCAGATGATCAATGAAACAGTGCGGTTGATCTCCATTGTCTCTCCTCCCTCGAGCCTTCTTCTTCTACATGGTATCAGTGACCGAACGATCAGACCTCGAGAATCCTTTCGCTTCCCCGTCTGCTTCCGCTTCCATGGCTCACTCCCCTGCTCGCTTCTCCTCTTCCTCCGACGATGATGCCGCCCCCAACCTCGTCATCCCATCTACTTCCGCCACCGTCATCCAACAGCTCAACATCCAGAACCACGTTCCGATTATTCTCGACCTCAAAGAGCCCAACTACTCTCAGTGGTGTTGCTTCTTCGACTCTGTCCTCGGCAAGTTCGGCTTGGGGCCGCACCTCTTCTCCCCGCCGCCGCTCAACAAGCGCGATGCCGAGTGGCTGATGAACGATCACGCCGTGGTCAACTGGCTCTACACCACCATTGCCAAGGGCGTCTTCGACAACGTCTACAAGCCAGATGCCTCTGCATTCTCTATCTGGTGCGCGATCGAGGGCCTCTTCCACGACAATGAGATGGAGCGCGCCGTCTTCCTGGAAGCCGAGCTCCGCACCGTGCAGCAAGGCGAGATGCCCATCAACGACTACTGCACCCGCCACAAGACCCTCGCCGACGGCCTGCGCGACGTCGGGCTGCCTGTCTCCGAGCCGAGCCAGGTGCTCAATCTTCTGCGCGGGCTCAATCCACGGTACCGCCACCTCAAGCCCACGATCAAGGCCAAGTTCCTGCCCCACACCTTCGCAACTGCACGATCGTACCTTCTCCTGGAGGAGCTTTGTGAGAAGCACGACGCCAAGGAGGAAGCCGGTCAGGCGCTCTACGCCGGCCACACCTCCTCTCCTGGATCCGGATCCAGGGGTAGCGACGCATCCAAGGGCGGTGACAGCGCCGGCTCCGGTGGGAACAGCAACAAGAACTGCCAGAAGAAGCGCGGATCTGGATTCAACTTTGGGTCCGGCAACCCCGGCTATCGCGGAGGCAACAACGGTGCTGGAACCACTAGCGGCGGCGGCGCATCTCAGCAACAGGCAGCTGGTCTCTCGTGGGATTGTCGACCATACACCCCTGGTACACATACAAGGAAGGATGAAGACGAACTCTTACTAGAATTCTCTTGTAATCCTACTAGGACTCATACCGTGTAATCCTATCCGAACTCCTATCTTGTAACCGACTAGGCACCCGCCCCCTGGACTATATAAAGGAGGACCGGGTACCTAGGAGGGGGAACGAGGGGAAACCAACAGACAATCCCTCCGGGGACAACACCAAGCGCAGGGCGCAATATACTACACCAAACAGGACGTAGGGTAGCGACTCTGGCTACCTGAACCTGAATAAATTTGTGTCTTGTGTCCTAACGCATACCTTCGAGTTCCAGGTCATGACGATCGTCCACTATCTACCCTCCGACGGGTACCCCTATGGAGGTTGCCGGATATAAAACTCCGACAGGGATGGCGGCTATAATCCGTGGACTGGGCTGGTCCAAGCCTGGCCCATGAATCTCCGCACCCCAGGATCTGGTGTGCTTGGCCCACGGCCGCCTTTCAACCCCCAGAACGCAATGCTGGCCAGCACCAGATGAATCAAGTTGGCCCGCCGGGAGCATCGTCTTCACCCTGTCTGGGATCAGACAGCGCTGCTCTCACCTCTGTCCTCTGCCGGCATCAACACCTCGACGCCGCCAAGCTCCGGTGACTGGTACATGGATACCGGTGCATCCTCCCACATGTCCAACATGCCTGGTAACTTCCCAATTTCTAGACCCATTCCTTTTCATACTACCATTACCGTCGGAAATGGTGCGCAGTTGCCTATCACACATTCGGCTGCCACCACTATTCCTACAAACTCTTCTCCTCTTGGTCTCAATAACATTCTCATTTCACCTTCCATTGTCAAGAATTTAGTTTCGGTTAGACAATTAAACCGTGATAATAATGTTTCAATCGAATTTGAATCGACTGGCTTCTCTATCAAGGATCTTCCCACCCGCACGGTGATGCTCCGATGTGAGAACTCCGGAGCACTCTACCCTCTGCGCCTGCCGCCACAGCTTGCCCTCAGCACCACCTCGTCGGTCGACTTGTGGCACGCTCGGCTCGAGCATCCGGGATCTTCTGTTCTTCTCCAAGTTCTTCAGGGTTTTGATTTCGTTTGTAATAAATCGGAGACACATTCTTGCCACTCTTGCAGAGTTGGTAAGAGTGTTCGACTCCCGTTTTCTTCCTCAACCACTAGCACTCATTCCCCTTTCCAATTGATTCATGCAGATGTGTGGACATCTCCGGTTTTAAGCTTTTCTGGGTACAAATATTACATAGTGCTGATTGATGATTTCTCACACTATACTTGGACGTTCCCCGTACGCCAAAAATCTGAGGTGCTCTCACGCTTGCGTTCCTACCTTGCTTACACGCGAACTCAATTCGGCCTCCCCCTAGTTGCCATTCAAACCGACAATGGGCGTGAATTCGATTCCACTGCCCTGCGTCTTCTTCTGTCTGAGCATGGCGTCGCCTTTCGACTTTCGTGTCTCTACACGTCTCAGCAAAATGGCAAGGCGGAGCGTATCTTACGCACTCTAAATGATTCTCTGCGAACCATGCTAATTCACAGTGCAGCGCCGAAGGAATTTTGGGCGGAAGCCCTCGCCACCGCGACGTACCTCATCAACAGGCGACCGTGTCATGCCACTGGAGCTGCGACACCGTTCGAGCTGCTCTTCGGCGTTCTGCCCGACTATGGTGAACTACGCGTCTTCGGTTGCTTGTGCTACCCCAACCTCACGGCGACAGCACCGAACAAACTCGTGCCGCGCTCCGTGGCTTGTGTCTTCATCGGCTACCCGAGTGACCACCGCGGCTATCGCTGCTTCGACATCAACACTAGGCACGTGTATACGTCCCGGCGTGTTGTCTTCGACGAACGGGCGTTCCCGTTCTGACGACCGCCCCCGACGACCAGTCATCCTCCGCCGTACGACGATGACACACCGCAGATCGTGGGTCACCTCTTCATCACTCGACACACCCACCTGTTCGCTGTACGCCGACACCTCGAATGCACACCGCCACGTCGCCACCGTCTGCGGCATTGCGAACTTCGCCGATTGCGATAGCACACGAGCACGACGCCCCTCTGACGCCTACGCCATCGCAATCGCCCTCCAACGACGACGCGTGATCAACGCCGGCGCCATCACCGTTGACATGCTCGCCACCATCTCGGTCAGGTACTGCATCTGCGACATGCTCGGCTCCTGCTTTCCCAGCACATTCCACGCCAATGCCCATGCGCGACACTGATCCAGCGCTTACGCCCCGCACTCCGCCGTGCGTGTCGTAGCAGCAGCAACAACAAGTTCCCGCGCCGCCACAAAACCCTCAGCCCCGACACCAAATGATCACGCACGCAAAAGCTGGGATCTTCAGACCCCATCCACGCTATGCCCTTGCCACAACTGCACCTGTACCCATACCAACATCCGTGCGTGCCGCGCTGCAAGAACCCAACTGGGTTGCCGCCATGGCCGACGAATTCGCCACTCTCAAGCACAATAACACCTGGACACTGGTTGATCGCCCTCCCGCTGTCAAGGTGATATCTGGCAAGTGGGTTTTCACCCACAAGATCAGCGCAAATGGAGCTTTGGAGCGCTACAAGGCGAGGTGGGTCCTTCGTGGTGATCTTCAGCGCGCCGGCGCGGACTTTGGCGAGACCTTCACCCCGGTAGTCAAGCCGGTCACAATTCGCATTGTCCTCACCATGATTGCCTCCAAGCATTGGCCAGCGCACCAACTTGACGTCTCCAATGCCTTCCTACACGGTAACCTTACTGAGCGGGTTTACTGTCAACAGTCGGCCGACTTCGTCGATACGGAGCGCCCCGATGTCGTGTGCCTCCTGTTGCACTCACTCTACGGGCTTCGCCAAGCACCTCGAGCATAGTTCACCCGTTTCCTAGAGTTCGTCACCTCGGTGGGTTTCACACAGAGCCGTTCTGAATCGTCGTTGTTCATCCTACGCACGCAAGCCGGAACATCGTTCTTGCTGTTGTACGTCGACGACATGGTGCTCTCTGCCTCCAGCGACACACTGCTCCAGAACATCATCGCCAAGCTCCGGTCCACCTTCGCCATCAAGGACATAGGACCTCTTCGTACTTCCTCGGCATCGACGTGCAACGGTCGCGCGACGACTTCTTCCTCTCGCAGGCCAACTATGTCGACGACCTCGACCGTGCGGGCATGGCGAACTGCAAAGAAGCATCGACACCGGCCGACACTAAAAGCCTAAAGCATCTGCAGAGGATGGCAAGCCCCTGAGCGACGGAACGTTCTACCGGAGCATGGCAGGCACGCTCCAACACCTCACCATGACCCGCTTCGACATTGCTTTCGCCGTTCAATAGGTGTGCCTGCACATGCACACACCCCGCGACGTCCACCTCGCCATGATCAAACGGATCCTCCGCTACATCAAGGGAATGCCGCACCTGGGTATTCTACTTCGCGCCACGACGTCGCCCACGCTCACGGTCTACACCGACGCGGATTGGGTTGGATGCCCAGACACCAGGCGCTCGACCTCGAGTTTCTATGTCTTCCTCGGCGACTCGCTCGTGTCATGGTCATCGAAACGACAGACGACCGTGTCGCGATCAAGTGCCGAAGCAGACTACCGAGGCGTGGCGAACGCTGTGGCGGAATGTTCATGGCTGCGGAACCTTCTCGGCGAGCTGAACTGCAAGGTTGATAAGGCGACACTGGTGTTATGCGACAACGTTTCCGCGGTTTACATGACCAGAAACCCAGTCCACCACAAGCGAATGAAGCACATCGAGCTCGACATCCATTTTGTCCGTGAGAAGGTCGCCATTGGTGAAGTTCGCGTCGCGCACATCCCCACCATGCAGCAGTTGGCGGACATCTTCACGAAGGGGCTCCATACGGTGTTGTTCCAAGACTTCAGACGCAGCCTCTGCATCAGCAACACGGACGCTGCATCTGCGGGGGGGTGTTAGCGAACGCTCACAACGGGCGGACTTGGAACGCGCATGACGCGCTCGGCGTGGTGGGCGTGCGCACGACGCGGTCGCCGCGGACATCCAGGAGCTCCGCACCTGACGCACGGCTCCCGGACCACGACGCGTTCGCCCACGCTCGCACTCCCGCGATCCTCGCCCTGGCCGTTAGCCCTGCAGGGGTCTTGTAAACTCTATATATGTAAAGCTCAGATGATCAATGAAACAGTGCGGTTGATCTCCATTGTCTCTCCTCCCTCGAGCCTTCTTCTTCTACAGTTTTCAATCTTGGTGTATGGAAGCAAAACAGCAATATTCAGTTATTCACATCTATGGTTACATGAAAAACTGATACATTTTAATTCAAGTCTATCTTCAGTTTACTTTTGCTGTGAAGATATGCTATATAATTATCTTATATTACACTGAGAATTATCATGCTTATGTTGCTGATGGTTACTGGAAATTAAACTACATTAGCTTGTGTGTCAACATGCAGGTAATGAAAGATGGGTTAGTCATCCAGTCAGGGATCTATGGTGAGTTACTAGCATCGTGCCCAGATTTTTCAGATCTTGTTGCTGCTCATCATAGTTCCATGGAGACAACAGGGGAACAAGGTTACCATGTTCAGAACACCGAGAGTTCTCAGGCTTCCACAGGATCTGTAGATGTCCCATCCGTGAACTCGAAATCCAATGAAGAAAATGGTGAAACAACTAATGGCACTGCAATAAACAAAGAAGCAGGTTCTTCTAAGTTGATCAAAGAAGAGGAAAAGGAAAGTGGCCGAGTAAGCTGGCCTGTGTACAAGCTATACATGACGCAGGCTTGGGGATGGTGGGGAGTTGTGGTCATTTTTGTTGTGACACTATTGTCAGAAGGCTCCAGTATGGCTAGTAACTATTGGCTGTCATATGAAACATCAGGTGGCCCTGTATTTGACACTTCCATATTTCTGGGTGTTTATGCTTCAATAGTTGCTACTACGATTATATTGGAAATGATCACCACTATTATTGTGACATTCTTGGGGCTTCAATCAGCACAGGCCTTTTTCAACAAGATGTTTGACAGCATTCTAAGAGCTCCAATGTCTTTTTTTGACACCACTCCTTCAGGAAGGATCCTAAGTCGGGTATGTGTTGTCTAGCCAATTAGGCATAGAATTTATTTGCTGTACATTATATACACAATCACATCTTGACAACCAATGCCAATCTTTTACCTTTAACAGGCATCATCGGACCAATCAAAAATTGATACTTCCCTTGTGTTCTATGTTGGTTATGCCACATCAATGTGTATTTCTGTGGTTACCAACATTGCTGTTATTTGCCAAGTTGCATGGCCGTCAGTCATAGCAGTGCTTCCTCTACTGCTGTTGAACCTCTGGTACCGGGTATGATCCAACAACCACAATGCATCCCAGAGGAATGTAATCACTGTTCATACTACTTAGCATCAATGCAACACTCGCAACTAAGTCAATGATAAATTGGATTTCTTTCCTTTCATCATGTTTTTCAGAATCGTTATATTGCAACATCCCGAGAGCTTACTCGTCTTCAAGGATTAACAAGGGCACCAATCATTGATCACTTTACAGAAACCTTTTTGGGTGCCCCAACTGTAAGGTGTTTCAGAAAGGAGGATAAGTTCTACCAGACAAACTTGGACAGGATCAATTCGAATTTGCGCATGTCTTTCCACAACTATGCAGCTAATGAGTGGCTCGGATTTCGCCTGGAGCTAATTGGCACACTTTTTTTGTCCATAACCTCTTTTCTCATGATCAGTTTGCCTAGCAATTTCATCAAGAAAGGTAATATTTTATATGAATAAGTTGCAAGCTCATAAAAGTTTGTGGGTCATGGGATAGAGTACAGTTGATATTCCCGTCCCATGCGCTAAGCATAGAGGATTTTGATATAACCTCTAAAATGAATTATAATATATGCTCTCATTTGGGAATAATGTACTAGAAAAAATTATTTGCTAATTATGAATAAATTGTGTCACTGGGATGAACTTGATAGCATGGCTAATTGTCTGAATATCCAAACATTGAGTGCAATCCTACATAGATGTTTCTATCAACAATTAAGCATTACTAGTTTGTTGAAAGCATGTCAACAATTATGAGCTTGCTCTTACATCATTGTATGTCTGAACTCTGAAGCTGAATACTCAAAAGGATCACTGATAAATCTATTGAAAGTTGTATCACTACATGTTTCCTGTTCGATCCATTGAGCTTAATAAACACAATTCTTTCTGATGCAGAATTTGTCGGCATGTCCCTTTCCTATGGTCTTTCTCTTAATTCCTTGGTATACTACACAATTGCCATAAGCTGTATGATCGAAAATGATATGGTAGCTGTAGAGAGGGTGCATCAATATAGTAACCTCCCTTCTGAAGCAGCATGGGAAGTTGCAGATTGTCTTCCCTCATCAAATTGGCCCAGCCGAGGAGATATTGATGTGAAAGATCTGAAGGTCAGTATTATTTTGTTTTTACCACTCCCTGGTACTTTTAAGTGTCTAAGATGAATGAGCAATATGTAAAACTCTTTTCAGGTTCGGTATCGTCAAAATACACCTTTAATCTTGAAAGGTATTACTGCAAGTATTAAGAATGGGGAAAAGATTGGAGTTGTGGGAAGAACTGGCAGCGGCAAGTCGACATTAGTCCAGGCTTTATTCAGGATAGTGGAGCCTGCAGAAGGCCAAATCATTATCGATGGTGTTGATATCTGCACTTTGGGGCTTCATGATCTAAGGTCTCGCTTTGGTGTGATTCCCCAAGAACCTGTGCTCTTTGAAGGAACTGTAAGAAGCAACATAGACCCAACTGGGCAGTATTCTGAGGCTGAAATATGGCAGGTACTACAGGCTCTGTTTGCTCTTGGATGCATGACTATTTCTTTTGGATGCAGTAATACATGAAGTTCCTCTTGGATGCATGACTATTTCTTTTTCTTTCTATCAAGATTGATATGCTTGTATTATAATTTTCCCGCAGGCCCTTGAGCGTTGCCAGCTAAAGGATATAGTAGCTTCAAAACCAGAGAAGCTTGATGCACTAGGTTTTCTATTTTGTATATAAAATATAACTGTGCTCCAAGTTGACTTAATATGTTCTTATTACTTCTTAGTATTGACAACAAATGAGTAACATTTTCTTGCTCATTGCTCGTTCATCACAGTTGCCGACATGGGGGAGAACTGGAGTGTAGGGCAGAAGCAGCTCCTCTGCTTCGGCCGTGTTATACTGAAACGCAGCCGGATTCTCTTCATGGATGAGGCAACGGCTTCGGTTGATTCTCAAACAGATGCAGCTATCCAGAGGATCATCCGAGAAGAATTTGCCGAATGCACCGTCATCAGCATTGCACATCGTATACCAACTGTCATGGACAGCGACCGGGTTCTGGTGTTGGATGCAGGTAAGCCTTTGCACTGATCATAAACTAGTTTACACGTCACAATTGAGAACTGGAAATGGAGAGCAAATCTTGTATCAAGATTTTGGGCCTCTGTTTAATCTTTGCATTCGTGTTTATGTGTATCAGGGCTAGTGGCAGAGTTTGACGCACCCTCCAAGCTGATGGGAAGGCCGTCACTCTTTGGTGCCATGGTTCAGGAGTACGCGAATCGTTCTGCTAGCTCGAAGGAAACGGATGGATGAGAGAGAGACCATGTCAACCCGGTAAAGACAGCAGTATAGACGAAATCTAGGCATATTAGCATAAACGGCATCTAACCAAAGGAAAAATAAACTGTAGGAAAAAAACCTTAGGAGTAAAGAAAGAATCAACCAGAGGGGTGCTGAGTCTCTTGTAATTAATCTGCTAGCCTCATAGTTTATATGTGAACTTTGGAGCTTAAAAGCTACTTTTACTTACAAATACATGGGCTCACAGGGTGCTCCTCCTGCTTTTGAAAATGAACTATGTAAAAACTACTTTTGAAAATGAACTACGTAAAAGCTGCTTTTGGTTTTGACTTTAGGTGACAACCAACCTTTTTGGTTGGACTTTTGGATTTTAACAAATCAAAAGCAGGTAAAATCTCAACCAAAGATACCCTTAGTTCGGTGAAAATTTTGGGAGAAATGTTTGGAGTTTCCTTCCAAAGTCTATTAAGAGTATTAAACATAAACTAATTACACGAATTGACTGGAAATCGCGAGACGAATCCATTAAGTCTAATTATTCGTCATTAGAGATTGGTTATTGTAGCACGACGTTGCCTAATTATGACATAATTAAGTTCGTTAAATTCGTCTCGAAAATTAAGGTAAGGGTTGTGAAATGAGTTTTGTCATTAATCCACATTTAACACTTCTAACTATTGTTCCAAGATTGATGTGACATGTAATTGGTAAAATGTTTGGAAAGTAAACAGTGCCTACGACTTTTTTAGAGCAAACGGCAGGTAGGCAAGGAGCACACCTATTTTGATTCAAATAGGGAAAGATTTTTAACGAAATGAGTGTGGCTTTGGATTGTACAAGCAGAGTTTTAATCAAGATATTTTTCGAAGATTAAGAAATTCCAACGCCCACTGATTTACTGAAAAATTGAAAACAAAACATTTTAGAAGAAAAATAGTACAATTTTTTTAAAAGTTGGAGAAAAATTAAGGAAAAAAAGGAAAAAAGCAAAAAGAAAAGACCAACAGTAGTTCATCCGGCGCTGAACCACACGTCAATCCGCCAGACGCGGAGCCCGCCATGCCCCCTTGTGCCATTGCTCACGGGAGTCTAGTTGAGCCCGCCGCTGATATCGCATTAAGGGCATGTACAACCCTTAGACACCAGGATATTTATAGAATCTCGAACTGCTCATACAGACACATATATAGACAGCTCATACAGTTCATAAATAGAAATGCGTCTATAAACTGTTTAATGTTTTGTATGTAGTTTAAGATCAACTGCTGATGTATTTGTGTATACAATTGTGTGGCTATTTGATACAATAATACCAAGCATAATAATAGAAAGATGATTACAATAATTTTTACAATATCAAAGCTTGCATAACACCAAATGCACACTCGACATATTCTCACTCAACATGGTTACAATATTTTTTATTTATTTACTCTTTTTTCCTCCCTTTTTTTTTCTTTTTTCCTTCCTATCCATTCACGGATTCACCGCATCTCTGATCTATCCATTTGCTCGCGACCTCCCTCCCTCTCCTCTGTTCCGTTCCTCTCCGCCCCTCTCCCCTGCGCCGGCGGGAGAGCCATGGCGGCCACCAGCTCCAGCTCCAGCTCGCGGCCCCGCCTCCTCCTCCTCTTGCTCATCTCCTTCCCCTGCGCCACCCCGTCTCCCTTGCGCCCGCGCGGGATTTGGCAGGCGGACGGAGCAGATCAGCCCGCGGTTGCGCTCGCGACGGCCGGAGCAGATCAGCCTGCGGTGGTGCTCGCGGCGGCCCGGGGCGGAGCAGCTCGCCGAGGCGCTCGCAGCGGTCGAGGCACCTCGGGGCGGAGCAGATCGCCGAGGCGTTCGCAGCGGTGGAGGGGTGGCGTCTCCGTCAAGGTGCGTGGGTGGATCCCGACGGCCTCGAGGTGCGACGGCGGCGCCCCGGCGAGCTCCTCCAAGCGCATCCCAACGGTCATGGAGCACGCCCGCGAGCCCCAGCGAACACGCCAGTCGGATCCCCGGAGAGTCCGGGGAGCGGTCGAGGCCATGGATACCTCCTCCTCCTCCTCCTCCTCGGTGAATCCGACGACGAGGCTTCCACGCTCGCGACGGCGTGCCCGCGGATCCTGCGCGGCGGTGAAGCTTCGGCACCGCTATCTTCCCCAACCGTTGCCGCAGGAAGATCTACTCATCCGGGCTCCTCGCGGCGGTGCTCGGGACGGAGGGCCGGTGAGCTCCTTCGCCGGGGAGCGGCGGCGCGGCCAGCCAGATCTGCAGCCTCTCCTTCCCACCGCCGCTCTCTCCACCCCTTTCCTACAGCCGGCCGGCGGTGGCGGACCGTAGCAGGTCGAGGTGCGGCACAGACATGGCGCAAAAATCTCCCCAGCGCGGGGGCGCATGGGATCCGAGCGCGGCGTCGCTTGGTGGAGACGGCCTCCACAGCCTAACGTCGCGGCATCACTGAGCATCGGGGAACGGGAGCGGGGCGTCGCCTGGTCTAGCGACGCACGAACCGTCTGTAGGGAGGCGCGGGAGGTTTTCGCAAATATGCCGACCAAGCGACGCACCCAACAGACGGGTTGTACATGCCCTAACTAATTATTGGCAACATTTATTTCCAATTTATATGTTAAATTGCTTAGGCTAAGGTCCTGTTTGCTTCTCATAAGGTCAGTCTCAGTGACTGAGTCATCAACAATTAAAATAGACTGTCATATAAGCTTTTTGATGACATGGCACTAAATTAACGAAGGGAGAGAAGATCACAGGATCATGGTGATGACCCAAGGTGGGTACAGTTACCGATACTCATGACCCATTGAGAGAAGATCACAAGGTCATGGTGATGACACATGCAAGATTTAAATGTTGCATTCCATCTATAAAACTATGCTTATGAACCTGTGCATTGAGAGTGACAGGGTCATCATGTTGAAAAGTTGATGTGACAAACTTGGTAAGTGTGCCCATGACACTGCCACTGAGATTGGCCTAAGGGCACTCCCAACGGAGTATTAATGATAGTTTCTATCCCTATTAAATAGCTTGTCAACTAAGCAAAATGTTGATTTGGTAGCTTAATTAATGAGGAAAGAGAGCATAAATCATAGAAATGGTTTTCTCGTGGAGAAATCATGTCTACTCTTGACCCAATGCACAAGAAACCATGAATTTGCATTAGGAAGAAATCACTAGTTTCTATGGGGTTAATGCAATGCTCCCCATTGGTGAAATTGGGAGAGAGAAAGAGAAAATAATTATTACTCGAAGACACTACCACTATGAAGAATAGTTTTCTACAGATGATTTCTTGTGCTATGGAAACCGTGTTAGTTTCCTCCATTAAGACTACCCTAAGTCACCTGATTTATATGTCAGTTAATAAAGAGCGGTCGTGTTTTACTGGAGCCTCCGCCTGCGATCTTGTTTTGCTGGAATCTAACAAAAACAAGTAACAGCAACCCCCCGACGCCCCTATTTTGCTGGAGGCGGAGGAGGTGGCAACACGTGTCCTCTTCCATGGCAGCACGATGGACTGGGGACCCTTTGCCCCCACCTTCGGCGCCGGCAGCCATCCTCCGCACCTGCTCGTGGATCTCGAGCGCCGCCGTGAGCCCCTGCTTTGCCTTCCACGTTGCGGTGTCGAGCGGTAGGAGCGGGAGAGGCGACGTGATTTGGAGGAAGAGGCGGCAGAGGAGGAAAGGGGCGATTGGGAGAGGAAGGGGCCGGTCTGTCCCTTCTTCCTCCTCTTCACCCTCCCCTGCTCCACTGCCGTTGCCGCGGCGAATTCCCGCTTCGCAGCCTCTGAGTAGAGTTGCGAGTTGCACTGCACGTTCCTCCACTTCCTCGGTACGCACGCGGCGGCAGCCTCCACCGCGGCCACCATGTTCTCCACAGCCTCCTCCCGCGACATCACGCTGTGGCCCACGTGCACGGCGCGGCATGTCCTGGCCTCCACCCGCAGCTCCACGCAGCACGCCGCCTCCCGCGCGGACTCCGCCCACGCTAGGTTGGACAGGTCCACAAGCATGGTCACGCCGCGCTTGGCGCCTGACGCCTTGCTGTTGCCACCGGGGACCCGGAGGCGGCGGTCGACGAGGACCAGGCCACGCCGTGCGGCGGCGGGGAGGGACCCGAGCGCAGAGTTGGGGAGCGGGTCGACGTCTTTGGGGAGGTCAGCCGGAAGGTGATCGGAGACGAGGGAGATGGAGGGGAACGCGGAGTGCGGGAGGCGAAGGTGGTGGTGGGGGAGCGGAGGAGGATGGGCCGTCGCAGAGGAAGAAAGGGGAGGCGGAGGAGACGACCGGAGGCGGAGGAGACGACCGGGGGAGGGGTGCGGGGGGTGGGTGGATAGGGTTATGGTGGGACCCACCCAGGGTAGGAGGATAAAAAAGTGGAAATAAGTAACTTTAAGCAGAGGTCGAGCAATTTATAATACTTATAAGTCAGGCGACTTAAAGTGCAAATAAGTTAGGACGTTAGGTTCACACAGGTGACTTATTTGTACTTTTTGCACTTTTAGTCACCTGAATTATGAAAAGTAAACAGGGCCCGAAGCTAGGATCCTCTTTCAGACCCACCTCTTTCCCTTTGTATCTTAATCATGAAATTTTCGTTCTGGAATGGAAATGTGTCGAAAAATATGATAATTGCTCGTGGCCACGTTCACACCAAATTTAGGATGCTTGCATATCTCGATGTCGTGCACAGTAAACAAATTAATTATAGCTGGTTGCTGCCATATTTCTTTTGAAATACTTGCTAATTGCTATCAGATCTCACATCTGGCCTTCTCCAAGGTCACACAAGCGCGGGGGTTTGACCAGAGAGCCACGTGGTCCACTGCTCCTTCTACACGGCGCAGCTAGCAACGCTTTCACCCCAAGGCCTTCCTCGGCGGGACCACTTGTGAGTCACGTTTCCACTATATTCAAAAGATTCCGGTCGTCAACGTTTTCCGTCTGCTAGGCATCTTCACCACCACCCCTCCCTCCGATGTGCAATCCCTCACGCCGGCGCCGCCTCCTCTCGCCTCCGCACGCTCAAATGTAACGCCGCGGCACTACTACCACTTGCCACGTCTCCAACTTCAACCATCGCGATGCTGTCTCACTCCGCCCTCCCGTGGTGGCTCTCCACCACCGCCTGCTCCCCGCCCCCGAGCTCCCTCCCGGTCAGCTTCGCCTTCGCCTTCCTCTCCCTGTGCCCGCGGCGCGCACTCCTCGCTGCCCTCGACCTCGCGTTCCTTCTCGCCACGCTCGCCCTCACTCTCCGCGCCTGGCACACTCGGCGCCGCAATGATGGCAGCGGCGCCGCAATGATGGCAGCGGCGGCAACAACGTCGACCACTGCGTGATGGAGAGGGAGCCCCTCCTCGCCTCGGCGGAGGGTGCCCACCGCGGGGGCAGCGTCAGGCACGAGGTCGCTCGCGGCGTCCGGGGTCCAAGCAGCTGGCGCGCTCGTGCTGCAGGTGTCCGTGCTCCTGCGCCTCTGCCAGGGCACCATGGGTGCGTGGGTCTCGGCGGAGTGCGCGCTCCTCGCCGTGCACGCCGTGGCGCACCTCGCGGCCACAGGGTGTTGAGATAAATGGCAGCAACAATATACCGATTAATCCCTCATCTTGTGATGACTAATGAGGATAACATCTACCAACAGATATGCAGCGAAATAATATAAATCACATGCACAAAGACACAACGATTTACGTGGGAAACCAAGGTGAGGAGTAAAACCCACGGGACGGACCACTCCAAGGTTCCACATAATCAACAAATGGTTGCAAGGAGTCTTCTCTAGGACCTCTAGAGGATTACACCAGCAGCAACACATTCACCATAATGCAACTAGGTATTTGCAACAACAACAACAACCACTTAGCAAGATGAACTACTTTGAAACAGAGAATACACAGATTCTGTCCCCTTCGGTAATCAGTCCATATCTCACAAACTACAGTTCCCATGTCACAAATTTTGGTAGGATTGTGGTTCCACGAGTCCTCAGACCACTGACAAAATTTCAGCTCAATCGGCCGTTTGACCACCCAAACAGATCATCTATCGAAACTGCTCTGTGCTGAAACCGCAGTCACCCGAACTGACAAAACCGACCCTAAATTTGATGCTCTGCTGAACCAAATCTCAAACCAACTGACCAGATCGAAGTACCCTAAGTGTAGAACGAGCTTACTAAGTTTGGCGCGAATCCAAGCACGTTTGAACCTCCGATCACAACCTTGAGTCAGATCTGCTGTTGGCAGTCGATTTCCGTCAACCTAACCACATGTTTACCTTCTATGTTGGTATTAATTTGATATTCACACTAATGATCCTAACCCCCATTATATGTTAAGTTCGCACTCGCGTATGGTTTTTGGAGTTTATTGTTTACACAGGAATCAAGAGCCTAAATGAGGACTTCTGGGTAAAGTTCATCAAGGGTTTTACGAGAAGATCATGTACCCCAGGACAAGTCAAGATACAAGATGAACATGACTCCAAATAAACCAAGGACTAAAGCATGAAGCCGAGAAGTGTCGAGGACCTAGACGGAAGATGTAGGAGTTCATACGCAAAGCACCATTATCTAAACCGCGAGGAAAATGACGTCAAGGACCCACATGCAACTCGACAAAAACTCAAGAAGTCGCGAGAAGCTTCGGGAAGAAAACCGGGGGCAAACCGAGCCGAAAACACCCTGGGCCGGTCGGCCTGGCCCGTTTTGTGCCGATTCACTACCTCCTTTGACCTAGATGATCCTCGGGCTATTTATAGTCCCCGTGCGAAGTTGTAACTATCAAGCCATTCGTCATCCGCCGCCGAGGAGTAGAGAAGAGAGGGACACCATTCCGGAGAGGAGAGGTTCGAGATGGTTGACTAGGGTTTCCCTAGCCGACGTGGAAACATTGCATGGAAGACCACGTCGGAGTTCTAGAAGCTAGGATCAAGATCAAGGTAGGATCCCGGTGGTGATCTTATCCATGTATTATATTTCATGTTGAATTTGCAAGATTGAATCCGATTTCTAGCGATCAAGTGCTTTCACTAAGATTTTGTCTTCGCTTGGGTTTCCTTATTCTCCAATCTATTCCGCGGATAGATTGCATAGGATGTTCTTGTAGCCATGGTGGCTAGAGGTGCATGCCTGACCTACCGAGCGTTTTCAACACGTTCCTCGTGAACGTGCTCTTAGGTTCACCTACACAATAAGCGGGACATCGTGACAGGATGTTGATCACGTGTACGGTAGGTGCCTTTGAGGGTTGGAACGGAAGCCAAGATTTAAAGAGGCTTTTAATGAGATTCGTTTGCTTTATTCTTCTTGGTTTTGGAACTTCAACAAAGGACCCGATCCAATCTCTAGATTGGTTTTACCTCTCCTCTCTTTCTCTTGCTAACTCCGGTGTTAAGTAGATTAGATGTGTTTTCATGGTTCTTCCATAGATTAGATGCAAAAACCCTTGTCAAGATCAAAGTGTTTTCCGCTTATTAGATTGGATCTTGCGTTACACATTGTTCTACGGATTCGATACCTTGGGTTCACCACTCAAGGGAAGAAGGGTCCCTTGACTACGACGGGGGCTTTGTCCGCTTGCAAGTCCAAATGAACTTTCATACGACTATCAACCATCAACATCTGCCCGGAGCCACCAAATCTGGACAGATTTGCTTCTCCTTCTTCTTCCTCTCCTCTCTTGGTTGTGTTGTGTGTGTGCTACTCTCTCTCTCTCTCTCAAGTGACGTCCAGCACCTGGGAAAGATGAGAGGCTAGGGTTATCTTGTGCCTTTCACTCCTTTGAGTGATCTCCACCATTGATTCAAGCACCCAATCAACGGTGCACAATGCAAGCACTTGGGCTTGTGGGCTATTTTCATGAGTTGCTGGGCTCCAAATCATCCTCCATGTGGAGGGATAGCCCAACAAACTCCCCCTCCCGACATCATGGAGGGTCTCACTGCCTTCCGGCAGCCATGCCAGCAATCTGGCAGCAAACTTTGAGCTTTTGCTTGGTCACCACCTTGGTCAACATATCAGCCCCATTATCATTAGTGTGAACTTTCTCAAGCTGCATTTCCTTAGAATTCAGCACATCTCGAATACAATGATAACGCACATCAATATGCTTTGACCTGCATGAAAACTTGAATTCTTACTCAAGTGTATAGCACTTTGATTGTCACAAAACAACACATACTTGCCTTGATGAAATCCAAGTTCACAGACGAACTTTTTCAGCCACAATAGCTCTTTGCTTGCCTCTGTTGCTGCCATGAATTCAGCTTCAGTTATAGACAATGCAACACATTTTTGCAACTTACTTTGCCATGACACAGCTCCCCTGCATAGGTAACCAAATACCCTAAAGTAGACTTACTGCTGTCAACATCCCCGGCCAAATCTGCATCTATGTATGCAACCAACACAGGCTCACTTCTCCCAAAACAAAGTTTCATATTAGTGCTACCCCGAAGATACCTCAAAATCCACTTCACAACTTCCCAATGTGGTCTTCTTGGATTAGACATAAATCTGCTCAAGAACTAACTGCATGAGCGATGTCAGGCCTTGTACACACCATGGCATACATCAAACTTCCAACTGCTGATGCATAAGGAACATGCTGCATTTCCTTCTTCTTCTCATCAGTAGTTGGGCATTGCTTCTTGCTTAATTTGAAATGAGCTGCAAGTGGACAGCTCACAACTTTTGCATTGTCCATTCTGAATTTGCAAAGTACTTTTTCAATATACTTCTCTTGAGACAAGTACAACTTGTTGGAGTTTTTGTCTCTCTCAATTCTCATCCCGAGAATTTGCTTTGCTGGCCCCAAGTCTTTCATGGCAAAGACTTGCTCAACTGTTTCTTCAGCACTGTAATCCTAGAGACATTCCTGCCAACAATCAAGATATCATCAACATAGAGCAACAATATGATGAAATCATCACCTGAGAACCTTTGATAGAAAATACGATGGCCTGAGCTACTCTTCTTGTAGCCTTACTCCCCCATAACTGAATCAAATTTCAAATACCATTGTCTTGGTGCTTGTTTAAGGCCATAAAAACTCTTTTTCAGTTTGCACACATAGTCTTCTTTGCCTTTCACAAGAAACCCCTCAGGCCGCTCCATGTAGATCTCTTCCTCCAAATCACCATGAAGGAAAGCTGTCTTCACATCCATTTGCTCAACCTCCAAGTTGAGGCTAGTTGCCAAGCCAAGGATCACTCTAATTGATGTCATTTTCACCACTGGAGAAAAGATTTCACCGAAATCAACACCTTTTTTCTGGCTGAATCCTTTCACAACAAGCCTGGCCTTGTATCTTGGATGTGGTGTGTGCTCCTCTTGCTTGATTCTGTAGACCCACTTATTTTGCAAAGCTCTCTTGCCCTTAGGCAACTTCACCAACTCATAAGTATGATGCTTATGCAATCAATCCATTTCTTCTTGCATAGCCTTCATCCACTCCTTCTTGTGCTCATCTTCCATTGCATCTGCAAAACACTCAGGTTCTGAACCATCAGATAGCACCACCACATACTAATTTGAAGGATACTTGGTGGAAGGAACTCGATCTCTACTAGATCTTCTGAGTGGAGGTATTGGTGGATCTTTTGGTACTGGTGGTTGCTGATCCGGATCATCAATTTCAGCATCAAACTCTTGCTGTTGGAGAGCATTTTCATCACCTGTACCATGCACATCATCTTTTGCATCATCTGCAACATCATTTTTAGCATGTACTGGAGCTGGAGCTGCAGAAACTGGGTCTAAATCAACCAATGGATCTTGCTGAGAGACCTGCACCTTTGTCTTCATAATATCCTCAATTGTTTGACCTTCAACAAACACAACATCATGACTTCTCACAATCTTCTTTGCGATTGGATCAAATAGTTTATAGCCAAACTCATCCAATTCATAGCTAAGGAAGATACACTGTCGTGTCTTAACATCAAGTTTCAACCTTTCATCTTGAGGAATATGAACAAAGGCCTTGCACCCAAACACTTTTAGGTGATCATAAGAGACGTCCTTGTTATACCAAACCCTGTTAGGAACATCTCCCTGCAAAGGATAAGATGGTGAGAGATTATAAGATAAACTGCATTCATCAAAGCCTCACCCTAATAATTCTTAGGTAGCTTTGCATGTGAAAGCATGCATCTCACTCTCTCCACAATTGTCCTATTCATCCTCTCAGCAATACCATTCAGCTGTGGTGTCTTTAGAGGTGTGAATTGGTACCTAATCCCTTGCTCTTTGCAATATGCATCAAATAGCCTAATATACTCTCCTCCATTGTCAGTGTGAATGCATTTGATCTTCTTCTCAGTTTTTGTCTCAACTGAGACTTGGAATTGCTTAAATACACCTAGCACTTGATCTTTGGACTTCAAGGGAAAAACCCAAACTTTCTTGGAAAAATCATCAATGAAAGTGACAAAGTACTTAGCACCACCCATTGACCTTACTGACATTTTGCAAACATCAGAATGCATCAAGTCCAGTAACTCTGGCTTCTTGTGAGGAGGTAGACCCTTGAAAGCAACCATGTGTTGCTTCCCAGCTAGGCAATCTGCACACTTCTTCAAATGTGCACCTTTCATCCCTTTCAAGAGATTTTTCTTCACTAGCACAGTCATCCCCTTCTCACTCATGTGCCCAAGTCTCTTGTGCCATAGAACACAAGTGTCTTCTTTCTCTAATGCATTGACAGAAACACTAGAGAGGTTAGCGGAAACATGGTACACAAGTGAAACTCGGTTATCTTTTGCAACTACCATGTTGCTCTTGGTGAGCTTGTACTGTCCATCTCCAAATCTACTAGAATACCCATCTTCATCAAGCAATCCAACTGAAAAAATGTTGAGCCGAAGTGCCTCAACATGCCTCACAGACTTGAGGACCAATTTGGTACCATTTGCAGTCTCCAAATGCACATCTCCCTTTCCAATGATGGCTGCACTATCATTGTTACCCATGTTCACAACACCAAAATCACCTGTTGTATAGTTTGTGAAGTACTCCCTGTGAGATGTAGCATGTATGGTAGCACCACTGTCCGGTATCCAAACTATCTCATCACCATTCACATGGTTGATAGCTACACCATCAGAAGCTATAGTGATCTACTCAATAGTGGAATAAGAACAACCCTCATTAACTTCATTTTCAGCAGCAATGACAATCATCATATCCTCAACTGCTGAAGTAATACGGCCAACATCACTGTCACTATCACTATCTTGCTTCTTTCTTTTTCTTACCTTTCTCTTTTTTCCATTTGCGGCATTGCCACTTTTTGTGTCCCTTATCATGGTAGTAATAACACACAATTTCAGTGTTTCTTCCTCTCGACTTGCTTCTACTTTTAGCTGCACCTTTCTTCGGACCTCGACTCTTGCTTCTCCCCCGTGGCTCAGTGACTAGCACCTCAGAATGAGAGGAGCAAGTTCCCTTTTCAACAATCCTTCTGGTTTCTTCATTTAACACCTTTGTCTTGACAAGGTTCCAAGTAATAATACCATTAGTAGCTGAATTGCACAAAGTGACTTTCAAAGTCTTCCAAGTGTCCGGTAATGAGCCAAGTAGCAGCAAGGCTCGAACCTCATCCTCAAATGTGATTCTCATGGAAGATAGCTGATTAATAATGCCTTGAAATGCATTCACATGATCAACCACAGGAGCACCCTCTCGGTACCTCAGATTCATCAATTGCTTGATCAAGAACATCTTGTTAGTACCTTCATTTCGGGCATACAACTCCTCTAATTTCTGCCATAAGGTACGTGCATGTGTTTCCTCACTGATATGGTTCAAAACATTGTCATCAATGCATTGTCGAATGAACCCACAAGCTTGACGATGAAGAACCCGCCATTCATCTTCAGATTTATCATCTGGTTTTGCCTCTGCAAACACTGGCTTCCAATACTTCTTGACATAGAGTAAATCCTGCATCTTGCCTTTCCAAGCTTGGTAATTTGTACCATTCAATGAGATCATTCTGCTGGTATTTGTTTCCATCTTCAACACAAGGTAAATCAGCAAATTAATCAAGTTGAATACAAGCTGAAATTAAACTGAACCAAATGCTCTTGATACCACTCTATTGGGATAAATGGCAGCAGCAATATACCAATTAATCCCTCATCTTGTGATGACCAATGAGGATAACATCTAATAACAGATATGCAGCGGAATAATATAAATCACATGCACAAAGACACAATGATTTACGTGGAAAACCTCCTCAAGGTGAGGAGTAAAACCCATGGGACGGATCACTCCAAGCTTCCACTATAATCAACAAATAGTTACAAGAAGTCTTCTCTAGGACCTCTAGAAGATTACACCAGCAGCAACACATTCACCATAATGCAACTAGGCATTTGCAATAACAACAACAACAAGCACTTAGCAAGAGGAACTACTTTTAAACAGAGAATACACAGATTCTGTCCCCTTCGGTAATCAGTACATATCTCACAAACTACAGATCCCTTGTGCACAATGATTTACGTGGAAAACCTCCTCAAGGTGAGGAGTAAAACCCATGGGACGGATCACTCCAAGCTTCCACTATAATCAACAAATAGTTACAAGAAGTCTTCTCTAGGACCTCTAGAAGATTACACCAGCAGCAACACATTCACCATAATGCAACTAGGCATTTGCAATAACAACAACAACAACCACTTAGCAAGAGGAACTACTTTTAAACAGAGAATACACAGATTCTGTCCCCTTCGGTAATCAGTACATATCTCACAAACTACAGATCCCCTGTGCACAAATTTTGGTAGGATTTTGATTCCACAAGTCCTCAGACCACTGACAAAAGTTCAGATCAATCGGACACCGTTTGACCATCCAAACAGATCATCTACCGAAACTGCTCCGTGCTGAAACTGCAGTCACCCGAACAAACAAAACCAACCCCAAATCTGATGCTCTGCTGAACCAAACCTCAAACCAACTGACAAGATTGAAGTACCCTAAGTGTAGAATGAGCTCACCAAGTTTGGTGTGAATCCAAGCATGTTTGAGCCTCCGATCACAAGCTTGAGTCAGATCTGCCCGGAGCCACAAAATCTGGACAGATTTGCTTCTCCTTCTTCCTCTCCTCTCTTGGTTGTGTTGTGTGTGTGCTACTCTTTCTCTCTCTCTCAAGTGATGTCCAGCACCTAGGAAAGATGAGGGTCTAGGGTTTTCTTGTGCTTTTCACTCCTTTGAGTGATCTCCACCATTGAGTCAAGCACCCAATCAACAGTGCACAAGCACTTGGGCTTGTGGGCTATTTTTCATGAGTTGCTGGGCTCCAAATCATCCTCCATGTGGAGGGATAGCCAAACACAGGGGTGGTTGCAGTAGAGTGGAAGCCTGGGGCGGTGGCGCTGGCCGTCCACCCACTGCACCTCAGGCTGTTCTGGTTTGGCACGGCGGCTTTCGCCACGCTCTTCTTCGGGTGCGCGGCTGCTAGGTACGCCACCGAGGAGCCCCTCGTCCCCGATGACCCACTTGTGTTCGTGTGGCTGACACTCTGGCTTCTGTTGTTGTACTTCTCGGTCACCAGCTCCAACGGCCTCGCCATCGTCGGTGCTTCTTCCGACAGTGGCCATGCTGCCGCGGCACAGGTGACGTACACCACAGCATCGTGGCTCTCGCTCGCCACGTTCGGGTGGGTCAATCCGCTCATCAGAAAGGGCTCCAGGGAGACTGTTGACGGTTCAATAACGCATCAAGGTTCACCGCAAGTGCACAGATCGCTTGTAGCCTTTTTCACCTAGGGGAGTCCCAAGGTTCTTGTCAACCCAAGGACCGTTCCCATAATTCTTTTAGCTTCGGCCACATGGTCCGGATCCACTTCTTCGCTAAAGAGTTTTTGAAGGACCTCCCCGGTTGTCTCTAGGTTGTATGGGTGTTCTAGTTGTTTCTCCGGCGGGAAGTCTATCTCCAAAGCTTTTGCCATCCCCTTTTGATTAGGGAACGGTCTTCTCTTGTCAAAAATTTCTCCAAAATCAATCGGAACCCAATCCATTTGTTCGAACTCCCTTAGTGGCTTCGCGCTTGACATAGTCCTTTCACTTGCTTTGCTTGTCTCTGCGTGATCACTCTTCGGGATGGTTCTAGTTTCCTCATATTTGGCTTCTTCAACCTTTTTCGGGATTGGCTCCTCTTTCTTCTCTTCCGAGGTTGTATTTCTGAAAATTGCAGAAAGTGGCCTTACACTAGTGTCACATTCCGGCTTTCCCGAAAGTCGTGTTTCCCAATCTCTTCGCATGGCCGCCGCTTTGCTTATTTTTTATAGAAGTTGGGCAGCTTCCGTGAGTGTTTTCTCCATGAGATCCCCTCCTGCACACATTTGAACATATTCCATGCAACTAGGGGTTAGGGAAAAGAAAAATGTATGCAAAAGTACATCACCGGGAAATCCGAGTCTTGGTACTTGTTCAATTAGCTCGTTGAAATGATTCCACGCTTGATCTATCCCTTCTTCTTCTCCTTGCTTGAAAGTAATCACTTGCCTCCTGTTGGAATTTCCTAACGTCACCACTAGTTGTACACCTAGAGGGAGCGTATAAGAAACAACCGGGTATACCGCAAGCACACGAAAATACCGCTGTAGCACTTCCCCAAGGAAGGAGAGTATTCCAAGGGTATCGAATCCAAGGAACGACGTGTACTATCTCCTACTCTAGTATAGATGATCCAAGGACACAACACTGATTGATAGGATAGGTAGAAAGGATCTGCCTCGACCGAGCGCAAAGTCTAGTTATGGTCTCTCAGGTATAGCACTCACTTCGGGCACCAAGCACAAGGCCAATGTGTTGGCTCGAGCCCAACTCGGTACGCGACGTAGAGGGTTGACAAAGGGTCCAACAGGCTGTCACCACTGCGGCCTACCTCTACGCTACGATCGTACATGATCTTCGAAGGATAGCTTATGGTCCAGACACCACGTCTACACCACTTACTATTACTATGAATCCGCGAGGGAGATACTGGCACTAGCTCAAGGTATGCTCTATCACTCATGCAAGATCACGAATGCACTTTGATCTAACTAGAGACATGCAGGAGCTTCACTTTACTCTAATAGACAAGCTGGCAAACTAGATGCGAACTTATGATCTAAGTCTACTGGATCGAAAGGGTTGTGTTCGAAGAACACAAGGCTCTAAACCAAGAACAAACGAAGAACACAAGAACAGAGCAACTAAGCATGCATACGACTTTAGTCTAAATAGGAAATATCAAAATACTCACTTTAGTCTAGTTGAAGAACAAAGGCACCGCTGAGGATCGTTCTTGAGGAAGATGTCATGAATCATGACATGGCCTCAAGCCTCCCACCTCACTTCCTAGCACTAATCCTATACAAGGAGCTCTCCTCTCCTAAAGAGAGAGGCTCCAAGACAAAATGAAGAGGAGGAGGAGAAGTGTGTGTTCCAAAATGAAACCCCTCCCCTCCTATTTATAGAGGAGGGAGAGGCTTGCTTCGGGGCTCCAAGTGCTCCTAAATGCCCGGAACTGCAACCAGGGACCAATCAGGGACTGACACGTGGAGGGTCGAGATCAGCCGAACTAGAGTCGGTTCGGCCGATCTAGGGTTCGGCTGAAACCCTAGGGCCACGTGGCGCCTTATGCTTCCTCCTGGTGGCTGACTGGTGGGCCCTGAGGTCACTCCCCCGTGCATGCCAAGTTTTCCGACGGTTTTGGAGGATAAGTGGGCCCTTGAATCCATGTGATGTCCACGTGGCGCTTCGTGATTCGTCGGGCTTGCTTCTCTTGGATTGATGACGTCGGTGATCCAGGGGAATCCTAGGTGGCATCCCCTTATTGGCTGGTCTTGAAGTGCTTGGATCAAAGACTTGTGCTTTTACTCCTCTTTCTAGTGCTAATCACCTGTATTTGCATAATCACCAACACTTGTGGAAATGATTAGTTTAAGCCCTATTCTAGTGTTGATGATCAATTTCCATGCCAAAAGGTACATGTTTGACGGGTAAGAAGTGAGTGAAAATCAGCCGGCTACACCTCCTTATATGTTGAATCTTGCTTATAGGGAAGAACTTGGCACAAAATTTCTTTATCAATTGATTCCAATTTCCCTCGACTTCGAAGGACGCAAATGAATACCACTTGGTTGCTTCATCGGCAAGTGAGTAGGGAAAAAGATTCCATTTAAACCAAGCATCGGGGACTCCCTCTTGTCGTACCGTATTACATAGTGTCGTGAAACGCTGGATATGTCTATATAGGTTGTTCGTCTCCATCCCTCGGAACGGATTAGTTGCTGCCATCTCTATGATTTGAGCTTTGATTTCGTACCTTGTCGCTTCGAGAACCGAATCTGACTCTTATACCTTGATGTCCTCACATCGAGGGCTTGCATAGTCTCTTAGCGATTTTTCCGGTTCCTCCAAAGGATTTCCAACGAACACCATCTAGAAAATCAAAAACAAAAAACAAAAAGAGTGTTTTTCTAGAACACAAGGGTTAGGTGTTAGTAATCAATAAAATTAATGAAAGATTAAACGAAGTAAACTGGCTTGCTCCCCGGCAACGGCGCCAGAAAAAGGGGCTTGTTGACGGTACAATAACGCGTCAAGGTTCACCGCAAGCGCACGGATCGCTTGTAGCCTTTTTCACCTAGGGGAGTCCCAAGGTTCTTGTCAAGCCAAGGAGCAAGTGGATTACTAGCGTTTAACCTAACACTAACTTAGTTGATGGAAGACTTTATGGTAGAAAGATTAGTCTATAAAGTAAAGACAATCTAACCCTAGATTACGTTAAAGAGAGATGAGAGGTTCACAAGTATGAAGAATGTATGCCCATGGAGTCTAAGTACTTGAAGATGCAATCTCCCAAAATATGATAAAACCCCGATCTAATCTATCTAAGCATGTGAACAAAGAATTAGGCGCTTCCCTTCCCTCGTACATGTCACTACGCGAAGGTAATCGATACTAATTCTAATGAACACTGTATGTTGACGTGATCTATGGGACCAACCCCGAAAGCATGGTAGCTAGCCTTAAACATTAAGCATCATCAACAAAGGTATGATAGACATATGATCCAAACAAGAGTGGGTGACTACACATCTAGTTCCATTACAACTGCATGGACAAACGATAACTTTACCCCATCAAGACTCTAGGCATGGCACCGTTGAGCATGGTGGATGCCTCCGATGGAGCTCGTTTCTCGGTGTCCTTCAACTCCGGTGGCGCCGTGGCAGGGCCTCGGTGTCCTCCTTCCTTGTGATGGCCTCCCTTTACCTCGGTGATGATTCCTCTTGAATGCTCTCTACCTCGATCAACCCTCTTCCTTGTGATCGATCTCCCGAGGCTTCTCTATTCGTCTTTCGAGAATGGCGGCTCTGGCAGGCAATTAAGGTTCCACGTACTTAACACCGAAGAAAGGGGCCGTGAACCGATGCCAGAAGAGGGTGGGCCGGCCGGCCTGGGCCCTCTTCAGCTCGGTTCCAGTCCATCTTGCTCCACGCTCCATCTTTTGCACTTTGGGTCTTTTGCTCCTTCAATTGTGGACTTTGGACGTTGTTATCCCTACGACCAAGTTAAGGGGTTTTTACGCATGAACTTCTGGTCTTTTCATCTCGGTCCTCGAGGATTCTTCATTGAAGCATATTGGTCCTTGCCACCTTTGGAGGCAAGTTCGCACACGGTCGGAGCTCTTTGATTGACTTGCAAATCATCCTCCGAACTAAGTGCATCTCTCCTCATTTAGTACATGAAATCCTACAAAAACACTATACTCCCAAATGCACATCCAATGATGAACTTGTTATATCATTAGTATGCCTAGTGGCGGGTTAGTTCCAAAATGATATTCAAACTATAACATAACAAGTGTTCTTGGTTGACGGAAATCGACCGCCAACATCCCCCCACGCTTAGATTTGCTCGTCCTCGAGCAAGTTGCTCACAAAATGGTTCATCCAAGGAGTTGAAACATGCTTCGTCAATTCTTTCCTTACAAGTTAGTCAATCATTTATCTTTAATATAAGAAAACATGGAACAAAGATCAAAATGTAAACATGTGCATTTAGAAGTTTACCAATTCAAGACTTACCCCACAACTCATACCTTTTCACTAGAGACCCTCGACTTCATCCATACTTACTTTCTTACTTCCATCGGAGGGTTTTTACAAACTTGTCGGGGACAGTCATCAGGGTCCCCGAACTAAGGGGATAATCACCCTCGTTAAACGCAAATCACTTACAGTCAAATCACCACGGACCCAAAAAGGGGACAAGGCGCGCATTTGGCCCACGGCCTGCTACGGCCCAACAGCAGCTCGGGCCTCCCCATCGAGAGCGCTTGCCCGTACGCCCCATCCTCCGCCTCGCTCGAGGGCCACGGCCCCTCGAGCAGGTTTCCGCTTCGCTCGAGGGTCACGATCCCCTCGAGCGACCTTTCGCCTCGCTCGAGGGGCTCGACCCCTCTCGAGCAGATATCCAGCTCTGCCTCGCTCGAGGCCGTCCCTCGACCAACGGTGCCCCGCCCCTCCGCTCCGCTTCACAAGGGTGCCTAGATCCGCGGCGGGACGCCAAAGTCAAAAGCAAATCTCTTCCCACGCCGCGTGACTGACACGGTCCGAGCATCTGACACCGTCACTGCGCGGCCGAACCCGTCACTGTGCGGCCATCCCCGGCTCTGTGCAGGCGCAGCACGGCCCTGTGCGGGCAGGCCGGCGTCACTCCGTGGCACTGTGATGCCTGCTCTCGCCCTTCTCCCACGGTGAGACCCTCGAACGGGTATGGGGGCACCCTCGAAAGGTGTACGGGCGGCGAGCGGACGCACGCGCTGGCCGGCGCTGCCGTACGGACGACGTGATCCGCGTCTTATCCACCAACTCCGATGCTGCGCGACCATCGCCGGCACTGTGCGGCCATCCCCGGCACTGCGCGGCCATCCCCGTCGCTGTACGAGGAACTGCGCAGCACTACGCGGACAGGCCGACGTCATTCCACGGCCCTGTACTGCCAACTCCCGTCCTTTCCCCATGGCGGAACCCTCGAACAAGTTGGAACATACCCTCGAAATCGCTCCCGGACAAGCACAGGAGTTGCCACGACGCCCGCGGAAGCCGGAGCTCGCCATCAACTAGCACCGGGAGCAAGGATCCGCGAGGACGACGATCCCTGGCACCACGCTCGCCGGTACACAATCACTGCACATATTACTGTGCGGCACCCCTGTAACTGCCCCTCCTTGGCCTATAAAAGGAGGAGGCAGACGCCCAGTGGCAGACACATACGTACGCACGCGCATTCGCACAACTCACACACTCACTTCACACTCCACCATCCACGATATTAGCACTTGCCTCAATTATCCTTAGTAGGGACCTGGAGGGCTCGCCTCTTCTCCCGCCTTGCTTGTAGCCTCCTCTACGAGCACACCGGTGCAAGATAATACAGTGCACGTGCACACCATGCTCGTTGTACGGCCCCGTGGCCGGAACCAGGATAAACTCGTGTCCCTGTGTTAGCATTCGCACCGACCATCGAGAGACAAATCACAGCGCAATTCACTAGTTAGTGCCGAAGCTAATTTGGACACCGACAAAACTTTTAGAAGTAAAATTCCTGCACAAAGTATTAGACAAAGTCCTTCTCCAAGTTCTCACATGTCACATATTTAAAGTGGCTATCCTATGATAATTTCATAAACTCTCACCTCCCACAAGTCTCTCATTTATAATGTAAGGTGGAGCTATAGGTGTGGCTAGTGAAGCTAGCACAAATATTATCAAGCTAGGAAAATCCTCTAGTGGTTGTTCACCTTCCAAGCCATGATCATGAGAATTAAACCATAATGTAAGGGTATCAAGGATGAGGAGATTTAGAATGGTGGACATGTGCAAAGGGAAAAAGAATAATGACTTCAAGGCACTAATGATGTCCTCGATGTCAGATTGCACACGGTATGTGAAGGACCGAATAGGCGACCAGAGAGGGGGGAGTGAATGGGAGCCGATAAAAATTCTTCCCGAAGGATGAACTCGGCCTATGCCCCGATTGCCACTCCGATCACTCGCACACACCAAAGAAGCTCTAGACTAGGCACACACAAGCCTACAAGTCCTAGAGACAAGCCACGAATCAAAGAGCGGAAGCACGAGACAAGCATCAAAGGAAAGGAAGCAAGTCTGCAACAAACCAGGCGGACAGTCCGGGTTGTACAGGCAGACAGTCCGGACGGCCAGGGCAGACTGTCTGCATGGCCTCTGCAGACTGTCCACAAAAGCGAACAGAACCTCTAGAGTGCACCCTAAAAAATCGGACTGTCCGCGATGGACCCGCGGACTGTCCGAACCTTCATGGACCGTCCGGCACTCAAGTACGGATCGTCCACAAACTCCGTGCAACCAAAACCACCTGAGGCAATGGATCGAAACACGGGCACGCAAGAAAATGCGAAGAACACGAAGAATTGGGCCCCTCGCCTCGAAGCTTCCCGACGCTCCCGGATCACCGTCTCCGTCGCATTGGGCCTCCAGACTTGGTTTTGAGGCCCAAACCAAGAAACCGTCCACCGATGGTTTTGTGGGCAAACCACCAAACCCCGCGTGCAAGCTTCGGCCTCGAACCGCCACCTTGCACCGGCCCATGTCCATGACTTCAACTTGCTAGTCTTGCACCGCACGGCTCGCACTTGACCCCATTGGCCACCGGGTCCATCGAATCAAGCCTACTTGCCTCTCCATCACTCGGAGGTCACCACGGCTAAGGCCTTTCGCGCTTGTTCTTCATCTGCACCAACACGAGTCAAGCCGCAACTTGTACCTGCACACTAAGCCAAGCATCAGTCCACCCAACGTTGTCAATCACTCATCACTAAGGAGCGACCTTCCACTGGTCCTCGGACACACCTGGTCCTCAATCTCCCCCTTGATGAGTGCATTGACAACACCCATAGTAACCAACATAGAGAAAAAGGAAAAGAAAACAACCACGAACACAAACCTCCAAGCAAGTGATCCAAAGCCAAAGAACAATCGAAAACAAGATCACTCGTCAGACCAAGTCTCAACCCCCTAAGGCAAGGGTAATGGCTCAACACAGCAGAGACAAACAAAGCTCTACAAAGAGCACACCACAGAGCACAAAACTTAGCCAAACCAAAGGAGCTCCCCCTGCATATATGCAAACTCCCACTGAGCAAATGCAACCTCTTTTCTCAATTTTTCTCCCCACATGCAAAATATCCACAAAGCACAACTTCTCCCCCTTGTTGACAATGCATGAATCAAGGCATCATGAAACTCTCCCCCTAGTTATTATGAAAAATGCATGTCAAAGCATATACTAGCTACCAAGCTTCTCAGGTATACAAAGAGCACAACAAATTGCTACAAATGAGACATAGAGAAAGTAAGGTAGACATGGTGTAGTTTACGCATTGACATCAAGAAAGTAGAGACATATAAACATGTGACATGGCCAAAAGCATTTTAAAGTAATTTTCACAAAGAAACATTCATCTCATGAGCAAAACCGTATCTATGACAATTTGAGCAAAAATAAACTATATCATACAAAGCTCATACAAGATCACAAGTTCTCATCACAAGATCATAGCAAACACCCATAAGCTACTAAATGTCATGTCAAAGCCACCGAGCCATGTGTCTACTTCTAATTTGAGACTTCTCATGGTAGACATCATGCAATGGTTTAGCACCCAAGATATATACATAAAAACATAAAGACATGATTAAGAGCTCATTTTTCAAGCATAAGGTAATTCATACACCAATTTCATTTTCAAATTTAAGCATGGTACATGAAATGCCTTTGCGGCAAAAAGAAGCTTATGCTCCTCCATAAGTGAACATATGGGCTAAACATTCACCATGACAAATGGGTCTTTGATCCCAAGCAAAGAGAGCATGATACTCAAGCACAAACTAAGCATGATATAGGCATTTGAGCACAAATTGAGCATGAAAGAGTATCTACTCATGAGTGAGGCATTTTTAACATTTTCTCAAAAAAGAAGCTATCTCATCATGAACATATGATAATACCATCAAGAGCATAGCATTCACATCACCATTCCCAAAGCATACACATATCTCACAAATAGCACATCATAGTGATCAAAGTATATAAGAGAAGCTCATCCTGTCACAAATGATCCAAAGATGGCTATCCTACCAGGTTTTGTACAGAAAGTAAAATGCATACATGGAATGCAACAAATGATACATATATCACATATATACATGATAAGCTCCAAGATCCAGGTAAAATGGGAAACACACTCCAAGTTCACCTCGCAAGCGTGTGAAGGTAACTTGGTCAAGTGGTTTAGTGAATATGTCAGCTAGCTGATCTTGGGTAGGTACATAGGACAAAAAATGTTCCCTTTCTCAACATTGTCCCTCAGAAAATGATATCTCACTTCGATGTGTTTAGTCTTGGAGTGAAGGACTGAGTTTTTGGCTACACTTATGGCACTGGTGCTGTCACAAAAGAGTAGAACCTGGGAGCACTCCTCACCAAAATCACTCATAGTGTTGGTCATCCATAGGAGCTGGGAACAACAACTGGCTGCAGCAACATACTTGGCTTCTGTAGTGGACTGGGCTACACTGGATTGCTTGCGAGACGGCCAAGAGACCAAAGAAGAACCAAGAAACTGGCAACAACCCAAGGTAGACTTGCGGTCCAATCGACATCCAGCAAAATCAGCATCGGAGAATCTGTGAAGTCTGAGTGTCGAGGAGGCAGAATACCAAAGACCAAACTCAGGAGTGTAGTTCAAGTACCTGAAAATCCGCTTGACGGCCTGCCGATGTGAAGTCCTCGGTGAAGCTTGAAAACGAGCGCACAGACACACACTAAACTGTATGTCCGACCTCGTCTTCGTAAAGTAGAGGAGGGAGCCGATCATGCTCTGGTACTCCTTCTGGTCCACGGGTTCGCCATCCTCACCCGCATCCAAAGCCGTAGTGGTACTCATCGGTGTAGTCAGCGGCTTGGAGTCGTTCATGCCAAACTTCTTCACCATGTCCTTGGTGTACTTCGCCTGATGTACAAACATCCCGTCTTTGAACTGCTTGATCTGGAGTCCTAGGAAAAACTGCAGCTCGCCCATCATGGACATCTCAAATTCCCTGCTCATGTCATCTGCAAATCTGGTAACAAGATCATGAGAAGAGCCACCAAAGATTATGTCATCCACATAAATCTGAACAATCAACAGGTCATTTCCATGCTTAAGGAGAAACTGGGTCTTATCAACTGTGCCCATCACAAACCCCTTACTCAGCAAAAAGCCTCTCAACCTGCCATACCAAGCCCTCGGTGCCTGTTTCAACCCATAAAGCGCTCTCTGGAGTTTGTATACACGGTGTGGGTATTTCTCACTCTAAAACCCCGGGGGTTGCCTCACATACACTTCTTCCTCTATCACCCCATTCAAGAAAGCACTCTTCACGTCCATCTGGAACAACTTGAACCCTTTAGCCACAGCAAAGGCTAGAAGGATCCTAATCGCCTCCAGACGGGCCACAGGAGCAAATGTCTCCTCATAATCTACACCCTCTTTCTAGTTGAACCCCTAAGCCACCAACATCGACTTGTTTCTCACAACCATCCCATTCTCACCTTCCTTATTCTTCCACACCCACTTGGTACCTATAGGACGGCAATTTGGCGGTGGATCGACTAACACCCAAACTTGGTTTCTCTCAAAATTCTCCAACTCCTCAAGCATGGAATTCACCCAGTTTGCATCAGACAAAGCGTGTCGAATATCTTTGGGCTCAAACAGGGCAACAAATGCAGAGTGAGCAAAGTGAGAAGTATTCCTTGACCTTGACTGTGTAGTGCGTTCATGAAGGTCACCTATGATCGTCGTTGGTGGGTGATCCACCTGTACACGCCGGGGAGCCTCTCGCCTGGACAGAATCTCCCCCTCAGCAGAAGCCTCCACTCGAACAGCCTCTGTCGTCGTAGGCGTAGGGGACGGACCATCCTCGATCGTCGTCATCGTAGTGGAAGTAGCGTATACACGACCAGCCACAGGAGCATCACCACCACCATCATCTTCTTCTCCGTCTCCATCCTTCTCATCCTCAAAGATCTTCTCACCAATTTCCTCGTCACCTGCACACTCAAAAGCAGAAGAGCTACATGGTTGTGTCTCGTCGAAGGTTACCTCGCAAGTCTCCATGATTCGGTTAGTGTCAAGATTGAGCACAGGATATGCTCTAGAGTGAATCGCATAGCTGAGAAAGATACCATCCGAACATCTAGCCTCGAACTTATCCAACTTGCCCTTCTTCAGAATAAAGCACTTGCAACCGAAAGCTCTAAAGTGACTCACCTTGGGTTTTCGCCCATGCATCAGCTCATATGAAGTCCTCTTCTTGAAAGCACGAAGGAAAATGCGATTCGACACATAGTAAGCGGTATTGACCGCCTCGGCCCAGAAACGCTTAGGAGTCCTATGCTCATCAAGCATCGTCCTGTCCATCTCACAAAGGGTCCGGTTCTTTCTCTCCACTATGCCATTCTGGCAAGCGACGTATGGAGAAGAATACTGATGGTCGAGACCAAGATCACCACAAAAGGCATCAAAATGAGAGTTCCTAAATTCCGTGTCATTGTGTATAGCTCAAATGGCATCACCATGTCTCTCATTTTTCAACCTCAAGATCAAGTCCCGAACAAAGCCAAATGTCTCACTTTTATCCTCCAAAAAGAAAACCCAAGAGTACCTCGAGAAATCATCAACCACAACTAACACATACCACTTCCCACCCACAGAGCGAACACGAGCTGGCCCAACCAAATCCATGTGCAACAACTCACAAGGTCGCTCGGTCATGACCGTAGTCAGAGGGGCGTGAGAAGCAGCAACCATCTTTCCATGCCGACACGGAGCACAAACCAAATCCTTCTCGAATTTCAACTTTGGCAATCCTCGGACAAGGTCTAGGCCACTCAAGCGGAAAGCAACTCAAAGCTCAAGTGTCCTAGCCTCCTACGTCACTTCCAAAGCTTGGCCGAAACGCTAGCAACAAAGCATCGAGGAGGACCAATAGACTGAGAAAAATCAGCACGAAAGATTTGACCCTCGGGGACGATCGTACAGACAAGATCGCCTCGAGAGTCAAGCACAGGAGAAGCACCTAACTTAAAACGAACCTCAAAACCCTCGTCAAGCATCTGGGATACTGACAACAGGTTAAAATCAAGTGACTTGACCAAAGCCACACTCTTCAAGGTCACCTTGCTACTCACCTTCACCATACCTTCAGCAAGCACTCGTCCTCTCCCATTGTCCCCGAAACTCCCTCGTACTCACCGAGGTGAGGCTAGAGAACCACCCACAATCTCCAGTCATGTGACACGAACAACCGGAGTTGATCAACCAAAAGTCCTCCAAGCCTCCCATCTGCAAATCAAAAACGAGAACGAGAATGAGCAAGCGACTCAACACTAGGGTTAGTACCAAAAGAATCAAACCAGTGTCGAGCCATTTGCTCAAAAGAAGGGTTAGCAAAATCCATCCTATCAAAACCTCTAGGCGGAGCCCTCTCACGCCTACCATCGAAGAACCTGTCACGTCTCACTAGAGGGGAACGCACACCACGAGGGGGAAAACGTGGCCCGTAGTCCCTCTGAGAACCAAAATTGCGATCGTGCCTCCCAAACTCGTAACGGTCACGGGCAGGAGCACATCCAGGAAACTCACCACACCCAAACCCAACACGCCTATCTCTCTAAGGAAAACCACGACCACCCCGAGTGGGAACCGTACGCACAAACCCGTTATCCTGAGGTAGAGGCCCTCTACGAGGCTTAGGCACACCATGAGAAGGGTGGTACCTATCCTTGTTTGCCATCTCCCTAGCAAACCTCTCATCCCTTCTCCTTCTAAAACAAAACTCATCCTTATCTCCATCCCTCCCACAATACTCACAATGGAAGCGAATCGACTGTGGCTTAGACCGTGGCTTCTCTGTGGGCTTCTCAACAACTTTCTCTCCTGACTTCTCACCAAAGACATTCCCCTGAGTGCTCACAAACTTGATAGGTTTCTGGTAGTTTTCTGTCTTGTGGGGGAACACTGGTGGATCTGGGGTTGTGTCTAGCTTGTTTCCGAGGTGGTTTGGCTTGGGTGCAAATTTCTTCATGGGTGTAGTGTGTGGTGGGATAGGAATCTCTCCAACTTTTTCTGCTCCCTCACCACTCTTGTCACCACTCTTGCCACCCCTAACGCCTGACCATCAAACCTCTTAAACACAGCCAACATCAGACTCAACTGTGGCTCATGCCCAGACAACCAACCCATCAATATCCTCAACTCATCATTCTCATCCTGAAAACGGTCAACATAATGCGGAAGTTCCATGTTTTTCAAAGCATGCATTTCACAGGTAGAGCATGATGTAGGAATAGGAAGGTTTCAATGTAGCCTCAAGGGAAACTATCTTAGTGTGAGATTCATCTAGCCTAGCATGCAACACAGGACAGGAAATGCAAGCACCTAACAAAGCAGGTCTAGATTTCAACTCATCACGCTTGATCCTAAGCACATCTAGTTCCTCAAGAGTTGAGGCATGCTTCTCCTTAAGAGCAGTCAAGTCAACCAGGAAAACATTGCAATCACTGCAATCAATCTCATCAGAAATAACAGGAGCAACTTTCAAAGAATCTATCTTAGTTCTAGCATCAACAAGTAAAGACTCAAGCTCAACTATCTTGTCCTTAGCATCACCTAGCGAAGACCGAAACTCTCTCTTCTCCTTGTTGGTCTTCCTAAGCACATCATCACGGTTATCAAGCAACTCATTCAGCCTAGCATTCTCCTCTAGCAAGAAGTTGGGATCATGTCGTACCTCTTCCTTGAAGTCGAAGTTTGAATCCGAGCTATGCTTCCCACCCTTCTTGGAGTGCGCCATGCCGCAAAAACCACCTTATGCGACGAAGCTGAGGCCGGTGAAGTTCTTGCCCGTGTGCCGCTTGTCCTTGCACCGATCTTGCTCTTCGAACCGGAAGAAGCGTCGCTTGAAGTGGAGTTGATGTCGCTCACTCTGGCAACCATCGCTCGAGCCGTCTTCTTCTTGTACCCGCTGCTCTTCTTTGGCCTTCTCTCGCCCTTGTCCTTGCGCTTGTCATTGTAGTCGTTCTGAGAGCGGTGCTTGTTGTAGTCGTGCTTGGGTTTGCCCTTGCAGTCGTTCTTGATCTCCATGGCTTCAGGGCATTCAGCGATGAAGTGCACGTGCTTCCCACACCGATAGCACATCCCCGAGCTTCTCCTCGCATTCTTGTGGTTCTCGTACATCCGTCCAAACCTCTTGCTCAATACGGCGAGATCCTCCTCGCTCAGCACCTCAAAGTCCTCATCTGGCATGGACACAAGACAAGACAAAGAAAACTACATGGCAGCAGAGTTAGCATTAGTCCTCGATCCTGAGACAAGAGCCAACCTATGAGGATCAGTGGGGCTCTCGCTCTTGGCTCTCAGGCCACGATCCACCTTTGAAGACCTGAGCTTAGAGAACAGCTCATCTAGCGTCAACGTGTCATACATGCTCGACTCCTCAATGGCCTCGACCTTGGCACTCCACACAGACCTATCTAGTGCATGCAAAAGCTTGATAGCTTGATCATGATCTGTGTATGGGAGCACTGTCACATTGGCCCTCTTGTTGTTCACAATACTGGTGAAGCGCTGAAACATCACATCAGTCAACTCACCGGGGAGATGAGTGAAGTTCTCATACTCTCTCTGGTAAGTGGAAAACAAGCGAGCTGGCACCTGAGCATTGCCAACATGTTCATTCTTAAGCTTAAGCCATATCTTTCCGGCCACATCCTCTCCGTACACTCGATCAAACTCCGAGGCATAGAAAGCACAGAACAAGTAATCAACGGTCTTGCCGTTGGCCTCAAACATGTCCTGCGATCCTGGAAGAAGGAAACTGTCGGGAATGACATAGTTAGGATTTTGGGTCACATCCCAGATCAGAGTCCCCTTCCCACGCAAAAACACGCCCATGCGCCTCTCCCACATCTGGTAATTCTTGCCATTGAAGTGCGGAGGACCCAAACCCTTACCATAGTCACCCATCTTTGGATCTTAGACTCGTTAGAATCACGAAGATCCGTAACCGGCTCTGATACCAATTGATGGACCGAATAGGCGACCAGAGAGGGGGGAGTGAATGGGAGCCGATAAAAATTCTTCCCGACGGATGAACTCGGCCTATGCCCCGATTACCACTCCGATCTCTCACACACACCAAAGAAGCTCTAGACTAGGCACACACAAGCCTACAAGTCCTAGAGACAAGCCACGAATTAAAGAGCGGAAGCACGAGACAAGCATCGAAGGAAAGGAAGCAAGTCTGCAACAGACCAGGCGGACAGTCCGGGTTGTATGGGCGGACTGTCCGGACGGCGTGGGCGGACTGTGTGCAAGGCCTCTGCTGACTGTCCGCAAAAGCGAACAGAACCTCTAGTAGCGCACCCCGAAAAATCGGACTGTCCGCGAGGGACCTACGGACTGTCCGGACCTTCACGGACCATCCGCAAACTCCGTGCAACCAAAACCACCAGAGGCAATGGATCGAAACACGGGCACGCAAGAAAATGCGAAGAACATGAAGAACACCTGAACTGTCACGACCTCTGCAGATCGTCCGCCAGTCACTCGTGGACTGTCTGCACGACTCGAACAGAAGCAGAACAGGCCCGCGCGCGAGGGTCAACTCTACCAACTCATCACCGGATCTCCCAAACCACTTGAGCTCTTGAGACAAGATTTGGGGGAGATGAGAAGCGTCACTAGGTGAAGCTATGCCCCAAAAATCTCGACCTCTAACTCACTAAATCACCGGGAATCGCGGATCACATGAACCACCACCAAGAACTCATGTTCTTCCAAGAACTTGCGAATTGAAGGGATTTCCCAGCATTTGAGGGGTCAAGATCAGACCCAAAGATGCACAAGGCATCCACCCATGATCCCCTCAAACAAATCCAAGAGAAAACACCCTCAAATCAATGAATCGAGCGAAGAACAAAACACCCAAAAAATAGTCACGAAAATGACACGAAAATCACAAGGGACTAGGAGAGGGAAATCATCACAACGCCGAATGCTTCCATACATCCAGAGGTCAGAGTCTGTACAAGAACCTAGCCTAAGGAAATACTGGGAAAAGAAGCAGTCCAGAGCTATCTACTGGGGGAGGAAACCCTAGAGACCAAGAGAGAGAGAGAGATGCCATCCACCTCTCCGCTATTTATACGAAGTCCACTAGAGGAGGCAAATGACCACGCTTCCCCTACAACTTAAAATGAAGATACACACCCATCAGGGGCAATTTGGTCAATTCTTCAGATATTCCCATCGAGCGGACACGCTTCCACTGCGGACTTGCTTAGCCTCGACGCAAGCCCCGCGATCACGCCACGTGCCCCCCGCCTCGAAGCTTCCCGACGCTCCCGGATCACCATCTCCGTCGCATCGGGCCTCCAGACTTGGTTTTGAGGCCCAAACCAAGAAACCGTCCACCGATGGTTTTGTGGGCAAACCACCAAACCCCGCGTGCAAGCTTCGTCCTCGAACCGCTACCTTGCACCGGCCCATATCCATGACTTCAACTTGCTAGGATTGCACCGCACGGCTCGCACTTGACCCCATCGGCCACTGGGTCCATCGAACCAAGCCTACTTGCTTCTCCATCACCCGGAGGCCACCATGGCTAAGGCCTTTCGTGCTTGTTCTTCACCTGCACCAACACGAGTCAAGCTGCAACCTGTATCTGCACACTAAGCCAAGCATCAGTCCATACAACATTGTCAATCACTCATCACTAAGGAGCGACCCTCCACTAGTCCTCAGACACACCTGGTCCTCAATCTCCCCCTTGATGAGTGCATTGACAACACCCATAGTAACCAACATAGAGAAAAGGAAAAGAAAACAACCTCGAACACAAACCTCCAAGCAAGTGATCCAAAGCCAAAGAATAAGCGAAAACAAGATCACTTGTCAGACCAAGTCTCGGCCCCCTAAGGCAATGACAATGGCTCAACACAGCCGAGACAAACAAAGCTCTACAAAGAGCACACCACAAAGCACAGAACTCAGCCAAACCAAAGGAGCTCCCCCTGCACATATGCAAACCCCCCTGAGCAAATGCAACCTCTTTTCTCAATTTTTCTCCCCACACGCAAAATATCCACAAAGCACAACTTCTCCCCATTGTTGACAATGCATGAATCAAGGCATCATGAAACTGTCCCCCTAGTTATTATGAAAAATGCATGTCAAAGCATATACTAGCTACCAAGCTTCTCAGATATACAAAGAGCACAACAAAATGCTACAAATGAGACAAAGAGCAAGTAAGGTAGACATGGTGTAGTTAGCGCATTGCCATCAAGAAAGTAGAGACATATAAACATGTGACATGGCCAAAAGTATTTTAAAGCAATTTTCACAAAGAAACATTCATCTCATGAGCAAAACCCTATCCATGGCAATTTGTGCAAAAATAAACTATATCATACAAAGCTCATACATGATCACAAGTTCTCATCACAAGATCATAGAAAATGCCCATAAGCTACTAAATGTCATGTCAAAGCCACCGAGCCACGTGTCTACTTCTAATTTGAGACTTCTCATGGTAGACATCATGCAACGGTTTAGCACCCAAGATATATACATAAAAACATAAAGACATGATTAAGAGTTCATTTTTCAAGAATAAGGCAATTCATACACCAATTTCATTTTCAAATTTAAGCATAGTACATGAAATGCCTTTGCGGTAAAAAGAAGCTTATGCTCCTCCACAAGTGAACATATGGGCTAAACATTCACCATGACAAATGGGTCTTTGACCCCAAGTAAAGAGAGCATGATACTCAAGCACAAACTAAGCATGATATAGGCATGATAATTGCAAGGTGTTTTTATAATTTTCAGAAATAAATACCTCCAATGTTAGTATTACTAAAAGCATAGGTAAAGCAAAGTCCTAGATCAAAGTTTGAGTATGGGTACTTTACAAAAGTAAATTTCCACTAAGCACCACGGTAAACAATTAATCACCACGCTCATGCTCAAATAATAAAGATAAAAGAGATAACAAGTAAAAGAAACAAGAGACTTGCATAAGACACTTTTTATTTCTTTTTCTTGACTCAACACTAAATTAAGACACACACCAGCTAAAAATTAAAAACAAAACTCATACTTGACTCAAACTAGACTCGATTTAAAGACTCGACCTAACACCACTTAAGCAAAAATTTTAAAAAGAGCAGCTAGCTCCCCCCCCCACGCTTAGATTTTACGACGTCCTCGTCGTAATTTTACAAGAAGTACAAGAGGGAAATACGTTAGCTACTACACCTAGTGAAACTTTCTGCTGGAAGAGCACCACTCCTTCTTCTTGAAGTTCTTATTCATCCCGAAGAGCTTACTCACGTTCCGGTTAAGGAACTTGAAGTCATCTTCCACCCCGCGCTCTAAGTCCTCTTTGTTGCATGGTGTTGATGGTGTGGAAGCACTCGACAAGGGAAGTGTAGAGATCCACTATAGCATTGCGGCAAGCGGCACAACACATATGGTGCTCTTCTGCCGGATTGTTGTTGCTTCTGTCGTCTCCGTCATCTGGGTCGTCGCTACCGTCGGGGTTACCTCCTTCACCTTGCTCGTGGCGGGCTTCGGGCTCCTCCTTAAGCACTTCCTCCCAAATATAGAGGTCATTGTCATCCCTACCACCGGCCGCCCACGAGCTCAGGCTCCGGTCATCGGAGAAGTCGCTATCCCCATACACTACGTGAAAAACAGACATTGGTAACGGGCGCGGATTGCCATTGGTAACGGGCAAAACGCCTGTTACCGATCAAGCGTTACAAATGGGCCAACAAAGGTAACGGGCCGATGCCCGTTACTGATGACACATAAGTGTAACGGGCGTCTAACAAAGAACGTTACCACAACTACTTATCGGTCACCTGAAATGGTTGTTTCTCCAGGCCCGCCGGGGCCTTTGGTAATGGGCGCAGACACTGAGCCTGTTACTCATAACACGTATTAGTAACGGACGTCTTACAAAGACCGTTACCAAAACTAGTTACCGATCACCTGAAATGTCTGTTTCTCTGGGCCCACATGGACCTTTGGTAACGGGCACAGAAATCAAGCCCGTTACATGAACTCAATATCAGGACGTTTCTATGGACACGTGTCTCCATGAAAGGAGACACATTTTTTGTACACGCGTCTCGTACGTGTCGACGAAAGGAGACGCGTGCTGTGTATGAGCGTCTCCTCTGTCTCGACGAAAGGAGACGTGTGCTCTAGACGCGCGTCTCCTCTATCTCGACGAAAGCGCCAACTTCTAGGGCCCACCGGTCAGTATTAGTAATGGGCATTTATACGGCCCGTTACAGTGTTGTCATACTTGTAACGGGCGTTCCAAGTGAAGCTCATTACTCACAGATCAGTTTTTGTAACGTGCCTTACTTAACGCCCATCACTGATACATAGGGCACCTACAGTAACCTGCGTATTTTCTGGCTGCATCTCGAAACCAGCCAGGATTTGGCAGCCACCAGATCAGGGGCTGCATCTTGGAAACAGCCAGGATTTGGCAGCCACCACAGCAATGGAAGGAGACATCACAAACACATTCTCATCACATATATACACAAGCAAGATCACATATATACACAATACAAGATCACATCAAGTTCCTCATCAGATCGACATGCATGCTAAAGTTTCAAGTTCCTCGTCGATGCTTTGTTTGGATGGAGTCCTGAGAAAACTACCTAAACCAGGCAACAACATCTGACCCCAGCCAAGCAGGTTTCTCAGGCAGTAGTAAGCAAGCCTGAATCCATCAAGTTTCAAGTTTGTCAGGCAGTACAATGAACTCACGGTGCACCATTATAGAAGTTGCCATTTCGGGCGAGGATCTCCTTAAGAATGTACTCGCATAGCATCTCCCGGACCGGCTTTAGATCTTCTGTAGAAACATTTAGGGCAGGTTTGAAATCCTAAAAAATACAATCATTATGAGAATACAACTACAAATCAGTTTCTAAAATCAAATGGAGAATATGAGCAGAGACAAGGGTGAGCATTATCTACTTACAGCAGCCTTCTTGATGTGAGGTATGTCTTCGAGTAGTCTGAACATATTGAATACCACATGGAATCCTTGCAAAAAGGACCCCGATGGCTGCTGAGCGCACTGCACATCGAGGTACCAAAATGACAAGTTAATGCAGTACCAAATTGGTATGAAGGAACCATAAAAAAACCTCGGTCTTACAGTGGTATTTGGCTTGTGCTTGAATGTCTGATTGGTTTTTAGCTTTTTCTTCTTTCCTTTCATCACTTCGTCCTTTCGACATATATTTTCAAAGGCCCTGCATGATCAGCAATACCGATTAGAAACACTAAGAGATTGAATTTTGTGAACAAAACCTAACCAATTCACAAGCATTCGGAGGTCATTAGACTTTCACGCGGGATGATGCTTAGCAGATTCTAGATACCAAACCTCTTTGAACTTCATACAGATGATCAGTGTTACACAGTGGCCACCGGTGCAGAAGGCACCCACCACATAGTCCTTCGTCATTGCATTTCTCAATGCTTGTACTACAAGGTTAGCCTCCTTAGCAATCTTTTTGGTCGTGAGAACCTGTGGATCCAAAAACCCAACACTGATCTTCATCTCCGCTGCATTGTCCATCCTACGAAAAATCCAAATGTTAGCATGCATGAACTTTGTGGTCAAAATTAAAGAAATATCTTTTTGGTTTTAAAGCACTTACAATGTCCACAACCTCAAGAAGGTATCATCCAAAGCAACCAGGGTTATAAGGTCATACACGTCACTGAATGCAATGTTTAACATTAAATCACCATCACCATGAAAGGAGTCTTCAGGCAACTTTGCTGGAAAACTAAGTTTATCCTTACTGTGTTCCATGGCGTAAGCATGCAACTTGGCACAATTCGGTCCAGCAGCCTGTAAGTCCGCTTCTGACAACATAGGCACAACAGGCTTGTATTTTGGATCCGGTTTTGTCCAAATACAGTTAAGAAGCAAATCTCTAGCCAGAGGTTTCCTGGCCCCCTTCTTCTGCGGTGGCTGCTGCTCAGGCGGAGATTGCCTACCCTTCGCCTGTTGCAGAGGCTGCTGTTGCTGCTGCTGCTTAGGCAGAGATTGCCCGTCCTCCTCCTATTGCAGAGGCTGCTGTGCTGCTGCTACTTAGGCAGAGATTGCCTGGGGTCCTTCTACTGTTGTCGATGCTCCTGCTGCGTAGTTTTGTTGATCTGCTGCTGCTTAGGTGGAGATTGCCTGGGCTCCTCCTGCTGTTGTCGATGCTCCTTCTGCGTAGTTTTGCTGATCTGCTGCTGCTGAGCTTTCTCTTGCTGACACTGAGCTGCAGTACCCCCATCTGATGTTGTACCCCTACTACCTGATGTGGGTGCAGGGTTGGTATTTCTCGTAATAGGTGGTACATGGATCCTGTTCTTTGACCATTGGATTCTTAGACAAAGAGCCTCAGCTAGAGTTGTTACTTCATCCCCCCAATTGGTACAGGCAGAGGGTAGTGACCTGTATTGCCCCACACATAACTAGGTTGCACCACAGCATACCAATCCTACACCGGTACTGTATGGAGAGTCTTTTGCAATGGAAAGATAGTGGCTAGTGCGAGCTCTACTTTATTTCCGGTGCCATCTAAAAGGCTGCACTTGGTTGGCTCTGTTAGCTTATCTATTGTGTCCAGCATAGGTCATCGACTATCAATGTGCTGTTGACTACCTTCGTCCTCGTTGACATGCCAATGGTCTTCCTCTCTGCCACACGCTTCTTCCTCGTTGCCATGCGCATCTTCTTCCTCGAGGCCATGCACATCTTCTTCCTCACTGCTACTGATAGGTGGTGATTGGGAAGGATAAAGTGCATTTTCCGGTATATGGACCATGCCTAATTGTCTTAGCATGTCGACAACTCTGGTGAATGCTTCACCAACTATCTCTTCAATCTCCGTATTAGACTTCTTGTTCCTCTTCTTCCTGTACATTCCAGCAAACTCTTCACCAAACCCTTTACCCCAGCCAAGTGAACTAGACATGCCTCGGACCCGACCTCGATGCTCTGGAGTCTCAAGTGCTACGGTGAGGATATCATTCTCCCTAACCCCATGGAAAGAACCATCGCTAGCCTGAGCTGCAAGTGTTTTCAACCTAGTTGCTATCCCCACCACCGCAGGGTTACTGAATGTTATGTCCCTGCTTCCTTCACTAGTGGTCTTCCTCTTCCCTACCCTTGCCCGCAGATAAGGCCTCGAACGTCCAGAAAATTGGTCCCAAGGGTTCTATTTTCCTTCTTCAGCTAGCTTTGCATCCTCCTCCTCCCACTCTTTCCTTTTACGAACATAACCTTTTCTGCCCGTCCTGTGTGGCTTATTATGCAATGCTCTCTTTTCTTTCATCCCCTGGCTCAGTTGCTGAAATCTAGGAGAATTGGTTTCTTGCACAAACACAGTCCAGTCTTCTGGCTGCAAAAAGGCATGCTTCACAAAAGGAGTCTTCTCTTGGCTCACCTATTTTTTTCTTAAGTGGGCCTTGAACTGCCGTTGCAAGGTTGCAATCTCTGACATAGCTGCCTTAACTGCCTTCTTGCGAACAGATTCAGCCAGATTGGTTGGGTAATCTAGCTTTTCCTCTAAAACTGTGAACAGTTGTTCCTTCTCAATTGGTGAGAGATCTTCAACTGCCTTGTTGATTGACAATCTCTCTCGAGCAATGAGGCCACAAACCAACACAAATCTATCCCTCGCAGCATCTGGGGTAGGAAAAAAATTGTTATCAAGTCCAGTTGCGGTCAACTTGTCTTCTGGCCATTTGGTTTGTGTCCTTGACCTGCGGGATCGAGTACTACTCGCAGCAGTATATGCTGAGTGACCCTGTGAAGAAGGATCACCGTCGATAGGCTGTGAACAAGGTTCACCGTCGATGGGCTGTGATGGTGCACTGGAGGTAAAGGAGTTTGGTGTCGTGGGAGACTGCATAGATGATATGTCAGGTTGTCAGCAGAGCAACATAAGATAGACTGAAAACCTAAACAAAATTAGATAAATTCTTATTCTCTTACACGCAAAATAGTTGATATTAGCATACAGGTTGGGGCTAGGTTCTAACCATTTTGACAGGGTGAAGCAATATGCTTATATATCAAAGCAGAGACTAAATTCCTTCAACTGCTTTCTTGTCTAACTTCAGCAGCAATGAATTGTGTGTTCCATGTGTACATGCAACAAGAGGATAAAGCAATCAGAATTAAAGTTAACAGGTCCAAAGCATAACTATCGATCTGGTACATTCAAAGCACAACAGAATTAAAGCATAACAAAAATTGGCGCACCAGGAACATGAAAATGAATTTCAACAGTTCTTATAAGTTCATCTGTTAGCAACAATTTATTCAAATAGATTTGGAGCAATAAAATTCATCTGTCAAATCCACAGCTAATCAATTAAAAATGAACTATTAAGGCATGATGTACTAATGCAGGCAATTACAGGAGAATAATCCTATGTGAACTGACCCTAAAGGCCTAAACAACCGTAAAGTAGCATGTCTCCGTAATCCACCTTGACAGGAATAGCAGATTGGGTGGCCGAGCAGAGAGAGGGTGTTGGGGGTTCAAGCAGCACTAACCTCTGTCGCGAATGAAGTAATTGTTCTCGTGGTGGTCGGAGAGGTCTGATCCGCGTCGCCTCGTTGCCTGAGGTGGACGGCTCGTCGTCGTGGCTGGGGATGCCGGATCCGCGTCACCGTCTTTAGGTTGGCTGGGACGCCGTCCGCACGCCGTAACCGCGTCCTCGTCACCGTCGTCACGGCTGGAGCCGCTTCGCCAACGTCACGCCGGGACCGATGGGGCTGGAGAAGAGTAGGGTTGCGGCGGCGGCGGGCTAAGGCTGGAGAAGGATTAGGGCGGCGGCGGGAAGAGCGGCGGTGGTGGATCTGTCTAGGAATTAGACTCCCGAATATATGTCCCCTGATGAACCGCGCGCGTTACAATGTTCAAAAATTACTCGCGTGCGCTTGAACGGCTCTCTAGTGGAATTGGAATTCCATGGGCATTATAGTCAATATAGGTGGGAATTTTTGAACAGCACGCACAAGGTTTGCCTGCTGACTCTGACAATAGATAGTCATCGGCGACGCTAGTTAGTAAACCCGCGTCTCCTTTGTTGGCCGGTGGGTCCGGGCGGGCAGGCAGCGGTTATCTTTTTATATAGGCTACTGACACTGACGCGTGGGCCCGACACCATTTTTTAAAAATGAAACTTGCATCCCTCAAATATTAGATCCCGTAAAACAGCACCTAAAAATTCATTAAAAATAACATCAATTCATATTTGGACATTTAGTATTTTAATAAAATATCAACAGTCACACTTGTGTACCCAACATTCTTATAATTCGATTATACATCTCATTCTTGTGATATAATAATTCTAATAACATCTTAGTTTGCTCCAAAAATTGTAAAAATTGACGTGGCAACATAACTTGGGTACCTAAACTTGTCATAAAAAATTCAAATGGTTTAGATAAATGAAGAATATACTTGTGTACAGATGGCTACATCTCTCTCATAGTTTCCTAGAATGTTGCTTGAACATTAAAGTTTTCCACACTTTGCAACATGTTCGATCTCGTACACATTTGAAAATTTAACACAAGCTTGTGTTCACCTTAAGATTACGAAATGCAAAGTTTCATTACTAATGGTTGTGGAAAACAAATATTATTTCTATGTTGTACTTACAAAGAACAAGATAAGGCATATAAACATTATTCACGAAACGAAATATACACTAAACAATGAAATTAATGAAAAGATGAGGATTTTAGAAAAAAATAGGAAAAAATTCATCAAATTTGGACTAAGCATGACAGAGAAATACATGTTACAAAATTTGACTGCAGATTAAAAGGAGAAATGCGAACTGTTCTTCATTCCAATATAACAGAGGGGGTGGTTAATCTTCACATTAATGATGCTCTGATGGCTAAAATTGTATTTGATACCAATCCTCATGGTTAAGCCAGTGATATTGTTGTGAACCTTACTTGTTAGATGAGGATGCTGAATGCCTAAATTTTGTAGATGATGCATGTAAATTTTGTGGATTTCTATTCAGTTTGTGGAGTTTTGTGAATGTGGATGCTGGACCTAATTTTTGTGAAAGTAGACAACGCGTCTCCTTTAGTCGAGACAGTGGAGACGCAAGTTCACAGTACGCGTCTCCTTTGGTCGATAAGAGGAGACGCACGTACACAGTAGGCGTCTCCTTTGGTCCAGACAGAGGAGACGCACGTACACAGTACGCGTCTCCTTTGGTCGAGACAGAGGGAGACGCGTACTGACAAGATGCGTCTCTTTTGGTCGAGACAGAGGGAGACGCGGGTTCACAGCAGGCGTCTCCTTTCGTCGAGACATAGGAGACGCGCACTGACAAGATGCGTCTCCTTTGGTCGAGACAGAGGGAGATGCGGGTTCACAACAAGCGTCTCCTTTTGTCAAGATAGAGGAGACGCGTAATTACACGACGCGTCTCCTTTCTTCAAGACAGAGGAGACGCGGCATGGAAGTATTTTCCGCGTCTTCGAAGTTGAGTTCATGTAACAGGCTCGGTTTCTGTGCCCGTTACCAAAAGTCCATGTGGGTCCACAGAAACAGACATTTCAGGTGACCGGTAACTAGTTTCGGTAACGGTCTTTGTTAGACACCCGTTACTAATACGTGTTATGAGTAACGAGCTCAGTGTCTGCGCCCGTTACCAAAGGCTCCGGTGGGCCCGGAGAAACAACCATTTCAGGTGACCGGTAAGTAGTTGTGGTAACGGTTTTTGTTCGACGCCCGTTACAATTACGTGTCATCAGTAACGGGCATCGGCCCGTTACCTTTGTTGGCTTATTTGTAACGCTTGATCGGTAACGGACGTTTTGCCCGTTACCAGTAGCCATCCGCGCCCGTTACCAATGTTTGTTTTTCACGTAGTGTGATCATAAACTTATCATGGTTCTGAAGAACTAAGGCTGTTGTTGCAGAATTTGTTGGTATGTCTCTTTCACATGGCCTTTCCCTCAATTCCCTGGTGTACTTTGCAATATCCACGAGCTGTACGTTAGAAAATGACATGGTTGCTGTTGAGAGGGTAAATCAGTTCAGTAATCTTCCTTCTGAGGCGGCATGGAAAAGAAAAGACAATCTTCCTTCTCTGAATTGGCCCACTAATGGAGACATCGATATTAAGGATCTAAAGGTTCGTAGTTCATATTTAGCCTTATTTTTTCTAGTAGCCCTTTATAGTTCAAATAACTCAAATAGACAATATTGTAATTTTTTATTCTTCCATTGTTCTTAATTCTATGACACGTAATTTGAAGCAACTGCCCGTTTATATTGCCCCAGTAAAGTGGAAATGCACTGGAACAATATTTTCCTAATGGTTTTTATACAAATTTGAGCACATCACTTTTATCATTTCAGGTCCGGTACCGGTCAAACACACCTCTAATTCTGAAAGGTAATAATGTACAAGTATCAGTGGTGGAGAGAAGATAGGAATCGTCGGAAGGACTGGCAGCGGCAAGTCAACTTTGATCCAAATATTGTTCAGGTTGATTGAGCCTACAGAGGGGAAGATGATCATTGATGGAATAGATATATCCATACTGGGTCTGCATGACCTGAGATCTCGATTAGGCATAATTCCCCAGGAACCTGTACTCTTTGAAGGAACAATTCGAAACAACATAGATCCAATTAGACAGTATTCAGATGCTGAAATATGGCAGGTATGGTGCCAATAATAACGTGTCTTATTTAGCTTCCTTCCTTCAAAATGTGCTGTGTTAATTAGCCGTGGGCATTCATTTAAGGCTCTGAAACGCTGCCAGCTGAAAAATGTAGTTGCTTCAAAACCTGAAAAACTTGATGCTCCAGGTATTTTCATTTTTATGCTTCTTCATACTTTCTTGTTAACATAGGCTGCATCTTGCACTCATGTCCCAGTGTCCCATATTTATGTTCTTCATAGGGGCTGACAGTGGAGAGAACTGGAGCGTAGGCCAAAGGCAGCTTCTTTGCCTTGGTCGTGTCATATTGAAGCGGACCAAAATCTTACTTATGGATGAGGCAACCGCTTCTGTTGATTCACAAACAGATGCCACGATTCAGAAGATCACACGACGAGAGTTCTCGAAGTGTACGATAATAAGTATTACACACAGAATACCAACAGTCATGGACTGTGATAAAGTTTTGGTGCTGGATGAAGGTATACCCCTTGTGTGTCTTCGTTTTTAAGAGCTCTTTGTCGAATTTAGTTTAAGGGTACTCTGGTAACATGAAATGCATGGACTTTTTGTTTAAGGGTATTATTTAAACAACATCATTTTCTGTTCAGGCCTGGTAAAAGAATTTGATGCACCATCAAGGTTGATTGAACAGCCGTCCCTTTTCGCTGCAATGGTCAGGAGTATGGCAATCGCTCTTTGAACCTGTAACTCTCTACCGATGATGCTGCGAATTTAAGAAATAAGAGTCATTTTGATAGGTTGACTTGTGGGCACAAGTGGAGAAAATCAATCTCGAAAGAGAAGCAAAAAATAAATTGCAAGTTCTTTTCCAACGAAGTTCATAGGGATCTCTTGTTCTTTATATGACATTGTGTTGGTACTTTGATCTGAGGGGAGCACGCTCGCCTGGTCTTGTTGTCGGATTTTAGTCAGTATGAACAATGTAACTTTCAGTTTGTGTGCTTCAGTTATGCTTGATTACAGACACCGAATTATTGAAAGTTGCTCATGACGAAATCAGAAGCAATCGATTCTTCAACACATCATCATTTTTAAATTCAAGGAAAAGGAAAAGTCTGGAAACTACTGAAAATGATATGAAAATCACCGAAATTTTTATTATTCGCCTGCCATGCTCAGGTAGACTCTCTCTCTTGTAAGAAATTAGCCATCCGCGGTGACGAGCCGCCAGCTAATCTCCACGTAGCGGAACGACGATTGGATCTACCAAGACGAACTTGCACGATCACAGATGACAGCGGAGACACGTTCTTTGTTAACGAGGTTCAGCCGAAGTCTACCATCCTCGGGGCATGACTACGGGCGCTCCTCCCCAAAACCGTAACACCGGCCACTTTAGGATCCCGGCATCATGCCGCCTTCCCCCTGCGAGCTTGTCGTTATGTCGTCTTGGTTACAGCAACATCCCCTTTCATATTTATGAGAAGGCTCGGGTTACAAAGTATGACACTGACTCTACTCTATACTGCCAAATGCAACTCAAGTCCTATCGTAACCGGACTATATTCGACACAATATCTAACAAACTCCACATTGGCAAATATTCCTCCACCTTGAAGCCGTCTTGCGCGAACCTCCATGTACACCAGACTTGAGCTATCACCATTACCCCTCTATCAAGAGCTCAAGAAACATTGTTGCCCTTACAATTCCCGACTCCATGACTCCACCTGCAACTGTGCACCCTTATCCTCTATCACCACAATCTCTTCCAAGGAAAATTAGATTCATCTCCAGCTAAACAACAACTGAATCTAACACAATACTTTACCAGATTGTACCCATGATACTGAGAACTTCACAATCACCACTGAGTCACATATCAGAATTGCCACATTAGCATTGCTCTTCCGTTACCGCTGCCATACGTCTTACACCATAGTCTCCTGCAGCTATATCCAACCAGATTACTCCAGTTGCAAGTACAGACATCGCTATCTATACTTCCTTCCAGTTAAGCCCTTTGGTACCACCACGATTTTCGATTCACGCTACAGTAACACTCACGTGCAACTTGAATCGATCTGCGCCCTTGCTGATATGGAAGCATGCAAACTCCTATGCAAACATGCATCCTGAGCTCGCGCCATGTGTTACCACTGTTGGAATTTATGTGGGCTTGACCCAAAAACAAATTCAGAAATTCCTAATAAATCTCAAAGGCCCATACACATGAGTGCATAGGAAAGGAGTGGAATCCTTTAGTGCCACCTTGCTAGTGGAAGGTGGAGGGAACCAACTTAAATATGGAAGTTGTTCTCATCTTCTCAAGACTAGTGTGAGAAGAAGAAAGGAAGTCCACATGCACGCGCTCGCGTCGCCTCACCTCGCGGGGCGGGGCGGGGCGGGGCGAAGGGCCCGGGCGCATGGCACCTGTGTGAATAATCCGCCGAAATCCGGCTCCTCGCCTTGCGGGAGCGCGGTCTCCTTTTATAGTTTTAGTTTTTGGTCTTTTGGTTTGCAGAGTCCTAAACAGACTCAACTCAGAGTCCTAATCATGATTGTGTCATGAGGTCGGTTTCCCAAACTGTATAAGCAGACCACCGGCCACCGGTTGCCAAGACTCCAGCCCGATCATTTGCGTGCACCTGTGACCGGGTGAGTAGGTCTCCGGAACCGTCATCTTTGCGATCCTGCACCGGGAGAAGGCAAATAAGGTTTTTGGGAAGTGCTCTTCGCGTGACTGCTCCCGATCTTCATCACGGCTCGTCTTCCGTCAAGATCCAGGGGCGCTACGTCCCGGCATCATCTTCGTCGGCCTAATCGAAGTCTTCTGCCACCGCTAATCGACAACAGTGACAGCGACCAGGACGATCTCAGCTTCGCCTTCGGGAATCTCTCCATCACGCTGTCATCTACGAATTCTAGCAGCAGGCATTATTCTTGCGATCTGATCTCATCGTTCTCGTTGATCAACAAGTTCAATATGTTTAGTGTACGAATTGTGCTTACACTAGTTGCCATGATCTGTGATATAAGTTTGAGCCTAGTTAGCTTGCAACATATGCTTAATCTAGTTGTTCACTTCGTCATGATTTATATTATGGTTTTAACCTAAAAATTGCCTAATATTTGAACAATCCAAAAACCTTATTATAGGTCTTTTCCAGTACCTATGGCTAGTTTTGTTGATACACTGAGGCCAGAGAAGTTACCTGGTGCGCACTTCAAGCGGTGGTCTGTCAAGGTCACAGATTGGCTTACTGCCATGGAAGTTTTCTGGGTCAAAGATGGCTTACCTGAGGGAAACATCTCTGATGAGGATCAGAGTAAATTCCAGAAAGCAAATGATATCTTTGTGAGAGTTGTGCGTAATGTGCTTTCAGATCATCTGTTTGATTCAATGATGCATATACGGACACAAAGGCTCTGTGGGATCATCTGAACACTACTTATGGTGCTTCAGATGCAGGCAAGGAATTGTACATCATGAAGAGCTTTCGTGACTATAAGATGGTTGCTAACAAATCCATAGTCGAGCAAGCTCATGAGATACAGCGTCTCGCTAAGGAACTTAAACTCCTTAAGTATGTTATTCCCGATGAAGTTGTGGCTGGTTGCATTATTGCAAAGTTACCTTCTCCTTGGAGGAACTTTGCCACAAGCCTTAAACACAAGAGATAGAAGATAATAGTTGAAAACCTGATTCAATCTCTTGATGTTGAGGAGAAGGCTCGGGCTAAAGACAATACTCAGAAGGGGAACGAGGAACATAATGCTAGCACCCACTTTATCCAGAGAAATTTCAAAGGCAAGAACAAAGGAAAGTGGGAACAGCAGCCTTTCAATGCCAAAGCAACTACTACCTTCAAGAAGAAGAAGAAAGACAAGTCTGAGATGCCTTGTTTCACATGTGGTGAACTTGGTCATTTTGCTAAGGATTGTCCAAAGTGTGCAGATCGTTAAGAAAAAAAGGTCAACCTCGTGACTGCATCAAGTGCTGATGACGGGTATGGTAATTTTGCTACTGTATTTTCAGTATTTCAATCACCTAGTTGGTGGCTTGATACGGGTGCTAATGTTCATGTGTGTGCTGACATCTCTTTGTTTTCTTATTACCAGGGGCTCCAAGGTTCTTCCGTCCTAATGGGGAACGGGTCACATGCTTCTGTTTGTGGTGTTGGTATGGCAGATCTGAAGTTTACTTCGGGCAAGATCGTGTAGCTAAAGAACGTGCAGCATGTCCTTACTATTCGCAAAAATCTTGTTAGTGTTTCTCTTTTATTAAGAGATGGTTTTAAGGTAGTGTTAGAGTCCAATAAAGTAGTTATGTCTAAGCATAGACAATTTATTGGTAAAGGCTATGATTGCGGAGGCATGTTCCGCCTAAGTTTAGCAGATTTTTGTAATAAGTTAGTCAATCATATTTGTGGCACAATTAAAGATAATTCAAGTGTTTGGCATTCTTGTTTATGTCATGTGAATTTTGGTTTGATGTCACATTTATCTAGCTTGCTGTCAATACCATATTTTACAATTGCCAAAGGTTCTAAGTGCCATAGTTGTGTGCAATCTAAACAACCTCGAAAGCCTCACAAGACAGCGGAGGAGAGACACTTGGCACCTCTAGAACTCATACATTCTGATCTATGTGAGATGAATGGTGTGTTGACTAAAGGTGGAAAGAGATATTGCTAGGTTTACTTGCTGAAAACTAAAGATGAGGCTTTAGACTACTTTAAAATCTTTAAGGCTGAAGCTGAAAATCAACTAGAATGAAAGATGAAACGTCTAAGGTCAGATCGTGGTGGTGAATATTTTCCTATAACATTTGATGAGTTTTGTGCAGAACATGGTATTATTCACAAGAGGACACCTCCCTATTCTCCTGAATCCAACAGGGTTGCCGAGAGGAAAAATCGCACGTTGACTGACTTGGTGAATGCCATGTTAGATACTACTAGTTTATCTAAGGCTTGGTGGGGGGAAGCTATATTGACTACAAGTCATGTCCTGAATAGAATTCTGAACAAAAGTAAAGAGACAACACCATACGAGATTTGGGTTGGAAGGAAACCATCACTTTCATACTTGCGCACATGGAGATGCTTGGCGAAAGTTAATGTTCCAATTACAAAGAAGCGTAAGCTTGGACCAAACACGGTAGATTGTGTCTTTCTAGGATATGCTCACAATAGCATTACTTATAGATTTTTAGTAGTAAAATCTGAAGTTTCTGATATGCGTGTTGATACAATTTTTGAATCTCGTGATGCTACATTTTTTGACAATATTTTTCCTGTGAAAGATATGCGTAGTAATGCTAAATTTTCAACTAAAATAGCCCCTGATAATACTATACCTATCAAGTCTCCCATTGAGTCATTTGAGCAACCACTTGAGAAGGATGACAATGATGTTCCTGTGAGGAACAAGAGACAAAGGATTGCAAAAACTTTTGGTGATGATTTCATTGTATACCTTGTGGATGATACTCCCACCTCTATTATAGAGGCATATGCATCTTCAGATGCAGATGATTGGAAAGAAGCAGTTCGTAGTGAGATGGACTCGATTCTTTCTAATGGAACTTGGGAGCTATCTGAACTACCATTCGGTTGTAAACCAATTGGTTGTAAGTGGGTGTTCAAAAAAATTTAGGCCTGACGGTACTATTGACAAGTACAAGGCTCGGCTTGTGGCTAAGGGTTATACTCAAAAGGAAGGCAAAGATTTCTTTGATACTTATTCACCTGTTGCTAGAATGACCACTTTTCGAGTACTACTATCCTTGCCTGCCTCATATGGTCTGACCGTCCATCAGATGGATGTGAAGACAACTTTTCTTAATGGAGAGTTGGATGAGGAGATTTATATGGATCAGTCTGATGGGTTTGTAGTAAAAGGTGAAGAGCAGAAGGTGTGCAAATTATTGAAATCTTTGTATGGCTTGAAACAAGCACCTAAACAATGGCATGAGAAGTTTGACACTACTTTAACTAGTGCGGGCTATGTTGTTAATGAAGCTGATAGGTGTGTGTATTATCGACAATGTGGGGGTCATTTTGTTATACTATGCTTATATGTTGATGATATTCTAATCTTTGGAACAAACTTGGATATTATAAATGAAGTCAAGTCATTCTTGTCAAAGAGTTTTGACATGAAAGATCTAGGAGAAGCTGATGCAATTCTAAACATCAAGTTGATTAAGGAAGAGAGTGGATTACTCTATCACAATCTCACTATGTTGAGAAGGTCTTGAGCCATTTTGGCTATATGGACAGCAAGCCTTCTCCAACACCTTATGATCCTAGTGTGACTTTGAGAAAGAACAAGAAGGATACCAGAGATCAATTGAAGTACTCTCAAATTGTTGGTTCACTCATGTATCTTGCTAGCGCAACCAGACCGGATATCTCTTTTGCTGTGAGCAAGTTGAGTAGGTACATGTCCAACCCGGGTGATGATCATTGGCATGCACTAGAAAGGGTCTTGTGTTATCTTAAAGGTACGATGAGCTACGGGATTCACTATTTCGAGCACCCAGCTGTGCTAGAGGGATATAGTAATGCGAACTGGATTTCTGATATTGATCAAATCTACACCACTAGTGGGTATGTCTTTACTCTCGGAGGTGGTGCAGTGTCATGGAGGTCTTGCAAACAGACTATTTTGACTAAATCAACCATGGAAGCTGAACTTACAGCTTTGGATACAGCATCTGCAGAGGCAGAGTGGCTGCGTGAGCTCTTGTCTGACTTGATGGTGGTTGAGAAACCAATACCAGCTATCCTTATGAACTATGATAATCAAATAGTGATCACTAAAGTAAATAGTGCTAAGGATAATGCGAAGTCAACAAGACACATTAAAAGACATTTGAAGACTGTTAGGAAGTTGAGAAACTCCGAAATAATTATTGTATCTTATATACAAACAGATAAAAACCTGGCAGATCCCTTTACAAAAGGGGTACCACGGAATGTGATAGAAATTGCATCTAGGGAGATGGGAATGAGACCCATGTGAGTTTACAGTAGTACGAACCCAACCTTTTTGATCGGAGATCCTGTGACTAAGGACCTGGGAAGAACAAGCTATTGGTAAACTGAGGAGAGTATAATGATAACCCTCTCTATATAAAGATGCAATACTCTCAGAGCAATGTGAGGACCAGGTGTGTCCGAAGACCAGTGGAAGGTCGCTCCTTAGTGATGAGTGATTGACAATGTTGTGTGGACTGATGCTTGGCTAAGTGTGTAGGTACAGGTTGCAGCTTGACTCATATTGGTGCAGGTGAAGAACAAGTGTTAAAGGCCTTAGCCGTGGCGGCCTTCGGGTGATGGAGAGGCAAGTAGGCTTGGTTCGATGGACCCGGTGGCCGATGGGGTCAAGTGTGAGCCGTGCGGTGCAAGACTAGCAAGTTGAAGTCGTGAACATAGGTCGGTGCAAGGTAGCGGATCGAGGCCGAAGCTTGCACGCGGGGTTTGGTGGTTTGCCCACAAAACCATCGATGGACGGTTTCTTGGTTTGCGCCGCAAAACCAAGTCCGGAGGCCCGATGCGACGGAGACGGTGATCCGGGAGCGTCGGGAAGCTTCGAGGCGGGGGGCATGTGGCGTGATCGCGGGGCTTGCGTCGAGGCTAAGCAAGTCCGCGGTGGAAGCGTGTCCGCTCGATGAAGACTTGACCATATTGCCCCTGAGGGGTGTGTATCTTCTATTTAAGTTGTAGGGGTAGCGTGGTCATTTGCCTCCTCCGGTGGACTTTGTATAAATAGCGGAGAGGTGGATGGCATCTCTGTTGACGGCTATTAAGTACTACTTTCAGCCATCAATATTCTCACATAAATGGAGGCATATGCATTATTTACTTTCATTTTGGTTTGAATAATGTAGTTTCACTTGTACTTGGAGATTATTTGTATGTAGGTGAAATACCCATTAAAAGAGATGGACACCTTCTATGGAAGAACCATGCCAACTCAGTTGAGGAGGTGGCTGCCACCAAGGAAACACATGGCAATCCACGTCACTGATCCAAGGGAGGCACTCACCGACGAATCAGAGAGCGACACATGGACTTCACATGGATCAAAGGGCCCACCTCGGATACCAAATCAAGCCATGCATCGGGGATGGATCAGAGGGCCCACAGGGCAGCCACCCAGAGGAAACACACCTCGAAAGGAGGGCCGGAGGGGCCGGCTGATCCTAGGATCGGCCGAACCGCCTCTGCCTCCTTTCATCGTGTCCCTCCACGTGGCAGCTGCTCATTGGTCACTTACCTCACTCCCGGGTGTTTTGGTGGAGTTTGAACCCCAAAGCAAGCCTCCTCCTTGCCTATAAATAGAAGGGGAGGGGCTCCCATTTCTCACACACCACTCTCTCATTCTCCTCTCACTTTTAGTCTCCTAGGCTAGGGGGTAGTCTAGAGTAGCTCTTCTTTAGGTTCCAAGTCTTCTTTGGAGTCTAGGTATGACTTCTCTTTTATCTTTATTTCATTGTATGACTTTGATCTACTTCAGTTCTTCAGCTATTTCATATAAAGTTATGGTAGATCATATGCTTGATATGTTGTTGAGTTCATCTCTTGTTCATCATTTAGAGGCTTGTGTTCTTCATGAATACTACCTTTTGATCCACTTAAAGGATGATAAACTCATTCCTTATGTGTTTGTTCATAAGTTAGAGGCTCGTGTTCTTCACGAACATGACCCTTTGATCTTGTTGACTAGACATAAGAGAGTTCATATCCATTCGTATGTCTAGCCTTAGTTAATCTTGTTAGATGGCATGATAGTGTTGCACGAGGTTTGTGTTCAAGCTACGGTACTCGGTCTAAGTTGACCAGTCTTCTGGTGGCTCTCACCCTGGGTCACAATAGCCCGGGTCGGGTGAAGTCTAGCAGCAACGCAGGCATGGTGCCTGGGTTGTGTGGCTACGTTAGTTATGAGCATGCCCCCGTAACGATTGAGGCAGGCCGTAGTGGTGATAGCTGTTGGACCCTTTGGAACCCTCCGCACTGGGGTATTGCTGTAGGAGTCTAAAGTTTAGTTTCGCAGAGTGCTGGTCGTCGCAGGCTAGCTCCCCGTTTGTACCTAGGTGCTGAACCTTACCCTCTCATGCAATGTTTCATGCCTATCTCCTGTATCTGCTAGCTTTGTATGTTTAGTACATTAGAACCTAGATCTAACTCGTATGTTCCCCCTATGCCGTAGAGTACTAGAGTAGAGGTAGATCTGAGTGTGTGTCACACTACCCTATCAAATCTTTTATCTTACCCCTGCCTTTGAGTTGTTGTTTCCTATATCTATCTCTTGGTTTACATTCAGTGCTAAAGCATAAGTCTATGATATCCGCCATTGCCTTCCACAAATACGGTACCCTTGGAATACTCTCCTTCCTTTGGGAAATGCTACAATGGTTTATCTGTGCGCTTGCGGATTGGTTCATGATCGTTTAGATTTACCTTTGGCAAGTCTTGATGTTCACGCTAACTCGGCATCGTTAGTGGTGACGTTAAGAAATGCCAACAAGCATTTCTAGCGCTGACGTTAAGGATGGATTCTAAATCTATTCTTAAGTGATCGACGCTACGAAATGTCAACAATCTCTCTCTCTCTCTCTTGGACTCTAGGGTTTCCTCCCCCGATAGATCGCTCTGGACTGCTTCTTTTTCCTCTGCTTTCCTTAGGCTAGATTCTTGTATAGACTCTGACCTCTGGATGTATGGAAGCTTTCGGTGTTGCGGTGATCTCCTAGCTCTTTGTGATTTTCGTGTCATTTTCGGGGTTATTTTTGGGGTGTTTCGTTCTACGCTCGATTCATTGATTTGAGTGTGTTTTCCATGAATTTCTTTGAGGGGATCATGGGTGGATGCCTTGTGCATCTTTGGGTGTGATCTTGACCCCTCAAACGCTGGGAAATCCCTTCGATTCGCGAGTTTTGGTTGGAGCCTGAGTTCTTGGTGGTGGTTCATGTGATCCACGATTCCCTGTGATTTAGTGAGTTAGAGGCCAAGATTTTTGGGGCATAGCTTCATCTAGTGACGCTTCTCATCTCCCCCAAATCTTGTCTCAAGAGCTCTAGCCGTTTGGGAGATCCGGTGATGGAAAGGTGGAGTTGACCTCTGCGAGTCGTGTGTTTTTGCCCCTATCCGCATCACACGGACTGTCCGCGAGTGCTTGGCGGACTGTCCGCGGGCTGCTGGTCAGCGTGAGTGTTCTTCGTGTTCGTCGCATGTTCTTTCGAGTTCGTGTTTTGATCTGGTGCCACAAGTGGTTTTGGTTGCACGGAGTTTGCGTGCGGTCCGAACTTGAGTGCCGGACAGTCCGTGAAGGTGCGGATAGTCTGCGGGTCCCTCGCGGACAGTCTTATTTTTCGGGGTGCGTCTCTGGTGGTTCTATCCACTTTAGCGGACAGTCCGCAAGGTCCTTGTGGACAGTCCGCCCAGGCCTCACGGACAGTCCGCCCGTACACCAGGGACTGTCCGCCAGGTCTGTTGCAGACTTGCCTTCTTTGGTTCGATTCTTGTCTTGTGCTTCCGCGATTTGATTCAAGGCTTGTCTCTTGGACTTGTAGGTTTGTGTGTGCCTAGTCTAGAGCTTCTTTGTTGTGTGCAAGTGATCGGAGTGGCAATCGGGGTATAGGCCGAGTTCATCCTTCGGGAAGAATTTTTATCGGCTCCCATTCACTCCCCCCCTCTCTGGTCGCCTATTCGGTCCTTCAATTGGTATCGGAGCCGGTTACAGATCTTCGTGATTCTAACCAGTCTAAGATCCAAAGATGGGTGACTGTGGAAAGGGTCGGGTCCTCCGCACTTCGATGGCAAGAATTATCCGACGTGGGAGAGGAGAATGGGTGTGTTTTTGCGTGGGAAGGGGACTCTAATCTGGGATGTGACCCAAAATCCTCATTATGTCATTCCAGACAGTTTTCTGCTTATAGGATCGCGGGACATGTTTGAGGCCAACAGCAAGGCCGTTGATTACTTGTTCCGTGCTCTCTGTACCTCGGAGTTTGAGCAAGTGTACGGAGAGAATGTGGCCGGAAAGATATAGATTAAGCTCAGAAATGCTCATGTTGGCAATGCCCAGGTGCAAGCTCATTTGTTTTCCACTTACTGGAAAGAGTATGAGAACTTCACTCATCTCCCCGGTGAGTCAACTGATGCTATGTTTCAGCGCTTCACCAGCATAGTCAACAACATGAGGGCCAATGTGACAGTGCTCCCATACACGGATCATGATCAAGCTGTCAAGCTTTTGCATGCCTTGGATAGGTCTGTGTGGAGTACCAAGGTCGAGGCCATTGAGGAGTCGATCGTGTATGATACCTTGTCGTTTGATGAGTTGTTCTCTAAGCTCAGGTCTTCAGAGGTTGATCGTGGCTTGAGAGCCAAGAGCGAGAGCCCCACTGATCCTCATAGTTTGGCTCTCGTCTCAGGATCGAGGACTAATGCTAACTCTGTTGGTTTTTCTTTGTCCTGTCTTGTGTCCATGCCAGATGAGGACTTTGAGGTGCTGAGCGAGGATGATCTCGCCTTGTTGAGCAAGAGGTTTGGGCGGATGTACGAGAACCGCAAGAATGCGAGGAGAAGCTCGGGGATGTGCTATCGGTGCGGGAAGCACGGGCACTTCATCACCGAATGCCCTGAAGCCATGGAGATCAAGAATGACTACAAGGGCAAGCCCAAGCACGACTACAACAAGCACCGCTCCCGGAACGACTACAAGGACAAGTGCAAAGACAAGGGCGAGAGAAGGCCCAAGAAGAGTAGAGGGTACAAGAAGAAGACGGCTCGAGCGATGGTTGCCGGAGCGAGCGACATCGACTCTACTTCCAGTGACTCTTCTTCCGGTTCGAGCAGCGATGAATAGCAAGATCGGCGCAAGGACAAGCGGCACACGGGCAAGAACTTCACCGGCCTCAGCTTCGTCGCACAAGGTGGATTTTGCGGCATGGCGCACTTCAAGAAGGGTGGGAAGCACAGCTCGGATTCGAACTCCGACTCCGAGGAAGAGGTACGACATGATCCCAACTTCTTACTAGAGGAGAATGCTAGGCTGAATGAGTTATTTGATAACCATGATGATATGCGTAGGAAGAACAACAAGGAGAAGAGAGAGTTTAGGTCCTTGCTAGGTGATGCTAAGGACAAGATAGTTGAGCTTGAGTCTTTGCTTATTGATGCTAGAACTGAGATAGACTCTTTGAAAGCTGCTCCTGTTGTTTCTGATGAGGTTGATTGTGGTGATTGCAATGTTTTTCTGGTTGACTTGACTGCTCTCAACGAGAAGCATGCTTCAACTCTTGAGGAACTAGATGTGCTTAGGATTGAGTGTGATGAATTGAAATCTATACCTGCTCTGTTAGGTGCTTGCACTTCTTGTCCTGTGTTGCATGCTAGGCTAGATGAGTCTCACACCAGGATAGTTTCTATTGAGGCTGCATTGAAAGATCCCATTCCTACATCATGCTCTACATGTGAAATGCGTGCTTTGAAAAACATGGAACTTGCACACTATGTTGACTATTTGTAGGATGAGAATGATGAGTTGAGGAAATTGATGGGGTGGTTGTCTGGGCATGAGCCACAATTGAGTTTGATGTTGGCTCAATTTAAGAGGTTTAATGGTCAGGCGTTGGGGGCTGGCAAGAGTGGTGAGAAGAGTGGTGAGGGAGAAGAGAAAGTTGGAGAGATTCCTATTCCGCCACACACTACACCCATGAACAAAGTCGAACCCAAGCCAAACCATCTCAGAAACAAGCTTGATACAACCTCAGATCCACAAGTGTTCCCCCACAAGTCAGAAAACTACCAGAAACCCATCAAGTTTGTGAGCACCCAGGGGAGTGTCTTTGGTGGGAAGTCAGGAGAGAAAGCTGTTGAGAAGCCCATAGAAAAGCCACAACCGATCTGCTTCCATTGTGAGTATTATGGGAAGGATGGGCATAAGGATGAGTTCTGTTTCAGGAGGAAGAGAGATGAGTGGTTTGCTAGGGAGATGGCAAACAAGGACAGGTACCACCTTCCTCATGGTGTGCCTGAGCCTCATAGAGGGCCTCTACCTAGGGGTGAGGTGTTTGTGCATACAGTTCCCACTCGTGGTGGTGGAGGTGTGTTTCCTCAGAGAGATAGGCGTGTTGGTTTTGGGCGTGGTGAGTTGGCTGGACGTGCTCCTGCTCGTGACCGTTACGAGTTTGGGAGGCACGATTGGAGCTTTGGGTCTCAGATGGACTACGGGCCATGTTTTCCCCCTCGTGGTGTGCGTACTTCTCCAGTGAGACGTGACAGGTTCTTCGGTGGTAGGCATGAGAGGGTTCCGCCTAGAGGCTTTGATAGGATGGATTTTGCTAACCCTTCTTTTGAGCAAATGGCTCGACATTGGTTTGACTCTTTTGGTACTAACCCCAGTGTTGAGTCACTTGCTCATTCTCGTCCTCGTTTTTTATTGCAGGTGGGAGGCTTGAAGGACATTTGGTTGATCGACTCCCGTTGCTCATGTCACATGACCGGAGATCGTGGGTGGTTCTCCAGCCTCACCTCGGTGAGTACGAGGGAGTACATCACTTTCGGGGACAATGGGAGAGGACGAGTGCTTGCTGAAGGTATGGTGAAGCTGAGTAGCAAGGTGACCCTGAAGAGTGTGGCTTTGGTCAAGTCACTTGGTTTTAACCTATTGTCAGTATCCCAGTTGCTTGACAAAGGTTTTGAGGTTCATTTTAAGTTGGGCGCTTCTCATGTGCTTGATTCTCGAGGCGATCTTGTCTGTATGATCGTCCCCGAGGGTCAAATCTTTCGTGCCGATTTTTCCCAGTCTGTTGGTCCTCCTCGATGCTTTGTTGCTGGCATTTCGGCCGAGCTTTGGAAATGGCATACGAGGTTAGGATACTTGAGCTTTGAGTTGCTTTCCCGCTTGAGTGGTCCTGATCTTGTCCGAGGATTGCCTAAGTTGAAATTCGAGAAGGATTTGGTTTGTGCTTCTTGTCGGCATGGAAAGATTGTTGCTGCTTCTCATGCCCCTCTGACTGCGGTCATGATCGAGCGACCTTGTGAGTTGTTGCACATGGATTTGGTTGGGCCAGAGCTCGTGTTCACTCTGCGGGTGGGAAGTGGTATGTTTTAGTTGTGGTTGATGATTTTTCGAGGTACTCTTGGGTTTTCTTTTTGGAGGATAAGAGCGAGACATTTGGCTTTGTTCGAGACTTGATCCTGAGGTTGAAGAATGAGAGACATGGTGATGCCATTCAAGCTATACGCAGTGACAATAGCACGGAATTCAAGAACTCTCATTTTGATGCCTTTTGCAGTGATCTTGGTCTTGATCATCAGTACTCGTCTCCATACGGTGCTTGCCAGAATGACGTAGTGGAGAGGAAGAACTGGACCCTTTGTGAGATGGCCAAGATGATGCTCGATGAGCATAGGACTCCTAGGCGTTTCTGGGCCGAGGCGGTCAATACCGCTTGCTATGTCTCAAATCGCATCTTCTTCGTGCTTTCAAGAAGAAGACCTCTTATGAGCTGATACATGGGCGACAACCCAAGGTGAGTCACTTTAGAGCTTTTGGTTGCAAGTGTTTCATTCTGAAGAAGGGCAAGTTGGATAAGTTTGAGTCTAGATGTTCAGATGGTATTTTCCTCGGTTATGCGATTCATTCTAGAGCATATCGTGTGCTTAACCTTGACACTAACTGAATCATGGAGACTTGAGAGGTAACCTTCGACGAGACACGGCCATGTAGCTCTTCTGCTTTTGAGTGTGCAGGTGATGAGGAGATTGGAGCGAGGATCTTTGAGGATGAGCAGGATGGAGATGGAGACGACAACGATGATGGTGGTGATGCTCCAGTGGCTGATCGTGTACACGCTACTTCCACTACGACAACGACGATCGAGGATGGTCCATCCCCTACACCCACTACGACTGAGGCTGTTCGAGTGGAGGCTGCTGCTGAGGGGAGATTGTGTCTAGGTAAGAGGCTCCCCGGCGTGTACAGGTGGATCACCCACCGACGACGATCATAGGTGACCTTCATGAACGCACTACATGGTCGAGGTCAAGGAACACTTCTCATTTCGCTCACTCTGCTTTTGTTGCTTCGTTTGAGCCCAAAGATATTCGACACACTTTGTCTGACGAGAATTGGGTGAATTCCATGCATGAGGAGTTGGAGAATTTTGAGAGACACCAAGTCTGGGTGTTAGTCGATCCACCACCAAATTGTTGTCCCATAGGTACCAAGTGGGTGTGGAAGAACAAGGAAGGTGAAAATGGGATGGTTGTGAGAAACAAGTCGAGGTTGGTGGCTTAGGTGTTCAACCAGAAAAATGGTATAGATTATGAGGAGACATTTGCTCCTGTGGCCCGTCTGGAGGCGATTAGGATCCTTCTAGCCTTTGCCATGGCTAAAGGGTTCAAGTTGTTCCAGATGGATGTGAAGAGTGCCTTCTTGAATGGGGTGATAGAGGAAAAAGTGTATGTGAGGCAACCCCCGGGGTTTGAGAGTGAGAAATACCCACACCATGTATACAAACTCCAGAGAGCGCTTTATGGGTTGAAATAGGCACCGAGGGCTTGGTATGGTAGGTTGAGAGGCTTTTTGCTGAGTAAGGGGTTTGTGATGGGCACAGTTGATAAGATCTTGTTTCTCCTTAAGCATGGAAATGACCTTTTGATTCTTCAGATTTACGTGGATGACATAATCTTTGGTGGCTCTTCTCATGATCTTGTTGCCAGATTTGCAGATGACATGAGCAGGGAATTTGAGATGTCCATGATGGGTGAGCTGCAGTTTTTCTTAGGACTCCAGATCAAGCAGTGCAAGGACGGGACATTTGTACATCAGGCGAAGTACACAAGGGACATGGTGAAGAAGTTTGGCATGAACGACTCCAAGCCGTTGACTACACCGATGGGTACCACTATGGCTTTGGATGCAGATGAAGATGGTGAACCCGTGGACCAGAAGGAGTACCGGAGCGTGATCGGCTCCCTCCTCTACTTGACGGCAACGAGGCCGGACATACAGTTCAGTGTGTGTGTGCGCGCTCGTTTTCAGGCTTCACCGAGGACTTCATATCGGCAGGCCGTCATGCGGATTTTCAGGTACTTGAACTACACTGCTGAGTTTGGTCTTTGATATTCTGCCTCCTCAACACTCAGACTTCACGGGTACTCCGATGCTGATTTTGCTGGGTGTCGATTGGACTGCAAGTCTACCTCTGGGTGTTGCCGGTTTGGTCTTCTTTGGTCTCTTGGTCTCTTGGTCATCTCGCAAGCAATCCAGTGTAGCCCAGTCCACTACAAAAGTCGAGTATGTAGCTACAGCCAGTTGTTGTTCCCAGCTCTTATGGATGACCTACACTATGAGCGATGTTGGTGAGGAGTGCTCCCAGGTTCCACTCTTTTGTGACAGCACCAGTGCCATAAGTGTAGCCAAAAACCCAGTCCTTCACTCCAAAACGAAACACATCGAAGTGAGATACCACTTTTTGAGGGACAATGTTGAGAAAGGGAACATTTCCTTGTCCTATGTACCTACCCAAGATCAGCTAGCCGACATACTCCCTCTGTCCCACAAAAAAGTGCAATTCTGAGTTTTGAAAAAAAATCTCACAAAAGAATGCAATTGTGTGTTGTAACGTGGGACCCACCATTATCCTCGCGACCGGCCCGCAGCGTCTCCCAGCGACTCCTCCTTTCCTTCCCACTGCGGCTGATTTTTTTCCCCGCAGCACCTCGCATCTGCCGTCGAGATTCCTCCGCCGTCCCCCACCCCTCTCCTCGCATCTCCGCCCGCCGGCCCGTCATGGTGAGCGGCGGCAGTGGCGCATACCGTGGCTCGGGCGGGATCGAAGGGGCGGAGGCGGGATTGCCCACAGCGCCAAAAGGATCCGTGGCGCATCCAGCCATATTAGGAGCGGCACCCGGTCGAGGCCGCGGATCCTCGGGCCTTTGCGATGGACCACCTCACGCCGGCGCGTGGACTTCAACGGCGAGCTTTATGTCGCCGACACGGAGGACCAAAGCATAGGGTTGGACCCTTCTATGTTGTGCCCTGAATTGGAGCCACAAGTCAGAGCCATCGAGGATGTCCCCTTGGTCGCGCCGGAGACGGCCGAGGAGGATTGGCCGACCGCGGCGAAGCATCGTCAGTTGGGGTAAGTGGTGAACTGTCTCTGAGTAATTTATGATTCATGAATGAACCAGTGTTAATTTGTTTAGCTTGTGCCAGTATGATTGTAAATGAAGCCACGCTTGTTACCATGTGTATCTGAATTGCCATCCTACCATTGAATCTCATGGCCTAGTATCCTTCGTGTACATCATGTCAAATAAAGTAAAGGCCATACTGATATAGATAAGCCATACTCATATAATACTAATAGTAGTAATGAGTGGTTCTAAAGTGTGAAATTTAGAACAAGCAAGCAAAATTCCTCATGGCTTTGTTATATTTTTTATATGTGAGGAGGGCTGGCCTTATTAGAATAATAGTTCAACCAAATTATTTCATCCTGAGGATACAAGAAGAATGCTTTCCTAGCTTTGCTCATAGGCTGGCTGGGACCCTAAGATGTTGAGTACTCGTTTCAATGAAAGGGAGTTTTGACAAAGACTTTACTCAGGTAAGGAATCAACTAGTATGTTATATCCGTATAACTCGTGCAAATGTCGTAGACATACTGGTGCTGTAAAGTAAAGGCAAAGGCAGGGAAAGAGAAAATAATTTATGCAGTAACCTTACCTTATAAGTCTAAATGAGAGTATTTTGCTGAGTGCAATAAGCATATGCTGCATTCAACTCGCAATTTGATCAAATCCTTTGTACTGTGGAATGCCATAATATTTTGGGTTTACCTGAGTCCCCTAAAACCAGGAACACCATGCTGAATTTATGATTCTTGAATGTATTTGCCTTCCCTTAATTTGTGTGACTTATGTTATGTCCAGAAATTCTATGATTCATGAATGTCGTCGGGCTCTCTTCAATGGTGATGCACTAGGATCAAATAAATTGGCAATGGAAAAATGGGAAGATGATCAGACCATGAAAAGTGTGAAGAAGGATATTGCTGCCCAGGACATGTCAATCTCCGATATGGAGACTGATGATGAGACTGATCAGACTGTTTGGATTAATGAACAAATTGTTTGCATGACAAACCAATTACAAACTCATTGAGAATAACATTGTTTCCATGATATACCAATTACAAAGTGTTTAGGAAAAAAAAATATGCACTATGGCATGTTCTCCACAGCCTGTACTGCACTCTCATATAGTTGTCGAGTAAATCCCAATCTTCTAGGAAGAGCGCCACTTGCCTGTTGTCTATCTTTCGCAAAGTGAGGGACCTTGTATCTGTTTCCTCCGCCAATTTTCATAACCTCGATCATGCAGCCCTGTAGTGTTAGGAACACCTTTCTCAACAAAAAAGGATCATAGCTCCAATACTCATTGATAACGTTTTCAATAAGCTCGTCCATATTTCTTGATGGACAAGTGTCGGTGTATGACTGTAGAGACGCAAAGAAACCTAAGTCTAGGACATTCATATTAGGGGAATTTGCAGGCTGCGATATGATACGAACATCAAGTCCTGTTTGGGCTACAGCTGCAAGAAACTGTGGATCATTCGCTGGCACATGTGATGACGCATTATCTTGCTGAATCCATATAGTCTTTCCTCTGTCTTCTTGAGGCCAGCGTGCCATAATAGCTGGTAGAAGTTTTGTAATCAGTATTGACCTCATCATATCTCTGTTAACTTTGATTGACTTGGTAACCAGGGTTCCCCTTGCTCTATTTCCACTCTTTCTCTTTGCTGCCTCCTAAAAACAACAAAAACTATGTGAGCTTGAGGTGTGGGTATAGTAAACAAAACCTGAAATAAATATGTGTACCATACCTTTTTAACAAAAGCCCACATTCCAAGCTTCCCATCAAATGTGCAAACACCTTCATCATTCCATCTAGGCAGGGCAACTCCTGAGAAGAACATCACTTTGTCAATAGCATTCTTGTTTTGCACAGTCCTATGTGGGTCCTCCTCATCTGGTAGCAAGTAGAATTTCCTATTCTTTTTTGAGGCATTATACCACTTCTCATCAACATGGATAATGTTGAGCATTTCATAGAACTTTGGATCATCAGGCAAAGAGCTTGGATCAATCATGGCAAGACACCACAACAGCCTGTCTTTTATGTTCTTTGCCTTTAACAATGGCTTAAGAGAATTGGAATGGCGCCGTAACATTCCTTCTTTGAACCACCTGTGAAGGGTGCTTCTGGCTTTACCAATGGCGTTAGCTAGGTGACGGATAGTACCCCTCCTCTGTAGGGGAACCTGGGCAATATGTGACAGGTCTAATGGAACTTTTTTTCTGCCACAATTCTTGGGCTTCCTAGACCTAACATCCACTAGAACTCCAGCTTCACGACACTGCTTAACTCTTTTCGAAACACGCTGCACTGCCCACCTACTAACGTTGAACATTTGGGCAACATCAGTTGCAGCTTTTTGGGCAATTTGCCATGCCTACTTCTCTCAAGCAAAGCTGCATATATGTCCTGCCTTTGCATCTCTGTCAGATCCTTTGAACTGTGTGCTTGAACTCCATTTGTGTTACCTTCCACGTAAACAAGTGAGAAATGTTAGACTAAGAGGATCAATGCTTTATTTCTGTAATTAGAGTAAATGTGGAATGAGTTTCATGACATTTACCTTCATTATTTTGGTTTATGTCTACAGGTAATTCGTTCAGATCAAATGGATGGACATTATTGTTGGCTCCACCTTGGTCGTCACCCTCTTCCCACACTACCACAGGATACATCAACCAGTGAAAAAAATAATAGGCATGTCCCTCTTTGATAGCTTGTATTTCCACAACCAAATTGCTTGTATTTCCAGTACTAACTGTTGTGTGAAAGTCTTCTGATATGGGGTTTTTTTTACTACTTACTAATAGTACTCTTCAAAGTGCCTATGCAGTGCATTTCAAAAATTCTTTAATGCAACTCTTTTTGAAATGTAACTTGCTGTATATATGACTACACATGCTAGTAGGTGAAATGACTACACATACACACACAAAACATTTTACTACTGTTTGGAGGAAATGCAATACATGCAGATAGAGTTTCAATGTAATTTTACCTTCCTCAAATTCATTTATGTCTACAGGTGCCTCGGTCATATCAAAAGGATGAACATTGAAGTATGCTTCTTCCTCTTCTTCATGATCTAGCATCCCTACCAGAAGATTTATAAACAAGTGAAAGGTATGAATAATGAATTGTTTTTGAATTCTAGAATACTCAACAGTTTTGCAGTACTAAGGTTAAAAATAGCATCACACAGGCCCAATAGAAACATTTACCAATCTATAATAAAATCTTATCAAACCTCCTGTACCTCCAAACATAAGCCACTTTTAAGATGGAAATGCTACATGTAGTTTTTTTTTAAATCAGGCAGTCTAGTTTGCTAAAGTGTCAAATATGAGCATCCAAAACTACACATTTACCATGATGTGCTGGAACAATTAGGCCATATCATGAGGACATAGTTCAGACTACATTTAATCCACTAAATTGTCTCGTTGAAGCTAAAGAGATCCAGTCTTTTAACTGTAAAAAAACTACAATGCAAAAAACAATTTCTACGTCATCAACATGAAAGCTCTGCTGCTTAACACTGGCGATTACTGCTCTTTATGCTTACGATTTTGCATTAGAAACCATGAAAGATAGAAGGTTTAGGAATCACACATGTGAGCAGATGGTTTAAGCATTTACCTTCCTCTAATTCCTCTATAATTTCAGGTTGACCGTTGAGATCGAAAGTGTGAACAACCTGGTTGCTTTCTCCTACATCTTGAACCGGCTGGTCTTGGATTTCTGGATTGCCTCCTTGAAGGATGTCTCCTTGGACACCATCGGCTGGATTGCCTCCTTCAATGACGTCTCCTTCGCCACCATCGGCTGGAATGCCTCCTCCTTGGACGTGAAGATGTTGGGCACCATCACCTCCTGGATAGTGTGCTTTGTCTACATCTCCATTCGGATCAGGTAAATCCTCTCGATCTCCAACCTCTGGTGGCAGGTTTAGATCTAAGGCCATGAGTAATTTGGTGAAGGCCATGAATAATTTGTTTGTGGTTGTGGAATGCAGGCTGCCGATAGAAGCGCATGGCCGCCGCCGCCGCCGATTGAATAAAGCACCTGGTGAAAAGTTGGTGAAACGTTGAGCGGGACATCTCCAAACTGTTTTTGGCTTTTGAGTCTGTAAAGTTTTGGCTTGGGGAAAAATGGAGCCGCCTAACAGAACTGTTCCGAATTGATTGAAAAAGACATGTGACTTCTGTTTTTGTTTGTTCCTTTTTTTTGGCGCCTCTCTTTTTTGGCGCCTCTTTTTTTTGGCGCTACTTTTTTTGGGTGCCGTCATTTTTTTGTGACTCCTAGCGCCAGTTATTCCGGAGGCGGATCCTCCCGGCCACCTAAAAAGGTGGGATTGAGACAACTATCAGGGGTACTCAAGTCATTTGCCAACAATATTAATTTGTCTCAAAAAACTCGGAATTGCACTCTTTTGTGGGACGGAGGGAGTATTCACTAAACCACTTGACCAAGTTACCTTCACACGCTTGCGAGGTGAACTTGGAGTGTGTTATACTTTCTAGCTGGGTCTTGGAGTGTGACAGAATCGCCCAAAATAAATCCGGATTATCACTTAAGCCGGTCCACTTGGCTCATAAGCGATAACCAAGAGCTATTTTGTCGCCTCTGCCGGGTCATGCCCGGTAAATCACTTACACAGGATCGAGATATGCGCTAAGCCCACACGAAGGTGGGACCAGAGTACAAGATTATATTACATAAAAATACACAAGTACTTAATATTACAAACCAAGTTTTTCAGTACATAAAAGTAAACATGGTTCAGAGTTTAAACAACGGAAAATAAACTAAACATGGGATACACGTGGGAGGCCATCCAAGTATATCACTCCTCATCATCGTTCTCCCATTCAATCTCCCATCCATCTGGAATAACACCAGGCCAGATAGGATTACCTGAAAACAACAAATTAAGCAAGGCTGAGTATACTAATACTCAGCAAGACTGACCCGTCAAAATAGAAGACACAGCTAGACATGCAAGGCTTTTTGGCTGGTGGGTTTGTTTTGCCAAAAGCATCTAAGAGTTGATCCTTGCTTTCAAATTTTAGCTCAAGTTCTAGTATGTTAACCATTCTAGGTAAGCACCTAGCTAAACAAGCATAGTTGTGCAAACAAGATTAATCAATCAACAATATTAGTCCAGAATGTTCCATAAATAAATATGGGGTAGCCAGTGGTTAAGCCGACTCAGATAACGGCGAGTGATCGACGATCGATCGATTTATATCCTTGCAAGGTAAACCCAAGATACACGGAAGAAGGTAGATCCCAAAGAATCCAAAGAAAAACAAATGCGGAGTCTACCCCGACCAGGCGGTTCCCGTCACTCCCCCGATTAGGGACAGATGCCACAGTCCTAAGTACAAGGTTACTGGGACGCCATCACATGGCACGCCCAGACTCACACTTGCACTACCGGAATCAAACCGGGAGACGCATCTCAAGATTAGTAGCGATAAAGTCCCCGCACTGGTTCATTAGGTACTAGGCTTACCGGTTCCATTCCCGACAAGCACTTGGTACGTTAAATAGCTTAAACCAGCACCATGCTACTCGGTCGAGACCGAACCCATTGCTCTTACCACATGAGCGAGTCAATTTAACCAACTTATGATTCCAACATAAGCATCATATATCTCGCGAGCAATGAGTCATTACTCGACTTGTACCGTATCCTTAGAGCATGGCACTAGCGTTCCTAACATACTAGTAAAAGAGCATAGGAGTCCTACGGATCATGCATCTAGGTTTCAAACAACTCCTGAAACTTAAATGCACAAAGTAAAGCATAAATACTGAAAAGGTAAAAGATATGAGCTTTTAATCCAAAAAGGTTATATGTGACTCTGGTGCTTGCCTTCCTCTAACTCAACACAAGCCTTGGGCTCTTCTGGACTTTTGTCCAGGTCTTGCTGCCCAATCACTTGATTCAGCTCCCCACTAGCAGATCCCTCCTCCTCCTGGGTGAGCGTGTACATCCCGTCAGGTAAGTCTACACGTTTATGCACATGCATTAGTTATAGGGTGAAGGTGAGAGATTTTATCATTAACCCAACTCTTGTGGTCCACATTCAACAAAACAACAAGAAAACTCACAAAAGTAAGGTGTGTGGTGAGAGTGAGCTAACAACTATTTAAATGGGGATTGTGTGCCCATTTAAACAATTTAGCTTACTAAACTTCATTAAGGGTAGGGGGTGAGTGATGATGAAGTAACCCTTACTTTGATGGTGATTGCGTGCACATCTATGCAAATTAAATTATTAAACTCCATTAAAATTAAGGGGTCGATGATGATGGACTAACTATGCCTTTGATGGTGATTGTGTGCATATCTAAGAAAGTTAAACTAATAAACTTCATCATTAGTATGGGGGGTGTGCTTAAATTCATTTTAAACAGCAACTGAACTTAAACACCTCTAATTCAAATTAAAAGATAAACATAAATTTATTTATTCCATTATAACTAGCCATTCATCCCTAATTCATAATAATTAAGATACGACTCCAACTGGCATGAAAATTTTACCACAGTATCATATGACCAAAATAAGCTTAAATATAAATTTTCAGCTCAAGATCATTTATACATTATTTTAAATGAAAAAGATAAGTTTCAGCCTAGGTAAGGTCCATTATCATCCTGGAAAGGCGAATGTAGTTGCAAATGCTCTTAGCCGCAAGGCTCACCGCAATTGCCTATCGATGGAACCTTATAGTGATACTCTATGTGAGGAGTTGAGAAGGCTAAACTTGGAAATTGTTGAACAAGGAAGCCTAAATGCTATCTCCACGGTGTCTGATTTATTTGATAGAATTGTTATGGCTCAACTTCAGGATGAGGGTATTCTTTTGATCAAACAAAAATTGTTAGAAAAAGATCCTAAATATGATTGCTTCCGGAAGGACGAGAAAGATATAATCTGGTTTGGGAACGCCTTGTTATTCCAGATAATTGGGATTTGAAAAAGGAAATCTTTAATGAGGGTCATCTCTCTAAATTCTCTACCACCCTGGGAGTAGTAAAATGTATCAATATTTAAAAGAAAATTTTTTGTGGTCCAATATGAAAGTGGATATAGGCAAATATGTGTCGGAATGCGATACTTGTCAAAGAATTAAAGCAAGTCATTTGAAACCTTCTGGTACTCTTCAACCCCTACCTATACCTTCATGGAAGTGGGATGACATAAGTATGGACTTTGTGTCCGGATTTCTACTCACATCTAGGAATCATGATTCCATCTGGGTTATCGTTGATAGATTGACAAAAACAGCTCACTTCATCCCAGTCCACACCAAATACGATGCCAAAGATTATGCAAGTCTTTATATTGAGCACATTGTCCGCTTGCATGGTGTTCCCAAGACCATTATTTCAGACAGAGGTTCTCTTTTTGTGTCACACTTTTGGGAACAATTACATAAATCACTTGGCACCTGTCGGTGTTAGGATTAGTCCTGACAGTAACTAGTGAGATACGCTGTGATCAGCTTCTCGATGGTTGGTGCAAATGGCAACACAGGGACAGGGGTTTATCCTGGTTCCGACCGCGGGGTCGTACGTCTAGCAGATTGCGCGTGCGCGCTGTATTGATTCGCACCAGTAGTGCCTGTAGAGGGGGGCTACAAGCAAGGCGGGAGAGAAGGAGAGGCCTCCAAGTCCCTGCTAGGTGATTGAGGCAAAGTGCCAATATCGGGGGGAACGAGTATGCGGGTGAGTGCGGGTGTGACGTGATCATGTCGTCCCCGGCGGCCGGGCGACCGCCTCCTCCTTTTATAGACCAAGGGGAGGCGGCTTACAAATGTGCCGCACGGGGTTTTACACAGTATCGTGGTACTGGTACACAGCGTTTGTGACTTGATGGTGTCCTGACGAGTCTCAGCACTTGCAGGTGTCGTGGTGGCTATGTACTTGCCGAGGAATAGCTTCGAGGGTAGTCTGCTCGGCGTGCACGTCTGACCGCTGTTCGTACATCAGTTCGAGGGTCTTGCTGACGAGGACGCCTGGTGCTGTACAGGGCCCGGCGTGGCGGCGGCCCATCGGAGCAGGGCCGCACAGCACCGGGGATGGCTGCATAGCGCCTGGGATGGTGCCACAAGGCTAGGGATGTCCGCGCAGCGCTGGTGATGACCGCACAGACCCTGGGTCAGTCGCACAGCGCCCGGGATGGCCGGGCGGCGCCGGAGCTAGCGGAGGGGACGCGGCGCACGTCGCTCGTACGGCGGTGCCAGTCAGTGTGCGCGCCTGCTCGCCGTCCGGCCCCCCTTCGAGGATGATCCATGCCCTTTCGAGGGTCTCGATGGCGGGAGCGCCCATGCCATACAGGGGCCGGCGTGGTGGTGTCCCATCGTAACAGGGCTCCACAGCGCTGGGGATGGCTCCACAGCGCCGGGGATGGCATGTACAGTGCCGGAGATGACGGAGGGGACGTGCTTAATGTGTTCCGCGCTGTGGCGCCGCTCGCATCGTGCGCCCAGTCACCGTCCGTACGCCCTTCGAGGGTGCGCCCATGCCCTTCCGAGGGGCTCGCCGTGGGAGAAGGACGGAAGTGGGCGGTGCAGTGCTTTGGAATGACACTGGCTTGTCCGCACAGCACCTGCACAGTGCTGGGAATGGCGGTATAGTGACGGGATTTGGCCGCACAGTGACAGGGTCAGAAGCCCTGGCGGCGTCAGCGGCACGGCATGGGCGGGGATTGCCTTTTGACTAAGGCGCCCGCGGCGGGCAAGGGCATTTAATGCCCCTGTCAGGTGAGGCAGGCGGGGCGCTATCGCTCGAGGGTCGGCCTCGAGCGAGGCAGACGCCCGCACGAGTGGCGCCATTCCCTCGAGCGAGGCGGAGACCCGCTCGAGGGGCTGAAGCCCTCGAGCGAGGCGGAGGCCTGCTCAAGGGGCGAGGTGGAGTCCTGCTCACGGGGCGCCGTGCCCCTCACGTAGGGTGGGAGTTCATTACGTGGCGTCCCCCCTCGAGCGAGGCGGAGATTCGCTCGAGGGGGTTAGGGATGGCCGTTCTGATGGGCCATGGAGGTTGTTGGGCCGGAGCGGACCGTGGGCCTTCCTCGTTTTTGGGCCGCGACTGGTTGGGTGATGTTATTGTGGTTTGTATTAATTTTTTGGAAAGGGTGATTTCCCCCATAGTTAGGGGACCCCTATGGCTGTCCCCGACAGTAGCCCCCGAGCCTTTGCAGGGACATCCAGAGTGACCCGCAAAGGCTGAAGCTTTTGTTAGGACTTTCTTCCCTTCTGGATGTGCGTGACGTTCCGTGGGGCGCGCTAGCACACTCGCGGGTGTAGCCCCCGAAGCCTTGGAGGAGTGCGTGCACTCATGCAAGGTTTTGATGCTGAGCTGCCAATCCGAAAGGCATTTGTTTCAGCCGGCCTCGGCGATATTTCAGCCGGCCTCGGCGATCTTATGCGTGTGGACCGGTGTGTTAACCCTACCCGGGATGAGTCCCGGGGGGTTCGCTCGCTGCCCTCGAAGGGGCAGGGAAAACACGACTTTCATCAGACATGTCCAGGAGGTGTAGCCGTGCGATGAACCCCCGAGCCCGGGCCCATTCGAGGCGATCGGGGCAAGCTCTTCGACTTGTTTGTGCGCCCCTCGCTGCCCTTTCGCAGGGCGGAGGGGTGAGGTGGTCCATGCTTCCCATCGAACGGGCCGCGAGTCATGGATCCCTCGTTGAGCTGTTAGCGGGTAATTCAAGTGGACGTCCGTGCCCCGTTCGATAAGGGTCGGCTCGTGGTCTGGAGACACGTCCATGAGAGCACTTACGTGGGTATGCTAGGCAGGGCTCGGTCCTGTTCGATTAGGACCGAGGGCGCGAAAGCTCTCTCTCGATGGGATCCCTCGACTAGCTGCCCTCGTTCGGCCTTGAACACGAACTATGGGGCGCCCCCGAACCTTTGAGTTCGAGGACCGGCTCGATCGCGCGCGCCCTAGTCGTCCCTGACTCTGTTAATCTGAGGCACCTGTTCGAACCCGTCGGGGGCCAGGCTCCGTACCTCTGATTAGTAGGGCCTTTGCGGGGTGGCACCGGGTGCCTCTGTCTTGATGGATCTGTGGCACTCACTGATCTGTTACCGAGTCGAGCTTCGAACCGCTGATCAGTAAATCCCCAGATCGAGGGGCATCTGCGGCACCCACCGGACCCTCAGCGGGCTGGGCCTCGAGCCGCTGATCAGTATAGCCGTGAAGGCCAGTAAATCCCCAGATCGAGGGGCATCTGCGGCACCCACCGTACCCTCAGCGGGTTGGGCCTCGAGCCGCTGATCAGTATAGCCGTGAAGGCCAGTAAATCCCCAGATCGAGGGGCATCTGCGGCGCCCACGGTACCCTCAGCGGGCTGGGCCTCGAGCCGCTGGTCAGTATAGCCGTGAAGGCCAGTAATTCCCCAGATCGAGGGGCATCTGCGGCGCCCACGGTACCCTCAGCGGGCTGGGCCTCGAGCTGCTGGTCAGTATAGCCGTGAAGGCCAGTAAATCTCCAGATCGAGGGGCATCTGCGGCGCCCACGGTACCCTCAGCGGGCTGGGCCTCGAGCTGCTGGTCAGTATAGCCGTGAAGGCCAGTAAATCCCCAGATCGAGGGGCATCTGCGGCGCCCACCATACCCTCAGCGGGCTGGGCCTCGAGCCGCTGATCAGTATAGCCATGAAGGCCAGTAAGTCCCCAGAAATCCCTGGGTCCGTTCTTCGAGGGTGTACCAGCAGGCCGTGACCTCGCGGCCGCGACCTGCTTTAGGTCAGGGCGTTAATCGCGTGCCCTCGAGGGGTCAGCCCTCGAGCTCTTGGCTCTGGTTTTTACGGGGGGCTATCCTTATGAGAGAAGGAACCCCTGTTGTCGACGTATGGCGGACGTGGCGCGGGTCGTGCGGGGTGAGCGCTCCTTTTTAGGCGGCGCGGCGCGGGCGACGTGGGAAGGTGATGGGACTGGGCGCTGCGTCCCCTGGGTTACCGCGCGGTAATCATGACGCGTGCGTACGCGCGCGGCTGTTTTGGCGCGACGGGGCCCGGTTGTCGGCGACGTGGGGCGTCGGCCGCATTAACTGCCGCCGCGCGCCGTTTTCCCGGGGACTCCGCCCCTTCCGATTCTATAAAATGCGGGGAGAACAGGGGAGGGACTCCTTACCTCTGCCATTCACACGCGTTCCCCACACTTCATCTTCTTCTGCGCCGTGCGTCTCGCCGCCCTGGATTCGTCCAAGTCCTTCCATTCCCGTAGCCACCCGCGCTCCTCCGCCTCCCCCGCCATGTCTTCTGTTCGAGTGCTGGATGCGTTCCCGTGGCCCCGGTCGACGGTGACTCTGCGGTCGCTGGAGGAGCTGGTGCATGGCGGCCAGTTGACGTCGGCCGGCGACGGCCCGAATCCGGCGTGGATGGTCCCGCTGTCGTCGGATGGGGAGCCGAACCCTCCGCCGGGCTACGTCGTCAGCTTCCTGCGGCTACACGAGCGTGGCTTCAATGCCCCCGCAAGCAAGTTCATGCGGGGGCTGTGCCATCATTACGGGGTGGAGCTCCACAACTTCGCCCCCAACGCCATCTCGCAGGCGGCCTCGTTCGTCGCCGTCTGCGAGGGATTCTTGGGGATCCCGGCGCACTGGGACCTGTGGGTCCATCTCTTCCGCGGCGAGCTCCACACACTCGCCACGGGGGAGAAGAAGACGCGTCGAGCGGTTCGCGCCGGCAGCCTCACGCTCTCGGTACGGGACCTCCAGAGGGAGTTGTACATCCCGTGCACGATGACGTCAAACAACTCCGATTGGGAGAAGGGATGGTTTTACCTTCGCAACGACGGCGCCGGCCTGCCGCCGTACACCGGGAAGGTGTTGAAGGAGAGGCCGGACTCGTGGACGTACGGGGTGTCGCCCCCGGCGAGGCAGAGGAGGCTCGAGCCTCTCACCGACGCCATAAGCCAATTGGCGAACGCTGGGCTGGCGGTGGCGTCCGTCATCGCCAACTTCCACCACCGGCGGATTATTCCCCTCATGGAGAGGGAACTCCTCATCTTCGAGATGAGTGAGGCGGCCAACCCCGTGTCCTTGGCACGTTCGCGGTTGCTGGAGGAGCCGCTCGCCCGAGGTTACGGGGCCACTCGGGCGAGGCGCGCGATAAATCCCAAGGCGGTGCAGCACAGCGACGACGACCTATGGTCGTTCGTGATGCTCCCCGACGCCGGCCAGGTGAGTACTGTCCCTTCGCCCTTTGCTTTCCTTTCTTCCGTGCTTAGCCTGATAGCGGTTGCTTGGCGGCAGGCGGTGGGGGTCAATGTCACCACGTCGGATCCGCCGACGCCTCTGTCGCAGATCGACAGTCGCGCCAGGCAGCAGAGGGTGCAGGACCGGGCAGCTCGGGCGAAGGAGAAGAGGATCAGGAGGTAGGAGTGCCTCGACATATACAACGAGGACTACTGGCTGCGGGAGCAGCAGGGCCTCTCACCGCCGCCGGAGCTGGTGAACTCGTCTTCGGACGAGGAGGAGAGCGAGGGGGAGCGGACCACCTCTGGTAGGTGGGAACCCGCACCGCCCCCGTCATCAGGGGTCGAGGGGGTCGCCACGGAGCCTACCCCTGAGGCGGGCGTAGTGCCGCCCGTCGGAGGATCGGCGCTAGTGGCGCCGACAGGGGCTGGGGAGGCACCTCCCGAACCCTTGAGGAAACGCAAGGGGGGCTTCTCTAATTTAAGGTGCGTTGCGTTCCCCCCTCCGCGTTCTCGATGTCGTGCCGCGGTGACTCATCTTTCTTTCTTCCCGTCGACAGGGTGGCACCTGCTACCCCCACGCTTGCACCCATCAAGGCGCTCAAGCTGGGGGTGCCGCGGGTGACAAGGCCCTGCTCGGAGAGAACGCCGCGGGTGGCGGCGGGTGCAGCGGCGACGGGCGAGGTGTCGCGCGCCGCGGCCGTGGCCGCGAGGCCGCGGCAGCAGGAAGATGTGGCGGCAGAGGCCGCACGGGCGTCGGTTGCCCGCGATCCCGACCAAGGGCGCGGGCGGGCTCGCACAGCGAGCCGGGACGTTGAGGGCCGCGGAGCGGCCGGGGCCCCTGCTGATGGGGATTCCACCCCTAGTGGGGGTCTGGCGAGGGCAACGAGCGGATCAGCCCCTGGGCCCGCGCCCGGGGTACTGGTGGTGCGGTCCGACGGCTGCGTGATGCCGCAGCAGTCGGCGCCTGGTGCTGGGGCGTCTACATCCGGTGCCGCGCCCCCGGCGTTTGATGGTGTCGCACCGCAGTGGGAGCAAAGGCTCCGTCTCCCCGGCGTGCCGGGGAGTCTGGTCGAGAAGGCGAGGGCTGAGAGGGCGCGGTGGCATGAATTCCGTCCCCACGGCACCTCTCTCAGCACTGCTCTGACCGAGGCGCTCCGGCTCCACAGAGGCAGGTCGCTCGAACTCTTTCAGGTAAGAACCTCTGTCCGTCCGTCGCTCGCTTCCCTGCTTTTCTCGCTCGGGCGCCTTCTGACTCGATTCCTTCCCTTGCCCTCGCGTGAGAGCCAGGTGTGGTTCGAGGACCGGTGGATGGTCGCTTCCTGGTGTGATGAGTGATTGACAACGTGGTGTGGACTGATTCTTGGCTAAGTATTGCAGGTGCAGGTTGCGGCTTGACTGGTGCAGGTGCAGGTGAAGAACAAGCGCGAAAGGTCATTGCCGGTGAGGCCTCCAGGTGTGGAGAAGACAAGTAGGCTTGGTTCGAGGGACCCGGTGGCCAGCGGGGTCAAGTGCGGGCCGCATGGTGGCAAGAACGGCAAGATGAAGTCATGGACGGTTTCTTGGTTGAGCCTCAAAACCAAGGCCGAGCCGGGACTACGTGGGAGCCGAGTCATGAGTGGTGATTGGCGGAGGCTACACCGAGTTCGCGGGGTTTCCGGTGGTTCACCAGAAAACCACTGGGTTCCTTGGTTGATCCACAAAGCCAAGACCGAAGAACCGAAGAAGGAGGTGCAGCAGCTCCAGACCGGTCTGACCGGTGGGTCTGACCGGTCTGACCGGTGGGTACCGGTCTGACCGGTGAGGAGCACCGGTCTGACCGGTGTGCGGCGACGCAGTCCGGAATCTTCGAAGCAGAGGACACGCGTCGGGATCGCAAGGCTTGCGTCGAGGCTAAGCAAGTTTGCGGTCGCTGGGCATCCTTCCGATGGTGCGACGACAAAGACATCCAATTTCGCCCTCGAGGGGCATGTATCCCTAGTTAGCTAGTAAGGGTATTTTCGTCTTTTGGTTGCCTCCATATAACCCAAGTGGTGAGAGGATGGCAGCCATCTCTTGGAAACCTAGCTCATTTGGTTTTCCTATTTTCCTTCCTATTTTCCTTAGGATTTTCGTAGGACTAGCTTGAGAGCTTCATGGTGAGATCTTGTGAGAGGGAAGGATGATCGGGCGGCAAGCTAGACCTTGTATGAACCTCTTTGCTATGTATAGATGATTCGGCGTGGTTCCTCAAGGCTTCGTTGTGTCTTTCCCGTTTCTCCTTTTTGGTGATTTTCGGAGCCCTTTCTTGGCGATTTTCTTGGAGCGATTTCGAGGCCTTTCTCTTTGGGACTTGGTGGGGGATGTATGCATGAACCCTTCGTGGTTCTTTTCCCTTTGATTCCCCTTCCAAATCCGTGAGCAAAGGGGCTCGATTTTGGGGTTTTCGTGGCTCTAGGGTTAGAGGCGTTCTTGGTGGGATTTCTTCGATTCCTCTTGATTTGACAAGTTTTGGTGGACCAAATCTTGGCTATGGAGTACCCATGAGGTGTTCCTACTATCCCCAAAGTCTTGTGCAAAACCGTGGAGCGAATCGGGAGATCGGGAGTTGGATTTGGGGGAGTTGACTCGCGGGCGCTGTTCATCCCGAGCTACCCAGGCGCGACCGGTCTGACCGGTGCTCTTGACCGGTCTGACCGGTGCTAGCCCTTGGTGGGTTTTTGTCTCGGGGAACAGCCTTGTCCGTGTGGTTTTGTCCCGTGGTTCTGCTGGTCAGTTCTTGGCGTGCTTGGAGTTGTTTTGCTAGGTTTTGTGAGGGGTTCTTCTTCCTCACAGTTTGTGTTTCGTGGTGGTTTTTGTTCCAGGGCCTAGAGGAGTCACTGTGGCTTCCTGGAACGTTTGCTGTGCGGCTGCTGTAGCCACCGGCCTGACCGGCTCTGTCCACCGGTCTGACCGGTGTCACCGGTCTGATCGGCGCAGGCCATCGTCTGACCGGTGCAGCACAGGCAGCAAGCCGTGCAAGTTTCCGCTGTGTGGTTTGGTGAGTTTTGGCTCTGAAGGTTGAGTGTTGGTTCCTAGGACCAGTGGCACTCCAGTGGCTATGTGGTCTTGACCAACTTGGGTAGTTGAGTCGGAGACGTGTGTTGGAAGCGGTGTTCATCTTGTTGGAGTTCCCATCTCCTTCGAGAAGAATTTTTATCAGCTCCCATTCACTCCCCCCCTCTCTGGTTCGCCTAATCGGTCCTTCATCACGTTACCGCCCGCAGGAGCTGGAGGGCCAGGCAGACAAGAAGTTCAATCGCCTCGCCGAGCTGAGCTCTGACCTCGATTGGTACCGGGGACGGTACGAGCCCCTGGATGCCATGGTGGAGGCCTTGCGGGAAGACAACGGCTGGCTGGAGTACAGGCTCATGGGCGTGGAGGACGCCTGCACCGACCAACGCACCTTGGCGGTGGAAAAAGCCAAGGAGGTCGAGGAGGTGAAGGCCGCGCTCCAAGAAAGGGAAGGGGCACTGGCGACGGTGAGCGGCGAGCTGCAAAAGGCGCGCGACGCCTTGGCCGAGGCATAGACCTTGCTGGCGCAGAGGGAGGCGGCTCTCGCTGAGACACAGGCTCAACTCCTCCAGGACCGCACGACCCTCGAGGGAGCGCGGTCCTGGCAAACCCAGGCCGAGCAGAAGGCCCAGGAGGTCGAGAAGCTGGGTGCTGCTCTTCAGGAGAAGGTCACGGCGCTCGCGGGGGTGGAGGACCAACTCCGACAGGAGCGCGGCGCGCGTGCGCAGGTGGAGACTCAGCTCCAGCAGGAGCGAACCGCGCTTGAGGACGTTCGGTCCGCCACCCAGAGCGAGCGCTCGGCGCGGGAGGAGGCGCAGTCCCAGCTCCACCAGGAGCATACCTCGCTGACGGAGGCTAGGGCTGCGCTTCAACTCCGAGAGGCGGAGATCGAGTAGCTCACCGGGGAGCTGGTCCAGGAGAGCGTGGCCTTCGAGGACTTGAGGGTTGCCGGCGAGGAGAAGGACGCCTCTATCCTACAGCTGCAGCAGGAGGCCGAAGCCGTGCGCGCGGACCTCGAGAGGGAGAGGAAGCAAGTCGAGGGTGAGTTGCCGCCCGCGGCTCTTCATTTTCTGATCAGGTTTGCCGAGATTCGCTCTCGACTTACCCTTTTTTTCTCAGGTCTGCGGAAAGCCCTGGGGGAGTCAGCGACGTAGGCGGGACTGCTCCAGGCGGCCTACAACTCGTCCCAGCAAGATTTGGGACTTCTGGAGGAGGTGGCCCTCGAAGCGTGCCAGAGCATCAACGAGGGCGCCGGCCTGTCGGGGAGCTCGGTGGCGAGTCGCCTTCGGGCTCTGGGTGGTCGCGTCACCGAGCGTATGAAAGGCGCCCTCCGCCTCGGCATCCGGAAGACCCTCGACGTGGTGCAGTCGCACTACGTCGTTGACCTCACGGCGCTGGCCACGGGCTACATCATCGCGGACGACCTTGATGATGACGGTGCGCAGGAGGTGGTGAACCGACTCGACGCTGCTGCTGCGAACGCCGCCGCGGACCTTGCTGACGCCTTCGAGGAGGACCTCTTCCCGAACGCTCCTCCCGCGGGACCCCTCGAGCCCTGAAAGTGGCCGGGCGCTGAGGCCCTTATTATTGTAATTAGAATTTGAGCCAGGCGGTTTTTGTAACAGGACAGTTCGCTTTTTGACGTTTGTAAGTTAAGTACGATTCGTTTTGTTTATGTTGTTCTGTCCCTTTCCCGCTGCCTAGGCAAGTTTCGGCTGGGATTGATCGTTTTCACGAGCAGCCTGAAGGTGAAGTGGTGAGGAGGAGAGGCCATATCCTGCCAGAGGCGTGGGCCGTCCTTAGCTCACCCGTCTTTACCTTTTGGCCGCTCGCGCCCTGCTTCTTTCTGTCCAAGCTCCCGGGTTGGGACGTACTTAGCATTTTTGGAAAAAAAGATTTTTGCGAAAAAATGGGACCGCTTAGGGGGGATGCCCCCCCCCCCCGTAGTAGCCCCCGAGGGGGACTTGGCTTTCAGGGGAAAGCCGAGTTGCCCTTGACTTTATTCACAAACTTAACGTATGTACAACCGACTGGGGCGTCGGATATGCGCAAATTGACTTGGAACTTTTTAAGGGTAAAAGCGACGTAGCTATTGAATGTTCCAAGCGTGAATCCCGTGGCTCTGCTCGGGGTAGTCCTGAGACTCCAGATGACCAACGGTAGCTCCTGAATCCACTTGCGGACAGACTTGTTCAGTCTGTCGAAAATCCTAGGCTTGAGGCCTTGTAAGATCATGCCGTTGGCACGTTCTACCTGGCCATTAGTCTGTGGATGTGCGACGGCCGCCCAATCCACGTAGATATGGTGGTTGTCGCAGAACTCCAGGAATTTCCTACCGGTGAACTGGGTGCTGTTGTCGGTGATGATGGAGTTCGGTACCCCGAACCTGTGGATGATGTCGGTGAAGAACGACACGGCTTGCTCGGATCTGAGGTTAGTAATGGGGCGTGCCTCGATCCACTTTGAGAATTTATCGATTGCGACCAGCAAATGCGTGTAGCCTCCGGGCGCCTTCGGCAGGGGCCCGACGATGTCCAATCCCCACACGGCGAACGGCCATGTGATGGGTATGGTTTGGAGGGCGTGAGCCGGGAGGTGGGTCTTGCGGGCGTAGAACTGGCACGCCTCACAGGTGCGCACGACCTCATTGGCGTCAGTGACCGCCGTGGGCCAGTAGAAGCCCTGGCGGAATGCGTTGCCTACGAGGGTGCGCTGCGCCGCGTGATGGCCACACACGCCTGCGTGGATGTCCCGGATCAACTCACGGCCCTCGGGGATGGGGATGCATCGCTGTAGGATTCCCGACGCGGTGTGCTTATACAGCTCGCCGTCGACCACAGTGAATGATTTGGCCTTTCTGGCGATGCATCTCACCTCGGTCCGATCCGAGGGTAGCTCCCCTCGATCGATCCAGGTGAGGTACTTGCTTCGCCAGTCCTCCGCGGGGGGGGCGTCTCAATCTCCATGGCCTCGGCATCGTCGGCCCCATACCCCTCGAGCAGGGAGAGCACGAACACCTCGTTTGAGGGGTCCTCATCCATGGGCTCCGCGCCCGACGGATTCGAGGGATCCCCCGAGGGCTCCCACGGACTCGAGGTGGTTTTGCTAAGGTCGACGGAAGGTTTGGCGACATCGCGCGCGAAAACATTCGGAGGAATGGTGATCTGCCCCGACGCGATCTTCGCGAGCTCGTCCACCTCCTCGTTGTACTTGCGGGGAACGTGGTTGAGCTCTACGCCGTAAAATTTGTCCTCGAGCGCGCGTACGGCGTTGCAGTATGCTTCCATATTCTCGTCATGGCAGCTCGCATTCTTCATGACTTGGTCGATTACGAGCTGCGAATCTCCCCTGACGTCGAGGCGCTTGATGCCGGTCTCAATGGCGATTCGGAGGCCACCAAGCAGGGCCTCGTATTCCACCATATTGTTCGACGCCGGGAAGTGCAAGCGCACTGCATACCTCATGTGCTCTCCGAGGGGCGAGATGAAGAGCAGACCTGCGCCCGCTCCGGATTTCATCACCGACCCGTCGAAGTAGAGGGTCCAACACTCGGCTTGGATCTGTAATGGGGGCAATTGAGTGTCTGTCCACTCGGCGATGAAGTCCGCGAGGATTTGGGATTTGATTGCCTTGCGCGGCACATAGGTAAGAGTTTCCCCCATGAGTTCCACGGACCACTTCGCGATTCTACCCGAGGCATCCAGATTGCGGATTATCTCCCCTAGCGGGAATGACAAGACCACTGTGACCGGGTGGGCCTCGAAGTAGTGCCGCAGCTTGCACCGTGCGAGTACCACCGTGTAAAGGAGCTTCTGGATTTGTGGGTACCGCGCTTTTGTCTCGGATAGCACCTCGCTGATGTAGTATACCGGCCTTTGGACCGGTAGGGCGTGGCCCTCCTCTGTTCTCTCCACCACGATGACCGCGCTGACCACCTAGGTGGTTGCCGTGACGTAGAGGTATAGAGGTTCACCGTCTTGAGGCGGCGTAAGGATTGGCGCGTGTGCGAGCATTGCTTTCAGCTTGTCGAGTGCCTCCTGGGCCTCGACAGTCCAGGAGAAGCGCTCGTGCTTCTTCAGGAGTCGGTAGAGGGGCAAACCCATTTCGCCGAGTTGCGAAATGAAGCGGCTCAGGGCGGCCAGGCATCCCAACACCTTCTGCACCCCCTTCAGATCTCGAATCGGCCCCATCCGGTCGAGGGCCGAGACCTTCTCGGGCTTGGGCTCGATGCCCCGCCGGGAAACAATGAAACCCAATAGCATGCCGCGCGGCACCCCAAAGACGCATTTTTCGGGGTTTAACTTGACCCCATTAGCCCTCAGGCAATCGAATGTAATGCGCAAATCGTTAACCAGGTCGTCCGCCTTCCTGGTTTTGATGACAATGTCATCTACGTACGCCTCAACGGTCCGCCCGATGTGATCCCCGAAAACGTGTTGCATACATCGCTGGTATGTAGCTCCCGCGTTTCAAAGACCAAATGGCATTGTTACGTAGCAGAACATGCCGAACGGCGTGATGAAAGAGGTCGCGAGTTGATCAGACTCCTTCATCTTTATTTGATGGTAACCCGAATAGGCATCAAGGAAGCATAGCAGCTCGCACCCCGCGGTGGAGTCAACTATTTGATCAATCCGTGGCAAAGGAAAGGGAACTTTCGGACACGCTTTATTCAAACCGGCATAGTCAATGCACATCCGCCACTTCCCGTTCTTTTCCTTAACCAGTACAGGATTAGCTAGCCACACTGGATGAAACACCTCCTTGATGAACCCGGCCTCTAGGAGCCTCCGCAGCTCCACTCCAATCGCCCGGCGCCTTTCCTCGTCAAAGCGCCGTAGGCGCTGTTGCACCGCTCTGGAGTGAGGTAGGATGTCAAGGGAGTGCTCGGCGACCTCCCTTGGAATGCCCGGCATGTCCGAGGGGCTCCACGCAAAGATGTCTGCGTTGGCACAGAGAAAGTCGACGAGCACCACTTCCTATTTCAGGTTGAGGGTGGAACTGACCCTCAACACCTTGCCCTCGGGGGCAGCAGCATCGAGGGGTACCTCCTTGGTCTGCTCGGCAGCCTCGAAGCTGCCCGCATGCTTCGTGGGGGAGTCAGGGCCCTCGTTGGCCAGCTTCTCCATGTCCGCAATGAGTGACTCATCCAGTGCGAGCGCCTCGGCGTGCTCGACGCACTCGACGTCGCAGTCGAATGCGTGCTCGATCGACGAGCCCACCGTGATGACGCCTTTTGGCCCCGGCATCTTCATCTTGAGGTACGTGTAGTTCAGGACCGCCATGAATTTGGCGTAGCACGGACGCCTGAGGATGGCGTGGTACGCACCCCGAAACCCCACCGCCTCGAAGGTGAGGACCTCCTTGCGGAAGTTGTCCGGCGTGCCGAACCAGACCGGCAGGTCGATCTGCCCGAGGGGCTGGACACGCTTGCCCGGCGCGACACCATGGAATGGCGCGTGCTGGGCCGCAGCTGATCCAAACCAATCCCCATCAGCCGCAGGGTGTGCGCGTACAGGATGTTGAGGCTGCTGCCGCCGTCCATCAACACCTTGGAGAATCGCGCATTGCCGATGATGGGGTCGACGACTAGCGGGTACTGGCCCGGGTTGGGGATGCGGTTCGGGTGGTCCTTACGGCTGAAAGTGTTGGCCTCCTCCGACCAGTCGAGGAAGGAAGGAGGGGCCTTCTCGGCGGCGAGAACTTCATGCCGCTCGTGCTTGCGCCGACCGGTGGACATGTCCACCGTCGGTCCCCCGAAGATGAGGAAGACGTTCTCCACCGCGGGGAAGCCGTCAGCGCCTCCGTCACCCCCATCCTTCTTGGCCTCGTCCTCCATCGTGGCAACGCGGCTGTAGTACTTCTTGAGCGTGTCGCATTGCACGAGAGTGTGGTTGACCGGGGTCTTGTGGTACGGGCAGGGCTTCTTCAACATGTCGTCGAATACGTCGGGGCCTCGAGGGGGCCCTCGAGGGCCCTTACGGGCAGGGTCGACGGCGAGGGCCTCGTCATCGTCTTTGCCGCGCCCCTGCGCGCACGCGTCATGGTGGGGCTTCTTGCCCTTCTTGCCCCGCTTTTGCTTCTTCACAAGCTCCTTGGACTTGCTGCCCTCCGCGGGCGCGTCGTCCACGCGCTTGCCTTTCTTGCCGTCGAAAATGGCCCCCACCGCCTCCCCTCCGGAAGCGAAGCTGGTGGCGATATCGAACAGCTCATTGGAGTTGACCGGCGGGCTCCTCCTGAGCTCGCGCACGAGGTCCCGACAGGTCGTGCCCTCGAGGAAGGCGTGCACGATCTCCGACTGAGCGACGCTCGGGAGCTCGGTACAGCGCTTGGAAAAGCGCCGTATGAAGTCCCGGAGCGACTCGCCGGGCTTCTGAGTGCACCCCCGCAGGTCCCATGAGTTCCCGGGGCACACATACGTGCCCTGGAAGTTTCCTACGAAGGTGCGGACTAGGTCATCCCAGCCGTGGATTTGGCTGGGTGGCAGATGCTCGAGCCATGTTCGGGCCGAATCTGCAAGGTGCGGCGGCAGGTTGCGGATGATCACCGCGTCGTTGGTGGTGCCGCCCAGCTGACAAGCTAGGCGGTAGTCGTTGAGCCATACTCGAGGGTCCGTCTCCCCCGTGTACTTGGTGATGGTGGTGGGCTGGCGGAAGCGCTGGGGGAAACTCACCGTGCGGATCTCCCGGCTGAACACACGGGTTCCCGGGGGTTCCGGCGTTGGCGAGCGGTCCTCCCAACTGTCGTAGCGACCACCTCGCCGAGGGTGGTAGCCTGCCGCCGTCCGCGCCTCTGCGTCGCCCCTTTTCTTGGCGTTCAGGACGTTGCGGGCATCACCGTCGTGGGCCTGGACGCGCGTGTCAAGGATCCGCTCCCTGACAGGCGTCCTGCCCCGGTTCACTGGCTGTCCCGCCGCGCCGTCCGCGTGGACGGATGCCTCCTGGTCCTGCGTGTCGCCGTCGCCCCGCATGCTGGACTGGTTGCGTATGCGGGACGCGGAGCTCTCGGCCTGCTGTACGGCCGCCTGCTCGATGAGAGCCTGCGCCTCGTGGCGCAGGTTTCGTGCCTCGGGCATCGATGGCTCGGGCATAGCCCGAAGTAGTGTCGCCACCGCGATGAGTTTTTTGCTGGCCCGAGGCGGCGTGTGTGGGTCGTCCACATTGAAGTCGGTGTTGATGCGCTCGCGAGCCTGCCTCCCGGCTTCTCGGGCGCGTTCGCCGCGCGCCGAGGCTTCCCCTGCGATGGCAGCACGCAAGAGCCGCACCTGCCGGTACTCCTCTGCGAGCTTCGCCTCGAGCTCACGCGCCTGGGCCAGCTGCGCATTAATATCCGCATTGCCCGCTGGTGGGGCCGGTGGCGGGTTTGGCTCCGGATGCTGGGCCACGTCCCCGTCGCCTGCTCCGTTCGCGCCGTCAGCGTGCTCGTTGGCGACGACAACGAAGCACTCGCGCGCGGGATCGTAGCTTCCTTCGCTGGAGTCGTCGGAGCAACCGAACCAGTAGTCCGCAGCGTCAAGGAACCGCCGGAATACCACAGGGTCCGGTACGCCGGAGAAGCCCCACTCCGCGTAGCCATGCGAGGTCGAGGGCGGCAACTCGGTGGCCGAGCCGTGGTACGACTCGTCATTGGTGGTGGCGATGAGGTTCCGGGCTGACAGCAGGTGATGGCCCGGGAGATCCTCGTATGCGGCCATGTCGGTGCTGACGGATGAGGCGTACGTTGTGGCGGAGTTGCACATCCCATAGGGGAACTGCGGCCCCGTGGCCGCGTGCTCCCCTGCAGGGTGGGCCGTCGTGTCACTTGGTGGTGGTGCATCACTCCGGGGCGCGTCGCGTGCTGCCCGGCGCCGCTCCGTGCGCGCCTGATGCGAGCGCTGACCCGGGCGTTTGCGGCGTCGAGACGCCGAGGTGGCCGCCGTCGTGGGTTCTGGCGCCGGGACGCCGGTCGTCGGCGTGGCGGGGATCGGGCCCAGCCCGGTTGACCGCCACGGGTGGAGTTCATCCCGATTGGTAAGGCGCATGTGGTAGCCGTTCCCTGTGGCCTGAAAGTTCAGGCTCCCAAACCGGATTTCGAATCCGGCAGGGAAAGGGTCCGAGCTGCCCATGGCGTACCTCTGGGACGTCATCTCGGTGCGAATCACCATCGAGATTGCTGGTGAGGGGTTGATCACAGCGCGAGTTTCCCTACCTGGCGCACCAACTGTCGGTGTTAGGATTAGTCCCGACAGTAACTAGTGAGATACGCTGTGATCAGCTTCTCGATGGTTGGTGCAAATGGCAACACAGGGACACGGGTTTATCCTAGTTCCGACCGCGGGGTCGTACGTCTAGCAGATTGCGAGTGCGCGCTGTATTGATTCGCACCAGTGGTGCCTGTAGAGGAGGGCTACAAGCAAGGCGGGAGAGAAGGAGAGGCCTCCAAGTCCCTGCTAGGTGATTGAGGCAAAGTGCCAATATCGGGGCGAACGAGTATGCGGGTGAGTGCGGGTGTGTCGTGATCATGTCGTCCCCGGCGGCCAGGCGACTGCCTCCTCCTTTTATAGACCAAGGGGAGGCGGCTTACAAATGTGACGCACGGGGTTTTACACAGTATCGTGGTACTGGTACACAGCGTTTGTGACTTGATGGTGTCCTGACGAGTCTCAGCACTTGCAGGTGTCGTGGTGGCTATGTACTTGCCGAGGAATAGCTTCGAGGGTAGTCTGCTCGGCGTGCGCGTCTGACCGCCGTTTGTACATCAGTTCGAGGGTCTTGCTGACGAGGGCGCCTGGTGCTGTACAGGGCCCGTCGTGGCGGCGTCCCATCGGAGCAGGGCCGCACAGCACCGGGGCTGGCTGCATAGCGCCCGGGATGGTGCCACAGGGCTAGGGTTGGGTGATGTTATTGTGGTTTGTATTAATTTTTTGGAAAGGGTGATTTCCCCCATAGTTAGGGGACCCCTATGGCTGTCCCCGACAGCACCAAAATTATAAGGGGTTCAGCTTATCGTCCTCAAACTGATGGTCAAACCGAAAGAGTGAACCAAATTCTAGAGAACATGTTGCGAGCCTGTGCTATTCATTTTGATAAAAGTTGAGACAAGTGCCTATCTTTGGCGGAATTTTTTTATAATAATAGTTATCAAGCAAGCTTGAAAATAGCACCTTTTGAGGCTCTTTATGGACGGAGATGTCGCACTCCCTTGAACTAGTCACAGACCGGTGAAAGGAAATTCTTTGGTCCAGCCTTAGTTAAGGATGCCGAAGAAAAAGTGAGGGTAATCAAGGAAAATTTGAGAATAGCCCAAGAAAGACAAAAGAGTCATTATGACAAGGGAAAGGCACCTAGGGAATACAAAGTTGGTGACTTTGTGTATTTAAAAGTTTCACCAATCAAGGGTGTCCAGAGGTTCGGTGTGAAAGGAAAGTTAGCTCCTCGCTACATTGGCCCTTATGAGATCATTCAAGTCTGTGGGCCAGTGGCATACTGTATTCGGCTTCCTGAACGATTCTCTGACGTGCACAATGTGTTTCATGTCTCCCAATTGAGAAGATGTGCTCATAAACCGGACAGGGAAGTCATAGAAGAAGCTAATACTTAGATTGAACCGGATCTCTCTGTCGTCGAACATCCTCTAAGGATTCTTCATATAAAAGAAAGAAAAACTCGAAGACAATCCGTGAAGATGTATAAAATCCAGTGGAGTCATCACCATGTCGATGAAGCCACTTGGGAAACTGAACATTATCTCAATGAGAATTATCCGGGTTTTCTTCAATCTAGACACCGTAAGATCCTTCCCCTATTTGCATCTTTTAATTCCTAATCTCGGGACGAGATTTATTTTAAGGGGGGTAGGCTGTAACATCTCTGATGTTTGATTATGCTAATGACCTTAATTAAAGGTGCTAATCATGGTTAATTAGTTTCTAAGCATGTTTGACATGATTTGTCACACATTTGCACAAAGGCCCTTGGTCAAAGTTCAAATTCTAGGTCAAACCCCTATAGATCTAAAAGGCTGAATTGGTCTTCTTGCGCGTTCTCCAAATTTCACTATAGAAGTTCAAAATCGGCCAATATAAAAGTTGTTCCTTATTTCCGAAAACACATTTTTCATAATTGGTGGACATTCAAATTTTGAGTGCAAAGCTGCTTAAATTTGAGACAAAGCTCCTGCGCACAGTAATTGGGGGCCGAGATTTTCTGGATTTTCATCACGATTCTCCCACAAATCTATGGACCAAAACATATGACGCCCTTTGTGAAAGTTGTAGGTCTATAGCTCCTCTACAACTTTTATTTTTGGAGATTTCCAACTTAGCTGGCAATTTGTGGAGTTACGGAATTTTGAAAACCGGTACGCGGAATTGAATCAGAGCCGGGCGACGTCGTTGCCGCGCCGAGAACGCGCGCGCGCGCCAGCACCCCGCCTGGCCACGTGTCGAGTCGCGCAAGCACCAGTGTACAGATGATGTGGAGATGTCGTTGTGTACCCGCTCGACGTCGTGGGTGCTCCGCCCTCACGCAGGGTCGTACGCCGCGCTCAGGAGGCGTCGCGACCTGGCCGCGGGCTCCGAGCGGCCACGCGCCGACGCGAGCGGCGTCACGGCGCGCCCCTGGCGCATGCAAAATGGCCAGCTGGCTCGCGAGGCCTTAAGGCCGGCCGATGTACCCTCATCTGCGTCGTCCGTCGCGCGCGCAACAGGAAAACACAGCCGCACGCAACGAAGCAGTCGCGCCCTGTCTCGCGAACGCCGTCGCCGCCGCTCTGCCGCGCCACCGCCGAGCAAGTTCGCCCGCCCCTAACCAGCGCCGGCCGACCCTCTCCTCTCCCTCCTCAAGTCCCCCTGCTCCTCCCTCAACCCAGCCACACCGTCGCCGGGACGCCGGACTGCGCCGTCACCGTGCAGGCGCCGCTGCGGCGGACGGGACAGGGTCGCGCCGCCGTGAGCACCCGGCGAGGCCACTGCCGGTCCGGCCGCTGCCTTCCAACCCTCTAGGCAAGTCAGGTAATGCCCTAGGGCCGCTCACCGTCGAGCTCCGGTGACGGGACCGCCGCCGGCGAGCTCCTTCCGCCGGCAGGGACCGACTCGTTTTGATTTCAATCAATCCAGGGTTCGATTTGTAAACCAAGGGCTTATATGTAATTTCGAGAAAATTGGTCAAGGGTCTCTCTGCAAAAGTGTGTTAGGGTTTCGACTGTAACTTCAAAAATCCATGAAAAATTGTAGAAAAATCGGAAAAATGTAAATCCAACTGTTTTGGATTCCTTGTTAGCAGATCTACAACTTTTACAAAAGTTGTATAGGGTTTTTCTGAGTAGTTTTTAAATGTAAATTCAAACTCAGTTTGAGATCTTTTATTGTAATTCAAAATGTACTCATGCAAATGAAATGAAATGAAATTTGGATATGTTGTTGTGTGCTTCATGTTTAGATCTGTGACCAAGTTTCACACATTTTTGTTGTGTAGAATTCTAGTTATGATTTTTGGAAGTTCTATGTTAGTTTAAGCTTGATGCTTTTTATAGTCCCCTCAAAATATGAATTCCTAAAGCACCAATGCACCCTAGGCCTTTGTCATGTTGTTAAGCACCTCTAGAAAAATAATGGTGATTTTAGGAGCCTGTTTGAGTAGTGTTTGATATTTATGTTTGTGAAGGATGTAAAATTCATAACTTGAAACATATGATGAAGCCACTTGAATGTGTTAGGTTGGAGCTTAGTTTTGGCATATTGGAACTGTAGGAAAAATTTGGGGTCAAAAGGTTTAGTGAATCTTTTTGTATGAATTAATGAAGTTTACCTAGGCTGAAACTTGTCTTTTTCATTTAAAATAATGTATAAATGATCTTGAGCAGAAAATTTATATTTAAGCTTATTTTGGTTATATTCTACTGTGGTAAAATTTTCATGCCAGTTGGAGTCCTATCTTAATTATTATGAATTAGGGATGAGTGGCTAGTTATAATGGAATAAATAAATTTATGTTTATCTTTTAATTTGAATTAGAGGTGTTTAAGTTCAGTTGCTGTTTAAAATGAATTTAAGCACACCTCCCATACTGATGATGAAGTTTATTAGTTTAACTTTCTTAGATATGCACACAATCACCATCAAAGACATAGTTAGTCCATCATCATCCACCCCTTAATTTTAATGGAGTTTAATAATTTAATTTGCATAGATGTGCACGCAATCACCATCAAAGTAAGGGTTACTTCATCATCACTCACCCCCTACCCTTAATGAAGTTTAGTAAGCTAAATTGTTTAAATGGGCACACAATCCCCATTTAAATAGTTGTTAGCTCACTCTCACCACACACCTTACTTTTGTGAGTTTTCTTGTTGTTTTGATGAATGTGGCCCACAAGAGTTGGGTTAATGATAAAATCTCTCACCTTCACCCTGTAACTAATGCATGTGCATAAACGTGTAGACTTACCCGACGGGACGTACACGCTCACCCAGGAGGAGGAGGGATCCGCTAGTGGGGAGCTGAATCAAGTGATTGGGCAGCAAGACCTGGACCAAAGTCCAGAAGAGCCCAAGGCTTGTGTTGAGTCGGAGGAAGGCAAGCACCAGAGTCACATATAAACTTTTTGGACTAAAAGCTCATATCTTTTACCTTTTCAGTATTTATGCTTTACTTTGTGCATTTAAGTTTCAGGAGTTGTTTGAAACCTAGATGCATGATCCGTAGGACTCCTATGCTCTTTTACTAGTATGTTAGGAACGCTAGTGCCATGCTCTAAGGATACGGTACAAGTCGAGTAATGACTCATTGCTCGTGAGATATAGGATGCTTATGTTGGAATCATAAGTTGGTTAAATTGACTCGCTCATGTGGTAAGAGCAATGGGTTCGGTCTCGACCGAGTAGCATGGTGCTAGTTTAAGCTATTGAACGTACCAAGTGCTTGTCGAGAATGGGACCGGTAAGCCTAGTACCTAATGAACCAGTGCGGGGACTTTATCGCTACTAATCTTGAGATGCATCTCCCGGTTTGATTCCGGTAGTGCAAGTGTGAGTCTGGGCGTGCCGTGTGAGGGCGTCCCAGTAACCTTGTACTTAGGACTATGGCATCTGTCCCTAATCTGGGGAGTGACGGGAACCGCCTGGTCGGGGTAGACCCCGCATTTGTTTTTCTTTGGATTCTTTGGGGTCTACCTTCTTTCGTGTATCTTGGGTTTACCTTGCAAGGATATAAATCGATCGATCGTTGGTCACTCTCCGTTATCTGAGTCGGCTTGACCACTGGCTACCCCATGTTTATTTATGGAACATTCTGGACTAATATTGTTGATTGATTAATCTTGTTTGCACAACCATGCTTGTTTAGCTAGGTGCTTACCTAGAATGGTTAACATACTAGAACTTGAGCTAAAATTTGAAAGTAAGGATCAACTCTTAGATGCTTTTGGCAAAACAAACCCACCAGCCAAAAAGCCTTGCATGTCTAGATGTGTCTTCTATTTTGACGGGTAAGTCTTTCTGAGTATTAGTATACTCAGCCTTGCTTAATTTGTTGTTTTCAGGTAATCCTATCTGGCCTGGTGTTATTCCAGATGGATGGGAGATTGAATGGAAGAACGATGATGAGGAGTGATATACTTGGATGGCCTCCCACGTGTATCTCGCGTTTAGTTTATTTTCCGTTGTTTAAACTCTGAACCATGTTTACTTTTATGTACTGAAAAACCTGATTTGTAATATTAAGTACTTGTGGACTTTTATGTAATATAATCTTGTACTCTGGTCCCGCCTTCGTGTGGGCTTAGTGCATATCTCGATCCTGTGTAAGTGATTTACCGAGCATGACCCGGCAGAGGCGACAAAATAGCTCTTGGTTATCACTTATGAGCCAAGTGGACCGGCTTAAGTGATAATCCGGATTTATTTTGGGCGGTTCTGTCACATGGAGCTTCTCATGTATATATGTATCATTTGTGCATTCCATGCATGCATTTTACCTTTATGTACAAAACCTGGTAGGATAGCCATCTTTGGATCATTTGTGCTAGGATGAGCTTCTCTTATATACTTTGATCACTATGTTGTGCTATATGTGAGATATGTGTATGCTTTGGGAATGGTGATGTGAATGCTATGCTCTTGATGGTATCGTCATATATTCATGATGAGATAGTTTCCTTTTTGAAAATGCTAAAATTGCTTCACTCATGAGTAGATACTTGTCTATGCTCAATTTGTGCTCAAATGCCTATATCATGCTTAGTTTGTGCTTGAGTATCATGCTCTCTTTGCTTGGGGTCAAAGACCCATTTGTCATGGTAAATGTTTAGCCTATATGTTCACTTGTGGAGGAGCATAAGCTTCTTTTTGCCGCAAAGGCATTTCATGTACCATGCTTAAATTTGAAAATGAAATTGGTGTATGAATTGCCTTATGCTTGAAAAATGATCTCTTAATCATGTCTTTATGTTTTGATATACATATCTTGGGTGCTAAACCATTGCATGATGTCTACCATGAGAAGTCTCATTTTAAGAAGTAGACACATGGCTCGGTGGCTTTGACATGACATTTAGTAGCTTATGGGCGTATGCCATGATCTTGTAATGAGAACTTGTGATCTTGTATGAGCTTTGGATGATCTAGTTTATTTTTGCTCAAATTGCCATGGATAGAACTTTGGTCATGAGATGAATGTTTATTTGTGAAAATTGCTTAAAATTGTTTTTGGCCATGTCACATGCTTATATGTCTCTACTTTCTTGATGGCAAGGCACTAACTACACCGTGTCTACTTAGCTTGCTCTATGTCTCATTTGTAGCATTTTGTTGTGCTATTTGTATGTCTGAGAAGCTTGGTAGATTGTATATGCTTTGACATGCATTTTTCATGAAAACAAGGGGGAGAGCTTCATGCTATCTTGATTCATGCATTGTCAACAAGGGGAGAATATGTATGATAGGGGGAGATTTTGTGGAGATTTGTGAGATTTTTCATGTGGGGAGAAAATTTTGAGAAAAGAGGTTGCATTTGCTCAGGGGGAGTGTGCATATGTGTAGGGGGAGCTCCTGACTCATGCCTATATCAGCAATACGACGGTGCCATAGCCAACCCTTGGATGTCTTGGTGACTAGACAAGTAGTCAAATTTGCTTCATGAGAGGAGAAGTCTACAAGATAGATGTTCCCATAGCGAAAGCCTTTGAACACAACTTCATTAGTTTTCTTGTTAGTAATGATCACCCCCTCATCATCAAATTGGCAAGAAAGACTAAGATCACAAAATTGAGCAATGAAAAGCAAGTTATAACTACAAGAGTCCACAAATAATACATTGGAAAGAGAGAGATCATTTGCTATAGCTATGTCACCCAAACCGGAGACCCTTCCTTTAGAATTATCACCAAAAGTCACTTGCTCATGATTTCCCGCATCATCCACTAGAGAGGTGAACATTTTAACTTGGCCAGTCATGTGTTGAGTACATCCACTATCAAGGACCCAATGACTTCCCCGGCCTTGTAGTTCACCTACACACAAATAGATCAAGTTGAAGATTTAGGAACCCAAGCAAGTTTGGGTCCATTGATATGAGTTACTAAAGCTTTAGGAACCCAAATTTGCCTAGGAGGCTTCGCTTTAGCCTTGGCCCCTATGAACTTTGCCACCACCTTGCCTTTGCTATTTTTTAACAACAAGAAATGGTTATTGTTGAACATAGAACGATAGTTGTAATGTTAGATAGGCAAAGGACGTGTAGGTATAGGGCACTCCCTTGTGTGATGACCGGTGATCTTGCAATGTTGGCAATAGAATTCAACTTCCTTCACAAAGCACCCATAGAGTTCCTTTGACTTGGGAGTCTCTTTGATGGGTTGAGGGAAGGAGCCAAGTCCCTTAGTGCCATAATCTCTTACATTGTAATAAAGGATCTCCTTATGCAATTCTTCACCCTTGGCCAAGTTCTTCACACATGATCTTAGGCTTCTTACTTCCTCTTCAAGAGCTTTCACTCTAGCATGGTTAGTCCTGGAAGAGGAGGCAATATTCTCATCATTTAGTAAGATCTTAGGTTCTTCAATTAAATCATCACAAGAGGTGGAGGCATTTATTTTAGTGATGTCTCTAGCAATTTCTTGCCCACTAGAACAAATAGCCTCATATGCAAGCTCAAGTTCTTGATACTTCATCTCTAATATCACATGATCTTTCTTAAGCATCTTTTGACTTGACTCAAGTGACTTGTTAAGCATGGTTATATCATCATGTTTGACGATTATTAGCTCATTGTGCTTATCAAGCAACTTGTTGTGGTCATCTCTAAGCGACTTGTTAGACACTACCAAAGCTTCATGTTCTTTGCTAAGGTCAATGTGTTTCACAAGCAACTCATCATTAGATAGCTTAAGCTTCTTATGGGTCTCTTCAAGAGCCTTGAGCTTACTCTTTTGTTTCTTAATCATGTCGATGTATTGATCAACAAGTCCCTTAAGAGCATGAGGTGAAAGATCATTATCACTATCCGAGGAATCACTACTTTCACTATCGCTCACCTTGGAGTGTTTTGCCATGAAGCACATAGGTGGTGGAGGAAGAGGAGGTTCTTCATCATCCATGATCACAAGACCGGCAAACTTCTTGTTCTTCTCATCTTCACTACCGCTTGATCCACTTGAAGTTTCATCATCTGTGATCCATTCATTTGCCAAGAGAGAACGATGACCACCCTTCTTCTTGTTGTAGGACTTGCTAGAAGACTTCTTCTTGAATGAGTTCTTCTTGTAGTGTTTGACATCTTTCTCATCATCATCATCATCGTTCTTCTTGCTTGAGCTTGACACTCGCTTGTCGGGCTTGGGGCAATCATATGATAGATGATCATAGCTTGAACAATTGTAACACTTCCTCTTGCCACCTTCACCATTTCTTCTTGATGAGCGAAACTTGTTCTTCTTAGGATCATAGTTGTAGCCTTTCTTGCCAATCTTGGAAAGCAATTTGGTAGTCTTCCTCATGAGAAGAGCAAGTTCACCATCATCATTTTCATCATCACTTGAGTCACTCTTGTCTTCACTTTCACTCGAAGAAGGAGGAGGCTTTGCTTTTGACTTTAGCTTGGGCTTGGTCTTGTCATTAGCCTTGAGTGCATGGTCCTTCTTGTAGCTTGATGTGGAAGAAGATGATTCTGTTTGGCCCATCAAGAACATCTCATGAGACTGAATCTTGTTGACAACTTCGGTGATAGTGAGAGTTTCGAAGTCCTTCTCAAAGATGAGTGCCTTGACAATGTTGTACTTGGGCTTGGGAAGCGTTTGAAGGATTTTCTGAATGATTTTCTGCTCGGACAAGTTAGCAACATCGAGAGCATTTATATTTTGAATAAGAACACCCATTCTAGAATACATTTGCTCTACACCCTCATCATCCTCTATCTTAAACTCACTGAGCTCAACCTTAAGAAACTCATACTTCTCCACATGGATTTTCTTGTTGCCTACATGGATTCTTTTGAGCTCCATCCACACCTCATGAGCGGTCTCCAAGGTAAACACCCTATCAAACATCTCCTCATCAAGAGCCTCAAACATATAGTTTCTAGCATGATAGTTCCACTTGGATTCACTTTCGGTGGGTGCATTTGACAAAGGATACATGGTGGTGATCCATGCATCGTGGTGTTGTGCTTGAAGATAGCTAGCCATTATATGTGCCCAAAAGGTGAACCGTTTCCCCGCTGTTGGCGGTCGATTTCTGTCAACCAAGAACACTTGTTATGTTATAGTTTGGATTTCATTTTGGAACTAACCCGCCACTAGGCGTACTAATGATATAACAAGTTCATCGTTGGATGTGTGTTTTGGAGTATAATGTTTACGTAGGAATGCATACACCAAATGAAAAGAAATGCACTCGGTTCGGAGGATGATTTACATGATGATCAAGAGGCTCCGACCGTGCGTGAACTTGACTCCAAAGGTGGCGAGGACCAACGTGCTTCAATGGAGAATCTCCGAGGACCAAGATGAAAAGACCGGAAGATCATGCGTGAAGACCCCTTAACTTGGTCGCGGAGATAACGACGTCCAAAGCCCATATCCGAAGGAGGAAAAACCCCAAAGTGCAAGAAATGACACATGGCAAAAGACGGAGGCAAACCGGGCCGGGAATGGGCCAGGCCGGCCGGCCCACCCCCTTTCCACAATGGTTCGCCGCCGCCTTTCTTCGGTGATAAGTTCGCGAAACCCTAATTGTTCGGGGGGGAGAGCCATTCGCGAAAGACGACCAGAGAAGCCTCGGGAGATCAAACACAAGGAAGAGGGTTGATCAAGAGGGTGAAGATTCAAGAGGATCATCACCTAGGTCAACGGAGGTCACCACGAGGAAGGAGGACGCCGAGGCCTTGCCACGGCGCCGCCGGAGTTGAAGGACACCGAGAGACAGACTCCATCGGGGGCATCCACCATGTTCAACGGTGCCATGCCTAGTGTCTTGATGGGGTAAAGTAATCGTTTGTCCATGAAGTTGTAATGGATCTTGACATGTAGTCACCCGCTCTCGTTTGGATCTTTTATCTATCATACCTTCTTGTTGATGATGCTTAATGTTTAAGGTTAGCTACCATTGCCTTCGGGGTTGCTCCCGTAGATCACGTCAACATACTATGTTCATTAGGGTTAGCGACAATTACCTTCGCGTAGTGACTAGTACGAGGGAAGGGAAACGCCTGGCTCTTTGTTCACATCCTTAGATAGATTGGATCGGGGTTTTACCATGTTTTGGGTGATTGCATCTCAAGTACCTAGACTCCATGGGCATATGTCTTTCATACTCGTGAACCACCTTTCTCTTTCTCTTTAACATAATCTAGGGTTAGTTTGTCTTTACTTTATAGATTAATCTTTACATCATAAAGTCCTTAATCAACTAAGTTAGTGTTAGGTTAAACGCAAGTAATTCCCTTGCTCCATGGATTGACAAGAACCTAGGGGGTCCCCTCCCTTGGTGAAAAGGGCACCAAGTCACTCCGTGTACTTGCGGTGAAGTTGAACGCGGTTTTGAACCGTCAACAAGCCCCTTTTTCTGGCGTCGTTGCCGGGGAGCAAGCCAGTTTACTTCATTTAATCTCTCATTGATTTTGTTGATTACTAACACCTAACCTTTGTGTTCTAGAAAAACACACTCTTTTGTTGTTTTGTTTTTGATTGTCTAGATGGTGTTCGTTGGAAATCCTTTGGAGGAACCGGAAAAATCGCTAAGAGACTATGCTAGCTCTCGATGTGAGGATATCAAGGTACAAGAGTCGGATTCGATTCTTGAAGCGACAAGGTACAAAATCAAAGTTCAAATCATCAAGATGGCAGCAACTAATCTGTTCCGAGGGGTGGAGACGGACAATCCATATAGACATATCCAGTGCTTCACGACATTGTGCAATACGGTACGACAAGAGGGAGTTCCCGACACTTGGTTTAAATGGAATCTTTTTCCCTACTCACTTGCTGATGAAGCAACAAAGTGGTATTCATTTGCGTCCTTCGAAGCCGAGGGAAATTGGGAGCAATTGGTAAATAAATTTTGTGCCAAGTTCTTCCCTATAACCAAGATTCAACATATAAGGATGCAAGTGATGACTTTCAAGCACGGAAAAGAAGAGGGGATCGATCAAGCGTGGAATCGATTCAATGAACTAGTTGAACGAGGATCAAGACTCGGATTCCCGGGTGGCATACTATTGCATACATTCTTTTTTCCCCTAACCCCTAGTTGCATGGAATACGTTCAAATGTGTGCAGGAGGGGATCTCATGGAGAAAACACTCACGGAAGCTGCTAAACTTCTACAAAAACTAAGTAAAGCGGCAGCCATGCGAACAGATTGGGAAATACGACTTTCGGGAAAGTCGAAATGCGACACAAGTGTGGCACCCCTTGCTGCAACTTTCAGAAATATGACCCCGGAAGAGAAGGAAGAGGAACCAATCCCAAGAAAGGTTGAAGAAGCCAAACATGACTAGAACTATCCCGGAGAGTGATCATGCCGAGACAAGCAAAGAAAATGAAAGGACTATGTCAAGCGCGAAGCCACTAAGGGAGTTCGAGCAAATGGATTGGATCCCACTTGATTTTGGAGAAATCTTTGACAAGAGGAGACCGTTCCCTAATCAAAAAGGGATGGCAAAAGCTTTGGAGATAGACTTCCAGCCGGAAAGACAAGTAGAACATTCATACAACATAGAGACAACCGGGGAGGTCCTTCAAAAACTCTTTGGCAAAGAAGAAGTTGATCCGGACCATGTGGCCGAAGCTAAAAGAATCATGGGAATCAAGCCTGAGGTGTCACCATGCACCCGCCTCGCTGAAACTTTTGCCATAGGATCCGATGAAGAAGAGAAGACATCGACGCGTATAGATTGCAAGGTCAACAACATTAATTGCAAGGTGTTATGCGACATTGGAGCACAAGTAAGTGTCTTGTCTTCTAAGATTTTTTATGAAATTCATGATCACACCATTGACCTAGTTCTAATCTCTACTAAATTAATTATGAGAGATGGTAGAATTGTTAAACCTCTAGGAATTGCTCGTGACCTAGAAGTTTTAATTTCCGAAAAATGCATTCCAACCGATTTCTTCATTGTTGATGTCTACTATGATAAGAATGGTCATGTAATTCTTGGTAGACCTTTTCTTAAGTTGGTTAATGCCGTTTTAGATGCCGGAAAAGGAAAAGTAACTATTAATCTTGATGGAGATAATCACACATACAATTTTCTTCCCGCTTCTAGAATTGCCTCACCCCTACCTCTTGATGACGAAGAGGTAGGGAGCCTTCGTTTTGTTGAAACTTTCAGGGATCCGCTACAAAGAGCTATGGAAAATCAATCCAATGATGAGTTGGATGAAGAGTTAGTGGAAGCAACTAAAGGACTAGAACCGCAAGACGGAAGTTTAGAGGAGGATAAATTTGAAGACCTTGGAGAAATTGTACATGAGGAACCACAAGCACCGAAGGTGGATCTTAAGCCATTGCCCAAGGGATGGAAATATGAATTTTTGGGACCAGACAAGACTTATCCCGTGATTGTGAGTGACGAATTGAGTCCGGAGGAGAATGATATGTTGCTGAATTTATTGAAGAAGCACAAGAAAGTGATGGGATATTCGATAAATGATCTTAAAGGACTCAGCCCAGCATTTTGCACCCACCGCATACCTATGGAGGATCAATGCAAGCCCGTAGTGGACCATCAAAGGAGGTTAACTCATGCCATGCGAGATGTGGTGAAGAAGGAAGTAATCAAGTTATTGGATGCCGGAATCATCTACCCGGTACCGCATAGCGAATGAGTGAGCCCTGTACATTGTGTGCCTAAGAAAGGAGGTTTGACTGTGGTGAAAAATGAGAAGAATGAATTAATACCGTAAAGAACCGTGACCGGATGGAGGATGTGTATTGACTACCGGAAATTGAATAAAGCAACGAAGAAGGATCACTTCCCCCTACCGTTCATCGACGAGATGCTTGAGAGGTTAGCAAATCATGCATATTTTTGCTTTCTTGATGGGTACTCGGGGTTCATGCAAATACCTATTCACCCGGATGATCAACATAAGACAACATTTACTTGCCCATATGGAACATTTGTGTATAGAAGAATGCCTTTCAGTTTATGCAACGCTCCAGCCTCTTTTCAACGATGTATGATGGCGGTATTTTCGGAGTTCATCGAGGAAATTGTTGAGGTATTTATGGATGATTTCTCCGTCTATGGTAAATCTTTTGCAGATTGCTTGGCAAACTTGGATAAAGTTCTCACTAAATGTTCGGAGGTTGACTTGGTGCTAAATTGGAAGAAGTGTCACTTTATGATGAGACAAGGTATAGTGTTGGGACATGTGATATCCAAGAGAGGGATTGAGGTGGACAAGGCTAAGGTTGAAACGGTTGAAAAACTTCCACCCCCAACGGATATCAAATCTTTGAGGAGTTTCTTAGGCCATGCGGGATTCTATAGAAGATTCATCAAGGATTTCTCAAAGATTACCAAGCCATTGACCAATCTTCTCCAAAAGGACGTGCCATTCAATTTCAATGACAAGTGCTTGGCGGCATTCCGGACATTAAAGAGAGCTCTTGTAACCGCACCCATCATTCAACCGCCCGACTGGAATCAATCTTTAGAGATAATGTGCGACGCTAGTGACTATACCGTCGGAGCGGTGTTGGGACAACAAAAAGAAGGCAAGGTACATGCTATTTACTATGCTAGCAAAACCCTCATTGGAGCTCAATTAAATTATGCAATAACGGAGAAGGAATTGCTCACGGTAGTGTTTGCCTTTGAAAAATTCAGATCATATATTGTGAATTCTAAGGTGATTGTCTACACCGATCATGCGTGATTAAGTATCTATTGTCTAAAAAAGATGCCAAGCCAAGGTTGATTTGATGGATCCTTCTCTTGCAAGAATTTGATGTGGAGATTCGAGACAAAAAGGGGTCGGAAAATGTTGTGGCCGACCATTTATCAAGGATGAATCGTGAGGATGATAAAGAGCCTATTGAAGATAATATGAGAGATGATCACCTCTATCACATCCTTGACAAAGATACTTGGATGATCAACATTATTCGAGCCATACAAAAAATGCCACTTGATCATTTGGATAGGAACGCTCAAAGGAGAGTGGTCACTGAGAGCCGAAAATATTATTGGGATGCACCTTACCTCTTTAGACTTGGGGCGGATGGAGTCTTACGAAGGTGTATACCAAGAGATGAAAGAGGTGAAATATTGAGAAAGTGTCACTCAGGTGAATATGGAGGGCACTATGGACATTTTAGGACTCAAGCAAAGGTATGGGCTAGTGGATTTTATTAGCCGGAGATGCATGAAGATTCGAAAAGGTATGTTGCTTCTTGTCCGGAATGTCAAAGAACGGGGAATATAAATCAAAGAAATGTTACGCCCTTGAATTACAACTTGCAAATTGATCTATTCGACGTATGGGGAATTGACTTCATGGGACCTTTCACTAGTTCAAATGGATATGAGCATATTCTATTTATGGTTGATTATGTGTCCAAATGGGTGGAGGCTAACCCTTGTCGAAGAGCTTCAACGGAAGACTCCATATTCATGATCAAAAATATTATATTCCCACGCTATGGAGTCCCGCGAGTATTGATAAGTGATGGAGGAACACAATTCATGGGAAATAGCTTCAGAAAATGCTTGTCCAAGTTGGGGATCGAGCATAGAGTGGACATGGCCTACCACCCACAAACCAATGGTCAAGCAGAAACTTCAAATAGGCAGCTCAAGAGCATTCTTAACAAGACCGTTGAAAAGGGAGGTAAAGATTGGTCTAAGAAATTGGATGGAGCATTGTGGACGTATCGGACGGCACACAAGACACCAATAGGTATGACACCATATCAATTTGTTTATGGTAAATCGTGTCATTTACCTTTGGAGTTAGAACATAAAGCGTATTGGGCAATCAAAGAGATGAATCTTGATTTTGATGTCGCGGGAATCAAACGGAAGATTCAAATAAGTGAACTAGAAGAGATAAGGCTCAAAGCTTATGAGAGTGCAACCATCTACAAGGAAAGAATGAAGAGGTGGTATGATAAAAGGCTTCAAGCAAAGGAATTCAAAGAAGGTGACAAGGTTCTCCTCTATAATTCAAGGTTCAAAATATTCGGGAAAGGAAAATTGAAGAGCAAATGGGATGGACCGTACATCGTTCACTCGGTCTCGGCAAATGGAGCGGTAACAATCATGGACGTGAAAGGAGACCAATATGTGGTTAATGGTCAACGGTTAAAGGTTTTTCTTGAACAAGACATTGTGCCCATCGACTACATTGATATATATCACATGGAGGACGAGCCCGAGCGTCAAGCCTAAGACGTAAAATGAGGTAAATTTTCTGTAAATATGTTTTTGTTTTTGTTTTCGTATTCATTTCGAGTCCTTTTTCATAATTTTTAGCTGGACCCTACCACCACCTAGGCTAGTTTTCACGAAACACCGAGGGTCGCAAAAGTTGGGCCGCGAGGGCCCAAAGGAGGGGGTAGGCTGGCCGGCTCATGCCGACCGGCACACCACCCCCTCTCCTCCGTTTCGGCTCGTTTTTCTCTGGGACACGGTTCGATGCATTTCCTTTTCCTGTCTTCCCTTTTTGGGGGCGACAAAAATAGGTGAGGGAGGGTTTCGGTTGAATCCTTCCAGGGATATTTAAGGATGCCTGGGGAGCTCGAGGTTTGCATCTCAATTGCAATCTCCAACCTCCACGAAAGCACCCAAGCACCCATGGCATCCTCGAGCAGCACCAAAGGCAAGGAGGAGGTGAGGGCAACCATGGAAGATGAAGCACGCCTCCCCTCTCCATCTCCGGCAACCGAGGAGCTTCGCCGGTACGCTGTGGTGCCGGAGCCCAAGAAGGTGAAGAGGACCGCGAGGATTCAATGCGGAGGGCGTGTCCCAAGAGGGCACATGGCTAGCCCAAATCCCTAGGTTGAGGAGAAGAAGGAGAAGCCCGCTTCTCCCGTTCGCCGCTCGAAGAGGCTCCTTGGGAAGAAGAGGAAGGATTACAAGGAGAAGACCCCCGAGCCGGCGGAGTTCTACAGAGATAGTGACTACTCCGATGATCGAAGCCCTAGCTCGTGGGCAGCCGGTGGAAGAGACGATAATGATCTCTACATTTGGGAGGAGATGCCCAAGGACGAGCCGGAGGAGCATCATGAGCAAGGCGAAGGAGGCAACCCAGACGGCGGTAATGATCCGGACGGTGGAGACTATGGAGATGATGATCCGGAAGAAGGGCACAACATGTGTTGTGCGGCTTGCCGCAATGCTATTGCGGAGCTCTTCTCATCCCTTGATGAGTGTTTCCACACCATCAACGCCATGCAACAAAGAATTGAAGATTGGGAGCGCATGGCGGAAGATGACTTCAAGTACCTCAACCGCAACATAAGGAAGCTCTTCGGGATGAACAAGAATTTCAAGAAGAAAGAGTGGTGCAACTCTTGTGGAAAGTACCACTAGGTGTTGTAGTTAGCTTGTTCTCCCCCCTTTGTGACTTTTGTAAAGTTACAACGAGGACGTCGTAAAATCTAAGAGTGGGGGGATCTAGCTAGCTACCTTTTTAATTTTTTTTGCTTAAAGTGGTGTGAGAGTCTAGTCTCTAAATTTTGAGTCAAGTGTGAGAGTCTTGTGTGAGTCTTTGTTTTATTTTTTTAGCTTGAAAGTGTCTTAAATTAGCATTGAGTCAAAGAAAAAGAAATAAAAAGTGTCTTATGCAAATCTCTTATTTCTTTTCTTGTTATGTCTTTACTTTATCTTTCTTATTTGAGAAACTTACCTTTGTAAAGCACCCATACTCAAACTTTGATCTAGGACTTTGCTTCGTCTATGCTTTTAGTAACACTAACTTTGGAGGTTTTAATTTCTGAAAATTAAGAAAAACACCTTGCTATGAAGGTTAGCAATTTCTTTCTCCAAGTTGAGAGGTGATATCTATCCTATACAAAGCCTTTACATACATATATATGCTCCACCATAAGTGTTGTTTAGCATGATGAATTAAGTTAGGATTTTACTCTCTTGGGAGGTCTAATTTCAAGCAATGATCATGTCCTTGATGTATACCTTTTATTACTAGCCTCTTCATGTATTTGGTAACAGGAATTTCACATTGAATGCCCCGTACATCGCCGGGTTCCTTACCCAAACCTATAAACATCTTTTTATCATATTACTCCTTGAACACAACCCATATTTGAAGATTCGTTCAATCTCTAGGCATGTTTTTATTTAAAATTCAGATTGTTGGTCATGTTCAAAAGTTGAGCGAAAAGCTTTGGAGAAGAAGATGAAGATGTGGAGAAAAAAGAAAAAATATATAAAATATATGTGTGTGGTGCACACACAAGAGAAAGAAGAAAAAAAGAAGAGAGAGAACAAGAAAAAGAAAAAAAAGGGGAGAAGAAAAAGAAAAGAAAGAAAATCCAAGGCAAGGCAAGAAAGGTATAGTGAGGGATGACAAGTCAAGTGAAAATCAAATGAAGTGCAAGGAAGGATGCCACGATGTTGGAACGAATCTTATTCCATACCATGTGCAATCCGACGTCGAGGACATCATTAGTGCCTTGAAGTCATTATTCTTTTTCCCTTTGCACATGTTCACCATTCTAAATCTTCTCGTCCTTGACACCCTTACATTATGGTTTAATTCTCATGATCATTGGCTTGGAAGGTGAACAACCACTAGAGGATTTTCCTAGCTTGATAATACTTGTGCTAGCTTCACTAACCACACCTATAGCTCCAACTTACATCATATATGAGAGACTTGTGGGAGGTGAGAGTTTATGAAATTATCTATGATACCACTTTAATGAGTGACATGTGAGAACTTGGAGAAGGACTTTGTCTAATGCTTTATGTAGGAATTTTATTTTTAAAAGTTTGTAAAACCCTCCAAAGGAAGTAAGAAAGCAAGTGTGGATGAAGTTGAAGATCTCTAGTGGAAAGGTAAGAGTTGTGGGATGAGTCTTGAATTAGTAATTTCTAAACGCCCATGTTTACATTATGATTTTTGTTTCATGTCTCTTATATTAAAGATGAATGATTGACTAACTTGAAAGGAAGGAATTGATGAAGCATGTTTCAAACTCCATGGATGAACAACTTTTGAGCAACTTGCTCGAGGACGTGCAAGATCTAAGCGTGGGGGGATGTTGGCGGTCAATTTCCATCAACCAAGAACACTTGTTATGTTATAGTTTGGATTTCATTTTGGAACTAACCCGCCACTAGGCGTACTAATGATATAACAAGTTCATCATTGGATGTGTGTTTTGGAGTATAATGTTTACGCAGGAATGCATACACCAAATGAGAAGAAATGCACTCGGTTCGGAGGACGATTTACATGATGATCAAGAGGCTCCGACCGTGCATGAACTTGACTCCAAAGGTGGCGAGGACCAACGTGCTTCAATGGAGAATCTCCAAGGACCAAGATGAAAAGACCGAAAGATCATGCGTGAAGACCCCTTAACTTGGTCGCGGAGATAATGACGTCCAAAACCCATATCCGAAGGAGGAAAAACCCAAAAGTGCTAGAAATGACACGTGGCAAAAGATGGAAGCGAACCGGGCCGGGAATGGGCCAGTCCGGCCGGCCCACCCCCTTTCCACATCGGTTCGCTGCCGCCTTTCTTCGGTGATAAGTTTGCGGAACCATAATTGTTTGGGGGAGAGAGCCATTCGCGAAAGACGACCAGAGAAGCCTCGGGAGATCAAACACAAGGAAGAGGGTTGATCGAGAGGGTGAAGATTCAAGAGGATCATCACCTAGGTCAACGGAGGTCACCACGAGGAAGGAGGACACTGAGGCCTTGCCACGGTGCCACCAGAGTTGAAGGACACCGAGAGACGGACTCCATCGGGGGCATCCACCATGTTCAATGGTGCCATGCCTAGCATCTTAATGGGGTAAAGTAATCGTTTGTCCATGGAGTTGTAATGGATCTTGACATGTAGTCACCCGCTCTCGTTTGGATCTTTTATCTATCATACCTTCTTGTTGATGATGCTTAATATTTAAGGTTAGCTACCATTGCCTTCGGGGTTGCTCCCGTAGATCACATCAACATACCGTGTTCATTAGGGTTAGCGACGATTACCTTCGCGTAGTGACTAGTACGAGGGAAGGGAAACGCCTGGCTCTTTGTTCACATCCTTAGATAGATCAGATCGGCGTTTTAACATGTTTTGGGTGATTGCATCTCAAGTACCTAGACTCCATGGGCATACATCTTTCATACTCGTGAACCACCTTTCTCTTTCTCTTTAACATAATCTAGGGTTAGTTTGTCTTTACTTTATAGATTAATCTTTACATCATAAAGTCCTTAATCAACTAAGTTAGTGTTAGGTTAAATGCAAGTAATTCCCTTGCTTCATGGATTGACGAGAACCTAGGGGGTCCCCTCCCTTGGTGAAAAAGGCACCAAGTCACTCCGTGTACTTGCGGTGAAGTTAAACGCAGTTTTGAACCGTCAACACCCGCCAACTTGGGAGGGCCATTACCACTGCCCTTGGCCATCTCTGTAGGCGGTTAAGCCACTAAAAAGAGAGCCAAAGCTCTGATACCACTTGTAGGATCAATAGCCTATAGAAGGGGGTTGAATATGGGCCTTTTTCAAGTTTTTAGAACAAAGAGCAAACCTTAACCTATATCACTTGTGTTGCCCATCTAAAAAGGATTCTTTCTACCAACTAAGCACACTAGCAATAAAGTTCCTTAACAAGTTGCACACTAACAACAGAAAAGCACCTTAGTCAAGATATGCAACAAGCAAAGCACACAAGAGAAAACTAGGACAAAGGAACTTAAGAGCCGAAAGTACATGCTGAAATTAAGTACACGAAGGTAGAGCAAGAGGACTAGAGACAACCAATTTTTTTCCCGTGGTATCGAGAAGTGGACACTTCTCCCTAGTCCATGTTGGAGCACTCACAAAGAGTTTTGCTCCCCCTCAAGCCACTTAGACTTGAGTGCTCACTAAGAGTACCCATTCTCCATCTCCGGAATGGTGGGGTCTCAATTCATGTACACCAAGCACTTCCCGGGGCTCACACAATCTCCAAGAGCTCACAAAGAACCTCCAAACACTGAGACCGTCTAGGAGCCGTCAATCTCCAAGAGTAACAAGCTCACACACTTTCACTTGACCAATGCACTCAGCTAGCCATAGCAAGCACCTTGAAACCCTTGATCACCAAGAAAGAATTCCCCTTAGAAGAGGAAGATGAATTCCAAATGAACAAAGCACTAGCTTCTTCTCTCCTTGGCTATTGTAGTTCTTCAGAGTGGCAAAGGCAGCTCAAGAGACGCAGGGGTCACTTATATAGGCTAAGCAAGGGAGGCTAGCCGTTAGAAAAGTGCTGCAGAAAGCAGCACCGTCGGATGAACCGACGGTTCCCCCTGGCCATAGCGTCAGTTCATCCGGTCACTCTAGACAAGAAATATAGTCGTTGAACCTAGCCGTTATACCGAATCATCCAACGCATGCACTGATGCTACGTCAGTTTATCCGGCGCTGAAGCCCTATCACTTAGTGCGTCTCTGTATGATTTAAACACAGGCGTCCGAAGAACCGCTGAGTGTCATGTATAGCGTCGTTTCATCCAGTGCTGAAGCAAATCTTCTCTGGGCGTCTCTGTTAGGTTTTGGCACACCACCAGATAAACCGATGCCTTCGTCATCGTATCATCCGGTGCTTAAGGGTTTTGACTCCAAACCCTACTATTAGCAAAAACAGGGTCACCGGATGAACCACTGGCCCACCGTCGGTTCATCCGACGATCTGTGCATCCGAGAATTTTGCTTCTGGTTCATCCAATACAACTAGAAGTCATTGCGTCGGTTTATCTGAGGCTGCTGCTTTCACTTTAACTCGTCCAATTCAATCTCCTTTGAGTTTCCCTACAATTCTTTTGCTTCCAATATGTTTCCAAGAGTACTTTGAGCTGTTTAATATCCAAGGAGCTTGATAGTGCATGAATATAGCATAGCATTTGGCATGGTCAAGCTACTAATGTGTGAACCCCTCTTAATAGTATGGTCAAACACTACAAACTAGTAAATCCAAGTGTCCTTCATCTCCTTATGACACTTGGAACTAACAATGTCATTAGCCTTGTAGCATTCGTCTATAGATCATCCATAATTTCAAATTGAGGGGTATCATTTCACTTATATCTCATGACAATAACCCAAGATTAAATTCGGTACAAAACAAAGGTTAGTCACAAGTATACGGTTGTCATTTATCACCGAAACACACCCTTACCAAAGGTGCGCAAATGCCTAGATGCTTACACGTCGGACGTCTTACACCGAAATCCGCTGCACCACTCTAACCACTGGTATCAGAGTCGAAGGTTGGAAAAACTTGAGAAAACATCTTCGGGGTCACATGATTATGGGGGAGACCATGAACGTCTCCTGATGGTCACACGAATGGTTGTGACTGGAGAGTTGGACTCGGACCTGATATAACGTCTTCGGGAGATCACATGAGTTGGGCCTAATGTGTGACGGGGAGATTGTTGGGTTTAGTCCCACATCGGAAATTGGTGGTGGAGGAGCATAACATAAATGTGGAGGCTAGTCTTTTGGGCTGAGTTAGGCCCAGGTTCTTGTTGTTGTGGGCTTCGGTGGACCTAAGAACTGGTGGGACGCCGGCTCGTGGGTATAGCAGGCAGGGCCGGAATCCGTCGCGCCACTCTAACATCTCTCTCTCCTTTAAAGGAACGACATTAGATCGTAATGCCTTGGAAGTTGTAAAAAAATTTGGGTGCACAACCCAATATTATACAATAGGAAGAGTTCCAATATTATATAATGGAACTGATCACCACCGAGCATCTCTAACAGTTTGTCAAATCGGGTTGTCATCTTAGATTTTTGGCAAAAACACTGAAAACACATCTCCAACAGTTTGTCAATAGACTTGGTAATTTTTGACAACAGGGGAAAAACCGGCATAAGAGCAACTCCAACAGTTTGCTATCTTAGCTTGGCATTCATGTAATTTTAGCAAAACATGAAAAATTAGCCTCCAACAGTTTGCCAAAATAACTTGGCATCAATAGCAACTTGGCATCCCTCCCCTCGGCGCGCGTATATATGCGCGCTAGTATGCGTGACGCATCTCTTCCGTAATAGAAGAGGTGGAAGGACCTAAAAATAATTTTGTTTCTATCTCGGGATTCCTGATGTAAGTTTTCAAGAGGTGGAAGGGCATAACATGATTTTGTTTCTCTCTCAGGGTTCCTGATGTAAGTTAGATCTGAATTTGGCAAGTGAATTATACCAAATTGTTGGAGATGAGCTCTTTTTTTACTTGGTATATCTTTTTAGAAGTTGGCAAAACACAAGATTTACCAAAGTAAAATTTGGCAAACTCTTGTTGATGCTCTAAAAAGATGGCAAATCTTGGCAAACACGAGTCTCATTTAATGAAGATAGAAATCACAATAAATATACCATTGGGACTGCCCTCAGTGCACCACGACCCTCCTCTCCAGCCTTCCGACGCCCACCCCTTCTTCTCCCTGCACGCTCGTGAGCTCTGCCGCTAGGCGCGAGCTTCGCTATGGGAGCGAGATCCACTGCCACCCACAGGTGGTCTCTCTTGTGGTGTTCTGATGACCCCGCGGACCCCCTCGAGCTCGTCTCCAGTGACTTGGCGTACCGCGACCCTCCCCTCCGTTGCCGGGCATGAGCTCCCCTAGGTCTCGATCCCCTCCACCGTCGACGCGATGGCCAAGGTGGCACACTATGGTCACCGTGCGAGATCTAAGCTAGCACGTTCGCTCGGAGAGGAAGAAGACGTCTTCTATCAATGACAGGTCGGATCCACTCAGAGAGAGTCAAGTTTTCCAACCAAACAGGCTTTCAGACTGCATTACATAACTTTTCAAAAGTCTCAGCCCACAACAACTTTTTCAAAAGTCACAACTCACCCAAACACACTCTTGAAAATCAAAATGTTTAAAATTTGATCAAATTTATGTAATAAAGTACTAATATTCATGATACCAAATAAATACCGCTTGTTTCTTCATTAAATATATTTTCATAGGAGTAAGTGGGTTTACATCGTTGGGAGGTTGGCAGTGGTTTTTTTAGGGCGGTTGGCTGTGGTTGTGAGCTAGGTGGAGACAAGTAGCTGAGTGATGAGGACATCCTCCACTATTACCCGTTGGCAAAGACGGAATTTTTTATATATATTTTTTATTCATTTTGCAAAATTATACTACCGTTTCAAAATTTATCAAATTTGACCTCCAAACGTCGTAGCACACGGCGGCCGCCGTGGCACACGGTGGTTGCACATCCAGCCGCCGTGCGCTACGGCAGTTGAGCGCCACCGCCGTAGCCAACGGTGGTTAGCCTAAACATCGTGGGCCACGGTGGTTGGGTGCGGCAGTTGCAGGCGTCATGTGGCGGCAGGCAGCGGGCATGCAACCGTCGTGGGCCACGGCGGTTGGTTTTTAAAAAAATATATATTTAGAAGAGAAAACACACACCTTTGCAATGGCATGTACGGCGTTTGTACAACCCTAACAAAGTGCCTTACGTACTGATAACATGCCTTAGGGAATTTAGAAATTTGATTACAACATGCCTAATTAATCCAGTTGTACGAGAACTGCCCGGAGAGCATAGAGCCACCGGAGTGTTGCGATGGCATGTAGTAGTACCCAGGTGGGGGTGGAGGTGGTGAAGGTGGAGGGGACCAATCTTTCGGGGGGAGCTGTTCTTCTTGTGGCATTCACAAGTGCAGGTCGAACATTTGCGTCATCGATCGTCTCCAGCACTAGACGATGGATCAGGGGAAGCCAATGCCTCCGATAGCTCCCGCTTCAGGTTGTAGATGACGATGTCCTCGAGGTAGTCGATGTACTCTTGATAGGAGTGAATAGCTGGTGGATCCACCCATTGCGAGAAACCGCAGTTCTCTGTTTGCGTGGAGTACTGCGAAAGGCAAGAAAACGTTAGCAAACCAAAGAAAGATGATGAACAAATTTGTGGACATTGCTTACCCATGCATATGGGCAGTGCCAGAACCGACAACCGGAGTTGTTCCATCCCTCATACACTTGCATCACGCAAAACTCACCGTGCGAACACCTAGGCCACAGCACCGTTTGCTTCGGTGCGTAGCTTCTAACTTCACGCATTGATCTGAAGTCACTCTTGTCTTTCAATGGGAAATTGGCTTCGAAATCTGGAGATTGCTGATGCCACAACATAGGACTGAAACCGTGTTCATCCCCACTCTAGGAAGTCATTGTTGAATGTTGTGAGAAGAAGGCAATGGAGTGAATGGTGCTACATATAGGCAGAAGAAGGAGGCTGGCTAGGTGGTGGGCCCTTCGATCCGTGGGAAGAGAAACGAAGCAGTGACTCAGAGAAAACACACCCTAGTACTCGGGCACTGTCACATTGTGGGCCAGTCGATCCGTGAGAGGGGAACGCGTCAGTGACTCGAAGGAAACACAACAACTCTGCATATGACAATCACTCTAACGAAACACACGTAACGGAGAAAACACACTCTAATGCAGTTCGATTAAAGTTCTTAAGGATACAAACCGAGGACCCTAGTTGATGATGTCATGAAATCCCAAATTATTTGATACAGTCCGACTAATACTCTAGGTCTACTGAGTACAACGAGGGTATTTCCCCTTCCTGATGGCATCCGGCCCAGCTTCCTTGGCCCGGCGAGCCCCTCCCTCTCCCTCTTCCTCTCTCTATCGGCTTCACGGGCCTGGGCCGCTTCACGTTCTCTCATCTCCTGACGATTACGCATTTCCTTCTGCTCCTCCTTTTTTTCCTCTCTCTTTTCCCACTCAACCATGCGGAACCACCTCTCCCTTGCATCACGACCCGCTTCCTCGATGTACCTCTTGTCGAACTTAGATTGCTCGGTATCTAGCCACTGCATGAAATCACAAAGAGGAGGTGGAGTCTTTTTTCAAAGACATGTTAGCAAATAATAAAACAAAAATGACAAATGAATAATCGAGAAATGTAGTAAGTCCTTACTTTGGCTCTAAGATTGCGGTCGAAAGGCTGGATCAGGTTGTGCGCATAGTTGGCGCACATGAAGAACCTCATCCCGTAGGCGTACCCGAGAACCTTGCACCTGACAAGCTTGCAGTTGCGAACGCAGAAGCACATAGGAATGTCGATCCCCTTTGGCACCTCGACATTGTCCTTCCTCTTGGTGAGGAACTCCAAGTCCAACTCAGGACCTGAGGAGGCCATTGCAAACCTGCAAAACAAGATGAGAACAATCATAGACAAAATTATACAAATGAATCAGCATAATTAAGACGACACGAAATAGCAGTTCAATTATTACAATACAATACCATGCATAAGTTCGTACAGGAAATATTAGTTCAAATATTACAAATTCTGAAATTAAATGTCCTAACGTTACAAGCAACTATGATCATCTGAATCCTGCATTGTTGCTACGCCCACGTCCACGTCCGCGTCCACGTCCTGATGGGGGTTGGGAGAGTCCTGAAGGTGCTGATGAGCCCACATTGGCCGTAGTTGGTGCGTTGCAAGCATAATTTGGAGTTGTGCACCTCTTGTATGTGTGGCCCGTGTTGTGGCACTTGTAGCACATCACTACTGCAGGTCCAGCTTCTGCTTCATCCATGTTGTTTCTAATCCTCTTCTTCTTCCTTCTTCCAACACCTTGGCACATTTCAGGATCTGGATTTGGTATGTGCATAGCATTTTCTTTGGGGTTCTCAGTAAAAGTACCCTGCACGAGGTAGCCCTGAATTGTTTGGTTCCAAGTGTTCCGAACAGTTTCCTTGTCGTAGTACCATGGCACGTACCTACGGTAGCTGAAATTTTGAAGTTCATAACATACGGCAATCACATGTGAGCAGGGGGTGTGTAGTAGCTGCGGCTTCCGGCATGAACATCTGCATATTTGGTTGCCAAGTTCACATACTTGTTGTGTCTTTTCACGCGATGGGCCTAGGCGCATTTTCCCTTTGCACTCAACCTCATATCTCCACATAATTTCATTCTCAGCAGATTGGTACAAAGGCTGCACTGTGACTGTGTGAAGAAGTGCTTTTCCCTGAGCCTTGTCCAAATACTTAGTCATTCTGGTGCAGTATATCATTTGAGTGTTCCTCAGAACCTCGTCTGCTACCTTACTCCTTTGGTAAAAATATTGCATTGTACGATACATAAAGAACTCAATGATGCCAACTAGAGGAAGAGGTCTTGAACCGCGAAGCACACAGTTGTAGACCTCAGCAAAATTAGTGGTCTTTATCCCATGCCTTGCTCCGCCCTCGTCAAACATGAGACGTCACTTTTCCTTAGGCTCATTCTGAATCCACTGGCTGAAAGTCTTCACAGCACGCCCTCTTCTGCACCTAACTTGAGGCCCATCTAATCCCACATCCTCGAGAGAAATTGGCTCCTCTCCAGGTTCAGGATTCACTAGCCTCTTTGCTATCTCCTGTGATGCCTTCTTTGTCAGGTCATCTAATTTCTTCCAGATGGCATCGAACTTCTACTGCTGAGTCTGCTCACACAACCGATCAAACAATTTAGATAGGGCCTTGTTCTTGAACTGGCTGTGGAAGTTTGCTTTCATGTGCCTAGTGCACCACCTGCTCTTAACATCTTTCCACAATGGAACTCTGTATCGCTCTTGGCTGCCATCTTTCATGTCATTCATTGCTTGCAAAATACCTTTGTGCCTATCATGTATGACACACACATTCTGCACATCCTGCACCACCATGTTCTTCAACCTCTCAAGGAACCAGTACCAACTGTCACCGTTCTCCCCCTCCGCAAATGCAATGGTCAAAGGAAGCAACTGATTGTTACTATCAGCTGCCACAACTGTCAGGATTGTTTCTTTGTATTTACCTGTGAGAAAAGTGTCATCTATGCAAATGACCGGTCGACACAGTTTGAAAGCCTCAATGCAGGCACCCAATGACAAGAATGACCGCTTCCTCCTTTTATTTTTTTTATTCATTTTGCAAAATTATACGACCGTTTTAAAATTTAGTATCGTGGATATTAGTACTCAAACTGCGTGAACCGAAGCCCCATGGAACTCAAGCTGCTTCTTTGGGCTCCCCTGGTCGTCTTGGTCATGTGGCCAAAGCCTTTGGCCCCATGGCGGCGACCGTGTGAGCCTCATTATCCCACCTTGCTTAGCTTGGGAGGAGGAAGCCACCTTAAAGGGGAGAGCCACCCTTCCCCTAAAGGACTAGTCTTTTGGGGTGATTGGGCCTTTCCCCGAAGGGGCACCCTTTAGTTGCGGCTCAGCGATTGCATTGGTGTTTCGGGCTTGCTCGTCGTAGTCGGATCGTGAGGGTCGGAACCTCGGGTATGCGAATGCTAAACTAAGTAATCGGTGCATCGGGCTTACCATAATCCAATCCTACCTGGGCCGGACTCATCATTTGGTATCAGAGTTGGACCCTTGTTAAGAAGGGGAGAATGATGAGACATCCTCCACTATTACCCGTCGGCAAAGACGCAACATAAATGGGTCATGTGGCCCAGGTGTAGTCAGACGGCGACTGTGTGAGCCTCATTATCCCACCTTGCTTAGCTTGGAAGGAGGAACCCGCCTTAAAGGGGAGAGCCACCCTTCCCCTAATGGACTAGTCTTTTGGGGTGATTGGGCCTTTCCCCGAAGGGGCACCCTTCAGTTGCGGCTCAGCGATTGCATTGGCGCTTCGGGCTTGCTCGTCGTAGTCGGATCGTGAGGGTTGGAACCTCGGGTGTGCGAATGCTAAACTGAGTAATCGGTGCATCAGGCTCACCATAATTCAATCCCACCTGGGCCAGACTCATCATTTGGTATCAGAGCTGGGCCCTTGTTAAGAAGGGGAGAATGATGAGGACATCCTCCACTATTACCCATTGGCAAAGACACAACATAAATGGGCCATGTGACCCAGGTGTAGTCGGGCGGCGACCGTGTGAGCCTCATTATCCCACCATTCTTAGCTTGGGAGGAGGAAGCCACCTTAAAGGGGAGAGCCACCCTTCCCCTAACGGACTAGTCTTTTGGGGTGATTGAGCCTTTCCCCGAAGGGGCACCCTTGAGTTGCGGTTCAGCGATTTCATTGGCGCTTCGGGCTTGCTCGTCGTAGTCGGATCGTGAGGGTCGGAACCTCGGGTGTGCGAATGCTAAACTGAGTAATTGGTGCATCGGGCTTACCATAATCCAATCCTACCTGGGCCGGACTCATCACCGAGTACTGAGGATGGATTCGGATCGAATACGTACGGATACGAATTCGAATGTCACTATTTACCACATGTTAATTCAAATTCGGATATGAATACAAATATTATCGAATACGAATACAAAACGGATGTTTCGAATTCGGATTCGCATTCGAATACTTACTTGATTTATAGCATAGAGTCATAACGAGTATTAATTTCATTTGTTGATGGTTTTATAATTGATCAAATCATGTTACAAGTCGAGAGTAAATTATGATCATTGTACATAATAGATACCTTATTGCAAATAACATATCTATAAATAAATAAATAAATCACAAAAAATATATAATAAGTATTTTTGTAAATATAAATACATCTTTGAATAGTAAAAATAAGTGCATAAATACATTTGAATATAATTTATTTATTTGCTAAATAATATAATGTATTTAAAATTAGTATGATTAGCCACATTAAAAATAATTACAAAAGATCATTATCTAATCTAGTAATATTAGGTTAACATAATAAGTTAGTTGTCATATATAATTTTCAATAGTTAAAATAGTGTAAATAATTATTTTATTAGCAATATTAAAATTAACATCATTTGTAATTAGTATTTAGTAATATAAATAAATTTTAGATGGCTTCTATGCGTACTTTATTCTTTGCAGATACGAATAATGTCAGATATGTCAGATTTTTGTCTAATAATATCAGATAATGTCGCATATGAATAATATTGAAAATCGGATTCGAATACATCCATATTAAAAACGAATACGAATAAGGATTCCATATTAACATTTTTATCGGATACGAATACGGATAATTCAGATTTCCAGACATCTAAATCCGTCCTTACCGAGCACCGTGTCATTACGTTTTTGTTTTTTCAATTGCATGTCTCCTAAAGTTTTTTCATTTTTTAGGATACATCTAGCATATTTTTTAAAATAAGATGAATGGTCAAATTTAAAGTTTTTTTAAGATGTGCAAAGTACATTTTTCATTAAGAGAGAGAGAGAATTACAACGATTGCAACTTCAGAAGAGATCCCAAAGCGTAGAAACAAAGAGCTACAAAACAAACATTGCAACTTCAGGAGAGGAGATCCCGAAGCGCTGAGACAAAGAACTACAACACACGACAGGCAACAGAGAGACAAAAACAAAGAGAAAGAGAACACGACATCACCACCACCGCAACAGACCACGACATAGAGTAGCTGAAACCTACATGAGAAAATGTCATCAAGAACACCCACACATGACCGATCGCCTAACAATCCGGAGCCAACAACGGTAGAGCGGGGAAGTCTTGCAAGACGATGCCTCCAAGGGGGGAATGACGCCAACGCTGCCATCGTCTGTGTACCCGCGAAGGAGCACACCAAGTCTTCACTTGGCAAAACTAGAGGATTTGGTAACTCGATAACACCCTCAACAGGGTGAGCTACGTCTTGAAACGCAACCGTTGTCAGCTCGGCAAACGCCCGAGCAAAGCTTTCACAAGGCTCCCGAAACCAATCCACACAGCCCACCGTGCGAGACCCAGAAGAGAGGCAAAGCGATGGGATGGTAGCGAGCATCCACAATGACGGCGAGAGGGATCATCAGCAAGCCAGCGACCAACGAAGGAAGGGAACGACACGAAGCTGAGAGAGCTCCCAAGGGTAGCAACAAAGCACCAAGGGGCCAAAGGCTTCAGCCACATGACCAAGACGACCAGGGGAGCCTAAAGAAGCAGCTTGACTTCCATGGGGCCGTGCTGGAGCAGCAACGACTAGCAGACACAAGCGGAGTGGCAGTCGGTGAAGACGTTGGCGAGTAACTTCACAGATCTGGGCGACAAACGACTGGTCTGGAGCAGGGGTAGAAGATGTCGCGGTTGCGCACGCCCTGAGCGAAGGTGAAGCCACAGCGGCACACCCAACGGGGGGCTGCGCCGCCGCAGCCGCGGAGGCGAAGGCCTCGACTCCGGGGCGACCAAACACCGAAGAGCTGGTGTGCCGCGCGTCGCCAGCGCCCACCACAGCCCCAATGCCGGCGTCGAAGGAGACCCCAGACCTGCCCAGATCTAGATCTAGGGTTATCCGGGCACCAAGAGGAGGGAGGAGGGGAGGGGAGGAACCGCCGCGGCCACCGACGGAGATGAGGGGCCGCGACAGATGACCGGGAGAAGGTGCCGCGGTTGTCGGCGGGTGACAGGTGCCGCGCGGGTGCGCCAGAGCGGACCCGCCGTGGTGCGCTCACCCCGGCGGCAGGGGAGGAGCAGCACCGAAACCCGACCACGTCCACAGAGGCAGCGCCGAGGGCCCCGGCGGCCCTAGATTTAGGGTTCCCCGGACTGCCGGGGAAGGGCGGAGCTGGCACCGGAAGGGCGCGTAGCCGCCGACGACCAAGGAAGACGACCTTGCGGTGGTGGTGAAGAGAGGGGAGAGGAGGGGAAAAAGGGGAGGGGCAGGAAGAAAGAGAGGAGGACGCGGGGGCGTCGGTTGTGCGACGCCACCGCTGACCGCCGCCGATGACGGTGGGGATGGCGGCGGCGGCCGTCGGGAGCCGTGGCGGGGGGATCTGGCGGTGCGGGGTGCGGAGCCCCTTGAGTCGCCTCCTCGGAGACGACGTGAGGGTCAGAGAGAGGAGGAATCTTCAGAAGCGTTTAAGGTGTTTTAATGGTCAAATTTAAAGTAAAAAGGGTCAAACGATTGTAATTTGAAATAGAGAGTAGATAATTGTGGACTGTAGCGTCGGTCCTAAATTACTATAATTGCAGAAATGTGGAGTTGGTTGAGTAAGGTATTTCTAGTTCCCAAAATTTCTACAGTGTATGATACTAAGTAGAAGTATTAAACATAAATTTATGACAAAACTCACTCCATAATCTCCACGTTAATTCGCGAAACGAATCTATTTTAATTAGATCATGATTAGAGAATGTATAATGCTATAATAAATATATGCTAATGATGGATTAATTAGACTTGAAAAAATCACCTCGCAAATTGCAATCCATCTCTGTAATTAGTTTTACAATTAAATTATAGTTAATCATTCTAATTAGCATCTCGACAATCAACACCGGGGTGATCCTCCTCCCGCGCGCCGTGGCGGGAGGGGGAGCTTCCGTCACAGGCTCGCGCTCGTGGTCTCAGCCATCGAGGCCGCGGCTGCCGTCGTGCTGCTCCTCTGGGGGGAGGACGTTGTGCCTCGCGGCCGAGTGCGCCTTCCTCGCCGCGCACGCCGCCGCGCACCTCGCTGCCGCGGGGGTCGTCACGGCGGAGAGGAAGCATGGGGCGGCCGTGCTGGTGGTGGTACACCCGCTGCACCTCCGGTTGTTCTGGGTCGGCACCGTGGCTTTCGCCGCGCTCTTCTCCGGGTGCGCCGCCGCGCGGTATGCCGCCGGGGACCCGCTCCTACCCAACGACCCGCTCTCGTTCGTGTGGCTGGTGCTCTCGCTCCCGTTGCTGTATCTCTCGATCACCGGCTCCACGGGCCTTGGTCCCGGGGTGGCCATGCCGCCGAGGCAGAGGTGACGTACGCCATGGCGTCGTGGTTCTCGCTCGCCACGTTCAGGTGGATCTGCCCGCTCATCAACAAGGGCTACAGGGAGACGCTCGCGCCCGACCAAGTCCCGCCGGTAGCGCCGGCGGAGAGCGCCGAGGCGGCGTACGCGCTCTTCGCATCCAACTGGCCCGCGCCACGGTGCCAACGCTAGGGGAGTCCAGGCCCAAGCACCCGGTGGTTACCGCGCTGCTGTGCTCCTTCTGGCCGTAGTTCCTTCTCACCGCTGTGCTTGGCCTGGCGCACCTCTCCGTCCTCTACATCGGCCCGTCGCTCGTCAAGTTCGTTGAGTTCGTTCGCCACGGCGGGGAGTCCACGCCACGGAGGGGCTGCAGCTGGTCGCCATCCTGCTTGTTGGCAAGGCGGCCGAGGCGCTGGCGTCGCACCACTACGAGTTCTAGGGGCAGAAGCTGGGGATGCGCATCGACGCCGCGCTGCTCGTCGTCATGTACCGCAAGTCGCTGAGACTGTCCAAAGGCGGTGCCATCGTAAACTACATGGAGGTGGACGCCCAAGAGGTGGCCAACGTCACGCACCAGCTCCGCAATCTGTGGGTGGTGCCGCTGCAGATCGCTGTGGCCCTCTCTACACCCATCTCGGCCCTGCAGTGCTCACCGCGGTCACTGCCATCGCCGTGGTTACCGTGGCCGTGGCCTTTGCCAACAAGCTCAATATCGAATACCAGTTCAAGTTCCTAGGCAAGCGCGATGAGCGCATGAAGGCCATCACCGAGCTGCTCAACTACATCCGCGTGATCAAGCTGCAGGCATGGGAGGAGACGTTCCGGGACAAGATCCGCAAGCTCCGGGAGGAAGAGCTCAGGTGGCTGGCAAAGTCCAAGTACTTCATGTGTGCCAACAGTAACACCATCGTGAGCTGGAGCGGCCCGCTTGCCATGACCGTGCTTGTGTTCGGCACTTGCGTGCTGACCGGCGTCGAGCTCGACGCTGGAAAGGTCTTCACAGCAACCGCGTTCTTCAAAACGCTTGATGCACCTATGCAGAGTTTCCCGAGGCTATTGCTGCTGTCACACAGGCAACCGTGTCCGTTAGCAGGCTTGACAGATACCTGCCTGATGCCGAGCTTGATGACTCGTTAGTGGAGGGCACTGGTATTGGTACAGGTGAGCTGGTTGTGGAGGTGCGTGATGGGATTTTTGCGTGGGACATGAGGGGAAATAAGCAGAGTGAAGAAGGTGAGACTGGTGAAGAAGGTGGTGATGGCGAGGAGGATCAGAATGATGTGGATGAAACACCAGTGTTGGAGACTGTGCTCAAGGGGATCAATATGGAGGGGCGAGCTTGTGGCAGTGGTTGGGACAGCAGGGTCAGGCAAGTCATCTCTGCTTTCTTGCATATAATGGGAGAGATGGAGAAGATCTCTGGCACTGTGAGTTTGATATTTCTAATTCAAATCAAACATTGTCAGTAGCAATACCTTGCAATTTCTTTATTGGTTTGTGCAACATTCTCTAGAAGTCGTCACCATCAAACAGAACTGTCAAACTTACTGTGTTTAAGTCTAGGGCCACTTCAGGAGTCCATGGTTGGTGGTCAGCATACAGAATCAACATTCTCCCTACACAAATTTATATTCCACACAATATGTGTTCAGCTCATGTCTAAATAAGTATGGAACCACAAGTGCAATACCAGTTGGTAATTTGCACAGCTAGAGAAGCCTGTTTAATTAAACTAATTATTCGTTTGCTTTGCCGCTTGTTTTGGTTGGAATGACGCAAACCGTGCAAGTGAATTCCCAATCCAATTCATAAGGTACCATGCTTTGTTTGGCATGCCAGTTTGGAGTCCATACAACAACCACCATGTGTGTGTTGAAATGCCTCTCTCAACCTAATATTCAGTTTGGCTTTGTGCCTGTCTGTAACCTAAACCGGCAAATTTTTTTCTCCTCTCTTAATAAAAAACGTGCTTTGCACGTCTAAAAAAACCTAATATTTTTTAGAAGAAGGATTACAAATCCGGCATCTATGTCCAGGGACATACACAGCCATTATTATAACATTTGGAAAGAACAGAAAAAGGTACACCAGTCTCTAAATAAGCAAAGAACTACTGCAAGCGATAGACATGATTCTACCCTCATTTAACTAAATCAAGAGCCACAATTTCAATTTGTCTGCTCAAACCGGAGAGCATGTTCTTGACGTGCTCCTCACGCTGCCACTGCTCAACGCTACAAGGTTTTGCTGTTCAACTAGCTTGTTATCCACCAAACCCCTCAAAGATAATTTGAGGGGTCTTGTAGCCATGACCTTGGCTACTGTCGCGTGAGGATCACGCACAACGTTGTAGATTGATGGATATTTGTTTTTGAATGGCACTTGACCTTCCCATACATCATCTCAGAACCTAGTCTTACTCCCATCTCTAATAATGAAGGAGACGTTTGGGAAAACCTTACAAGAAATACTACCCTTTTACAAAATATCATGAGTTGAAAATGCTGGAAGATTTTTTTTTTTTTGAGACAGAAAATGCTGGAAGATGTTCGGATGTAACAAATGTTACAGTTTCGGAAACAGTACGCCAGCCTTTTGGACTCGAAAACTACATAAAAGCTGTTTTCCGTTGTTCACTTGTTCTAACCCTCTTTCGAAAAAAAAAACTTGTTCTAACCCAAAAGAAAAAAAAAAGGATGTTGTAACAAATGCAAATCATGCATGGTGCGGTCTGCTGTTAGACTTTGTGAGGCAGGGGATCTCCGAATATTTTCGATTATGTACGTACGTATACATAATACATGTATACATGCGCCTTACCTAAACATAGCTCGGACAAGGAAAAGGAAGGGTGTGACCAAGTCAAACGCTGCCGGCCCCGCAAGACGTGGCGCCAAGAAAGTGCTCCCTCCTCCTCCTCTTGCTCCCATCTCTCTCCCGCGCTTTCCTCCCGTCCTCTCCTCCCCCGCAACAAACACCCTGGTCGTCTCGATCTCCCTCCTCCGCCATCTCTCTGTCTCTCTCTCCTGTGTGCTTGTGTCTCCTTTCGCAGGGCCGCCGGGGAACGAACAGAGCTCCACCGATCGGAAGCACGAAGCAGCTAGCCATGGTGATCGATGCTGTGCCCTCCCCACCTCCGATATGACCTCTCTCCATTATCATACCCTCCCTGGCTCATGTGCGTCTTAATTCATGGTCTTGATCGACCGATGGATCCATCGATCGATCAATGTGGGGTGTGTGTGGTGCATGCAGGCGAACTCGGCGTCCGGGCTGGCGGTGAACGACGAGTGCAAGGTGAAGTTCAGGGAGCTCAAGTCGCGGCGCAGCTTCCGGTTCATCGTGTTCAGGATCGACGACAAGGACATGGAGATCAAGGTGGACCGCCTCGGCGACCCGAACCAGGGCTACGGCGACTTCACCGACAGCCTCCCCGCCGACGAGTGCCGCTACGCCATCTACGACCTCGACTTCACCACCGTCGAGAACTGCCAGAAGAGCAAGATCTTCTTCTTCTCCTGGTAACAAATTATATTACTATTAAAACTGTGGAAATGCTGGCAATTAATCAACGGTCATTTGATCACGAATCGACCAAATTAACAGGTCTCCTGACACTGCACGGACCCGGAGCAAGATGCTGTACGCCAGCTCCAAGGACAGGTTCAGGAGGGAGCTGGACGGCATCCAGTGCGAGATCCAGGCCACCGACCCCAGCGAGATGAGCCTCGACATCGTCAGAGCCCGGACCAACTGAACTGACCATCCTCCATGTCACAACAAGGCAACAACAAGACGATGAACAACAGTGTGCTTCGCGTGCACTACTATTTCACTATTTCAGACCCACCCACTGCTAATTGTCCATGATGAGCGATTGATCTGGACTATTAATTTATATTTCTTCCCGCATTTTTGAAATGTTTTCATTCTTCATCCTAATCGTTCCGTGTCGATTTTGCTTGTACCATTTCCCTTGTATTCGTTCAGTTCTTCTTGTAAGGAGCATATATATGGTCATGCCATTTGTTGGGCATAAGAATGCTTTTGTTCCTGTAATATAGGGCAATGTAAGCAATGGTTATTGCCAAGTTACTTCGCTTGAGGAAGCTGAGTCGATGTCTTGCTCAACTGGTCAGGGTATATTTCTTCTTAATGAAAAATTTGCTTAGCTCCTCCTAAGTTGATCTAAGTTAATTCGCTTGTGAACAATTTTGTGACGCATGTCAATCTGTACGACTTTGGGATGAACTTTGCAACATTTTTTTTATTAACAATAAGACAAGATGAGCACCATAAGTCCATAACCCGAAATTGGAGAATACACACGACCTCAACTGATTTGGAAAGAGATTTGCCACACATTTTGGCCTATATAAGTGGTTTAGACATCCTAGAGTCTGCAGATAGTAGAGGACATTTTAACTTCCAGGCGATCTTTGATGCTGTGACCATAGTCACAACACCTTACGCATGGAAAATGTTTGATTTTTTTTATGTCCTGTTTCAATCTTGGAGAACCTTGACAAACAGCCATCCAAATGGCAATTACCAGTACCTGAGCTCTGCCTCTTCACACAACAATGTTAATGTTGCTCAATGCAGGCGTCAAGCCCGACTCCATGCAATTCAAGTACAAGCAGAACAGAGTTGCACTGCCAAAGGCTCATCTTATAGCTGCAGCCTGCCCATATAAAATGCTGGAAGAAACAGGGCAATTACCACTGTTTTCGTAACACACCTGTATATCCCAAAACAAATTTTATTCTGATGGTACTATCTTTCTACATACACTAACCTACAGCATATCGAGGCATGATATTATACAACTATGGTTGCTATACAAACCATTGGGAACAAAAACAAAGAAAAAAGTCTTTATTACAGAACCAAAAGTGTTTTTACACCCAGGCTCACCTTTAACTATACAGACTTTTCTTATAAGCTTTTGTAGCCAGTAAACATCATACTTGTATGTTGTATTGCCGATGCCCCTACTATTGCATCAGCAGAAGATTATTCACAGTAGCATTTATGTTGTTTGTCCTCATCAAATCCTACAATAAGAAGAATCAGTGCATGAAAATTCACAAGAATAACAACTGTCATCGTTTGGGAGGATAAGACACGTACCTCTATAATTAGCTCGTCAGGGATATGAGGTAAAACTTCCCGTACTCTATCTACCATAGTGAGAACCTCTGAAAGACTTCCATTGCGAGTAGTGCCTGCAGTGCCTCGTAGCCGCAATCCAGCAGCAGATGCATTATCAGGTACTGAGGAAGTGGATGGAACAAGAGACGGCCCTGCCATTGGCTCGGGCCATAGGTTCCAAGTGCCATCAGCATGCCCATAATTGTCGGTCACAGAAGCCAACTGCCTCATCATCATCTGAACTCCAGTAAGACCTACTGACCTCACAGCACTAGAGGAGCTGGGATTCTCCATCATGGGGCTCGACCATGGTGGAACCCAGCTAGCATCGAGACCTGCACCTCTGCAGCACCAGACAAGGAACCAAACATTAATATATTATGGTGAATAAAGTGAACGCAAAAAATAAGACAATTGAACAATCCAAGCACTGATACATACCTCCAAACAGCATCTGAAGGGTTCTGCTGTTCAACAGGATTTTCATTACCAGGAACTCTATGCTGATTCAACCCAATTGTAAGTTGTTCCGCAATTCGCTGAACATTAGCTACCTCTGCACTTGTAGGCCTTGCAGGCCCTTCGGACGACACAGAGAGGGGTCTCCGACAAGTTGGACAGGAGTAACCTTCCATTAGTCCTTGATCCAACCTACACATAGCAATGTGATCTCAGGAGAGAATCAAAAGCAGGATACTTTCCATACACATTTGATGCTGTGACATAGAATTTCTTCAGCCAATGTCCCTCTCTTTGGAGGGGAAAATTTTAACGCTACACTTTTCTAAGCTCGATCTACTAATTCACTTTTCACCCTCTTCATATATGTGCAAACTCCAAATTCACTTTGATACACTTTTCCCTGCTCAGAAATGTAAGGGCTCATATGCATTAACCACCCTGCTCAACCACCCTGTCAAGGTTGGTCTGATCAGTTTGAGTCCTGCATCCTTCTTAATTCAAAGCGGGGGTGAGGCTTGCTCTTTCCGTCAAGTTTTTTTTAGGTTGGTCAGATCGATTAAACAGTGTTATTATGGCAATAAAATTTAACACCTCCAGTTTTCCCATTATATTGGCAAGAATTGTAAGCGGGGAAATAAAAATTCATAGGTAGGCATTAGGCCAAGTTTGGTAGCAAATTAAGCCACACCCATGGACACTAGAAATGGCCAGTTTTTTATATTAAGTTGGCATACTCAACAACTTAACATACCCTAGAAGTTTTTTCTTTCTTTCTGCACAGATCTCATTACAGCAAGAAAACTCAGAACCAATTCAGCAAGCCAATTTGAATCATATCAGCTAACCAGTTGCAGTAAACAAAAGCATCATTTCTAGAGCATGCAGAATAATGAATCAAAAGGTTTCCTTTAAACGAATACAATCTATGAACTCTGCTGCAAACTATCAAGTTTCAAGGGGCAATTGCACTATAACAAAAGTAAATAAGGGCATACCATGATCGCAAGCAAGCTAGATGGAATAGATGGTTGCAGGACAACTTTTTAGCTCGAGCCATTGGTCCCTACAAGTTGCAGGAGCAAGATAAAAGTTTAGATACACAAGCAATGAAGCCCCGTGTGATCAGGTAGATCTAGATAATTGTCTACCCTGCAGATGGCACACTCATCATCGTATGCACAAATTTCATCATATGTAGCATCTGGAAGTGCTCCATCGAGTGAAGTAAGAGCCTTCCGTAACTTGACGTAAGTCTTAACCCTCTTAAAAAATGAGACAATAAGAGCCTGGAAATGTTTTAAATGGACGATATCAGCAAATCACATGAAAATGTAAACCTCAAAACATTACACAATTTATACAAGTGCATGTGTCACTTACACGCAAGTTCAATAAGAGAACGGCATCAACCAGATGAAATGCCATGCCACGAAGCCAAAAGATCATCGAGTAATGACCAAGTGACATCAGCAAGCTTATCAAGTCAATGGCAAAACCAAAATTTCTGGTAAGCTTGCCCCTCCATTCAGAAAAAGATCCTGCAGTTATGAAGAATGATTAGGTCCAGGTGAAGAAGCATATTCGACTTGAACTGACATCTTCCAAAAGACAATGATCAGACAAAAAAAAAACACTAGTAAACAACTGTTGGCCACTGACACAGCCACAGCCTCCATGGAGCAACTTCGAGTACCAATTTTGCATTGCCATTTATATGTACAAGTAAACTCTATAATAATATGAAACTATGGCAGTGCAAATATCTTTTAGACAAATGCACCTATACTTCAGAAAGATATTGCAAGCTATGAATTCTAGGATACTACCTTTATTTAGTGCTAGTACTACCTATATTCCTCTCAAGGTTACTGCAGTTAAGATTTAAGAAGCAAGCAACCACAAGATTTGCACATCAGACAATCTGCGCACCACATTTGTTAACCAACTGTAGTAATTTAACTCATCAGCTAACCACAGAAGAGGAAATAGCAGCTTATCACCTGCTGCTTGCTTGTAAGATTTTTGGAAATCAAGAAAGTCTGCACCACTTTCCATTAGATGTCGCTGCCAGATATCAAATAACTGAAACCCATGCACCATGATGGACTGCCAACAAAAATTACATGAGATAAGGCATGGGGAGATTCAGAAGTACTAACTGTATGCAGTATGCATTTTGAAATTAGGAATTTATCTTTACTACTTCAAAGATTGAGTTGGTGATCATGGTAGTTTTGACCAGCTCCACCTTCAGGATTTTATGTGAGTTGATTCTCTACGCGAGTCTATGTGCAGGATGTGGGCTGATGATGCAAATCTCTATGGCTTCGAGATTTGCTGAATATTTTACGGGCAACTTCTTTATTTAAAGAAAATAATTGCAGATGATAAAAAGATCCAGAGATGTTTTAGATTGTAATAATTGTTTCTTGAGGTCTGTACCAACAGATGTTACAGATGGACCCCCAGCTAGTATTAATCAAGATCAAGCTTCGAGGCTAAATGGTCAAAGGAGAGCACTGAAGAAAGTATTTTTTTCCAACAACCCTGATTGAATTACCTGCAGTGTATCAAAGGCAATGCTAAGTGGCTCAAAGAACAGGAGCCAAAATAACTTGGAATTACAGGAGCTGCAGAACCCAACACAGAACTTCATCCTGGATAAGTTAGATAAATAAAGCACTGGTCAGTCCATTAGAGAGAGAGAGAGCATACTCAAACATAAAGCTTGTAAAATACTATATATTACAATGTCTAGAGACAGCATTGACAGTTTGACATAAATTGTAGGCAGCAATATAAAATTCTCCATTAATACATGATACTACTGGTTACCATTTTACCAAACTATGAAAGGGTGTGCAAATAGATAAAATGACATGATAATCTAAGTTGTTATGAACCCAAGGATTACCTTGTGCATATCAAAAACAAAAAATACCCACAAATACTATATGCAGGTTATAAATAAATGGACGAATACAAACTAAGCAGGAAATGTTACCATAGTAGATCAGCTGATAAAACCAGAAGCAACGCAGAGTACACACGAAAATATTTTGATGCGGTAGCTGAGGGAGAAGCATTGAGCTGCTCAAGGCGTTCTCTGGCTAATGATTGAAACATCTGGATGTGACATGCATTTCAGTTAATGTGATTGGTAGAACCTCAACAAGCACAAGTTGCAAAGTGTGTACCTTCAGTGAACAAAGAATGACCAACCAAGTTGACCAAAGGATAATTTGTTGAGAACTAGGAGGCACAACCAGTGGAAGAAAAGTTCCCTGTAACAGAACATTGATTAATTATATCACGGAAGGCGTCCTTGACATTTAGTCAAATTACAGACAACAAGACATAAATAAATAATTTACTTATCAAAGAAAAAAGAAAAAGGATGACAACAAAGCTAACAAATGTTATCCAAAGGAGTACCCACTGCAGCTTAATATTAGGAGTTGCTGAGTATAAAATATTTTGTGCAGCATGTCGAGAACAGCGGTTAAGACTTAGGATTGGCTACAGACCTCATTTAATGTATGCGATGCATACACTAGCAGGGAATTTAGCAGTCACTAAGAAACAATCGCTTTAATTAATCAGCAACCCATTTAGTCGTCGAAACTTGCTTGTTTGTTCTTTTGTTGAATATGGGTGACAGGATGAACTATCAACAATAGTTAATGCAGTGTACACTGACACAATTATAACATAACATTTGCAGTGCTAGAAGTGCAAAATTACTTCCAAAGGGCCATCAATATAAACGAAGACTTAAAGCATGCACAATGATGGCTAGGCAAAATATTTTAGTAAATTGTAAATTAGAAGTTCTAGTTATACTACAGATATACATACACTATCAGGAACGCACAACTGTACAGCTGTATTTTATTTTGGTTGAAAATCATAAACTAAAGTATCATTACATTTTATTTAATCAGGAAAGTAGTTCATTATCATGCTGCTTGAGTCTAACTACTCGCTAGGGTACTAGATGAAAATGACTACGCATAGCATATTAATGTCATGTTATATTTCCCAATGAAAGAAGAATACAAGGCTAAAATAAGTTTATTAACGGGGAGATTGTTGTAAGAAACAAAAATCGTTCAACTAATCCAGTGCAAGAGTTCTCTTCCAATGCACAGAAGGGCAGACAAAATATGAGAGAAAGTACCTTGTAAATTACATAGTTAATGATGTGCTCCAATACTTTTCTTGTCTCTAAAGAAGTTAGCTGAACAAAAAAAAGAGTCTGCATGGAAAAAAAAAGAAATAACAATAAAGCTGCTGCATCATATATATGAAAAGGTAGAAATATGGTTGATATATAGCTAAGGTGCAGCATCCAAATGAAATCTATATAGAGGTTTTTGCACTAGCAAACAACAAGAAGATTTCAAATCACACTGCCACTGTATGAATAATTTTAAATCATGAAAAGCCTAAAGGCCGTTGTGCTGCATCCGATAACTGGTACTCCAGTTTTGTTTGTAGTTCCCTACAGGCTACCGCTTTCGTGAAACAGTAATTAGCTTTGACGCTTTGCAAAAGACTCTAAACTCTGTTCTCCAGTATGGTGAGCCAGCAGTTTAACCTCAACCTCCTTTATGAAATGAGAATAGATAATAATCAGCTTATGTTGTACACCATGTAGCACAATAGTATGGCTAATTGGCTATCACCCCAGCAATGAAAAAAACAATGAAAAAATAAAATCATGAAGCTATCCAACTGCCAACAGGAAGTCCCATCCAGACAAAAGATGATGCATCCCACGACAATGACAAGCATCTGCCATTTAACTATGTCATCAAAGTTACATCCCCACCCCCCTCTCCCCCGCGATTACTCAACTTCAACCTGCTAGCATAGTATGCATTTAGCTTGTTCCATGCGTGCGCTAAGCATGCTAGTTCTAGTCCTCCTCTTGTTCGGATAGAGAACCCCCCCCCCCCCCAGCTTCTTGTTGTGACCTCTTTAAGAGGATTGTAATCTGGATTATGAATGAATGAAGAAGCTAGTTCCCCAAATTAAAAAAACAACAACAACACGTTGTTCATTTAAAACACCTCCATTCAATGGAGGGGCAGGACAACTCCCAACTGTCTAATTAAGCAAGCTAAACAAATAGCACAAGGACCAGCAGAGACAACCCACAGAGGCTTTCTCTAATCAAATTTGACACATTTAAACGGACCACTACGGCAGTAATAAATAACGCAGCTAGCTACCGCAATTAGGCCCCCAGAACATGTAACCCAGCTAAATGAGCTCGATCAGTCACCTACACAACAACAATCCAATCTCCCTCATTCGAACCCGCAATTAGGCCCCCAGAACATGTAACCCAGCTAAATAAGCCCCAAATGGAGGAGGAACAACGGAAGCGCACCTTGAGCGCGAGGAGGACGACGAGGAACGCGTGCGCGGCCAGATTCGCCAGGAGCGCGACGGTGACCCGCGACCGCAGCACGGCCTCGAGCCAGTCCCCGTCCCCGTCCCCATCCCCGCCCGCCCCGGCGTCGCCGTCGAGGAGCGAGGACGCCCACCACTGCAGCGCGGCGGCGCTGGCCGCCGTGGAGGCGGCCGCGACGTAGAGGCAGTTCACCACCGCCATGCGCCGCGCATCGGTCGCACCCCCTCCGGGAACGAGACAGCCGGGACCCCGCACTGCACCTGCCCTAGCGCGCAGCTTCTCCGCGCCCCCTCCTCCCCTCCCGATCCCGCGCGGGGGGATGCTATGCTTTGCTTGGTGCGCGCGCCTCCTGCGCTTTATTCGCGTGGGGGGAGAAAGGGGGAGGAAGGAGAAGGCAGGAGGCGATGCCGCGAGCGATGGCGAGGAGGAGGGGGAGGGGGGCCGTGCGGTGACGGAAGGCGAGGAGCAAGACGGGGAGAGGGCGAGAGGCGGAGAGGGGGGGGGGACAAAATTATTGCGGCAGCGAGGGGGGTATTTTTATTTTAGATTTTTTTCCTCTCTGGATCAGATTAATTACGGGATAGACATCACATGACTAATCCTCCAGGGTTAGCGTATTCATTTGACGAGGTTCAAAAAAAAAGTCCGGAGACTTTCGCGAAACGGTCCTTCCAACTACGCGTAATTGTCTTTGCGGTGGCGCCTGTCCTTCTTGCGAAGAAGACATGATGTTGCACGGTGCGAAACCTGTGTAGTGAAGGGGTGTCTCCGTAAATCTGCTGCTTCTGGAAGGCGTTACCGGTACGGCGCGCGCGCGCGTGAAGCGCCTGCGCGGCGGAAGGGTCGACAGGTGGGCCCGGCGCGTCAGCGGGTACCGGAAAGACGGGTTCGGTAGGTGGGAGCCCGTGGCAGGCAGGCGTTGGCGTGGGCGTGGCACTGGCACGGTGGGTTCGGCGGCGCTGTCGCTGCCGCCGAGCCGTGACCCGGTCCGGTCCGGTCCGGCCGCCGCGCGCCGACGCAGGATGGAAACTTCCGTGCCGGTCCCTCGTTTTCGTTTGTTGGGGGCGCTTTTTTTTTCTAAGCTTGCGTGTGTTTGATCCGAGAGTTCAAATTTTTTCCCAACTACCCGTTACATCAATCTTCGAATACTGATTAGAAATATTAAATATGGATTAATGACAAAATCCATTCCATAACCCCTACCTAATTTTTCGTTACGAATCTAACGAGCCTAATTATGTCATAATTAGACAACACTATGCTACAGTAGATACTCTCTAATGGTGGATTAATTAGGCTTAATGGATTCGTCTCGCGATTTCCCGTCCATTCATGTAATTAGTTTTGTAATTAGTTTATATTTAATCCTCCTACTCCAAAGAGACTCCAAATTTTTTTTGTTTGGGAGAGAAGAAATGGCCGCCGAAAGAAACACTTGATGTGCTTGTTCTTACCCTATCACACTTTGGCATCGTACTACACGTCATTAGGACTTGGCTAGATTAGCTGTTACCTCTCCTGAATCAGCGCAGTGATCGTTAGCAAGTCTAAATAAAGCACCAAATTAAGAGCCTGGGGCCTAATCTAGGAATGTTTCGTTTTTTTCAACAAAAAAAACATTTTGGTACGGCTAGCGAAAGCCGAAAGGGACATTTGCGAATCTTCATCCTATCACACTTTGACATCACAGTATAGATTTTGAAGCGACCTGTTCTTGTTTTTTTTTTACTCTTGTAGTCTTATAATCCCCCCAAAAAAAAACAGGGTGATAATTATCGTATGCATGTCAATGGTGCATTTGAAAAACTTATGGGCGGCTTAGAGCATCTCCAAGAGAATACTAATCTTACTCCTAATACCTTCTTTAGGGGAAAAAAGAGAAAAAAACTACTTCAACAGTCTACCTAAAACTCCCAAAAAATTGGGGACGTGAAAAAATAGCCCCTGGCCGCGCATATATTCGCGACGAGCGCTCTTTCCCAATCCGCTGCTTGACCTCCTTCCCGCGCAGCTTTTTCCGAGGGCGCGCACCAGCCGCCGCGCATAGCTGAGGTGTGGGGCCTCCAAGCCTATCCCGCGCTACCAATGGTACTGCGAACGGCAGTGGTGGCCTACTGGCCTCCACAGCCCGCGCCGCCGTCGATGCTGCCCGGCGCGGCCGTGCACCCGTCCATGTTGTCCAGCGGCCGCGCACCTCCTCCGTTGATGTACTGCCCGAAGCGTGCGCAGTCCCGCTCCCGGCCGTGGTGCCTCCGGCGGAGCGCACGTAGTTGGTCTTGCGAGTGCTTTGGCTGACGCTAGTATCGGTGGAGCTGCTGTTCCTGGGCACCATGACACTGGTGGAAACTGGAAGAGTGTTAATGCAGGAGAGGGAAGCTGGATGCAGACATCCCTATCTTCAGGAGCAGAGATCAAAATGACACATCCTGCAGCCGTCGGAACTCGAAAGCTTGACCGAGACCTGCAGGCAGCCATGTTCCTTCCTGATCTCTTCTTTTCTTTGGCCAATATTTTTATTCGATATGATATATATGATACGGCAGCCCGAGCTTCTCGATATGATGGAGTAGCTTCATTTCGATTCTGAATAGAGGGGTCTATGTGACGAGGTGGTGAGTTTCACAATATTGGGGTGTTATTATTAGGGATCTGCTGTAGCAAGTTATGATTTTCGGAAAATATTTTTTTGGGGAACTCCTAATAAAGAGTTTTGGGAAGATTTTTTTAGCATACTCTTGGAGTTGCTCTTAGAAAAACGAAAGATGGAGACTAAGCCAAACCATGGAATGCCTTCTAGAACTGGCGTTCCTTTTTCTATGTTTTTCTACTGTTTTTCTCAACTTCATGTACTTTTTTTAGAAAGAAAAAAAGGATAATTAGCTTCATGTACTAACCGTACACCGGGCAATGACAACTATGCATAATAACACAAAATTTTCTCACCTAAATCAGAACCACCGTACCTCTCATGTCGGATCCACCCGTCATATATTTGGAAACTGAATAGAGTGGAAGACTCCTAAAAATCGTAATTTGAAGACAGGTGCCACCGCGAAGACAATTACACGTAGTTGGAAGGCACCCACCACTTGTACCCGCGATCCCTCTATTTAGATTTTCCTCGTAGGACTCCCGCGAAACACGACACGTGATTGGTCGATTTGGGTTCGATTGGTTTTTTTTTTGTCTTGCGCACTGATGGAGTTCGTTTTGGAGTCTTTTCATTTCTCTTTTTTTTCTAATTTCTAGGATATTTTTATTTTATTTGCAAGGTATAGTCATTTATTCGAACACAATTAGTGGAATGGTTTATATTTCAGACAAAACGAGTGAAATCGTAACACTGATGCACATTTTCATATCCTCCTTACAGGTCACATTTACCTTAAGATCTATTTTGAAATTTGGATCCTAAAACTATACAACTAATGTTTTAGTTTTAACTGGTGCAAACAAACCCACTTAAGATTGGCTACGTTGATCAAGACATCCGAAAACTGACGACTTTTGTGCAAAAATATAAGCTTGGAAGAAATAAAGCTTGTGGTGAAGGCATTAACAAACAAGCCGACATCTTGCAAAGTGAAATCAATGAAGGTGTGGTGAGGGTATTGACAAGCAAACCAACATCTTGCAAAGTGAAATCAGTAAATCACAGGCAACAGCATACAAAAACCAACGAAACCCTCCACATCATGGCGGTCCCTCGATATTGCGCTGCAAAAGTACTCTGGTCTCCCGGAACCTGTAAATCAAGTAGAACATCTCTCGGATTTCAGCTATTCAACAGCAGAATTCAGTTAGCTTGTTGTCTTTTTTTTTTTTGAAAATACGTATCTGCATTAGTACTGAATAAGGAAAGCGTACAAGTACGCGTACAAATACAGAGACGTACATGGAGGATACGGATACGGCTGTCTCCACCAAACTACGCTAAGGACCCAAAAGAAAAGCGAAATTACAACAAGGTCCTCAGATCCAGAGCGCTCCGTCCGCGCTCGGAGTCGTCGCCGTCGGCCACCACCGCCGAAGAAGACACCGTGCGCCACCATGAGCTGGAGGAGCTCCATCGCCCGCTGGCTTTGAGAGGAGTCGAAGAAGACACCCGTCCCTGAAGACGGGATGTAGCCATCGGCGGTCGCCCATCGACCGGGGCCGCGCCCCAGCTCGCCCAGCTCCTGGATCCAGGCACGCCATCGACGACCAACGCCGCCGAGTGGAGATCGAGCCAGATCCAGCCGGCCGCCATCCACAACACCCACAGCCACAACCGCACCTGAGAAGAAGAAGGCCAGCAGCAACATCACCTGGAAGAGATGACGAGATGCCGACCTCAGACTCCTGCACAGAACTCCACGGCCTCGCCGTTGACGCCGGAGTGAGACGTCACCGGGGCGAGGAAGAGGCCTGGAAGCCTTATTCCCGTGCGTCGTCGTCGCCTTCGCCTCGAAGACTCCGCCACCAAAAGCAAGCCGCGGTGGAGCATCGCTCCCCCGGCAAACCCTAGCTTCACCATCGATAGCCGATGGGAAGCACAACCTAGACCTAGATACGAAACTACCTAGTCTATATACACCCGCGCGACGATTCCCCGGTCCACCTTCCTCTCCGACGCCATCCCGGCCGCCGGAGAAGAAGGGGACCGGCGAAATCGCCGCCGGTGAGTCGAATCGCCCCCTTGTCGCCCCTTTCAACTGTAGCAGGGGGTAGGGACGGAAGGGTCGAGATGGGTTTTTTTCCCCCTACAGTTAGCTTGTTGTCTTGCTACAAAGGAAAAGTATTTCATTCTGCAGTCAAAGCAGCGATCTCATCTGTGAGCAGGTACCCAGGCAAAAGACAGATACACAAGGTGGAAAGCTATGATGGGCTTACTGACGAACAACAAGCTATGGAAGTGGGCATGCTATATAGAAGGATGGTTAACATCTACCAGGGAGAAGTACGACCAAGAGATGGGAATTGGGAATCACAAGAGGCCTGAAGGCTCCTTGTAACTTTTGTAAGCATGATAATGGGAGGCGGAAACAGATGAGTAGTGCAGGGAAAAAGAGAGACTGAAATCCTATTCTGCCAAAATAGTTAAAAAGAATGTAGATGAAAAGCACAATGCAGAGCAAAAATATAAAGGTAATCTCTTTTCTTAAAAGCCACTCGGCTTTGCTCGCACCAGAGCGCTCCGGGGCGTACGTGTCGCCCCGGGAGGCCTCGTGGCGGGAGAGCTCGGCGCGGGTGGCTATTTTGCGAAAAAAATCCTCTGGTTTGCTACAAATCGCGAATCGGTCCACCACGTCCAGATCGCACAAAAATTCCATTCTTATTTTTTGCACACAATACCTCCAATTAAAATTAATTTGTACGCGAAGAAGCGAAGATTGACATTTTACAAACACACACCTGGACATTTTACAAACACCCCCTCCCACCACCCCAGCACCCGGCTAATACCCCCCCCCACACCCGGCCGAACCCTAACCCTCATTCCCCTCCCCTGCCGCCCTCTCACCCTCTCCTCCGCGCCACCACCCCCTCTCTCTCTTGTGAGATCCTCCCTTGTCCCTCCCTGCTTGCGGAAGAGGACGCCGCCGCCCACTCCCGGCGGCCCCCGCAAGTGTCCTGGAGCGACGCTGAGCCCCCCTCACTCCCTCAGATCGGCGGCCTAAGAGCGGCGACGCTTCCTCGCCAAAGAAGGGAGCGGCGGCGCTTCCTCGCCAAGGAAGGGGAGCGGCGGCGGTTCCTCGTGGAGGAAGGGAAGGTCGCTGCCGGATCCACTCGGGTGAGATCCACACGGCACCACCAGACGGCCCCCGGATCGACAGCAGAACGGCGACCTCACACTCTTCGTCACCGGCCTCCCCTACGACGGTGCCCCGTCGTCGCACTCGACATCTCCTGAAACGTTGCCTTCGTCCGGCACGGTGGTGCCGGCCTCCGCGGCACCCTCTCCCTCTGGTGCGGTGAGCTGGCCTCCAAGGCGCCCTCCTCCCTTCCGCGTGGCGAGCTTGCCTCCACGGTTCGTGCCTACTCCCTCTCCATCTGATCCCAAACCCTAGCAACTCATGAGACCTCTCTTCCAATCTCTGCCTTTTCCCCTTCATAGACCATACTTTGCAGATCCGTGAACTTCGGTGATTTGTTGTATTTTCATTTTTTATTCCTTTTTGTTGCATCGGATCTGCTATACCTTTTACTAATCTGCATTTCATTGTTGTGGTTGTACAGGTGTAAGGCTTCCTGTTCCCTGACACTCCATACCATAACCTGATAATCATAGTGATCACCATATGCGTCAGTGTTTGGAATTCTGCCTGTGTAAGTATGGATACAGATAACAGACTGCAATTTAGTCAGAAACATACACATACACCTCACTTAAGGATTGCTTCTTTTTTCCGCTGCAAGCAAGCAGTAGCTCCTGATACAATAAAAAACTTTCATAGCCAACTTTGCTATTCCAAAAAGTTCACCGCCGTTATATAAATAATGCTTATCAATTAATGTTCTAGAATTAAGAAACTTGGGCCAGCAAAATTCAGTATTCCATTTTAGGGTTTAGAGCACATTCGTCTATGATATTGTTGCTTTACTCTAGCTTCTCTTCATCCTTGTGCCTGCATTGGATAGCTGAATTTCAAGGTGGGATTACTGCCTTCTTGTTTGATTTTCCTATCCAGATGCTCTCAGGCTTAGTTTTATGATGTCCCTAGGATTGTCACAATCTCACCCCCAATTAAAAAGAGTGCTTTATTCCTTGACTTAATTAGTTGCCTGGAACAGAGTTTTTTTGTCTATAGCAGTATGCTTATCATAGTCTAAAAGTGACAATAACCTAGGTTGGGATGTTGATATATTGTATGCTTTGATTTTCTATGGTAAAAAACTATTTTCTTCTATCTCAATAATAAATCTATTTATTGAGACTTGGGCCTTCTTTGTTTTGTAAACATAAACAATCTCTTCTTCCTTAGATGATATTTATAGAGTATGTCATGCGGCTTTATTAGATTGGCTCCATATGTTTCATCATAACTTGGTTCTGTTTTAATTTTTTATCTAACGGGTAACTGCTTTCCCTCTGTTTGTGTTTGGTTGCAGAGAAACTATCCATTATAGCTTTACTGAAGGCAGCAGAAATGTTGATGAGATTTACTAGAGTGAGACAATGAACCTTCTAACTGAAAATAGATCTTATTGTAAATGAGTTATCTATGCTTCATTGTGTGTTGGCATAATGGTAATGTTTTCTTTAACTATGAACTCTTGCTATACTGTAGATAATGGATAGGTTACTATCACTAATGCTATGGAGTTCATTGCTCCCTGCTGTTATGAAGTTCATTTGTTTTGTGGCTTCAAACAATCATAAAAAAGGAACAATTTTATTAGCTATTTCAGTATACTCCTATTAGTTCTTAAGAACAATCACTTCATAAAAAAATCTAATGGTCTGATGCAAAATTGATATAGATAAGTCACGAGGAGATGCCAATTTCGAGGTTTAGTGTTATGTGGACCAGTTATTTGCTATACTTGGTTTTGTTATGCATTTTTTATTACCAAATTAAAGCACCAGTCCACACATATGGTGAACGTTATAATGCTAGATATCTAAGCAAGTAGGTGCTAAATGCCTTAGTCATGGCATTACAGCAACAGTCTTGAGCAGACACTTAGCGAAATGAGTATGCTTATATGGTAATTCTCATTGATGTGTGCATCTTGGCATTTGGTAGTAAAGATATATGTTGACATGTTGATCGACTATATTTATTTTGTGAACTTTGTGGCTGCAAACTGTTTTCTTCTTTCCAAATATATTAGCTTTGTAAACATACTTCTGTGCATCACTATTCATTTGGGTTGGCATTCAGATATAAATTATCTTTTGTTGTGCTTGTAGGCTATGGCGTCGGCAACCTGAGCCCAGGAAGGGAGACAAATAGGTTAGTGTATTTCCTCACTAAAGTTTTGACTGTACTACATGAAAAATAGATTTTTTCGTGATTAGAACCATTGTGCCTTCGATCTTGATAATATGTCTTTGTCTTCATTGATTTTTGTGATGCGGATGCTCACTCTTGTGTTACACGTAACTACGTAAGCTTAATTGGCTCCATACTCTGAGTGAACTCAATATGCTTCTCACATGCCACAAAAGCATTGATTGCCTTTTGATGCATTTAAAGTGAAAAATACAAACCTCTATTAGGATGGGGAAATTTCCCATTGCTATCTGTTCGACTGAGTATATTTATATGTTTGTTGGTGGGTGATCTTCAGTGTGCCTGAAGAAACAAGATGATCCATGCTCAATGTCGTTATATATTATCTCAAGAAATGTTGTCAGTGTCCGTTTGACAATTTGACTGATGTTCTTTGTATAGTTTATAGGACCAAGGTTCAGATATCCTGGAGTGGTTCAAGGTTATGAGAAATTCAAAGTTCATGGCCTGCTTTGCTTGGTCAATATGCTCAATATGCTTGTAGTACTATTCTGTATTTGTTAGCCTCAAATTGATGCTCTAGGATGTGGGCTGTATTTTGATTTGTTGGTTATCTTAAATTCTTAATGAATATGTGATTATGTGTTCGTCTGTTCTGAGTTTCGATGCCCAACACAATGCTATTGATATTAGAATGATTATGAATGGTTCTTGGATTTGTGTGATTGTGTCTTCGATTGTAGATAATGAAATACATGGGATACAAGTACTCAGATGTTTATTTGATGAATGACAAGTATAGTAGTAGAAAATTAAATATTTGAAATGTTGGTTGATGCAAATGTCAGACATACTTCTTTAATGAATGCATATGTTGTAATTTTGTTTTCAGTTGCTTTCATTATCTTTTAATAACTTGTTTGATTACTCGATAGGGCGCGCAACGCGCGCCGTCTGTTCTAGTCCTCATAAATATGTGCACTGAAAATAAGCATTCTGCATACCCAAGAAGTTGATGTTTCGAATAGGACACAATGACAGGCAGTACATTTCCTGAAATGTTTAATTGCACAATGACTCATATTCAAGCTAAGAACTTAAACTGTTGAGAAAGTGATTACAAATGGATTATGGATGATCATCTAATTTGAGATGATGACTTGATGAAGAAAAAAAAATACAAATGAGAATGTCAGAATGCTTAATGATACAATAGCAAAGAATATGGTGGCTTTGAATAAATCAATCTGTAGTCTTAAATCAAACGAGTCAAGCTGCTCGGGAGGTACCAACCCTGCGGTTCATTGAAGTGGAAACTCCATTTTTTCCCAGTGTTGCTAAAATTTTTAGAACTTCTGTGACTTCTTATCTAATTCTTTTAAAAGTTGTACTGTTATACGCTTACAGCTGAACTTTTTGTAAGATAAGCATCGATAAAGAAGTAAAGATATATGAACAGCTGAACAGAGGGAGTATAAAAAAAATGATCTTCCACCTCATGAAGGCCCACGCCTGGGCCTACCTGTGCTCAGCCCGGGAACGTTGACGGGGGCGCAACCTCAGTCGCCAACGTTGACTACAGTGTGTTGAAAAAATGGAGCACAACAACCAACGTCGGGCCAACAGAACAGGATCACAGGGCATACCGACGACCGCAGCGAGCTCGACGGTGCGGGGTGACATACCATCGCGCCAGCCCAACTCGGCCCAAGTTCACGTGGCCCACGAAAAGCCTATCGAAACTCTATCTTCTTCTTCCTGCGTTTCTTCAACCTCGCGACGCGACGCTGCACACGCGTTCCGTGCCGTCGTTCGCCCCCGCCCCGCCCTCCTGCAGTGTCTCCGGCGACTCTCGTCGCCGGCGACCTCCCACCTTCCCCCGCGCGCTAATCCGGCTCGCCGTGCCTCCCCCGCCTCCTCCGCCGCCCACCGGTTGTCTCCCACCACCCGCGGCCGGCGGCTACCGCCGCCTCGCCGCCCCGCCCACAACCCGTCGCCACCGCCAGTCCGCCGCCGCCCCCGAACCTCCCTCCATAGTCGGAGGCCATTAGACCAACCCAGCAACCCGAACCCCTAACCCTAACCTACCGGCGGCGAGCCCCCGCGCCGCCCTCCTCCACCGTCTGCGGCAGCTCCCGCCGCCGCATCCGCCGCCGCGGCCCTCAGCCGCCCTAACCTGGCTCCGCCAGGGACCTCAGCGACGAAGCGCCCACGACAGGATGAAGGAGGAAGAAGCTTCTGACACCTGGGTCCCACCGGCGAGATGGGTTGTTAATCGTCGCAAGCGCGACATATAGTCGTCACGGACGGTGCGCCACCCCAGATCAGCCCGCCATTTGCGCGTCTCATCGACCGGGGGTCTGATGAGCCGCCGCCCCTACTCGCCGCCGACGGCGCACCTACCGGATGACGACGACATACTCCGTGAGATCCTGCTCCGCCTTCCGCCGCTGCCGTCCTCGCTCCCCCGCGCCTCCCTCGTCTGCAAGCGCTGGCGCCGCCTCCTCTCCGACGCCCGATTCCTCCGCCGCTTACGCGCGTTCCACCGCCGGAATCCCCCGCTCCTCGGCATCTTCAACACAGCTTTCTTCGGCCACCTCCAGTTCACCCCGACGCTGGATCCGCCCGACCGAATCCCCTCCGCGCGCCTCTCCGTGCAGGTGGGGCCTGGCGGCGAGAACTGGGACTTCTTGGGCTGCCGCCACGGCCTCACCCTCATCCTCAACCACACGCGCCTCGAGCTCACTATCTGGGATCCCCTCACCGGAGACTATCGCCGCGTGCCCGTCCCGCCGGGGTGGTTCCACGACGACGGCGCTGTTTACAACGGCGCGCTGATCTGCAACCACCACCACGCCGGCGGTGTGCCACTCGATGCCTTCAAGGTGGTCTTGCTACGTGGGTTGCTCGATGCTGACCCCCTTCAGGTGTCCGCCTCCATCTATGAGTCCGAGACTGGTGTATGGGGCGATGCCATTTCAATTGCCATCGGTGTTCCAGTTACTTTGGTGCATCCCAGCATCCTCACTAAGAATTCACTTTGCTGGTTGGTTGATGAGTTTGATACTGGGAGCGATGGGTACCGCATCCTTGAGTTTGATTTGGATAGGCAGACTCTAGCTGTGTTTGATGGCCCGGTGGGCACTGAGGAGTCAAGCTTGGAGCTCTTGCGAATGGAGGATAACGAGCTTGGCCTCGCCGCTTTGTTAGATGATGCGACCATCCAACTATGGGAGAGGAAGGCCGGTTCCGATGGTGTTTCAAGATGGATGATTCAGAAATCCATTGAACTGGACAAGCTCCTTTCCGTGGGATCGCCAATTGTGGGTACATTGATCCATGGGTATGATGAGAATGGTCATGTGATTTTTATATCAACAAGTCTTGACGTCTTCATGATCCAACTCAAGACAATGCAGTTCAGACATCTGTTAAAGGCCACGTTCATCACCAGCTATCATGCCTACACAGGTTTCTATACCACAGGTAATATCTCACAATACCTTTCAGAAGTATCATTTTCCTTTTCAGTATGTAACACATCTTTCATGCTCTTATTAAGCAATAGTAGCATTGACAATACATAATTTTTTTGTCTCATAATCATGTTCATAAACTTACGTAAGATGTGTGCACCAACTAGTACAATACATCTGTAATACCAATTTGCGTCCCATCTATCTCAGCCATATGAAACTTGTAGCACTGTTCTGTTTTGAAATGCTGTGCTGCTTATGGACAGTATTTTTATGCTGGATAAGAAATAAAGAATGCCTTGTTTTATCTTCTACAGAGCCAGAAGTTATTGGATGTTACTAGTCATGCTTATTTTGCCACTAAACTTTCCCAGCATATTTTGATTTAGTCTATTTGGCTAACTAGTAATGAGTTCACTTCAGAAGTTCAGAGTAATTCTAGATAACTGTTAGAGCAACTCCAACAGTTTGGCAAATCAGGTTGGCATCTTTGATTTTTGGCAAAAACGTTGAAAATACTCCTCCAACAGTTTGGCAAATTAGATTGACATCTTTGGCAACTTGGCAAAAACTAGCCTCCAGCGCGTATATATGCGCGCGCGGCGACAACTTGGCATCGGTGTTTCTTCCGTGGGTGGAGAGAGGTGGGAGGGTGAAAAAAGAAATAAAAGATACAAAAGGGTTCCTGATTTAAGTTTTCAAGAGGTGGAAGGGCATAACATAATTTTATTTCTCTTTCAGGGTTCCTGATGTAAGTTAGATCTTGATTTGGCAAGTGAGTTATGCCAAACTATTGGAGATGAACTCTTTTTTTACTTGACATATCTTTTTAGAAGTTGGCAAAACACAAGATTTGCCAAGTAAAATTTGGCAAACTCTTGGAGATGCTCTTACTAAAAAAGAGTAATTCTAGATAACTTGTTTTTCCTGATCTGCTAATGTTCATGTGAGCATTATCAACTAGGTAATTCTCCTCTCATTGCTATTGCTATGGGATTTGAGATGGATATAGATATATTTAGATTTGGGTCCTGCTTTGCATTTTGGTAGCTTTCCTTGTTGCTGCGACTTATTTCTCCTGTAGGCAGGGCATTGGCAGTGGGGATGTCGGAGCTGAAACTTTGAACAATACATGATGTAGCTACCCTTAGGTCTGCTAGCTTGTCATGTTTCTTCAAAAGGTATTAATTTATGGCTATTGTATAACAAGTATCATTTTGCTTGTCAATATCTGTATATTTATATGCTTTAATGTCAATATGTTTATGAAGGCCATCACCTGTCTTGTGGATCTTGAATATTTTTCTTCGGCTGTAACAAGATCCATGAATGTTTTTTGTCCATACAAGATATGATGTATTGAAAATCGTTTCGTATTATTTCAACATTGTGCATCCACTGTCCACATGATTATGTGATGTAATGGACGCTCAATTCTGATCACAGAAACATTGTGCATCTCCATGTTTCGAGTGTATTAATCATTTTTTGTTTCTCAGTACATTATGATACCGAGGATTTGCGCTGGCACAGAACTGGCTGATACTTGAGATGGCTTAGCCATGGCTCAAATCTGTAGTCGCTGAATTAATGAAATATAATGTAAAGCATATTTATGCTGATGGGTACTGATGAATGAGAATCATGTTAACTAATGATGATCTTAATTTATTTCAGAAAATGATGCTGTTCACAGATGTTAACCTGAAGAGACCAGAGTTGCCAGCCAAAGATGACGAAATCACCACCGATATGGATATGGAGCAGGGTCGTCGTTCACAGCTTCTGTAAGGGTTGGTTGAGACCCCAAAAAAGAAACAAAAATGCTCTTACCTACTTGTTACTTGTGAATTGTGATTTACCATGGTCTTTCATGGGCAAATTGGTATTTGATAACTGCTATTGAACTGTGAAGTGGGATTGATTTGTGAAATCTGTTGCTGTTGGAAGCTATTCTGTTGTCAATGCTTTGTGTGAAAACAGTGCTGATAACATTCATTGATCGGGATAAAACATCACGGTCTACTCAAAAAAATAGTCAGATTTAGAGACTGAAAACTGTAGTTAGAATACGAACATGGCCATTGGAAATGCCTGGAAGGTTTGGGCTATTGATTTCTTGGTAATATAGTACCGTATAGACTGGTTTTATATTCTAACAATGTGCAGACAGACAATCCTCCTTATTTAGTGATTTACATGGCATGGAGTTCACACATAAGCTCCAATTCAACAAACCCAGATTATGTTACACGGCTAGGATTTAGCGATTTACAAGATGGATCATGCAGTCTGATTGATCATATGGACAGGGAGCAACATCCCACGATCCAGTAGTGATGTGAACAAGCCAACAAGGGATCTGATCAAGCTCCGTTGTTGGCCTCCAAAGCCTGGAACACGTCTGTACGAGTAACGATTCCTGTTTCCATCAGCAAAGGACAAGTCATAATGAGGATAATATTTGCAAATCTATTAGAACTTAAAAGGGAAAACATTGCATCAGAATTATTGTCACAAACTCACAATAGCTAAAACTATTGTTACAAAGCTGAACTAGTGCGGTGGTTCTAAACAGTTTCCAGCAGAAAGTGCAGAACACGTCTTGGAATACAGCATGACATGCAATGTAGTCTTTGTGTTGTCAACCATGCTTAACTAGCGTGCAATAATGCAAAAACCACACGCAGAACAAAATTGATTCTTATTTAAGACATCTGCTTGGTCACCATAATTTGGAAAAGCATCAATTTAGAAATCTTACCGATCACTTGCTGTTGCTCATTCACAACTGGTATCCTGTGAATCTTCTCCTTGAGCATTAGTGCAGCAGCTTCTGCTCAAATAACCAGCAGCTTTAGCAAATTGTCATAAAGATTCATTTGCCCCTGATGTCTAGTTAAGGGACCAAAGATTACCCAGGACAGTCTTCTCAGGTGTCAGAGTGATAGCAGGAGACGACATCACTTCGCCCACAGTTGACTCCATCTGTATCACGAGAACAAGCATTATAAGTCCAATCCGTGCAAACCACTGACATCAGAAATTCCGAATTCAGGAGCGTTCTCATCTTAATTTTTTTAAACATAACTCAGTACAACAAATACTTATCCAAGAGCTTGTCAACAGCATTAGAAGATTATCCACTGGGGCTAAATTGTCTACCATCAATGGAAGAACAGTGGCAAACAATCCTCCAGTCCAAAATGCATCAAACACAAAAACCGTCAGCAGTTTATCACTGCATAAGTTCAATCAATAACTTCACTGATCAGAAAGATAATTCAGACCTCCACTGATTATTTGGCTACACTAAACATGGTGTGCAGGATGCTGGACCGAACAACTGAACAAGCAGTTGCATCCATGATGTACTGAATTCAGAGTGACGACCCCGACGCATAGTAGGAGCAGTGGAATGAGAACTGACCCCATTGGGCGCCTTGGCCTTGTCCTTCTTGGAGACGACCCCAACGCATACGCCATCCTTGTCGACGACAGGCAGGCCGGAGAACTGCTGCGCGGCGAAGAAGGCGTCGACCTCCGCGAGCCACTGCCCCGGCGTGGCCACCTGCACGGGGTGCGACATGACGTCCCCGAGCTTCGCCGCCGGACCCATCTGCCGACCAACCAATCACATCGAATCCAGGAAGGGGAGAGGAGGTAGGGATGGTCATGTAAGTGGACGGACCTCGCCGGTGGTGGTGATCTGGGACTCGAGGTAGGCGCGGAGGTCGTCGTAGCTGAGCAGGGAGAAGTTGTCGGGCCACTCCCCGGACAGGATGCCCTCGGGATATTCGTCGATGGCCGGGCGCAGGTCGTCCAGCGCGGCAGCCGCAACCACCGCTGCGCCCCGCCGCGGGTGGCCGCCCGCCGCGGCGCGCAGGACGGTTGGCACCGGCCGCGCACGCGGAGCCACTGCCACGGCGGCCACGGACGGCGGCGGGACGGGGAGAACCGCGGCCTTGAAGGCGGACGCGGGAGCGGAAGGCGAGGACGCCATGGACGCGACGAGCAAGGTGAGTAGGTGACCTGCCGTTTGTGACTTGTCACTTGTCGGCGCTGGCGCGCTGCTCCGCAGCTCAAGTAGACGAGTGCGGGCCTGCGGGGGAAGGCAGTGGAGTGGAGTGGAGTGGAGAGTGTGGTGGAAATTTCTCGAAGGGCGTGGGCCCACATGCAGCCGGACAGGAGAGGTGGCCACGCGGATTGCTCTCAGCAGATACTCCCTCTGTCCCAAAATAAGTGTCGATCTCACTTCTCGAGAAGTCAAACGAGTTCAACTTTGACTAATTATAGATAAAAATATATTAGTATTTATAGTACATAATTAGTATCATTAGATAGATTCTTAAATCTAGACTTATTTAGAGATACAAATATTACTAACATTTTCTACAAATGTAGTCAAAGTTGAGAATATTTGACCGGCACGAATAGCATAGTGACACTTATTTTGGGACGGAGGGAGTAGGTAGGGCGCGTTCTGCGAATGAGATTGTAGTCCAATGATAGGACGGTTCAGTGAGACGCTACTCGTCAGGGTTCAAATTCTGGTGCTCGTACATTTTTCTGGATTTATTCCGGGATTTTCCGGCGTTATGCATTAAGTGGTAAGCGACGTTCTCGTCGACGACGAGGCGTCAGTGGTGACTTCGAGAATCTCCAGATCTGCCGGTGCACAGTCCTTCGGAGGTGCTCATAAGGGTAGGGTTCGCGTACGTGTGTTCGTAGGGGTGAGTGTGCGTGCGTGTTGTGAGCGTCTGCGTTGTACTGTGTAATTCTAAAAAAATTAGGGCGCGTTCTTATCATTTTGTGCTAGCGTCAATTTATCAGCATATTCGATTTCGCGTTGAAACAGATTTACGAGACTGATTTTCTTTTAAAAATACTCTCATCGGTCTTGCTAAGGTTCGAAAGTTTTCTAAACCCGGAAAAAATTCTTCTCTTAACGAAAACTCGTGGGTTTCTTCACCCCACCGAACTTAGTTTTTTAGATGGACACAAATTTGACGATGTCAATGAACGGCGCCGTTGAAATACAATGGCAGTGGCATTACGGGATCAAATTAAATTTCCAGTGGCACCGAAGAGATTGCCTAAATTTTGATAGCACTTCAGTGAAGAGTTAAATTTTCAATATCATACAATGAATTTGCTCTGGATCGTATTAGCAACATCTGACGATCCAGTAGCGGTGAGAAGCAGCCAAGAAGGAATCTCGTCACGCTCCATTGTTGGCCTCCAAAGCCTGGAACACGTCCGTACGAGTGACGATTCCTGTTTCCATCAGCAAAGGACAAGTCATCATGAGGATATTACTAATTATTTGCAACAATATTAGAACTTAAAAAGGGAAACTAGACCCCAAACCCTGTCACAAACTCATAATAGCTAAAACTGCTGTTACAAAGCTGGACCAGTGTGTGGGTGGTTTCAAACAGTTTCCATCAGAACACGTCTTGGATTAATACACAGTACATGTTCTGTCAACCATGTTTAACTAGTGTTGAACGTTAAGAATGTTTTGTAGCAAAAGTACTAGCCTTGATCCTGGTTGATAGGGCTTGTTCGTGTCCATAGGATTCAATCCAGCCGGAAATGATAGATATACCTAGAAAATTATAATAGCTACTATAGTGAGCCAAATTTATTCCAGATCGGCAACTAATTTACTCATGACATGTGCACCAAAAGACCCGGAATTAATCCACTAGTCAAGAGGTGTGGATTCAATCCGGCTCTTCGGTCTCTCATTTATAACTATCATGATGAGTAAATTAATTCTCGATCCGGAATAAATCCGGCTCTCTATAGTATCTATCATGATTTTCTAGGTATATCTATCATTTCCGGCCGGATTGAATTCTATGAAAACGAACAAGCCCTTAGTCATCACGATGAAGAGTGTACCGTAAAATCTAGAGTTTGCCGTAAATATTGGTAAGAGCATATTTGGAACCGAAGGGCTTGACCGGAATTGCAAATCTAGAAAAGTTCAAAATATAGCTCTTAACATTTCAAAACTGTATTTTTCAGCAACTATGTAAAACCACGCGCACAACAAATATGATTGCTCAATTCAGATGTCGGCTACGTCTCTGTCACTGTAATTTGGAAAACAACTTATTAGGCCGTCCGTATGGCAAATAAAAAAAATGAACGCGGACTTACTTTCACTCTTCTAGCACATGCACGGTGAGTTGTGATTCGATCTAGCAGCAGAGATTGTATGTATGTATGTATGTATGTATGTATGTATGTATGTATGTATGTATGTATGTATGTATGTATGTATGTATGTATGTATGTATGTATGTATGTATGTATGTATGTATGTATGTATGTATGTATGTATGTATGTATGTATGTATGTATGTATGTATGTATGTGTAGACACACACAGATAGCACCGGCGCCACTATTTGTGTTCCTCTCAATTTTTCTGGCACGGGCATCAAGGGTTGCAATGGTGGGAGCGGTGCTCGGAGCTTCTCTCTCCATTTTGAGCGATCACTTAAGCCACACGCTGTCGAGGGTTTTAGAAATCTTACCGATCACGTGATGTTGCTCATTCACAACTGGTATCCTGTGAACCTTCTCCTTGAGCATTATTGCAGCAGCCTCTGCTCAAATAGCCAGCAGCGTTAGCAAATTGTCATTAAGGCCTCGTTTATTTGGTGAAATTTTTGATAAAAGTGGTGAAATTTTTGCATTGGGAAATATGTTCTGTGAGAGATAGCACGATTTGCAATGCGAAAATTTTGAGAAATTTTGGGGAACTAAACAGATTATTCATTTTGCACCTGACGTCTAGTTAGGACTTAGCAGACCAAAAAAGATTACCCAGGACAGTCTTCTCAAGTGTCAAAGTTATAGCAGGAGACGACATCACTTCACCAACAGTTGACTCCATCTGCATCAAAAGAACAAGTTTAAGTCCAATCCATGCAAACCACAAACATCATGAGCAGTGGAACGAGAACTGACCCCATTGGGTGCCTTGGCCGTGTCCTTCTTGGAGACGACCCCGACGCACCTGCCTTCGTCCTCGTCGACGACGGGCAGGCCGGAGAACTGCTGCGCGGCGAAGAAGGCGTCGACCTCCGCGAGCCGCTGCCCCGGCGTGGCCACTTGCACGGGGCGCGACATCACGTCCATGAGCCTCGCATCCGGGCTTATCTGCCGACCAACACCGATCACATCGAACCCAGCTGGAATGGAAGGGAGAGGAGGGAGGGAGCGATGGGCATGTGAGGGGACGGACACGGACCTCGCCGGCGGTGGTGATCTGGGACTCGAGGTCGGCGTAGCTGAGGTGGGAGAAGTTCTCGTCGATGGCCGGGCGCAGGTCGTCCATCGCGGCGGCCGCCACTACCAACACCGAGCCCCGGCGCGCTTTGCCGCCCACGGCGCGCAGGACGACGGTTGGCACCGTCGGCGCGCGCCGAGCCACTGCTACGGCGGCCGCGTACGGCGCCGGGACGCGGAGGACGGCGGCCTTGACGGCGGACGCGGGAGCGGAAGGCGAGCACGCCATGGCCATGGACGCGACGAGGGAGACGCTTGTTACTTGCGACTTGCGAGCGGTGGCGCTGCTCGTGCGCAGCTCAAGTTGACGAGTCACGAGCGCGCGTGGGGGATTTTCTGGGAGGGCGTGGGGCCCACATGCAGCCGGACAGGATGTGGGCCCACGCGGACTGCTCTCAGCACAGCCTCAGGATGGTTTATTTGTCTCGCATGCTGATGGTGCTAGGTTTGTTCTTTGGTTTTTCTCAAGGTAGAGAGGAGACAAAATTGTATCTCGTGTGCAACACAAGATTTTGGCACGAATTTCTTCAAGATCCATACACTAATAGGTTTTTTTTAGACCATACAGAAAGTCTGAGGCGACAAAATATCTCGTCATATCTGCATTACAGGGGAAAAAATGCTCTGGCTTCAAAATTAAAATGAAAAAAGATATATATGAAGAGATGATGTGGTTATATAATTGTTGTTGATTGCATCCAAGGTTTGGTATGTCACCTGGTAACGGTGCCTTCAATTTGTTGTATGGTAATCATGGTTGTTGATTCACCATGATATTTCGACATCCAAGTTTTAAGAGGGGTAATCATGTAGAGGCAGTCGCTGGGTATCTTGATATTTCTATGGCGTGGCAGGCAAGAGGCAACCAAGCAAGTTTTTTTTTTTTTTTGTCCGCGGTTCCAACTTCCAAACAACCGTGGTTCCAAACAGCCGTGGTTCCAAACAGGGTCATACTTTAGAATGGCACGCCATGAGTATATATTACATGGCTCTTGATCACCATGCCAAGAATTGACAATCCTACGAGCACCTTGTCTTTTCTAGTTTGAAGAATTGAAAAACTAACTTCCCACACCTCACAAAAACTGATTTTCATTTCAGATTGATCAATAGTTCACAGGCACATTACTTCAATTATCATGGTGTGGAAGACATTCATGCATACGGGGAGTTGATGAGTGAGGCAGTGTACCGGTGTCCACATGACAAAAGGTGCATGTCTGAAAGTATAGCGAAACATTTTCAGCTACAATGCACGCGAACTTGACAGGCACAGAAGCCCACTTGTCTGCACGGGCCAAACGAGGTTCGCAGCAGCAGCAAACACGCGTGCAGGATCGACGTCCGCATGACATCGCAAACAGAGCAAGACAGCTTTGGAGTCTTGGCGCATTCTCAGAGGATAGACACGGTACTCCTACACTACTACTGGGTAGGTAGTTCAGTTCAGGGAACAATCTGATGCCATCATTTACACAACCTTCCAGCCTTGCACTTTGGGCAGCTAAAGCCTCTGCTCACGCCTGTTCTTCTCATCCTGAAAAAAAAAGGGGTCAAAAGTCAAGCACAGTAGGGATCATCCTATTCGACAAGGACAGAATGTTCAGCACTCAAAAGGGATGCCTTTTTTTCTAAAAAAACACACTTTCCTAACCAAGAGTAACTGTATAACTGATGTTGAAATGGGATCTGTGCTGAACTGCTGATGCATCAGAATGATGCTATTTATAATTATGCAGAGATTCCATTAGTGGTCCGAGTATTTTAGATGCTGTTTTGTAACATGTTAAAGTTGCTTAGGAGCGTGTCAAAGGGGAAGAACATCACTTAATATTCTGATGAAGAGTGAAGAGTAATGCAAAGTAAAAGTTATTGCTCAAGGCTTTGTTTTGGAAGGCATAAGGCTTTTCCTTACCATTAAAAACCTAGCAGAAGATGCATAACTGGTAGAACAACAAATATTTGACTTGCAACTCTTGTTTTACCATCCTGATGTTTTTTATGCAAATAATGCACACCAATAGCTAAATGCATGCCCAGGGAATCGGTGCTATTTCAGACATCTGTGTCCAGGCAAAAGTCAAGCCAGAATATTCAAAAAAAATTAATGAATGCTGAATTTCAATTCAAAATCAAATTTATGTGTCATATTTTTGTTCCTAATATGCTTCAAAGTAGCCAAGTGTCACGCGCGATACTGCTAAAGCATGTGTTGTTTGGCTCCAATCTTATCTAGAGTTTGTTTGTCAAATTGTTTCCTTTTCTTTTTTATCGAAAACGCAGGAGAGCTGCATATCATCATCAATATTAATGTTTGTCAAATTGTTTCCTTTTCTTTTTTATCAAAAACGCAGGAGAGCTGCATATCATCATCAATATTAAAGAAAAGCTGGAACCCTGAGACCCGTATGTCAACTTGTCAAGTTGTTAGAGTTGGGTCTAGTCTACATAAGGCACATGGCTGCCACCCTTTGCATACGGCTGCCACTCTTTGCAATCAAGCAAATGGATAATTAATCTAAGCCTTTCCATCTACAATTTAATCCCATCTACAAATTAATCCCTGCCCTAGCAGTCGATGCCTGGGCATCCTCCAACCTGTGTTTACCATAATGATACTAGGATCATAACACCAAGCAACATCAAAGTTATATCAAATTATGCATCTTTGCCTGCCAAATCTATTACTTTTAACATGAATGCGAAAGAAAAACAGATAGAATGTTTAGACAAGAATTACACAGCACAGCTGACATTGTCCTCAATTTACAGAACACAAAAAAAATTCTAAACAATGAGCACAATCCTATCATCAGCTTTCCACTATTTTGTATAATCAGCAAACATCGAGTAGTCATATGGAGAAATAGTTAACTCCTAATAGCAATAGATGGAATAGCTATATGAATACTAAAGCTTGAGAAACATTTAAATGCACTTTCCTAACCAAAGAGTAACTTGTATACTGCGAAATGGGATTTGTACAGATGAAACTGAATACTAATATTTTTTATTCTAATGAAATTTCCATTAGTGATCCAAAGAATTGCATCAAATGCTTTGGAGTGTGCCTAACAGGAACACCACTTTTCTAATGTTCTTAAGAGTGAGGCCCCATCAAAAGTTTCAGCTACCCATTCAGATTTTCATCTACTGCTCCTCAAATGCTCTAATTTTGAGAGTAAAATAAAGTAAGCAACACAAAGTCCACAGAAGACTGATCAAGAACAGAACTACAAATAATTAAAATGTCACAATGTCCCTTTATGTTTTTTATTCAGGTATAAACATGTAGTTGTAAAATGAACCAACACCAACTCTAGAAATGGATATCCAAGGGCTTGGTGCTCTACTTAAGCATCTGTATTTGAAAAAGTCACCAAAAAAAGGTTCTTCCAAATTACATAAATAACTCATATTCTATTTACCAAACACTATTACAAAATGACAATCTGAATAAAATATATATCACACAAAGCATTTTCCTCCTCCAAAGCAACTATTCTTAACACAAAAGTATTATCAAATGCACTCTCCCTAATACTCTGCATCATGACTCAGTGCAAGTTCAAAACTTTCCCAAGTAAATAAACATATTTTACTATTGCTAAACGTCATGCCATGTAGTTCAGCCAAAAAGAATAAGAATATACTTATGTTAGGTATAATAATAATTTGAAGGTAGAATGACTACCCAAATTCTATGGAAGGCAGGCACACATGATGTATGTATGTGACACCTCTAGGTCATGCTTGGCATTTCTTTATATCATAAAAGGCAAAACAAGGAAATCTATGATACTCTCGGTAGCAGTATTTTCAAGAGGACAGTGTGGAAGTATGCATTCAGAATTAAAGGTTAAAGACCCAAATTCAGAATGTCTAGCAAGATTTTGTGAAGCTGAATATTTATAGAATGCAAACAATCAGGATGTCCATGGCATGGCTTGTTCAAACAGTATAGCAGATTTATAACATTATTTACTCAATATGCTGCCACGCTGGGTCAAAATGAAAATATCACCGGATCCAAAACCAATGATCATCATATCAAATATCTTTCCATTGAAAATGCAATATCAACAGAAGTAGGAGGCACCTTATTTTATCCATTAGTATCAAGTTAAACTGTTGATGCTCATTTCCGCCTAACTACTTCTTGACAGAAGGGTGCATTACAGGAAAAGTAACTAATAACTTGGGTGGATGTATCAGAAACAGACCTCAAAAGCTTGTTTGAGGTGCTCAAGCTCCTTGTCTAGATCACTGACCGCCTGGGTGTAGGCCTGTGTTGGGGAAGACTGGCTGGTAGTATGGATCTGTCCACGCAACATAAAATTAGTGAGCAGCTGAATAAGCCAATCAAACAAAACAAATATAAAAAATTGAATATCTACGCTACCCTCGTGATGATCTTGTACTGAAGTGGGTGAGGAAGCTTATAGCCAGCAAAGAGCACATTTGGGTCTCTGTGCAGCTGCCTGCAAATTTCACAACAATATGGTCATACTAATACAGACACAGCATAAAAGAAGATTGCAATAAGGGAACCAAGAAAAGCTACACTCACATGCGGACAATGTTGCCAATGGTGTGGTCCTCACGCTCGATAGTGAATGAGCCAGCATTCACGATCTTTGTGTCCCTCTCATACGACACCCTGAAACGTGATTATCAGCATGAGAATGAGAACTGGGAACTTATAAGTATCCGAGCAACGAAAAAATTCCTAATAGCAGGAGCACCAATAGGCTAAGCATCCAGTTCATACTTTATAGATAAGAAAGAAACAAAGCATACCTAACAGGCCAACAATAATCATTGATAATAGCATTCATGCTGCAAGTGTGGGGGACTGGGAAAAACTTACTTCTTGGTGCCCTCAGGCACGACAAAGCGCTCGTAGCGATCTGGGGCATTCATCTCTGATCAAGGCTCACCCCTCCTTCTTCAATCACTGCAAGTGTGGTTTTCAAACCAACAACAACAGAAAAATGATTATCAGAACAGTCAGACAGACTTCTGTTCCTAAATTTTACATTAAGAGTTCCGAGGAGGCTCCTAAATTTGTGTTTGTTCAGCAATCAGCACGCCTATCATCCTTATGTAAAAAGGAACTATCACATTTTATGGCTCGACCTTTTCATACCGATACACAGATGATTCTCTCTTGATGGGAATAGACCTATCCTATCCTATGAACCGAAGAGGGAAGGTTTAGTTGAACCCCAAAACGAAACTGGAAAAATGAAGGGATATTAGTAATCCAACCGAGCAGCTAGCGAGTCCGGCACACACACTGGAAGGATTGGACGGAAGAGGAAGGTTCAGATTCTAGGGTTCGCCAAAAACACGGAAGAAGATTGGGTTTTTTCAGCATTAACGGAGCAATCCATATTCCATCCATCCAACCAGGTTAGGGATTGGGTTCCTTACCAGGAACAGAACTGAAGAAATCAACCAACCAATGCGAATCCAGGTGGCTGATGGGATTCGCAGCACGGCTGCCCCGGGGCGCAGGGGATGGGGGCGACGGCCGGCGAGGACGATGCGGCGGAGGGGGTGGAGTACTGGAGTGTGACTGTGTGAGGGGGGGTGGGGGGAGGTCAAAGATCCAAGGGGCTAACACTGTAAGTAAGGATGGATTCGGATCGGTTATCTATAAAAACGAATCCGGATGTCACTATTTACCATATTTTAAATCGAATATGAATCTTTTCGAATACGAATGCAAAATGAATAGTTCGAATTCGGATTCGCATTCGGATATTTACTCAGTTCAACTTGAAATCGATATTCTAAAATTTAATGAAGACCAATAAGGCAATAAGATAGCGTCAAGTACATAGAAAGTAGTGTACCAAATTCAGTTTAAAACAAAGCTTACAATACCAAATTAAAGTGAAAAAAAGCCAAACAACTCTAGTTTGCATAAATATATATCATTTAAAATTAAAATAAGTGCATTAATACATATAAATATAATTTATTTCTTTTAAAATATTATGGTTTATTTTAAATTAACATGAATAGCTATATTGTAATAATTAAATTTTATTATTATATATCACTAGTAATATTAGTCTAAAATAATTATTCATTAGATATTTTTAAATAATTTAGAGGATGCACATCAATTTTTAGGTAATAATATTAAAATTAACATTGTTTTGTAATTACTAACCAGTCATCAAAATAAGTTTAGAAGATTTATGAGTACTTTGTTTTATACGGATACGGATACGGATAAGTGTCGGATAGCCTACATTCGTGTCAAATACGAATCTGAAACCGGATAGAGAAAAAAATTAGAAATCGAATACGGATACATCCATTTAACGTTCACATTAAAAACGAATACGGATACGGATATCCATATTGATGGTTTTGTCGAATACGAATTCGAATAATTCGGATATCCAGACATCCGAATCCATCCCTAACTGTAAGTCTTGGCCCAAGCCCTCGTAGGCGCTACTAACAGAGTGGTATGAAGCAGAATTAGTCGTCGTTGTTTTAAAGTCAACAACTGCTCTGTGCGGGAGGTTCTGAATTGTCCTGTTTTTCATCTTCACTTTGAATGCTATTTATCTAAATGAAATTACTAAGTAAAATATGCACATGCATTTGAAAACAGAATTGTGTACAGAAACATTACTCCAATCATGCCTCTGTACATACACAGTTGTTTCTGGCCCTTTTTAATCTGAATTTTCATAGCAGCACATGTCGAACTAAGGGCTCGTTTCTTTTGGCTGAAAAGCAGTAGTAAAGTTACAAATAAATAGTACTAAAATAGTATTTGTTACGAGAGAAGATGTGACGAATATGATGAGTAAATAGTACTTTTCACTTTTCATTTGTAACCAAAAGAACGGACTCTAAATTGTCAAGAAGTTGCCAATTTAGTCGTGCACTCGTGCCCAATGGACTTGGTGTGACTCAAAAAGACCCGTCCGGCCTGAACACCGAATAGCGTGGCATGACAGTTGTATTGAGTCATGCCACGTTAGCATGACCATAAAAGATTACCAATTTTAGTTTCTCATGTGCTACCATTAAGTTTTACATATTTAAAATAACTAGCAAAATGCCACGATGAAATGTTAATTATATTTTTCTAAAACTTATGATTTTAATATCTATTACCCTATTTTATAACACTCAATACATATTTATTGAAAATCAATAGAATTTTTACTTCGCATATTTTCTTAGATTTAGGGTGTGTTTGGCAGAGCTAGAACTCCGGAGCTGCTGCTCTATCATAGGGCAGCTCTATCGTGGAGTTGGGCTGTTAATTTGGAGCTCAAAAATTATGTTTGACAAAGATAACAGCTCCAGCTCCGAAAACAAATTAAAGAATTTGAATGGAGTGTCCTCTTTTACCCTTCGGAACAAAGATTTTTGTTTCATTCCGTTGTTTTTTTTCCGTTCTGCTACATTGACGCAGAGATGATGCGTTGATTTTTTCCGTTCTGCTACAGTAACACAGAGATGGTGCATGTGCCTGACTTAAAAGTTCTGACACGGTTCAGTCGCAGAGAAGAACTGAAAAATACGCTATCTGCCACATGAAAAAAATTTACCACAAATCAATGGTTATTCTTCTTCTTCGTATGCATGAGGATGCAACAATGTTCTTTCCACCACCGTCTACACCAGATGCATGATGATGAGAGGCATCAGGATCCATGCTCTTGTTTGGACTCGGTTGATTGAATTGCTCGTTCCTCCCAGGCAGTCAGCGCTGTGGCCATATGAGACTCCCAACTCCTATAACGCAACCAGGCCGGCAGCACCTAGGCCAGCCGCGCCCAGGCTGGCCGCAGCGCCCAGACCGGCCGCGCCATGGCTGGTGCCGGCGGACGCCATGGTCTGGCCGCCATTAACAGAGGGAGCATCGCCTAGGGTTGCAGAAGGGGGCGAGAAAGTCCAACACGGCACGACGAAGGAGGTGGAGGAGGCGGCGGACGGGACATCCCGTCGATTCCTGGCGACCTTCAGTACTCCATGACGGCGTCCGCGATGGGGGAAGCGGAGGCGGAGGCGGATAGTTGCCACTAGGGATGAAAACGGATCGGATACGGACGGATACTGCGGATACAGATACAGATAATTTTTCTTTCTCGGACAGAATTCTCGGATCGAATACGGATACGGACAGTATATTTTTTGTCGAATAGTGATATTCATCATATTTGGATCATAGAAATTCAACTTTGAATTTCTGGATACTAATGCGGTACGGATAGTCACGGATATTAAATGTCCGGATTCGAATACGGTCTTACCATTTGAGTGTCTGACCCTTTCGGTCGGACGGATAATATCCGTACCACTTTCATCCCTAGTTGCCACGGACCGTGACGGCCCTGCAGTTTTTTTTATCAACGGCCTCCGTCGCACGGCTCCTCCGGGGGTCCGGGCTAGAAGATTACTGAAGGGAGTACTCCGCGATAAAAAAAACTGCAGGGCCGTGGATTGAAATTTTGAGAAAGAAATTAAATAGAATAGTGTGTAGTACTGTTGTAATGCATGCGGAGTGCAGGTGTGCAGCCTGCTGTCTGTGCTTTCTTTCAACTGCACAGCGGGTCCCACCACACACACCACGGCCCTGCAGTTTTTTTTATCAATGGCCTCCGTCGCATGGCTCCTCCGGGCTAGAAGAGGCTCCTCTCTGCAGTTCACTCTCTGCAGGTTGAGTGTCTGACATGTGGGCTCCACGGCGGTGGGGCCCACATGTCAATCACCCAACTGCATAAGAGCAAGTTTAATAAACTTGTCTATAAGACAAGCCAAGTCACCAACAACCTAGCAAAATAGTAAAGCGTACAACAATCTAGTCTCCATTTCAATCTCAAATATCATTTTTTTATTATATGTGGGACCCACCCTGTTTCTCTCCACTCTAGCGCTGGGCATCAGAAACTGTGCAAGCTGTCAGAAACTGTGCAAGTCGATCGGTGCTGCAACTTGCGACAAGCAGCTTGTCGCTGCTCGTTTCTCTCCCCTCCACCTAGATTTTTTGCCTGCGTGGCTTGGCTACAAGCCAAGCTAAGCGCAGTTGTTGAGCTTGCTCTAAGGCACAACTGCAGAGGATCTCATTCCTCCGGGCTCGGGCTGAAGCAAAGGAACCTCGCGCCTTGAAGAAGCTACGGCACTGGATCTGTGTCCGTTCAAACTACCCCTGCTGCAATTTAATTTTGATTGAGGTTTTCCTGAAGTGGTCTTCTGGTTTTTTTTAGTTGGTTTGTCGCGGTTCGCGGGAGTTGCCAGGTTTTCCTCGTTCAGGCCCGCTGGTTTGGCGCGGTTCACACGCTGGTTTTAGTGGGAGGTGTCCGTTTTTCCACGGAGAGGCCTGGTTTTCTCCGATTTTCCACGTTGAATATTAGTATTGCACTTGAACCCATGGCACCAGTTTACTCAAACAATAATGACCAATATGGCTATATCAGCATAGTAGATCAGCCACGCGGATTGACTGCATAAATACGTAGAGATCAGTGTTATCTATATATAGTTCCATTTCTTTTTTAAGGCACTCAGCAATTTAAGATTTAAGACACGGATATGATGCACGGTAACATATAGTATCTGTTACCATTGCTGATGGAGAGAGCCATTCCTTTTTACATCCATCGAGTTTTTACTGCATTTTGCTCAAGTTACTGCATACAGGATCAAGTTTACCTCCTCCCACAGACCAAAATGGAAAATTGAAAAGAACCAATCTGCCAGCACAAATGTCAACTCATGGGGGCGACATAAGTCAAAAGGGTTTAAAGCTGACACGACCTAACATTTCACCTCAGAGCTAGTCAGGCACATAGCATCCACCAACACCAAATGGCTGCAGCGAAAGGCATGGATCAGAGTTAGTTGCAAAGCAAGGACACGAGCTACCAAAAAGTTGACGATCGATCGAACAGATTGATCAAAATCTGCCGGGCTGATTGAGCAGTCGACGTAGTACGACGCCGGCCGGCTGCACATCATGCAGTGCCATTCATAAATAATCCAGTGGTTGCAATTACACTTGCAGTTGCAGAACGACAAGAAGCTGGTGCTGCTGAGTGATGATAAAGAGGGTATAAGTTCAGGTCTCCCTTTCATGCATTAACAGACACCAAATTCTTGTACGTGCTTGTTGCTAATTTGGATAGTTGCAACTGTTGTACGTGCTAGTGGTTGATGATTTTACATCAATTCCTGCAGGCTAGCAGCTGTTGACACCTAGCTCCCCACAATTATTCAGACAGTGCAATCATGCATGTCGCCTGCTTATTCTAGTGTAGGACGGAGTAAAAGGGACTTGTTGGTTCCTAGCTCGGCAGGCACTATGTGTCAGTGTAACTAGCTAGGAATCGTGATCAGTGAGTGGCGGTTGGTGCATGTCATGCATGCAAGTGTTCGCGTACGGCCCGATCGACAAATATTGTGAAGCGGATGCAAGCAAGTGTTGTAACATGCATGGCACACTGACAAGATCTCAATGAAAAAGCATCGCAAAAGTGATTGGCCTGCAATTACTCGGAACGTACGCGCGCGAATGCATGGGGACACACACCGACAGTTCGTTAAACCACCAAACGGCTGATGCATCATCAGCACGCTTGCTAACTGGTACCAGAATGAAATCCCTGCAAGATTTTATTGGAAACCAAATTAATTGAAGTGGTATATATCTTAGTGCTAATTTGCTGCTACTTTGCGGCGTCAGGAGATTGGAAACGAACATGCATGCAATGGTAATGAGAAGTACGTACAATTGACAAGAGAGGAAATTATGCTGCAAATTAAAGTGGAAAACCAAAAGGTTGATGACAAGGTAGCTAGGCATGTGGCAACTAAAGTAGCTAGCTGGTCAGTTTGGATGGTGAGACGGTGACTTGCTATCTAATTCTGTTGATTTCAAAGTGCACAGACTAACGCAGTAGCCAACCGGCGATGCATGGTCTCGCATGCAACAGAATTTAATTATGTCATAGGCTTATACTCCGTAGTAGGCTTGAATCGGATAATCATGACGTGCACTTTGAATACTAACTGCTTGATACCTTTTAGTCTCATGACTAAAACTAGTCAGGCTAAGGGCCCGTTTGGGAGGGCTCACTACTAGGGAAGAGGCTTTCGTCCCAGGCCAAAAATAACATTTGTACCGGTTTTTTTGCCCACCGGTACTAATGTCAATCAGAACCGGTACTAATGTTCCGTGAGAAGGGAGTGTCCCTCGGAGCTCTCGTGTGATCCACAATAGTACCGGTTTGTAATACGCACCGGTACTAATGTGCCACATTAGTACCGGTGCGTATTACAAACCGGTACTAATGTTAGGCCTTCACATTAGTACCGGGTGAGACGTTCCGTCGGTAAAAACACAACCACCCGACGCCGTCACTCTCCCTCCGTCTGCACGCCGTACTGTGCCCCCCCTCTCTCTCTCGATGTCCATCAGATCCACACCGGCCTTATCTCATTTTCTCATCCGTCCTCTACTCCTCTCCCTCACATCTCTCTCTTTCTTTCAGGCCTCTCGCTCACATCTCTCTCTCTTCCTCACAGGCGGGGCAGCGGCGGGGATCGAGCCGCAAGGAGGCCCGGTCTGGAGGCCGCGTGGCGCGGTGCCCTGGAGGCCGGCAGCGCAAGGGCCACCCGCCGGCGCCTAACCGCGGCCGCGGGCGAAGGAGGCCGCCGGCCTGGCCTCTGCGCGGGCGCGGCGGCAGGCGGCCTCCCGGCGCCGTGCGTGGCCAGGCCGGCGCGGGGGCAGCGGCCTCCCGGCGCCGCGCGGGGCCGGGACGACGGCGGTGCGGGGGCAGGCGGCGCGGGCGCCAGGCCGCCGGAGCCGATGCAGGCGATTTCTTTTGATTCCTTGTGATTCTTGTGGATTTCTTGTGGATGTATTCTTGTGATTCTTGTGGATGTATTCTTGTGATTCCTGTGGATGTATTCTTGTGAATCTGGGTGATTGTGAATGGAAGATTGAAAATTTGTGTGATTGTGATCTTTGTGAATGTGATTAATTAAGAAGGGGAAAAGAAAAGGAAAAGAAAATAGAGAAAAAGAAAAGAAAAGAAGATGAGAACGGACGGTAGGTGACGGCGACGGAAGGTGACGACAGTGCACACCACAGTACCGGGCCTCATCTCCGACCGGTACTAATATGCGTATTAGTACCGGTTTCCAAAACCGGTACTAATGTGACTTCACATTAGTACCGGCAGAACAATACCGGTTTGGAAACCGGTACTAATGAGGGTTATAAACCGGTACAAATGAAGGATTCCCTAGTAGTGGCTCCGGCTCCACCCAAAACGGCTCCGGCTCCGGATTCTCTGGTGGAGCGGCTCTTCTGGTGGAGTTGGAGCCGTTTTAAGAAAACGTTTGGCAAAACGGCTTCTCCTGGCTGTGTAAGGTGGATAAGAAGGTAAAATGTCCATAATGCCCTTTCTTTTTTTCTTTTCTTTTTTTCTTTTCTTTTTGTTTATTTTCTTCTCCACTTTTTTCTTATTTTTTATTCTCCACCTTCTCCACCTTATCTTCTCTGGAAGACTCCGGTGAGCACCTGAGCTCACCACCCCGCGACCGAGAGATCCCGCCGGCCAACTCCTCGCGGCCCCAGAGATCCCCGCCGGCCACCTCCTCGCGGCGCCACCTCCTCCGTCCCGCCACCTCTGCTCCGCATCCGCCCCGCCCCGCCCCACCCCGCCACCTCCTCCTCCGCCTCTGCCCACCGCCGACTCTGCCCCGCCCCATCGACCACGCGTGCAAGAGTCGTTTCCTCCGCCGGCGAGCCCCTCCTCCCCCGGCCTCTCAGCCGGTGAGCCCCTTCTCCCGGCGGTTGGCGCCCCTCCCCATCTCTCCCTCTCCACCGCGTCTGCTCTCTCCCCCGGCTACGAGCTTCGGCGGCCGGATCCGGCGCGGGCGGGGCAGGGTGGGGCAGAGGCGGTGGCGGCGGGCAGGGAAGAAGGGAGGCCGGCCGGCGACGGTGGCCCGCGACACACGGCAAGGCAGGTCGGGAGGCCGGCGGCGGCGGGAGCACGTCGAACCGTCATCGGCGGGCCCACCCGAGGGCAAAGGCTGGAAAACCGGTGGGAGGGTCAGGCGGAGCCGGACGGAGCTGGTCTTTCGTGGCTCCGTGCGGGGAAAACAGCTCTAGAGAGCGGAAATCCCGGGGCTTCACCACCGGAGCCGGAGCCAAAACCACCGTTTGGGAGGGCTCCGGGTGAAGCTGGTGGTGGAGCCGGAGCCGGAACCCTCCCAAAGGGGCCCTAAAAGTTGCTAGTCTCATCTATGCTTGGATCCAAATCCTAAAGAGACTAAAATGTAGTAAATGAGCATTAATTATCTCTTTCCCTCTCTCTCCCTTTTCTCCCTCTCCCGCCAATAGATGGGGCATGCTACAGATTTCTATGAGGTTAAATGAAGAGAGAGAGCTAAAACAAAGTTTAGTAGGGATTCTCCTTACTAAAAGATTTTAGTCTCAAGACTAGTTTTAGCCTCTCTTTAGTCAGGGGTGATTGGAACTTTAACTCCTCAAATAGACTAATTTTAGTCAGACTAAATTTAGTCTCTTGGATCGTTAGTTGGATACTAGCTAGATTAGTGACCAGACACCGGTGCTAGCACTCCCCGAGGGGGGAACGCAGAACGCACAAATCCCCCACCCCCAATCAATATTTGACAACCAAAAGAACCGCCGGCCAGTAAATAGTAATTAAGCGTCAAAAATGTCTTAATACAATTTGCTGGTTTAATTAATTGTAATGGATGATTATTCCTAAAAAAATTACCCCAACTGCAATGGATCGCTTCAAAAGGTGATATATTAATTGACTCATGTATTATTCCTGGATGCTGATGAATAGTGATGCATACTACAGCAAACGAAAATCTTATTTGACGCAAACGCGTCGCAACAACATAGCAGCGAACGTCGCACGTGCTTGACGAGTCGTCTTCTACCATTCCGCTGTGGGGCTTCCAAAACCTTCACTCCGGCCATCTCCGGTGGTTGGTGGGCGGGGCGGACGACGGCGGGTCGCCGTCGGCCGCGGGCGGCGGTGGAGGCCGACGGTCTTAGGGTTCGGGTTCGGGTTCGGGGGTTCGGGGTTGGAGAAGCTTCTATGGCCACCGGACCTAGAGGGATGGTGGGGGAGGCAGCCGGACCGACGGTGGGGTCAGTGTGTGGGCGGAACGGCGGGCGGCGGCGGCGCCGCCTGCCGCGGTGATGGGGGATGGCGGCCGGGAAGGGCCGGCGGCGGGGGCAAGCAGTTGGAGAATTTAGGAAGGGCGGGGAAGCGGGCCGGGGCGGGAAGCGGGCGGACGGCACGGGGGCGAGGTCGCCGCCGACCGTGGGCCGCGGTGGAGGCTGGCGGGGCGGGGTCGGTGCGGAGATGGGATCTGAGTTGGGGAGAAAATGATGGAGGAAGAAGAAAACAAAGGAAGACCCTGTTTAGTTCCCAAAAATTTTTCCAACTACCCGTCACATCAATCTTCGGACACTGATTAGGAGTATTAAATGTGAATTAATGACAAAACTCATTCCATAACCCCTACCTAATTTTTCGATACGAATCTAACGAGCCTAATTATGCCATAATTAGACAACAACATGCTACAGTAAACAATATCTAATGATGGATTAATTAGGCTTAATGGATTCGTCTCGCGATTTCTCGTCCATTCGTGTAATTAGTTTTGTAATTAGTCTACATTTTTTACCTCTAATAGACCTTCGAAGGGGCTGCCAAAATTTTTTGCCAAAAATTTTGGCAACTAAGAAGAAAGAGGAAGAGAAGGAAAGAGATAAGATGGTGGTGGTTCCCGCAGACGAAAATCTTATTTGGCCTGAGTTTGACAACTCGCGTAGTCGCGTTACGTAGGATCACGATCTCCATGGAGTCACCGTCCAAATCGCTCCCAGCTAGGTCATGCCTGTAGACCGACCTTGACAACTGCTCATTGACCATCACCATTTTGAGCATGTTTTTTTTTGAAGAAAATAACAATTTAGCGCTCGGAGGTGTCGTGGTGGTATTGCTACTCATACTGATGAGTGATGAGGTCAACTTTCCGATTCCGTCATGCTTTCCGTGTTTTTTATCCACTGGAAAGTTGACCTACCCGAAAATGAAGGGATGTGTGCCGTGGGAGAGCACATGCATGAAGTGATGAAGACGGAACTGGCAGGATCAGCAAGCGGTCAACGGGTTTGTGTCATGTGGTCATTGACGACGCATACAGCCATACTCCCTGGTACATCAGCTCCTGGCCTCCTCTCCTGCTACCCCCTGGTCGTCATGCGTGGATTCTTGCACACTGCTGGGTTCAGATCGCATGCGATCGCAGAATCTTGCTGCTGCCGTTTGTTCCACGACTCACTGGGTCCAGTACGCCGCTGATTAAGCGAGTCGATCGAGCGAGCATCATCACATGCATGGTGGGGCCGGCAGATCGAGCAGCTAATTAAGCTAGGTGGGCCGCCGGCCGGCCGGCCGGTGTGACCACGAACGAGTCACAGGCACAGTTGCTGATGACTGAATTCCGGCGGCACATGCGGCGGCGGCGGCGCCGCGCATCCGCAACCACGACTCACGGCTAGCCGCCGCCGATCACGGCGCACAGTACGTACCTCTCTTTTCAGCAGGCTGGCTGCCTTAGGGCGCGTTTGTGGGGTGGTTGTGGCCGGCTCGGCTAGCCCGTGAGACCCAGGCCAGTTCAGGCCAGTCTCAATTGATGCAACTGCTTTTGTTTGTGTCCATGTACGAAACGAACCAGGCTGCGCTCAGATCGTGTTTGTGTGCCTGTACCAAAGAAGTGTGACTACCTTGCACTGCGATGTGGTAGACTTACCACCAGAGAAGCCTCACATGCATTTCATCAAGCACTTAGTGGACACAGGGCGAGCTCCACCCTCTAGCCACCGCGACGCAGCAATGGCGCGTGGCGAGCTCGACGTCCGGCCATGGCGATGCAGCAATAGCGCGAGGCGAGCTCGGCCGTCCGGCCACGGCAACGCTGGGCAAGCTCGACCCTCTAGCCATGGCGACGCGGGCCGAGGCCGGCCGGCCGGCCATGGCGACGCGGGGTGACCTTGCCCCTCTGGCCATGGCAAAGCGGGCCGAAGCCGGCCGGCCGGCCATGGCGACCTAGCCATGGATCTGAGCGCCGCCGCCTGCACGGGGTCGATGGTGGTCGCGGAGGCCGAGGCGGCGCCGCAGATGACGGTCGTGTTGCCCGCCGGGTGGAGGAACCCCGGGACGGCGCCGGCGCCCACGTCCGCGCCGTCCGCGGTGAAGGACGCCGCGATGTCGCCGTCCACGAACGCGATCCGCGCCGTCACCGTCAAGTTGATGCGGGAGGTCGCGAGTTCCGGCCATGGCGACGAGGGCGCGAGCTCCGGCCATGGCGGATCTCACCGGGAGGAAGAAGAGCGGCGGTGGGTGAGAGAGACGAGAAAGAGAGGTGATTTCATCGCTCCCAGCGAGCGCACAAGCGCTGCAACCAGTCGGGCCGAAAAGAAACAGAGGAAATTGACGTTCCTGGAGGGCCTAGTTTTAGGTGCTTTGAAGTTCGTGCGGGCCAGGCTATGAGGTTGGGCCAGTGTGGCAAACACGAGAAGTTGCAGTCCGAGAGCGCAGCCGGGCCCTCGGGCCACCTCCGCAAACGCGCCCTTAGTGTCTGGAAATGTGGAATACTGTGTCACCTTCTTCCAAAGAAGCATCAGACGACGAATTCTGAGCAGGCAACTTGGCCATGCATATTCTGCTAAATTTTCAGCAGGGGGCATGGGTATAGTGGATTCAATTCATGGAACGCACGGCACGGCACGGCACATATATAAAAAGTGGACGCTTTGAAATTTCACTGTGGTGGTGAGTGGTGACCAGCAGATCGATCGATCGACGGTGGTGTGAATGTTGGTGATCAATCGATATGGAGCACCAGCACCGTCCATTTGTCGCCCGTCCTGCAGGCAGCATCATCCTCCCAATATGCATAGCTCTTCCTCTTCGCTTCGCTTCGCTTTGCTTCCAGCAATCCAGCGCGGTCGTTCTCGTTCATTGGTTCATTCCTTGCTTTTGTGTCGGCTCTGTTTTTTCCACCCGAGCTGCTCTGCTCTGTTTTTTCCCTGCTTTTGTGTCGGCTCTGGCCTATGTTTAGATACATCTTCAAAAAAATTTGGAAAAAGAAATTTTGTATGTATGGAGCACTAAGTGAAGTTTATTTGCAAAAAAATTTCACAGATAGGTGCAACTTTACGTAATGAATCTAATGAGCATAATTAATTTAATGATCCTCTAATCGTGTAGTCAAAACCTCATTAGATTCCTCTCAGAAATTTACGTAGATGTGTGGATAAACTACCTTTATTTAATATCTTTAATTAGTGATCAAAATCGCATTTAATACCTTTTATTTTTTTAAACACGGGCCTGTTTTCCCTCCTCTACTTGCCTGTTCACTCTCCTCATGGTATGTACTTACGTATACAGCGAAAAAGGAAAGGACCAATGACCTTTCCTGCGTAACAGTGACAGCCAAATCTAGGTGCGCTTACGTTTTCGTCGTTTGCTATACCAAACGAAGCTCAGTTTGCCGAGCTTCACGGCTCGAGTATGCTCCCTGATTGTACTGTAGACTGTAGTACCAGCATAGATGTGTGTATAGTGCTGTTGTTACATGGATGATGGTTGATGGATCAACACACCAGCATCCATCATTGTTTCATCTCTGTCCTGATATATTTTTCACTCTTTGTCATTACTAGTAGTAGTCTTTATGATCCTTTATAGTATATTTCTAGCTGACGTGTTTAGTTCGGTGGAAATTTTTTTAAAAAATTTTGAGGTTTTTTTCGAGGTCTATTAGGAGTATTAAGCGTAGACTAATTACATGAATGGACTAGAAATCGCGAGACAAATTCATTAAGCTTGATTAATCCGTCATTAGAGATTGATTACTGTAGCATAACATTATCTAATTATGACATAATTAGGTTCGCTAGATTCGTCTCGAAAATGAAAGTAGGAGTTGGGGAATGGGTTTTATCATAATCCATATTTGATACTATTAATTAGTGTCGACGCTAGGTACCGGGTTCTCTCTATGATACGCCCGGCCGGTGACTCCCTCTACGCTAGCGAGAGGCCACCGCGGGGGTTCGAATCCGGGTCGCATAGCTGAGATCCACAAGCCTTGTGGAGAGCTCAGCTAGCCACCCGGGCATCCCCCTACCCCTTTCGACACTATAGTTGGTGAAATTTTGAGAAACTAAACAGAAAGACTGCAGTTTCCGGTCACCACCGTACTTGTACAGATTGACAATAACCACTGAACCGAAAGTTAGGATTCTTGATTCATCTACCACTCTACCTACCAAATCCCGTAGAGGGCCGGTTTTCAAAGTCTCAAGTGTCTTCCGAAAGAAACCGCCGCCCTCGCCACCGCGTCGCCCAGACGGCGACACGTGCGGCGCCCTGCCGCCGGCGCGTGTTTCCCTCCCGTTCCTCCACTATTGGTCCCCCTCACTTATCATCTCTGGCATCTCGTCGGAGGTCTGAAGGAGGGGGATCCATCTTTTCCAATAATCCAGTTCGTGATTAGGTTAGTGTTAAAGTTTCTCCATGCCGCGTTTTGCGGTATGGGAGATTTGTTTCCTCCTTCTCCTCTCCGGCAACGGTGATGAGATAGGGAGGCTTGTGTCTCTCCATGGCGGCTTCGATGAAAGAGGTGGCGACGGCATCTACGGCGTCAACAATTTTTTTTGGGTGACGACATGGAGATTTAGGTTTCCGGATGGCGACACTGAGGCGGGGATGGTGCCGTCGTCATGGAATAATTTTCTCCGGCCACTTCTCCATTTTGTCGTGGTTAGATCCAACCACGGTGAAAGGCTTGTGAGACTAAGTCTGTCTTCGAATAGATTGGGACCAGTCTCTTTTCTCCATCGGTGGCAGAAAGAGGAAGAAGAAAGACGTGTGAAGGAAGAAGAAGATTGTGCTCGTTCCATCCTACAGGGATGTTGGTCGTTGTTCTTTGGGCGCTTGTTCTCAGCCTGCTTGCTGAGCGTATGCCTGTGCGGCCTTCTATTTGATTTTTTACACAGGTTTGGGATTGAGATTTGGAGCTGCTTTGAGCGTGAGTACTTTGAGAGTGCTGTTTGTAATTTGATGATGTACTCAGCTTTGATATAATATAATTCTTCCTTTGATCTAAAAAAATCCCAGTAGAGGAAAGTTGTACACTTTGGAAGAAGATGCACGGTCTAGCATCAGCTAAAAGAGAAATTAAAGGGTGCCCCCTTTTAAATTACTCACAAGAACACTTCTAATGCAGACTTTATTATGGAGTCTAAGTTTATTAATTACCCTCTCATTTATATCGTATTGCTGATGTGGCATTGTATTATTGAAGAAAGAAAGTGAAAATATAAGAAATCAAGTCTTCACGCAAATCAAAACTGATTGTGAAAGAGATAAGTGGGTCAAGGCAGTCCCAATGAAGGAAACTAACACGGTTTTCATAATATAAGAAATCATCTATAGAAACTATTCTTCACAGTGGTAGTATCTTCGAGTAATAATTATTTTCTCTTTCTCTCTTCCAATTTCACCAATGGGGAGCGTTGCATTAACTTCATAGAAACTAGTGGTTCTTCCTAATGGCAAATTCATGGTTTCTTGTGCATTGGGTCAAGAGTAGACATGGTTTCTCCACGAGGAAACCATTTCTATGATTTATATTTTCTTTTCTCATTAATTAGACTGCCACATCACCATTTTGCTTAGTTAGCAAGCTATTTAATAAGAATAGAAACTAACATTAATATTCCATTAGGAGTGCCCTCATGAGATACTAAGATAGAAAATTACATTGTGAAACTAACTATGATTGTTTCTACCATTGAGAGTGCTCTAAGACCACTAATAGAAGCAAGAGATGATTGGTAATTAAAAGCTTCTCAAATTTAGCCTAGTAGATACATGCATGCATGAAGCTAGTTTTTGAGCCCCAACAAGTGCGTCGTGCGAAAGGAAGAATAAGATTGTGAAGTCGAAAAAGATTGTGAAGTGGATCGACGAGGGAGGTCCGGTGGAGCCCAAATTTGAGCCCCGTTTCTGCTGCACCCCGCCCGTCTATGGCTACCTCTTTTTTTTTTTTTTTGAATTTAGCCAGGAGTACTGGCCCGTCACGTAAGAACTCAGCTAGACACCCACACAGACCGCACGCTCACATGTGAATGAGGCTGCCCGAGCTGTCTCGGGACGCACCTACCGAGCTACGCACACGCTAACTAACACACGCACACACACACCCTACTCGGTTCCCTCAGGGAAATAAATTCCCGGTGCGCACCAACGTCGAGTCTGGGACTCGAGCGCTGGCGGGCGGCCTCCCGACCGGGAGTGCCAACCACCCGAGCTGACAGCTCGTTCGCTCTATGGCTACCTCTACAGTGACAGATTCGGAGTGGCAGCAGAATGACAAATTAATAGTGAAGTTGTAAATGAATAGTACTAAAATAATGTTTCTTATGAAAAAGATGCGATAGATGTGATAAATAAATAGTATTTGTCACTGTTTTTTATGTAAGCAGCACAGTGCAAGCACGTTGGCAGCTGCAAAGCCTCTGCGCGGTTGCACGTTTCTGTGACTCTGCTGCTGCGTTGCCCACCGACCCCTACCCCTGCCTTGGCAGACATGGTCGTTTTTTTGCCTTGTTTAGTTCGGTGAAAAATTTGTCTTTTCAACATTTCGAACTCCCGTAGTATACTGTAGCACGTTTCGTTTGTTTGTGGTAAATATTATCCTACCATGGCCTAACTAGGCTCAAAAGATTCGTGTTGCGAAGTACATCAAAACTATGTAATTAGTTATTTTTTTACCTATATTTAATACTCCGAACATATGCCTTTTGACGTATTTAATGTGATGTGATGGAGAGAGAGTGAAGAAAACGTTAGACAAGGCCTTTGATGGCCACGCCTCGAGTCATGTCCAACTGTGCTCTGCCTGTCCGGGCCGGCATGGCAGTTTTCTCGATGACCGTGCACTCCAACTCCTCCGACGATCCATGTGCAGGGTGGGAAAAACTGCGTGCTCGTAGAGAAGAAATGAGCTGACACAATCCTTTAGGTGAGAATTTTGGTGAAACTTGAGGAACTAAACAGGGCCCTATGTTTTGACTTCAGCAATAATCTGCATCCTCATCTTCAAAATCTCGTTTTGAGAGAAAGAGAGAGAAGAAATTAATGTCGCAAAAGAGTGAGGTCTCCAACGGCGTGAAGATCCCGTTGTCGCGCATCTCCTGAGATAGTTGCTCTGCGCGCCCTGGCCTGGAACCGCAGGCCATCGTGCGCGCCTTCACAGGCCGAGGAAGGTGTCGTCGGGGGTGGTGGAGGCGACCGCCGACCGGGCAAGTTGGGTAGTGGGAGGAGGCAGACGCGGGGTGGAGCGAGTGCGACAGAGCTCCAGGAGGGGGCTCCCGCGCTTCTCCCGCCGCTGTTGCTTTCATCACTACAGAGCGTGCCGCCGCCGCGTTCCCTCGTCGAATCGAACCACACCGACACCAGATTCGGTCTTGGGGGGAGAGGGAGGTCTCCCCCGGCCGAATCTGCACGGGGGTGGTGCGGGCGGCGGCGGGAGGACGAGGGGCCGCGGGCGGTGGGAGCAGGCGGAGATGCAGGTCGGGAGGAGTAGGGGCCATGAACGGGGCAAGAGCAGGCGGAGAGGTAGGCTGCAGTGTCGGGAGAGGCGACGACGGCCTGCGGGAGTGGAGGAGCCGTGCGGAAGGAGGAGAGAGACGGCAAGGGTTGGGAGAGGGTGAGATGAGGGAAGGAGAGAGAACACCCAAGAATGAGAGTGTGGGGAGAGCGAACCGCATTTTGCAGCACCGATTGCGGCTCCTGCTAGAGCCGGCTCATCCCTTTCTCATTTTGAGGATGTGGGAAAGTATACGGCTGCTGCTGGAGTCATTCTTGGGTGTTGGATTGAATGATCACTACTACATTGCTAAATGCGGTAGTATTTTTTCTTCTTTGCATTGCTGCTCTGGAACGTTGGATGTTGGATTGAATGATCACTACTACTAGGGCCTTGTTTAGTTTGCTAAAAATTCTAACGTTTTCTCCACTCTCTCTCCATCACATCACATTAAATACGTCAAAAGACATATGTTCGGAGTATTAAATATAGGTTAAAAAAATAACTAATTACACAGTTTTGATGTACTTCGCGACACGAATCTTTTGAGCCTAGTTAGGCCATGGTAGGATAATATTTACCACAAACAAACGAAACGTGCTACAGTGTGCTACAGGAGTTCGAAACGTTGAAAAGGTAAATTTTTCCACCAACTAAACAAGGCCTAGGTACTACCTCCGTTCTCAAATATACTATGTCGTTTAAGATAAACTAATCGAGTGATGTAGCCAGTGACCACAGAGTCTGCGTTGGGTGCCCAATGCAATGGAGGCTTTGACCAGCATGCAGGTACTAGTAACCCTGTACATGGTCCGGGTTCGCAGGTTTTTGGTTTTAAACCAACCCAAACCAGGACGCGGTCAGCTGGCCGGTTTAGAAACCACTGGGTTGCACGGGTTCCGTGGTTTTCAGCGTGTTTCCTTCCTGGCTTCCTTCTTCCCAAGGACACGCACTGTCCTCTTCTACATCACGCCGCGAGAGCTTGCTCTGCCACGGGGAAAGTGCCAGGCCGCAGCAGCGATGGCGACGGCGGTACTTGGGACAGGAGTGGCAAGTGCCGCGCATTGTGCTGCGGCGCATCGCCGGCTGAGCGTGTCGCCGTTGGCGTCGTCCTCGTTCGCTGACGCGGCGCCGCAGCCGCTCCCCCTGCCGCAGCCCCCGCGGGCCTGTCCAAGCTCGCGCACGGGATGGTCCAGGTGCGGCTGCAGTGCATGATCTACGCCGCCGCGGAGGGCAGGCATCAGGCGACCACCTGCTGCCTGCGCGTCGGACGAGTTCGTGGAGCCACGCCGCACCGTCGCCGGACGAGCACGCGGAGCCACGCCGCACCGCCGCCATAGGATCGGAAGAGAGGAAGGCAATGATGTGTTGTGGTCAACGGGTCGGACGGTTTCAACCCAAACCAGACCGGACCCGGGCGTGACTTTGCATCTGGTTTTATCCGGGTCGGTCACGCGGTTTCACTGGTTCAAGACCAGACCATGAACAGGGTTAGGTACTAGTATTTTTCATGGGAGGGCTAGCTAGTGTATGTGCACAAGAGATACGACGTAAACAAGGACATGCTATATATAATAACTTGAACGAAATAATACACTGCTAAGCAGGATCGATGAGGACACAGTACGTGTGGTTAAGGACGGGGAAGGAATGAAGCGTGCACACATGTGAAACGATTCTACGCTGAGGCAGCAGCAGCACGCAGAGATCCGGATGTTTAATTGGCCACCACCTCGTACGTAACCTTTTCCTAAATCATCTATCGCCATCTCTACTTGTATACTCTTTTAATTACTTGCTGCTGCTGTTGTATCGTGCTTGCCTTTGGACTCTGCTACTCCGTAGATGAGAATGCCTGCCGCTTAAGGATGCAAGCGGGGCGGATTGCGGCTGCCCGTCCCGCATCCGTGCCAGCCGCGAGGCCTCTCCGGGCCCATGCGGCTGCCCGCGTAGCGCCGCTTGCATTTTGCGGGGTCTGCGGCAGCCCGCGTGCGTCCGCCTGCGCCCTATGGCCGCTCTCGCTCGTCCGCTACAACTGAGCGTCTCTGTTTGTTGACTACAATGGGGATGCATAAATATACTAGCTAATAATATTCGTGTGAACCAAATCAGTTTCAGCAAAATCATGGATTAGAGTCAAGATTAGATTATAGTTAGAAACACGACATGAAACTTAAAAATCCAAAATTAATTGGAAAAAAGAAATGACATGAAAGGACCTGCAGCCACGTCTCTATTTGTTCACTACAGTAATTATAAATTATATTAAATTAACTACAAAACAGTGTTTTTGAGCTAGTAGATCAGCAGTCCTACTAACTTCTTGGGTTCTTCATTTCACCTCAAGGCCTGCTTCCCAGACATCATCATTTTCATAAACACATAGTGCTGAACCAGATATCCAACAATCCATCTATCTTGAAATCATTTTCCTGGAAAATTTCTACATGTGAATATTTTTATTACCAAATATGTTGTGAAAAATAAGTGAATAACGTGTACTTACATAGATGAAGAATAGCAAGTAGGCAAAGGGCCAATGGAGGAGCGATTTATCTTACTTATCAGTCCAGCCATATCCTGAAAGAAATATAGAGCAAATTTAAGCTCACCCTAACTTTTACAGCCCCAAAATTAATAACACCATCATAAGTAAAGCTGGGTGATATGAAGTTGAAGCACAGTAGCAATTTGATAATGTTCAGTTGCAGAGTTTAAAACTTTTATCTAATTGCATGATCCAATATGTGTTGGTTTAAATGCAAAGCATTCAAATTCTGACATCTTCCAAAATCATTCTGAAAGTCCGTGAGGCATAAGATCAATGTCATTCACAGAACTCCAGGAATGAATTTCCTGGATGGACCATGAAAAACTTTGACCCAATATGTTAATGAACCTGAAAAATAAACCTACCCTTCTCTTATATGATGCTTGAGATAGCATGCTCATGAAATCTGAACTCTCATAAAGAAAGGTTAGAAGTAGGGAGGGAGAGAAAGGTCTTTGAAAGTCATTATTTCCATGATAGTGACAAACATCTACCAAGAGTCAGAACCAAAGTAAGACTTAAGAGGTCAATGTTTCTCAATTGTCTGGACTTTTTTGGTGACAGAATTGAATTAATTGTTTGAGATAAATGCTAATGCCAGGACCTCTCCATGGAAGATGGCCAGTCACTCTTCCCTACTAAGGCTAGAGTCTGAATTCTGAAAACCAAATACTTCATATGGTGACAATTAGAATTAGAACAGAAAAAGGAAAGTGTAACTGGTGTTCTAGTTGATCTTTCATTTTCAGTAGCAACACACATAGCTAATAGCTCAATTTATTTCAAAGGTTCTGGTTTGTTCCTTGTGGTAGGCAGCTTAGGGGTTTCTGCATCAACTAGCAACTCTTATGTACTATCAATTTGCACTGATGTATGGTCATTTTCCTAGTTGATTGGTTTATATGTCGTAGATGGATGTGTTTCAAAGTTAATTTATTATTTGCTCTCTACATAGGATGGGGCAAACCACAAAGCAATGTAGGAAATAGGACCTGAACCCAAGTTGACAATGAAGGCATCCGCTGGAAGACAAATATGAAATCATCTCAAAATACAAACTAGTGTTAAACATGCTAGTGATGCAAGGGGTATAAGCCAAATAAAAACTCACAAAAGCTTTGAAAGCAGGCCGATGAGCAGCCATCTCATACATGCAACATCCTGTACAGATAGATATCAGTTAAAATAGACATCTAACATCAATTCATAAATATTATTATCTATATAAGTAAGAAGACAGTACCAAGAGACCATAAATCTGACTTGAATCCATAAGGGATGTCTGCAAGCAACTCCGTACACATGTAATTTGGTGTTCCTACAACCTGAGAAACATCATTCTAGAGCATAAGATTCTGAAAACAGAAAGACAACTGACATAATAAAAGTAGAACATACAAGGATTAGTCAAACACTGCTGAACCACATAGTTTTATGGACTGCATGTTGACTTGAGTTATATTTCATCATCCTCATCTCCAATTAAACATCCATCTATGTCCTCATGTGTGATTGTGTCTGAAATAATTGAAATGAATTAGCACACAAGAAAAATAGGATGCTATCCATTCACTTCAGGCTTCAGGTAAGTACACTTCTCTGGTAGGATTAAAGAATGACGGGTCGAGTTAATCTGTACCTGTCTGCAAGAGATTACTGTATATCTACGAAATTGGCAGTGCAAGCAACAATCATTAGCTATTCGTGACTAGTTCACTAATCAATTCATCATCGCAAAGCCATCCACCTCATCTAGGATATCAGCCCAACCTTTGACCGCCAAGAATGTAACTAGTAGTATAGGGGACGGCTCAGAACGGGATATTTAACTATTTGCTGTCCTTATGGATGGCACCTCTCCAATAGCCATTCTTATAATTGCGCTTACACAATTGCCATCCTTCTACAAACGAAGCAACACAATTGACATTTTCGATGACGTGGCACGCCAAGTCACCCCCGCCACGCTGGATTGGAACGTGAAATGACCTAATTACCCCCGCCTTTCTCATACCTTTCCATCTCCTCTGTCACTTACATGTGGGATCCACACGTCAGGTCTTCTTCCACCTCCAGAATGCCTTATCCTGAGCTCCGTCCCGGTAGGCGTTGGCGAGCCCCGGCTGCGGGGGAGGCGGCAGCCAGCCTCCGGCGAGCGCTGGCCGCGGGAGGGCGGCGGCGGCGGCCCGGCAGGGCGGCGACGGCGGCTGGGAGGGCAGTAGCCGTGGGGGCGTGCGCCACGGGAAGAGGGCACCGACCGCGGGGCGACGGCTTTGGCCACGGGAGCGTGGTGACCGGCGCTGGGGGCGTCGGCCAGCGGTGGGAGCCTCGACAAGCAAGCCACGGCAAGTTGTAGCATCTCGCCTCCCTGCTCCTTCCATCGATCTCCAGCAAGCAAGGAGTGCGCGCGGAGCAGAGCAGAGCTCACGGTGGCGGCACGCGCAGCACACAGTCTGCAACGACGACAAGCGGAGCAGGGCAGCCTCCCCCGCAGTCGGGGCTCACCGGCGCCTACCAGGACGGAGCTCAAGGATAAGGCATGCTGGAGGTGGAAGAAGACCTGACGCGTGGGTCCCACATGTAAGTGACAGAGGAGAGGGTAAGGCAGGAGAAAGGCAAGGGTAATTTGGTCGTTTCGCGTTCCAATCCAGCGTGGCGGGGGTGACTTTGGGCGTGCAACGTCAGCGAAAATGGTAATTGTGTTGCTTCGTTTGGAAGAGGATGACAATTGTGTAAGTGCAATCATAAGAATGACTATTGGAGAGGTGTCATCCGTAAGGATGGTAAATAGTTAAATATCCCGCTCAGTACAGGATGGGGAAAGGAGGGAGGCTGACATGTTTTCCTTGGGTCCCGTCGGGAGGAGATCTTGCGTCCACCGCTTTCGTTGATGTTGCAAGCGCCGGGAGGTGATCCTACACTTGGCGCATAGCATTGCCGCTCCTCGGGAGCACCGATTCCTCGTTGACCGGACAACGAGGGGGGGAGAAGACGCGAGAGGGCAGGATAGAGATTAGCTGCCGGAAGTTGTGGCGGAGACGCACAAGAAGGCGACGCCATGGGAGCGGCGCACGCGAGGATGGCGGCGCGCCGGCGTCGCTTCTCTTTCCGATCCAGGCGGCAGCCTCTCAATCCCGAACTCCCGATCCCCTTCTGCCTTTTTTGCGGGTACGCAGCGCCGCCGGGCCCCGTTGGCCGGCCCGCGTAATACCGCATCGCTATGCGGGTTTAATTTCAGCCACACAGCGGGCTTGCGGGACGGGTTTGCCCAGCGGGCTTGCGGCAAAGCCCGCCCCACTTGCATCCCAGCTGCCGCTCCATCGTCCTGCATCTGCAATTCCTCTGCTTCTCCATCGTCCTGTGCGGCCGGCCAAAGCCGACCCGCGCGCCGATTTTGCCTGTGCCGCCGGCCGTCGCACACAAATGCATGCTCCTAGACCATCTTTCACACGCCACACGCATGCGTCAAGTGCTTCGATCTGCAATGTTGCTATACGCCTATACAGAAGACTCTGTGTGTGAGTCTTTGCATGCACAACTGGATATGTAAGACCACTTCTATAGATGACACACTATGCCAAGTTAAAAGAACCCCCGTGAATTTATCTTATTAAATAAAGTAAACTTGTTTCTTCTTATTAGTTTTAAGGTCCGTTCACTTCGTTCAAAAGGAATAGTAAAATTACAAATAAATAATATTAGAATAATAATTTTTATGAGAGAAAATAGAATGGATGTGATGAGTGCCCATTTTCACTACTTCTTTTCAACGAAGAGAACAGAGTATTATTTGCCCTCTGTTCTCATTTAATTAAAGAAATTAATATTGTACGCCATAATGCATGATTTAGGACCACTAGCTAGTAGAAGGTAGTACTAGCTTGCACGAACCAAATCTGCTGCCTCCACTGGCGGCATACGCATTGATGCACATGTCAGCTAGCGAGACGACTAGGCAAAGGAAGATGGCGGCAGAAAGAAACCATGTGTCGAGGCACATCGTCACACATGGAGTGTCACTGCATCCACACCTCACATGCATGGCTGCTGGCCTAGTTTTTCTCTAGATCTTGTTGTGTGCGCTATAATCAATGAATGATTGGAACCCATAATCTTGCACATGGATGTACTAGTATAGTTTTTGATGAGGCTCCATATGTATTAGACTATTTGCGTCAAGGATCTAGCAGGTCTGAAGACTTTCTGTTAATTTATTTATACTTGTTCTAAAGATGAAAAGTGATCAAGGATGAAAAGTGATCAAGCAAGCACAGTGATGTACGGAGGTGCCGGGAAGGCACAGTGCTTGCGGCCGACATAAACCACCCGCTAGCACAGATGTATTATTAAGACGCTCGCCAACACCGAGGTCTCTGTGCTGACGGGCGGACACCCGCCAACACAAAAGATCATTTCTGTTGGCTCAAAATTGCTGACGGGTGCTGCGCCCGCCAGCAAATATCGGTTTTAGCCGCCAGCGCAAATCGTTTCTGACGTAGTGATTGAGTAGTCGACGTGCAGGTGCCATGCATATATAATAATGCAAGTCGTTGCAACGAGAGGCTGGTGCTGCTGAGTGATGATAAAGAGGGTATAAGTTCAGGTATCTTTTTCATGCATTGACAGCACAAAGCAAACCTCTACATCTGTTCAGACACCAAATGCTTGTACGAGTGCTTGTTGCTAATTTGGGCAATGGCAACTTAATTTTGTACTACGTGCTAATGGTTAAAAGGTTTTACATTAGTTACTGCTACCAGCTGTTGCTGCTGCTGCTCAGTTACATTGCATTTGTGTGTGCACCTCCCCACAATTATTCAGACAGTGCCATCATGCATGTCTCGCGTCCTAGCTATTCTATTCTAGTAAAAGGGACGTGTTGGTTCCTAGCTCGGTAGGCACATATGTGTAGCTAGCTAGGAATTGTGATTAGTGAGTGGCGGTTGGTGTTATGCAAGATCTCACTTGGTTGCAAGTGTTGTAACTGTTAGAGTATATTTGGTAGTTGTATATATACGTATTGTAGACTGCTATATGTATCTGAGGTTGCCTTGCACCTCAAGTCTTGTACTCTCCTATATACCGGCCGAGGTCTCAATGCAATACAATCCATCTATTATAGCAATTAGTACATCTTTCTACATGGTATAATGAGGTTAAGGTTTAAGATCCTAGGCTAATCAGTCTATTGGCTCCCGCTTTCGGCTTCTTCTCCAGTCTCACCGTCTGCGGTGCTCCCGCTGTGGCTGCGGGGGATGTTAGAGTATATTTGGTAGTTATAGATATATACGTATCGTAGACTACCATATGTATCCGGGGTTGCCTTGCACCTCAAGCTTTGTACTCTCATATATACCTGCCTCTCGTATATAAGGGCTGATGCCTCGATAAAATACAATCCGTTCGTTATACCAATTACATCTTTCTAGTTTCTACAGTAACATCCATGGCACACGACAAGATCTCCACATCACAAAGTGAATGAAAAGGCATAACAAAAGTGACTGAACAGCAATTACTCAGAACACACCGACAGTTAAACCACCAAACGGTTGATGCATCGATCATCGGCACGTTTGCTAACTGGTATGTAGTACCAAAATGAAGTCCTGAAAGATATTGTTGGAATCTGGTCGTTGAACTTTTGTATACTACACCGTGCATGCAGAGTGGGAAAATGTCACTAAGAAACCAAATTAGTCCCAATTTCCAGCAACTTTGGACATCTCAGCCTCTCAGGAGATTGGAACGAACATGCATGCAACGGTAATGACGACGACGTACAATTGACAAGAGAGGAAATAGTACAAAGTGGGAAACCAAAAGGTAGATAGGCATGTGGCAACTAAAGGAGCTAGCTAGTTCGTCAGTTTGGGTGGTGAGATGGTGACCTGCTATCTAATTCTCTAATCCCCAATCAGTATTTACAACCAAAAGTCTTAATTTAGGGTAAAGAAATTGTTTGAGAAAAATTCTGAAGAAGACAAAATAGATTGGCAAAACGTACTCGAACAATAATGTGCTTTCAATCAAGTTGTAGTGATCTTTAATTTGCTGGTTAATTAATTGCAACGGATGATTCCTTAAAAAATACTTACTAGCTGCATTGGATGCCTCCAAAAAGTGATTGAATTAGTTTCAGTACGATTAATAATATAAAAATGCTTCTGGAAATGACCATACCGGGCAGCACATCGATCATTACAGTACAAAACTCATCTCTCTCTCTTTTTTTTCTTTTTTTTGACACGACTTTTGACTCATGTATTATTCCTGCATATATAATGCTGATGAATAGTGATGCATAGTACAGCAGAGGCATGACCTGCGAGCGATTTGGACGGTGACTGCATGGAGATCGTTGACCGACTGCAGACCGACGTTGACAACTGCTCATTGAGCATCACCATTTTGAGCATGTGTTTTTTTTTGAAAAAAAAATAATTTAGCGCTTGGAGGTGTCGTGGTCTTTGCTACTCAAACTGATGAGGTCAACTTTCCCATTCCGTCATGCTTTCCGTGTTTTTTATCCACTAGAAAGTTGACCTACACCCGAAAATGAAGGGATGTGAGTGCCGTGGGAGCAGAGCACATGCAGCTAATTGAGCTAGGTGGGCCGCCGGCCGGCCGGCTGGTGTGACCACGAACGAGTCAGGCACGGTAGCTGATGACTGAATTCCGGCGGCACATGCGGCGGCGGCACCGCGCCGGCGCCGATCACGGCAACTCCTGCGCACAGTAGGTACCTCTCTTTTCAGCAGGCGCTAACAAGTGATCAAAATTAGGCACGCTGTGCCCGTTCGTTAAAAAAAGTGATCAAAATTATGAAATAAGTAATGTGTCATCACCTTCCAAGAAGCGTAGACGAATTCAGATCGAGCAGCCAACTTTGCATTCTGCTAAATTTTCAGCAGGGGACATGGGAATGGTGGATTCATGGATGGAATGCACGGCACGGCACATAAAACTGACCGCTTTGAAATTTTACTGTGCCCTTTTTTTTAAAAAAAAGAAATTTTACTGTGAGTGAGCCAGTGAGGTGACCAGCAGATACCAGATAGCCGGTGGTGTGACTGTTGGTGATCGATCGATGGAACACACACCAGCACCGTCCATTTGTCGCCCGTTCCGCAGGCAGCATCCTCCTCCTAATATGCATGGCTTCACTATGCTTCCAGCGCGGTTGTTCATTCCTTTCTGCTGCAGGCTGCACCAATATTGGAGTGCCATGCAGCCTCTTTCCTTGCTGTAATCACGGTGTCGCCTCCATAATCCATATCCCATTTTCGGTGGTAGATTATAAAAAAAGGCCTTCTTCCATCCCAGTTGCTCCGCTCTGCTAATATAATTAGTGCACTACTAGCTGCAGATTGTGCGAAGGGACCTCACAAGCCAAGCCAACACCATGGCCTCTGTTTTGGACTTTGACAGAGCATGGGTGCGCGGGAACATGGATGACATGCACGCCACGCCACATAGATGGAAGCATATAGGAGGAGAGCTCTGGAATTCTACTGTGACCGCCCAACACTATCATTCTTGGTCATCGTCGATGATCGACGGTCGATCAGTATGCATATTCTATGTTGCTGTTGCTGTTGCCCTAATTGACGACGATCTCACCTCAAAGTTAAAAAAAAAGGGAAAAATGATGGATTACTTCCTCCTGTCGCAGGCATGTGCAATCATCGTGTCGTGTCGTGTCTCCTCCCATTTTAGTGGTCGACGACCTTACCAGCTGCCTCTGTTTTCCCTCTGCTTTGCATTGTCAATTTGTCATCATGCTGACCTTCACAACCTTCACTCTGCTCCTCTGCTCATCACGCTGCCACAGCTTTGGAAACATACTCCCCTCCGTACCCATAAAATAAGTCGTTTAGGACAGCAATACGGTTTCCAAAACATAACTTTGATTTCTTATTTTTATAAAAATATTTACTAAAAATTAATATATGTATACGTTTATGAAAGTATTTTGGAAGACAGATCTATTCATGTAGTTTTCACATTTCCAAACTCATCAATTTAAAAATTATTCATGATTTATATTCCTAATACTTTCATAAAAGTATACTATGAAGTTTTTACGTCCACACAACGAAAATGGAGAGGGTGAATAATCTGCAAGAAAGAGTAGCTCTACGTACGACCAATGTCGATCAACTCGTTGGTGGGCAGGGGAAAAAGATAATAAAGGTCAACAAAGGTTGAAAGGTGACATGATCTTAAATTATTGGTTGTTGCGAACACACTGAACAATGTACACTCTCAGAGACACTAACCACTACTACTACACCAAACAGCTGAATCGCTGACGAATATTCTGGCCACCGTCCGCCCGGCTGAACACGGTTTGGAGTTTACACAGATTGCAGTTCCACAAGGACTTGGTGCCAACAATTGCAGTGTATAATTTCATTTGTGGTCTCGTGCAGTGTATCTAACATGCCAGTTAAGTCAGTTATAGGATGACTCTGCAAGCAAGAAGTCTGATACAACTTCCACTCCGTACTTACGTACAGCGCCGTACAGGTTGACAAGAGCCACCTCACCTGTACATGTAGTACCTACCAAATCCAACTTTCGGGCAACTACCACTACTATTTCAAAGGCCAATGACTCCATCCATCCAACGATACAAGAAAGTCGTGTAGGCTTTGGAAGAAAAAAAAAGGTGTACCGTCAGTTTAATTATTTGCTCTGTGTCTGCTAATGGCAGTCCCCTTTTGCACATAATGGAAGATTACTAATTTTTCCCAAAGTAATTTCAGGTTGAATTCTTTTCTTTGAGAATTAGATCCAAATTAATCTTTTTTAGAAAAATGTCAAATAAACAAATCCGATGCTAGTTTTGGCCATTTCGCTTTCATGAGCAGAAGAAACCGCTGCATGCACTGAAGAAAAAGAAACTGCCACGGATATGATGGTCAGAACCAACATGAAACCTATGCAACAAGAGGTCAAAGTATGGATGGTGAGAGCGTGACTTGGTAGCTAACTCTTGTACGTATCAGATAGCCGTCCGTCCCCAGCTGCGGTTGCACAAACAACAGCAGAGCCAACCGACGACGGTCGCATATGCGATCCATGCAACGCAGGGCATGCACATCGTACTACACACTAATTGAAAAGGCTTGGGCTCGATGATAGATTGTGACGTGCGGCTTGCCATGCATGTCATCCAACTGTCTACGTAGTACCTCTCTATTTAGTTTAGTTATAGGTAGTTGGGGGCACGAGTACAGTTCACAACCAGCAATCAATAACACTCTCTCCGTTCTTAAATATACGTCGTTTAGAACAAGTTGGTTAGTTTAAAAATGAACTAATTTGCTTGTACTGAACGTTATATATTTAAGGACGAAGATAGTAAAATATTAACATCAAATTGTTTAAATATTAAAAAAACTTGTGATACAATTGTATGGATTATCAAAGGTAAGTAAATACTACGGGTCGTCAGCATGGTTTTTCTTACCGACCGCTACCGCGGCGGTAACCGCGATTACCGCTGTTACCGCGCCGGCACGGTAGTGGTTCCGGCCGGTTGGTAACCGTCCGAATTCAAAATTTCAAATTTAATTCAAAAAAATAAAAAATCTCAAAAGATCCCAAAAATAGTTCAAGTTACCACGAATCTAATGGTGTCAAAAATTTTCAAATATTCGTTCGTTTAGTATACTTTGCGGGCATTAGAAGTTCAACCAAAAAAGAGAAAGGAACTGGTTGAACTTCTAATGCCCGCAAAAAATACTAAATGCACTAATATTTGAAATTTTTTGACACCATTAGATTCTACGCACCTTGAAATATTTGTAGGAGTTTTTCTTATATTTTCCAAATTTTTAATTCAAATTTGAAAACACACCAAATTCTTCACTGCGCCGTTTTTTTTTGACCTAGAGGCCGGTAACCGTTCAAACCGCCGTGGTTTACCGCTCAAACCGTTTCAAACCGGCTGAACGGGAGGTTTGGTTTGGAAATTTGAATTTGAGCGGTTTCTAGCGGTTACCGCTTAAACCGCTACCACCGGTCGGCGGTTTTGTCCCAACAGTCGGTAAGAAAAACCCTGGTCGTCAGAGTGGAGAGAGCAGGAGAAAAGCACAGCGAGTCGAGGCAGCAGGGCAGCGGGCCATTTTGGAACTAGTAGCTAGTTTTATGAGAGACTCGACAATCTGGTGCTACTAGCTAGCTAGTTTTATGAGAGACGATGACGCTTTTCATGGAAGACAGAGTACTAGTAGTATTATTATTATTAAGATGACAGTGGACGTATGCAAATGCAAAAGCTGCATGCCTGGCGCGGTTTATCCTGATTGTCGAGTTGGCGCGGGCCGGGCGGAGTTGGTTGGGTTAGTTGCTTTAACCACCCCGCATCATCATGACTTTGAACCTTGCTTAGCCTGCCATTGGATACCCTGCTGCGTACCACACCTGGTTCTGGATGGCCGGCAAAACAGAATCCCCGTGTACGGGTGCGGTGCGCGGCGGTGTCAGAGGATGTCTGCCTGGTCGGCCCCAGCCCATGCATGTACATGCAAGCATCATCATGCCGTACCGTAGTACATCGATCGGTGCCGCGAGCTGCGGCAGTTACAGAGGAGGGTTGGTTATGGTTAGTTACACTAGTTAGGACGACGGGTCAGGTGATTAAGCAAGGCACACGCATGCTTGTGATGAGCCCACCCTTCCGATCCATACCATATATATACACGTGGCGGCGGCGTATCGTACGATCGAGCCGTACACGGTGGCGACTTGGCGATGTGATGGGCCGTATCTAGGGCTGTCAACGAGCCGAGCTCGAGCGAGCTCATCGCCTCAAGCTTGAGCTTGTTAAATCATCGAGCCGAACTCGAGTCGAGCCTCAGAACCATCCGAGCTTGAAGTTAGGCTCAAGCTTGGCTCGTTAAGATTCGAGCCGATCTCGAGTCGAGCTTGCAACGAGTCATCTACGAGTAATTCACGAGCTTTAAGATTTATATCATCTATAAATATAGTTTAAAAAGTCTACATAATAGTTAAATTAGTGTCATTGCATTACTTGTAGACATCGAGTTTGGCGCAGTACAATTTAAAAAGGAAATTAGAGTATGTGTGTATACATCTCATAAAGTCATGCTCAATCATAGTACACGAGCTTACTCGAGCTTTTCGATCTCGAGCTCGAAGATCTCACGAGTTTTGAATCAGGCTTGAGCTTGGCTCGTTTAGAAATCGAGCCGATCTCGGATCAAGCTTAAAGCGAACCGAACGTGATCAATTCACGAGCCTCGAGCTTTTTTGACTGCCCTAGCCGTATCAACCCTCTAGCTCGTCTCTATCGCTAGGTTTAACTTGTGGGGGCTGCATGCCGGCGGCACCCCCAATAGATCGGGCGCACGGCTCTCATGGGTTTCGATCTGCGAAATTCGCGTACGGGCGCACGGCGCATCATGCAGCTAGCGCGCGTTCGTTGAATTGCTGCGCCAGCATCAGCTCGATCTCGTGCACCGCGCTGCTAGCTGCCTGCAGCTTCAATTCCGCAAATCGAATCAGCAGCGTGCAATGCATGCATGCATATGTGGGGTTCATCACGTAGTACAGTACGTACGTTACGTAGTTTAGGACAGCCAGTGTGGCATCCGATCGATGCAAGCAGGCAGCAGGGCGTGTATATTATATTTGTTTCGCAGGCATGCATGGATTTTTTTTTTCCCATCATCATCAGGTGCAAAGATAAGTGGCCCCACAGGCCGGCCGGCGAGCCGCCCGCGCAGACATGCATGTACTATCATTGAGTCGGTCACAGTCGTCTTTTTTTTTTTTTGCTGCTTCCACGGTTTCCTTGGCTTTTCCGGCGGCATCAATCGTACGTACGTGCTGATCATCGTTTGCTTGCATTTGTCGCCACCACAGCACCACTACATCGCCGATAATTTGGGGATGGGATGAGACCGATAGATGCATGCATGCATGAACAACAGCGAATGAGACGACACGACCGCGGTTGGGGGATCATGCAGAACGGCCGGATGATGCGCCTGCCATAACTTGCGGCTCAAGTCGAGTCACCTCAATGCTCGCGCGCGCGCACATTACCTTGCTTCTCTCTCTACACCCATATGATGTTGTTCTCCCGGCCCTACGTATGCTGCCAGAAGAAGACAAACAATTACAAAATACTCCTGCACACTATATACACGGAGTACTCCTAGGCATGTTTAGTTCCCCAAAATTTTGAGGCCAAAATTTTTGGGACCTCTTTCGGGGTCTATTAGAGGTAGTAAACATAGACTAATTATAAAACTAATTACACGAATGGATGGGAAATTTCGAGACGAATCCATTAAGTCATTAGAGATTGTTTACTGTAGCACACCATTGTCTAATCATGACATAATTAGGCTCGTTAGATTCGTCTCGAAAATTAAGGTAGGGGTTGTGAAATGGGTTTTGTCATTAATCCACATTTAATACTCTAAATTAGTGTTCGAAGTTTGATGTGACGGGTGGTTGGTGAAATTTTGGTGAACTAAACAGGACCTCAGTAGTACTCCCTCCGTCCCAAAATAAGTGCATCGGGAGGACTGAGCACGAAAATCAATGTGGGTGTGAAATTACGAAAATGCCCTTGAAGATATCAATTTCGATTCTTTTTCTACTGCGAGGCCGCGAAGGGGCGCAGGTGGTAGGCCCCGCATGGAGAGGTGTAGGGCAGCGGCGCATGGCTCGGCGGCAGAGTGGAGGACGTGGAGTGCTCGGCTCGCCGGCGGAGTGGAGGAAAGGGGCGGCGCGTGGCTCGGCGGCGGAGGGAAGAAAGAGGGCGGTGCGTGGTTCAGCAGCGCCTCCCGTGGCCGCAACCTCGACGGCGTCCGTGGAGACGCCCTCCGCAGCCACACGTCGACGCCATCACCCACAACTCCGTCGGCCATCTGCACGCCGCCCGCCGTGACACCGTGGAACCCTACCGCCGCTAGTCATGAAAATGGAGGAGCGATGGATGGGGAAGAAGTGAAAGGAACACTTGCAGGTCGAGGGGCGAGCAGCAGAAGCGAGGTGGCGGCGATGGAAGCTGAGCGAGCTGTGCGGAAGCAGGGTGCGGAGGATTTTTTCAACATCGAGTGCAGAGGACAAGGATTGCGGTTGTGTGGAACAAACCAGAAGCTCACAAGCGGACAGCGGGCTCAGTTAAAAAAAATAGCAGGTGGAACCCATTTGTACCTAAAATATTCATCTTGAGCTTTTAATGTGAGACAAAATTTAAATCATAGAAATGCAATATTATGAGACAGAGGGAGTATATATAACGACTTACCGCTGCCTGTGATCGATTGTGTCTTAGTAATTGCCATGCGAGGTCGATCATGCACACCACTTGTGTGGCCCCCAATACGTATAAGCTCAACGAGAGCGTGTACGTCCTCTAGTAGACTTTTTTTAAATAAAATTTCTTCTCAAACCAAGACATGATAATTTGGAGGACGCAAAACAAATCAAAACACACAAAAGTCGCACGCAATTCTTTAGAAGAAAGATGAGCACAAGGGCGCAATTTTTATTTCCAGGACGTCGAAGCACAAAAAGCGTTTCCGTCGAAGTAGTCGCACTATCAGAGAGCCCAAGGTCAAAATACGTTTGACTATTTGACCCCTCCCATCGGTAGTACCACATGGCATGCCGCAGTGTAGTTGTAGTCTGTGACAGACGCTGCTGATCCACCGACGCCGCCGCGCGTACAGAGAGAGACCAACGGATGGGCCCACCTGCCAGACGTGTCTGCCGTCCGGAGACGCTGGTCCCTCGGATGCTTTGGACGGGCCCACCTCCACGCCCCCGGTGCGGCGGCACGTGAGGTCCGACGACGCGGGCGGCCTACGTCACCCGCGACGCGAATTCCGTTACGGCGGCCGGCCGCTTCTCCCAGTTCGTTACGCCACCGTACCGCCATTGCCGTGGTAACCTATCTGACAAGAAGATGTGCGACACGACATTGTTGATTGATGACGCAAGGAGATGATTTCCGTAATAAGAGTATGATATTGATATGATGAAGTGATTTTGGACGCCCTGTTAATCAGTGTGCTCTGCCTGTGGTTATGCCAGTCAGTCACTGAACCAGGTGATTTGTGATTCCCACTGTGATGAGGAGCAGAGCCCGAACTGAACACCAGGGGTGTTTGGATGAAGGGGTAAATAGGGTAAATGGGGTAAATCTATTCCAAATTTACCCCAAAAGATCCAAACATGTGGGGTTAATGTGGTGGGACAAATGTTTTGCCCCCTAATTCCATTTACCCCTAAAATGTAGTAAATTGGAGCAAAATTGTGGTGGACCTCAGTCCTCTCTCTCACATTTACCCCACATTTACCCCTCAATCCAAACACCTCAAAGAGCAAATATTAGTAGGGGCAAATGAGAGGGGTAAAACATTTGCTTTGAGGTAAATATTTACCCCTACCATCCAAACATGACACAGGACCATGGCCCAAATGATTCCCCTGCTGGCACGCATTAGTTAGCTTTACTGACATTACTAGTACTCTCCCTGCTAATCACGGTTCATCCCGCCAGACAAAAAGAAAGAAAAATGAACGCAAGGAGATGATTCGGTAAGATTATCATGTGATGAAAAAATAATTGGACTCGACCACTTAATCAGGCTGTGCCTATGGTTATGTCAGTCACATCCAAGTGAATCTGGTGATTCACTGAATCGCCTCAGCTGAATGAACAGGACCCAAATGATTCGCCTGCTGACATGCATTGCTCAACATTACTGACAGACAGTACGGTACAATACTCTCCCTAATCACGGTTTCACCTCGTCAAAAAAATTAAGAAAAAAAAAAGATGCATGACGCCAGTTTGGTGGAGCGCGCGCCCGAGTACACTCCGACTTTCCAGGACTCTACTACACGAGGACTACACGTACACACCGCACCACACTACACGCAGCTGAATTTTGTCCTCCATTATTACCAGCAGCGAATGATCCTCCCTGCTTAAACACCCAGGGCTGCCTAATCCCCGCAATTAGTTGGCGCGACGGCGGATTTGGGAAGGCACCACCCCCACACGCGAACCCCAACGCCCAACGGCCTTGGATTTTCCCAAAATTTCATCCAGATCCTCCCGCTAGTCATCCCCGGGGACGTATTTGCGAAACCGCTAATCTCTAGGGGCAATGCGGGTACGGGTGGTCGGGCACTAGTATAAAACGGCGCGCCGCTCAAAGACCCCTCCTCCTCCTCGCCCTCCGGCCTCCGCCTAGCTCTGCTTCCTTTCCCCTCGCCGCGCTTCTCTCTCCTCGCTGCGCGCAGCACGATCTCCTTGAGAGAGAGAGAGAGGCAGAGGGAGGGAGGGGCTCGAGGAGCGCACGGCGGCAAATGACGGAAGCGGCGGCGGCGTTCTGGGTCTGTGCGAGGCGGGCGGGGCTCGCGGCAGCCCTGCTCCTCGTCCTCGTGGCGGTCGCCGTGCTCGCGGGCAGAGGAGGCTCCGGCAGCACGGCGCTCGACGGGCTCCGGTGAGTGCCGCGCGGGAGCGGTCGGTCCCTCTACTCGCCGCGTTCCGTGGTGGTTTTTGTTCGAAGTGTTTCGATCCGTTCGACGCCTTCTGCTGGACGTACGGACTCACCCACCCGCACCGGCTCTGTTCGTCGCAGGCACCGGAGCACGGAGGCGGCGGCCGCGGTGGCGGGCGGCGCGAGGCGGTGGCTGCGGGACTCGTCATGGCCCGCGTCGGCGTCGGCGGCGGCGACGAGGTGAGCACACCAATCCCCATCCCCCGCCGCGCGCCCTCTGATTTTTCTTTCCCTCCTCGTGTGCCTGGGGCTTTGCAAGATGGGGGGCGCATCCGGCGCGTTGGTTTCAATGATGTTGTGATCTGGTAGATCCCTGCGCCAGCACCAGCAGTGCGTTTCAGCAAAACAAATGTCCCCTTTTATTCCAAAATTTTCGAATCCCAAATTTCGTATCGGGGAGAGGCTTTGTTGTTGGTGCGCGGTAACCAGCGGAATTCGTATTTTGGGAGTGGGGATTTGGGAATCTTGGTTTGGATTAGAGCAGCCATCCGTGTGGGATCAGAGCAGGGAGATGCTCCTCTGCTCTTTTTTTTCCGTTGCCGAGAGTTCGTTACGGTGAGCAGAGAGAGATGGAAACAGAGAAGGGTAGTCTCGTCATTTGCCGTGACCAAACCAAAACCCCCCTGCCTGTCCTGCACCCCTGCTGCGCCGGCCACGGTAAAGATTTGGGGGCGGACAAGAAGCCGCGGAAAAAGCTAGCTGAGGAAGCAAGCGAGATCGCGGGCTGTCTCTCCGCGTCCCCGGCGGTGTACCCCCAGCCGTTGGCACTCATTTGGTTTCCCCTCTCTTTTTTTTTTGTTAAAGAAAGAAAGAAAGCTGCAAAAGAATTCGATTGGTAAGCTGCAGCCTTGGGGTACGGTCTCGCGTGCGCAAAGCGATGTTCCGGGGGTGGTGGTTGTTTTTTAATCCCCGTTGCCTTTTGCCTCGCGACCGACCAGGGCAGAGGCAGAGCACAGCACGCCTCCAGCGCCGCGGCATGGGCATCCATGCCTGCCTCCCCGGCTGCTGGCTTTGCAGTCGACTGCAGAGCGCCCTCCTCACTGCCTGCGGGATCGGATGCCACTGTACCATCGCTGTAGCATCACTAAAGTCCACACGCAGTGGCGAGTGTCCTCACTGCCTGCGGGACCGGATGCCACTGTACCATCGCTGTAGCATCACTAAAGTCCACACGCAGTGGCGAGTGTCCTCTGCAGTCGACTGCAGAGGATCTCAATCGGGCTGCTCGCACGAACGAACCATCATGAAGAAACGGCGCACGGATTATTCACCTTGCTTGCTTTTCTCGCTTCACCCACTTCTGTTACTACTAATTGCAGTTCCTTTTATCATTATTATGAACACCTAGTACTGGATGAGCTCTGCTGATTTCTTGTGTACAGAGGCTTACAACCTGAAACTTTTCTTTTTCTCGTTTATTTTGGTTGACGATGAGGGTGCCGTACAAGCTTGGTCTTTTTCAGCAGCTACTACTCTGCTACTGCAAAGGAGAGAAAAAGAAGCACTTCTAGTAGCTAGTATAATGGTGGTGTTAGCTGTTTCCGTCATGTGTTGTTACGTCTTCGTTTGCGGCGCCGTTCGCCTCGCTCTCACAGTCTAACCTCACCTGGAGTTAAACTTGTTGCTATCTCCGTGGCAGGGCCGGCGGTGACGACGACGGGTGGCCCGTTGCCGGCGCGGTGGAGGACCCGGAAGCGGTGGTCGACGACGTGCACGTGTAAGTCGCTCTCCTGCTTTCAAATCCTTCCTTCCTTCCCATCATGCCATGCTAACCGACTGAAAGCACCGTTGCTTCTGATGTCATTTGGTAGATCAGCGCATGATTTGCGGTCGTTTTAGCACAGCCGCTGCTAGTGCTAGTGAAGTGTTGTACTGCTAGTGCTTTTCTTTTCTGCCAGCAGGCCTAGCAGTAGTGTGTGGCGCTAGCCTTTTCTGCCCACCGCCCAACAGGTCTGGCCCACCTGCAGTCTCACCGTAAAAAAGAAGAATTGACGAGGATACGAACAAGAATTCTGGCCTGACCGGAGCAGATCCGGTTCAGCAGCTTCGTACAAGCAGTAGCGTACTTTACCCTGCCACGTGGGAGCAGGATCACACCCCGGGCCCACCTGCTATTCGCCACCTTTCTCCCACCACACACCCGCACCAGCAGCACTCTTTATGGCGAACGCGACCCTGCCGCGCCGCTCCGCCGTGGGGTGTGGCTGCCGGTGCCGGATCGCCCATTAACTCCGGCGTGTCCACGGCGACCGGACACCTTCAATTCCCTTTCCCTCGCCACCGAGCTAGAGCAGTGGTGCGCGATGCGGGCGGTGGCAGGGAGTGACATACCACGTTCTCCCCACGTGCATTCATTGTACTCACCAGCAACCTCGCCCAATTCCTTGCCGCTCCATCGCCATCACTCTACCACCACCTAATCTTCTAGTATATGCGGCTGTGTTTAGTTGGTAGAAAAATTTGTCTTTTCAACACACTGTAGCAAAAGGTATGTTTCGGCTTTTTGTGGTAAATATTGTCCTATCATGGTCTAACTAGGCTCAAAAGATCCGTGTCGCAAAGGCCATCCAAACTGTGTAATTAGTTTTTGATTTCATCTACATTTAGTACTCCGAACATATATCTTTTGGTGTATTTAATGTGGTGAGAGAGAGTGGAAAGGAGGAAATTTTGCCCAACTAAACACGGCCGCAGTATGCAAAGATCTGCTGGTAGAGCTGGTAACGGCAGCTGATTCACAGGTGAGGATGGCGCACTGTAGCAGTGCTCGGAACCTGTAGCGAAATAATCTGAAGGCAATGCTGCATTACCGACAGGGAAAAAAAAAGGAGTCTTCCTGTTGAGTTTGGTGCGGACAAGCCATTATTGACGACATGTTGGATGCAGCGGATGGGCACGGGCAGTGAATTGGTCCCCAGAGAAATAGTACTTCTGTCACTTGTTGCAAGTTTTCTGGAGGCATTGATCTTCTAATCACTGTACTTGAATTCCTGAATGCTAAGTCTAGAATTGCCTGGGCTCATGCATGAGATGCAAATGAGTTAGAAAGAAATGTTCTTTCTGTCATCTAATCACTTTTTTCGAAATAATGTCATCTAATCACTGCTTTGTGCTTTTGTTTGGTCATCAAATTGCTGAACTGCTAGATGCTGCTTGTACTCCTCTTTCTGTGTAGTAACTACTACTAGTAGTAATTAATTTCTACAAATTGATTTGTTGTGGAAAAAACTGAAAGGCTGCTGCTTGGGTTGGATGAATGGTTGCTCTGCAGGTCCATCAGGAACAGCACGGCCCGGCGGAATCTCGGGTACCTGTCGTGTGGGACAGGCAACCCCATCGATGACTGCTGGCGCTGCGATCAGGACTGGCACAATAACCGCCAGCGCTTGGCTGACTGCGGCATCGGCTTCGGCCGCAATGCCATCGGTGGCCGTGATGGCAAGATCTACGTTGTCACTGACCCTAGCGACGACGATGCAGTCAACCCGCGCAAGGGCACCCTCCGCTATGGTGTCATCCAGGATGAGCCGCTCTGGATCATCTTCAAGCGGGATATGGTCATCACGCTCAAGCAGGAGCTCATCATGAACAGCTTCAAGACCATCGACGGCCGTGGCGCCAACGTGCACATCTCCGGCGGTGCCTGCATCACCATCCAGTACATCACCAACGTCATCATCCACGGCCTCCACATCCACGACTGCAAGCCCACAGGGAACGCCATGGTGCGCAGCTCGCCCAGCCACTACGGATGGCGCACCATTGCCGACGGTGATGCTGTGTCAATCTTTGGCGCCAGCCACATTTGGGTGGACCACTGCTCGCTCTCCAACTGCGCCGACGGCCTGATCGATGCAATCATGGGATCCACGGCCATCACTGTGTCCAACAACTACTTCACCCACCACAACGAGGTAGTACATCCTCCTGCTAGATCCTATGCGCTTGATTTTTCTCATCTTGCAATAATTAAGTGTGTCTGTGCAATGTCCTTTTGTTTTCTGAAATCTGGCGGACTCTGCATGGTTGGCGCATATGTGCCAAGAAGGCAAGAACTAGTTTGTTTATGCCGTACAAGCGTAGTTTAGCATAAGTTCCTTAATTCAATTATTCTCCCAAATCTAACCAGAAGTTGTCGGTTGCATATGCTGAGGATATTGCTGTAGTATCTGACTGTCACGTGCATAGATGGATTCTTTTCCTGATATCACTAGATGGATTCTTTTGGCGTTTTCTGCAAGCAATCGGGTTTGATTCTCAACAATTGGTGAAACTGGAATTGATGCAGGTGATGCTTCTGGGCCACAGTGACTCCTATGTGAAGGACAAGGCAATGCAGGTGACAATAGCCTTCAACCATTTCGGCGAAGGTCTCATCCAGAGAATGCCAAGGTGAATTTATGAAGTGTACTTCTTGTCTGCTGCTTCCTGTCCAGAATTGCAATGCACTGATCTGTCTTCGTTTCTTGTTACACATTTCGGATGATATTTTGCCAAAGCTTGCCACAATCTCAATTGTTCTTGTTTCAGGTGCCGGCATGGCTACTTCCATGTGGTGAACAATGACTACACCCACTGGGAAATGTACGCCATTGGCGGGAGCGCTGAGCCAACCATCAACAGCCAGGGCAACCGTTACCTTGCTCCCACAAACCCCTTCGCCAAGGAGGTACGAATGTGATGTCTTGTACCAGTTCTTTGCCTTCAGCAGCAACCATTCCGTCAGTAGCTGACTTGCAGTTTTAACTGAACTGCAGGTGACCAAGAGAGTGGAAACCGCTGAGACTATCTGGCACAGCTGGAACTGGAGATCAGAGGGTGACCTCCTGCTGAACGGCGCCTACTTCACCCCATCCGGTGCAGGCGCCTCAGCCAGCTACTCACGTGCCTCCAGCCTCGGTGCCAAGTCATCGTCCATGGTCGGTTCCATCACCTCCGACGCTGGTGCTCTGTCCTGCCGCAAGGGCGTGGCCTGCTAGCGCCACTGCAGAAGAATCAGACCCCACCAAGCTGCCTCCCCAACAACAGAAAAGAAACAAGACAACAGAAACTAAGCTACCGGAACAACACTACGGTTACAATTCTTTTTTTCCTTCTCACTTGTCCTTTTTGGGCCACTTTTGACAAAGGGTTATATATGATGGTCCTTGGTCCTGATTCACCAATTGCTCAACCTCCCCCTGCTCCCGACATGGAAAGGTACCCTGGAGCAGGCGTGAAGCGTTGCTGATTGATTTCACTCGGTCTCTCTATTTGTCTTCTGATCTGAGTGTGGTATGTTGTTACCTTACCCGCTCCCCGCCCACAGCAAATGTATGTTGAGGCCAGGGGCACCAATGTGTGTGTGTTTGTGACTTTGTGTTATACTTGTTTGTGCAAAACAGTCAGATTTTTAGTAGCAGCAGTAGTACTACATCTACATGATGTGCCTGGACTGGGGATGTATTTGCCTTGTAAGAGACATGGAAGAGAATAGGCATCTTATTACTCTTCTTCAGTGAAAGTGAAGAAAACATAACAGGCAGAATATTTTGACTTGGAAAGTGGAGCATGAGCTGTTGTTTTGAACTGTTTGCGTGCCCCAATGGTGAGCTGATCGTTTGTTACTTTGTCATTTGGTGAAATTTGCTGTTTGTCCTTTGAATGAAATGTGCCCAATTTGTGGTGAACATTGTGAGATTTTGCATCTGACTTTAACTTTATCACCTAGTACCTGGTTGCTTGTTTGTTTCAGACGAACGAATGTTTGTGATTGCGTGAGTACGGATGCAGAGAGATGGGATCGGATCCTCTGAGAATATTAATGGTCTACTAGTGTACTATGCGATGGATGGATCTGAATTCTGAATTTCTGATAGCCATTAGCCAAGCCAGAATTGAATGCTGCCCATGACTGCATGAGGATGAAGATGCAAATGTCGAGGAGGAGGTCCCAGCAGCAGTGCAGCACCCAAGCTCCCTCCCCGTACCTGCCTGACTGCTCGCGATCGCACCGGCACTGCAGAACGGGAGCGGAAGGCATCTCGTTCCTTGCCGGGCATTCAGTTGCCAAGGTCCTCCCAGGTCAGGGTCACATGGGAATGGAGCCTGCCGGAATCGGCTTCGATTGTTTGCTGGGCATGATGGCACCGGCATGACACGAGGAATTGCAGAGCTCGTCGTCCCCGGCATGGCAGTAATGGCCACGAAAGCGACGGCGCTGTGTGCTAGCGTCGCATCGCCCGGAGGCCGGAGATGGATGGATCGGTGGATCTCGCTGCTGCTGGCCTGCGGCTGTAGTGCTCGTTCTCCGATCTGACGCCCGAGCCACCCATGTTTGCAGAGGTGGACAAAATGGGGCTCCATCAATCACTGGATCGCGCTTTGCTCTGCGGTTTTCCTGATAGTTGCTACGGGCACATAAATTTTAAAAAGAAAAAGTATTATTTCAAAAACATAATAAGAAAAATAGATAAATTATTTAAGTCATAAACTTTAGTAGCAAATTGTATGTCAATGATGATGGAAAGAAAATATAATGTGCCAACACAATTTTTCTTTACAATCATCAAGACCGAGAATGCTATAACAACGCATGCTTTTCTAGTTGTGAGGCCAATGTAGCATCCAAGATAATCTCGTAGAACTTCAGGTATGTTGCATACTTGCATGCATATTGGTTCCCCTTGAACGTAAGTCGGTGTATTCAAAAGTGTTTTCTTAGTTCATATGCATCCTGCACATACATTATACAGATAGTTATATCAAAAATAATTAGAGCTCATGTTTTGCCATGTAGAATACTCACCAGGCAAGTTAGTGTGTGTAACCTTTCACCATCCCATGCGCGCATGAAAAGTAGAACATAATATGCAGATAATTCACTGTGTGGAAAAATAAATTGTTAGGTTTGTGCTATATAAAGAAGATCCTCATCAGTATGAGAAAGTTACCTATCTATTTTTATTTGAACACCATTTAGAATTGTATGATCCCATAGATAAATATTATCATTCCACCGGCCTTCAATATTCATGATAGTTCCAAGAATAGTTGAATCACGTTGAATTTTGTTTAAATATTTGGGTCTAGTATAGACAACTTGGGCCTTTAGGTCTAGCACAAACATCATGAATGCTCCATTAATGGAATTTGAGCATGGAATAAGAATCTGCAATCAAAACATAGGCATTAGGATGTGACGGGGGGAGGGGGGATTTTGTCTAAAAGTATACAGAGGTAAGGATTATTACCGATTTTGTAGTTTCTCCAAGGCCATCTAAGAACCAATTTTGCTAATTGTTTAGTATTGAATTTCACACGAAACTGACTGCCCCTTGTGAATTGACAAGCATCCTAAAATAAAAGTTTATTAAAGCATATAAACATGATAACAAGAGTGACTACATGTTGATATTAAAAATACTCACACAAAACTTCAAGTCCATGCAGTGCTTTGACACAATTCTGTTAGTTCCTCTCAACATCTTGAGTTCTTCATAAGCAAGCTTCCGTACAACTAAGTTGAAACAATCTACATCCATTTTATGGCCAGACTTCAATGCTTCTTTATCTTCTTCAGAGTTAAGGCAATCGGGTAAGGTTTGCTGCTTAGTACCCATTCTTTCCTGTAAAAAGATTGCTTTCGTATACAAGTGTGGCAACATAAAACAAATGATCTTTGAACACGCGGGTCGCTCGCTCGTCTCCCGGCACGGGCGACGGGCGGCCCCCTCCAAAACCCTAGCCGCCGCCGCCCGCTGCACCGCCGCCCGAGCGGTCCACCGGGAACCCGCGCGGCCGCAAGGAAGGCAGCGGCATGACCTCCCTCTGCTCCTCTCTGGTGGGCTGGGGCGGGTGCGGCCGCTCGAGACTGACGGCGGCGCTCGCCGGTGCGGGGCGCCCTTCGCGGCGGAGGGTGGTGGCAGACTCCAGATCCGGTGGCGTCATGGTAGGATCTGGAGGCTACACAGTGGAGGTGCTTCGTTATGTTGGGGATGGAGGTTGGAGCCGGGCGGCGGCGACGACGTCTCCGGGTGGATGGTGGCGGCACGGGGGGCGCAGGACGGCGGCGACAGCCTTCACCGGCGTAGGTCTGCGTCCGGCGACGCGGATATGTCTCCGACGTGGGCCTGCGTCTGGCGGCTGGCTGAGGCCTGGCCGTGGGCAGCCGTGGCTTGGCCGTGGCCGGTCGAGGCTTAGGCGTGGCTTGGCTGTGCCTAGCCGGCGGCGCGGGCCGAGGCCTGGCCGTGGCCAGCTGTGGCTGGCTGTGGCTTGGACATGGTCGGGCTGTGGCTGGCCGACGACTTCTCCTTCTTCGTCAACGTTGCCAATCTGGTGTCGCCATGGTGGTGGGGCCAGAGGGGCTGACCGGTGCTTGTTGCATCACCGAGGTGGTGCTTCGGGATGCGTCGGGCCTCTTCCGGTGGTGGTGTTGTGGAGGAGACGGGGAGCGAGCTACTACCTTGACCATGAGCGGGCGGCAGGCGTGGTGCATTCGGGCGAAGTCTTCACCGGTTGACGATGGGCATGATGCGGCGCCCTTGGGGCGTCGGTCTCCCCGCTGGGGGCATCATGGTGAGGCATTGTGCTCTCGTCGCGTGGGGCTCTTAGGGTGAAGACCTTGTCCATCTGGATGTGCGACGGCGGCGCCTCGGTGTCGTGACCTTCTTGGAGGCGTCGTAGTTGGAGTCCTGCCGTTTGTGCTATTGGTGGTGGTGGTTGGCTGGAGGTGCTGTGGGGTGTGCGCTTGGTCTAGGTTGCTACCAGGGTGCAGAGGATCCATGGAGCTGGAAGGTTTGAGCTGTCATGCAAGGTGCAGCAGTGATCTCGGTGACGGTTGGGCGGAGGAGGTGCTCTCATTGCGGTCTAAGATATCTAAGTCCTTGGCAGAGAAGTGTGAAACGGTGGATGTGGTGAGGCCCCCACGCAACGTGGCCAGGATCAGTGGTTGCCATGGTACTGAGATGGGAGTATGTGCTGAGGCTTCTCTGGACCAGAGGGATCGACGATCGAGTATGTGCAGTTTGACTGTGACAGTTCCTTGGTGGAGGAGCTCAGGGGGCCGTTGGAGCCTGCAGTGGGTTGCGCCTCGGCGTGGCACAATGTTGGTGACGACGGCGCAGGTGTCGGCGGCTTGTTTTGGTCTTCTCTCTGAAAGGACCTTGATGTCGCCTAGAGGGGGGTGAATAGGCGTGACGACCAAATTAAACTCTTCTTCCCCGATCACTTGAGCTGACAGTGTTCCACCGGTCAGACCGGTGGTGATGACCGGTCAGACCGGTCAAGCACTGGACTTCACAGGAGGCACCGGTCAGACCGGTGTAGCACAGAGCACCTACAAAAACAACTTCAAGCACCTCTTGACTTCTAGCACAAACCAAACTTGGTGAGTGGCCTTTGTAGATGATCACAAGCAAGGTAATGAGTCCTGCACACACAAGTAGCACACCCAAGTAGATCGAAGCGGAAGCAAAACAAATATGCTAGAAAAACAACTTAGAGAGTCAAACCACACGAAGAAGCAAAGGATTTGTTTCCCGAAGTTCACCACCCACTAAGGAATGGCTACGTCTCCGTTGAGGAGCTTGTAAGGGACAATTCCCACAACAAGTCGGGTCTCTTTCAACCACTTTCCTCCTTTCCACTAAGGGGATCTTTTCCACGAAGAGGCAAGATCGCAGCCCTTACAAACTTCCCGCTGCTCACCACAACGTTGGGAGCTAGCCGGCGACGCCTAGCCGTCTAGGAGGCAAACCTCCAAGAGTAACAAACGCTTCAAAGCTTGTAGACGCGAAACCAAAGTGCTCAAGCTATGGAAATGCTCTTGTTAGCTCACAAGGTCGCTCTTGAGCTCACTCTCTCTACCCAACACCAAGGATATGGCTTGAATCCACAAATCTCACAAAGAGAGGGTTGGGGAGAGCCACTAAGGCTTAGAGCTTGTTAGGAAAGGCTTGGGACCTCAGCAATGTCACTAGAAACAGCAAGCTTCAACTGAAGAAAGCTTGGAGTATTTATACCCCTCAAAGGAGAAAACTAGCCGTTGGTCCACGGGCGGCACCGGTTAGACCGGTGCCCCACACCGGTCAGACCGGTGTTCGAAAAACTAGCCGTTGGGGCTAGCGGCACCGGTCAGACCGGTGCCCCTGACCGGTCAGACCGGTCAGGCCCGAGACACCCCCAAAACCCTTTCTATGATACTAACACGTCACCAAAGAGATGAAGTGGCTCAGGTTAGGTTAGGAGGGTTTGTTAGCACACTCTAAGGCTAGATCTCACTTAGGTCAACTAATGAGCACTTTGACTTGGTCAACTCGCTAAGTTGCATCCCTCTTGATAGTACGGCATACCTATACTCAAGAATAACTAAGAACACTTTGTTGATCTCTTGAGCTTGGATATCTTCAATCTTGCCATACTTGATCAATATTCACTTGAGGGCATTCAACATAGCCTTTGACTTGAGCAAGTCCATACTTGAGCTAATGACTTATGATCTTTCCATCTAGCATAGGAATGCACACTTGAATCCATAAGTCACTCCATATTGCCAATCTTAACATGGTGATGACTTGCATTGCTTCCCTCAGTTAAGGTTTGGATATGATACTTGGAGACCCCACGGATGCTAGAACTTCACCTTAGCAAAACACGAAATGGCGGCTTAGCTACGGCCCCAAAGATTGCTTAGTCCCTCACCCTAGACATCTCGGTTGATCTCTTCATCACTTATCCAATCCACTTTTGAGTTCCACTTGCTTCAGACACAATTAACCTTCATTTGAAAACCCGCTTCAAATGCTTGATCTTGATTGACAACGAATGTGCAAGCTTCCAAATTAGAACCATAATGTGTACACTCATCCTTATGTCCTCTTTCAACAAACACATGAAGCCTTGCATTTGACTTAGAGAATTACTATCTTCTCTTTTATGATCCTTGTAATCAAGCTACGTCTTCATATGGGAGACCATGAATTGACCTTCTCAAGTTATCCCAATATTTGTCTTCATTTATTACTTGATATTTGTCACTTATGCAATAGGATCATCCATATATTTGTCTTCTCCAATGTGAGCCATATAACATTCATCCATAAATAAATACTTCAATAATTGCTCATGAATATATAAATAAAACCTGCTCACAATCTTAGACAAATACATTAGTCCTTTAATCGCTTTGTCATTCAATTCACCAAAATCCACTTAGGGGCCTAGATGCACTTTCACTCTCCCATGTGGTTGAGGATGGTGGTGTGTTGTGTCGGGTGTGTTTGTTTCTGTACTGGGGTTTGTTCGGGTGGTGGTGTCTGCTTTGACCTGTTATGTACCAATGTTGTTTCTTCTTATATGACATAGCAGTGCTCCTTCTTTAATTTAAAAAAACAAATGATCTTTTAGTGATAAAATGTACATATGTAACATCTATGGCTTACCCTAACACTTCATCATGATTGATTGACATGACATAGTTGAAAATCTCATCTCTTAACTCCTGTTGACTCACTGGCATGGTATGAATGAAAAAAAAGCATGTGCTTTCATATCCATCAAGATGGCAGCTAACTTACCACTGAAAATCCTGTAGTATGGTTGTTGTAAACGATGGCGAATCACCGACGAAAAGCAAGAGAATCAAACCGCAAAGGAGGCACGGGATTTTAACGTGGAAAACCCTCCCAACACAAGAGGGAAAACCACGGGCGCCAGCCAGCAAGAACTTCACTATGACGGGAGTCAGGTTACAACGCCAACGGCGGCGGCTTACAAGAATATGATGGAATAATTCTATGTGGGAAACCCTAACGGGGATATATGATCCGTACCGTACCGTACCTTACCCCTCCCCCCGTACCCCCAGTCGCGATCTGGCACAATGGAGAAGTTGACCTCTTTCTTGTGCATCATAATTTGGATCATAACTCAACAACGATAACATCAAAATTATGCATAATCATCAAAGAATATAAAAACTAAAAATACAAAGTTAAGTGGAACAAAGGGGGCTTACTCCAAAGTATTAGCATCACCAAGTGACTTGATGTAGTTGTGAAGCATGGATATTAACTCTGCTTCTCCCATTGGCTTGTTGCTAGTGGAAGGCACATTTTGGTTGTCCCTTTTGATAATTTTTGGAGGCCTATCTAGGATTTCAGTGTCGCTTGATTTTCCTCCATCATTGTTATCATGTTCAGAATCGAGGCATGCTTTCCTTGTATTTAGTTCTGAGTCCCACAGGATGGTAATTAATTTTAATCTAAATCTTTTCATATCCTCCTGCACGGTGGTAATAATGATTGATATTTAGATGACTTATAAATAAGAAAAATAAACAAGTGATGTCATTTGTACACATCTTAAAACATTACTTTGTATTTTGGTAATGTGGGAGGCTATCTTGGAGGTCCTAGAGATTGTGAAGAAGGATTCTGTTAAACCAACATGCAATGGTGGAGCTTTTGGTTTAATTGGTAAAATGGAAAGCTTTGATTTTGTACTCATCATGCATTTCATGATAGAGTTATTAAGCATTACAAATAGTTTGTCAAAAGCTTTGCAAAGGAAGGATCAAGATATTGTTGAAGCAATCCAATTGATTATAGATGTGAAAGATTGCTTGGAAGATATGAGGGATAATGGATGGGATCCACTATTCAAAAGGGTGAAGTTTTTTTGTGATAAAAATGAGATTAAAGTGCCAAATATGGAGAAGGAAGTAAATGCTAGAGGGACATTTGCACGTAGAAGGCAAAAGGTAACAAATATGCATTATTACAGTGTTGACATTTTCCTTGCCGCCATTGATGCCATCATGTCAGAGATGAATCATGGGTTTAATGAAGTTAGTTAAGTGTTGTTGGTATGCATGGCTTGTCTTAATCCAAGGAACAACTTCTCCAATTTTGATGTGGATAAACTTGTGAGACTTGCTGAAATATATGCTGAAGATTTCAATGTTGCGGACATTTTGTTGTTACCAGGCGAACTTAAGGATTTTCTCAACCGTGCTAGGAGATCACAATATTTTGTTGGATGTACAGAACTTTCAAAGGTTGCTGAAATAATGGTCAAGAAGACAATGCACACATCTTTCCCATTGGTTTATCGACTCATTGAGCTAACTTTGATACTTCCAGTGGCAACAACTTCAGTTGAGAGTGTATTTTCAGATGTCTCTTTTAAAACAGACTTGCGTAATAAAATGGGGGATGAATGTCTTAATGACTTGATGATATGCTACATTGAGAAGGAGATATTTAGAAGCATTAGTAGTCAAAAAATCATACAACGGTTTGAAGAGATGAAAAAGCGTGGTATGTTATTTACCGGTCAAATTTGAAGGATAATGCTTATTATGGCCGGTATACAGAAACCGCCAATGCATCTTTTTTTACTCTTTTGTGGGGTACTTTGCATTATTCTTATATGTTATCCAGAATATGAACTACTTGTCTACTTTTGTACTATGAATCTATGATGTTAGTCACTTGGTTTGCAACGCTATTGTGTTCAGCCCCTCTATTTTCTTTTTCTGGATTCGCTCCTGTGTGCACACGTAACTAGTAACCCTCCATTTGTTTGGAGTCTGTTCGGTAGATCTTTGATAGATTTGTACGAGGGAAAATATTCAGTGCAAACCACCTCTTCGGTGGAATCGTGAAAACCCTCCTAAAAAACATACTTATACATTTTCAAAAAATGTGAAATGATGCACATCCATAGTCCATCCATATATACTTGGTGGAAAAAATTGGGAATCAAACTCGTTTTGAAAAAATTCATACGAAAATAACAAGATTCACACTAGAAGACAAAAATCCTGTGAATTTGTCTTGTAGTGAAAATGCATCTAGAATTTGTTATTTTCATTTGAATTTTACTATATTGAGTTTGGTTCCCAACTTTTGCCACAACAAACATATATCGATAGACTATGGACGTGCATGGTTTCATATTTTTTTGACACTTCTAACTATGTTTTTAGGAGGGTTTTCACGATTCCACCGAAGAGGTGGTTTCCACTGGATATTTTGCCTTTGTACGATGTGAAAAAAGGCAAAAAAGTCAACATCATCTCTGAATTTCTGCAAGGGGTCAAGTTTGGTCCTTGAACTTTGGAAATGGTGAATATAGTCCTCCAACTCTCATTTAACGTGTCCTTGTGCTCATGTTGTTCACTTGTGCTACTTGGTGGCATGAGAGGAATGTTACATGTCCATTTTACCCTTGGCTTGCATAATGAAAGGTGGGAACTGTTCATGAACATGATGGATTTGACGCTCGTGTGCCCGGCCATTTCGCCATCACCGGCAAAGGGGTACGGCCGTGCACACACACCGCGCACGACACGTATGGCCTAACGACGCAACATGGCCATGCGCATCACTCATTGCTCAGTGACATCCAGCTCGCGTGATGCTCATCAGGGGCGAGAGGACTTTGAGCACTAGCTGCTCGTCGTAAGTGTTCATTAATTCATTGGACTTGGTCCGTAGTGATAGCCAGTGGCGGATCCAGGATCCAACTCTCGGGGGGCTTAACTTCTTCCTCCTCCTCCTCCTCCTCCTCCTCTTCCTTCCTTTTTCCTTCTTCTTCCTCCTCTTCACCTATGCATAGAATTTGTAGGGGGGCTTGGGGGGCTTCCATGGAGTCCATGGGGGTAGGGGGGCTCCAGCCCCCCTGCCCCCACGGTGGATTCGCCCCTGATAGCTCTCCTAGAAATGGGTCAGGAACCGGTTCTTTCCATTCTGACATCTTGTAATGATCTCGAGAGGTCAGCTGCCAGCGACACCGAGAGGAAGATGAGCAGCAAGCAACAGCATAAGAAGCTCCCAGTAGCAAGGGCAAAATTGACGTTTCAATTTTATTTCATGCCACAATGCAATGCCACATCAGCACAGGGAAGTGTTTGGTCAAAAAACAAGAGTTGAGGGATTAGATTGATCATTTTAAAAGTTCAGGGACAAACTTGACCCTTGTAAAAGTTGAGAGACGACTTTGCTTATTTTGCTAAAAAAAATATATGCTGAAAGAAGTTGGTAAATTTGTCGTGGAAAAAAAGTAATGCAGAGAAAGATAAAATAATACAACTCTTTCCAATTTTCAATTTCCACCCAATTTCCAATTTTCAATTTCTAGCGACCAGCAGGATCCGGCCTCGCCTTCAGTTCCGAAATACTTAACTATTTGCCACTTTTACAAAGAGCACTCTTTGAGATGCTAGTTTTAGAATGACTCTTACATATTTGTCATTCTCGCACAAACGAAGTAACAAATTTGTCACTTTCGCTGACGTGGCGAGCAACGCCACCGAGCCAGCGTGGATGGACCGGGTGAAATGACCTTGGTGCCCCTGCCTTCCTCATGCTTCCCCTCTCTACTACTACTGACGTGTGGGACCCGTACTCATGTCATCTTCAACCTCTCGCCATCTGTCTCCATCAGCGAGATGGTCGTGGGGAGGGTGGAGGCGGCGCGGCGAGCCCGCAAGGAAGGCTGTGGCCGGAGCGCAGGGGCGGTGCACAGCGCGCGCACGTTGCCGAGCCGCCGAGCTGGAGGTGAATGGCGGCGCACGGCGGACGGGGGTCGGCTCGAGCGCAGCAGCCGAGGACACGCGGGGCCTAGCTGGAGGTCTGCAGTGACGGACGGTCGGAATGTGGGGGCAGCGGCGGCGAACGGCATGCATGCCGGATGGTTTGGGCGAGCTGCACGCGCTGGGATGCGACCTCATCCTTGGTCGCCGCAGTACGCGCGAGGAGCCGCAGCTCCACCTCCGGCTACTGAAATTCTTTTTCTTCCAAATTTTTGCTTTATTGCCTACGCTACGGTTAAAAAGGTTAATTTATTGGTATTGTTCCAATTACTGTTGGTGCTTTGGATTTGAAGTGGGGATCAGGGAGATGAACTGTTGCTGCTTTCTTGCTTCCTGACACAAATTGGAGCAAGAAAAATTGGGACTAGTGCACGAGTTGTTGTAGCCTGTATCGCTTGAATTAGGGAGAAAAAAAAAACTAGCATGAGCTGCAGCTTGCGTGGGTGGAGCATCGCGGCGACGCGGGCGGCGCAGCGCTGAGGTCGGAGGGGTCGAGCTCCGCTGCCCCTACCGCTCCCGCGGGCAGCACGGCGGCGCAGCGCTGAGGTTGAAGATGACTCTACCAGGCGGGTCCCACACAACAGCAACAATGGAGACGGCTAGCACGAGGAAGGCACGGGCACGAAGGTCATTTCACCCGATCATTCCACGCTGGCACGGTGGTGTGGCTCGCCACGTCAGCAAAAATGACAAATATGTTCCTTCATTTGTACGAGGAGGGCAAATATGTAGGAATCATTCCAAAATTGGCATCTTAAGCTGGTCGCACCGCACACCTGGAAAGCATACGGAACCGTAAATACCCCTCTCCACGCCCCGCACCGCGGACCTGGAAAGTGATCATTATGGTTCAGGTGGCTATAGGAAAACGCACAGGCAGCGCTTCCAGCAAGCAGCGCTATCTTCTCTCTCTGCGGGTCCCACTCTCCCTTCGCCGGACGCGTGGAGTCACTTGCGCCGGAGGTCGATGCGGCGACGCTAGCGAGAAGGAGGCACTGGCGGCAGATCGAGTGCTCCGGTCGTCGATTCGTCGTCCCCGAGCTGGAGATGGGAGGTAGGGAGGCGCGCGCTGTCAAGGCTGCGCCCCACCGGGCCTTGACCCCGCGCGCCACGGAGGTGGTGGAAGGAGGGCGACCTTGGGGACAGAGGGAGCCATGGCCGCGACGGGAGGAGCCCGTCCGCCGCCGCCCTCGTGCGCGTCCGCCGCCGCCGGCGGCCGTGGGAGGGAGGCATGGAGAACTGCTGTGCTGGGAATCCGCCGCAGCCGGAGAAAGGAAGAGGAGGAGGAGCCCACCGCCGGCCTTGACCCGCCGCCGCCGGGGAAAGGAGGAGGGGCTCGGGGGCGTCCATCCGCCGCCGGGGTGGAGCCCCTGCTTCTTTCCCTGCCTCGTCGGCCTCCGCGCCCGTCCTCCGCAGTCCATGGCGCCATCCGTGGGGAGGATGGAGCCGCGGCTGCCGCCCTCGCGCTAGCTCCGCCGTGGCCCGTGGGGAGGATGGTGGGGCCCAGGGTGGCTTCACGTTCCTTTTTCAGATCGGACGGGTGCGGGGTTGGGCTTTACGAGCACGCTAAAGGACGCCTGACGCGTGGGCCCAGCAGCGGTGGCGTGCCCTTTACATATCGCAGCGGTGCGACCAGCCTTAGGCCCTATTCCCCAAAAAGTCCCAAAATTTTCGCGTCGCAGACCGTGATACATCTCACAGAATACGCTTCCCAATGAAAAAATTCACCACTTTCACCGAGTTTTCACTGAACTAAACGGTGCCGTGCCTTCTGTAAAAGTGGCGAATAGTTAAATATCCCTCAGTTCCCGCCCAAAGCCCCCCAAACCGCTCCTCCCCGCCGTCGGCGCCGCCTCCCATCCTTGCCATGGACGCCGGCGACGGGAGCCCCGCGGCCTCGCCTCTGGACTCCGTGGCCGCCGCCTTCAAGGCCCGCGTCACGGAGCTTCAGGACCTCGTCCTCGCCCGCAGCAGTACGTCTTTCCTCGCCGAATCCCCGCTCCCTAAACCCTAGGTGGGTACCAAGTACTGACCCCCCATCTCCCACCTCCCTTCGCAGTGTTCCCGGCGACGGTGCTGCCGGACCTCGCCTCCGTCGACGCGTCGGTGACGGCGATGGAGTCGCAGGTGCAGAACATCCGCCGCCGCCTTCAGGAGGAGCTTGAGGCCATCCCTAAGGCTAAGGTACGGCTTCGTCGCTCGATTCACCGCGGGAATGACGGGGATGCTGCTTTTTTGAGTCTCCATGCACCTCCGGATGCTGATCCGCCGGTTGCTTTAACAGAAACCAGAACGGACGAGATAAATATGCCATTCCCAAACTGTGTAGAAATGGTGGTGTTGAGTTTAGGCTTCAGATTGGGGATTTCCTGCCCTTTTACTGCATTTTGATGGATGATAGGTTCAAAGCTCAGGTTTGTGTCTGTAAACGAGGAAATGAGATTTTGATTAGCAGCAGTTTTCGTGCTTGGAGAAATTGTTGCAGGAATTGGCTTATTGGGAAGGAAACATTTTATGCTTGCACCTAAAATTCTAAAACGAATTTCGTTATATGTTGGCATCTTGGTGATAGATGATTGTTTTCTCACTGTCCACATCGTCGAATCCATTTGCAGAAGCTAATCGATCGGTCCTCGAAGCAGCAGGAGAGGCTGCAGCACATGCTTGCCAACTTACCTTCTGGGATGCATGAGGAGCTCTTTGCAACTCGTCTGGAACAGAGCTCATCAAGGTATCTGCTGAATACGGTCATATATTTTATTTCAGCCTTTATTTGGCTGTAATACATGCTGTTTATGTTTCAGGATGCTCCCGGAGTGCTCTAATTTCAGCCCATCTGTTTCTGAATATAATGAATGTGAGTTGAAGATTAAGGAGGAGCCAGTTGCTGCTCCGAAGGTAAAACTAATTAATCTTGTGCGCTATTCAGGGATTCTAGCTGCTTTTCTTCATGTAAGTTTTAGCTGTTTGCTGAACTTTTGCTTTCTTTGATTGCTGAGAAGAAAGGAAGAACACCTGCACCACGCTGGTACATCTCAACTGAGGAGCTGGATTCGTTGTCATCGTTAGTTCTCAGTCTGCAACCTTTTCCTTTTTCCAATCAAATTCGGCTATATGTTATTATGATTTGATATGAAATATGTGATCATTGTCATTGCAGGTACATGAGGGGAAGACTGACTTTGGAGAAGGTTAACATCGCCATTAATGAAGTGGCCTCATATGCAGATGCCAATGCACATCTTGTTACTTGCCCTAAGAGAAAGGTTTGATTTATTCCATTCCACCTTTTGGCAGTGATATGTGTTGTTTTTTGTATGACGGGCTGCTGACCATGCTGTCAGTGTTCTTGCAGTTGTCTGAAGATACTTGGGATAAAGCTTTGGTAAGCCCAATCTAGCTGCCATCAACCAGATTCCTTTCCTCATTTTATTCGAAAATTCATTAAAGCCCAATCTAGCTGCCATCAACCAGATTCCTTTCCTCATTTTATTCGAAAATTCATTCATTTAATGTTCTATTTAGGAACTAAGGGACATTGCAGCAACTGAGGCAGTGAAGGGGAAGCCTTTCTTCCTGGAGGTCGACATCAAAGGACCTGGTCTGAAACTTGATAACACGGGAAAAGCTATTCTTACAGTGAGTGTATACAACTTTGGCTACTTACTGTGACACTACATAGAGCATGTAGTCAAATGATATTTTTTTTCTTCATCATTTACATCACTGAATATGGTTTATGATGTAATGTTTGCCTTCATGCAATCTGTTCTTTCTAAAATATGATGTTTGCATCGTTTTGAGTCTATAACCAAAATAATCTATATGTGGACTGTCAAACTTGAACTACCAATAAACAGGATACGATACATAAGATATTATACTTTTACATTAAGTATTAGATGAACAAGTACACAATTACAGATTTCTTCTGGCTTCATACACAATTGAATCACTTTTCATGTAACCTGATGCTTCTATCTGAACCCTGCATTACAGTCCACTACCCTTCAGAACAGTAGGACATAATGTGCTGTAAGAGCGTTGATCTTACAGTATTGTTGATAAAGTTTGGTAGCTATAGAGATATAAATATGTTAAATATAGGCTGCCATCATATTTAGTGGTTGTCACCTGCTCATTTTGTTAGCAATTTAAGTTGCTCTGTCACATTCATGTGCTACTGTCCTCCAGGTCCTTCGCCATCTTGGACGCATCCATGAAACAAGGATCGGGCACCATCGGGTCTTTATACTGTCAAAACAAATCTAAAGGTATGTCATTTTATCAAACTTGTTGCACATCCTGCAATCTGTCAATGGTCAGTAGCCTCCTTGCTTTTGCTTTGATATTGCAAATCTTAGATGTGCTTCCTGGATGATTCAAAGAGTGTTGTTCTTTCATCAGTGATCTGCTGGCAGCGTGCTTTCATTTGTACTGTGCTACTGTGCTTACGGTGGTCCAAAACTCTCATGTCATGTATAAGTTCAGTTGCAAGCTTATCTGTGCAATAGAGACTCTAATTTGTCAATGCTTAGGAGCCAACATCCGGTGTGATGTACATCAATAACAAAGTTGGATAGGAAAATGGCTACCCAGGGTACTCTAGTGTACACTTCTGGCTTCTCAGCAATTTGCTGAGTAGTGTAGAAACTGAGCCTACTTCGATCCCAAAATAAATAAATAAATAAATAAATAAATAAATAAATAATAATAAATAAATAAATAAATAAATAAATAAACCAACCTGTGGAGATTATTTTTCACGCTTGTTCTTTCATGACCTATTGGGCAGGCCTGTACAAGAAGGATCTGCAAGAGAAGCTGTTCGGTGGTGTCAAGGTGCTGTTTCACAAAGTACTGGCTCAACAAGCAAGGCTGCCTCAGTCAGCCCTGTTGCCTCCAATCGAGGAAGATCGGGAGGACAATGCGATGTGAAGTCGACTTGGAAATATGGACCAAAACTATTTAGATTGTAATATAAGAAGTTTGATCACGTGGTAGATGGCGCAAGTAGGAGGGTACATGTGTGTGCAGTTAACTGGATGGATGTGATTTTTCATCAATGGCGTACCGAGGTGCTGCTTGATTTCCTGGGCAACTTATACAGTTCTTATTATCTTTACTTGGAAGTGAAAAATGAGTGCTGTCCAAGGTTTATAGAGGCAGCAGAAAATCATTGCATGGCTGGTAGAAAAGAAGTGGAGGAAGCAAGCGCAAATGGCCTTTTTGTTGTTGATTTTTCATGTGCTCATTTGGCAGACTAGATCAGTTCAGCTGGTTTTTTTTTTTGGCTTTCAAGGTAAGCTTCTGACCAACAAACTGTACCTCTGCATTCAAATTGAGAATGAAAATTGAGAGACAAAACTGTAGCAATCAGGTTTTCTCTGTTGTTTCTTTTGGGGAAAAAATTCGCTCTTTTACATGTATGTAGATGTAGATTCCTGGATTTTGATCCAAATAAATCTCATCCAATACTTCTGTTGTGGGGGGCAATATTCTTTTGGACAAGATCTTATTCGTTGGGCACAAGTTTGAACTCAATAAACCAAATCTGAATCAAATTCACTCCAGCTATTAATCGGGTTTGAAAAGATCACACATTAGTTCTCGGACAGTTGGACTTATCTCTGTCATCCAAGTTTCTAAACTCTTAAAAATCTGCATTTGTGCAGACTTTTTAAGTGTGTTATCTATGCTCCAAAACATATGAAGTGAGCGATTAACTGTCTAATGATGTCATGTGTTCCAGTCAGAAGTGATAATACAAAAGAGCAGAGGGGGTTGGTGTGTCTACATTATCCATGTGAATACCAAACTTTGGCTCAGCTAGAGCAAGACATAAAGTCAGTAGGTTTTGTGCATAGTAGCCTAAACGTGAATTCTGTTGTATAAAGCCATCCTTTTTTCCATTCGCCTATAAGTAAGGCATGTGAAAGTGTGAATGAAAGATTAGAATTGTTGGTGTACAGTACAGTGCCATCGTTGTTTAGTTTTACTATGCGAAGGGAATCTATAAACATTTCAAATTTGATCTTAAACATTTTCCGTTTGTGTTCTGTGAGTAGCCTTTTAGCCGTGATCATCAAAGAGCAGATAGGGAACAAGCTGAGATTTGCGGAATCAAAAAATTACAGGGAGCAAAAATGGTGATCCGAAAACGGATGAAAAAGTGCCGAGTTTAGCGAGCCGAGTTGCCTTTGACAGATTCTCCACCTGTCTCAAACAATGACTACCCCTTCCTGTCACCTGGCTCTCCTCTGCATCCTTATAAAACGCCTTATGTGATACTGCACAGGTGACGTATAAGACTATTAAGTGTATCATTGCCCTTAATTTCATGTTTGGGCCAGTTTGGTGGTCTATAAAAGTATAAAAACAGGAAAAAACAACTACTTCCTCCAATCTTAATTAGTTGACATTTTAGAAAACTACATTGTTTTGCACTTAATTGTATTTTTCCATATTGAACATCTTTTGCTTATGACCGGAGGGAGTAAAAAATAAAATCAATTACCAATTTTATGAGAAACATTAATATTCTCTTTCACAATTCTAAACAGACAATATTTCTCTTAAGTTAAACAGTCTTATCATCATTTTTTATTAGAAGCCACTAAGGGCCCCAGCCCCTTAAAAAGAAAGAAAAGAAAGGAAAGGAAAAACCAATGGACAAAAGAACCTGCTAATTTTTAACATTATTATTTCTAGCCTATGTCTATATATGGTCACCTCCTATCTCCCTCTTCCTCTTTTTTCTCTTTGGTTAGTCATTACATGCAAAGCTTTCTCTCTGTTGCTAGATCTCAATCTCTCGATTGCCACAATTCAATCTGCCCTCTCCAAATCAGGTGAGAATCCTCATTGATGACAGATGTAATCCGTAACTGTTAGATGTTTGCAATGAGGGATTTAATTTGATGTAACATATACAAAAGAAATATTCTTCATGTCCCAAAACACCTTTATTTGGTTTAAACCTATAAAATATGATTGTAACTGGCAAATGTTACAACAAAATACATGCATAAAATTGGTACTGTTATTGTCCCATATATAAAGGCATCAACACGCTTGTAAGCTCATTTTAGTTCTAACAAAATGTGTAGGATCATTAGTTAACATGCATCAGTTAATATATGTCAGGCATTGTGAAAATTTAGCTCAAAAACTTTCATAATTGCATGGATATTGTCACCTATACATTTACCTTTGAGCAAATGCACACAGATGCGTGTCTCTTTTCTGTTTGATTTCTTATGATTTATCTTACCTCCGTAAATTTTCAATGAAACACAAGAAAATGACAAGACCAAATTTATCACATAAGTAGCAATTTGTTGTTTTTTTTATAATGGTAGGAGTGTGTAATTTAGATGTAAATTTAGAGGTTTTACATTAGACTTTTTTTCATGATGGCAGAACCAGTAACTTTGTAGAATTAGAAAACATAATAGATCCAATGACTATGATGATTAGTCTACTCTACCCGTTTGATGGCTAGATATTTCTAATTTTTACAAGAACTGAATTCTTCTTATTCTAGCGCATCTCATGAGAATAAATGTGATATTTCTAATTTTTATGAGAATTTCTAGGATTTATCTTTCCCCCCCTTCTAGTGTGTTTCATGAGAATGAATGCGGAGGCTCCTTTGATTAATAATAGTAAGATATAAGTATATACCTCTTATACGTACTGGTGAGTCAATCAACATCAGATTAGATTAAGTTTTGTTGATTCAGGTTTTCCTCTTGCCTTTGTATATTGTGTCACCTTGGTAAACCCTTAATCGTCCTGTCAGAATTTTGAACTTTTGGTATTTCAGAGAACAGAGAACGTAGAGCTTGAAGAACTCGTCCACTGCGCACGTAGTATCTAAGATTCAATCAGGTGGACTTTTACCCTGCCATTTTTTCAGTCTTTGACTTGCTACTATTTTCTAGTTTCAAATGTTGTGACAAATGACACATTATTTTCATACCCTCACGCCATCTTGTAGTTTAACAAGCTACGCTTGTGTCATGCCTTGACCAAGCTGCAATTTGTTTTGTTGCTTGCAAGTGTACCCCATTTCTCTGCTACAAGTCCTTTGAGTTTTGCCTCATGCATTCAAATTCTTCTTTCATTGGTAACCAGAAGTGCACTCCACTGTTGTACTACTAGTCTATTAGGTTCCAGAGAGGATCCTTTTTAAGAGTGAAAACGACCTCCCAATTTAGTTTGTTTAATCCACCTGAAGTTTCAAACCTTGACATAAATTCGATGTCGGTATACGTCCACGTTCCTGAAATTTTGTGCCTTTTCTTCCAACTTGTTTTGCCAAGCGATCAAGGTAGATAGAATCTTAATTTGTTTCTTTTGTTGGAGTTATGCGCCTCATTTTCCTCTTCGAGACAGTCTGAGAATGTGATTTGACCATTATATAAAGGAAACCGTAGGGAGATGCAAATAACCAAAGCTAACTAACCAACAAGATACCTTAACTTGTATGATTCTACAACAAAATTCGAGGACAACTTTGGTTCTATGTCTCAAAATTGGAGAAATGGTTGGCTTGTGTGTGTGATTAGAATATCATCAGAGCATACCTGTTGCCAAAGTTACAGCAGATGTCAGTGCTTACTGCATAGTCTTGGACAAGCATGAGTGCATGACCACACAATCCCATTGCCTCACTGATTCAACCATTGATCTGCCCTGGTGTGTCTAAACCTCTTTAGTCATCGTTGTTGCTTGCTCGATTCTTTTTACGTAATTTGAAGTATATTACTGCAAATCAGTATAGTGATATAATCTTCGTGGGTGCCCACAGAATATTGGTATGCAGCCAACCATGCTGTCTTTGAATCCTAATTGACTATGATTATTTGAGTAACATATATATGTTGCTGCCTTGATGTGTGTGTACGGAGGATTATGTTGTTCGTTGTAAGACTTTGTCCCATTGGTTGTTGTTGACCTGAAGGCACCCATTTCATTAATCCCTGGTTGCTAGCGTAAGCTTGTCTTGACTTCCAAACCTACATGTTGCTTGTTGCATAAGATTCCTCTGGCAAACCATTAGCACATGCCTATGTGTAGAGTATATATAGACATTGCTGCCTTTACTTTTGCCTGGTGTTGGTGATCTCGAGATTCAGGGGCTTCTTGAAGTACGTATATGAACATCGTTTCCTTTACCTTTTGGCTTTTGCGTTTGTCTAAACAGGGAACAGATGTATCTGATTGCTCTGAGGCTTTGATTTCATTGTAAATGGGCTGCGATGACGTGCTGAAGGCAGGTGTTTCTTTGTAGAAGAGAGAGTGACTGAACGTTCTACGAACAAGAACAAGTCCTTCGTCTATTCGGCGGTTTGGTAGAGAAAAATCAGCATGGGTTCCTATGCCAATGGTAGCACCTGTGCAAATGATGTTCCACCATCATCAGAGGAGATGAAAGAGCCTGCTTTTCCTCTAAAAACGATGCCACTACATGCTAATGGCTGGTTGAATGACATGAAGATATCCTCGCCTACCGCTATCCGTGGGAACATCGGCAACCCCAGTGCTTTTGATCCGATCTATAGAGCTTGGACTGTGAGTTTTATTTTCTTCTCTCTGAACTTGTTGCAGTGGTGTTGCTATTTGTGAATTCCTTGTCATTTGCAGAAGAAGTACCCTTCAGCACTGAACGCATTTGAAAAGATTGTTGCCTATGGCAAAGGCAAGAAGACAGTGTTGTTCTTGGATTATGATGGAACCCTCTCACCAATCGTCGATGAGCCAGACGATGCCATCATGTCTGATCAGGTAATGCCATTCCAATATCAATCTCTGAAAGAGTTCCCTTCTCTTTGCCGAGTTTTGCTGACCAAAACATCTGCAAAATACCATATACACAGATGCGCGAGGTGGTGAGGAATGCTGCGTTGCATCTTCCGACTGCGATTATCAGTGGAAGGTCTTGTGATAAGGTGAATAAATTGTTGGTTGTGATCCTTTCCAATGGATTATAGTATATTTAAAAATATCTCTTTCTGCGTTTAACTTAATTCATTTGAATCTATTTAGGTGTTTGATTTTGTAAAATTAACCGAGCTGTACTACGCTGGTAGCCATGGAATGGATATCATGGGTCCTGTGGGGGAAATTGATTTTGTCACTGATAATAGAAGCAACACAAACTCCAGCATGAAACAGGTGCACAAATGCCTTTTACCAAACCAAAAAATGAGATATATTTTTGTCAGCATTTACGATGAGAACAATGGTTGTCTCTTGAACTTGGAGGTTTTTTTTTTCTTGCTACTATTTGTAGGACAAGGAGGTCAAGATCTTCCAGCCTGCTAGTGAATTCATGCCAATGATCGACGAGGTATAAAATTTGCATGTTTGCAATTCCATATGCTGTGGTAAGATATCCAACGCAGCACCGTGGGATGCAGGTTTTTAGATTGCTCGTTGAGAAGATCAGAGGAATCGATGGTGCAAAAGTTGAAAACAACAAGTTCTGCGTGTCAGTACACTACCGCAACGTCAACGAGCAGGTGAACTTTCACTTTTCTCAGAGATGATTTTGGGAGAAAAGAACCACTTGTTGTTACTGACAGTGCTGCTGCTTCTAATTCATTTGACCTCCAGGATTGGCCGCTCGTTGCATGGTGCACAGACGACGTCCTGAAAGCCTATCCTCGCCTCAGACTGAGTCATGGACGAAAGGTATAAGGTGTAAATGAAAACCACTGGCACAAGGACTCTTGAAAGCTGATGAACATGTATGAATCTGATTGCTGCAATGCAGGTTTTAGAAGTTCGTCCGGAAATAGACTGGAACAAGGGGAAGGCTGTGGAGTTCCTGTTGGACTCCCTAGGGCTAGCTGATTCTGGCAATGTGCTCCCTATCTACATCGGAGATGATCGTACTGACGAGGACGCATTTAAGGTGCGTAATAACATGGTTTTGATACAGAACGACCTTGTCTTTCTTTGATGTACATAATTCACTTGATGGTCTAAACCTGCAGGTTCTGCGAGAAGATAAACGGGGTTTTGGAATTTTGGTGTCATCTGTACCCAAGGAATCTCATGCTGTTTATTCTCTTGTGGATCCATCTGAGGTAAATTGATTATTTTGCGTAAGGCTGCCACCGTTTGCTGCATTGCACAACTAGATTGTTTTTATATATCTAACTGCTACATGATGCATTAGTTTTCAGGGGGGGAAAATCAGTCTGCATTCATTCATATACTGAGCTATGTATGTCTAATTCCAATTGTAGGTGATGGACTTCCTGAAGAGATTGGTGAAATGGAAGGAGGAAGAAGCATTAAAATAACAATGAACTAGTTGATAATATCTGTCGATGGTTTTAGGGCTATAATTTCTGACCAAAAGGATTAGGGAGCTGAATTGCATATAATGTTTATTGTACACCCTGCAGCCAATCTCTTTATTTTAGTCTGTAGTTGACTTGCTAAAATGTCCATCTTCATGTAAAAGAATGCAAAGCATTCTGCACCAGTGTTCTGAATAATAAGCCTCACCAATTAGTCCAACATTGTTTTTGAGGTGTTTCTTAGTTATTCTAAGTGGTTCAAAGTTTGTTGAATTTCTTCACAGAGCACCCCCTTGCAAATTGCAATGCAAAACAAAACAGATATTCATGTTTCCAATTTTGAGTAAAATCAGGTTGGACAAACTTCAGCGAATGTACAGCAAATGTTTTTTTACAGGAAGTGAAAAAGGAAAGGAAAAAGAGACTTCCTTCCAAGAGATTATTCTGCTAAACTGTAAACACGTACTGTTGAAGTCCCAGCACAAATGGCCTCCTTTTAAATCCATGCAACCTCAGTTTTATGCCCTCTTGTTAATCAAGGGATCAACAATGACTTGAGGTTTAAAATCTGGTTTCAAGTACTCTGATAGCAAGGAAGCATACATCTCATAACGCGCAGTCATGCGGAAGGCCCACTTGTCTTTGATCTGGCGGCATAGGTTGAGGTCCATATCAGAGATGATCAAGCCATCTCGGTAGCGTGATAGTGATGGGGTGCAAGAAGCGTCAGGTGCTGAGAAATGGCTAGATCCATAGAAATGGCCGAAGTCAGCATGCTGAGGTTTCCCATCACCAGATGTGAATGGATTTGGGAACACTTCTGTGCCAACCCGATTAATTGATCCAACAAAGTAGCTGTTTGCAATTGCAGCGTTCCTTGCCTGAAATAGCACAACAAAATAAAGAAATCAATAATTATGCACCCCAAAGTTTCCAAATGCATTTATAAAAAACGTGTGCTATAGTGAAGAAAAGAGCACAAGAATTTTCTCTAACCTCAATTGGCCACATTGGTTCGCTGAGTTCACCAACAGTTGCAGATGGGTTGAACACTATTTCAGCTCCGTTGAGGCCAAATGCAAGCCAATTAAGGGGATGATGTCTTCCATAACAAATGTTCACTCCTATTTTACCATAAGCTGTTTCAAATACTGGATGCCCAGTGTTACCCTCCATGTAGTATGTACTCTCATTGAAATCACCAACTCTTGGGATGTGATTCTACAGTAGTGTTCATTTAGACACAGCAAAAGCTTTCTGCCGAAAAGGGAGGAATAGAAAATGCAGCTGAAGGAAAAGAAAAATAAAGTGACGTGCATACCTTTCGATGAATGCCAATTATGTTGCCATTATTTCCAATTACAACAGCAGTATTCCAAATAGTCTCCCCATGGTTTACATCCCTTTCAAGAATTGGGCTCACAATAACCATGTTATACTTTTGTGCAAGTTCTTGAAGGAACTGAGTAGATTCTCCATCAACTGGTTCAGCAAACTCGCACCATCTTTTCTCACGAGTGCAGAAGGCAAAAGGCATTGTCCAGGCTTCCTGAATTTTGGGGGTATTATAACACAACATATTGAATTGTATGCCATAATTTTAAATGTTCAAAAAAAAAATAGTACAAGGTACTCACCTGTAAGCACAAAATATTGACACCAGAAGCACCAGCAGCATCAACGATGTGTCTAATTTTGTCCATGATAGCCTTCTTTTGGTCAGCAAAATGATAAGTAGTGGGAACAGCAATTGAGTTCTGAATTAGACCAACTCGAACAACTCGCTGTTGCCTCAGAAACTCTTTGTCTGCACTAAAACGGAAGGCCTACAGCACAAGTAGATCACAGTTTAAATCTGCCACCCAATGTAATTTAATTTCTATATGCTAGCACCTGACGTATTGAATTAGTAAGCTACATCTGGCAATCACATAATCAATTGCGAAAGAACCACTGCTAATAAAAAACAGCAATATGGAGATAACCTGCACATCAAAATTGTGCGATGCCGCAAGAGTGGTTGTGGCTTCAGGCAGTGAGATAGTCTCAAGAGGTCGTGCACAATTCATACCCAACAACAATCGGCTTGCTTCCTGTTAACACGAAAAAATTGACAAAATCAACAAACCGAGCATAAATGCCATCTAGTATCCTTATGGCTCAAGTGAAATTTCTCAATTGGGATGTAAGCTCAGCAGTGTGTAACATCTACAATTCTGAAATCAGACTGTAGGTAAATTTCACGTCCACTGATCTTGCTAACTACCAACCAGTCCTCTGATGCTCTGACTAGGGGCACTTGTTAAAAACACACACACACAATTTCTATCGACAAATGGGTGGAGGAGGGCTGTGAACACAGTTAGGACACGTACATAACCATCAGTATCATCAGTACGGCTACCGGAGCATGTTTCCAGCCCACATCACAAATACTTAATTCACTAGTACATCACTCATGGAGAAAGTGACTAGTTGATGCATAACACAACCTTAGTCATGGGGCCAATAAGAGCACTAAAACTCGTTCACCAGAATTTCTCGATCAACTTGCCCCAGCAGTTCGATCACCCTTTCCAGACGGTAATTTATTTAGCCAACAGCGTTGACTCAACATGTGAAAGAATTTACGCGCGCACACGGACACAACTGAATTTGGATAACCAAGAAACGGGCACGGTCGACGACCCGGCCGGACAAATCTAGGCGGCCCCGTCCGGTGATTAAGTGTGTGAGAGAGACAGGGGTACCTGGAAGAGCTCCGGGGAGAGGTTGGCCTCCAGGAGCCTGTGCAGGGACTCGTAGCCGCCGATCGACCCCTCCGCCGCCTCCTTCCCCTCCTCCCCCTGCGCCGGCTTGCCGTTGCTGCTCGCCATCCTCCTCTCGCGGATGGCCACTCCCACCAACTAACTCCGGATTGGACTGACTCGAGGGTGGGAGAAACGAGTGGGGCTCTTCAACTAGTGAGACGAGATGACAAAACGCATATAATCATCTTTGATTGGCTATTTGGCTTCTTGCTTTGCTTCGTTGTTAGATAAAAATCAATCAACCAATTGATCCCATTCCCATGTGATTTGGATTACCTTTCTTCATTAAAACTAGACTTCAGATTAGAATAAACTCATGTCTCATGAGCGTGATGACGTCTGATCCTGCCATGCATGGTCAGCACCCATAAACAAAAGGCGTGCCCGCTCCCTGTTAATACGTAAGCAAGTGATGAAGGCGGAGAGAGATAAATACGTAAACGGACTCAGGAGGCGCGTTCACCCCTCCTCGATCATAAACGGACGGCTCCTAGGTGGAGGAAAAGCGGATAGGCCCGCCGCGACAGGCGCTAGCTTTACAGCCGCCCCGCCGACCGCCGCCGCCGCCGCCTAGCTGCCGATGGCGGCTGCCGCGGCCGCCCGGCTCCTCCGCCTGGCCCCGCGCCGCCTCCAGGTGAAGACCTCCCCGCTTGCCGCGCTCTCGTTCCCGCTCCCGCGTACGGCGCCGCTGGCCGCTGCCTCGGGGCGGCAGCAGCGCTTCTGCGCCGCGGCGCATGCCTCTGCCCCCGCCGCCGCGGCGACCGGGCCGGCGGGGGATGCGGTGGGGGAGTTCAGGAAGCGGCTGCGGGTGGCGGACGTGAAGGGCGGGGAGGACGAGGGCGCCGCGTGGGTGGGCAAGGAGCTCGCCGTGCGCGGCTGGGTGCGCACCTGCCGCGCCCAGAGGACTGTCACCTTCGTCGAGGTGAGACACTTGCAACTCCGTTTCGCTGTGACTTGCGTCAATTGGAACGGCGCAGTGGTAGCTTTTGCCGAAATGCTGGTCCATATGGTTAGCAGCCAGCTGGTTTAACTTTGTGATTTATGACTCTGGTCCCTATCGTGCATTGCTGGCATTGCTTCCCATTCTGGTTAATGTGGACTGGTGTTCATCATCAGTTAACGTTTCATCAATGGTTATCATTTGTTTTGATGTTGGGCTAAATACTTTCGAGTGAAATCTAGGGTTGCAAGATTGAATTGAAATGGTTGAGGACCCTGCCTAGCAGATTATAACACTATGAGATCATGAGCAAGTGAAACCATTATGCTTATGCATGTCATAAAGGATTTTTCGATATTGTGGACTCAAGCAGCTCGTCTTGTACGCATGCATAGATTATTATAGGGATCGGCTATTTAGAGGAATGGATATTTTTTTTCCTTTAGGGTCTAATGCGTTCTGAAATTTTGACTTTTAGGTCAATGATGGCTCTTGCCTGTCCAATATGCAATGTGTATTGACTCCCGATACAGAAGGCTATGATCAGGTACTATCTTTTTTTACCCATTTAGTGAATGTTGTGATTGTATACTTGATTAAACTTGTCTCACATTGCATTGGTTGCAGTTCATTGACATAAGGCTATAATATGTTTTATTGGTCATATTTTCAATGATGGCTGTCAGATAGACTCTGTCACTACCGGAGCATCTGTACTAGTTGAGGGGGTTGTTGCAAGCAGCCAAGGTGGTAAGCAAAAAGTGGAGTTAAAGGTTTCAAAGATCACTGTGGTAATTGTTTCGTTCTTTGTAATTATTTTCAGTACATGCATTCTTATTTCTGCAACTAACTAGCTGGCATATAAGAAATACAATGAATACTTATTGCGTAATGAGTTAATGTCTCATTTTATGCAATATACAAGCTATGGAACTTTCTTTCCTTGCTACAATAGTTGAGCATACTTAGACGGTTAGACCAAGAACTTGCTGAATCTGACAACCATATAATTTGTGCCTTTTATTTATTTTCTTGTGTTCTAAAGTTTTTTTTGTTGCTTTTTTCAGATCGGGAAAAGTGACCCCACATCTTTTCCTATACAGAAGAAACGGGCATCAAGAGAATTTCTTAGAACTGTAGCTCATCTCCGTCCTCGGACAAACACTTTTGGTGCAGTATGTATACTCACTGCTGTCTCATTTTTCTTCCCTTCTCTGGCATTCTGAACTCAAAAGTCACCAATTTGATATTCTTTTTAGGTTATTTCAGTATAAAGGTGCATAAGTTTGTTGATCATGAGATAGGAAATGTTCATTCCTTCGATTACTCAACCAGAAATTGAAATGCACTCTATCAAGTGTCATCCTTTATCCATTTGTACGAGTAGTTCCCTAGGGTACAAGTTAGCACACAATATGTAAATATGGTTGCCTCTGCAAATTTCTAGATTTGGCAATGATATGGTTATAGAGGATTCTCTTAGTTTCTCTCAAATGAGGGCCACTTGGACGTTGACTTTAAAATTAATGGGTACATGGGTTATCAACAGTCTAAGCTGATGTTCTAGCTACATAAACTAAACTGCTCTTAAAAAACGACACGCTGCAAAAAAAAAAAAAGATTCTTGACCATAAAACTCCTTTTTTCCAGTAATTATACAAGTTTCTCCTGTGGATTGCTTACTATATCTGCCAGTGCTTATTTAGGTGTCAAGAGTGAGAAATGCTCTGGCATATGCAACTCATAAATTCTTCCAAGACAATGGATTTGTTTGGGTATCAAGCCCTATTATTACTGCCTCGGATTGTGAAGGAGCAGGGGAGCAGTTTTATGTGACTACTTTGGTTAGCTTTCTTCAATATGACTACTTGATGCACTCAACAATTTTATTGCTGTATAGAAAATGTTCTGCTCATTTTTGTCAAACTGAATCTATGCTCCATTTCTATGTTTGCTCAAATATTTCAATGGAGCTTATGCTCCAAATCAGAAACCATGCAGCCTAACGAGCTGCATAATCCAGCTATCATCATTTTAGGAGTGCACATGTTGCTACTTGTTCCTTGGTTCTGCTAATTGCATTCTTGTTTGAATGTATGTAATATTTCTGCCTATTTCTATAATATAGCTTTCAAACAGCGCTGAAGGTGGTTCCCTACTCAAAGATATTCCTGCTACCAAGGATGGAAGGGTTGATTGGTCACAGGTAGCCATTCCCCCTGTTAGCATGTTACCTGAGTCATTCTGGTTTTATAAATTGCTATCAAACATTAACATTTAATGTTATTTGGTTTCTCAAAACTGTTCAAGTAATGTGGATGTTTCCAATTTTACATATGCTAGGATTTCTTCTGCAAACCAGCATTTCTGACGGTGTCTGGGCAGCTAAATGGCGAAACATATGCTTCGGCTCTATCTGATGTAATTCCTATGCCATATTCATTTCAAACAGTTAACACTGTCTATTTTGATAGCTTTAATCAGATTATTATTTCCTCACATTCATTTTTTTGCCCCAGATTTACACATTTGGCCCAACATTTAGGGCTGAAAATTCAAACACCGCGAGACATCTAGCTGAATTTTGGGTATTTGAAATTCTTACACCTGGTTTTTTCTTAGAATTCTGCATAAACACTGAATTCACAGTTTAATTTGCTGTTTCATTGTTCTGAGCGAAGATGATTGAACCAGAGCTTGCCTTTGCGGATCTAAATGATGACATGGCTTGTGCAACTGCATATCTCCAGTATGTAGTAGGTGCCTTCTATCAATTTTCAATTGATGCTCAGATCTACTGCCAGCCATTCTACAGTGTATTTTTATCAATGGTTCTTGTGTATTTAATTAGGGCAATTTAGAGCAAAGGTTTAGACTCACCTTTAACCTAATCATTGCCGTTTCATGCAGGTAAAGTATATTCTAGAGAACTGTAAAGAAGATATGGATTTCTTCAATACATGGGTTGAGAAAGGCATAATAGAACGATTAAATGTATACCTCCAATCTGTAGCTTTCTTTAGTTATCATATCTATCGCAGCAATGTATAGTTTTGGACTTAATGGCACATTTTTTATTAAGAGGAATGCTGACATAATGAAATCTCTTCTGCTTGACCCAGGATGTAGTAAAGAAGAACTTTGTTCACTTGTCATACACTGATGCTGTCGAGCTACTTCTTGGGTCCAAGGAGAAATTTGAGTTCCCAATAATGCATGGCTAACAGTATTTTCTGAATAACTTTCTCATCTTTGTCAATTGTCACAGTAAAAACTTGTCTGGTGCACTTCCTTGCAATTTGACTTCTATTTGCAATCTTATTAATGGAGATTCAAGTATATGCTTCTTCAAAAGGAAAAATGTCTGCATGTTTGAAATGGTGATATATGTCTTCACTGTTCAGTGTTTGTCTTGACTGAGAATAGATGCTGGTTGTTTTGATATGTATGAAATCATCTGTGTGCCTTTTCTACTACTGAATTCCACATACCAATGCTCTTTCCTGAGCTAACAATGGAGGGAGGCAGACTTTGAGCATATGAAAATAAATATGACATTCTGACATGCTTTTTTTTTACGATAAATCAACAGGTGAAATGGGGGTTGGATCTTCAAAGTGAGCATGAGAGATATATCACAGAAGTAGCTTTTGGTGGGCGCCCAGTTATAATTAGAGATTACCCAAAGGTTTTCTTTGTGCATTTTTCAGCGTTTTACTGTTCTTGAAACGAACTGTGCTTACCTCAAGACATCTATTTTCAACTTTGTTAGGAAATCAAGGCTTTCTATATGCGACAGAATGATGATGGGAGAACAGTTGCTGCGATGGATTTGTTGGTTCCTCGGGTAGGCAAATAAAATCAATAAAACATACATAAAATTCTTTCAGCCATTGCCAATTCAACTGTGTATCTGTTCAATGCCAGGTTGGCGAACTTATCGGAGGAAGCCAAAGGGAAGAGCGCCTTGATCACCTCGAAGCCCGGTTGGATGAGCAAAACCTGAACAAGGAGAGCTACTGGTGGTATTTGGATCTACGGCGATATGGATCAGGTTAAATACCTTAACAATGCTTGCTGAAATTGAGGGGAACGGCTAGATAATATGATTTCCTTTGGGTTTTATTATTATTATTATTATCATGAATAGTACTAGAAACTTTGGTTCGCGTGACGTGTCATGACAGTCTTGTTCTTTGCTCTGCTGCAGTCCCTCATGCTGGTTTTGGTCTTGGATTTGAACGGCTCGTACAGTTTGCAACCGGAATTGACAACATCAGAGATGCCATCCCATTTCCCCGAGTTCCTGGCTCTGCTGAGTTCTAGCGATCTCAAGGTGTTTGCATACATATACTTTACGAAATTCTTGCCTGGGAGACAAGGGTGGAAAAAACACATGGCCCATTACAATGCATTGTACAGAGTTACTCAAATCTGAAGCAAAGCTATACCGTGGTAGATTTATTGTTGGTGTAGTTGTGTACACCGTGGATAATGTAAATTTCGCCAGTGACAACAATTTGAGTACCATCTTCCTTTAATTTTGAACACTAACAATTTTGTCAAGGGTTGTCTTTTTTTGCCCGGTCGCTTGGCTTTTCACCCATGCATGTAATTATATCGTCAGGTCGCTCTATTTGAGTATAAAGAAGTGAATGTAAATACCTCTTCGGCCTCTCTGCTGTGCTCCGCGCGTAGCAACTAAATCGATATAATCGACAAAACCCTCTTCTCACTCCATTTTCTTTCTGTTTCTTGATGCCGATGAGTTGGGGGAATTGCAGACTGGGTAGCAATTCCCCGAGAAACAAATTTTGATTGCAGAAAAATGCAAGTTTCTGAGGGTACCGCAGAGACCCGGAGGTTCACTTCAAAATTCAAACCAGACAGCCGGAGAGGTTCACTTCAAAATTCAAACCGAACGGGGCATTCCCCAACAATCTCGGCGAGTTTGTTGGAGTCAACAAACGAGGTTTTAGCTGGTTGTGAGATCCAAACAAGTATTCCCCAATATAAACCCCCGTTCCAGACAGCATCGTACGTGTTGCCTCGTCCTGCGATCCGCCGCCATGCAGCTACGATCCGGCCGTCGCCTAGCCTCTCCGACGCCGCCGAGCGGAGGTGTGTGTCCGACCCGTCCCAAGCGCAGCCACGCCGATGGGGAGGACCGGATCAGCGACCTCCCCAAGGAGCTGCGCCTCGAGGTGCTCCGCCGTCTCGGATGCGCACGCCAAGCTGCGCGCACCAGCGTGCTCTCGAGCCGGTGGCGCGGCCTCTGGACCGAGCTCCGCGACCTCAACTTCAACAACGTCGGCGACCCCCACTCGCTCAGCACCGCGCTCGCCACGGTCCACCCTAAGCTCAACCGCCTTACCATCCACGACGGCAGGTATGCGTATCCCCCGTCGAGGATCTCCTCGCTGCTACGTGCAGCTGACCGGCTTGCGCCGGTTGAGCTCCACGTCGCGCTGGACCGAGAATACTCCAACGATCCCTTCGAGATTCCATGCTTTGAGATTCCATGCTTCGAACGCGCCACCTCGATCAATCTGTTCATTAACAGGCTCAACGACTGTAAGCTGCCTCCGGCTGGCCAATTCGCCGCACTCGAGCAGTTGAGCCTTAGTTACGGCTTTTTGAACCCCAGTGTCTTCCTTCACCGCTGTCCACGCCTGCGCAAGCTCGACATGGAAATGGACTACCCTCGTCTTCGTGGCCGTGAGGTCGACACACTCATCGTTGAGTCCAAGTCGCTCGAGGAGCTCACATGGTGGATCGCCCGTGGGCTGGACGCCGTCCGCGTCGTGGTCGTGGCCCCTGAGCTCAAGAAGTTCAGGTTGTCCTCTCTTAGGTCCGGGGAATTTACCGTGTCGCTCTCAGCGTCAAAGTTGGAAGAGTTCCACTTGGAATACAGCTGGGAGCATTCTCGAGTTAGATCACGCGAGAAGTGGAACCTCTGTGAATTGAAGATGGCGACAGAGTGGAGCAGCAGGCACGGACCGGGCCAGCTCCAAAATGTCCTGTCCCTCACCATACTCAACGACATGGTACATTTCTTTTGCTGCAAAATGATATTTCCTGTTTCTGATGGCCTATTACTAGTCCACTACAGGTTAATTATGTATATATGCTGCTAATTAAATTGTTTAATTTGCAGAAGAGTTTGCCTGCAGAGCGTAGCGTCGAGCAGGAAGTAGCGCGGCTTCCGGTGAACAACTTCGCGGTCTTGGAGCTAAGTATCCGTACGGAGGGTCATGTTTTTGGAGCACTTGTTCTGCAGCTTCTCAGGATCCGAACCACCATACAAAGGCTCAAGGTTGTCCGGTTGAAAGACAGGGTAATTTTATTCTCCACCTTCCTTCAGCATCTTCTTTTAAATTTTTCGATAAGGGCATCTTTTCTAGATGTCTTCAATTTACATTCATGATGTATACTCAAAATAATGTGTATGAACTGTGACTGTGATGCTGAATGCTTTCATCTTTTCTAGTTTCCACACCGCTGCTCCGAAAATTGTGATTGTGATGAAGCTAGCGACTGGAGAAACGAACAATTATCCTTGCCTAATCTTGAAGTGGTAGAGTTTGAAGGCCTCCGTGGAGAAGATCACGAGCTAGATTTTCTTCATCTTCTATTTGGTTCTGCGCCAATGCTGAAGAGAATGAGAGTTGAACTGTTCGATCAGGATTCGCTGGCTAGTGGAGCATGCCAGAAACTCCACAGCATTTTTGCAGCAAATGCTTCCGTGGAATGCTCCGTTCTTGCAAAATCTGGTTAGGAGAATTTGTACTAGTATGCACTTGGAATCCTGGACTTTTTTTTTTATGGTCAGGGGGGCAAGACTTCCCCACCTGAATTTTCATTTCATTCCTTTTCCCGCCACAGAGCGACAGTTGAATTGGGTACCGTGTTTAGGGTGGTGTGGAGAAGAGTTTCTGTGCTAATTGTGATTACAATGGAATAAGTATCGAATCCTGGACTTGATGTTACTATTCCGCAAAGTGTTTTTTTCTCTCATGTCGAACCATTTTAGTATTGGCAACTATGGCAGGAAGTAGCACTTTTGTTTCAGAGTGGTAATGCAAGTAGTTTGGCAGAAATTTTGTAGCAAGTGGATGAGTGAAAAAAAAAGAATTTGCATTGTGTGGCTATATTTACAATTAACTACGGGAAGAATTCCGTTCCATGATAAGAATTTGCATTGTCTGGCTATATTTAGGGTGCGTTTGGCATGGCTCTGGCTGTGGTTGTGGCAGCTCCGGCTGTAGCTGTACTGGTGGAGCGGATTCTGGGGTGGAGCTTAATCCGTTTTAGAAAAATGTTTGGTAAAACAGTTTCTCCTGGCTGTGTAATGTGGATAAAAAGGTGAAATATCCATAACATTCTTCTCTTTTATTTTTTTATTTTTTCCCTCCTATTTTCTTTTTCTTTTTTCCTTCTCAATTTTTCTTTTTTATTTTTTTCTCCCTTACCTCCACCGCACCCCATCCCTCCCTTTTCCATTCGCACCCCCTCGTTCCCGTTGCCCCACCCCCGTTGCATCTCGGGCGTCGGCGCTCTCCCCCGCCTCCCCCCTCCCACAGGCCTCCCTCGCGCCGTCGGACGGCCATGGAGGCGCCCGCCTCCGGCACTCCTCCTCCCCGGCGACCCCCTGCGCGCTCCGGATCGAGCGCCCCTGGCGGCTGAGCTCCCGCGCATGGCCTCCACCACGCCCGCCGCTCGCCGGCCTCCACCACACCCGAGCCGGAGGAGCTCCACCTTCCCCGCTCCCGAGTCGAGCTTCGTCGCCGGAGCATGGGGACGACGGAGCATGGGGACGGCGGTGCATGGGGACGATGGCTCCAGGTACCTCCTCCTCAATCGCCGTCGCGCCGCCTCCAACTCCGCCTTTCGCTCCACCTGCCCGCGCCGTGCAACCGTCGTGCCCCTTCTTCCCGAGCAACCACCGTGCCCCGATGGACCCCACTGGGGGCAGGGCTGGCAAAAGGCGGGAGGAGCCATGAGAGTTGCGGGGGAGCCGGTTTTTGCAGCCCCCCCGGCCCAAGTGCTCCAGAGAGCGTGTTTCGCGGCGGATCCTTGCCGGGAGCCGTTTCGCGTGCCCCTTTTGGCAGGGCTCCTGGCTTCTCGTGCGAAGCGCAGCGGCTGGGAGCCCTGCCAAACGCACCCTGAATATTACACGAGAACAAGACGAAACAGTGACCCTGAATATGATCTGTTAAAGAGGTCATTGGAGATGCGGGTTGGTAAAAACGCGTCTCTTTTGACTCTACTCAAAGGTGACGTGAAAAATCATCGTCTCCAATGACTTGTCATTAGGGACGTGTTTTTACACGTCTCCTTTGACCCTAAACCCGCGTCTCCTATCTTTGTTTCTTACATAGTGGATCAAGCATGTATTGCTTGGTGCTTGATTGGAGGGATGTTAAAATGCACTTTGAGACTTTGAGTCGGATGACACCTTGAGATAAGTTGATAGACGTGAAAATATGTTTTGAAAGTTTAGGAACTCGGATGGTATCTTGAGATAAGTTCACGGATTTGAAAATACATCTTGTGAGTTTAAAGATATAAATGACACCCCATGACAAGTTTAGAGACCACTGTTTATACTCTGGAATTTTATTAATGTCAAGGGCATTGCATTGAGCGGATACATTATCTTAACACTCCTGACATCTGCGTACACTACGGGAAACCGAGGCTTCGCCGAGAGCAATATTCTTCGGCGAGAGCTTAATATCGTGCTCTCGGCGAAGATCTCTTTGGCGAGAGTAAAAAATAATATTCTCGGCGAAGAATAAAACTCTCGGCGAAGAATTCTTCGCCGAGAGTCAACCGACTGGCTCTCGGTGAAGAAATTCTTCGCCGAGAGTATTTTTTTTGCTCTCGGCGAAGAAATTTTTAAAAAATCATTTTTTTACCTTCAAATTTTTTTTATCATCAACATGCACTTATACAAAGAATATGTTCAAATTTGACACCATTTTATCTCTGTTTGCTATATTTAAATTTTTTACTTCATTCTAGGTAATTTTTTCGAAGACGTCCGATATGAACTGCAAGTACATGAAATCATAGAGTAAAGTTGTTGGAAAAATGAGATTAATGTTCATGAGACATCTCTAAGACCATGTACACGAAATGAAACTAAATTTCAAACATTTTGTTCTCTGATCATGATGAAGATCGTGTCGTAGAAAGGTTTTAAAATTGTATAAAATTCAAATAAAGTTTGAAAATCACGAATTTTGTCGAGCGCTCATTATATCATATGTCGAGGTTGTGGTAAAAAGTTGAGAACATTTTGAGCACTTTGACACGTACGCTGTTTAGAAACCAGAACATGTCACGAGAAGTTTTAGAGAATTTGAACTAATGTCACTAGGTTTGGTACATTAGAGAAATTTAAATTTGAGTTTGATCACAACAACTTTTTTATAAGCAATACACAACATGTTTAGTGTCATGTTAAGTTTTTGAGATTTTTTGCATTTATTTACTATTTTTAACTAATTTAGAAAAATTTTAGAAAAAATCTTCGCCGAGAGCCATTTATTGGGCTCTCGGCGAAGCAAACTTGGGTCGCCGGCCCATTACCGCCGCCGGCCCACCTGGCCCAACCTCCCCCTATAAATCCTACGCCCCGCCTCCCCCCTTCCCCGCAACCCTAACCCGTCCCCCTCCCTCTCCCCCGCCGCCGCCTCCCCCTCTCTCGCCTGGCCTCCTCCTCCGCCGGGTCGCCGTCAAGGCCCCGCCGCCTCTCCCACCTCTCCGGCTCCGCCCCCTCCAGATCCGCCCACTCCCCCACCTCTCCCTCCCGCCGGCACAGCGCTGCGCCGCCCCCTCCTCCCCCCTCCGCGCGCCCCTCACCTCGTGGCGAGGAGCGGCGGCGGGGCGAGGCGCGGTGGCGGCGGATCCACGCGCGCCTCGACGACTTCGCGACGCGCCTCGATGACTCCGGCGGCGCAACCTCGGCCCGGCGCGGCGCGGTGCGTCCTCGACGAATCCAGCGGCACGACCTCGGCCTGGCGCGGCGCGGCGCAGCCTCGACGACTCCGGCGGCGCGACCTCAGCCCGGCGCGGCGCGGTGCGGCCTCGACGAATCCGGCGGCGCGACCTCGGCCTGGCGCGGCGCGGCGCAGCCTCGACGACTCCGGCGGCGCGACCTCGGCCCGGCGCGACGCGGCGCGGCGCATCCTCCCCTTCTCTGTTTGTGTGTGTGTGTGTTCGTTTCTCTGTGTGTGTGTGTGTGCGCGTTTCTGTGTGTGTGTGTGTGTGCGTTTCTGTGTGTGTGTCCTGTGGCGGTGGCGCGGCGTGGTGGTGGTAGACGGCAGAGTGGTGGCGGGCGGCGGCGCGGCGTGGTGGTGGTAGACGGCAGAGTGGTGGCGTGGTGGTGGTGGTGGCGGTGGTGCCGGTGGTGGTGGCAGCGGCGGGCGGTGGTGGTTGCATGCGGCGGCGGTAGGTGGTGGGGCCAGGGCGGCGGTGGGGGTGGCCGGCCGGGCTGTTTTTTTTTGTTTTCTGAAAATCTCTTCGCCGAGAGCTAGGTGGGCCTCTCGGCACATGTCCGCCGAGAGGGGCCCCGCATGCTCTCGGCGAAGAGCTCTTCGCCGGTACAGCGGCGCCGTGAGGCCGTCGCCGAGAGCTTCCTCTCGGTGAAGGCTTCACCGAGAGGAAAGACCCGTTCGGCGAGAGTAACCTCCCTCTCGGTGAAGCCTCGGTTTCCCGTAGTGGTAACGGGGTGCACACAATATAAAGTTCCTTGGAGCATACAAACGAATACATTTCGTACCACAATCCTAGTGTTATACGCTTCGTATAGTAATGAAAGAAATATAACACGGACCACAATCCTAGTGATATACATTTCGTACCACAATCCTAGTGATATACATTATTAGTGAAAAATACATCGTACAGAAATGTCAGCTCAACCTCGATTAGGAGTACATTGAAGACCGTCTCCTACTCAAGTGGATATAGATTGTTGCAAACATGGACAGCTGAATGGATTGCAAACAAATATGAGTATATGACACGGGAATAAGGCGAAACAGTCAGGGTTACATACATGGTACTACTGTACAACACGGTTACCAATCAATCAGCCAGCTAATTGATCTCTTCGATTATTTCTGGTTCCATCGCCTCTCCAGCTTGAGCTTCCTCCCGCTCCCACTTGACGATGCCGAGGTGGTAGAGCAGGGCCCAGAGATGGGTGATGAACTCGCTGCCCTGCGACAGGTGCTGCATGTGCGCCTCCATGTTGCCGTACGGCGCGGCGTAGAGCAACGTCTGCACCCAGAGGCGCGCCAGAACCATCCAGTGGTCGTCGGAGCAGCGCCGCGTGCACCCGGAAGGCGGCGTCCAGTCGGGAGCCGGCGGCGTCTCGTTAAGGAGCCGCATGCCCCAATACACGCCCATCCCAAAGGCATTGTTATTAGGCGCTAAACGCATCGCCTCCAGCAGCGTCGACGCCCAGGACACAGCTTGCCGCGCGTACGCCCATACCATCCTGTAGGCGAGCCTTGTCTCGGTGGATGGCCCGGGGAGAAGCTCCGGCGCAGACACCAGCAGATAGGTGCAATACCTGGACAGAGCCATGGCCACGCGCCGATTCCTCTCTCTTTCAGCAGTACTGTGGCTACTTCCTTCTCCTCCACCGCCGCCGCTTCCTCCTCCTTGCGGCTCCACTAGTTCGCAGTAGCATGTCGCGACGTGCCACATCAAGACGCGGTGCGAGAACGCGTAGGCATCAGACTTGTTTTCACTGTACGGCCGGAGAAGGGCACCGGAATAGGGGAGGTAGGACGCGTCCAGCCCGTTGTCCACGAACAAGGACGTCCACTCCACCCCTATTCTCCTGCTCTTGATATGGCCGAGGAAATCGGCGATGGATGTCTTCACGTCGTCGTGCAACCTGACGGCCGTGCTGGTGTCGCAGGCCAACAGTTCCCAGAGCACCTGTCCGATGTACGGCAATCCAAGCATCATAACCGAGCGATGACATGCCCAGTAAAGGCAGGTGGGCCTGCGAAGTCCTTCAACTTGTAAGAAGCACATCAGACAGCATTCCCGCCCGAATTCCCTCTTGCTGCTCACTGCAGCATCAACCAGTGAATACTGCCCGAGCTTATCTTGCCAAAGGTACTTGTCAAACCAATTCATCTTGGTAACTACAAACGCTTTCAATCTCATCGTCCATTGCCTGAACCTGAATCCTTTCCTGGCATATTCGCAGGCAAAGGCGACTCGCGCCCAATTTGATGTCCAGCACCGTATCAACTGCATCACTTGCAGAAGAACCAAAGAAACCAATATTACAAGGGTGACAATCAGGTCAGCTGTTGTGGTGTCAACAACAACGACGACACTGCCAGCACCAGCAGGACCAGTAGCAGAGGTAACACGGTGGTGGCTAGTCATTGTCCCAGGAATGGCAGTCGCTACCCCGACAAAACATATCCCAATTAATGAAGCAAATGCCCAGAAGCTAGAGCTTTTCGCTTCATGGTAGTGAAGGAACCCATTACTTGTGAAAAAAACCTCGTACAGAAAAGCCAACTCAACCTCAATCGCCTTGAAGGTCCTCTTGTAGTCGATGGCCCGATCAACCTGTACACAAATTTCGAATTCTTTCCTTTTTTCTTCCATTTCACCAGCAGTGTCCAACCCGAGGAAACGCCGTTGTAGCATATGGGACAGAGAGTAGCCGAGGCACACGTCTTCAATGCCCTTGGCAGTGACCTCTTTCATCTGCAGATCACCCAGCATTTCGTTGCAGCCCAAATGTATGTCAGCCATCGTAGTTGCAATATACCCTTTCCTCCATAAAGGGTGAACGGGTAAATTGACTTGAAGTCCCTCAAGTAAACCTGCTAAAGCACCGGGTTCTGTACAAACAAACTCTCCTATCTCATTCCGCGTTCTGCTTGGAAGGACAAGCGCCAATGACCTATGAAAGCCCTTGATGAAGGTGATGGCAGACAGCACACCGATGGCTAAGTTACCAACGACACCAGAATTGGTTGAAACACTCATCAACAAGACATATCCACAATAGAGGCAAAGCTGAAATACCACCTTCAAAAGTGATCCCATGTAGTCAAGGTTGTAGTAGGATGTGGCTGGGTCGACGCAGCCAAAGAGGGCGAGTAAGCACACAGCCCGTATGGGATACATCTCGCTCTTCATCGATGAGGACTGCATTAGTCCAATGCTGTAAGTCCCAAGGGACAGAGATAACACTTGTGCAGCCAAGAATCCCTTTTGAACAATCCAGTGCTTAGACCAGCGGCGGCAGGACCCAAAGGCAGCAAGGAAGAAGGAGGCAGCGATGGCCAACATTGCTAATGCCTGGATGCGGAGCACTGTCCCCCTAGGACTGCTCCACAGACGATGCAACGAGGCTGCTGTTGACATTGCAGATTCCGAGTGCCGCTCCACATACGACGGTAATCCACCTTGAAAAAGAAGAAGAAGATATGTTGTAAGGCAGGACATGAACTAAACAGTCTAAACCTCAATCTCACTTTGGTATACGAAGTGCTACGTATTCGAAGGGGGAAAGAGAGGAGGGTACATGAATGAACACATATGTACTGTTTATGAAATAAAATGCTTACGAGTGGATATTCAGCTGTGCCTTTCTCGCAACTTCTTTTACACCACCTATTTTAACTGCTATTGATATGTCTACTTATTTGGATGGCTTGCTGAATGGAGATAACCGATAAGAGTTGAGGAGGTCATGGAAACTGGAGTATCCGTAGTGATGTCTCGGGTACAAACTCGATCGGAAGAGCATTTAGATAGTTCATGGCAGATGGGAAGAGCCATGGCTCTGGTGGGGATATATCCCGATCCTTTCTTTGTACATAAACTTTCTCTTCTTTTTATAATGTAAAAGGCAGAGATCATGCTGTCTTGCTTAAAAGAAAAAATAAAGAAATAAAAAACACAACTTTGAGTGGGTTCTTGGTTTCTGTGCTGAAAAGGAAACACGCCTAAGGTGCAGATTACTTTGTTTTTGGCAAAAAAGTTGTAGTGGTGTGGTTGTAGGATCCCATACTTGCCCCACTATTGAAATAAGCTCCTACTCATCTATATTATTAATTAAATACGACTGGATAAATGCTACTCCCTCCGTCTCATAAAAATGCAATTCTATTTTTTTCAGAACAGATTAATGGTGGGATAAAAAATTCTAATACTCTCATTTATTGGCCACATGTAGTAAGTTTTGACATACAAATCAGATCTAAATACTTAATTAGGAAGGAAATTAGATATGTTTTCTAGAATTACACTCTTTGTGTGGTTTTTTTTCAAAAGTTAGGATAACTTTTTTTCTTGAGATGGAGGGAGTATATTAGTATAAACAAGCTTAGAAATGTAATAAGCAACGACTAGATTTTTTTTACGAATTTTGTCGACGGTGTTTGGAGGGAAATAATGGCCAGGCTGAAGAAGGATGAGCCAGAGCGAAGGCGATCCATGCATGCTTGCCCAGTGACAATACTGCGCGCGGAAAACAGAATGATGAATGTACTTCAGAAATGAGAGAGATGTGTGTACTCTCGTGTAACTTCTTCGCTTTTTCCCGAGAACATCCTTTCTTTGAGGAAGCAGCATCAGAGTAGTTGTTGGTTGGTACTTTGAAGGATCGAAAAAGACGACCAGAGAGGGGGGAGTGAATGAGAGTTGATAAAAATTCTTCACGAAGGATGAACCCGGTCTATACCCCGATTACTACTCTGATCACTCGCACACACTAAAGAAGCTCTAGACTAGGCACACACAAGTCTACAAGTCCTAGAGACAAGCCACGAACCAAAGAGCGGAAGCACTAGACAAGAAACAAAGGACTTAGCCAAATTTGCGAAGTCCAGAGGCGGACTGTCCGGCAGTACGGGCGGACTGTCTGCGGGGAGGAGCCGGACTGTCCGCATGACCCTCGCGGACTGTCCGAAATTGCGGACAGAACCTCCAGTAACGCACCTCGAAAAATCGAACTCTGTCCGGCCCTTCACGGACCGTCCGGCACTCGAGTACGGACCGTCCGCAAACTCCGTGCAACCAAAAACACCTGAGGCAACGGATCGAAACACGGGCACGTAAGAACTCGCGAAGAACATGATGAACAACTGAACTGTACAGCGCCTCGCGGACTGTCTGCCTAGGGGGTGTGGACTGTCCGCCAGTTACGGACAGAACAGAAAAAGCTCGAGCCCGCGAAGTCAAACCTCCAAACTCATCACCGGATCTCCCAAACCACTTGAGCTCTTGAGGCAAGATTTGGGAGAGATGAATGCCTCAAAAATCTCGACCTCTAGCTCACTAAATCATCGGGAATCACGGATCACATGGACAACCTCCAAGAACTCGGGTTCCTCCAAGAACTCGCGAATCGAAGGGATTTCCTAGCGTTTGAGGGGTCAAGATCACACACAAAGATGCGCAAGGCATCCACCCATGATCCTCTCAAAAATCCGAGAGAAAACGCCCTCAAATCGATGAATCGAGCGAAGAACAAAAGCAACAAAAAATAGCTCCGAAAATGACACGAAAATCACAAAGAGCTAAGAGATGGAAGGAATCACAATACCGAATTCTTACATACATCTAGAGGTCAGAGTCTATACAAGATTCTAGCGTAAGGAAAAATATTGCGACAAATCCGTCCAGAGCGATTCCCTCTATCCATCCTCCTCTACCTTCTATTTATACTTAAGTCTCCTGGAGGTGGCAAATGACCCAACTACCCCTAGTGCATAAATGTAAGATACACACCCCTCAGGGGTATTTTGGTCAAGTTTTCGGATATTCCCATCGAGCGGGCACGCTTCCACTATGGACTTGCTTAGCCTCGACGCAAGCCCCGCGATCACGCCACGTGCCCCCCCGCCTCGAAGCTTCCCGACGCTCCCGAATCACCATTTCCGTCGCGTTGGGCCTCCGGCCTTGGTTTTCAGGCCCAAACCAAGAAACCCTCCACCGATGGTTTTGCGGGCAAACCACCAAACCCTGCGTGCAAACTTCGGCCTCGAACCGCTACCTTGCACCGGCCCATGTCCATGACTTCAACTTGCTCCTCTTGCACCGCACGACTCGCACTTGACCCCATCGCCACTGGGTCCATCGAACCAAGGCTACTTGCCTTTACATCACCCGGAGGCCACCACGGCTAAGGTCTTTCGCGCTTGTTCTTCACCTGCACCAACACGAGTCAAGCCGCAACCTGTACCTGCACACTGAGCCAAGCATCAGTCCACACAACGTTGTCAATCACTCATCACTAAGGAGCGACCCTCCACTGATCTTCGGACACACATGGTCCTCAATCTTCCCCTTGATGAGTGCATTGACAACACCCATAGTAACCAACATAGAGAAAAAGGAAAAGAAAACAACTACAAACACAAACCTTCAACAAGTGATCCAAAGCCAAAGAACAAGCTAAAAATAAGATCATTCGCCAGACTAAGTCTCGGCCCCCTAAGGCAAGAGCAACGGCTCAACACAGCCGAGACAAACAAAGCTCTACAAAGTGCACAACACAAAGCACAAAACTCAGGCAAACCAAAGGAGCTCCCCCTGCACATATGCGAACTCCCCCTAAGCAAATCCAACCTTTTCTCAATTTTTCCTCCCCACATGCAAAACTTACCATTTTTCTCCACAAGTTTCTCCCTCTTGTTGACAATGGATGAATCAAGCTACCATGAAAATGCACAAATACATGTCAAAGCATATACAATCTACCAAGCTTCTCAGATATACAAACAGCACAACAAAATTCTACATGTGAGACATAGAGCAAGCAAAGTAGACATGGTGTAGTTAGCGCATTTGAAGGACCGAATAGGCGACCAGAGAGGGGGGGGAGTGAATGGGAGCTGATAAAAATTCTTCTCCAAAGAGAGAACTCGACCTATACCATGATTGCCACTCGGATCACTCGCACACACCAAAGAAGCTCTAGACTAGGCACACACAAGCCTACAAGTCCTAGAGACAATCCACGAATCAAAGAGCGGAAGCAGTAAACAAGAATCGAGCACTTAGCCAAATCTGGACAGGCTAAGCGCGGACCGTCCGTGCCGTACGGGCGGACTGTCCGCAAGGGTAGGGCAGACTGTCCGCACGGCTGCAGCGGACTGTCCGAAAATAGCACCAGAACCTCCAGTAGCGCACCGGGAAAAATCGGACTGTCTGACGGTACGGACCGTCCGACCGTCACGGACCGTCCGGGCCTCTCTCGCGGACTGTCTGCAAAACTCTTTGGCACCGAAACAAACCAACTCAACGGATCGAAACACGAGATCACAAGAACACGTGACGAACACGACGAATAGCAGCCTACACAGCGCCTCGCTGACCGTCCGCCACAAGCTTGCGGACTGTCCGCACAGCACGAACAGAACAGAAAACACCCGACCCCGCGAGGTCAACTCCTCCTATCCATCACCGCATCTCCCAAACCACTTGAGCTCTTGAGACAAGATTTGGGGGAGATGAGAAATGTCACTAGGTGAAGCTATGCCCCAAAAATCTCGACCTCTAACTCACTAAATCACCGGTAATCGCGGATCACATGAATAACCTCCATGAACTCGGGTTACTCCAATAACTCACGAATCGAAGGGGTTTCCTGGCGTTTGAGGGGTCAAGATCACACACAAAGATGTGCAAGGCATCCACCCATGATCCCCTCAAAGAAATTCGAGAGAAAACGCTCTCAAATCAACGAATCGAGCGAAGAACAAAAGCAACCAAAAATAGTTCCAAAATGACACGAAAATCACAAAGAGCTAAGAGATGGAAGGAATCACAACGCTGAATTCTTCCATACATCCAGAGGTCAGAGTCTACACAAGAATCTAGCCTAAGGAAAAATACTACGAAAAATCCGTCCAGAGTGATTAACCCTAGCCATCCTCCTCTACCCTCTATTTATACTTAGTTCTCTGGAGGTGGCAAATGACACAACTACCCCTAGTGCATAAATGGAAGATACACACCCCTTGGGGGTATTTTGGTCTAAGTCAAGCATATTCCCATCGCGCGGACACGCTTCCACCGCGGACTCGCTTAGCCTCAACGCAAGCCCCGCGATCACGCCACGTGCCCCCCGCCTCGAAGCTTCCTGACGCTCCCGGATCTCCGTCTCCATCACGTTGTGCCTTCGGCCTTGGTTTTGAGGCCCAAACCAAGAAACCGTTCACCGATGATTTTGTGGTCAAACCACCAAACCCCGTGTGCAAGCTTCAGTCTTGAACCGCCACCTTGCACCGGCCCAAGTCCATGACTTCAACTCGCTCGTCTTGCACCGCACGACTCGCACTTGACCCCATCGGCCACCGGGTCCATCGAACCAAGCCTACTTGCCTCTCCATCACCCGGAGGCCACCACGGCTAAGGCATTTCACGCTTGTTCTTCACCTGCACCAACACGAGTCAAGCCACAACTTGTACCTGCACACTGAGCCAAGTATCAGTCCACACAACGTTGTCAATCACTCATCACTAAGGAGCGACCCTCCACTGGTCCTCGGACACACCTGGTCCTCAATCTCCCCCTTGATGAATGCATTGACAACACCCATAGAAATCAACACAGAGAAAAAGGAAAAGAAAACAGTCGCGAACACAAACCTCCAAGCAAGTGATCCAAAGCCAAAGAACAAGCGAAAAACACGATCACTCGCCAGACCAAGTCTCGGCCCCCTAAGGCAAGGGCAATGGCTCAACACAGCCGAGACAAACAAAGCTCTACAAAGAGCACGCCACACAGCACAAAACTCAGGTAAACCAAAGGAGCTCCCCCTGCACATATGCAAACTCCCCCTGAGCAAATGCAACCTTTTCTCATTTTTTCTCCCTACATGTAAAATCTCACAATCTCCACATGTAAAATCTCACAAAGTCTCCACAAATTCTCCCTTGCATATCAATCTCTCCCCCTTGTTGACAATGCATGAATCAAGGTACCATGAAAGTGCACAAATGCATGTCAAAGCATGTACAGGCTACCAAGCACAACAAAATGCTACAAATGAGACATAAAGCAAGTAAAGTAGACATGGTGTAGTTAGCGCATTACCATCAAGAAAGTAGAGACATAGATACATGTGACATGGCCGAAAGCAAATTTAAGCAATTTTTACAAACAAAATTCATCTCATGAGCAAAGCCCTATCCATGGTCAATTTGAGAAAAAATAAACTAAATCATACAAAGCTCATACAAGATCACAAGTTTTCATCACAAGATCATAGCAAACGCCCATAAGCTACTACATGTAATGTCAAAGCCACCAAGCCATGTGTCTACTTCTTAAAATTAGACTTCTCATGGTAGACATCATGCAACGGTTTAACACCCAAGATATATACATGAAAGCATAAAGACATGATTATGAGCACATTTTCAAGCATAAGGCAATTCATATACCAATTTCATTTTCAAATTTAAGCATGGTATATGAAATGCCTTTGCGGCAAAAAGATGCTTATGCTCATCCACAAGTGAACATATGGGCTAAACATTTACCATGGTAAATGGGTCTTTGACCCCAAGCGAAAAGAGCATGATACTCAAGCACAAACTAAGCATGATATAGGCATTTGAGCATAAATTGATCATAAACAAGTATCTACTCATGAGTGAAGCATTTTTAGCATTTTTACAAAAAGGAAGCTATCTCATCATGAACATATGACAATACCATCAAGAGCATAGCATTCACATCACCATTCCCAAAGCATACACATATCTCACATATAGCACATCATAGTGATCAAAGTATATAAGAGAAGCTCATCCTACCACAATTGATCCAAAGATGGCTATCCTACCATGTTTTGTACAAAAAGTAAAATACATGCATGAAATGCAACAAATGAGACATATATCACATATATACATGAGAAGCTCCAAGATCCAACTAAAAAGGGAAACACACTCCAAGTTCACCCCGCAAGCATGTGAAGGTAACTTGGTCAAGTGGTTTAGTGAATATGTCGGCTAGCTGATCTTGGGTAGGTACATAGGACAAAGAAATGTTCCCTTTCTCAACATTGTCCCTTAGAAAATGTATCTCACTTTGATGTGTTTCGTTTTGGAGTGAAGGACTAGGTTTTTGGCTACACTTATGGCACTGGTGCTGTCACAAAAGAGTTGAACCTGGGAGCACTCCTCACCAAAATCGCTCATAGTGTAGGTCATCGATAGGAGCTGGGAACAACAACTGGTTGTAGCTACATACTCAGCCTCTATAGTGGACTGGGCTCCACTGGATTGCTTACGAGATGACCAAGAGACCAAAGAAGAACCAAGAAACTGGCAACAACCCGAGGTAGACTTGCGGTCTAATCCACACCCAGCAAAATCAGCATCGGAGAATCCGTGAAGTCTTAGTGTCGAGGAGGCAGAGTACCAAAGACCAAACTCAGGAGTGTAGTTCAAGTACCTGAAAATCCTCTTGACGGCCTGCCGATGTGAAGTCCTCAGTGAAGCCTGAAAACGAGCGCATAGACACACACTGAATTGTATGTCCGGCCTCATCGCCGTCAAGTAGAGGAGGGAGCCGATCATGCTCCTATACTCCTTCTGGTCCACGGGTTTGCCATCCTCATCCGCATCCAAAGCCTTAGTGGTACTCATCGGTGTAGTCAACGGCTTGGAGTCGTTCATGCCAAACTTCTTCACCATGTCCTTGGTGTACTTCGCCTGATGTACAAACGTCCCATCCTTGCATTGCTTGATCTGGAGCCCTGGGAAAAACTGCAGCTCGCCCATCATAGACATCTCAAATTCCCTGCTCATGTCATCTGCAAATCTGGCAACAAGATCATGAGAAGAGCCACCAAAGATTATGTCATCCATGTAAATCTGAACAATCAACATGTCTTTTCCATGCTTAAGGAGAAACAAGGTCTTATCAACTGTGCCCATCACAAACCCCTTACTCAGCAAAAAGCCTCTCAACTTGCCATACCAAGCCCTCGGTGCCTATTTCAACCCATAGAGCACTCTCTGGAGTTTGTATACACGGTGTGGGTATTTTTCACTCTCAAACCTTAGGGGTTGCCTCACATACACTTCTTCCTCTATCACCCCATTCAAGAACGCACTCTTCACATCCATTTGGAACAAGTTGAACCCTTTAGCCACAGCAAAGGCTAGAAGGATCCTAATCGCCTCCAAACGGACCACAGGAGCAAATGTCTTCTTATAATCTATACCCTCTTTCTGGTTGAAACCCTGAGCCACCAACCTCGACTTGTTCCTCACAACCATACCATTCTCACCTTCCTTGTTCTTCCACACCCATTCGGTACCTATAGGACGACAATTTGGTGGTGGATCAACTAACACCCAAACTTGGTTTCTCTCAAAGTTCTCCAACTCCTCATGCATGGAATTCACCCAGTTTGCATTAGACAAAGCGTGTCGAATATCTTTGGTCTCAAACGAGGTAACAAATGCAGAGTGAGCAAAGTGAGAAGTGTTCCTTGACCTCGACCGTGTAGTGCGTTCATGAAGGTCACCTATGATCGTAGATGGTGGGTGGTCCACCTGTACATGCCGGGGAGCCTCTTGCCTGGACACAATCTCCCCCTCAGCAGCAGCCTCCACTCGTACAGTCTCAGTCGTAGTGGGTGTAGGGGATGGACCATCCTCGATCATTGTCGTCATAGTGGAAGTAGCATGTACACGATCAGTCGCGGGAGCATCACCACCATCATCTTCTTCTTCATCTCCATCCTTCTCATCCTCGAAGATCTTCTCACCAATTTCCTCGTCACCTGCACACTCAAAAGCAGAAGAGCTACATGGCTGTGTCTTGTCGAAGGTTACCTCGCAAGTCTCCATGATTCGGTTAGTGTCAAGATTGAGCACACGATATGCTCGAGAGTGAATCGCATAACCGAGGAAAATACCATCCAAACATCTAGCCTCAAACTTATCCAACTTGCCCTTCTTCAGAATAAAGCACTTGCAACCGAAAGCACGAAAGTGACTCACCTTGGGTTTTCGCCCATGCATCAGCTCATATGAAGTCCTCTTCTTGAAAGCATGAAGGAAAATGCGATTCGACACATAGCAAGCGGTATTGACCGCCTCAGCCCAGAAATGCCTAGGAGTCCTATGCTCATCAAGCATCGTCCTGGCCATCTCACAAAGGGTCCGGTTCTTCCTCTCCACTACACCATTCTGGCAAGCAATGTATGGAGAAGAGTACTGATGATCGATGCCAAGATCACTGCAAAAGGCATCAAAATGAGAGTTTCTGAACTCCGTGCCATTGTCACTGCGTATAGCTCGAATGGCATCACTATATCTCTCATTCTTCATCCTCAAGATCAAGTTCCGAACAAAGCCAAATGTCTCGCCCTTATCCTCCAAAAAGAAAACCCAAGAGTACCTCGAGAAATCATCAACCACAACCAACACATACCACTTCCCACCCACAGAGCGAACACGAGCTGGCCCAACCAAATCCATGTGCAACAGCTTACAAGGTCGCTCGGTCATGACCGCAGTCAGAGGGGCGTGAGAAGCAACAACCATCTTTCCATGCCGACACGGAGCACAAACCAAATCCTTCTCGAATTTCAACTTAGGCAATCCTCGGACAAGGTCTAGGCTACTCAAGCCAGAAAGCAACTCAAAGTTCAAGTGTCCTAGCCGCCTATGCCACTTCCAAAGCTCAGCCGAAACACTAGCAACAAAGCATCGAGGATGACCGACATACTGTGAAAAATCGGCACGAAAGATTTGACCCTCGGGGACGATCATACAGACAAGATCGCCTCGAGAATCAAGCACACGAGAAGCGCCCAACTTAAAACGAACCTCAGAACCCTTGTCAAGCAATTGAGATACTGACAACAGATTAAAACCAAGTGACTTGACTAAAGTCACACTCTTCAAGGCCACCTTGCTACTCACCTTCACCATACCTTCAGCAAACACACGTCCTCTCCCATTATCCCCAAAAGTGATGTACTCCCTCGTACTCACCGGGGTGAGGCTGGAGAACCACCCACGATCTCCGGTCATGTGGCGTGAACAACCAGAGTCGATCAACCAAAAGTCCTCCAAGCCTCCCACCTGTAAATCAAAAACGAGGACGAGAATGAGCAAGCGACTCAACACTGGGGTTAGTACCAAAAGAGTCAAACCAGTGTCGAGCCATTTTCTCAAAAGAAGGGTTAGCAAAACCCATCCTATCAAAGCCTCTAGGAAGAGCCCTCTCACGCCTACCACCGAAGAACCTGTCACGTCTCACTGGAGGGGAACGCGCACCACGAGGGGGAAAACATGGCCCGTAGTCCCTCTGAGAACCAAAACTATGATCGTGCCTCCCAAACTCGTAACGATCACGAGCAGGAGCACGTCCAACAAACTCACCACACCCAACACGCCTATCTCTCTGAGAAAAACCACCACCACCACCCCGAGTGGGAATTGTACGCAAAAACCCATCACCTCGAGGTAGAGGCCCTCTACGAGGCTCAGGCACACCATGAGAAGGGTGGTACCTATTGACACTTTTTCTGGTCGAACACATGAATGTGCTATTTCGCGCGGATGTCGGAAATCAGCTCGTTGAAGTTTCCAGCACGGGCCGGTCTGACCGCCTGGGGGGGCCGCTCTGACTGCCTGGGACAGAAACGTCGCTGAAAGCCTATGTTCGTCGCTCCGGGAGGGACCCTGTCGGGAGAAACACGCCTAGGGTTGTCCTGAGGTCGGCAAGGTCGCTCAGAACTTTCTCAACCTCCATTGAGATGAAGGAGGAGAGCAAAGGGGTGGGAAAAGCTAGGGTTTGGAGAAAATAATGTAGTAAATTGATAAATCTATTGGATGATCCCTCTCAATCGGCCACGCCCCTTTATATTTATAGGGGGGAGGTCTTACCCTGCAAGGAACTCTTTACAACTCGGAACTTAACAAAAACTCCTAATTCGGGTCAGACTCGGTGAGACCCGGTCAAACCGCCTGTGGGAGGCGGTCGGACCGCCTAGCGGCCTTTGTGGCGGATCGGCTACAGGACCACGCGGTCAGACCGTCCGAGCAACCCGGTCTGACTGCCTGGCCTAACCTGATTCGACCTTTGCCAATTTTGAGTGTCAACATATGCCCCCCTATTTTTTTAGTAAAGCTTGCATGCTAAAAAATAAATCTAAGGACGATGTGACACTTCATCGACCATTTTTTGAACTTAGGGCGATTTTCACTAGAAATCGGCCATATCCTCTTCAAGCGTCTTGCCACATACTCGGGTAGAACTTCTTCAAGCTTCTTCAAGTACCTTACATTGAGAGCCTGAGGTAGCTGCTGCCCTTGCAAAGTTTCCACCATATAAGAATTTCCAGAGCAAACTCTTACAATCTTGTATGGCCCTTCCCAACTTGGAGACCACTTGCCGAACTTGTTACTCTTAGACCCTATAGGTAGAATAGTCTTCCAAATCAAGTCACCTACCTGAAAAGATTTGGTTTTTACCTTCTTGTTGTATGCTCTGGCAACTCGCCTTTTGTCTTTCTCAATTGCTTCTAAAGTCTCCAATCACTTATCGGTCACTTCATCAACATTATCCATCATCAAAGCATAATAAGTATTAAAATCAAGATCATTTTGCTTTGCAAGTCTATATGCGCCTAGATTCACCTCAACGGGTAAAACGGCCTCTTGACCATACACAAGTTCATATGGAGTAACCTTAGTAGCACCATATCTAGAAATACGATGAGCCCATAAAGCTTCAGATAATACCTCATGCCATCTCCTAGGATTATCTTCTTCTTAATGATCTTAATCAAAGTTTTATTGCTCGACTCGGCTTGACCATTAGCTTGAGCATAATATGGAGATGGATTGAGCAACTTAATACCATAGGAATTGATAAAATCATGCACCTCTTTAGCAATGAATGAAGTACCTTGATCCGTAGTCAAAGTTTGCGGAATACCAAACCTATGAATAATATGCTCCGTAATAAACTCAATTACCTCCCGATGTGTCATATTCTTGAGAGGTATAGCTTTAGTCCACTTAGTAAAATAATCAGTAGCCATGATCACAAAACAATGTCCTTTCGATGAAGGTGGGTGAATCTTGCCAATAAAGTCCAAACCCCATCCTCTAAAAGGCCAAGGCTTAATAATCGGATGCATCAATGCAGCAGGTACCAACTGAATATCCCCATGCTCTTGATACTCTTTACATCCTTTGTAATACTGAAAACAATCAGCTATCATAGTAGGCCAATAGAAAAAAGCTCGCCTGAGGAGCCACTTCATCTTAGGAGTCGATTGATGAGTACCACAAATCCCTTCATGAACTTCTGCCATAGCCAGCCTTTCTTGATCAGGACCTAAACACTTCAAAAGCAAATCATCTACGGTCTGACGATACAACTCATCATTATCTAAAACAAATTTAAGAGCCCATCGTCGGACTTTTCTATCACCTGTACCTTTATGATCCTGTAAATATATAATCAAAGGCTTTCTCCAATCATCCACTTCGTCCTCAACAGTTTTGGAAGAAACAATGGCCGAAGCGATTTTCTCTTTTGTAGGGCGGCCAGACCGGCCTGGCAAGGCGGTCAGACCGGGTAGGGCGGTCTGACCGGGTGAAGGACGCGGTCTGACCGGCTCCTCCAGGACATAACCCTCGGCTTTGCAAAACACCGGTTTTCGTTCTTGAAAATTTCTTTTCTGAACATCATAACCAGATGCTTGCTGAGCCAGAGCATTTGCCCTTGGATTCTCTTCCCGTGGCACATGATTAATCACAAATTCATCCATACAAGATATGATGTCTAAACATTTATCAAGATAAGTATTTAAGGCACCATTTAAACATTGACATACCTTGGATACTTGTTGTACCACCAACAAAGAATCACCATATGCTTCTACATGTTTTACTCCCATATCATGTAAAATTTGCAAACCAAACAAGAGAGTTTCATATTCGGTTTGATTGTTAGTGCAATCTTGATCCAAACGGTTAAGAGCTTCAAAAACAGCCCCATTGGGTGAAATAATAATAACTCTAACACCACAACCACTTCTACAAACCGATCCATCAAAATGCAACTTCCATAGAGTAAAAGTTAAATAACCGACATCTAGATTAGGTTGCTCATTAATTCTATGTTCTACAATAAAGTCGGCTACAATTTGACCTCTCATTGATTTGATTGGTTCACAATGTAAATCATATTCAACAAGAGCATAAGCCCATTTGCCGACTCTACCACTTAAAACAGGTTTTTGCAACATATATTTAATTATGTCGGTTTGACAAGACACATAGTAAGTGCTTGATAATAAATAATGCCTTAACTTGGTACAAGCATAATATAAAGATAAACATAGCTTTTCAACAAAAGTGTACCTTGTTTCAGCATCTAATAATCTTTTGCTTTCATAAGCAATAACATACTCCTTGCCATCGGTCTCTTGAGTCAAAACAGCCCCAATAACACTCTCCTCGGCTGCCACATATAATCTAAAAGGAACACCACTCTTGGGTGCTTGAAGAACAGGCGGCGAAGTCAAATAGTTCTTGATCTCATCAAAAGCCTCTTGCTGTTTTGCCCCCAAGTAAACTATGATCCAACTTTCAACCGAAGTAAAGGAGTAAAAGTATTCACCTTCCCAGACAAGTTACAAATGAATCACCTCAAATAGTTTACCTTGCCCAAGAACTTTTGTAAATCTTTCATGCAAGTAGGAGCTTGAACCTTTTTAATCGATTCAATCTTTTTAGGATCAATGTCCACACCTTTCTCATGTACAATAAAGCCCAAAAACATGCCAGCCGACACACCAAAAGCACATTTGAGCGGATTCATCTTTAAGTTATATCGACGCATCTTTTCAAATGCTAGTCTTAAATCGGCTAAATGGGAATTTAAACCAGCCGACTTGGCAACAATATCATCAATATAGGCTTCTACGATTATACCAAGCAAGTCATGAAAAATCAAATTCATAGCTCTCTGATAAGTAGCACCAGTATTTTTCAAACCAAAAGTCATGACTACCCACTCAAACAAGCCTACAAATCCTGGACATATGAAAGCTGTTTTGGAAATATCCTCTTCGGCCATAAAGATTTGATTATAACCAGCATTTTTTTGACAGGAATCAGCAGGGGAGGCCCCTACCCCTATTTTTATATATATAAAGAAAAAATATTTACAGGTTACAAGGCCAAAGGCCCAAGTAAAAAGAAAAAACTCTTTGGGAGACTACTCATATACAACACAATTTTGTCCTTCACATGCGGTTTAACTCGCAAAGAAACCGCAGCCAACTCCCTGACAAAGATTGATTTCCAAGAAGAGAAAGAAAGAGAGGAGGCATCAAAAATAATATCATTTCTATGGCACCAAATGGCCCAGCAACCAATTATGAAAACCTCCCTGAAGATGACCGAGTTGAAGTTGAGCCTAGCCAAGAAAATCATCTACTGGAAATCCAAAGACAAATCCCATTGCACACCTAAATAGGTCCAACAAGCATCACTGAAAGGACATGAGAAGAAAAGATGCTTGTAATCTTCCTCAATGTTCTCAACACAAAGGACACAAAGATAGGACCGCAAGACCATGTGTTTCCTATGTAAAAGATTCATGGTGTTCAACCTATCACGAAGAAGGAGCCAAAAGAAAAAATAATGCTTGTTTTGAGCCCTTGACTTCCATTGCCACTTAAAGAGAGGGGATGCAGGGTGAGAACCTTGAAGAACCAAGTAAGCTTTATGACAGAAGTAACTAGCAGAACCCCAGGAATAAGACCATTCATCCTCACCAACCATGCTAAGCTGAAGAGCCTCAGTCTCATTCTTTAATTGAATGAACTGATCAAAGGCTATCTGAGAGAGAGGCAGGAAAAAGGATCTGCTATCCTCCGAGGTGACAAATTGTTTCACAGAGCAAGCTTTCTTCCTTGCAAAAGAGAATAACTGAGGAAACCTTGACTTGATGACACCCAGATCCCACTGATCATTCCAAAATGAGATAGTGATTCCACTGCGAATTTTACAAGTGGCCAACTTGAAGAAACGAGGAGCAATGGACATGATATCTCTCCACCAGAAAGATCCAACATACTTCCTTTCATGTGGAGGCTTACCATTGGAATAAAAATTCTGCCAAGTAAGTCTCACCCAAGGTAAATCCACTTTGTTATAGAATTTGTGCAAGAACTTCATGAGAAGTGCAGAATTCTGATTTCTCAAGTTAATGATACCCAAGCCTCCATCCTCTTTACTACGGCAAGCATACTTCCAGGCTACCAGATAACCACCTTTTTTAGACAAGTCCCCACCGTGCCAAAGGACATGTTTTCTATATTTATCAATTTGGTCAATTAGCTCAACATGCAGTTTAAGAGAGCACATGAAGTAAGTGGGTAGGGAAGATTTGACAGAATTAACTAGGATAAGTCTGCCCCCATAAGAAAGGTGTCTGGTAATCCCCATAAGATGCCTTTCCATCCTGGTGAGAATAGGTGAGAGATCCAGAATAGAGGGTCTTGTAGTGACTAAAGGAAGCCCCAAATAAGTAAAAGGTAATTTTCCAAGCTGGCAACCTAAAGCTTCTATAAGAGAGGGCCACTCCTCTTCTTCAACATTTATTGGCACAAGGAAGATTTGCCAAAGTTTACTTTCAACCCCGTGGATGTAGCAAAAGTTTGCAGGACAGTTTTAAGATGGGTAAGCTGACTATGATCTGCTTGTAGGATCACCAAAGTATCATATGCATACTGAATGATGGGAACCCCCCCCCCCAAATCAGGTCCTAGGGGATGAGTGAAGTTCCCCAGATATTTATGATTGACTGCAGCAGGTCAGCACCCAAGACAAAAAGAAGAGGAGACAAAGGATCACCTTGTCTTACTCTTTTGCATTTAAATTGTTTACCAGGTACACCATTAAGCAACACTGCTGAAGAACCTGAAGAAAGAATGGCCTTGATCCAAGACAACCATTTGTCAGAAAAACCTTTGTGCTTCATGACTTGCAGAATAACCTCATGCTCTAATTTGTCAAAAGCCTTTTCAAAGTCCAGCTTAAGAATGACAATCTTCCTCTTTGATTTATGACAAAGATGCAGGAACTGAAAGGACTAGGCAAGACAGTCTTGGATTGTTCTTCCTTTTAGAAAACCATACTGATTCTCATGAACCACCTTGAGGATAACACCTTGCAGTCTGTTAGCGAGCAAATTTGTAAGAAATTTGAGGGAGTAATTCAACAAAGAAATGGGTCTAAAATCATTCACAGTTTGAGGGTTATCCTTTTTAGGGATCAGAGTAATGTGGGAGGCATTAATACTTTCCAGATTTAAACTTCCAATAGCAAAGTCTCTACAAAGCCTGATCACATCTTGCTTTATAATAGGCCAACACTTATTAAAAAAAGCTCCATTGAAACCATCAGGCCCAGGTGCATGATCAGAAGGCATATCTTTAAGGACATCAATAATCTCTTCCATGGAGAAAGGCTAATCTAGAACTGGTAAATCTGCAGGTTGAATTAATTCAGATAGTTCATAGATAATATCATTGAACTCAGTGACACCCAATCTATCTTTAAAGGCTAACAAAAGGGCACCCACTTTTTGTTCATGATCAGAAACCACAGAACCATCTTGTAAAGTTAAAGAAGAAATGAAATTTCTCCTCATAGAATATGTTGCCATGGTCTGAAATAGGTTGGTGTTCTCATCACCAAACTTAACCCATCTAGCTGTATTTCGCTGCTTCCAGTAGATCCTTTTAGCTTCAAGAAGCTTACTGAGATGCTGTTTCACCAATCTTCTGAAAGCAGACTCAAGAGATCTTAGAGATCTCTGTTCTTCTAAGCCATCCAGAAGAGCCAGAACAAAGTGATAGTTGTTGATCAGTTTTCCAAGCTTGGACAATTCTCTACTCCAATATTTCAGTCCAGCTCGAATTGTCTGAATTTTGCATTTAAAGTCTGGGCTGCATTTGCAAAGAAAGGAGCAGTATTCCCGTGCAAATCAACCACAAGCAAGAAATCTGGGAAGTCCAACTAGTAATTCTCAAATCTGAAAAACTTTGATTTAGGCACAAGCGTTCCAATGGACAACACAAAAGGAGAGTGATCAGACACAGGCCGATCAAGCACTTTAACAGAGTATCTGGATAGGACAAGGCCCAAGAGGAGGAGGTGAACACCCAATCCAATTTCTCCAGAAGTGGATCAAGTTGCATGTTGCTCCAGGTGTAAGACCTGCCCTGAAAGTTAATCTCAGCCAAGTCCAGGTGCTGAATGAGATCATTGAAGAGCATCATGTCATTAATATTGCCACCAGCTCGATTTCTATTGTTAGGAGATCTCTTCAAGTTAAAATCCCCAGCAAGAATCCAGTCCTCAAAAAATGAAGTATCAAAATTGTACAGCCAGTTAATGAAAGAAGCTTTCTCATCAGAAGCACATGGCCCATAGATGTTTGTGAGATAGAAACATTTGCCAGTCAACGCACAGGTGAATTTCATAGTGATAGAGTAAGCATTGGCAAAAACCAAAATCCCATCAAAAAGAGCAGGGTTCCAGATTACAATAAGACCTCCTGAGGCCCCAACAGACGGGGAGAACTCAAAACAACAGAGAGATCGAGGCAGAAGTTTCTTAGATAAGCAGGATCAAAAGTGTCACGTTTAGTTTCCTGTAAACAAACAATACCAGCTGAAGATTCACCCAACTTATCTCTGATTGCATGCCACTTCTGCTGGGAGTTAATCCCTCTCACATTCCAAACCAGAATTCTATATGATGTTACTGAATTCATGATCGAACCATGGATAAAACAGAGACCACACTGATGAGCACATCACACAAGATAAGCGCCAAGAAAGATAAGGCCACAACGAACCATAAAAGGATTCCAAGGTTTTAGCAAACACACGAGTACTTAAACAAGACTGACAAAAGCTAACAGAGTAGCGAACTATTTCTGAAACAAAAGGGACTACTTCAGCAAGGGCTGCTGGGAGAGAGCTAGCCCTATTACAAGAGAGTTCATTCATCATCAGCATCTAGCTCTAGGAGGACAGCAACTGTGACAGCCTCAGGCTGGAGCTGGAGGAATCCAGTGGCCATACCCTGGATGTTGGCCAAAGAGAGGTGAGGAGCGACAAAAGAGCCTTCCACCGCAACAGCTTCATAGCGGGGCTGGGACTCCTGAACCAAAGCCGCAGCATCAGCACTTGCAGCAACAACACTTGCACGATCACGGAAGCCCCCAAGGTCCTAGTTCAGCCTCTTGCTGCGACGGAGGAACGAAGCATCAAGGGGTTCCTTCATCTTCCTAGCCCTTCTCTTCTTGGGGTCGGAGGGGGTGATGGGTCCTTCCACTTCCACCACATCATCATTCTCCTCATCAGAGTCACTATAGGGCACCAATGACAGACCCGTAGGAGGTAGGAGCGGCCCAATGATGGGATGGGCGTCACGGTCATCCTGCTCAACAGCAGTGGATGCAAGGAAGAGAAGCACATGATCATCAGATATGAAAGATGGAACAATGGTGTCAAGATTAATCTCAAAGATTGTGAGATTAGAGAAAAGCTGCTGATAAAAAGAGGAAAGGACAGGTGAAAGGATAAAAGAGGCAATCACCTGAGGGCTATCAGAAACAGAGAGATGAACCCTAAAAATTCCTTGATCACCAACTAGCACCATCTCCAAAGCCCCCGGAGCAGGGGGATCATCAACTTGGGACCCAGCAGGAGGTATAACCTCTACATCAGCTTGCTCTGCAACAACAGACTCGTTCCCATTCTGCTGAACTTGAACCTCGAAATTACCCCCATCAACAGACTGGACATCATCCATGACATGATCAACATGGTCAGCAGCACCTAGGTCTTCCTGGTGGTTTTGCAGCACAGAAGAAGGATCTGGGGCATTGGGGCCCATCCAGCGGGGAGCACCAACAGGAAGAGGATGCAGAGGCCCATCAGACGGCAGCTCATCTTCATCAGGTAGCACTGTGACATTCTTACGCTTAAGAGCAAAAACAGGACAAGTCCAAGATCTCATCCTAGGAGGCATGCCTACTGAAACAGTAACGTCATGCGGGATCTGCGCATCCTCCTTCAGAAGCACTCGAACCACAATGCGAGCATATAAGTTGTGTCATGCCAGTACCGGAGCAAGCCAAAACCAGCCACTGCCTTAGCAACTAATGCATTTGATTTAGCATCTAAAGGATAGTTCAGAAGCATGACCCAAGCTTCCCTATCTGCATCATGATATCTAGCATTGATTCGTTCGTCATGCTTAACAAGATGTAACTGGTACTCAGGGGTGACCTGATAAATCCCATCTAGGAACCTCTCGCGCTCAAGAGAACTACTGAATCTGACATATGCATCTCCTATAGCACAATGTTGTGCCTCCATCAGTCTGACGCGATGGTTGTGGATGAAGTAGTCCTGGATAGCGTGCGCCATGAGGTTGAAATCTTGCTTCGCCACTGCTGGAGCCATCATAGCAATTGCCACATCGTCATTGGAGGCATCCAAGAAGCCACCTAGGTACGCCAGAAGACGGCGAGGCGGCTCCGCCGGGTCATGGGGGATCACCTCTAAACCCCGAGGAGCATGCGGACGGGGATCGATGGGGAAGGTCGCCATTGGAGCAGGACCAATGGGCGGCTGGGGCAGAGGCGAATCTGGCGAGGTGGAGGGGGAAACTTAGGTTTTCTCCTGTAGCTTGGGGGAAGATGAATCGGCAGGGCTACCAGAGTCAAGCAGTGAAGTATTTATGGCTACGTCCACGCGCGGCTCCACAGCCGGATATTGTGGTCCCGGGTGTTTCGATCGATAAACAAAAGGGGAAGGCTTCCATGACAGACACGTGCGCGCCTTGTGACCCCATTTGTAACACAACTTGCACCGGTAAACAGATTTGCAGAATTTGGCAACATGCCCGGGAGTTAAGCAACGAAAACAGAGTAAATCACGGGATATAGGTCCATTTGAATTTGAACGCGCCGAATCAATTGGGCGATAATGAGGCCTACCATGGCCAGATGAGGAGGAAGCCTGAAAATTCGCCTTGTTCGTCGTCGGATGAGGAACACGACCTCTTGGAGCAAGGTTTCGATCAGGCACTTGCTTAAAGTTTAACCTTGAGAAAATAGAGCCGTTGATCGGGGAAGAAGCAGGCCTAGAAGACTTGAGAGCATCAGCATAAGATTTCTTCTTCGATTTAGAACCAACATAGGTCCAAGAGCTCTCTAATTCAGAAATCTAGCGAGAATATTCTCTTGACCAATTGGGGCCACCGTCACCCCAAAGATCAAAGAAAACTGCAAATTTGGGGCATTTGAAGAAATGCAACTTGTAAACCAGGAAGCCCACTGGTTTGGAGAAAACAGAGAACCGAAAGCACATGCCCGAGAGATGCAATACATTGAAATCCTTGGCAAACCCCCAAGACAGGATTGCAAGATAAGGGAAATCGAGTCGACATTCAGGCGAATAGCAGAGCGCCCAAACGTAGCCACCAGGAAGAACTCACGGGAAGAAGAAGATGATTGGAAACTAACCGGAGAGGTGAAACGATCCTTTGCAATTCTCTGGATCTCTAGACCCAGAGAGAAGTCAAGGTCGGAGAGGCCGGCCATGACAACGATCGCAGGAGAGGATCAGTCATGGTCGCCATGGAGCACCGTCGTCACCACTGAGAGAGACGCCACCACCGAGAGAGACTCCATTTCCTCGGAAGTGTATTGTAACCAGCATTACCATCACGAAAACTAAGAATCTTATGTCCAGATGCAGAATTAACAAGAAAGTCGGCGATAGGCATAGGATATTCATCTTTAGGAGTAGCTTTATCAAGATCTCTAAAATCTATGCAAACACGAAGCTTTTTTCTTCCTTTTTTTCTCAACAGGCACAATATTAGAGATCCAATCGGCATATCGACAAGGCCTAATAAAATTAGCAACAAGTAACCGATTGATTTCTTCTTTCACTCGGTCATATATATCAGGATTAAAATTCCTACGAGGTTGCTTATAATGCTTAAAACCAGGTTTAATAGGTAAATTATGCTCAACTAAATCACGACTTAAACTAGGCATTTCAGTATAATTCCATGCAAAGCAGTCGACATACTCCTTTAATAACTTTATTAACTCTGATTTGAAGACAGGATCAAGACTCTTGTTTACAAATGTCGGCCTAGGTACAGTGCCATCACCAATGTCTACCTCCTCAAGAGTTTCATCCTTTGCTGCAACTACTCTTTAGTTGAACTCATTGATTCACATGAAGTGGTTTAACTGATTTTCGACTGGCTTTATAACAGCAGGGATGAAACCATCCTTAGAACAGCTTACAAACTCATAATCAGTTAAATCTAAGCCAGATAGACATTTTACAACATCATGCACATTTATAGAATGACTATCAGCTATAGCTACGCAACTAAAATTATCTCCATGCACAATTTCTACCTCATCACCTATCCATTGTATTAAAATTAATGCAAGGTAGAAGGCACACATCTATTTGCATGAATCCAATCACGACCAAGGATCAAGCTAAAGTTACCTTGTGTCTCAGCGACGAAGAAGGCAGTAGCTAGCGTCTTGCTTCCAATGGTGAGCTCCATGGAAATAATGCCTTTAGCGCCTATCAGCTCGTCTCCTTCCCACACCGCTGATGGTCATGTTGGTCTTGATCAGCTCCTCATCTAAACCTCCAAGCTTCTTGAATAGAGAATACAACATCAGGTTGACGATTGCACCTCCATCCACTAGCATCCGAGAGATAGGCTTCCCATTGATGTGACCCCTCATGTACAAAGTCTTCAGATGATTATCAGTGTCTTTAGGCTTCTGGAACTTAGCATCCTTTGGCCCAAAGTCAAGATGAGTGAAATCCTCCTCCGAAGGTGTAGAGCCATCCACCAACAAATGAACCACATTAATATCAAGGTTCATGTGCTCTGGAGAAGAACTGTAGTCAATAAGTTGCTCGTCGTCTTCTAATGCAAGCAACGATGGCAACTCATTATTGCAAACCATGGAAGTCAAAGAAGTGAAACCGGGCGGTGTTTCTGGGGAATCCGGTCTGACCACCTCTAGGGCCGGTCTGACCGCAGGGGCTGGTTTGACCGCCTGGTCAGCCGGTCTGACCGCCTCTGCTGCCGGCTGGACTGCCTCCTACGGTTTGACCGCCTCGGTCTGTGATGTAGCCTTAGCTCTCCACTCCTTCCCTTGTGGCACCATGGGTCTGTAGTTGTTGAACATCTCATCTCTTTTTGCCTCCATCTCTGATGAAACTCGGTCCCGATCTTCACGACGTAGGATCCTGATCAAGATAACTAGCTGTAGAACAGCCAAGATAAATTGCTGCAAGCAGCGATAACTAGTGTAACCTGGCAAATAAAACTCGAAGCCAACCACCGTCTTTAACCAGCAACCTGAATTGAGAATTCGCCCAACCACACTCTCAAAGAACCAACCAACACAACCTAGAATCAATGGACCAGGAGCACTAGTTGGGAGCCGATGACGCGACCGCTTTTGTAATCCCTCAAGAAAATCACAAGAGCAAAGGGGTAGAGATCACTCTCTGAATTTGTTAGCACACAGCTGAACAAAGGAGGGTTCTATTTCAATATCAAAGTCTTGATTATTTCATAGATACATGGGGGTATTTATACAAGGAACAACCCTCCTTGTTGGGTGTGAATGGACCTTTGAGTTGCTGGAGTTACACTATGTGAAAAGTCACCACGAACTGAAATCTCGAACAGCCTCGCGTGGCTGTTGGCCTTCTGAGCAGTTTCCACTAAATCGGTCATAACTTTCTATTGGGAAGTCCAATGGAAATGCGGTTTCTTGCGTTGGAAAGTTGACTTCAAGCCCGTTCCATCAAGTACTCATGGAGCTCGAGAGCTTTAGGGAACAAAGAGTTATGGCCAAATCTTTATGTATGTCCGAACTGGTGGTCTGAACTGAAAGCAATCTTGTTGGTCTTCATGTAACTCGTCCTTGATTTTATGTAACCTTCTTCTTTCTGCATGTACTCCTTCTCTACTTGAGTGTAATCCATGTCTTCATGTGTAAACCTTAACATAACAAGAGTACCACACTTAGGTAGTAAACAATTCTTATTTGTATGTAACTTAATTTCAGCAAAGAGAGAGTTCACCTCTTTTTTTGAAACGAACAGCAGGGGAGGCCCCTACTGGAACTTTTCATTTTCAAAATTATAATATTTACAGTTTACAGAGGTCACAGACCCAAACAAAGAAAAGAAATAGTGTTAATTGAAATTACTTAACCAGGTCTCTAACTCCACCCCTAGGGTCGGTTTAGCCCTGTGAATCAGAAGCTTGAATTCTGTTTTGAAATGATGCTTCCATCTGGCCAAGGAGACAGGAACATTGTCAAAAATGATTTCGTTACGATGAATCCAAATTGACCAACAACAGATGAGAAATATTTCCCTAAATATCCTTTGACCAAAGTTGCGTCGACCATCAACCACTGTGTCCAGATAGGAATCCAAAAGTGACCAGGAAACTTGCAAGAATCTCCAGCACCACTGACTGAAGTTGCACTGAAAGAACAAGTGCTCCAGAGTTTCATCATGATTTTGTAAACATAGTACACAGCAGTAACTATCAAGTGCTCTCCTTTTCCTCCTTAATATGTCTCTTGTGTTAAGTTTGTCATAGAACAACAACCAACCAAAGAATTTGTGCTTCCCTCGACAACAAGATTTCCACAACCACTTAAAAATGGGATGGGCCGGAAAGGAGCCTTGCAACTGCTGGTAAGCAAGCTTGGGTGTAAACTGTGGACTCCCCCAGATGTAAGTCCAGAGATCCTCATCAGAATGATTAAGTTGAAGTTGCTGGATTAGCTCATTAAGTTCAGTCAGTTGATCTGCAGCTTCTTCAGACAATGGTGTGAAAAAATTGGCAAAGGCATCCTGTGAGAGATACTTCTGCAGTGATATGGTTTGTTTCCTTGCAAAGGAAAAAAGTTGAGGGTATTTCCATTTTAGCACACCCAAATCCCAAGTGTCATTCCAGAAACAAACAGTGTTTCCTATGCCTGCATGACAAGATGCAATCCTGAGGAAGGAATCATAACAGGACATCACATCTCTCCACCAGAAGGAGCCCACTGGCCTTTTAGCATGAGGCCAGTAGAAATAGAGAAAGCACCAAGTATGTTTTTTAGATTAATGAGTTGTTCTTCTTCAGCAGGCATGATGAGAAGGGTATCATCAGCATATTGCACAATGGGATAATCCCCTCCAAAAGAGGTGCCCAAAGGGTGAAGTAAGAGTCCTTCAGTAGCAGCACTATTGACCACTGATTGTAGCAGATCTGCAGCAAGCACAAACAGCAATGGTGATAGTGGGTCACCTTGTCTAACCCCTCTTTTACACTTGAAAGGTTTGCCAGGCACTCCATTTAAAAGGACAGAGGATGATGCTGATGAAAGGATGAGCTCAATCCAGTGTAACCACTTATTTGAGAAGCCCTTATGTCTCATCATTTCCAGGATAACATGGTGTTCCAGTTTATCAAAGGCTTTCTCAAAATCGAGCTTAACAATAACAATCTCCTTTTTACTGTGGTGACAAAGATGAAGAAATTGGAAGGCCCATGCTAGACAATCTTGAATTGTTCTACCCTTAAGAAAGCCATACTGATTTGCATGGATGACAGATAGGATTACCTTTTGTAACCTATTAGCTAGCAGCTTGGTGATAAGCTTCAGAGACAAATTCAGCAAAGAAATAGGCCTGAAGTCATTTGCTATTTGAGGATTATCTTTCTTGGGAATTAGAGCAATATAACACCCATTTATGCAATCAAGATTTATATTCCCAGAATGGAAGCATTCACAAAGTCTATAAAAATCATCAGATATCAGGTGCCAGCATTTCTTGAAGAATACCCCATTGAAACCATCAGGACCTGGAACATGATCTGGTGGCATTTCTTTCAAGGCCAAATCAATCTCTTCCTTGGAAAATGGATCATCCATATCAGGTAGAGGCACTGCAGCAATAAGGTCATTCAGATCAAAAAGAATTTCATAGAATTCTGATACACCCAATTTATCCTTGAAAGAGGACCAGAGTATCCCAGCTTTGAGAGAGTGTTCAGTAACTGGAATCCCATCTGAATTTATAAGAGAAGTGATAGAATTTCTCCTGAAAGAGTAAGTGGCCAAAGCATGAAACAGTTTGGTATTTTCATCACCAAATTTGACCCATCTAATTGTTGTTCTTTGTTTCCAATAAACTCTCTTGGCCTCTAAGATCTTCTGCAAACAAACCTTCACAATTTTCTTGAAATTTGATTCTACTAGTGACAGCTGTCTATGATCTTCCAATCCATCAAACAAGGCAAGTACCCAAGAACAATTGTTAATGAGCTTGTTCAATTTTGATATTTCTTTGCTCCATGCTTTGAGGCCCTTTCTGAGCTGCTTGAATTTGCCACTAATAGTTTTAGCCATGTTACTATAAAAGGGGTTGGAATTCCAGTGGAGTTCAACAGTGTCATAGAAACCTGGGAAATCCACCCAATAATTCTCAAATCTGAAGAGAGACGCCTTGGGGATATGTGAATCAACCATAACCACATATGGAACATGATCAGAAATAGGCCGGGCCAAACAAGTAATAGAGGTAGCTGGGTAGGAATTAGTCCATGAAGCTGATGTGAAAACCCAATCTAATTTCTCAAGCAATGGATCAGTCTGCATATTACTCTATGTGAATTGTTTTCCTGAAAAAGGGATATCCACTAGATCTAAATGTTGGATGAGGTCATTGAACAACATCATATCCCCCACATTACCCCCTGGCTTATTCCTGTCAGACATAGATCTGATGAGGTTGAAATCACCAAGAAAAATCCAATCTTCCATTAAAGAAAGGTCAAAATTATATAACCAACTAATGAAAGCATCTTTTTCTGGAGAGGAAGCAGGACCATAGATATTTGAAAGGTGAAAAACTGCACCAGAATGCTTTGACTTGAATTGCATAGTGATAGCATAACCATTGCAATCAATTACTTCCCCAACGAAGAGACCCTCATTCCAGCAAATTAGGAGGCCTCCAGAAGCCCCAATAGATGGAGAGCAGACAAATTTGTTCAAATGTCTAGGACAAAACTTAGAAATGTAAGCCTGATCAAAAATTTCTTTCTTAGTTTCTTGCAGACAAATGATTAAGGCCGCGCTCTCAGAGATTTTATCTCTCAAATGATCCCATTTGGCTTGGGAGTTAATCCCTCTAACATTCCAGGACAAAAAATTCTAGGACCTTGTGCTATTCATTGAAACAAAAAGAGGCACCAGAGGGGAGCACAGATGAACATCTGACTCATATAAGACCACACAGATAGATGGAATAAAGCACATAAATAAAGGTAAGGAACAAGATCATCCAACAACTGGCTCCATAAATTGTTATGAACTAGTATCACACCACTGAAAGATTTAGGAAAAGAGGTCGAGCAATGCCACACAGGGCAGACTAAGCAAAATAAACACAGCCCATGAAGGCACTGTGTGGTGGGATTACATCGACTAATCATCATCAGATGCGAGCAGCTTGGCATCAGACACATCCTGAGGCTGCATCTTAAGGAACTCAGTTCCAATGGCTTGGACAAGCATGGTGGGCAGATGTGGTGCTGGGGAAGCAGAGTCTTCAGCAGAGCCTCTGTAGACAGGAATGATGGCCCTGTCAACTTCAGCTGTCTGACCCTCCCCTGGAGTTGGATCACCAGCACCCACCTGAGAATCATCAAGTGGCTCCCATACAGTTGCAGCTGAAGCTCCAACCGCATCCTTGAAACCCTGATAGTTCTTCTTGATCCTGACACTCCGATGTAAGAACTTGGAGTCGAGGGGGCCCTTAAGCTTCTTGGCACGTCTCTTGCAAGGAGAAGTCACATCTGGTATGGAACCAAGGATCTTGATAGATTCGCCATCAGAGACTGGCACCTGCTCCTCAGATGGTTCCACCAGTGCCTTTGCCAATTTCCAGAGAGCATCACAGTCAGTAAAGTAGGATGGAACATGCATATCCAGATTGATAATAATTCGATTGAGATGAGCGAAGGGATCGACTAAAGAAGGAGAAAGAAAGTTATTGGAGCTAGAGATCACCTTCTGAAGGATTGCTCGCAGAGGAACAGTTTGCGTAGCCACAGGTGTGGTTTGATCACGGAGAAGTCCCCCAGAGGCCTCAAAATCCTGTGCTGCCGGCAACTGAACAAGTGGATCCTCTAAGCCATGCTCCTCCTGATACTGAACCTCTTGCTCATGCTCTTCCACTAAATCATGTTCCTCCTGAGACTGATCCTCCTGCTCATGCTCCTCCTGTGCCATAGGAACTGCATTTTTGTCCACTTGATCAGCATTTGGAACAGCACCCATCGGCACATCAGAATTGGCAGAGTTTGCCTGCACCTGCACCGGCATCCAACGTGGAGCAGGGTGTGGGATTGGATGAGCTGGTCCATCTTCCGGCGGCATCTGCTCATCCCCGCCATCCACCACATCAGTAGCAGTCAGGATGAACACTGGTACAGTGTAGGTCCTCATTCTCGGTGCTTCACTAATAGCCACCACAAAATCATCAGGGATATCTTGCTCATTGTTGACTAGAGCTTTAATGATAATCTGGGCTACAGTCAGAGATTCATGCACATACAGCAGCTTCACCCAACCACAAATGGCCTTGGAAATCATGGACAAGGAACGACCATCAACCGGGTACATCAACATCAGCCACACGACACGATCCATGGCCAAAGATCTGAAGTTCACCCCCTCATCATGCTTGATAAAACAGAGTTGGTACTGACCGAACTGACGAGGCGGACCTTGAAGAAATCGCTCACGCTCGAGCGGCTTGGAGAAGCGGACGAAGGTATCTCCAATCGGGTAGGGTTGAATCTCTGGAGCGCGCACACCCTCGTCCAGCAGGTACTGGTGAAGCGCATGAGCCATGGGGATGAAGTCCACCTTGGCGACAGGTGGGGTCAGATGCGCGATGGCAAGATCCTCATTGGTGCGCTCAATGTTCAGAGCAAGGTGAGCGCGGGGGCGAGCCGGTGGGATGTAGGGTAGCACACGAGGGGCCCAGACGAAATCCACCAGGAGGTGAGGATGGGGATCCATGGCAAAGTTCGCCATGGGATCGGGTGGCGGCGGTGGGAGCTCAGAGGTGGGTGAGAAGGCGGCAGCGACAGGAGTTGTTTCCGAGGAAGATGAAGCGGCACGCTCAGGGGTAGGCGGAGATGAGTTAAAGGCACATTGCTTCTGAGAGGTTGAGCACGTAGGATCATATGGGCCGTTAGCTGGGCTCACTTTTTTCCGATAGATAACAGATTTGGCACGTGTAAACCGGCAAAAACGAGAAATATGGCCAAATTTAAGGCAAGCACGGCAACGGATCATGGAACGACAATCCGAGATCTTGTGATCACGGGCTAGACACCTAAAACACCGCATGGAATTTCCATCTGTGGCTGACCGTTGATGGACTGCAGGAATTTGCGGCGATCAAAGAACACGTTGGTCATGAGAGAAATTTGTTTGATAATAATCCGTAGGATAAGAAATCCTACTGAAAACTGATCGGGGAGGCTGTTTAACAATCTGAGCATATGATTTACGAGATGATTTCGGAGCAAACCATTTTGCTTCTTCCTCGTAAGACAAATTAACAAGTTCACGTCGTCAATTGGGGCCACCCTCACCCCAGAGTGCAAAGAAAACATCAAATGATTTGCATTTGAAAGAACGAAGCCTATAGATCATGAATCCAATCTCCTTGGAGAAAACCGAGAAACGGAACATATGATCAGACAAGTGCAAGACCTTGAAATCCTTATCAATGCCACCAAGACATGATTGGAGCATGAGGCCAACCAAATCTTCAGAGAGACGAATGGCAAAACGACTGAAGGAAGCAACCAAGTAGAACTCATGGGATCCGAAAGGAGTAAAACTGACCGGAGATGCATAGTGATCAAATGCAACACACTGAAAATCCAATCCCGGACTGAAGTCCAGGTCAGAAAGGCCTCCCATGGTGGAGATCACCAGCATCCATGGCTAGGGACCGAGGTCGCCAGGGGAGTCGACGCCGCCATCCTCAACCGCTTATCCATGGAGAGTTCACCTCTTGTTGTAACATGTAAACATATCTTGACGCATGCTCTCTTGGGTTTAGGTATGGATAAACTTGATTGGTGAAATCATCATCTTGGTCATCGGAATAATCATTGTAGCTGAAGTGAAACTTTGGTGTTGTAGTTGTATTCATCTCTTCAAGTATAGCAAGGTGCTTTAACCTGTCATCGTACAAACCAAATAGTAGCCTTGCCAAAGGACAACAATAAGATTTGCAGTCAAGTTTAGCTTTCACCTTGTATGAACGTTCAATATTAAGAGTATTTGTTGACGTCGTTGAGATGGTCTCATCATCCTCCCTCCCTTGAAGAAAAGCCGTCCTCGGCCTTTGTTGACCTGAAATTAATCTATAGAAAGCAGAGGGTGGACATATAGAACAATTTTCATGATTAATCATTTTAACTTCCTCATTTCTTCCTTTACAATCCATATCTATGTGTTCACAATGGAAACATGACATATATGGGTTATGCAATTTATTTAGATGAGCTTGAAACATCAAATTCACTTCACTAATCTCACGTTGATGAAAGTTTCTTGATGCTTGTAATCTTGCAAACAACTTAGTAGATGTAAGAACAACAATTTCTTCTAAGCAACACAACTGATTCAAAATCTCAGATTTCATCATTAAAAAATTGAACATTTTGAAATTTTGAGCATTTCTTACATCATAAAAAATTTTGTTGCACAATTTATTCAAAGGTTCAGATTTATACCTTCCAAAGTTATTTGTCTCTGATGTGAATAGAAAAAATTTTGGTGTAGAGATTCCTTTATCTTGCATATGGTTCATGTCTTTTGATGAGAAATATGAACAATGGAACAATATTTGTTTCTCAAAACAACAAGTATTAAGAAATTTATTCACCTCAAGATCAGAAAAATATAGATCATAATGTTTGTCGTTCAGCTTGTTTAATTTAAATTCAGCAAGTTTGTCACATGTTATGCACATAGCACAAACAAATAACTTATCAGTAATATATTCAACAATCAAATTGAAAGTAAACTTATAACTATGAGCATTATTCAAAGATCTCATGGATGTTAGCATAGACACATCATGAAGCATTTCATTAATCTCAACAGGTTTATCAAGCATAGTGTAACTAAAACAATTAGAAGGAAATATTTTTCTGAAAAATTCAGCATAAGTAATCAATTGAACATGGTGAAATTTATTATCATGTAAAGCATCATAATTATCCATCAAAATAGAATAAGAGTTATGCATTCTAGAACAATGGCTATTAACTTTTGAATGAATTGAATTAACATGAAACCTTTGAGTAAGATCAATTAAATTTGCAGCAGTTGTTTTATCATGATTACTCAACAATGTACCTTGTAATTTCAGATCTGAGTTATTTTTATTACCTTTCAGTTTTGATGTTTGTCTATGTACAATGGGTTGCACTTCTGAATTTTTCCTCCTTCATCTTCATGCTTCATGTTTATGGGAGCAACAAATTGGTTTTGGTATATGGATCTTTTCACGATGGTCACTTCCCAAGTATGGTGTTTTGTCAGCTCCCAAGACTCGGGGCATTTATGAAGTGTAAAAGGATGGACTTTCGTCAAACTGGTTGTATTCCTCCTCCTCAACAACATTTTCAACCCCAACAATCCTTTTTTTCCATGCAAAACCACACTCTAGTTATTCTTTGCGAGGTCAGGTACATATAACACTTGCTCAACATCCTTGGGGAAGACAAACGGTTCATTTTTGTAACCAAAGACCCGGAGATCAACACTAACATAACCAAATTTGTCCTTGATCATAGCTCTCTTCGCATTGGTGACCCACCTACACCGAAACAAGACTACCTTCAATCCTACATAATCAACCTCCCAAATTTCCTCTATTTGACCATAATATGTGGCTGTGTTCTTCTTATTGTCGACAGCCTATACACGCACACCACTATTTGGATAGACGCTCTTGGCATCCTGGGCCATGGTGTGGAACGTGTATCCATTGATATCCATTACTTGATATGTTGTAACAGTGAATAATGACTTTGCTGCTAGTTTTCTTACTAGATTGCCGGTTATAGCAGCGCTGGCACTCTGGACATAATCTCGGAGCCACCTGTTGAAACCTTGCATGTGCCTCTTTGCAACCCAATCCTCATTACAGCCAGGGTTTTGTTCACGTAGTTGTTGCTTGTGCTCATTACCAAATGGTGTAACCTCTACGCTCTGTTCTATCACAGTGAGATGAGCCTTGTTGAAGGCCTCTGGGTCCGGAGTGATTGACTTTTTCCCCAGGGTCCCAACACCTAAAAGCCTACCTTCATGCCATGAATGAGGCACACCAATGGGGTTTTGGGGGTCCATATAACCCATGGCCCACTCCACTGCTTCGATGGTCTCATAGCCACGAACAATGGCTCCCTCCGGAAAATGACCTGTTATGTACCAATGATTTGAGGAATCCATAGTACCTCTCATATGGAAACATCTAATGAAGGTAAGATGGACCAAGGTACTAGATCTCCCTCGCGAGGTGTGTTGTTATATGCAGCATGAGATCAAAGAATGATGGTGGGAAGGTAGCTTCAAGCAGCCATAGGGTCTCAAAATGCCTCCTCTCTAAGTCTAATAGGTTTTCCTCATCAATCACCTTCTGTTCTATTTCATTGAAGAATAAACACAAGTTCGTGACCACGTCGCGAACCAGTTCTGTTTTGATACCTCTTAGTACAACAGGAAAAATAGATGTCATCAACACATGGCAATCATGAGATTTCATCAAGTTGAAATTCATTTTCATGTCCTTCACCGACACTAGCCTCTTGAAGTTCGATGAGTAGCCTGAAGGTACTTTCAAACCATGCAAAAACTCACATAATTCTTTTCTCTTTGCCTTTGACAAGGTGGTTGCAGCAACAGGAAGGTCCATCCCGTGTCTGTTTCCTCTGCATAGAGCTCCGGCCTAATGCCCATATCTTTAAGATCCTCCCTTGCATCTTTATGATGTTTTCCTTTCGTCTTCTGTTGTAGTAATGTTCCCAAAGTAGCTTCACACACATTCTTCTTGACGTGCATTTTGTCAATCGAATGACGCACATCCAAAAGCGGCTAATACTCTAGCTCCCATAGAATTGATTTCTTGTTCCACATTCCTCGCCCATCTTCTTCTTCTTCACCATCTCGCTTCTTTCTTTTGCAAGGTTTCTTTTCAGACAATTTGGGTAACTCCTCGATAGTTTCGACGTCCTTGACTTGCAAGTGGAGCAGATCTCCAGTCACATGCTCCAACCATGATCTGCCTTAAGCTGCAGAAGTTTTAGATCACCAGAAAGGCGAGAGTACTTCTTGCAACCAGGATAGAGGGGTTTCTTTGAATCTTTAACGAACTGCTTCAGCCTCGCTAATTCAGAAGCTGTATACACTCGTTGAAACTCAACATCCCACAACATTTGATCAATATTGTGCACACGTTGCAACAACTCACCATCATTGAAGCCCGTAACTTCTTGATCAGTGATATCCTCAGGCCTTATCACAATTGGTGGGAATGGTTCATTTTCCTCAAAAACTCCACCTTCATCAAGCTCTTCATCATGGCATAGCGCTGCCCTTTAATTATTAAGGCCGGTAGCATGGTGTCGCGCTTCACCTTCATTTAGGCATCCTGCTTCGACTTCATTAAGGTCTTCCTCACCATGTTTATTCTAACATGTGTAATTTTGTTTGAAACCACGTGTGATCAAATGATGAAAAATGTTGTCCCGTTGCCCGAACTTCTTCTGGTTGAGACAATCTATACAGGGGCAAAGCATTGCCTAAACACCACGGTTTCTCATATCCGCCTCTGCTTAATCTAGAAAATCATTGACCCTCCTTAAGAAACTGCCCCAATCTCGGGACTTACTGTACATCCAAGCCCAAGCAGCAGCAGCCATCTGCAATTTCCATACATCAAATGAGCATAATGCATCACCGAAACCGATGAGTAAGAGGATTAGGACAGCGAAGTTCAATAAAAGAGGGCAATTTCTACCTTGACGAGGACCGTCTACGAGGCGAGCACTTCCGAGGAGGAGGACGAGGCGTCGCGGCCGCGGCGACGGCGACGGCGCGGAGGATGGCGCCGAGCCCGAGGAGGAGGATCAGCTGCTGCTTTGGAGGACGACGACATACGGCGCGGAGGGACGCCGCCCCGCGGTCGACGTCCGCTGGCCCCTTTCGCCGTCGCGCACGCGGCCGGCCGGCCTGCTGCATCGCCGGCTTTCTGAGGAGAGAGAGCGCGCACAGCGAGGTGGGGCCTTCAGAGAGCGTGCGCAAATGCTGCTGCAGCAACGGTGGGGAGAGAGCGAGTGGGGCTCTCAAAGGAGAGAGAGCGAGTGTAGTTGTCGGAGATAGCAGAGTGGTCGGAACGCAAAGACAAAGACGAGTAATAACAACACGCGTCTCTAATGTGAGAAAACAAAGGAGATGCTAGCTCCAAACAAGCGTCGCTAATTGGGTCGTCATAAAACGAGACGCGTCCTAAAAACCACGCGTCTCCAATAGGAAAGTCATCGGTAACGGACTTAAAGAGTCTGTTACCGATAGGTTTCACTTTCGTATCGGACGCATTTTAACGTCCGTTACAAAGAAACGGGCGTTTAAAAAATCTGTTACCAGAAGTCCTCATTGGTAACGGGCGTTGTGGTGGCGAGGTCAGAGCGAGGTCGGGGTCAAGCCTGCAGCGCTTATGCGTAACGGACGCCAAACAACAACCTTTACAGATACGGGTCCATGTAACAGGTGTTAAGAACCCGTTACAAATATTACGTGACATATTTGAAGTTTTCACGCAGTGAAATACCCCATCTATATACAAGGTAGGCTAACCAATGAAGGTATACTGGGCAGTAGTGATGGTGCGCGATTGAAGGTGGTTTGCCTTTCCTATGCCTTAAGTTGTCTGTTGAGGCGGCGTTTCTTTGGGGTTGCCTGCCCCGAAGCCAAGCATCAGAAGACGCACGACCTTGTCTTCCGAGGGCTGCTCTCCAGTGCAGAGGAAAACCACGGGTACGCATATAGGGTCATAGAAACCGAGCTGGGTTTCGCCTACGACCATTTCTTCACCAGCAGTCCATTATTTTTGGTGGTCCCCGTTGCTATAGTCACAAAGCTTATTAATTATTCTTTAATAATAATGATTGGATCCACCAAAATATTTGGAGACAAGGCGTCTATGAGAACAGAACGTGGTATCGTCACAGCAGTAATCCTGCTGGTGCTTTTAGCGCTCGAGCTGCTGCAGTTTTATATCTTTTTATCATCGGATCATTTAAGGGTCGCATACTCGCATTAGCTTGTCGCTCCTCCACCAAGCCTTTGAGAGGTAGTTGGAGTCAATTATGTCGGATTCAGAATAACCTCCCCAAGCTATTTAGACAATATTGGCAAAACAAGATTGGTCAGCACTAGCTACTAAAGGTGCGTTTGGTACGGCTCCGGCTGTGGCTGTGGCAGCTCCAGCTGTGGCTGTGCTAGTGGAGTAGATTCTCTGATGAATCTGAAACTGTTTTAGAAAAACGTTGGTCAAAACAGTTTCTCCTAACTGTGTAAGGTGAATAAGAGGATGAAATGTCCATATTACCCCTCCTTTTTTTATTCTCTTTTCTTATTTTATTTTCCTTTTTCTTTTTTCCTTCTTATTATTTTTCTTTTTCCCTTCCCTTATTATTTTTTCTCCTCTTTCTCCTTCCCACTTATCCATTCACACCGCGGGCACCCTTATCCATTCACCGGCGGACCGGCCGCATCTCCTGCGGTAGCCTCTCCTCTGTCAGTGGCCTCCCCTATGCCGCCGCGGTCCGGCCTCCCGGCTCCACTACGCTCACCGGCGGCATCCTCTGAGCGCGGCAGCCTGGCTCCATCGTGACCGTCGGTGGCCTCTCTCCCCCAGGGAAGCGCGGGGCAGCACTGGGTCGGCGGGAAGCAACGGTGGCGGGCCAGCCAAATTCACCCCCACCCTGAGATCGGTGCCGCCGGCGAGCGGACTCTGGTGCGCGGGGACGGCGGTCATGCGTGCAGGCGGAGCTCCCTGCCGCGACCCTCCCCACGCAGGCCCGCCTCCCCTACCTCCCTCTTCCCTGCCTCTCTCCAAGCGGAGCTCCGGTGGCACGTCGTCTTCCTCCTACAACGGAGGGCCTCCCTGCTCCGCGTCGAGCTCTTGGCAGGGGATCGAGCTTCTACCTCCGATCGACACCTCGAGCTCGTGAGGCGGATCTGGACGCCGGCGGCCATGCGCGTGCAGGTGACCTCCAGCTCCTCGCGCCTGTGACACCATCCTCCTTCTCAGCTGTCGACCTCCATCTCCACCAAGCTTGCACCGCCGACCTCCATCTTCTCCTACGCCCGCACCGGCCTCGCCCGTGGGTCCCTCCCCGAGGTCAAAGGGCGGAAAACGTCAGGTGGAGCTGTCGGGGGAGCAGGGGAAGCTGGTGTTTTCCAGCTCCTCCCCACCAAAACAGCTCTAGAGAGGAGAACTTGGAATTGATTCCGTCGTGAAGCTGTTTTCTTAGACCGTTTGGTACAGCTTCGCGCGAAACAGCTCGCGAAGCTGCTCGCGGAGCTGTACCAAACGCACCCTTACAACTACGTGAAGAATTCCATTCCATGATGGGGAGGGGGGATCTGCTGCGTGAAATTTGAAGAAACTACTACCTATGTTCGAAAATATATGACGTCATTGACTTTTTTGTTTATTTGACTATTCGTCTTTTCTATAATATTTTCTGCAAAATAATACAAGTTAAATCTAAAGTACATTCGATTATAGACATAATGATACACATTTTACTTTAGATAAGTACCTTGTTTGGTAGATATCGATGGTCAAAATTGAAGTAAAAAGTCAATAGTGTCGTATATTTAAGAGCGGAGGGAGTAGGGATGGCAACGGGGCCCGTTCCCCGATTCCCCGCGGGGAATTCATCTATTAAGGGACGGGAATGGTTAAGATTTATTCCCCACGGGGGATCAATCGGGGAAGAACGTATCCCCGTCGGGGCTGGCGGGGGCGGGGATGATTTGCCGATCCCCATCCCCGTTTCCCCGCAGCCCCGTTAAGCAAACACGAAGAGCAAAGAAAGGTCCAGTCTGGCCCATGAGAAGAAGGCCCAATATCTAGCAGTATATAAGCAGCCGGCTAACCCTACTAGCCACCCATCAGACACCTTTCTATCCTCATCTCCTCTCCCAGAATCCCGCCGCCACCCACGAGCTAACGAGCATCCAACTTCCCGGTCACCCCCGCCACCGCTCGGCCGGCGGGCACAGGTCTCCAACTTTTCCCCGCCACCGCACCCCTTTGACCCTGCCGCATCCATGTGCTTTGCGCACCCTGTCTGCAGCCACAAATCAAATCCCCACGAATCGACGGGAACTGAAAGGAGCCAAAGAAGACAGTGATTGGAGATTGGACGGAGATGCATGGATGTGGTCAAATGCTGAGGACATGAAATTTAGTTCCCATTCTTTCATCTCGAATCTCTTCGTGATTCGTTTTCTTTTATATTTCTGTATTACCTTTGGATTTTATGAGATGATATCTAGAGACTAGAGATGTTCCTGGCAATCATAGTCTTGCGTGAGAAGAAATATTTTCTTGTTCAATTGATGTCTATGCTATTGCTCTGTGGATTTGTGTTTGCCCCTCTTCTCTTTGGTACTGGCATCTTCCAGCGCGGTGTGCGAGCTGTTGGGAGTTCGCGGGGACGGGGACCCCGTGGGGATTAACGGGGGCGGGGATGGTAAGAAAATGCTCCCCGCGAGCATTGGCGGGGACGGGGACGGGAATTTGTCTCCCCGCGGGGACGGGGATGGGGAGCTATTCCCCGGCGGGAAAGTTCCCGTTGCCATCCTAGGAGGGAGTATACGATAGCGGTAAGAGTATGTGCCCATGTGTACTTTGGAGTTGGAACTTTTCGAACAACATAAAGTTAAAAAGTTAGGGATGTTTCCTTTAATTTGTGACAATAATTTTTGGATTTGAAGATTATACACCTCTTGTAAAAATGCAAAACCATCTAAATCCTATGGGTAATCCAACAGACTAGATATAACTCCCCCTCCCCACGTGGGTCCCACGTTCCCCTTCCTTTCTTTTTCCTCTCTCCCGCAACCTCTCCGCTCTCTCCCGCAGGCCAAACTCTGCTCCGCCGGCCCCTCTGTTCCTCCCCTAGTTGCCCCCTCTGTCCCTTCCTCCTCGATGGGTGTCCCTCGCCGCGTCGTCCCCGCAGGCGGCACGGGGAAACCTCGGGGTGCCGCCACCAGGCTTTCTCCCTCCCCCTTCCTCCCTCTCCTCGTTGCCTGAGCTGGGGGTCAGAGGCCCCGGCACCAGCAAGGAGGACAGCGGCAAGGAGGGTGGCGGCTCCGCTGCTCCGTCTGTCGGATCCGTGGCCCCAAGAGGCGGATCTGCGAGGTCCGGGTGCCAGCGTGTGTGTGGGGGCCTTTGACGGCGTGGCAAGGGATGGCTGCGGCGAGTGGAGATGACGAGCCCGACCCACCAGCCTCCGCCTCCGCCGCAGCCAGCTCCCGCAGCGGCGCCTCCTCCTCCGCCCTCCACCGGCCAGCTCCCGCACCGGCGGCTCCTCCTTCGCCCTCTACTTCCGCCGTGGCAAGCCTCCTGCACCGGCGCTTCCACCTCCGCCGCCGGTCGTGCTGCGCCTCTCCAACATCGCCGCACTCTCTCTCTGCTCTCGCGCGGTGGAGAATGGCCCGGCGGAGCTGCCCGCGTGGAGGCCTGTGCACGGGGAAGTGGCGGCGGCCTGTGCACGGGGAAGGACAGGCGAGCGAGAACAGGATGGCGGGAGAGGGCGATGGCGGGAGGGTGGGAGCGCGCGCAGGAGGAGATTGCGAGCGGAATTGCTAGTCAAACATACCGAGCGGAAGGGCGCTGATTGCGAGCGGGATACCGAGGTGACGCAAATGGCGATTCTGTTGGAACAAGATTTTGGCGTAGTTTTTTCTTTTTTTTACCGATACAAAATATTTTAGAGAGATTGTTGGAGTTGCTGTAAGTGTGGTTCACCGGTTCCTCTAGGGTAACCGTGGAGAAAGACTCCCCTCTCGCTGACATGCGGATGCAAACTCACGTACTCAAGCCCACACATTAGTTTGGACTTTGGAGAGTGCCTGCAGAGGAGGCTCATCGCACCAAAAGTATCCAAAATGTCATCGCTGGAGATCACCGGTGATCTGAGTACGATTTTTTTTTTGCATAATTTCAACACGTAAATGGTAATTGTATTTTTTACGACAACTGGGCTTTTAGCTCAACTGCCAATTCAACTGTGTATCTGTTCAATGTCAGGTTGGTGAACTTATTGGAGGAAGTCAAAGGGAAGAGTGCCTTGATCACCTCGAAGCCAGGTTGGATGAGCAAAACCTGAACAAGAAGAGTGCCTTGATCACCTCATGCTGATTTTCGTCTTGAATTTGAACGGCTCGTACAATTTGCAACCGGAATTGACAACATCAGAGACGGCATCATCCCATTTCCCCGACGTCGAGTTTTTGGCTCTGCCGAGTTCTAGCGATTTCGAGGTGTTTGCCAGGGAGACAAGGGTGGAAAAACAGAATGAGATCCTCTGTCGTTGTGTTCTCAGCAGCAGAGAGACATTCCGAGGATCTGCGACATGAGATGGGCATCCGATAGCACATTCGTGGGAGTGGACGATGGACTCGGTGCAAAAATGACACCAGGAAAGGGAACGAGATCCTCTACCGTTGTGTTCTCAGCGATAGACGTTCTGAGGATCTGCGACGTGAGATGGGCATCCGATGGCAAGAAGCCACGCCGCAGGAATAGAGTGGACTTGTTGGGCCATGAGGATGATGTGGCCCATTCCAGAGGCCATGAGAGGAGGAAAAACGACGCCATGGTCGTCGCCGTCGCTGGACCCGCTCGAGCTCCTTTCCCAGTCTTGGAGCGCGTCGGGGCGCACCTTCGTACTCACACCGCCGTCGGCCGTGCTCGTCACCTCCATTGCTGAGGATGTCGCGTGCGAGCTTGAGGACTGTGGTGTCGCCTCCGCGTCCGGGAGCTCCTTCTTCGCGTCCTCTGCCACATCGCAGCTTTGCGCAATCTGTGAGTGCGCACAAACCTCTTGCCAGTCCCAACCGTGGCCTGGCACCGTGGCCTGGCTCATCGGCGGCGACCAGTGGCCCGATCTGAACCACTCTGCGATGACCAAGGTGATGGGGACGGGCATGGGTGGCATAGCATCTCGACGTCGATGGGTGTGAAGAGCGAGGCGGGGCACCGGTGGTGCTGGACATCGATGAGAGGCTGCATCATCCGGCGAGCGGCGATAGCCGTGTTTGGAAGGAAGGGAAAAAAATTTCCCTCAAGGGAATCTTCTATGCATGGAGTACTAAATCAAATTTATTTGCAAAACCTTTTCTACCGATGAGTGTAACTTTTCGCGACGAATCTAATGAGCATAATTAATTAGTGATTGCTACAGCATTACTGTAGCATTAATGAGTGTACTAATTAACTGTAGCATTACTGTAGCAAATCACTAATTAATTATGCTCATTAGATTCGTCGTACAAAGTTACACTCATTCGTAATGTTGAATGATGATTCAAATTATATCAAGAGAGAAGGCCGCCTACTTCTGATGGAGCGGAGCGGAGGCCCGTCGCCGGAGGCTTGGGCCGGAGCGAAGTAGAGGCAGAAGTAGGCCCTATGGGTTGCGCCCCTTTCTGCCCAGATCGTGACTGGGGGGTGTGGGGGGGGGGGCGAAGCCCCCCGCGGTACGGTACGGGTCATATAACCCCGTAGTGTTTTCCATTGGATACAGATTCTCTCACCTTCTTGTAAACCGCCGCCGTTGGTGTTTGTAACCGGACTCCGATCATAGTGAAGTTCTTGCTGGCTGGCACCCGTGGTTTTTCCCTCTCGTGTTGGGAGGGTTTTCCACGTTAAATCTCGTGTCTCTTGCGGTTTGATTTCTTAACTTTCGTCGATTACTTGTCATCGTTTTATAACAAGTGGTACCAGAGCCTGTTCAAGACTAGGGTTCCGTGATGGCGCCGACGATGAAGTTTGATCTACCGCTGTTGGACTACAAGACGAGGTTTTCGCTGTGGCAAGTCAAGATGCGGGCTGTTCTGGCGCAAACTCAGGACCTTGATGAGGCGCTGGATAAGTTCGGGAATAAGGTCGCAGCTGATTGGACATATGAGGAGACGCGCAAAAATCATAAGGCTTTGTCCCTAATTTAGCTTCATCTATCTAATGATATTTTGCAAGAGTGTCTACAGGAAAAGACTGCTGCAGCACTCTGGCTTAAACTGGAATCGATCTGCATGTCCAAAGATCTAACCAGTAAGATGCATATGAAGATGAAGCTGTTCACCCTTAAGATGGAGGAGGGTGGTTCGGTGTTGAACCACATATCTGTTTTCAAGGAGATTGTTGCCGACCTAGTGTCGATGGAGGTGGTATATGAGGATGAAGATTTAGACCCCTTACTGTTATGTTCTCTGCCTAGTTCGTTTGCATCCTTTCGTGACACCATACTTTTGAGCCGAGATGAAATAACCGTCTCGGATGTTTATGAGGCACTCCAATCGAAGGAGAAGATGAAAGGCATGGTGCGCTCTGATGGGTCGTCTTCCAAGGGCGATGCATTGCAAGTTAGAGGCAGAGCTGAACAGAGATCCTCCAATTATGAAGGCAACGATCGTTACAAGAGCCAAGAAAACAGAGGCCGTTCAAAGTCCAGACATCAGAAGAAAATCTGTAAGTACTGTAAGGGGAAAACTCATTGGATTGAGGATTGTTTGAAGCTAAAGAACAAGGAGAAAATGAAAAATAATCCTGATGGTAAGGCATCTTTGTCTCTGGTGCTAGTTCTGATACTGGAGATTGCCTAGTAGTTCTTGCTGGTTGTGTTTCTGGTCATGAAGAGTGGATACTTGATTCTGCATGCTCTTTTCATATCTGCATTAACAAAGATTGGTTTAGTTCCTTTAAGCCTGTGCAGAAAGGAGATGTTGTGCGTATGGGAGATGATAACCTGTGCTACATTGAGGGGATCGGCTCAGTTCAGATCAAGGCTCATGATGGCATGACACGCACGCTGCAGAACGTGAGATACATACCAGGGATGAGAAGAAATCTGATTTCTCTCAGCACACTTGATGCAGAAAGATTTAAATACTCTGGTTCTGGTGGAGTACTAAAGGTATCAAAAGACTCTCTTGTTTGTTTGGTAGGTGATATGAATTCTGCAAAGTTATATGTCCTACGAGGAAGTACTTTTCATGGTTTTGTTTCCGCTGTTGCTGCTGTTACTAATGCTGAACCTAGTGAGACTAACCTCTGGCATATGCGTCTTGGACATATGAGTGAACTTGGTATGGTAGAATTGATGAGGAGAAACCTACTGGATGGTTGTACTTTGAGTAGAAAGAAGTTCTGTGAGCATTGTATCTTCGGGAAGCATAAAAGGGTAAAGTTCAATACCGCTGTTCATACCACCAAAGGTACTCTTGATTATGTACATGCTGACTTATGGGATCCTTCTCGTAAGCCTTCTTATGGTGGCGCTTGTTACATACTTACTATTATTGATGACTACTCTAGAAAAGTATGGTCTTACTTTATGAAACATAAAGATGATACCTTTGCTACATTTAAAGATTGGAAAGTGATGATAGAAAGGCAAACTGATAGGAAGGTGAAGGTGCTTCGTACTGATAATGGTGGAGAATTTTGTTCTGCTGCATTTCATGATTTTTGCAGGCAGGAAGGCATTGTCAGGCACCACACCATACCATATACTCCGCAGTAAAACGGTGTAGCTGAGCGCATGAACAGGACCATCATCCCGAAGGCTCGTTGCATGCTTTCCAACGCACGCATGAGCAAGCGTTTTTGGGCTGAAACTGCTAACACCGCATGCTACTTGATAAACAGGTCACCTTCTATTCCATTAAATAAGAAAACACCTATTGAGGTATGGTCTGGCACACCTGCTGATTATTCACAGTTGAAAGTTTTTGGCTGCACTGCTTATGCTCATGTTGATAATGGAAAATTAGAGCCTAGAGCTATTAAATGTCTTTTTCTTGGTTACGGTTGGGGAGTTAAAGGATATAAGTTGTGGAATCCTGAAACAGAAAAGACTTTCATGGGCAGGAGTGTTTTTTTAATGAATCTGTGATGTTTACTGACAGCTTGTCCTCAGATCATGTTCCAGATATTTTTGATAAAGAGCTGCAGCATACGAGCGTACAGGTGGAGCATGTGGATGATAAGAAAGGTGTGCATGTGCAGCAACATGTGCATGATGATACATGCGAACAGGTGGAGCCGTCTGTGGAGGATCAGGAAAATGAAGCTGTTGATGATGAGACTCATGATGATGTTCAGTACTCACCTCCTATTTTGCAGTCAAAGGAGGATTTACCCATTGCTATTCGCAAGTCTAAGAGGGTCGCAAGTCTAAGAGGGGTTGTGGACGACCACGTCGTCTTATTGAGGAGTGTAATATGACTTATTATGCTTTGAGTTATGCTGAATAGGTTGATAGCAGTAGATTCATTGTTGGTGTAGTAGCGCACACCCTGGGTAACGTAAATTTTGCCATGACAACAATCTGAGTACGATCTTCCTGTAATTTTGAACACTAACAATAATTTTGGCAAGAGTTATTTTTGTTTGTCCGTTTGCTTCGGCAGGAGGTGCGCGTCGCGGGAAAAAAAAATTGGCGCAGGACTCCTGCAAAGTTCCATCGCTGCAGGACGGCGCCAGGTGACGGACGTGTGGCAGGGCTACGAATCCAACGCTCGCCCCTCGCGTTGGTGGATGACGCACGGAGTCCTAACTCGCGCCTCAGCTCGACTCGTTTTTGCAGCCGCTCGCGCCCCGCGTCGGTGGATGACGGCTTGTCTCAGCTCAACTCGTTTTTCAAGCTCGCATGTGCACTGCTATCGGCTCCGCCTGTTCATATCTTTGCCTGCATTTCGACGGCAACATGTGCTGGGCCATCTTCTCCTCTCTCTCTCTCCTAGTGCCAGCTAGCATCGCCCGTTCACCAGGAGCATTGCTTGACTTGCATAGTTGCATCTGAACAACATGACTTGACCAGGAGCACATGTACCTAGGGTACGGTGCAGCTTTGCTGCATGGCAGTAATTTGTACAACAGCATATATATTTCATCAATTACTAATCTAATGAATTTTCAGTCGAATTGAGAAAACACATCACATAGAACTCAATGCATCAGCTGAGAATAAAAAAAGTGTGGCCCAATGTTCTCAATCAAACAATATAAAAGAGTTATATGCCATATTCTCAACCAATATTAATAAGTTACATGTCATATATCGATAACACATTTATGGTCCCAACACAGCACAAATGAAAATCAAAATTCAGCGTAACACGACAAGGTCACTTGTTTCCTTCATCTGACAGTCTATCAAAATTTAACTTCTTAACGGCGGGTTGTAAAGCAGCAGCTTGATCAACTCCAAGTAGTAGATTAGTATATCCTCCTTGGATATACGAAGCACCAACAGTAGAGAAATCGCCATACATATTAAAGTGTGTCATTGTGGTATTGGCATATCGTTCTTGTATCAATGGAGCGACCATAGAAGAAGATTGTCCATACACATTGTTTGCAAAGTTCGGCATTATACTGTTAGCACCAATGCTATCAGTGTTAAGATCCTAGCATAGAATATGAATTGATCATTAAAAATATGCATCTAAGCAAATAAAATACGAAAAGAGAATATATAGTCTAGGTAATAGGGCTTACGATAAATTTGTCTAGATTAGCACCATCATCTCCATATCCTGTTGCATTCTTTGAATCTTTTCCTGTGGTTAAACATGCAAAGTTAACTATATACACAAGAATGGGAAAGCATGCTTGTTTCTAAAAGATAAGTACCTTTATTTTTACCACTTTTCTTTTTCTTCCCTTTATTCTTTTCGAGGGAGATGGTCCCTCGTTTATTTTTTGGACCTTTTACCACTCGAGGAATTCTGAATGATATTTTACCATTTAATGTACCGGTAGGTGTAGCAACACAATAAGTAGTTACTAGTGGAGCCTCACTAGCTTTTTCTTGCATCTTGACTAGGGAATTATCTGCTTCTAGGTCCAACTTATCTATGGCTTTCTCCAAATCATCAAGAAGTTCTTTGGATGGTGAACATTTCAATGCAACAAATGTTGCCTTCCGTGAGATACGCGCAGCTTGTGTTTCCAAACTTTCATTGTTAGTTCCTTGTTTCTCTATATAGAATTCTCTCTTTGCATATTTTGTCCACCTGTCAGTATATATCTTGGTGCCAAATGAAAATACACTACAAAAAATCTTGTGGTCTATGACGATCGAATTTCGTCACGGATCATCAAAATTTCGTCATAAATCGGCATCTATGACGAAATTTCAAAATGTCATGTATTGAGCGTCACCGATTAAGCGCCGTGACAAACTAACATTTTCGTCATAGATTAACGTGATCCATGACGTTCTCAAGTCGTCATAGATAGGTGTAAAGCCCATTGAACCCAACCCAAAGCCCAAAATCTATGACGAAGGTGATCGTCATGGATTAACTCGCCACGTCACTTGTAGAATTGAGGTGGCTGCTGACGTGTCAGATGACGTGGTGTTGACATGGCGGCCACGTGGCAGATGATGTGTCGTTAACGTGGCGCTGACGTGGCAGCCACGTGGCGCTGATGTGGCAGCCACGTGGCGGCCGACGTGGCGGCCACGTGGCGGCCGACGTGGCAGCCACGTGGCGCTGACGTGGCTGCACGTGGCGCTGATGTGGCATCCACATGTCGCTGATGTGGCTTCCACGCGTCACTGATGTGGCAGCCACGTGTCGCTTAGGTGGCAGATGATGTTGCAGTTTATAACCAGGCCGAATTTCAGCCCATATAAATCTATACCAGCCCATATACATTTCAGCTATAAATCCCAGAAAAATCACCAAATCACCACATATTTCAGCCCACCATTTGGCACAAGATCACCAGATCGACAAAGATCACCAGAATATCAATAGATCAACAGATATCAAAACCCTAGCATGTTTATGTCCAGCATGACATCAAAAGCCCATAAACAGATCCCAGATCACCATCTATCACCAAAATATCACTATATCCCAGATCCCAAATCACCATGTAGCCACTACATCAAAACTACCAAGACTACATATACCAGAATATCACCATCAAAATATAGGTCAGAAAAGTTTGGTCAAAACACTAGTTGCAACCACTGCACAGTTTGGCTCCTGCAAAGTTTCCACCAAAAAGGTAACATACCATCTGTTGCTGCTTAGTTGGCTTGATTTTGACTTAGCAAAAGGTCCAATTTCGCCTCCAACTCTGCTTGCTTCGACTGACTCACTTGCACTTGACTTGAAAGATCATCCATTTTCCCCTCCAACTTAGCGTTTTTTCTCCTCTCCACTTCTAGTTCAGCTTCAACAGTAGACAAACCACGCCTACGCTGCGGCACAATCTTGATGCCCACATTCTGAAGGAAGTGACTGTTCTTCGTGTTTTTATGTAGCACATCAGACACAACTTCAATTGCAGACTTGCGTTGTTGTTCACCTTCCATTGGTGCAGTCAGCTGGTTTTCCATGTCATTCTAGCAAGCAAACAAGCAGCAAACATGGTTTTTGATCATGAGATGTTGCAAATAAGCATAGCTAATAGAGAGCACCATTAGAAAGAAGACTTACAATGACCGACTGTACAGCAGGCGTGTATCCTTTCTTTTTCTTGCTATAGTGGCATAATTTGAACAGCTCAAAAGCATCAAATTATTTATCCTTAAACTCATCTCCCTAAAACAACATTTATGTGGAGCACTATATCAAAAAACTAAACAAACAACAAGTTGACATTTATATTGTTTGAGCATTAACTGATATTTGTACAAACAACAAGTCGACATTTATATCTTACCAAATTTTCTACAGCAACAGAGTAGCTACAAGAACCAGTAGTTTGATGGAACTTGACATTTTATCATTTTCTTTAGCTGATTGGCATGCCTTCTACATCAATCAAAATACATGTAAGCCACTTGCAAAATAAGCATGTAGAAGGCAAAGTAGTTGGGTTCAGGAAAATTACCATCTTCTTGGGAGTTTTCCATGACTCCACAATAGTCATCCACTGTTCATTACTGGTTGATTTGACAGGAGAAGTTTTTCTAACCAAGTGTAGAGGAAAAGGATCAAAAAAATCATGCTTCAGCTTGTATCTTTGTTGGCGAACAGCAGACTTCATCATCTCCTTACAAGCCTTTTTAACTATTGGATCACCTGTGTTAATGTCAAATTTTGCCTATTGAGATGGAAAAACAAGTGTAAGAGGAGTGCTGATTTTGTTTGTCATATTGCAACTAGATAACAACTAGATAAGAGTACATTTACTGATTTTTCACAGTTGAAGGCTCTACAGAAATCTCATGATAGCAATAATACAACTAATAATAAGCAGTCTGTGTACAGAACTTAAGAGACAACATGACAGATATGTCAATTGGCACAACTTAAGAGAAAACATGACAGATATGTACACATGTCCTTGCTACAGTATTGTGCTAACAGTCTGTGTAGGCAAAATACACCTGATCCTTATGATAGATCATGCGTACATATACAGAAAATAGTAGAATTTCTGGACTAGTGCGGAGGTGACTTGCACAGAATCTAGTGAAAACAACTAGATAAGAGGGAAAGGTACTTACAGAAAGTATTGCAAGAAATTGGTCCACTATTGATGGCTGATCCTCGTACTCCTTCCGGTGCTTGAGAATAGGGATATGGTTCCTCACAGCAATGTTGCACTCTGTTGCATACTTTGCAGCAACTAGAGGCACCAAGGGCCTTATATTCCCTTCAATTATGACCACTGGCATTTTGGCATGCCGAGCTCGAGTCAACCTGTGGAGACCATGTCCCATGTTAACTCCTCTTTGCCTTCGCTCCTTTCCTAAATGCAAATGCACATTGAAGTTGCAATCAGTAAGCTTAAGTAAAAATTAATGCAAGACATTTGAATCAAAGAAACCAGTTGCATTCATCAACCAAACAAACTCTCACCTTAAGTGGTGAGCCGGTTGTGGCCACGAGCATGACTGATGCAACCAGGTCCATCACCCAAGATGTTGTCATCACCCATGATGTTGTCATCACCCAAGATGTTGTCATCACCCATGATGTTACCATCATGATGGGTAGAGCCATCTAAAAATTGCAAGCAGTAAGAATGCATCCACCAAACAAACGAGGTAATACACAATATGCCAAATAAATGTAAAAACTCTCACCTTCAGTGGTCATCTGGTTGTGGCCACCAGGATGAGGATGAGTAATGCACCCATCAGGTCCATCACCCATGGCCTCAACTCCATTGGTTGTGTGGCTGTTGTCATCAAGTTGGTGAAGCACGGAATCTAAAATATGTAAACAAGTCAGCATGAAGTCATCATATAGTCAAAGTAAGATAACTAATAAGTAACATGTAATAGAACTAGCCTTCCACAGCAGCTTGAATGCCATCATTATCCCTAGATGGTGGTGTTAGAATTGCATCAGGCTGAGCAAAGCTTTTCTTCGACCTTGTTGCTCTATGAATCGGTAGTTCTGCAAAAACCCTCTTACGAGACTGAAATCTCACTGCAGGAAGAGTGTCAGCTGAACTTTGTGTGTTTCTTCCTTTGCAAGTCTTCTCCTTAGATACCTGCCAGAATGGAACCATGCATAATTTTTAATCTTGAAGCAAACAACAAATTAAGCCTTGAAAAGATTGCAGAATAACCACCTTAGCATTGTCATCACCAATGGAATTTTCTTCACAATCATCATCACGAGAAGGATCATACTCAGATCCAGAGTCTCCATTACTTCTTTGATGTGGCTTAGTCTTGGTTCTGGCACTTTTGTTTGGATAGATGCTTGATATAGCAATTCCAAGATCCTTAAGCCTTGCACTGTTCTGCATACATGTCATGTACTGCAGCTGTTCATATTCTTCCGGTGGAAGTTCTAAGATAAAAGCAAAACTGCAGCACGGAGCTTAAATGGTTTGCCAGTACGTGCATCAATAGTGCGGACACCCTTCCAAAGCTCAAGTAAATCTTCTATAAGAGGCTCTAAAAAACATCACAGTCCTTGCCGGGACATGTAGGACCTGGAATAAGCAGAGTCATCATGAAGTTTGACTCTCGCATGCATGCCCAAGGTGGAAGGTTGTATGGTATAACAAACACATGCCACATGCTGTATTTTGAGTTCTTTTCTGAAAAGGGATTGAACCCATCCGTAGCAAGTCCCAGTCTAATATTTCTGGTATCTCCCGCAAAGTCACGATGTTCTTTGTCAAACTCACACCATGCTCACCATCAGCTGGGTGGCTCATTTCTTTCTCACTGGGCTGCCGCTTGAGGTCATGCCATTGTGCTTCTTCCGATGATTCTTTTGTTGCAAACAACCTTTTCAGCCTAGGTGCCAAAGGAAAATGCCGCAACACTTTCTGTGGGATCTTCTTCCTTTCTGGGTCTTTCCATCTAGAGAGCTTGCAAACGGGGCAATTGTCAAGCTTGCCATATTCCTTTCCTCTAAATAACACACAATTGTTGTAGCACACATGTATGGATTCATACCCCAGACCTAATTCCTTTAGCATACTCTTTGCTTCACTATAGGATTTTGGGAGTGTATTGTATTCTGGGAATGCATCAGCCAATAGCTTCAGCATTGCAGTAAAAGCAGAATTGCTTATCCTGTATAATGACTTCATATGAAGGAGCTTTACCACAAAAGAAAACCTCGAGAATTTGGTACAACCAGGATAAAGCATACGCTTTGCCTCTCTCATGGCTATTTTCAAAAATGACTCTTGCTGCTCATGAGGGGGGATCATCTCCATCCTCTCTTTCTTCTTCTGCTCTAGTGTGTAGTTCTCCAAAAATTGCTTCTCAAGGATCAACATCATTGTTGTCATCCTCTGTCACACCTATCCCATCATCACTGTCATGCACATCACCAGGAACATGCTCAGCAATATCCACATTCAAATCCTCTCCATGATGAATCCATCTAGTATAACTACTGTCCATGCCATTCATGAGCATGTGTTTCTTCACAAGAGCCTGGCTTAGGTACTTCTGATTGAGGCATCTACTGCATGGGCACAGAATTTCAACATTGTCCCTGAATTTCCCTTTAACAAAGCTCATAAATTCTTGGACACCATCCATGTAAACTGAGGTAAATACATTGCCATGCACCCAACTTCGATCCATCTAATCAAGCATTGCACAAAAAACACAAATCAATAAGTCTACACAAATTCGAAAGCTACATTCAACAAAGCTAGGAAAATGATTTAGATCGAGTATACCTTCAGCTGCAAGCCGGTGTTCAAGTGAGGAAGAAGGGGTGCCTCGGGCCTGTGCTCAGGTGAGGAAGAAATGATGCCTGGCGGGGGAGGCGCCGGAGCTTCAGGATGGCGCGGCGGGGAGGGCACCGGATACGCGCAGCTGGGTCGCGCCTCAGGATGACGCGGCGGGCAGGGCGTCGGAGACGCACAGCTGGGTGGTGCCAGAGCTTTTACATGGCGCGACGGGTAGGGCGCTGAAGACGGGTCACGCCAGAGGCGGGGGTGGTGCCGGAGCTTCTAAAGGCGGAGGTGATGCGGGATGCCCCTGCCACGGCGCCGGCAGCGAGGCGGGATGCGCCACCGCAGCAATGGAGGCGGGGCTGCGAATTGCTAGCGGCAGGGGATGAGGCAGGCAGAGTCAAAGGTGTTCTGTAATTCGATTCAAAAAAGGATATATGGAACTTCTTTCACACTAGAATCACAAATCAACATATGGTGTAGTGGTAAACGGTTGTAGAGGTAATGCGCGAGGTCCCCGGTTCGAATCCCTTCGACCACGGTGGAGTTTTTGCCAATTTTTCGTTCGGTGCTGACAGCGCAGACACGCGGGTGGTGACGAGGTGGACACGTAGGCGCAGGCGGGTGACGAGGTGGACACGTAGGCGTGGGAGGCAAAACACAGTACAAAAAAAATAAACGCATCCAAAAGACTGGAACCAATCTGTAGTGTGGTGGTAAGGGTGGGAACTTCTGGTCCATGAGGTTCAAGGTTCGAACCCTTGATCCCACCAATTTTTTTTCATTTCTCTTTTTTTCATAAATCATTCTTTTTTCTCATGATTTTTCTAATGAGAAGTTTTTTATTTATTAATGATCATCTCTAATTCTTTTAATTTATTGACCATGAGAAAATGTCAAAATGCAATATGGGTTGGATTATGACGAAATTGACGCAACGTCATAGTGTTTGGACTTTATATTGGACTTCATATCCAACACTGCTAATATATGACGAAATCCAACTTTTGTCATAGATGTAGTGTGATTTGTGACAAAATTGACACAACGTCATGGTGTTTGGACTTCATATCGGGCTTCATATCCAACACTGCGAATCTATGACGAAATCTGACTGTTCGTCATGGATGCAGTGTGATCTGTGATGAAATCTGAAAATGTCATGTGAATTTCGTCATAGATCACAAGGTTTTTTGCAGTGATATCATTGATGTTGAAAACTTTGAGGGCATGCTTGCATAATATACCTATCAGAGAAGGACACCATACTTCATTAATTGGTATTACAATTTTACATTATTGCAATTTAAAATGTGTAAACATACCTATGGATTCGAATTTTCTGCAAGCACAATTAATAGTCGCATCATCTTTGTTGAATATGACTATGGCTCCATAATCAGAAAGCATATGTGTAATCGTATATGTGAAGATTGACCCTTCATGATGTAACAATTTAGAAGAGAATGAAAATTGTTCCTTAAATTCCTCCTCAAATTCTGAATACATCCTTTTTGTATATGATTCTGCCGCAGTCTTCAATAGCGGAATGTTTGTAATCGGGTTCTTTCTACACGATTTAAAATCTTCATCCAATTCATTTTCACCAAGACTATGAGAAACCTTCTCACATTCTACAAGGAGTTCTGAAAGACCAAATTTCCTACGAAATCTTTTCTTGAAAACATTATTCATGCCTTCGCTCCTTTGAGTAGAGTTTATATCAACTGTAAATGAGTCACGGTATACAGCAGCCCACTTTTCCCTCAAATCATATAGGTTTGACATCCACTCATTGTCCTCGAGCTTGTACTGACGCAATAATTCATTCCACTTCTTGTTGAAGTAAAACTCAGATCTATCTTCATAGACACATCTCTTAAAATCTGGTAGAAACTTCTCAGGATGCTCCTGAATGACATGCCCCAGATGTTTAGCAGCATTAACGTAAATATGCCACAAACATAGGCGATGGCTTGTATTTTGGAAAACATAAGCAATTGCTACAGCCATGGCTGCGTCTTGATCAGTGAAGATTGTGCTTGAATGCTTGCCTGACATTGCTGTTAGAAAGGTATCAAAAAGCCATACAAATGATTCAATAGTTTCATTGAACAACAATGCGGCCCCAAAGATTATTGTCTGCTTGTGATGATTTGTTCCAACGAATGGAGCAAAAGACATTTCAAACTTATTAGTCTGAAACGTGGTGTCAAATGATACAACATCGCCAAAGCATGCATAATCCATGATAGATTGACCATCTGCCCAAAAGAAATTAGCAAGCCTACCATCTTTTGGATCTATGTCAACAGAATAAAAAATGTTGGATCCTCTAGCTGCTTGCTTGTCAAGTACTTCAACAATGTTTGCGTATCATTGGATTCCAAATACTTCTTGCGCTGGCGACCAATCACATTATTGCAATCCATTTTGGAGAATGGCACTTTGTTAGCTCCTCCGTAAAATTCCTTCATAAACTCGTAAACATGTGCTGGCTTCATCCCGCTTTCCCTTATTTGGGAAATTAATTTGATATCCGCTTCTGTAACACTTCGTTGGGACCTCAGCTTCTGCCTTTTATTTGGACTAGCAAGGTAGTGATTGTGATCAAGTACAACCTTCTGAATTGTCCATACCCCCTCCTTGCTGACACTAAATTGAGCACAAGTATTGCAACCAGTTCTTGTGGTACTCTTTGATGACTCACCTTTTGAATGACCTTGGCTACTGCAAACCATATATTTAAGATATATACTACCATCTCCTGGTCGGCGCTTTGTATCACTTTTCTAATACTGAATCCAACATTGTCGGCATATGTGTCATACATTTCATAAGCTTTGTCCCCAGATTCAAAAGTCTCGTTCCAACTTGAGGAACTACAATTTGACCAGCCACTTGCTGTACAGTAAGTCAAGAAATAAAGATTGCTTATAACTATGTGATGTGAATTCAAGTTATTCCGTGACGATACGACAATATATATCATTTTAAAATTTGTTACCTCTTCTGGTGCTTCATCTGCCATGGTCTCCAAGTCGGACGGTCTAGTGGTCTGTGCGTCGTAGCATTTAGTCACGGATCAGACCAAGACACAAAATAAATTAACAGAACATGTGTACACGATCAAACAATATAAATGAATAAATAATACAAATGAATAAACTCCTACATGTGTTGTTTGCTCCTCATTGGCGCCACGATCACCATCGGCAGGGATGTCTTCGGTCACATGCCTTGCGTCAGGGCAGATGGAATTAATGGGCTCTAGAAGAGATGATGTAATCGTGGTTCTGGCAGCTGTCTCGACTGCCTGACCGCCGCCTCCTCCGGCCATGGCGAGTGTGTCATCCTCTTTGCCATCTGCAACCGGAACGGCGCCGCCTCCGGCCATGGCGAGTGCGCCTCCTCGGCCATGGTGAGTGCGCCTCCTCCGACCATGGTGAGTGTGTCGTCCTCTTTTCCATCTGCAACCGGAACGGCGCCGCCTCCGGCCATGGCGAGTGCGCCGCCTCCGGCCATGACGAATGTGTCGTCCTTTTTGCTTCCGGCCATGACCAATGTGTCGTCCTTTTTGCTTCCGGCCATGGCGAGTGTATTTTCCATGCAGACGGCGCCGTCGGAACGTAGGGCATACGTAGATCAGACCTAGCTAGGCTATACGTGCGAGCTGATACATGCGGAATAGATCAAGCCGAGACATGCTAGCTGGAAAAAATTGAGCCGAGCTGATTCTCCGTGTCCACCGTCGCGAGGGGCTAGCGCTGGATCCGGAGCTTGCCACGCGTCCTTCACTGGCCGCCGTCCTGCAGGGATGGAAGTCTGCAGAGTCCTGCGCCAAATTTTTTTCCCATCCCAGACGCTGCGTGGAGGGAGGGCGTCGACGACCACGACGATGGCCGAGATGCACCTCGAGGTACCGATAGACACCACCAGGCCGGGCCAGGCCACAGGGTGATTTGGCACAAGCGGCAATGCAACGCTGGCGGGCGGGGAGCGATAAACCCATTTGAAGTTGGACAGGCGCCTCGCTCAATTCAAAATTCAAACCGAGGAGGGGTCTCGGAAGTGGGCTCTTTTACGGTGGACCAGGTGGTGGTATGCAGTATATAGCTATTTTTGGTAAGGGTAAATAGATAATTTTTGCAAAACATCAGGCCAAGAAACAAATTTCGTTTATACCACCAAGAAAAATTTGAAATGAAAATTTTTGAAAAAAAATTGTTTTTGAAATTTGAAATGAAAATTTTTGTTTTTGAAATTTGAAAAATATTTGGCCATACCACGAGAGTGAAATGAAAAATTTTGAAAAAAATTTGTTTTTGAAATTTGAAATGAAAATTTTTGTTTTTGAAATTGGAAAACAATTTGAAATGAAATTTCAAAAATCGGTCTTGAAATTTGAAATGAAATGAAATTTCAAAAATCGGTCTTGAAATTTGAAATGAAATTTTCGTTTTTGAAAAAAAATCATTTTTGAAATTTGAAATGAAAATTTTCGTTTGAAATTTGAAAAAAAAAATTGGCCATACCACGAGAGGGAAATGAAAAAAATTGAAATAAAGAAATCATATATTTCGTTTATGCCACCGAGAAAAAACTACCAACAATACCCTTATATCACCATACCACCTATGTATACCACCTCATACCACTAGTGCTAGCTGTGGTGGTATACAATTAATCTCAACCGTCGGATCCTTTCATACTGGCCCTTTTCCAATAGTGGTATGATGTGGTATGGTCCACCGTAAAAAACCTCCTCGGAAGTTGGTCCGATGACATTCACTGCGCCGGCGGCCACAGCCAAACATACTCCCTCCGTCCCTTATTGACGGTCGCCGGAGAAACATACCAGTACCCAATGCAAGGTGAAAAAGACCCTGACGCCCCTACTGACTTACACCATTAGTGCTCAGTTTTTGGCTGCGTGTGGTGGTGTGAGGCAGAGTTTGTGAGAGCAGGTGCATAGTGCGCTGCCAGGAGTAGCTGCCAGGAATAGCTACGGCCTACGGTGCGCTGCCAGGAATAGCTAGAACGACAATCGTTGAGGGACATAGTTCTGTAGCTACAACGACCATCAAATAGGATGGAGGGCTCTCTCTTCTTTCTCACTCTAGCCCGTCGCCGCCTGGTCCCGGCGGCCGCCCCCACCGCCGGCGGCCGTTTCCGGTCCAGGTCCCCCCACCTAGTCACCGATCTGAACCGCCCGTGAGCGGATCTGTCGATCCCATGGAGGGATCTGAAGATGGTCGCGAGGAGGGGGAGCTTCCCCCGCATTTTGCCGCTGGTGGGTCTCCACCAAGGTCGCCGTCGGCGCAGCTCAATCCCGCGGCTACTCCCTTCGAGCCGCGGTTGGAAGGGCCTTCTGCCACCCCAGAGTGGCTACGGTACAGCGCATCGTCTGGGTCGTCTTCATCCTCAGCTGAAGAGCTCGACCTTTCTCCCTGGCCGCCGGTCGCTCCTTCTCGGCGGAAGGGGAAGGAGGTGATGGTCGACTTCCCTCCTGCAGCTCGTCGTGCGGGCCCTGCTGGTGGCTTCATGGCTGACGCGCGGCGGCGCGTGGTACCCCGGCCGGGGTACTGGTCGTGCTCCTCCGCCGCCGCCGCCGCCGGTTGTCTCTACTGCGTCTGATGCTGCCCCGGTCCTTCCTTCGGCGGATGACCGGGATGCTGGCTGGGAGGAGGTGCGGCGTCGTCGTCAAACGCGCCAGGATGACCGCCCGGCCCGGCCGCCGTCTCGCCCCGTGCCCGCGGACCTGGTCGGGCGTTGCTTCAATTGTCTGCAGCCGGGACATGTTGCGGCGGCGTGCAGGAATCCATCCCGCTGCCTTCGCTGCAAGAGGGAAGGTCACCGCTCCCGGTTCTGCCGTCGGGGTGGGGTGTCTACTGCCCCCTCCGCCTCCGACCGTGCTCCGCCGCCAGTCGGGGCCACGAGGGGCGGCCGGTCACGTTCGGCGGCGTCTGATGCCACGTGTTCCGGTGGTTCTCAGTCGACAGGTCGCTTGGGGACTCCGCCAGCTGTCTGCGCCCCGCCTTCTTCTGCCTCGGAGGACGGCGGCCGTCGTGATGATGGTACCCCAAAGCCATCTCCTCCGCCGTCGCCATCGTCCTTCCCAGTCGGTCATCCGTCACGCCGACCTCAACGGGAAATTTGCGTTGTGCCGAGGACTGAGCAGATTGATGAAGCGGAGGCTCTTCTCTCGTCCAGGGCTCTTGTGGCGATGGTTGCAGGGGCACGTAGGGTCCCTTCCTCTGATCAGGTCAGCCGACTGCTTGAGGAGTTTCACGTGTTGCTGCCGGAGGACTTCGTTGTATACAGGCATGCTCCAGAGGATTTTCTGGTCGTGTTCAACTCCCCTGATGTTGCTCAACGTGTTCTGCATACGGTGCTGCCTCCTGATGCCCCGTTCCGGCTGATCTGGAAGCGGTGGCGTCGTCAATTGACAGCAAGGTCCGGACCTCTGCGCTTTCGCGTTCTGATTGAGCTGAAGGGCATCCCCGCTCATGCGCGCAACATCTGCACGGCTCAAACGATATTAGGCTCTTCTTGTTCTGGTTTGGTGGAGGCACCTGTGTCCTTGGTAGGCAATGACCGACGGGCTCTGTATGTTGCGGCGTGGTGCGTTCACCCAGACTTAGTACCTGCTGAGAAGTTGATGTTTATCCCTGATCCCCCGGAACCTTTCGAGCCTGGCAACCTGTTCCTACGACCGCACGAAATCATACACTCGAAACAGGATGGGCTATGGTACAGGATTTTCCCCAGGATAGTGGAATATCAGGATTGGAATGAATCATCTGATGATGGTACCCCTCCGGATCGCTTTGATAGTTCTGATGATGAGGATTATCCCGGAGCTAGGGGTGGGACTAGGAAGGGGCCTTGGCCAAAACGTGCCCGCTTCGATGAAAATGGAGACTGCTCTGCCTCTGGGTCTGGCCATGGTCCATCTTTGGGGCCAGGTTGGGGACCTCCTTTTGCAGAAGCAACAAGCTGGTCCATGCCAGCACCAATTACTTTCCGGGGAAAATACTTTGGCAAGCCACACAGGGCTGAGGACTGTCAGCCTGCTACTACTAAGCAGTCACAAAAGGAGTTGATTATGAGGCCCAAGATTGTTGACCCATCTCCACTTTTGTTCACTAATTTAATCCGCGGGACGGAGGTGGAATGCCATGATGACCCAATGCGGTGGGAGGCGCATGGGGTGATTAGTGGGCCGCGTAAGGTCACAATTGACGAAGCGTGTTTGTTGCCTGATGACCGGAAGGGAATGGGACAGTCTGCTTTCACAGGAGACCCCATGCTGCTCGAGCTCCTTCTTTTTCAGAACAACACGGAATCTGTTTCGGCAGTAGATCAGCGTGGTTCTTGCAGTGTGATCCCACACGGGGAAACCTCTCCGGGCGGCCTGGTGGATGTTCCAGTTCAGCTTGCGGACCCAGGTCCCCTGCCCAGTGCAGGCGCTGCGGCGTCGCCAAATACGGCTGTTCGGCTTGGTCGTGGGCTTCCTAGTGGGTGTGACAATGATCTGGAAGTTGATGTGGTCGCAACTTAGGTGGAGGCTGTGCAGTTTATTGAGGTACCGATTCAGGGGGTTCTCTCTTCCCCGTTGTTGTCTAACAGTTTCGTAACGACGACGAGGGGGTCCTTCGAGGCCCTCCCGCTTCATTTTCCGCCTGAAACCTGCACACCGGTGAAATGCGTGGTCGCTGATTTTGCGCAATCTGTGTGTAGGAGGTCCTCCCCGGGCATCCTGCGGGGGTCTCCGCCAAGAAGAAGGCCGCGGATCGTGGTCGACACCTCAACACCTTCAATCCGCAGGAGCGAGCGCCTCGCGAAGAAGTCACGGCAGCGAGCTTCCAAGCCTGTACTCCAAGCACAGAACGTTCTGATGAAGCGCCTTGGAGTAACGTCGCCTTCACGACCGCCGGACTCCTCGGCGTTCCAGCGTTTCCTGGAGGTTTTTACCTCTATCCTTACCCCATCGCAGTGTGAAGCCCTTGATGTACTGATCCCGGAGAACCGGCCGTCCTTTTCGGCCTTGGTCGAGGAAGCTGAGCCTTAGCTGGCTGTTGTATTCCTGCTGGTCGCAAACTGTGTATCCATGACGATTGAAAATATGTTAATTTGGAATGTCCGGGGCCTCAATGCTCGGACAAAACAGGACATGGTAAGGGGAGTTATCGCACAGGAACGCATTTCCCTCCTGACGCTGCAGGAAACAAAACTTGATTCTTGTGATGATGCTGTTGTTGCTAGTTTGTGTGGGGCAGCGTTTGATTTTTTTGACCTGCCGGCCGCGCACACTTCTGGTGGAATCCTGTTGGCATGGCATCATGATATTTGGACAGCGACCAATGTGAGTGCTAGGCAGTTCTCTCTAACAGCAAAGATCACCATGTTAGATAATGGAGAGGAGTGGTGGTTGACGTGTGTATACGGGCCACAAACAGATGCTGAAAAACTGATGTTCCTTCAGGAATTGAGGGAAATTAGAGGTGACTGTCTAGGAACATGGATGATCTGTGGGGACTTCAACATGATTTACAAAGCTGAGGATAAAAACAATAACAGGCTGAATAGGCGAATGATGAACTGCTTTCGCCGGTTTCTGGATGATATGGAGCTCATGGAGCTAAACCTCCACGGCAGATTGTACACCTGGAGTAATGAACGGGACGATCCGACTTTAGAGCGTATCGACCGTGCCTTTGTTTCTGAGGAGTGGGCGGCCTCGTTCCCCGACCACAAGCTGACGGCACTAGCTTCCGAAGGCTCCGACCATGCCCCTCTGTTACTACAGACAGAGAGTGCATGTTCATCTTTCAGGAGGTTCAAGTTCGAGAATATTTGGCCAAAGTACGAAGGCTACATGGAAACTATTGCAGCGGCTTGGAATTGCCCCTGGCCAGAACAGCAGGTCGATGCATTCAGGGTGCTAGACTTCAAGTTGCGTAACACGGCCAAAGCACTCAAGAGCTGGAGCGCTAAGCACGTGGGAAGCATTCGGCTGCAGCTAGCGATCGCGAAGGAGTTGGTGCTGCGTTTCGACACGGCGCAGGAATCCAGGCAGCTTGCACCACATGAACGGGCCCTAAGAAACAAAATGAAGCTGCACTGTTTGGGCTTGGCATCGGCTATGAGGACTGTAATGAGGCAAAGATCCAGGATAACCTATTTGGCTGAAGGAGATGCGAACACAAAATTTTTCCATCTTCAAGCATGTCACCGGAATAAGAAGAGCCACATTAATACTATTATGGTGGACGATAGAGAGATCGTGCATGATGATGCGAAGGCAGAGGCGATAACAAAACATTTTGAGGGCATTTTGGCTAACACGGCACCGGACTCGGTCTCTCTGGATTTCACGCGGTTAGCGGTTCCAGTCTCCAACTTGTCCTCATTGGATCGCTGTTTTTCCGAGGAAGAAATTTGGGAAACTATCAAGGAGCTGCCTTCGGATCGTGCTCCGGGACCGGACGGATTCACGGGGCTCTTTTACAAGACAGCGTGGCCAATTATTAAAAACGACATCATGAGGGCTTTTCATGCTTTGTGGTCCTTGGATGGTCGCAGCCTCTATCTAGTCAATCAAGCCTACATGATTCTGCTCAAGAAAAAGAAGGATGCCTCGCTTATTACGGATTACAGACCCATCAGCTTGGTGCATAGCTTCGCTAAGCTGTTTACAAAGGTACTGGCAAAACGTTTGGCCCCTGAACTCAATTCCTTGGTTTCCCAGAACCAAAGCGCATTCATAAAGGGCCGGATTATTCATGATAATTTCAAAGCTGTTGATCTGTCGGCCAAGTGCTTGCATCGTCAGAAAGTGCCTAGTGCACTTGCGAAGATAGACATCGCCAAAGCCTTTGACACCGTCAGTTGGAGGTATTTATTAAAAATAATGCAGCACATGGGCTTTTCCCGGAGGTGGCTAAATTGGATCTCCTTGAGTCTGTCCACGGCGAGTACTAAGATTGTTGTTAATGGTTCGCCTGGTAAACGAATTTGTCATGCTAGAGGGTTGAGGCAGGGCGACCCGTTGTCCCCTATGCTTTTTGTAATTGCTATGGAGGGTCTGAACCGCTTGATCAAGGCAGCGGCGGATCAGGGGTTGCTGCAAAGCTTGGGGATGCACGGCATCAAGGAGCGTGCATTTTTTTATGCGGATGATGTAGTGCTGTTTCTCTTGCCCTCCGAACTGGACCTGGTTCTCTCCAAGACCATTCTGGACATCTTTGGCTGCGCCTCAGGGTTGCAAATTAATCCTGCTAAATGCATGATCAACCCAATACAATGCGGGCTGGATGATTCGGTGAGGTTGCTGCATTTCTTCCCGGGTCGGTTGCAGGGGTTTCCTTGCAAATATTTGGGGATTCCATTATCTGTCAGAAAGCTGAAGAAGGAGGAGCTGCAGCCCCTCGTTGACAGAGTTTCAGCGGGTTTGCCAACATGGAAAGCTGGTCTCATGACCAGAGCAGGACGGGCAGTGTTAGTAAGAGCAAAAATGTCTGCTGTCCCTGTGCATACGGCGATAGCCATAGCCATCTCGCCTTGGGCGATACAGGCAATTGATAAGAGAAGAAGAGCTTTTCTGTGGAAGGGTACGACGACGATCTCGGGAGGCCAGTGCAGGCTGGCCTGGCCGCGTGTGTGCCGCCCTCCAGAATTGGGAGGATTAGGATTCCCAAATTTGCAACTCATGGGTTGGGCTCTTCGTTTGCGCTGGTTGTGGCTGAGAAGAACTGATGAGGAGAAGCCCTGGCTGTCCCTCCCGGAACAGGTCGAGCATCCTTTGGCGCAAATTTTTCAGTACTCCATCATGGTCCGGGTTGGAAATGGCGCTTCGACTTTGTTCTGGACTGACAGATGGTTGGATGGTCGCTCGGTTGCGGAGTTGGCACCTTCGCTTCTTCAGACGGTCGGCCCTCGAATTCGAAAACGAAGGACAGTTCAGGATGCCTTGGTTGACAGGAGATGGGTACGTGACATACAGGGAGCTTTAACGGTGCAAGTTCTTTTGGATTATCTGTTGATCTGGGACAAGCTGGAGTCTGTTTCTCTGACGGACTCGCCTGATCAAACAATTTGGCGATGGACAAAGGACGGTGCTTTTACTACCGCCTCGGCTTACAAGCTGTTCTTTAGCGGCCAGCACGCAATTCCGGGGGCAAAGCTTCTCCACAAAGCTCGGGCGCCGGGCAAATGCAAATTCTTCATTTGGTTGGTGTTGCATGACAGGGTTTGGACAGCAGCCAGAAGAAGAAAGCATCAATTACAGGATGATGATCGGTGTGCTTTCTGTGATCAAGAGCCGGAGACCATAACTCATCTGCTAGTTGGGTGTTCTTACAGCAGGGAAGTCTGGTTCTTTTTGTTCCAGAAATGGGGGTTGCTGGACCGATGGCCGAGTGGTCTGGAGTGCTGTCTTGCTGACTGGTGGGAGCTTGCACGGAGAAGACTTCCCAAAACCGCCAGAAGAGCAATTGATTCGGTGATCATCCTGATTTGTTAGATGCTTTGGTTAGAACGGAATGCGCGGGTGTTCAACGGTCGCTCGTGTACGGCAGTAGAGTTGGCTGCTCTCGTCCTGGAACAAGTGGAACTTTGGATTAGTGCTCGCTTCCTTTCCTTGCTGCCACTAGGTTCAGTAGATGCAGGTCGCCAACAGGTTCAAACGGCGATTGTTTTTTGACTTGTCTCTGTCTCTGCCTTTTGCCGCGTCGTCACCTCCTATGACGACGGTGTTGTGTTGTACTTTCTACTTCCTCTTAATGAAATACGTGCCAAGGCACGTTCGAAAAAAAAAATAGGATGGAGGGACTATGTCACCGTTCACACCACACCACTGCGCGTCTACTCGTCTGCCGTCGCGCCGTTGCTCGATCGGGTACAAATACCCCCGATCCAGATAGCTGGAGCGAGCCATAGCCAGAGTCTTCCTCAGCCGCATCGTGTTGCTGCCGCCTCCTCCGCTCCCTCTCCGATTTCCGTCGCCCTCTGCATCTTGCTCTGCGTCGCAGTTGAAGAGCCATGGCCGTGCAGCTGCGATCCGGCCGCCGCCTAGCCCCGGCGCCGCCGCCGCCGCCTAGCCCCGGCGCCGCCGCCGCCGCCGAGAGGATGTGTGCGTCGGGCCCGTCCTAGACGCAGCCACGCCGATGAGGAGGACCGGATCAGCGACCTCCCCGAGGAGCTGCGCCTCGAGGTGCTCCGCCGCCTCGGATGCGCGCGCGAAGCTGCGCGCACCAGCGTGCTCTCGAGCCGGTGGCGCGGCCTCTGGACCGAGCTCCGCGACCTCAACTTCAAGAGCGGTAGTTATGCCTCCTCGGGGATCTCCTCGCTCAGCACTGCGCTGGCCATGGTCCGCTCTGGGCTCAACCGCCTCCGCATCCACGACTACAAGAGCGGTAGTTATGCCTCCTCGGGGATCTCCTCGCTGCTACGCGCAGCTGACCGGCTTGCGCCGGTTGAGCTCCACGTCGCGCTGGACCGAGAATACTCTAACGATCCCTTCGAGATTCCATGCTTCGAACACACCACCTCGATCGATCTGTTCATTAACAGGCTCAACGACTGTAAGCTGCCTCCGGCTGGCCAATTCGCCGCACTCGAGCAGTTGAGCCTTAGTTACGGCTTTTTGAACCCCAGTGTCTTCCTTCACCGCTGTCCACGCCTGCGCAAGCTCGACATGGAAATGGACTACCCTCGTCTTCGTGGCCGTGAGGTCAACACACTCATCGTTGAGTCCAAGTCGCTCGAGGAGCTCACATGGTGGATCGCCCGTGGACTGGATGGCGTCCGCATCGTGGTCGTGGCCCCTGAGCTCAAGAAGTTCAGGTTGTCCTCTCCTAGGTCCGGGGAATTTACCGTGTCGCTCTCAGCGTCAAAGTTGGAGGAGTTCCACTTGGAATACAGCTGGGAGCATTCTCGAGTTAGATCAGGCGAGAAGTGGAACCTCTGTGAATTGAAGATGGCGACAGAGTGGAGCAGCAGGCACGGACCGGGCCAGCTCCAAAATGTCCTGTCCCTCACCATACTCAACGACATGGTACATTTCTTTTGCTGCAAAATGATATTTCCTGTTTCTGATGGCCTATTACTAGTCCACTACATGTTGATTATGTATATATGCTGCTAATTAATTAAATTGTTTAATTTGCAGAAGAGTTTGCCTGCAGAGCGGACCGTCGAGCAGGAAGTAGCGCGGCTTCCGGTGAACAACTTCGCGGTCTTGGAGCTAAGTATCCGTACGGAGGGTCATGTTTTTGGAGCACTTGTTCTGCAGCTTCTCAGGATCCGAACCACCATACAAAGGCTCAAGGTTGTCCGGTTGAAAGACAGGGTAATTTTATTCTCCACCTTCCTTCAGCATCTTCTTTTAAATTTTTCGATAAGGGCATCTTTTCTAGATGTCTTCAATTTACATTCATGATGTATACTCAAAATAATGTGTATGAACTGTGACTGTGATGCTGAATGCTTTCATCTTTTCTAGTTTCCACACCGCTGCTCCGAAAATTGTGATTGTGATGAAGCTAGCGACTGGAGAAATGAACAATTATCCTTGCCTAATCTTGAAGTGGTAGAGTTTGAAGGCCTCCGTGGAGAAGATCACGAGCTAGATTTTCTTCATCTTCTATTTGGTTCTGCGCCAATGCTGAAGAGAATGAGAGTTGAACTGTTCGATCAGGATTCGCTGGCTAGTGGAGCATGCCAGAAACTCCACAGCATTTTTGCAGCAAATGCTTCCGTGGAATGCTCCGTTAATACAAAATCTGGTTAGGAGGATATTTGTACTAGCATGCACTTGGAATCCTGGACTTTTTTTTTTATGGTCAGGGGGGCAAGACTTCCCCACCTGAATTTTCATTTCATTCCTTTTCCCGCCACAGAGCGACAGTTGAATTGGTTACAGTGTTAAGGGGGGGGGGGTGGGGGTGGAGAAGAGTTTCTGTGCTAGTTGTGATTACATGGGAATAAGTATCGAATCCTGGACTTGATGTTACTATTCCGCAAAGTGTTTTTTTCTCTCATGTCGAACCATTTTAGTATTGGCAACTATGGCAGGAAGTAGCACTTTTGTTTCAAAGTGGTAATGCAAGTAGTTTGGCAGAAATTTTGTAGCAAGTGGATGCGTGAAAAAAAGAATTTGCATTGTGTGGCTATATTTACAACTACGGGAAGAGTTCCATTCCATGATCGAGGCGTTCTCAAATATATGACATAATCAACTTTTTTTCGTTTGTTTGACTATTTGTCTTTTCTATAATATTTTTACAAATCGATAATACAAGTTAAATCTAAAGTACATTCGACTATAGACATAATAATGTACACATTTTACTTTAGATAAGTAACTTATTTGGTAGATATCGATGGTCAAAATTGAAGTAAAAAGTCAACAGTGTCAAATATTTAAGAACGGAAGAGTATACAATAGCGGTAAGAGTATGTGACATGTGTACTTTGGAGTTGGAACTTTTCCAACAGCATAAAGTTAAAAATTTAGGGTTGTTTCCTTTAATTTGTGACAGTAATTTTTGGATCTGACTTAATATATCAGCTCGGGTGCCTTTTTCGAATAGAGCAGGGGCAGCACAAAGGGGATGCTGCATCCTGCGTGCCGTTTTGTATGTAAAGGTAAAGCACGGCCGGGGACGTGGATACATATTTTGGTCGGGGTCGATCAGGGTCGACGACATCGGCAAAACTCCACGTTCGGAGGAGGCCACACCGGTTACGCGTGTTTGGACGAAGTAATTCTTGCGTGGTAGAGAGTTGAGCTAATCTTAATCTGGAGCAAAGCAGTACCTGATGAGGATATTGCCACGCTGAATATGCGCACGCCACGTCCTTTCTCACGCTACAAGTCGTCTCCAACTCAGCTGCCACGTTCGATTCGGATTCAGCCGACACCTCTGCACGGTTTCGGCAATATCTCCCTCATCCGGCATCGAAACGAGGCGTATAAGGATGCGTTAGAAAGAGGACGACGACACCGTCGTTTTGGTTCTAGTCCCAGCTCCAAAAGTTTCGTGGATCATGCTGTGTGACCACAACAAGGTGTTGCGTCACCTTTTTGGGTCAATTTGGCCGTGTATCGTGTCGGGCCTTAAGCCCAGGTCGAGAATGCCCCCTGGTCGCCCCTCAACCCTAGGTCGCCCCTTCAGGGTTTAAACTCAGTAGCCGTCGTCGTTTAGACTTGGGTTTTGTTTAATAGAGTGTGATTTCCGTCGAGGATCAAACTTTCTTCATAGTCACTGTATCGTTGAGGTCTTTTGCTAATAATAATGCTGCTCCACCTATACCTCAGACTTGGAATACTTTGAAACAACGTATGAAATCTCGCTTTGTTCCTCCATATTATCAACGTGATTTGCATATGAAACTGCAAACTTTAAAACAAGGTGATAAAAGTGTCGAGGCTTATTATCAAGAATTGCTTATTTCATTGTCACGTTGTGGCATACATGAGGATGATCAGGCTCTTTCTGCTAGATTTTTTGGTGGTTTGAACCGTGATATACAAGATATTCTTGATTACAAAGATTGGACAAGGTTCAGTCAATTGTACCATCTTGCTATTAAGGCTGAACGTGAGGTACAAGGATGTCGCCAGCAATTTTCTTTCAGGTCCAACACTGAGAGAACTTTTCAGCAACGTCCGGATGTTGACAAGTTCAAGGCCGTCGCTGCTCCTAAGGCGCCATCACCTACACCGTCTACTACACTAACTTCCGAGGTGAGCAATGTCTCCCGTGCAGATCCAGTCGCATAAGAAGCTTTTTACTCCAGGTGCGTCCTCGAGTAGTTCCGCTAGCATCCAGTGCCACCGCTGTAAAGGCATGGGACACATGTTGAAGGAATGCCCAAGTCGTCGTGCTTTCATCGCTGCCCCTGATGGTAATGGTTATATCAGTGCTAGTGATGAGGAAGAAGATTCTTTGGCTCTTGCTACTAATCTTGTTGCGGATTCTTCGGTTGAGCAAAAGGAGGATACCATTGATTCTGATGCTGCAGCCGCGGGCTTCCCTAGCCTCTTGTGCAGCGTGTGTTAGCCGCTCAATTAGCTGATGAGGAGGACACAAAGGTACAACGTAACAATTTGTTCCGTATGTTTCTCATTGTCCAGGAGCGCCGTGTTCTCACCATAATTGATACCGGGAGCTGCAACAACTTGGTGAGTTCAGATCTGGTCCGAAAGCTTGGTTTGACCACTCGTGAACTACGTCACTCATATCACTTACAATGGTTCAATAATAGTGGTAAGACAAAAGTAACACACTCAGCGCGTATACATTTTTCAGTAGGTTCTTATACCGACTATGCTGATTTTGATGTTGTGCCAATGGAAGCATGTTCCCTTTTATTAGGACGACCATGGGAATATGATAAAAATGTTGCACACCATGTAAGAACTAATACTTACACTTTCATGCATAAAAATAAAAACATTACTTTGCTTCCTTTATCACCTGCTGATGTTAGGAAACATTTTAAAGAGTTTGCTGAAAATAAAATGAAACAACCTGCTATGAGTGATTCTAATGTTGATAAACGTGCGAGTATTAAATTAAAAGGAGGTGCTTTTATTGCTACTACATCTGCTAGTGCTGAACTTTGTGAAAACCATAATGCATCTTGTTATACTATGTTGTCCCAAGATGTTCGTATTCTCGATGCTACTTTGTCTTGTATGCATTCTGCTGTCACTAACCTTTTGTAGGAGGTTGATGACGGGATGGAGTCGAGGACGACTCCAATTCAAGAAGGGGAGGATGATGAGGACATCGCCATGTTGGATACGCGCACGCCTCGTTTTTCCCCACGCTACAAGTCGTTTCCAACTCAGCTGTCACGTTCGATTCGGATTCAGACGACACCCCTGCATAGTTTCGGTAATATCTCCCTCATCCGGCATCGAAATGAGACGTATAAGGATGGGTTGGAAAGGGGATGACGCCGCCGTCGTTTTGGTTATGGTCCCAGCTCCAGAAGTTCCATGGACCATGCTGTGTGACCACGACAAGGTGCTACGTCACCTTTTTGGGCCAATTTGGCCGTGTATCGTGTCGGGCCTTAAGCCCAGGTCGAGGACGCCCCCCTGGTCTCCCCTCAACCCTAGGTCTCCCCTTCAGGGTTTAAACTCAGTAGTCGTCATCGTTTAGACTTGGGTTTTGTTTAATAGGTTGTGATTGCCGTCGAGGATCAAACTTTCTTCATAGCCACTATACCGTTGAGGTCTTTTGCTGTGAATCAGGGCCCCCGTTCTTGTTCGTCACCACTGTGTCAAGTTGTCAACGTCGAGTTCTCTACCCAATCGAGTTTACCATCTACCTCTCGGAAGATCGGGCCATCGCTTATCAGTACCCAACGATAAACGAGCTATCGACCGAAATACATAGGTGTTGATTCTACTGCTCTCCGGTTCCTGTTTTGCTCTTGATGATCGGGACCGTCCAATTCTTGGGCAGCGCAGCAGCAAAAGAGACTTCAAAGGTACCGTAGCTCTCTGGTCTTTGAACGTAAGTGCATCTCGCTCCACTAAAGATTTGTTTGATACTAGTGGATTGAAATGGAATGAGATGAATTGTACGAAAATTTTGTTTATGTTAAACTCTGACCTGTTTAGTTACTCTAGTGACCACTAAAGTTTAGGAATCATGTTTGGTTTACCCTCTAAAGAACATTAATGCTCTTGAACAAAGACCCTAGTACCCTAATTAATGCAGGAAAATTTACTCTCCATTATTGCCCCTAAGAGCAGCCGTAGCATGTATTCTGCTCGCTTCCGCCCGCTCAAGTCGGCGTCCGACGAACCGCCCGCTCTCCTCTCTCTCATGTTTTTTTCTCTCTCACGTAAGACATCGCCAGCTCTTCGCCCATTATAATACTTGCTCTAAAGGGGAGGGGGTGTGCACTGCATCTTTCACCTTTGCCCACTATTGCCCCTAAAGTTTAGTGAGCTCTGAGCTCTTTAGGGGGTGGTTTGCCAATTTAGGGACTAAAACTCCCTAAATTTAGTGGCTAAACTTGAGTGGGGGTGGGGGCTAACCAAATGACCTCAATCCTCTTCATTCCACTCAAATACTACTCAGAGAGTTTGTTTGTTTGTTTGTTTCCATCTTAGATTATACTCTCTCCGTTCGAAATTGTAGATCGTTTTTTTTAATTTATAATTTTTGTTATGTATATAGATTTAGTGTATGTTTAGATGCATAATAATATATATAGATGTCTAGGGGGAGGCCCCGGAATGGTTCGATGCTCAGTATGAGAAACTGCCCTTCTTCTGCCGCTCGTGTGGGGTGATAGGTCACTCTGACCTGGTGTGTGCAACTCCTGCACCGCGGGATGAAGAAGGGAAGCTTCCGTACGATCTAACACTTCGAGTGGATGACAGGAAGAGGAAGCCTCAAAGTTTTGCAGAGGCTGCTGCAGAATCTCTATGAAGTGTGTCTTCATCGAGCTCTAAGCACACTAGAGAGCCCTCTAAGCAGCAGGAAGAAGAACCACCGAGGGAGACCTCGGGAAAAGAAGGAGATGAGGAGGTAACATCTCCTCTGAAGGAGAAGGTACCCGTGGCTGACAAGAGCAAAACCGCGGTGCCGCTGTCGGTGAGTCGTACTTTGTTCCAGACCAAGACGGCCAGGAAACGAAAAACAAAAATAGCGTCGGGACTGTCTACATCGGATCTTAACCTGCCTGTTCAGGATCCTCTGGCACTAGTTCCTGCTGGGACGGTAAGTGAGAGGGTTAGTCAACTGGATGGGGTCCACGGATGGGATGAAGGAGGCAAGGAGGAGTTACTGAAGAAGCAAAAGATGTGTTCCACCACTTTTAATGCGCGATCGGCGGCGGCTGCGGGCAGCAGTCCCCGCCGGGCACAATGAATTGCCTAAGTGTGAACTGTCGGGGTGGGGGCCGACCCGTGGCAGTTCAAGAGTTGGGTCTCCTGATCGAGACCTGGAAGCCTGCACTAGTGTTTCTGATGGAGACACGAATGTCTGAAGAGAGAGCCTGGGGTTTAATGAAAGCTTTGGGATACCCTAATGGGGAGGTGGTGGCGGCGCCCGGCTTGAGTGGTGGCCTCGTGTTGTTCTGGAGAAGGGATGTCATGGTGGCGCTGCAAAGTAAATCGCGTTCGCACATTGATGTTGTCCTCTCTTGTGACAATCTTAACGGGAGGCAATGGCGCTTCACTAGTTTTTACGGTGAGCCGAGGAGAGAGATGAGAAAGAACAGCTGGTACCTTATGCAGTTCCTACGTGCACAGTTGGATCTCCTGTGGCTGTGTGCGGGGGACTTCAATGAGGTGCTGAATGCCGATGAACACTTTGGAGTTTGTGAGAGGGAAGCATGGCAGATGGAAGGTTTTCAAGATGCAGTTGCTGACTGTGGCCTGATGGATTTGGGTTTCGTCGGCCTGCCGTATACTTGGGATAATAGACAGGAAGGTGTCAGGAACGTCAAGGTCCGGCTGGACCGGGCCTTTAGTGATCATAGGTTCCTGGACATGATGGGCGATGCGGTTGTGAGGGTCCTGCCAACGGTGTTCTCGGACCATGCATGCCTTTTGATCGAGCTAAAGGTGAGCACCAAGATGAGGAATACGCACAACAGGAGGAAGAAACCTTTCAGATACGAGAACATGTGGCAACATCACGATGATTATGTGGGCTTCATCAATCAAACCTGGGATCCTGGCCCGGGCGAAGGGGATCTCCTCTCACTGGCTTCCTCATTGTCAAACATGCAAGTCGCTCTGAAGGAGTGGGATCGGGACACTTTTGGTTCAGTGCGGAAGAATTTGAAGCGCCTACGGAATGCGCTTGAGGAAGAGAGGAGTAATACTATGTATCGGGGCCCAACCGAACGAGAACAAAGTCTGATGAGGGAGCTAGCGGAGGTTCTAGCTAGGGAGGAAGAAATGGAGAAGCAACGGTCTCGCGTAGACTGGCTGAAATCCGGTGACCGGAATACGGGCTTCTTCCAAGACAAAGCGAAGGTGCGGGCACGCACCAACCGCATTCGCGCGCTCAAAAGGGCGGATGGCTCAGAGGAGACAACGCAGGAAGGTCTCGAGCAGCTGGCGACAGATTTTTATCAGAGCCTGTTCACGACTCAGGAGGATCTACAGCCGAAACTTATCTGTAGGGGTGGGCATTTGGTTTAAACCGACTATTCGGTTCGGTTTTTCGGTGCACAAATATTTTGGTTTTCTAAGAACCAACAACCGATCGGTATCTCAGAAAAGTAGAAACCGACACGTTCGGTTTTGGTGTTTTCGGTTCGGTTTTTCGGTTGCACCAAACAACACCAAAGTTTCATACATGCATTTCAGGCGGACATCAAGCAAGCAGGTAAGTAGTAGTAGTTCAGATAGACAAGATATGTGAGTTAAAATTTCTTTTTCTTGTTTTTCTTTCTCCGTATCCCCCGGTTGCTGCTCTCCTTAACTAATCTTTAGTCTCGTCCATCAAGAAGACAGCAAGCAAGGAGACCAGAGATCGGAGAAGTTGAATCGAAGTAGCAGTACATGATATATGCAGATCCGGCCGCCAGCTCCAAGGCAGACGCAGCCCAAGACTTAAGCAAATCTGGCTGCAGGCAGATGCAGCCCCGGTCGCCAGCTGCGCCGCTTCCTCGTGCTAGGCCGCGCGTGCACCGCGGCAACGCAAGCTGTCGATTCACCCGTGACATGCGGAGAAGCTATGGAGGCAGTGCAGCAGTGGAGCCATGGCGGCGCTGAGCAGTGGAGCCGCCACCGCCCCCTGGCAGGCCTGGGACTGGGAGGAAGGGGGGATTGTGTTAGGGTTTGGGAATTGAGGGTGGCGTACGTCTTATATTTGCTTGTGAACGTGGGCCGAGGAGGGCCAAAATTACTGAGGTTGTAGGCCTGTTGTGCTCTGCGGGTGCGGGAGTTGCATGCGCGCTGGTGCGTGAAAGGCGTGAAACTTTGGTAGTTCGGCTATTTCGGTTCGGTGGAGTACCAAAACCGAAGCCGACACCGATGACCGAACTTTACAGAACTGAAAACCGAACCGAAAAAATCGAAAAACGGACATTTTGGTTCGGTTCGGTTCGGCTCGGTTTGGTCTTTTTTTTCGGTTTTGGTTTAAAAATGCCCACCCCTACTTATCTGTCAGCATATTCCGAGGAGAGTGACAGACCAAATGGCTGAGCTGCTGGAGAAGGCGTTCACGAGTGAAGAAGTGGAGGCTGCTCTTTTCCAAATGGGGCCGAGTAAAGCCCCGAGTGCTGATGGTTTTACTGCTGGTTTTTTCCAAAAGCACTGGCCCTTGGTGAAAGACAGAGTAATATTAGCGGTTTTGGGCTTCTTGAATGGTGGTGACATGCCGAAGGTAATAAATCAAACCATTTTGGTTATTATTCCTAAGGTTGCTAACCCCCAAGAGTTGTCACAATTCCGCCCAATTTCTTTATGTAATGTGATTTATAAGTTGTGTTCCAAGGTTGTAGCCTACAGGCTTCGCTTGATGTTGGATGATATTGTGTCGGAGGAGCAAAGTGCTTTTGTTCCAGGAAGGCTAATCACGGACAATGTTTTGATAGCATACGAGTGCATTCACTACCTGCGAAACAAAAACGGGAAGTCAGGTGCTTGCATGGTCAAGTTGGATATGGCTAAAGCCTATGATCAGGTGGAATGGAGATATCTCAACGAGGTGATGACCGCTTTGGGCTTCCCGGACAGGTGGTGCAACTTGATAATGAAATGTGTTACTTCAGTGAATTTTGCAGTTAGGGTGAATGGAGTGCTATCTCCTTCATTTAAGCCCTCCCGCGGTATTCGACTGGGGGATCCAATCTCTCCATATTTGTTTCTTCTATGCATGGAGGGTTTAACTTGTATGCTGAAAGCGAGAGGTCCTCAGTACATTTCAAAAGGAGTTAGGGTCAGCAGGCATTCCCCCTGGATTTCCCACCTCCTTTTTGTTGATGACTGTCTCATTTTTACCCAAGCAACAAAGAGAGGAGCAGACAGAATTTCAGAGATACTTGATTTATATAATAGGGGTTCGGGCCAGCTTGTGAATAAAGGCAAGTCTGCTGTCTTCTTCAGCGAGAATTGTGACCAGGATACAAAACGTGTGGTACATGAGGGCTTGCAAATTCCAACAGAGGCATTAGGAGAAAAGTATCTGGGTCTACCTACAGCATTTGGAAAAAGCTCTGATGGAACATTTGATTATGTGGCGGACAGGATCAGAGGGTTTATCAACGGATGGGGTGGCCATTTGCTCAGCTGTGCAGGGCGAGAAGTTCTTATCAAAGCCAATGCACAGGCGGTGCCAACTTATCCAATGAGTTGTTTCAGGATGCCTGCTCCGACTTGTAAAAAGATCAAGAATTACATATCTAATTATTGGTGGGGGAGTTCTATTGATAACCATAAGCTGCATTGGCAGAGGTGGACAAAGCTCACACGATCTAAAGGCGAAGGGGGTATGGGCTTTCGTGATCTCCCGCTTTTTAATGAAGCAATGCTGGAGAAGCAAGGTTGGCGCCTCCTTGATCGTCCAGATTCGTTGTGTGCTAGGGTCCTGAAAGGGAAGTACTACCCGAATAGCAGCTTCATGAGGGCAACAAGGAGGAAGAACAGTTCAGAAACCTAGCGTGCCATCTTGTTTGGTCGTCAGGCTTTGTCAAAGGGGCTCATTAAGAGGATTGGTCCAGGGGATTCCATCAATATTTGGACAGACAACTGGATCCCCGGTACGACAACGATGAAACCCATCTGTCGTTTGCCGGACGTGCAACAGGAACAGGTCAGTGACCTCTTTTTGCCGGACTTGCGACAGTGGGATGAAGAGTTGGTTCGGTCCTCCTTCTCTGCACTCGATGCTGAGGAGATCCTGAAGTTAAAATCGGGTGCAAGATTGGAGGAGGACATTGATGCATGCGCTTTTGAAAAGAATGGTTTATATTCAGTCCGCTCGTGCTACAGAATGCTTAAACACGAGAGTGATCAGAAGGAGGATTTTGGGAGGAATGAACCAAGTTCGACAAACAACCAACGCTGGTGGAAGAAAATTTGGAAGCTGAACATCCCTCCAAAGATTCGTATTTTCTGGTGGAGAGTTCTCAACAACTTTCTACCATCGAAGGCAGAACTTAAAAGGAGGCACATAGCAAAAGAAGATCATTGTGAGACCTGTGGATTGCCGGAAGAATCGCTGTACCATGTGGTGGTCTCATGTACTCTGGCAGTACGTTTTTGGCAAGCAGTTCGCGAGCTGACTGGATGCAAATTTCCATCGCTACACCCAGGATCTTGGGCTACGAATCTCCTGTCAAGCGAGTTCTGTACCCTTGAGCAAGTTGCTTTGTTTATCTGTGGTGCCTGGTCGCTTTGGACGGGTCGGAATGGGAGAGTCCATGGTCGGTCTACTTGGAGTTTCGTGGCTGCAGCAAAGCATGTGACTAAGATGATTGAGGACCTGATCTGTTTAACTCAAAGGAATGAGGAACTCCCTCCTCGCAGCAGGGGTATTTGGCAGAAACCAGAGACAAGATGGTTAAAAGTGAACACTGACGCTGCGTTTGTTTTAACCTCCTCTTCTGGTTCGAGTGGTGCAGTCGTCAGAGATGAGAATGGCAAGCTTCTGATGGCGGCTGCAAAGCGACATTATCATATCCCAGATGCTCTAACAGCCGAAGCCTTGGCGGCGAGGGACGGGTTGATGCTAGTCCATTCAGGAGGTTTTGAAAAAGTTGTTTTGGAGCTTGATAACCTGACGCTTGTGAATCTACTCCGATCGGTGGCAGGAGAGAAGAGCCAGATCGCAGGCCTCTGGCATAAGATCAGTGAGTTAAGCAAGGTTTTTACTTCTTTTAGTTTTTCCTTTGTTAAGAGGGAGGGTAACGGTGTATCTCATCAATGTGCAAAGTTACTACCGCTATCAATCCCGGAGTGTGTGTGGGTTGAAGGCTTCCCAGCTGTGTTGCTTGGGGCAGCCGAGAACGATTGTAACCTTGCTTCAGAGTAATTGATCATCATGGTCGCAAAAAAAATAAATAGATATAGTGTATATTTAGATGCATAATAATAATAATAATAATAATAAAACAAGCTTGTATGTTAATACTCCATACTTTCCAAATTTTAGTTCGTTTTGGTATTTATAGGTTAACATATCGTATGCTATATATGCGCATAGATATACATTATTCCAAACACATAATAAAAGTTATTAATTTAGAAATGTCAAAATGATCTATAATTTAGGATAGATGAAATAAATTATAGTCCAATGATAGTAGAGTAAAAGACCACTTATTTCACGTCACAACTCCTAAAAGTGATCCCAAAGTGTCAATTTATCGTGGTACACGAGCCGTAATTTAGTTTATATAATCTAAGATGGATTATAATCGAAACAAATATGGCCTACAAGTGTGGTTCACCGGTTCCTCTAGGGTACCGTGGAGAGAGACTCCTCTCTCGCTGACACGCAGTTGCAAACTCACGTACTCAAACCCACACGTGTTTGGACTTTGGAGAGTGCCTGCAGAGGAGGCTCATCGCACCAAAAGTATCCAAAATTTCATCGCTGGAAATCACCGGTGATCTGAGTACATTTTTTTTTGCGTAATTTCAACGTGTAAATGGTAATTGTATTTTTTACGACAACTGGGCTTTTAGCTCAATTGCCAATTCAACTGTGTATCTGTTCAATATCAGGTTGGTGAACGTATTGGAGGAAGTCAAAGGGAAGAGTGCCTTGATCACCTCGAAGCCAGGTTTGATCAGCAAAACCTGAACAAGAAGAGTGCCTTGATTACCCCATGCCGATTTTCGTCTTGAATTTGAACGGCTCGTACAATTTGCAACCGGAATTGACAACATCAGAGACGGCATCATCCCATTTCCCCGACGTCGAGTTTTTGGCTCTGCCGAGTTCTAGCGATCTCGAGGTGTTTGCCAGGGAGACAAGGGTGGAAAAACAGAACGAGATCCTCTGTCGTTGTGTTCTCAGCAGCAGAGAGACATTCCGAGGATCTGTGACATGAGATGGGCATCCGATAGCACATTCGTGGGAGTGGACGATGGACTCGTGCAAAAACGACACCAGGAAAGGGAACGAGATCCTCTACCGTTGTGTTCTCAGCGACAGACGTTCTGAGGATCTGCGACGTGAGATGGGCATCCAATGGCAAGAAGCCACGCCGCAGGAATAGAGTGGACTTGTTGGGCCATGAGGATGATGCGGCCCATTCCAGAGGCCATGAGAGGAGGAAAAACAACGCCATGGTCGTCGCCGTCGCTGGACCCGCTCGAGCTCCTTTCCCAGTCTTGGAGCGCGTCGGGGCGCACCTTCGCACTCACACCGCCGTCAGCCGTGCTCGTCACCTCCATTGCTGAGGATGTCGCGTGCGAGCTTGAGGACTGTGGCGTCGCCTCCGCGTCTGGGAGCTCCTTCTTCGCGTCCTCTGCCACATCGCAGCTTTGCACAATCTGTGAGTGCGCACAAACCTCTTGCCAGTCCCAACCGTGGCCTGGCTCATCGGCGGCGACCAGTGGCCCGATCTGAACCACTCTGCGATGACCAAGGTGATGGGGACGGGCATGGGCGGCATAGCATCTTGACGTCGATGGGTGGTGAAGAGCGAGGCGGGGCACCGGTGGTGCTGGACATTGATGAGAGAGCTGCATCATCCGGCGAGCAGCGATAGCCGTGTTTGGAAGGAAGGGAAAAAAAATTCCCTCAAGGGAATCTTCTATGCATGGAGTACTAAATCAAATTTATTTGCAAAACCTTTCTACCGATGAGTGTAACTTTTCGCGACGAATCTAATGAGCATAACTAATTAGTGATTTGCTACAGTAATTACTGTAACAAATCACTAATTAATTATGCTCATTAGATTCGTCGCACAAAGTTACACTCATTTGTAATGTTGAATGATGATCCAAATTATATCAAGAGAGAATGCCGCCTACTTCTAACGGAGCGGAGCGGAGGCCCATCGCCGGAGGCTTGGGCCGGAGCGAAGCGGGTGGAGCGTGCAGGTGGAGCATGTGGATGATGAGGAAGGTGTGCATGTGCAGCAACATGTGCGTGATGATACAGGTGAGCAGGTGGAGCCATCTGTGGAGGATCAGGAAAATGAAGCTGTTGATGATGAAGCTCATGATGATGTTCAGCACTCACCTCCTGTTTTGCAGTCAGAGGAGGATTTACCCATTGCTATTCGCAAGTCTAAGAGGGGTTGTGGACGATCACGTCATCTTATTGAGGAGTGTAATATGACTTATTATGCTTTGAGTTGTGCTGAACAGGTTGATAGCAGTTATAAGCCTGCAATATATACTGAAGCCATTGCTTGTGGAGATCGTGAGAAGTGGATTGCAGCTATGCAGGATGAGATGCAGTCTCTCGAGAAGAATTGCACTTGGGATGTTGTTCCCTTGCCTAAGGGAAAGAAACCTGTTCGCTGCAAGTGGATCTACAAGAGAAAGGAGGGTTTAACTCCTAGCGAGCCTCCAAAGTTCAAGGGAAGGTTAGTTGCTAAAGGCTTCAGTCAGATTCCTGGTGTTAATTATAATGATGTGTTCTCTCCAGTGGTAAAGCATAGTTCAATTCGCACATTCTTTAGTATTGTTGCTTCACATGATCTTGAGCTTGAGCAGTTAGATGTTAAAACTGCATTCTTACATAGAGAGCTTGAGAAGGAGATTTACATGGACCAGCCTGATGGTTTCGTTGTACCTGGCAAGGAGGATTATGTCTGTAAGTTGAAGAGATCATTGTATGGTTTGAAACAGTCTCCTCGACAGTGGTATAAAAGGTTTGATTCATTTATGTTGAAGCATGGTTTTAAGAGATCAAATTATGACAGCTGTGTTTACATCAAGCATGTTAATGGATCACCTATATACTTGCTGTTATATGTTAATGATATGTTGATTGCTACCAAGAGCAGGAAAGAGATCACTACATTGAAGAAATTGTTGAGTAGTGAGTTCGACATGAAGGACCTTGGTGTTGTTAAGAAAATTCTAGGTATGGAAATTACTAGAGACAAAAAATCTGGTTTGTTATTTCTTAGTCAGCAAAGTTACATTAAGAAAGTTCTTGACCGTTTCAATATGCATGATGCAAAGCCTGTTAGTACTCATATTGCACCTCATTTTAAATTGTCAGCTAAGCAATGTGCTAAGTCAGATGAGGATATTGAGTACATGTCAAAAGTTCCGTACTGTAGTGCTGTTGGTTCTTTGATGTATGCTATGGTTTGCTCTCGTCCGGATTTATCTTATGCTATGAGTTTGGTTAGCAGATATATGTCTAATCCTGGTAAAGTACACTGGAGGGCAGTTCAGTGGATTTTCAGGTATCTCAGAGGGACAGCAGATCATTATTTGAAGTTTGGCAGGACAGATAAGGGACTTATTGTATATGTGGATTCAGATTATGCTAGTGATTTGGACAGGCGAAGATCGCTCACAGGTTATGTCTTTACTGTTGGCAGTTGTGCTGTGAGTCGGAAGGCTGTCTTGCAGCCTATTGTTGCTTTGTCTACTACCGAAGCTGAATACATGGCTATTGTTGAAGCATGCAAAGAGTTGATTTGGTTGAAAGGATTATTTGTTGAGCTTTGTGGAGTTAATACTTGCATTAACCTGTTTTCTGATTCTCAGAGTGCTATATATCTTACAAAAGATCAGATGTTTTATGAGAGGACAAAGCACATTGAGATCAAGTACCATTATGTTCGAGATGAGATCGAAAAGGGTAAGCTGAAGGTATGCAAGATTAGTACTCATGATAATCCAGCTGATATGTTGACAAAGCCAGTTCCGTAGCCCACCGATTCCACTAGTGGGTTGTAATGCCACGGGTGGGTTGGGCTTGAAATCCCATGGGTGGCTGGTGGAAGTGGAAGGACGTGGATCCGGGAGACGTGGATTGTTTTTCTTTTCTTTTTCTTTTTTGCAATTCAACAGGAGCAAGAGTTAGAGCAAATATAATGCCCACAAATGATGCAAACAAATGAGAAATTCTTCATTTTTCAGATCTGTAAGTAACCTAGCAGTAGAACTTTGAACGTCACTGATACAAAATTTGGAACAACAGTCTCGCCAAGAATATTAGACATTCAAATCAATACTACAATTGAGTTCAATAATTGATTATGGTGCCACAAAGATCACAGTGCCTACAAGGCCAACATAACAGTTCGAGTACTTAATGATTCAAATTAATAAGACATAGTGTTGACTATTGAGGAATGATGAATGTTGAAGAACTCCAAAACCACTTGGACACGCCATTGAAACTTAGCCATGTATCAGATAACTTGAATCATGATGAGCTGCAATCACAAGACAATAGTTATGCATTTTTTGTCAGAGGGAATAATAGATAACTGTTACTCAGCACATATACACTTGTCTTATATATGAAATCTGAAGGTATCAAGTTTACAAGTCAAGTTTTCAGAGCATAGAAGATTTTCTAAAAAAACATGTATTTATATTACAACTCTTTTGTGTATTTAAAAATATTTTTTAAAGAACTATAAATTTGCATAGTAGTCATAAGAAAGAAACAAGGAGCTCAGAAGATTGAAGAATGACACTACTACTTGCAGACGCTTGGACTACAGTCTGAACTCTCGACACTAATGACAACAGTGGCACAGCTGATAATAACCTAACACCATAGGAAACATAGCATAGTGCAAGTGGATCGAGCCTATGAACAACAAGGAAAAACTTGACAGGCACCAAGATTACCATCATCGCTATTGGCAGAACATGAAAGATAAAACAGAGTGAAAAGATAAAACAAAAAAGAAAAATAAGCAAAGGTTTCTGTATTAATCAGACAGTTCATGAGAGCCCATGAGAATGGCAAACATAGTTCTGACATGGTATCACTACTTTACCTGTTTCACAAAAGATGAAATACAAAATGTAGATCATTTTGCAGAGCTGCAAGACTTAGCATCATTTAACAGCTATAACTCTAAACATGTGGAAACATCATGCGTGTGGACCATACAACATGGCCTCCACAAGCCATCATGGTGTGCAGGCTAATGCTTGGCAAAACCATAGAAGTATAATGCACATGGATTTCAGATTTTGAACAGAACAAGTGACGAGTTCACCTTAAGAACTATTCAAGAGTTTCTCAAAGATAAGCTAGCAGACGAACTAGTATATAGCTGTAGGCCTACATAAATGGCACAAGTGTTGCAACACTAAAACATTTTGCCACAGCTCAACTGCTCAGATGATGTTTAGAATCATGTAGGTTTGCAAAGCTTAAACATAGAACATGTATTTTGAGAGCACACTATCAAACAACAATAGTGGGCAGCTCCTTCTAAATTATGGTCATAGCAGATTTCAGGATCACAAGAAAGAAACAAGGAACAGTCACAGTTCATGAGAAACAAATGTTCTACTACTGAAGTACACATGAGAACAGTCACAGTTCATGAGAAGATGGGTCAGGCAAAGATAACAGAACATGCTATATATATACAACGAGGAAGAGTAGAAGGTTGCAAGCATCTATGCATACCTAAATCAGGTTACCATGAATCTTCTTGCGTAGCCATTTAAGGCGTGTAGATTCCTTTGCAGTCATGAAAATGGCTCGATTCTCCGCATCTTTGAACACATCATAGGCATCCACCTTCTCATCATCTGAAAGATCTTCAATTCCGTCCACAACAGCTATGCAAGCAGGAATGGTGAATGTATTTTCAGCCTCAGCTTGCTGTTCTTTTCTTTCTAGAAACCTACCCATCATTTCAACCACCTGGAGGAGGGGGATAATCACCTGGAGGAGCCGAATCGAGGTTATAGTCGGAGTAGCCGCCGCTGCCGCCACCGCCAATGGTTGACGAACCCTAGCAAGAAAACATGAGTAGGGAGGGGGTGAGGTGGAGGAGATGGAGGGAGGGGAGCTGTAGGAGGCGGGGGAGGAGGAGGAGGAGGATGCGCACCTGCGCTGTGCTCGGGCTCGCCGCTGGCGCGACGAGGGAGAGGTGGCGACGGCGTCGTCTTCCGCGGTGCAGGAGGAGATGCGAGGCGACACCGCGGGAGGGAGAGGGAGACGTCGTCCCGGTGTGCGGATGTGTGGAGGGTTTCTCACGTGTGTTGGACGGGATTGGGTTGGGTCAAAATCCAATCCCCACTTTGCCAAATACGGTTTTTGGGCTGGCTGGAGAAATCGCCCCTGCGCGGGCCAGATTCCCCGTGTCGGGGGGTTTTGGGCCTTTTCCACCCCAAAACTCGCCTACCCAAACGAGGCCTCACCGATGTCCACGCCTGCGCAAGCTCATCATGGAAATGGACCGCCTCCGTGGGGTCGAGGTCGAGACACTCACCGTCGAGTCCAAGTCGCTCGAGAAGCTCAAATGTTCGATCTTTCGAACTGGTCGATTGGCGGCCATCCGCATCGTGGCTCCTGAGCTCAAGAGGTTCAGCTTGTTCTTCGGTTGGTTCGCGGGATTTACCGTGTCGCTCTCGGCGCCGAAGTTGGAGGAGTTCGACTTCCACTTCACGTACCGTTGTGAGTCTTACCGAGTTAGATCTGGCGAGAAGTGGAACCTCGAGGCATTGAATTTGAAGAGGACGACGGAGTGGAGCAGCACACACGGGCCGGGCCAGCTCCAAAATGTCCTGTCCCTCACCATACTCAACGACATGGTTGGTTCCTTTTGCTGCACAATTATATTTCCTGTTCTCGATGGACTATTAATAGTCCACTAAATGTTACAGTATATGATGTAGAAAACCTCACCTGTGGGCACCGAGATTTGCCAAAAGCTAAATAGACCACTGCGCTCCGAGTTCGTTCAAAACAAAATAAAGCTGCGGGCTTCGCCAGCGTTTTTCTTTTGAAACTGGAAAATGTCTCACGCCCGCACGAGAAGAAAGTTGGGCTCCGGGACAGTTGTTTACTTCACGAACGAATAAGCTTTAATAGTTTCTCCTTCAGGAATGACTAGGGAATCTGGGCTCCGGCGTCTTCTTCATATTTCAGGCAGTTATAAGGTTTAACACCGTGGCAAGATGTGTCATTTCAGGAAAACATCCCGGAGCTCCCAATCGGTAACAGCAAGGAACGGAGGTCTCGGCTTCGCCTTGAGGCCGAGTCGGTTCACAACTCTCCGTTCCCAAGATTCCGAAGCTCTGCGTCGCGCCGAAAAATAAAACGTCGGGAGGAACAGATTGGCGAAGCCCGGGGCTTCTCAAGGTTTCAAGCACGAGGACTCGGTCAAAAGCTGTTCCAACACGGAACTGTCTCCGGTTCTCGCGGCGCATCTTCCGCTCCGCTGTCTCCGGCGCAACCTACGCTCCGCGAACTACGGCGTCAAATCCGCAACATATGTAAAATGCCCAGTTTGCCCCCGTGTATTTTTGTTAGGTGTTAGAGTTTCGGGGGCATACGTGGAATGTAAATTCAGTCTTTTGGCACTATAAAAGGAGGCCTCCTCCTCATTGTAAAGGGACGGCCATTTTTGGATAGTTGAGCTGATAACGTATTGAACAAAGCTATCTGTATAATTCAACCGAGTGTGAACGTGTTAATTGCGAAGTTATTCACCAAGACTCCCTGTTTCTGTTTGGTAATCTCGTGAACCCAACAAAGGCGCCCACCGTGGTCTTAGCCATCAAGGAACCCACGATGGCACCCCCAAAGAAAAAGACTGCTGACCAAGAAGAGCCCAGAGTGGCTGCCAAGGAAAAAAGAATCACAATCGCTCCGCAGCCCAGTCCGGAGGATGAAGATTTCGAATGAACACGCACTGAAAAAAGAAAAGTGGCAGGAGAGGCCACGCAAGATTCGGACCCAGAAACTAGCCTCACAAACGATAAAGAGGACGCAGCTGAGAGGGAGCTGGACTCAGTACTAAGGCAAATCGAGGCCATGAAGAAAGAGAAAGAAAGGGTAACCATGGAACTCGAAGCTCAGAAACAAGCTGACGAAAAAATAAAAAAAATAAAAGCTGTGAAGCTACAATTGGCTCAAATGCAGCAAGAACTGGATGAGTTGCAATCCCACCGGCGCACACCGCCAATTCCCACCCCAGTCCATGAGGAAGACCCACCTCCACAAAATGAAAACATTGCATTCAATTTCCCAACCCACAACGCCTCGGGAATGTTCATGACTGTCGACGCAACTTCGCCTCTATCTATTGGCCTGCAAACAGCGCCATGGCATTTCTCTTACAAAACTGTCTCATTACCAAAGTACAACGGGTTAACAAATCCAAGACAGTTCATAATGAGTTACGAAGCCGCCGTGGCTTCGGCTGGAGGTGATGAAGTTGTTTTAGCCAAATCGTTCATCATAGCATGAGAGGGTGCAACGTTGAACTGGTACTCATTACTGCCACCACACTCAGTATACAGCTGGGTCGATCTGAAGACAAAACTCATCCAAAACTTCCAAGGTTTCCAAACCGCAACTACAGATGAGGGGGACTTGTTCTATTGTATCCAAAAGGACAAGAAACCTTTGGCAAACTATGTGAGGAGATTTCTCTAATTGAAATCCCAAACTCCGGACGTATCAGAGAAGGTTGCCATAGCTGCCTGTATCAAAGGGCTCACTCCAGGGTAAACAACTTCACACCTCTCAAGGAAAAAACCAAAGATAATGCAAGTACTCTTGGCGGAGCTCGAGGAGTATTGCAGATCAGATGAAGATCACAGAAGAAGAGTGGCTGAGAGAAACTGCCTAAGGCAAGCCCAGAGAGAGCAGGAGTGGGTTCCCACTCACCAAAGTGTCCAAAACAATGGAGCTCCGTACCCACCAAACCAAGTACTCCCAATCGAGGTTGCGCCACACACTCAAAACCAAAACCCAAACCCACCACAAAATCAGCCTCCGCAGCAGGCTCCGCAAGCTTCGAACCGCGGAGGTCACAACCAAAGAGGAAGAGGGAGGGGCAGTGGACCATCTCCTCAAAACCAAAACTCTCGCCCACTCTTGTTTTACTGCTCGTTCCACGGAAAACAACCTCACCATTCCACAGACAACTGTCCCGAAACCAAAAGAACTCTAGAAAGAATGGCCGAAGAAAAAAGGGCCGCCCAAACCCAGCACCAACCTCCACCCCCTAAACCTATCAATCACACCTGGCCTCACCAACCCTTCCACCAAAACCCATATCCCACCGCACCCCCGCTCCATTCCTACAACCAAGGAAACCCAAGCTATTTCCAAACCAGTGCATATAGCCAACCGCAGCCAGCATGGCAAGCACCAACACCACAATACCAGCCACAAAGCCAGCAAAACACTCAGCCAATGCAACAGATACCACCCCCGCCACCCGGCATGCCAAATGTAATTCCAAAGGCGGAGCCGCCAAACCCAAGAAACGATCCCAGAGTCTTACCAACCTTCGGCTCTATCATGGCCATTTCCCAAACTGAGGCTCAAAACCAGGAAAACTCTTATCACCAAGTATTCCCAATTGTGGGGGGTCATCCCTCGAATTCAAAAACAAGAGGATGAGAAGGAATTACTTCAGAGAGGTGCACACTATAGTCCAAGACGGACCTCCGGTTAAGCCACCTTGGGCGCATGTACCCATCACCTTCACAGAGGAAGATTTCAAGCTAAAAACAGTTGCACATAACGACGCCATGGTCATCAAAACAATTATCGCAGGCTGGGAAATTGGGGAGGTCTTGATAGACAATGGCAACTCCGCGGACATCCTTTTCGCCAAAACTTTCAGGGAAATGAAGATAGACCCACACTTGCTACAAGAAGCAGATGTTCCACTTCTGGGCTTCGGGGGAAAGCCCGTCAGAGCATTGGGAAAGATCACATTGTCTGTCTCCTTCGGAAATCTCGACAACCCAAGAACGGAGTTGATCACATTCGATGTTGTGGAAATGCACTATCCTTACCTAGCCATCTTGGGCAGGGGCTTCATCAACAAGTTCGATGCAGCGGTCCGACAACTGTTTCTATGTATGAAAATCCTAGCACTCAAAGGAGTCATCACTGTGTTTGGGGACCAACAGACAGCAAGAGACATTGAAAAAGGCATATCTCCAGGCCAACGAAGCATCCACCATCTCACCCAGGCCGAAGCTGACGAAGCTAAGGAGAAAGAGAGGAAGAAGAAGTTCGTGGAGCCCAAAAGAGACAAGGAAAAGGTAAACATCAGCGCCGACGGCGAAACTAAAAGGATCCCATTGGACGCGCACGTCCCAGATAGGGCTGTAACAATCGGAGCCGAGTTAAGCATAGAGGAAGAACGGGAGTTGCTAGCATTTCTGGCCAAAAATCAAGATGTGTTCGCATGGTCAGCCCAATGTAACATCCCGCAATTTTATTACGGAATGTTTATTATAAAAATGAGGATTTAAAATTTTTGGTGAATTATTTGAGTGCTTGATAATTAAATTAAGGATGTCTTCTATTTTTCTCTCCTAAATTCCTAGATTTATTTTTGAGCTAATTAAAATTTCTAGGGAATATAAAATGCTAGTGTGAGAAGTTTGCAGTTTATTTGGATTTATTTGGGATTTATTTGTGTGGGATTCAAATTTGAATGCCTATTCAAATTTGAATCTATTTAGAAAAAGGTTTAGAAATAAAAGAAAAGGGGAAAGACTTCAAACTAGGTTTGGGCCTCAAGTCCACAGCCAAAGTCTACTCCAGGCCCTCCTTCTCTTTTTCTCAACTCAGCAGCGCACCTCGCACTTCCCCGGCCTAGCAGCTTCGCGGCCCAGCAACGCCCGCCGGCCCACACACGCGCGCTCCTCTTCTCTCTCTCTCGCTGACGCTCGTCAGGCCGCCACATCGACGTCGTCTTCCTCCTCCTTTTTCCCCTTTTCCCCTCTCTGTCCCGCGCTGCGGCCAATCGGGAGCCCGCCACCTCGGCGCCGCTCGCCGTACTCGCTCTTGGCGGAGCCGCGGATGTGCGCCACATCAGCGCCTGCTCATCCAGCCGTCCACGCCGCACCACGCCGCCTATATAAACACCGCCGCGACCACCCGCTCCTAACCTAGCCGCTCTGGGGTATTCCCCTGTCTCCGCCGCTGCGCCTGAGGAAGAAGAGGAAGGGGAGGAGAAGGAGGCGGGGAAGGCCGTCCGTGGGAGCACGTCGAGAAGCCGGCGCCGTCCGCGGGAGCTGATCGACGAGAAGCCGGCGCCGTCCCTGTCGAAGCCCCGCGCACCTCTGCTTCACCTGCTCCGACCCGTTCCGCCACCGTCCAGCTCCGCCACCCTTCACCGCCGTTCTGCACGTCGACCAGGGGTCATCAGGTGAGCCCGACGATCCCCTCTCGCCTAAGTGTGTCGGCCTTCGGGCCGAGGGGAGGAGAAAAGGCCCCGCCTCGACCCTGTGCTTGACATCGCACGCACCGCGCCGCCGCCGCGGACCGCCGTCGCCTGTGTTGCCGGCCATCGCACCGTGCTTATGCCTGCAGGCGCCGCTGCCTTCACCGACGCGCGCGCGCTCACCGCCTTGCCCTGTTCCTTTCCCTGTGTTGCACGCCGGAGACGCCCGCTGTCCTGTTCGCCGCGCCGCCGTGGCCATCGCCACGCCGGGTTGCCTTGTGCACGCGCGAGCAGGAGGAAAAGGTGACGCCTTTAGGGTTTCTCCATGCACTCCTTGCCGCCGGCACAGCCGCGCGCCCACGCGCGTCCCTGCCCGGCTGCGGGAGCCCTGTTTTTCGCCGCCGCGCACGCCGTCCAGGGCGCCGACATGGCCAAGATGGCCTTGTGCGTTTCGGCAAGGGGCAAAACCCCGGTCTTTGGCTTGTTTTTGCCTCGCCAGTTACACACACACGCACAACGACGTCCCTGCGCAACCAAGCGCCCGCGCCGGCGACCATCCGCACTGCGCCCCACGCCGCGCCGTCGCCGTTGAGGCCGCTCCGGTCCCAAGGTGCCACCTTTTTTGCCCTGATCGGTGCGCAATCATCTACGGAGTCGAGCCCTGTCGTTGGTTGGCCAATCCGCCGCATACCTCGCCGCCGGCGAGCCGTTCCCGCATCGGAGTCCCTCACGGGCATTCCGTCGAGCACCTGTGTGCCGCTCCAAAACCCCAGGGTTTTCCCATGCACACACGCACACACACACGCGTACACGCAGAAGATCCGAGCGAATCTCGTGCGGCCGACCACCCAGGGCCGAGCCACACGCCGGCCTGCACGCCGCCACGCCGCAGCGATCCACCCATGGATCTGCTGCTCTGCGCCACGTGTGCCGCCGCATCAGCACCACGTGGGCAGGTACCGGCTTAGAGCCGCGCTGCTGGCCGCCACGTCGGCGCTGGAGCTGGCCTGTAGCCGGCTATAAGCCGGTTATGAGTCAGCTAGAGATGGGTAGAGATAGCCTAAAGTCTGCAATATTGTAAATGCGTATTTGATTTTCATAAAACTATTTTATCTTTGGAAATTCATATTAAATCCGTTTTAACTCCGAAAAATACAAAACTTCTTCTGAAAATCTTCTAAAATTCCAAACTCCGCGCTAGGCTAGAGTTTGCCTCTTTTTGGGTCTTAATTGTTCTTCCTCTTGGATTTCATTGCAATTAGCACCCGTGTTTATATTTTATTACGATTCTAGGAGCCGTCGGAGCCGGAGAGCTGAGCCAGGACTACAACGACGACCTCGGCTACGACGACTACTCGCACCTAGGTTCACGCCCGACCTTCTTTGAATGCCCATTAGGCATGGCTATTAGAACTGCTAGTGCTTTATTTACTGCATAGTGATGGATATGATGAACCCGTGCATAGCCTCTTTTACATAATTGTCCTTGATTGACCTACTACTACTACTTTACTTATGCGTGATGATACGCTGAGCTTGCTATGCATGTGTTGGTATATTGTGGTTGTTTCTTGGCGTGTGTGGGGAAAAACCGGCAGGAGTAGGTGTTTTGGGATATTTTGGCGTGGGTGAGCTCAAGACAACCCGATCCGGGATCGGGGGCCAGGGATCGTCTTCTCGGGCGATGCCCAGTTTGGTACCTATGGCGGGTACACTGTTTTAGGAGCACAGGTGTTGGGGTTTTTGTGATGACTTGGAGGATAGGAGCTCGCCCTGGTCTGAAACCGAGTGGGTCGCCTTGTTACTCGGGACTTTCGTACACACCACCTCGCCGAGAGTGGGGATAGGGCCGTTCGACCCTAGCAAGTGTGTTACCATACCTGCTAGTAGGATAGAGGGTATCAGTGAGATGGTTAGGGTGAAGTCCCTTTCCTATTGGGCGCTCCCCGTGCGGCCACACGGGGGCATTTTCACAGTTCTGGGGTGGTCCTTTGCGAAGGACCGCAGCGAGACCCAGATGAAGGATGGAATCGTAACTCCTAGGTGTTCGTTTGGTAGGGTAGGCTCGTTCGGCCGTACACCGTCCGGGTACTATTTCGAGTTGGGTACTGGTGTACACGCTCTGCAGAGTTTAGATCTATACGTATAGCCTCATCCTCGGTCATGGACATGCCTGATGTATACTTCGACTCTTACGTTTTGGGATTTCTACCTTCCCCCTTATAGGATGAGAGTGTATGGTGAGCCGTGGTTGTAGTCGGGGAGAGAAGAGTTGCTCCCTCTGCCTCGCGGATCCGGGTGCAACCATTGAGGTGCGAGGAGTGGGAGTTCTCGCACCGACCCTAGCTGGAGATAGGTGATGGTGACGGTGATCTGGGTGACCAGGTGTAACCGTTTGAGGCTGAGTGATATGGGAATTGGTGGGAATATGGAGATGATATTTCTTTTATATTGATGTTGTTGCTGCTTAGGAAACCCAGCCTCTACCTTGTTCCTCTCTTTACCTTTAGAAGTAGGCCACTTAAAGCTTGCATACGGTTGGTGACGTGGACCTATCCCGATCCTTGGGGATAGCCCCTGAGCTTGCAGGGTACGAGTCAGACTTCGACAACAACACCGACGGATGGTACGACTGAGGGGCACGTCGCTTCGCTCAAGGATGCCTGTGGGAGACGAATGAAGATGGAGACACCTTTTGGAAGCTAGCTACCGCTGCGTAGGCTCTTATTCTTGTTAATTCCGCCAAGAGGCGTGTAATGATGTACTCCATTATTCAGGATATGTAATAATCAGATTATTATTCGTACTATGATGCTTTATTTCATTGTATGACTGTGATATTTATCTGTGATGAATGCCTGTGCGTGTTAGCTTCTGATCCAGGGACTAACACGAGACAGAAAGCTGGGTTTTCCGATTCTGAAAACCCTTGGGCGTTACACCCAAGACCTAAAAGGAGTTGACCGGGACATCATCGAACACAAGCTGGAGATGGACAAGAACTTCTGGCCCAAAAAGCAAAAGCTTCGCAAAATGTCAGACGAAAAAGTCGAAGCCGTCAAGGCCAAGGTGCAAAGGCTGTTGGATGCCAACGTAATCCGCGAAGCCAAATATTCAACCTGGCTCGCAAACACAGTTCCTGTAAAAAAGAAAAATGGAAAGTGGAGAATGTGTATAGACTTCACAGACTTGAACAAAGCTTGCCCGAAAGACGATTACCCACTAGAAAGAGTAGACAAAATAGTGGATGATGCGGCAAACAGTGAGATGTTATCATTGCTTGACATGTTTTCGGGCTACCACCAAGTCAGGATCAGAAAAGAGGATGAGGACAAAACCAGCTTCATTACCCCCTTCGGCATCTTTTGTTTCTTGCGAATGCCCGAGGGGCTCAAGAACGCAGGACCAACATTCACTAGAATGACAACTTCGGTGTTTCCCGACCAGCTGCGCAGGAATCTGCTAGCATACGTCGACGACATAGTCGTCAAAAGCAACAAGCGCGGTGATCACATCTTTGACCTCGCGGAAACTTTCGCGAACATGAGAGCCGCAAACCTGCGATTGAACCCTGAGAAATGCGTGTTCGGAGTTCGCCGAGGAAAAGTACTTGGATGCCTGGTAGAAACAAAGGGAATACAAGCTAATCCCGACAAAATTTAGGCAATAATAAAGATGGAGGAGCCCAGGTCTCTGAAAGATGTGCAGAAACTCACCGGGATAATCGCAGTGTTAAACAGATTCGTGTCCAAGGCTGCGGAGTGAAGCCTCCATTTCTTCCAAGTGCTCAGAAACAACAAGAAGTTTGAATGGGGGCCCGACCAAAGCAAAGCATTTGCGGAGCTCAAAGTCTATCTCACCAAGCTAACCAAGTTGTGCCCACCGGAGCCCGGATCCCCCCTGTTACTCTACATCTCGGCTTCGCGAACCGCCGTCTGCGCAGCATTAATACAAGAAAAAGAGATAGAAGGGAAGCCAACTCAAGTCCCAGTTTACTTTGTCTACGAAACTCTCACGGGGTCAAAACTATTTTATTCAGAACTCAAAAAAATCACGTATGCAGTCGTTATGGCAGCACGGAAACTCAGGCATTATTTTGAATCCCACATAATCATAGTTGTGACAGATCAACCTCTGCATGACCTTTTCAACAACAGAGAAGCTTCGGGGAGAATCTCCAAAGGGTTCTTGAGTTATCAGAACATGTAGTTGACTTTGAAAGAAGAAGCGCCATCAAATCTCAAGTCTTGGCAGATTTTGTTGTGGATTGGACTTCTCCAGCCAGTTCGAGCTCCGCAGACATTGAACAGCCATGGATCACATATTGCGACGGAGCTTATTGCCACAAGGGAGCCAGAGCTTCGGCAATCATAACCTCTCCAGTAGGAGTCAAAATGCGATTCACAGTCAGACTGGATTTCCCAGAAAACGAAAGAGCAACCAACAACACAACTGAATACGAAGCTTTGTTCCTTACCTTGAGGAAAATGAAAGCACTAGGCCAACAAAGTTTTATTGTGAGATCAGACTCCAAGGTCATACAAGGCCATATAGAAAAAGATAGTGAAGCCAGAGAGCCAGAGCTAGTAAAGTATCTCGCCGCGGTTAGATCCATGGAAAAGCATTTCAAAGGGTTCATAGTTGAGCATATCTCAAGAAACTCAAACAATGAAGCAGATGCACTAGCAAAAGCCGCTGCGCAAAACCAAGCCTTACCTCCGGATGTTTTCTATGAGGTTCTCACCACGCCTGCTGTGAAAGAGCCCAAGCCAAAACAATCAATGTCATAGAGAAATATGACTGGAGAGCACCAATTTTGGCTTTCCTAAGGGGTCACTATGAACCTACCGAGGAAGTTTCCTTGAACCGCATGAGACAAAGAGCCCGAGACTACGAAATAATTGATGGAGAATTATACAAATCTGGCATATCAGCTCCAACCTTGAGATGCATCAGCTTCGATGCAGGAGAAGAGCTATTGAAAGAAATTCACTCAGGATTTTGCGGTGCTCACATAGGATCTAGAGCTTTGGCTCAAAAAGCGCTAAAGCAAGGTTTCTATTGGCCATCCATCATTGACGATGCCCATCACTTGGTAAAAACATGCGAAGCCTGCCAGAAGAATTCAAACAATCAGAAAAGCCTGTCGATGCCTACACAGCTAATACCACCTTCCTGGCCATTGCAAAGATGGGGGATGGACCTAGTTGGACCTCTCCCAGCAGCGCAAGGAAACTGTAGATTCGCAGCTGTCGCCATAGACTATTTCACCAAATGGGTCGAAGCTAAACCGCTGGCTAGCATCACATCTCGCAACATCCAGAAGTTCTTTTGGCAAAGCATAATTTGCAGATTTGGGGTTCCTAGGGAACTAACTGTGGACAATGGAAAGTAATTTGATTGCAATGATTTCAGGGAATTCTGCCTCGCCATGGGGACCAAGTTAAAATTTGCTTCCGTATATCACCCACAATCAAACGAGGCAGTAGAAAGAGCAAATGGCCAAATATTCTACAGCATAAAGAAATGCTTGTTCAACCAGAGAAAAGGAAAATGGGTAGACGAGCTGCCGAAGGTAACTTGGTCTCACAACACCAGTGTCTCAAGAACTACAGGTTTCTCACCTTTTAAGTTGCTATTTGGTTCCGAAGCCATGACACCAGAAGAAATTAAGAACCAAAGCTTACGAGTATTGAAAGTACAAGATATGGGCTTCGAGGAAGCAGAGAAAGATTTGATCGAAGTAGACATATTCCAAGCTGCTGAGAACTTAGAAAAATATCAACAAGAAACCAAGAAATGGAGGGACAAGAAAGTTGTAAGAAAAGAAATACAGGTGGGGGACCTGGTCATCAAGAAGAAGAAAAATTTTGACAACCCAGGAAAGTTACAAGAACCATGGGAGGGCCCATTCATCGTAACGAAAAGCAATAGACCGGGATCTTTCCACTTAGCAGATCAGTTGGGCAACGCGTTACCACACACTTGGAACGCGGACAGCCTTCTCAAGTACTACCTGTAGAAGCAGTGACAATGTAAAACTCAAGCTTCGTAAAACTTATAAGCGAAGCCGGAGCTTAGTTATCTTATGTTTTTTCTTTCTTTTACATTTCTCAGCACTTTACATTTTCAAGATCCGTACTCTTTTCCTTGCAAAAAAGGGGACTCCAAATCAGGAGGCAAGGTTTTTAATGAGGCAGATCTCTGTATTAAATTTTCAGTCTTAAATGAAATTACATTCTCCTTAAAAGTCATGTGACATTTACTTTCAGCAACTTACTTCCAGTCATTTTCTTATCGCAAAGGGGGTTTCTGCCCAAAAAGAGCAACAAAAAGCAACAAGCTTACACACGTCTCGTAAAAAATCTTAGCAATCATGCCTAAGTACCAAAGAATCCCACAGGCAACAGACTAAGTTGCGGGATCAATCATTTTCTACGAAAAGAGTACTAAAAGACTCAAAAGCAAACAAGATTGCTGATTATTCGTTCATAAAAGAAAAGGTCTACGAAGCTCGGAGCAAGCTTCGCTAGACTATGACCTTTTCAGAAAGCATATCTATCTTAAGAAAATGTTATCCCATACAGCCACATGAAAAGTTGGAGGATCGTTCAAAAACACGGAAAGCAAATCTCTGTCGAAAAAGCAACAAGATTGCTAATATTCGACCATCGGAAAGAAAGTCTGCGAAGCTCGGAACAAGCTTCGCTAGACTTCGAGCTTTTTTAGAAAGCGCACCGTTCCTACGAAAAAGTTGAAGGCTTCACGAGCACCACTCCAACTAAGGGCTTCGGGAAAAAAGACCAAAAAAGGGGGGTGACGTTTTCTTCAAAAACAAAGTTGGTTTTTTCGCTCTTTTTCCCGAAGCTAAAAATATAGAAATCGACCTCTGAATAATTGTTCTAAAAAAGGAAGTGACGTTTTCTTCAAATAAGGAAAACAGAAGTTAGAACCTAAGAATAAAAAAGAAAGTGGCAACGAAGCCAACAACATTTTACAATATGTATTTTTACTCCAAGGTTTACTCGCCACGCAGGGCGTCACAAAAACGAAGCCAATAGAATTTTACAATTATCATACTTAAAGTCTTTCTACCCCAAAGTTTACAATTCCTAAGGTTCGGCATCTTTATCTTCAGCATCATCATTGGCCGCATCTTCATGGATGCCGGAGCCCGAACCGCCAGGGGCTGCGCTCGCAGGGGATCCACCACCTTCGATGTCGCCTTCGCTCGAGTCGGTTCCCAGTGCCTCCTTTTCCTTAGCCTACAAAGCAGAAGAGTAAGTACTCCAAAAGAAAAAAAGAAAGAAAACGCAAGTGAAAAATCACTGGTGCAATCCGTTACCTCCGCCAAAAGCCGACGCGCCACGGCCCTCGCATGTTCTTGCCCGGACGCTTCCCAGAACAAAGTCAAGAAAATTTTCTTGATTACTCGAACATTCTTCGAAGCAACCTCACACTCAAGCTCTTCGGCCATTGGGAAATTGTAGTTTCTGGCGCCCAAAGCCAGAAAGTCCGTGCAACCAGTTTTCTCAAGCAATCCAAGCAAAGTTTCCACACACATTGAGGCTGCGTAATCACTGGCACCGGTCATCACGCCAGGAAGATGATCGAACTCTTGGTCCATCCAGGCAAAGATAGCTTTAGCATCTTCATCGCCAGGAAAAGGTAGGGGCTCCGCACCGAACTCCCCCAGAGCACGACGATACTTCTCATATAAAACTTTGAAGTTCTTCAAAACTTCTTCAGCAGCATCTATAAATTTGTCTTGCCCCTCAACTTCTTTCTTAAGATCTTCAATCTCAGTCTGTTGGGCTTTTTCTCCTTTTTTAAAGGCTCAATAGTACAACCATCTTCTTCCACTATCTTTTTAAACTCCTCAAGCAGGCTGTCGCGCTTTTCTGCATCTTTATTCAAATTCTCTGCCGCGGTCTGAAAAGTCTGGACGTTTTCTTTCAAAATTTCAATTGTCTCTTCTTGAATCTTGCGGAGCTTAACTAAAGTCGCGTTCTCTTCCTTCAGCCGAATAATCTCGCGGCTCGGGTCAACTTGTGCGGCTTCAGACGCCAAGTACTTCTTCTCCTGAGCACGATATTTCTCAAGCAATTTTTGACTAGAAATCATCGATTTGTAACAGAGCTCCGCCGACAAGCCGGCCAAGTTGCCAGCCTCCATGTCTTCCACAGATTTCTCATAAGCTGCAAAAATGCACAACGTTTTCTCAGCGTACGTTAAACACAAAAACCAGAAGAAAGTAAGAACAAAAAACAAGAGACCAAAAACAAACCTTGGGGGTCAAAAGGCGCCGAAGGCCCAGCACTAACGAAATGTCCTGGCTGCTTCACAATCAGAGAAGGAGCCGGAGCCCCCGGAATTTCCCCCTCCTCCAAAGCTTGACCGTCCAGGGTGCCTCCTTCCACCTGCGGAGCGTCTTTAGAAGTAGCTCCTGCAAGCCGAGCAGAATCCCTTAGCTCCCAGAGCACATGAGATTCGATCACCCCACTCTCTCTATAAAATGGCAAACGAACAAATAATAAAGTTTGTAAATCCCTCATACCAACAGCCTTGTTGTAAGAATAAGTTGAGGGGTCGAAAGAGCTTTTCTCCGCAAGCACCATCTCCAAGGTATGTCCTTCCACAGCGCCAGACGAGCTCACAGTCTCGGCCAGGGATCGCATGAACTCAGGCGATGCTCTGGCATCCTCCGGGACTTCGGGATGATCGCCAGGGCGCAAAGAGCTCTCTCCCTTGTCTTGAATGTTCTCGGCTCCGGGAAGTTTCGCACCCTCGCCAACCACGCCCAGACCACTAGCATTCCCCGGGGCAGGATGATCTGTGGCGATCTCCTTGGGGCTGGGCACGACAGCTTTTTCCACCTCAAGTTCAGGGTCGGCTGCGCGCTCCTGATTTCCAGCACCTTCGGTCCCCGAGTCAAGAAATTCCAAGACGTCAGAAGAGCCAAGGATATTCACTATGCGGCATTGTTGCCTAGGTTTTGAACCAGCCTTTTTGAGATGAAGGCCAGGCTTTGCCACCTTCTCAACGGAGGGACCCTTCTCTTGTGTCACAACTTGCTTTTTCTTAGCACGCTCAAGCTGACTTGTCTTTGAAGAAGACATCAGAGCTGTAGGCTTCCGTAAGTCAGCAGCGGCGGCTTCGCCAGACGCCTCCGGTGAAGTCACAGATTTCTTCTTCTTCCTTGCGTCGGCCGGATCAGGCGCGGCCTGAGTCGAATCGCGGGCGCGCTTAGAAGACGCCTTGGGCTTCGCGCGATCCTCTACTTCAATGCCAAGCTCAGAAAAAATATGGTTCACACGACGGCCCCCAGTAGGTAGCCTTCGCGCAGCTTGGTACTCCGCCTCGGTGTAAGGACCAAGCAGGTCCACCACATGGCGCTCCACTTCACCCACGAATTCGTGAGTATTCTTTCCTTTAGGCATCTTCAGCCCGAAGCGAGGGAAAGGAATAGTCTTCGAAAACCAATCAACCGTAAGCCACTTAACCTCCTTAGGATTCCAGCCAGCGGAGAGAAGCCAAATATCAGCAGCGACAAATTCTTCGGTGATATCACAACCAGGAAGAAACTGCGAAGCCAAAAGAAAGGCTTTCTCACAATCTTTAAAACCCCTGGTCTTCGCGAAGTCAGGGCCTGTCACACAACTCAAAGGAGTCATTGTTGTGATGCTGAAGGGATAATACGCAACACCATCGGAGTCGCGGGGCATATCGACCTTCACGTAGAACCAGTAGTTCAACCAATCATCGTCCCATTTGTTCTTGTGGGCAGGGCTAAGCTCCACTCTCTCTATATCTTTCTTAGTATTCCTCCTCCGGGTCGTGAAAGTGATGCACCCAAAATGATTCTCGTACACAGCAGGATCGCCGTCAACCCGAAAATTTTGCTTCTGAACATGAAGCTCGTAGAACCGAACAAAAGCTTCGGTATCCACACGGCCGTCACAAGAGCGCATGGCAAAAAAGAACTTAGACAACTGCACAAACGCATTCGGCGTCAGTTGGTGCAGTTTGACACTGTACCAATCAAGGATTTCAGGGAGACGCCGAGAACAAGGAAAACGGAGACCAGCGTTGAAGAAGTCACGAAAAACCACAGCTTCGCCAGCTTTGGGCTCCGGAACTATCTCACCCTCTGGCTGACGAGCAACCCCCTCCGGGAAAAACCCCTTCTCCTCATAATACTTGATCAAATTTTCAGAAACTAGCGAAGCTCCGAGAGCAAAGGATGGAGTTTTTGACTCCCTCCCAGCCATCAGCTCCGATGGCGAAGCTTCCACTCTAGAAATATCTTCACCCAGATCGATCTCCTTCCCCTTGGCCGAGGGTGATGGCTCGTAATCAACTATATCTCCGGCCGGCTCTTCTGGGGCTTCGGCTGGCGCAACTAAAGCAGCTATTTCTTCCTCAGTCATTTGTCGCGCGGTTTGTCTCGTACGGGCCAGAGCGAGTAAAAAAGATTGAGCTCCGCAACAAAAACGAGCATTGCAGCTCAGGCGAAATCACGTAGCAAGCACGAATCCTAAAGCAGCAGAGGCAAAAGCAGGGCGGAGGCTTGGCTTCGGCGCAAGTAAGAAAAACAGGGGACCCCCGACCCCCCTTTTATAACCTGAGGAGAGAGAAGAGGTGTAACAGTCTCGAAATACGAACAGACGCCTCGGGAAAGAGCAATTTTTCTGTAGTCTTCAGGAAAGAGAACAAGCGAAACCGAAGGCTCCTAAACCAGCAAACTCCCTGGAGCCGAAGGTCACGTTTTCTTCACCAAAATCACGAAATCGAGAAGGTTAAATCTCGTTGTTCAAATACTTCTCCTCGAGGGGCTACTGTTGGGGCTGTAGAAAACCTCACCTGTGGGCACCGGGGATTTGCCAAAAGCTAAATAGACCACTGGGCTTCGAGTTCGTTCAAAACAAAATAAAGCTGCGGGCTTCGCCAGCGTTTTTCTTTTGAAACTGGAAAATGTCTCACGCCCGCAGGAGAAGAAAGTTGGTCTCCGGGACAGTTGTTTACTTCACGAACGAATAAGCTTTAATAGTTTCTCCTTCAGGAATGACTAGGGAATCTAGGCTCCGGCGTCTTCTTCATATTTCAGGCAGTGATAAGGTTTAACGCCGTGGCAAGATGTGTCATTTCAGGAAAACATCCCGGAGCTCCCAATCGGTAACAGCAAGGAACGAAGGTCTCGGCTTCGCCTTGAGGCCGAGTCGGTTCACAACTCTCCGTTCCCAAGATTCCGAAGCTCTGCGTCGCGCCGAAAAATAAAGCGTCGGGAGGAACAGATTGGCGGAGCCCGGGGCTTCTCAAGGTTTCAAGCACGAGGACTCGGTCAAAAGCTGTTCCAACACGGAACTGTCTCCGGTTCTCGCGGCGCATCTTCCGCTCCGCTGTCTCCGGCGCAACCTACGCTCTGCGAACTACGGCGTCAAATCCGCAACATATGTAAAATGCCCAGTTTGCCCCCGTGTATTTTTGTTAGGTGTTAGGGTTTCTGGGGCATACGTGAAATGTAAATTCAGTCTTTTGGCACTATAAAAGGAGACCTCCTCCTCATTGTAAAGGGACGGCCATTTTTGGATAGTTGAGCTGATAACGTATTGAAGAAAGCTATCTGTATAATTCAACCGAGTGTGAACATGTTAATTGCGAAGTTATTCACCAAGACTCCCTGTTTCTGTTTGGTAATCTCGTGAACCCAACAGTAAGCATATGATTCGGATGCTTTGTTATGTTTCTACTCCTACATTCTGGTCAATCCCTTCTTAGACTACACAATCACAGATTCACAGTAGCTTTTCACTACAAGAACAAGCATCCAGTGGCTAGTGGTACTTAACAAAATGCAAGAGGACTGTATCACTATACCGCTACACATTCTGAATCTGAACAAGAGTTGATGTACCCTGACTAAGGGAAGCAAAACTATGCTCAAGTTCAGAGCAGCAGCGGCTTCTCCATGTCGCTGTTCTCCATTCTATCCCTTTCCTTCCTTTCTGCAGCAAGAACCTGCCCTTCTTTCTTCTTTGCCCACAGCACCGCATACAGCCCGGAGAAGAGGAAAACCATACCCAATATGCTGCATGGAACATCAATGCATCAATTCATCCTATGCGGTTTATCTGAATTATATTCAGGGTATGTTGATTCACAATATTGCTAAGCGTGGATGGAACCGGCACTGCACTGGAACCTTCTAGTACCTTCCTAGATGCATGGCCCGCCCGAGGAAGAGCACGGAGAAGATGGCGGTGCCGACGGTCTGCGTGGGGCTGAACATGGAGACCATCACGGGTCCTTTCTTCTCCAGCGCCCACGTCTGGAACATGATGCACGCCGAGCTCACCACCCCGCCCTGCAACCACCGACATCAGCGAGAGAGCACCGGTCACGCCACGCCACGCCACCGGTCACGCTTCTTGTTTATCCATATCACCATTTCGGCAGTACCACGAACACGAGGGAGAGGACGATCTGGAGGCTGATCTGGGGCGTCCCGGGGGTGAACCGCCCCGCCGTGGCCACCTGGAACGCCGCCGTCAGCGCCGCGCCGATCAGCGACGTCACGGAGCAGAGCGTGAACGGCGCCGGGAAGTGGAGCATGGTCGCCGCCTGCATGACGATCGTGCCGGACAGCACGAGCACCGCGCCGAGGAGGAACAGGCAGCCCGCCACCCAGCTCGCGGCGGCGGCGCGCTCCGCCGGCCGCGGCAGCACGTGCCCCGCCGGGGCGTCCGGGCTCTGCAGGACGCTCATGGCGACGGCGCCACCCAGGCAGACCACGGTGCCGAGGATCTTGGCCCTCGTGTACCGGCACTTGAGATCAACCCTCTCGAACCTGCAGGTGCCGGCACGTGAAAACTACAATCATGGTGCGGCTGTGCAGCTCATCCCACGGCCGACGTAAGCGCGTACCCGAGGCAGCCGGAGATGATGAAGATGAAGCCGGGGGCGAGGTTGGGCATGGCGGAGGCGATCGCCGGTGACGTCATCTTCATGCCCTGCAGCAGCAGGGCCTGGAATCCTGTCACCCTGGAAGACACCGACATGGATCATAAGCTCATCACTTGAGAATCGAGATCGGGCAACACTTAAGAATCGCTAGAGTTTCTCACCCTCCCAGAGCCAGCACGACGAACTGGAAAAGCAGCCGGCTGGTGAGCTCCGACGGCCATTTCTTCCTGCCCCATCCATGCACGCACGCATCGTCAATCACAGATTTGCAGATCGATCGAAGAACGTGTCGAAAAGTAACGAATAATAAATAATTAAGGGGGAGATGATCGCGCGCGTGCACGATCAGCAATCCAGACCTCTCGATCTTGACGGCGAAGGGGGTGGTGAGGAACGCGGTGCAGAGGCTGCCGACGGCGACGAGGAAGAGCGGGTCCAGCCCCAGCGCCAGCACGGGCGTCACCACCACCATGTACGCCGCGCCGGCCAGCTGCACGCCCACCAGCCCCAGCGAGATGGCGCCGTCCTCCCAGCACCCGCGGCCCGCCGACGCGGCGTCGTCGTCGCCGTCGAGCGGCAGGAGCAGCGGCACGGTGGCGGCGTCGGGCTTGCCGGCCATGCACGCGGCGGGTCTCTCCCTCTCCCGGTGGGGCGCGCGCGTTGGTGTGGCGTGCCCGTGCGTGGTCACTCCGCACGTCGCGCGGGCTCTGCAAGTATTTTGCTATTCTGAGGTGAGGGGACCAAGAGGGGCTCCTCCACCTTCCCGGCACCGCCACCGGCTGCTATGTCCACTACCGAACTGAAGCCGAAATGGCACGAGCACGAACGAGCAGTACTCAACTGAATGTAGAACACACCAGGCCGGAGTTGGGGAAGAACGAGCTACAGAACTGCCGGTAAATTCTGATATAAGTGGTTGGATTACTACTGCACTAACTGACTAACAGTCGGTGAGAATGGCACGGTCATGCTGACCGGTTCTTCAGGGCTCGTTTGACATGCGATTCCATGAACAATTTCGCATTCTAGACGAGAACATCTGAATTGGAGACATGTGTCTGCTGCATGACTGCATCTGCATAATCTTTGAGTAGCAGAACAAATTAGCACGCCACTGACCCACGTTGCGAGTTACTTATCAGACTTCTAATGCAATATCCTTCTAAGAAGACTATGTGCAGCCTCAGTTTGGTTCTGCTGTTTCACAGGGCAGAAAGACATCGAGGCCTGGCACCTGTCTTTCGAACCACACACTGATTGTTCCACAATGTCACAGATTCAGAAAGCCCGATACAGAAGCAAACTAACAGGATACAGAAAGCCCGATACAGCGATATGTTGCAGACTTGCAGTACAGCAGCAAACTAATCAGTTCAGAACAACTTTCGGCAAGTGCTAACAGGCAACAGCCATGACAAGGTTTGTTTGACATGAAAGCAAACATCTATACAGAAAATATCCAGGAAAAAGCACTGTGGTCGACGACGATTCAACCCAACTGATACTTCACATTAGGGCCCTGCACAAACTCTCCTCCCTCCCGTGTCGACTTAGGTGTGTCAGTTAGGTTGACCAAGGATTTCACAGTGTCTACGCCGAATCTGCCCGCAAGGGCGCCTTTCTCAGCAATCACGAGTGATTTCTCTTTGACAAAGCTTTGCAGTTTCTTGGTATCAATATCCAGGCGCTCTTGGTCTACAGCAATAGCAATGAAACAAGCAATTGTTAGTCGCTGTGTTGTCTCAAGGAACTAGTCAAATATACATAGTTTGACCAAACTGACATAAGTTTCCTTATGGCTAAAGGGGAAATGATTGCTTAAGAAACAATTTCTACGAATTTAACAGAACTCAACGCAGAAAATTTCAAGGGCCCAAATGAGTCCAAGAAGATTTTGGATGATAGTAGAAGATAGCATTGCTGACAAAAGAAAAAGAAAAGCCTTGGCACACACTTCTTCACCCCCCCCCCCACACACACACACAAGGTTGTCTAACAATAACACCAAAAATAATACGCAGGAGGGTAACCATAATCCTCTAGATTTCAAATAAAAAAATAGAGCCTTGCTCCACATATGTACTGAACTTTCATCATTAGTAATTTCTGGAGGGTACCTTTTTCCAAAACAGTATGTGCCACATGAAATGGAACACGGGCAAAAATATCTGATCCAGGAAACATTAGCCAGGTATGTTCTTTGGGGTCATGATCTCCACAAGTAGGGCATATCTCCTTTATCAGCTGCTTGCCAGAGCTTCCTTCCATTTCTTTCATTATGACCTCAAAAGGAGATGGCACACTGGTTTTGGTTGTCCTGGCTTGTTTACGGAGGGCTGTCAGGGCCTCCCTGTTGCCGTTCCTTACCTTGTCATTTTCCACCAACTGATATTCACAGAGAATAACGAAACACAAGCAATCAATAGTGACACTTATCGGATATTTAAAATTCAAACCAATAACACACACAAACCTGATGCCTTGCCAGAAGAACTTGCTCTGCATCAGTCTCAATGTCAACCAGAGTCTCTTGAAGCTGCTTCATGTTGGGATCCATTATGGAGCTGAAAAATAATGTCAAAGTTGTCAATAATTTTTTTAAGAACATGGCATCCCCATATTATACACTAGTATCTTAAAGGGGCATACACAAATGCACAATCTTCACTTCAGTCTCAATTCTAGCTCTCCTTCTTCTATGATAGAAGGTACATAATTCTGTAAGCCTGACATAGTATGTGCTTGTACGAAAGTAACATTAACGATTAAGGTGAGGTGCATGCTAGCATCAAAATTATCTTTAGTACAGTACATTGACCACATTGCTCCTAGCTGGTGTGATAACACACCTCAGGTCAATATATAATTTTCTAACTACTTCAATTTTAAATTTGAAGCCCCGAATGATATACCAGATAAATTAGAGAATTTTGGCATACACAGCTTAAATTAGAAGCCTCGAATGGTGCACCAAATAAATTAGAGAACTTTGGCATACAAAGCTTAAATTGGAGGTGATGCTGAGCAAGGACCGACATGAGGTTGCACAACCTCCAGCCCCGACCCATGAATTCCCGCAAGCGCCTGCTCCTATGACTTGACACATGAGATCCAAATCCAAAATTTCACAATCTCAGTGATTTCACAAATCACAATTCATCCTACACACTTCATTGATGACAAACAAGCTAGCCATGCAAGTGAATTAGCGAGTTCTACAGCACAATTGATGGAACCAAAGAAAATTATAAGCCATCAGTTGATTTGGACTATTCAACACCACATTTGTATCCACTTTTCTACACTTTGCTTATCTGGGTAGCAGGCTTATCAGATAAGCCTGCTGTCTCAATAAGCAGGGTGTTTGGCAATCCTGATTATTTTTTCGTCGATTGTCTGTCCTGGCTGGTAAAATTACCTGAATGCCCCTGAGGCTGCTAATAGCTCATTTTTGTTGTGAATACGAGGAGAAGTCAATAATTCTAATGTATTTTGAGTTTGTTAAATAGAAATTACATTACAATAATATGAAATTCATATGATAGATTGGTGTTACATGGAAACATTAGTGATGGTGTAACATTGGAAATTCTCTTCAAATCGGCATCATCTCTGATTCATGTACGACACTTCAAAATCCTCTTCAAAATACGACTACATTGTTGTACCATTTTAAGCATAAATCTTCAATTGTATACTGCTCAGGAAGTACTATCCATTTGATATTACCGACAGCAGCAATTAACCAATAACTACTGCTATGCGTCTATCGATTTGAATATACCAACCAGAAATTCAATTTTGAACTAGTACTGCATCTGCATCTCCATCTGTCCAGATCAAGCTACAGAGCAGAAATTACCTTACCGTCGAGTGTCAGGGAGGAGGGAGCCGCAGGGGTAGGGCGCCGGCTCGAGACGGGCGTGGCCTTCCAGCGGCGCGGAGCACTATTAGAGGCCGGACCGGAGCAGCCCTGCAGCGGCCGCAGACAGCAGCGGGACGGCGCGCCCGGCGGCGGGCAAGAAGCGGCCGTGGAGGCGGCGGCGGCCGTGGAGGGGGGCGCGAGAGTCTGGGCTGGGCCGCTGGCTCAGTTCTTTCCTTTTTTAGATGGAAAAAGTGTTTTTGACGTCCCCAACTATCACCGAAGTTTGGTTTTCATCCTCTATCTCTAAAACCGGGTATTCAACATCACTCATCTATCTAATCTGTCTATTATCCGTCCCTTGATGGTTTTGAGGGCGGTTTTGGATAATGTTGTAGTGGCCCCACATCCCTCTCCTCCTCCTACTCGCTCCACCGCCCGCCGCCACTCAAGGCCGCCATCGGCACCAACCCGCAGACAGCGACCCTCTCCTTCTCCACGGCAGGCGGCAGGGAGGGCGCGCTAGCGGTTGCCGGATCTGCACGAGAGGGGTGGCGGCCCAACGCATGGTGTCGGATCTGCAAGAGAGGGCGCCATGCCCCTTCTTCACGCCGTCGGGCCGTTGTCCCCCGGTGTGGCTGTCGGCCCGGATCTGCAAGAGAGGACACCGCCGCACCTCCGCCACCTCGTGAGGCCGCTCCTTCGTGTCGCCGGGCTGCCGCGCCGCCAGGCCCCTCCTTCGCAGCAACCAGACCCTCCTCTGCGCTGCTGGGCCGTCAAGCCGTCGTCGTGCTCCTCCGCGGCGGTGGGGTAGAGGAGGGGGCGCGCGGAGGAGAGGTGGAGTGGGCGCGCTGCTTCGTGGGAGAGGTGGCGGCTCCGGTCTCCACGGCGGTGGTGCTCCGGTGGACCTCCGACGACGGGGACCGATGGCGAAGGTGCAGCTCCGCCGTGCCCTGTAGGATGCGGGAGGGAGCTCCGCCGCACGGGACCTCCGCCGTCGGGAAAGCCTCCTCCGACACTCCTTCGGCGACGACGACTCCAGCGTGGCGCGAGCTCCTCCGGGATGGGGTGACATCACCGCCCGCCAGATGGTGTCGATGGCAGCCTTGAGCGGCGGCAGGCGGTGGAGCGAGTAAGAGGAGGAGAGGGATGTGGAGGGCACTCTGACATGTGGGACCCACTGCCAGATCATCCAAAACCGCCGTCAAAACCACCGAGGGACGAAGAATAGACAGATTGGATAGATGAGAGATGTTGAATACCCGGTTTTACAGATGAGGGATGAAAACCAAACTTCGGTGATAGTTGGGGGACGTCAAAAACACTTTTTCCTTTTTAGATTAGAAGAGGAGCCAACTGGGTCAGTTTGTTTGCTCAGGATAGAAGTAACGGCCCAAGGCTTAGTTGGCCCACGGTACGTAAGGGGCAAATGGGCAAGCGGCCTCCCTTGCGAACTGGCACAAACTTCCCCGTGAAAAGCGGCATTAGCGGTAACACTCGCGGAGTGCGACTCGCGAGCGGCTCAGCGCGGCGGAGATGGAGGACGGCGCCGCTGGAGCAGACGGAGGCGGAGGCAACGGCGGCGGCGGAGGAGGCGGAGAGGGGTCGAGCTTCGTGATCGGCCTCATCGAGAACCGCGCCAAGGAGGTGAGCGTCGCTCTAAAACCCCTCTCCGCATTTCCGCGGTCAATCCGCTCGAATTGAGTTGATTTCTCTTAAGATTCCCGGGACTGGTTGGGATGAGCCCGCGTGCGCTGCTTGCCTACTTGGTTGGATTGCTTGCTCCAATTTGTTCGTGTAGGGTTTTTCTCGAACCGGTTCGTGTAGGATTGTTGCAGTTGTTTGTTCGGATTCGGATCAAGCATCGCATTCAACAGCTGCGCGAGTTACTCATCGAGGGTTTGTGGGTTTTCGGATTGATACCTCGCCCTCTCGGTGTAGAATTGGTCTGACACAAATGTAGCGGTTGATGATGGCTCAACTATTTCAGTGCTCTCCTTTGGCGTTGTTTAGCGAAACTGATTTAAGTTCCATATTCTGATTTCTGTTGTCCGAGAGTTTATTTTGTTTTCTAGGATAGAGCACAAGCTCAATTCATTATTTTATTACGATGGCAGCAGCACGGTAACTGCGTTTAAGCAGAAGTTCCACAGGACCTTGCCTACGGTAACTTTTCTTTGAAAATGGGTTACAGGCGCTTCATTAAAAAACCCTTTTCTAAACCCTATTTACATCATGACATGGCATGCTAACTTGTGTGCTACAAAGTGAGGGAAGGTGGAGCAGAGAGGAGGGGGTTGCAGGAAGCAACAGGAGAATATCAACAACAAATCTGGCATTAGGAAAAACATTGTGTAATAAGTCATTAACCTACCTAAATATAGTGACTCCTTTTTACATTTATTTTACTGTTTATTTGTTAATACACAAATTCAGAATTCTATGTTTCTGTTTTTTTAAAAGGCATCTGAATTCTGAACTTGTACACTCCATGTTTTACTGTACCAATTATTTATAGAGCCAGTTTTGGACATGTAGTTTCTTTTGTGGCCTGTTAATATTCCAGTTGTGAATATGGACATGTGGTGTTGTCTCTCTGAGTGCATGCACACAAATTGGCTGATGTGTTAGAGTTATATGGCGATAAATAAAGTAAATTGGATGCAAAGTTTTACATAGAGTAAAACCATGGTCAATGTAATCCTTTCAATGATTTGATCATTCTTTTTCTGAAAAGCAATTATGGTATATTGATATAAAATGTGATATACTGTTACAGGTTGGTGTCGCGGCCTTTGATTTGAGATCAGCTGCGCTGCACTTATCTCAGTATATTGAGACAAGTTGCTCATACCACAATACAAAAACACTACTTCATTTCTATGATCCCATGGTTGTGATTGTGCCCCCGAACAAAACAGCAGCAGATGGTATGGTTGGAGTTTCAGAGCTGGTAGGTAAACATTACCCAGCAAACAAAAAGGTAACATTGGAATCATCATTGATATTTTTCAGAACAATAAATTTTGTTGTAGCCTAAACATAGATAATTTTATAGGTCACAATGGCACGTGGTTGCTTTGATGATACGAAGGTGTATTTTCCCCCTAATTCACCATCTTTCTTTCCAATGTCAGCTGACTAACTTCCCCTTAACGCCGTATGTTCCCTCTTATTTTAAGGGTGCTGTCATGGTGAAAAATCTTTCAGCTAGAGACCCATCTGCTCTTGGTTTAGATACTTACTGCAAGCAGTATTATCTTTGTCTTGCAGCTGCCTCTGCAACAATTAGATGGTATGTGTGCTCAACACATCATGACAACATCAGGGTTCAACTTTTATGGTTCTACCCTGTTCAGGAATAGTAATAACTTCTGAAGGAATTGTGGGTATATTTACCGTGACATACCTCCTGTGCATATTTTTTAATATTGCTTCAAAATGTGTACATGCCAAGTGCCAATTACTTGCTTCCAGTTATTTCAATGGTTACTGCCTTCCTGGAGCATAAGAACTTACTGCAACTTGATGAGAAATCAACTCATTTTTAGAAAGCACATGCACTTCCACATTTAGTGGTATTTTCTGCTTTACCACATTTATTTGGTTCTGAGTTGGAATTCATAAAACAAAAGGTCTTTGTTGTTGAAGTGTCATAATAACCCATGAATTCTGCTTGTACTGTTCCTGGGGGAGGGCGAGTAGCCGATCTGTTCTGCCAATTCCAGTCCAATAACCAGTCCCTAACAGGAGGTGACATCTCAGGAACTGTAGACCTAGTATAAGTTCGAATTAGATGGTGTTGATCCAATTTTTTGTTTTATTTTTAACACATTGAGAGCTGAGTATGTTATACTGGAAGCTGGCCCTATGCCCATTTGCTTACTAACTGGATTGTATTTCTCTATTGGGTTTCTGCCGTACCATCCTTCCCTTCTTTATTTTTTGAGTGCAATGCAGTAGGGGGACGACCCATACTTTGGTGTCTATTATATAGATAAAACAACTGAGGTTAAAAGAAGAAAAAACAGAAAGAGAAACTTCACAGAAGGCTGTTTAGCCAATCAGGACTAGGAGGGGATTTTAATCTGTGTAGGTGAAGCTTTACTGTTTGTGTGAAGCAACCTTTTTTCAGTTTCAATCTCTTATTGTATAAAAATTATGCTTGTGTTCTGATTTCGATACGGTGATATCTCCTTTTCCAGAATTCACTTCATTTGCTATTGCAAGTTTATCGACTATCACATGAATCTCATGCCAAACTTCTTTAAATTTTGTTACAGGATAGAATCAGAAAGGGGTGTATTTATTACCAACCACTCATTATCAGTAAGTTCTTAGGAAGGAAGTTGTTATTGTGAAGCTTTTGTTTGATTGTTTCACCTTCAGGTTTATCATTAGTTTATTCATTATGAACAAGAGGATTTTGATGCACACTGTTTGTTCTCTACTTGATGATCTCTTCTCCGTATATGCACTGTCTCCAGAAAGCTCTCTCCAAATGGAATCCCTTTTGCAAATGGCAATTGTAAATGTTTAGCATTCTAGTGACTGCTAAGTAGTCAGTCCATGCATTCATTGTATCCTGTACATTTTGGGATCTTGAGTTTTGCTTCAGGAAGCAGTCTTTTGAAGAATTAAGCAGACACTTTTTTGGTGGATTCACTGCATTTAAACAACTCGTAAACTAACGCACAACCATCAAAGACTTATTTGTTTCCTACAACTTTCGATGTGTCCATTACTCCTGTGTCATAAACCATGAAAACTAGGAGTTGAAAGTTGCTTCTCCTTTTTCTATCTATTATAACCATATTCACCATTATTGAACATCTCTCTTTACTGTCAGGTTACATTCAATGGGTCCTTCGACCATATGAACATTGACTCAACTAGGTAATTCTTTCGAGATAATACACCTTTGAGAGACATAGAGTAGCATTAATGTTCAAACACTTGTACTTTATCTGTTTGGTATGCAATCTGCAGTGTTCAAACATTGGAGATTATTGATCCTCTCCATACTGAACTATGGGGCACAAGCAACAAAAAGAAAAGCCTCTTTCAGATGTTGAAAACTACAAAGACTACTGGAGGGTATGCCTTCAGACCACCAATTACACACTCTTACACTTGCTGGCACTTGATAGTCTTCTGATAAATCATGTTCAATTAGAACTATTTCTACGTTATGAAATCATTCTAATATAAGTTATTCACTTTTTTTTTGCTTTTAGTTGCACATTTAAGTTCTAAGCACATTAAGCTATTCTCTTTGACATACTTATTCCAGGGCCAGACTTCTGAGAGCCAACTTATTACAGCCATTGAAAGATATTCAGACCATCAATGCTCGTCTAGATTGCTTGGTAAGTATTTTCACGATGTATTTATGAATGAATACCTGCAGTTCAACACTGCTTAACATCTAAAACCAGTGAAGCATATCAGAATACTTCTTATCTTACCTTATTAAGTTGACATTGGAATCTGAATGATGTGCTTGGTCCCATTGGATTTAACTTTCAGCGCCGTGCTCTGAGGGCTAAATTGAATTATGATACATCTGTTGGATGTCTGGATGCACTTTAGGCATTTCCGATTTCTGAAGTCTGAATCATACCAGTTTCCTCTTTTCGTGAGTTTGGTTTCTAGACAATCATCAGATATCCTTTCCTGTCATGTAAACATCTTTCAATACTGTCACATAATCTGCATCAGCCTGTAGCTGAAGTTTGCGAGTCTTGACATGAAGAGAAATGAGTATTGACTATTGAGTCAAACTTTCTTTATACATGGTAGGTACTCCATACAAACTAAAAGATTTCCTAAAAATATAAAAATATTGTGATAAATTATGCTGTGTGATATATGTAGTAATGTACATGCAATCAAAGTTAAATATAAAACATTATTGATTAAAATATCCTTTTTGTTCAAAATCAATTGTGCATGCACATACTGTCTATTATTGCTAGGTTCTGGTATTGCAATGTACTAGCTGTAACAGGCCTGTTTTGTTCCTGTTAAAAACCATAGAGCAAACAGTCTTAACTTGTAACTTGCAGAGTTTCCTTCAATCTTCACGTGCATGCTTTTTAGTATGATTGTGCAATTAACCGAAATGTGAGATCTCATAAGTATTGGTTTATTATTTAAGTTAACACCCAGAAGGGTGCAATGATATGTTACAGTAGCAATATGTTTTCTAATTTAAAACATTAAACTATTTCCAGGATGAGCTAGTGACCAACGAGGAACTGTTTTTTGGATTGACTCAAGGTCTTCGTAAGTTTCCAAAAGAATCAGGTTAAAATACTGCTCTCCTTTCTTTGTTATACTGCACTGTGAATAAAATATAAATGTGAGTCTCACTTTTGAAAAACTCTCTTTTGCTTTCTATACACTAGATAAGGTTCTCTGTCATTTCTGCTTCAAGCCCAAACCGGTTACGGATGAGGTATTGAAGCCTGCCAATGGTAGAAAGAGCCAAATGCTGATTTCTGATATTATTATTCTAAAGACTGCTCTGGATGCCCTACCGTTCTTCTCCAAGGTATGATAAGCCATTTTAATTTGCTTCTGGAAAAAGAAATATGCACAATCCCTGGAAATATAAATAATTGCCAATGTGTTTAATGTGTGTCCCTTCCCTCATTCAGGTTTTGAAGGGAGCAAAGAGTTTTCTTCTTCGCAACATTTATCAGACTGTATGTGAAAACCCTAAATATGAAAACATGAGAAAGAGGTACTTTTGTGACCTCCTGCTTCAGAGTGAAAGTTGCATAATCTTTTTAATCCATATAATATTCACTGACTATCATTCAGTAGCACCGTGATAATCATTTTTCCCTCGAACACCACTGATAATCAAATTACATAGTAAAATATGAACGTGCTCACCCTTCGGAATTTTATAGGAAGTTCCAATGGGAAATGAAAATGCATAAATAATTGTCACTAATCTGTCTTGCTATGTTTCCTAAAAGTTTCAAACTTTCAATGTTTAAACAAAGGTGTCGAACTAAATTTGAAACAACATATTTACCTTAGTTTGTTGATTTGTTCCAAATTATGCCTTTCACCTTGCATAAGCAGTTATGTTTATATATCATCAAGAATAATGATTATGCATTGTATCAGTTTGTTGTCTTAGATCTATATATATTAGCCAGGAGGGCAGTGTTTCAACTTGCTGACCACAGTTATATTCATTGGCGTCGTTAATAATTATTGCCACACAGTCATTTACCTTTAGTAATGTTCTTCTTTAACTTTTGTGGTCCTAGAATTGGAGATATCATTGACGAGGATGTGGTTCATTCAAGGGCTCCATTTGTAGCCTGCACTCAGCAATGTTTTGCTATTAAGGCAGGAGTTGATGGGCTGCTTGATGTTGCTCGTCGATCTTTCTGTGACACCAGCGAAGGTAGCGCTTCTTATATACATTCATTCTCACTTTTGTATTGTTCACACTTTTAACATATTGTATTGCAGCCATACATAACCTCGCCAACAAGTACAGGGAAGAATATAATATGCCGAATCTGAAGATAACCTATAATATTAGGCAAGGATTTTACTTCATTATACCCCAGAAGGACATTACTGATAGGCTTCCTAATAAATTTATCCAGGTATATGAGCATCATCTTACAAAATCAGCTTGTTAGCTGTAATATGATAATCAGTATCTGTGAATTCTTGATACTCAGGTTGTTAGACATGGGAAGAATATCCACTGCTCAAGCTTGGAGCTTGCTTCGGTAAGTTAATTTCCCTGGGCTATTCTTTTGCATCATAGTAATTAAATGATTTGTTGCCACACTGCAAAACTTGGCCACGAATTTCACTTTGCTGAGTGTCAAATTTCCAGCAGGATAGATGTTAGTCAAGAGTTCATAGTTAAATATACTTTATCCAGTTTTCTGTTCTTACATTACTGTAATCGTGAAATGTGCTTGTTTAGCTGTATAGCTTTCTGATTACTAATACCTTTTTTTCAGAAGATACACTTATCTTTTATTAGTTAGTGCATAACCCTGACAGCCACGATTATACTTGGAATAGCTTGTGATCAAGTATTTTGCATTCCATTTTGCAGCTAAATGTTAGGAACAAGTCAGCAGCTGCTGAGTGCTTCTTCCGCACGGAACTTTGTTTGGAAGGTTTGTCTACCAATAAACAATGATTTTTGTTTTTATTTCATTTATTTTTTGATTGGGGTTCTGTCATTTTGCTGGTTGATTTCAAGAATATATGAGTAGTTACCAAAAAAAGAATGTATTGGTCAAGCGTATTTTCCACTTCAAACTTACTTTTTCTGAGGAAATAAAAAATTAAGCTTCTACCTAAAAAGTGAGGTGCCATATAGCATGTTCTATATATTTCTGTTGCACAGAGGCATTTTGATGGCATCCTCCATGTAAGCAGAAGCAGTTAACTAGTGCAGGAGGGTGCATGGCAATACTTGATTTCCTTTTTTGTTCCTGTGCTTCCAGTTTCGAAGTGATGCCTTTTGCCCATCAAAGTTGCAAATCGTGCAAAGGAACGCCTGAATCTACAACCTTGAATGCAATGTTTGTAATTTGTCTCATGAATATTTCCATGCAAATTAAATTCTAGTATCATAACATTTGTTTAAAAAAAGAAGCTTGTGGTCATGGAGTACTCATGCAATTCTACATTTCAACTACCATGCAAGCGTCTATAGATCTTTAGGCAGCCTGTCTCATCTTTATCATTTTCAGGTCTTATTGACAAGATCAGAGAAGACATTGGTATCCTTACATTGCTCGCTGAAGTATTGTGTCTATTGGACATGATTGCAAACTCTTTTGCTCATACGATATCTACAAAGCCTGTTGATCGCTACACAAGACCGGAGTTCACAGGTGGGCAATTTAGTTCCTACTCGTGTATTTTGCTACTCCCTCCATTTCGCTTTTTACTTCCAGTTCATTATATTACTATTGCAAATGGAATGGACCAAAGAAAAATCCATAATCAAGTGGAATTATGTCGAGTAGACCATGCTACACGTTATTTTCTTGAACACGCAGGGGAGCTGCATGTCATTCCATTAAGAAGAGAGACAAAAGTACAAAAAGAACACACCCACACAGAACTAACTTATCAATGCAAGAGAAAGCAATCACTTCTGCACACGTGGAACATGCAGAAATAACAAAGTTAAATGCTCTATACATGCATTCATGCTTTAGTTGCACACTTTGAATACAAGTTTGCTGAGAAAATAAAATTGAGTATGCGTTACCTGGATATTCTGAGGAGCATAACAGGATGAATCACAATAAAACACAATCAGTTAAACCCTGGACGAATATTTTGAAATGGATATTCCTGAGATTAATATAGATGGAGAAAAGTAGGAATTACTGCAAGTGTGAGTTCTTTCATTGTAGTGCTCTAGGAATCCATCTCTGGCTGTTCATGATTTTTGTTTTTTGTTTCTAATTAAGCAGATGATGGCCCAATGGCAATCAATGCTGGACGACATCCTATTCTGGAAACTTTGCATACTGATTTTGTTGTAAGTTACTTTTTTTGTTGGTTTCTCCTTATTTACTTTGAAATCATTTCATTATGATAATCTTGCTGATTAAAATGTCCATGGCCTGTGTGTTGTTTTTCATACAGCCTAACAATACATTTCTCTCTGAAGCATCTAATATGGTTCTTGTCATGGGGCCAAATATGTGAGTAACATAATATCTAAGTCGGTTTCCTGGCTATTTATTTATCTGTGGAAGTTGATCTCATCTCTGGATTGTTTGCTGTTGCAGGAGCGGCAAAAGCACATATCTCCAACAGATATGTTTAATTGTCATTCTTGCACAAATTGGCTGTTATGTTCCAGCTCAGTTTGCATCATTAAGAGTGGTTGATCGCATATTCACGCGGATTGGCAATGGAGACAATGTTGAAAACAACTCAAGCACGGTAGGTTTTTGAAAAGGCTGTTCTAAAATTATAATTTCCAGACAAGGATAAGCTTGATCTCTTCAAATAACGTTATTTGTTGTGCCTTATTATACAACTATTCATTGAGCTACAGAATTACTCTAGAAATACATGAACAGTACATTAATTTGATCAAACAGAACTACTATGCATGAACAGTTAACTTCTATGGTATTTCCATGATGTTGAGCCCTGATGATTGTTTTAAATTATTTGCTTTTCTTTCCTCACCTATGACATCTATGTGTTGTTACTAACCTTGGGGAGTTGAGAAGGCACTCATATGGGATGATGGATATATAGTCATCATGGGCCATATGGTCCTTGATGTGCTTAACAGTTAACATGTGTTAGCTTAAAACCTTAAAATTCTCAAACATGGGCAACTGAAGAAAATTATTGTTGCTTGTTGCTAAACCATATGCAGTTTCTCCACCTTTCTTAAATTCTTCAATAGTCCTTATGCTTTTTGGTTGGTTGGAGCATCAAACTGGAAATGCAACAAAAGCTCAGAGGTTGCAAGTTCAGTACTCAAGTTTGTTCGGATTATCAATTGCAGTCTGCTTCCTAGTTGTACCGGGTTATATAGAACTATTTGACAAAGCAATTGACATTTACAGTTTTTTCAAGGAGGTTAGATTGTTCATCAGTAGGCCGTAGTGTGTTTGTTGATCATTAGTAGTCTGCAGCAGCAGAATTATTCTTGTCAAACTAATTGATTGCGCAAAGTGTCTGATTCATTTATTTTCAAAACAAGCGAGTGCACAGATGTCTTAGGTACATAGCAGCTTCCATTTGGTTATCAAGCACCTAAGATTTTCTGAAAACAATATTATAACTGATGTATCTAATTACCATAATTTGTCTTTGCAGTTTATGACAGAAATGAAAGAAACAGCTTTCATCATGCAGAATGCTTCTTCAAAGTATTTCTACCACACTGTTGAAGATTGAAATTCGGTTTTTTTTTATCTCTTGTTTTTGTCTCATGACCACAAACTTACAGGAGTTTGATTGTTGTGGATGAGCTTGGAAGGGCAACATCTTCCGCTGATGGGTTGGCAATTGCATGGAGCTGCTGTGAACACCTCCTTTCTGTCAAAGCGTAAGAACTAGTAGCCCTTATTAATCAACCTCTAGGCTGCTTACAGCTACTGATGGTCTGGGACACAATGAATGCCCATTTTTTCAGCTTCTTGTTAGCCTAGGCTATGCACTACGGATTTAAATAGTAGTTTTTGTTGATAGCTAAATATTCTAGTGGTTGCATATTAGAAGTAGCATCAAGCCATGGTACTTTGTCATGCCTGATGCCAATGGCTATGTTGTTTTTTTCGTAATGTTGGTCCTCTGCATCACAAATTCAGAATCCATGACATAGTTTTTCTGTGATGGACTCAAAGTTGTAAGTAGATGTTTTATTTAATTACGAAAATGATA